>JALJCQ010000012.1:2794313-4191470 GCA_023091665.1 Pythium myriotylum | reverse complement strand
TCCTAAACCCTAAACCCTAAACCCTAAACCCTAAACCCTAAACCCTAAACCCTAAACCCTAAACCCTAAACCCTAAACCCTAAACCCTAAACCCTAAACCCTAAACCCTAAACCCTAAACCCTAAACCCTAAACCCTAAACCCTAAACCCTAAACCCTAAACCCTAAACCCTAAACCCTAAACCCTAAACCCTAAACCCTAAACCCTAAACCCTAAACCCTAAACCCTAAACCCTAAACCCTAAACCCTAAACCCTAAACCCTAAACCCTAAACCCTAAACCCAAGAACGAACTACGACAGCTCCGTATCGACCGGAAGGTTCCAAAGCAACAGGAACGAAAAAACGCCAGAGCTGGCGCGAAGGGTGCGACCGTCAGCAAGAACAAGAAGCACCCTGCACCAAAGGCCGACGCCGCAAAGGGAACTTCCGCCTCAAACAGCGGAAGAAACGGCAACACGCGAAGCGCAAGCAAAAGGAAAAGGAGCAACGCCGCCGACAAACCGCCGCGCGGCGCCAAAACCGCGCGATCATAAGACGCGACCGCTCGGATCTCTTCAACGCCAGTTTGATCTTCGGCTGTCGTAGGGCTTGTGATGTGGACGCATTGCCTCGCAATCTCGCGTTCCACAATCTCACACCACGTGGCACCAAGATTCCACCAGGTCTGAAGAGACTCCTGGGTCTGAACCTCAAGTTCTGCCCGACACCTCCGCCGCAACGCTCTTCCCTCTCGCCAGTTACCATCTTCCCCAAACTCGTCCGGTCTCTTCGAATTGCAGTCCAGTTTGCTGACTCCAGCGACCGCGACTACAACTCGAAGATCTACGTTCCAAACCTTGCTTTCCAGCCAAACCACCTGCCACGCCATCAAGAAGATTTACTGGAGTCGATCAAGTCACACGCGACCGAACTCATTGCACAGTATCCCTTCCGACACAAGTTCAACCTCGACAGCAACCAACGCAACTTGCTACGATTGCTACGAAATGATCCGAACTTGATGGTCGTGCAGGCAGACAAGAACCTCGGCCCGACGCTCATGCTTCGATCACAGTACACTTCCATGTGTCTTGATCACCTGAGTGACGAGGAGACATACACGCCATTGTATCGTCTTCCCAACGGACCAGAGACCCAGATCCAACGGATCGCAGCCAAAGTGAACCTGATCTACATGCTACTCAACTACCAGTACCGTGAAGATCCAGTCATCCAACGACAAGTTGCTGTCATCAAGTGTAATCCAAGTTCGTGCAAGTTAGGACGCTTCTATGGCCTGATAAAGCTCCACAAGGAGGATCTCGCCATTCGCCCTATCATTGCCAGCTGCGGAACACCGACAGCCGGTCTCTCGAAGTGGATCGATTTCCAGTTGCAAGACATGCTCCAGCGACAGCCATCGTACCTTCGAGACTCCGACACGCTGCTGACTGAACTTCGACAGATTCAGCCCAGCCCCAAGCATCGTTTGTTCACATTTGACGCCGTCTCGCTCTACACCAACATCCCCACCAACATCGGCATCGCAACAATCAAAGCCATGCTCCAAGAAGAGAAGCATCGCTTCGAGAATGTGATCGTCCAAGGTCTCGACTACATCATGAACGAGAACTTGTTCATGTTCGGAGACTGCGTGTGGAAGCAAATCAAGGGCACCGCCATGGGAACACCATGTGCCCCCACGTACGCATCACTCTACGTAGCGTATCACGAGCGAAGCATCCTTCGAGAGTTCAGCAACTACATCGTGCTCTACAAGCGCTACATCGACGACGTGTTTTTGATTTGGCAAGACGGAAAAGATCCCCGTGCTTTCGAACTCTTCAAGATCCGCCTCAACACGATTCCAGGACTTCGCTGGACGTACATGGAACGCGGTCGTGAAGCACCGTTTCTTGACCTCAAAATCCGCCGATCCGACACGAGATACGAGACTCGAACTCATGAGAAAGAGCTCAATCTCTATCTCTACATCGCGGCTCAAAGCGCACACCCTCCAGGCGTTCTGAAAGGCCTCATCATCGGCATTGTCCAGAAGTATTACCGCCAGAACACCAGGAAGGAAGATTTCCTGTCTCAAGTCAGAGCCTTCTTCCAGCGCCTGGCAGCTCGCGGATACAACTCTAACCAGCTTAGAGACCATTTCCGCGACGCCATCGAAAGAATCGCCAAGCTACAAGAAGAAGCACAACAGACGACGCGGCCAACCACGGAACTCGGCAAGCCCAAGCAAGTCTTCTTGTCTGTGCCTTATGACCCGAACGGCCCAACTCGGAAACAACTACGAGCTATCTATCAAGCCCACCGTATTGAAGACGAGTTCGCAGCCCACAACATCAAGATCACTGTGTGCTACCGCCGTCCACGGAACCTCCGAGACATACTCTGTCCATCAGAGTTCAGGGCCAACATCTACGACGACCACTTCAAGAACAGCTCGGGAGATGCCATGCATTAAAGCCTGGACCACCCCGGACACGGATGACCGTGCCCTTCCAGCGCGCGAGAACGTGTTTAGCCTTGCTGCTACCCACTCATTTGGAACCATGCCACAGAGTATGGGGTCGTGCAGTGAAGGCTCACGGAGCGGCTGGCTTGGGATGATCCCCCTCGAAAGGGTAACAGCGAACGCTTGGCATATTGCGAGCAAATTCAAGAATGGCCGCCCGGATCGTGCACTATCTGTCTACAACCCATCCCCGACCCTCAACCCCAAACCCTACCCTAAACCCTAAACCCAGACGAAAATTTCGGCCAACCCAGTCGAAAAGTTTGTCGAAGGTTCGAGAACGTTCGACCGAACATTCGAGAATATTCCCGAGAATGTTCGAGAATGTTCAACCCAGGACGTCGAATATTCTCACGTGTCTCAAGACCCCAGCAGCACAGACACGCAGACCCAGAACACTCAAGTTCCTGTCCAGCCCTAGAACCCAGAAGCGTAGGACTCTAGCGTAGGACTTTAGCGTAGGCACCCGGGGGCGAGGTCGGCGGTCTTCCTCAGTTTTCAATTTTCCACTCAGCACGAAGACGCCCACCGACGAAGACATCAAGTCGAAAGAGCCCCTGCATCTGTAATAGAGCAACTCTTTGGGTCGTAGTTTCCCTGACCAAGTCTTTGCAAGTCACTTCAAGCCTCTCTAAACCCTAGACCAAGCCCCGCGTGACGAAGCAATTAAGGAAAGACTCTCCATCATCGCCATGGATCGTAGTCTGCCGCGCCCACTGATGAAGACCACCCTGGAGTATCTGGAGCGCTATAAGAAGCTGCACCGGAAGCTCAGCGCGAAGCAAGAGAGCCTCCGCAAGATGCAACAACAACGCGAACGCCAAGAAGTACCCAGATCCCTGCGAGTACAGGCCAAGCTTGTTGTCTCCAACGAACTCCAGACGGCCCTTCCAACTCGAGTGCTCACGCTGATGAATCAATTCGATGCTCTGAAGCTACAGTTTCAGCACCAAGCCTTCGATCTCATCCTCAGCGTACAGAAAGCCGAACTCGAACAACTTGAGCTCCAAGTTCAGAAGCTCCGAGACGATTTCCAAGATCGAGCACTTGAGTACTGCAAGCTCGCATGCAAAGCCGACCCGAACGGCAAGTATGACACTATCAACTGGGATGCCATGGAAGAAGAAGATCGAGACGAGAACGCATATGTCGACATCTACCACCATGCCAAGGACGAGTTCGAAGCTCGCCTGACCCAGTTTGAGCTTGCGGAACGATACAGCCAAGCTGATGCGAGCATCCGACTCGTCGACAAGCAAGCCAAGCAAGCCGCGGCTGCCGACATGGAGGTGGAAACTCCAAACCAGGATCTCGTGAACGTGTTGATTGATCGCAAGCTACAATCGATCAAGAACGAACTACGACAGCTCCGTATCGACCGGAAGGTTCCAAAGCAACAGGAACGAAAAAACGCCAGAGCTGGCGCGAAGGGTGCGACCGTCAGCAAGAACAAGAAGCACCCTGCACCAAAGGCCGACGCCGCAAAGGGAACTTCCGCCTCAAACAGCGGAAGAAACGGCAACACGCGAAGCGCAAGCAAAAGGAAAAGGAGCAACGCCGCCGACAAACCGCCGCGCGGCGCCAAAACCGCGCGATCATAAGACGCGACCGCTCGGATCTCTTCAACGCCAGTTTGATCTTCGGCTGTCGTAGGGCTTGTGATGTGGACGCATTGCCTCGCAATCTCGCGTTCCACAATCTCACACCACGTGGCACCAAGATTCCACCAGGTCTGAAGAGACTCCTGGGTCTGAACCTCAAGTTCTGCCCGACACCTCCGCCGCAACGCTCTTCCCTCTCGCCAGTTACCATCTTCCCCAAACTCGTCCGGTCTCTTCGAATTGCAGTCCAGTTTGCTGACTCCAGCGACCGCGACTACAACTCGAAGATCTACGTTCCAAACCTTGCTTTCCAGCCAAACCACCTGCCACGCCATCAAGAAGATTTACTGGAGTCGATCAAGTCACACGCGACCGAACTCATTGCACAGTATCCCTTCCGACACAAGTTCAACCTCGACAGCAACCAACGCAACTTGCTACGATTGCTACGAAATGATCCGAACTTGATGGTCGTGCAGGCAGACAAGAACCTCGGCCCGACGCTCATGCTTCGATCACAGTACACTTCCATGTGTCTTGATCACCTGAGTGACGAGGAGACATACACGCCATTGTATCGTCTTCCCAACGGACCAGAGACCCAGATCCAACGGATCGCAGCCAAAGTGAACCTGATCTACATGCTACTCAACTACCAGTACCGTGAAGATCCAGTCATCCAACGACAAGTTGCTGTCATCAAGTGTAATCCAAGTTCGTGCAAGTTAGGACGCTTCTATGGCCTGATAAAGCTCCACAAGGAGGATCTCGCCATTCGCCCTATCATTGCCAGCTGCGGAACACCGACAGCCGGTCTCTCGAAGTGGATCGATTTCCAGTTGCAAGACATGCTCCAGCGACAGCCATCGTACCTTCGAGACTCCGACACGCTGCTGACTGAACTTCGACAGATTCAGCCCAGCCCCAAGCATCGTTTGTTCACATTTGACGCCGTCTCGCTCTACACCAACATCCCCACCAACATCGGCATCGCAACAATCAAAGCCATGCTCCAAGAAGAGAAGCATCGCTTCGAGAATGTGATCGTCCAAGGTCTCGACTACATCATGAACGAGAACTTGTTCATGTTCGGAGACTGCGTGTGGAAGCAAATCAAGGGCACCGCCATGGGAACACCATGTGCCCCCACGTACGCATCACTCTACGTAGCGTATCACGAGCGAAGCATCCTTCGAGAGTTCAGCAACTACATCGTGCTCTACAAGCGCTACATCGACGACGTGTTTTTGATTTGGCAAGACGGAAAAGATCCCCGTGCTTTCGAACTCTTCAAGATCCGCCTCAACACGATTCCAGGACTTCGCTGGACGTACATGGAACGCGGTCGTGAAGCACCGTTTCTTGACCTCAAAATCCGCCGATCCGACACGAGATACGAGACTCGAACTCATGAGAAAGAGCTCAATCTCTATCTCTACATCGCGGCTCAAAGCGCACACCCTCCAGGCGTTCTGAAAGGCCTCATCATCGGCATTGTCCAGAAGTATTACCGCCAGAACACCAGGAAGGAAGATTTCCTGTCTCAAGTCAGAGCCTTCTTCCAGCGCCTGGCAGCTCGCGGATACAACTCTAACCAGCTTAGAGACCATTTCCGCGACGCCATCGAAAGAATCGCCAAGCTACAAGAAGAAGCACAACAGACGACGCGGCCAACCACGGAACTCGGCAAGCCCAAGCAAGTCTTCTTGTCTGTGCCTTATGACCCGAACGGCCCAACTCGGAAACAACTACGAGCTATCTATCAAGCCCACCGTATTGAAGACGAGTTCGCAGCCCACAACATCAAGATCACTGTGTGCTACCGCCGTCCACGGAACCTCCGAGACATACTCTGTCCATCAGAGTTCAGGGCCAACATCTACGACGACCACTTCAAGAACAGCTCGGGAGATGCCATGCATTAAAGCCTGGACCACCCCGGACACGGATGACCGTGCCCTTCCAGCGCGCGAGAACGTGTTTAGCCTTGCTGCTACCCACTCATTTGGAACCATGCCACAGAGTATGGGGTCGTGCAGTGAAGGCTCACGGAGCGGCTGGCTTGGGATGATCCCCCTCGAAAGGGTAACAGCGAACGCTTGGCATATTGCGAGCAAATTCAAGAATGGCCGCCCGGATCGTGCACTATCTGTCTACAACCCATCCCCGACCCTCAACCCCAAACCCTACCCTAAACCCTAAACCCAGACGAAAATTTCGGCCAACCCAGTCGAAAAGTTTGTCGAAGGTTCGAGAACGTTCGACCGAACATTCGAGAATATTCCCGAGAATGTTCGAGAATGTTCAACCCAGGACGTCGAATATTCTCACGTGTCTCAAGACCCCAGCAGCACAGACACGCAGACCCAGAACACTCAAGTTCCTGTCCAGCCCTAGAACCCAGAAGCGTAGGACTCTAGCGTAGGACTTTAGCGTAGGCACCCGGGGGCGAGGTCGGCGGTCTTCCTCAGTTTTCAATTTTCCACTCAGCACGAAGACGCCCACCGACGAAGACATCAAGTCGAAAGAGCCCCTGCATCTGTAATAGAGCAACTCTTTGGGTCGTAGTTTCCCTGACCAAGTCTTTGCAAGTCACTTCAAGCCTCTCTAAACCCTAAACCCTAAACCCTAAACACCTCCGCCGCAACGCTCTTCCCTCTCGCCAGTTACCATCTTCCCCAAACTCGTCCGGTCTCTTCGAATTGCAGTCCAGTTTGCTGACTCCAGCGACCGCGACTACAACTCGAAGATCTACGTTCCAAACCTTGCTTTCCAGCCAAACCACCTGCCACGCCATCAAGAAGATTTACTGGAGTCGATCAAGTCACACGCGACCGAACTCATTGCACAGTATCCCTTCCGACACAAGTTCAACCTCGACAGCAACCAACGCAACTTGCTACGATTGCTACGAAATGATCCGAACTTGATGGTCGTGCAGGCAGACAAGAACCTCGGCCCGACGCTCATGCTTCGATCACAGTACACTTCCATGTGTCTTGATCACCTGAGTGACGAGGAGACATACACGCCATTGTATCGTCTTCCCAACGGACCAGAGACCCAGATCCAACGGATCGCAGCCAAAGTGAACCTGATCTACATGCTACTCAACTACCAGTACCGTGAAGATCCAGTCATCCAACGACAAGTTGCTGTCATCAAGTGTAATCCAAGTTCGTGCAAGTTAGGACGCTTCTATGGCCTGATAAAGCTCCACAAGGAGGATCTCGCCATTCGCCCTATCATTGCCAGCTGCGGAACACCGACAGCCGGTCTCTCGAAGTGGATCGATTTCCAGTTGCAAGACATGCTCCAGCGACAGCCATCGTACCTTCGAGACTCCGACACGCTGCTGACTGAACTTCGACAGATTCAGCCCAGCCCCAAGCATCGTTTGTTCACATTTGACGCCGTCTCGCTCTACACCAACATCCCCACCAACATCGGCATCGCAACAATCAAAGCCATGCTCCAAGAAGAGAAGCATCGCTTCGAGAATGTGATCGTCCAAGGTCTCGACTACATCATGAACGAGAACTTGTTCATGTTCGGAGACTGCGTGTGGAAGCAAATCAAGGGCACCGCCATGGGAACACCATGTGCCCCCACGTACGCATCACTCTACGTAGCGTATCACGAGCGAAGCATCCTTCGAGAGTTCAGCAACTACATCGTGCTCTACAAGCGCTACATCGACGACGTGTTTTTGATTTGGCAAGACGGAAAAGATCCCCGTGCTTTCGAACTCTTCAAGATCCGCCTCAACACGATTCCAGGACTTCGCTGGACGTACATGGAACGCGGTCGTGAAGCACCGTTTCTTGACCTCAAAATCCGCCGATCCGACACGAGATACGAGACTCGAACTCATGAGAAAGAGCTCAATCTCTATCTCTACATCGCGGCTCAAAGCGCACACCCTCCAGGCGTTCTGAAAGGCCTCATCATCGGCATTGTCCAGAAGTATTACCGCCAGAACACCAGGAAGGAAGATTTCCTGTCTCAAGTCAGAGCCTTCTTCCAGCGCCTGGCAGCTCGCGGATACAACTCTAACCAGCTTAGAGACCATTTCCGCGACGCCATCGAAAGAATCGCCAAGCTACAAGAAGAAGCACAACAGACGACGCGGCCAACCACGGAACTCGGCAAGCCCAAGCAAGTCTTCTTGTCTGTGCCTTATGACCCGAACGGCCCAACTCGGAAACAACTACGAGCTATCTATCAAGCCCACCGTATTGAAGACGAGTTCGCAGCCCACAACATCAAGATCACTGTGTGCTACCGCCGTCCACGGAACCTCCGAGACATACTCTGTCCATCAGAGTTCAGGGCCAACATCTACGACGACCACTTCAAGAACAGCTCGGGAGATGCCATGCATTAAAGCCTGGACCACCCCGGACACGGATGACCGTGCCCTTCCAGCGCGCGAGAACGTGTTTAGCCTTGCTGCTACCCACTCATTTGGAACCATGCCACAGAGTATGGGGTCGTGCAGTGAAGGCTCACGGAGCGGCTGGCTTGGGATGATCCCCCTCGAAAGGGTAACAGCGAACGCTTGGCATATTGCGAGCAAATTCAAGAATGGCCGCCCGGATCGTGCACTATCTGTCTACAACCCATCCCCGACCCTCAACCCCAAACCCTACCCTAAACCCTAAACCCAGACGAAAATTTCGGCCAACCCAGTCGAAAAGTTTGTCGAAGGTTCGAGAACGTTCGACCGAACATTCGAGAATATTCCCGAGAATGTTCGAGAATGTTCAACCCAGGACGTCGAATATTCTCACGTGTCTCAAGACCCCAGCAGCACAGACACGCAGACCCAGAACACTCAAGTTCCTGTCCAGCCCTAGAACCCAGAAGCGTAGGACTCTAGCGTAGGACTTTAGCGTAGGCACCCGGGGGCGAGGTCGGCGGTCTTCCTCAGTTTTCAATTTTCCACTCAGCACGAAGACGCCCACCGACGAAGACATCAAGTCGAAAGAGCCCCTGCATCTGTAATAGAGCAACTCTTTGGGTCGTAGTTTCCCTGACCAAGTCTTTGCAAGTCACTTCAAGCCTCTCTAAACCCTAAACCCTAAACCCTAAACCCTAAACCCTAGGTCTTCCTCCGTTTTCAATTTTCCACTCAGCACGAAGACGCCCACCGACGAAGACATCAAGTCGAAAGAGCCCCTGCATCTGTAATAGAGCAACTCTTTGGGTCGTAGTTTCCCTGACCAAGTCTTTGCAAGTCACTTCAAGCCTCTCTAAACCCTAAACCCTAAACCCTCTGGGACGCGCACTGTCCCAGAAATGAGGCTAATCGAAAACTCGTCTGAACCCTAGCCGAAAGCGGACAGCTACAACATTAAAGCGGTTGAAGCTGCTCTAGTCGCGCTTTTCGGTGACAGGTCTCGACAAGACATTGATGCTCGTCGGCACACTGTCCCAGTCAACATGATGAAACCGCAGGTGCAGAAGAAACGTAAGGCTCCTGACACTGATGTGGACGGAGGATGTTTCTATTGCTTCCTGGAGGGACACATGAAGAAGGACTGTCCGGATCGTGCGGCAGATCGGGCCAAAGGGCTCTTCCGTACCAAGAAGAATACGGAACCGGGCGAATACAAGGCGAAGATGAAGAAGAAAAGGCCGACAGGCCTGAACGTGGTGAACAACAAGTTTGCTGGGTTGGTGGCATCGGTGGCCAACGCACAAGGGGCCAATGGAACGGTTCCGGAAGCTTCCCTACCGGTTCCGATGGGTACAAGTCAAGAGTCGGCCACGTCACAGGTGACCTCTCCGGCATGTGACGGGATCCTGTTTGAGGATGGAAGCCCACCTGTTAACTCGGAGATCAGTTACTACGTTGGCTCAGTCCAGCATGAAACTGTGGGAGGAAACGTCGACGACGTCGAGATGACGGTAAGAAGAAGATACGCTACGTACTTGACTAAGCTGAGGACGTTGAAACTGACACGGTCACTATGGATTGTGGATACAGGAGCAGGTCGAGCCATAAGTGGTGACAGGAGCTGGTTCGCGGAACTAGAGAGAGCAGAGACAGAGAAATTTGTCTAGGGTAATGGAGGGACATCAACTAGCGGGATGAAAGGGGTAGCTAGGTTGTGTGTCTACAATACAAAAGGAAATTTCCATTACATGCACTTGTCTGATGTCTATTATGACCCACAGTGTGGGAATAATCTCATTAGTGCCTACCATCTAGCTAAGCATGGCTATCGGTTTCTCCAGTCAAGCTGTGGTGAATTCCTCTTCTTTCTGAACCGAACAAATGAGTTACTGTTCGCTGCAGTGGCCATAGGACAAGTTTATTACCTACCGTCTGAAAGGTTGCGCCAGAATCTGAAGATTCAGGTGGTAAGGTCTGACCTGAGGACACATGTGACAAGGCAGGATAAGATACGCCTCCTCGAGGAATGGCATCTGAGACTAAGCCATGCCGGAAAAGAGCGGCTACTACAAGTACTATGTGGCCAGACAATGGAAAATGTCCCGCAACTCCCTTATCAAGAGTTAAAGGACATTCCTCTGTTCTGTCGAACATGCGAGCTGGCGAACTCCAGGCGCATGTCATATAAGGGCATGACCGGAAGTCGACCAACGGAGCCACTTCACACTTTACACATGGATACAACCGGAAAGATCAGGGTACAAGGCCTGTATCTCTCATCAGGATACCGGTATGCACTAGGTGTGGTTGATGATACAACCAGCTTCAAATGGTACTTTGTGCTGAAAAGCATGACAGAAGTCAGGGATAGGATCCGGGACTTATTGGTGCAACTGGAAGCCCAGTTCCCATACAAAGTTCGGAGAATCAGGACTGATGGAGGTTCAGAATTTGCCAATAGAGTTCTGGAAACTATCTGTAAAGAGAGGGGAATGCTCTTTCAAAGGTCAAATGTTGAGTCACCTGAAGAGAATGGGAGCGCAGAACGTGCACACCAAACCCTCTTCAGAGAGGTTAGGAGTGAATTACTCGGTGCTCAGATGGGAGCAAGGTGGTGGCCTGAGGCACTTCTTTATGCTGTAGCGGTTGAAAACCGGCTAACTACCGCCCGTCTGGGTAATAAGAGCCCATTTGAGGCACTGTATCAGATGAAACCAGATGGTAGTATGCTGCAGCCATGGGGAATAATATGCTACGCACATATCCCAAAATCTAAAAGATCATATCCAAAACTGGGAAATCGCGGTCTAGAATGTAGGTTATTGGGTCTCTCAGATGATCAGAAAGGATATAGGTTATATGATGTCAAGAATAAGAAGATTCTGGTTGCTAGAGATGTCAAATTTGGACAACCTGACACAGATAAGCTCATAGAAAAGTCTTTTCCCTCAGATTCTCCTGCTCTAAGTATTGAGGAAATCGAGGAGATCTCATGTCTGGGTAGTTACAAAAGACAGCTCTCAGAGGAGGAGACATATGTCCCTACCCAAAAGAGGCATAAGACGGGTGAAGAGTCCAACGAAGAAGTGGGAGACACAGAAAGTGCTCAAAATATGGGAGACACTGAAAGTGCTCAGAATGTGGGAGAAGATGACTCTACGGGGGCAGTGGGAGATGAGTCGGTGGGTGAGATACCCCGGCTACGACCACGTTCCCAGCGGATTAGGAAACCGAACCCTCAGTATCAGAGGTTTATCCGGTTCGTAAACAGCGTGATGACCAATAGACCAGGTATCCCAATCCCTAGGTACATAAAAGAGGCTCTGTCAGGCACATATACCAAGCAGTGGGAGGCAGCTGTAGCTGAAGAGTATCAGGCACTCAGAGCAAATCAGACATGGGAACTGGTCACCCTACCCCCGGGTAGAAAAGCGCTTGGATGTCACTGGGTGTTCGATGTAAAGTATAAGGCAGATGGGGCAGTTGAGCGTTTCAAGGCTCGACTGGTTGTCCAGGGGAACACCCAACAGTATGGAGTGGATTATCAGGAAATCTTTTCTCCCGTAGCTCGATATGAGAGTCTACGATTACTGTTGGCTGTCTCGACAATCCAGGACTTCCACATCCACCAAATGGATGTGTCCACTGCATTTCTAAATGGGAAACTGGACACTGAAATTTTCATGCGCCAACCACGTGGCTTTAGTGACGGCATTACGGACCGTGTACGCTTGCTGCGGAAAAGTCTGTATGGGTTGAGACAGGCACCCCGGATTTGGTATGGAGTGTTGAATGAGTTCCTAACCAATATTGGGTTTTTCCGGTGCAAAAAGGAGTACTGTTTGTACCGTAAAAAGTGGGAGGTAAATGGAGTCACTCATCACGTAATCATCTGCGTGTACGTGGATGATCTCACAATCGCCGGGACCAGTCTGGTTCTGATTCAGGAAGTAAAGGCCCGACTCTCATCAAGGTTCAAAATGAAAGATTTAGGAGAGGTCCATTATCTTTTAAAGATGGAAATAAAGCGGGATCGGCAGAGGAAATTATTGAGTCTTTCCCAACATCAGTATGTACAGGAACTTTTGAAGAAATTCAATATGGAAGACTGTAATACTGAGCCGACCCCACAGGCAAAGAGTGTGTAATTGGTAAAAGAGGAGAAAATGTCAAAAGATCAGATTGGGCTCAGCCGTTTGATTACAGAGGTCTTGTGGGTTCGCTAATGTACCTTGTTAGGGGTACACGCCCAGATATCGCAAATGCAGTAAGGGAGCTCAGTAAGTTTCTGTCGTGCTACAATAGGTCCCATTGGCGGGCAGCACAGCGAGTACTGAAGTACTTGAAAGGAACATCGACGTATGGACTCGTCTATGATGGAACCAATAGGGAGGTTACATACGAGTTATACACAGATGCGAGCTTCGCGAACGCTAATGAGGAAAGGCGGTCAGTTACTGGTTACATAACCATCCTCGCTGATGCATGTGTGTCATGGAAAAGCGCGAGACAGAACACTGTAAGCCTCCATACTGCCCAGTCTGAGTTAATTGCCATAAGTGAGGGCATAAAAGAGAGTGAGTGGATGTGGCAACTACTTGAGGAACTAGGGTTTAGGCAAAATGCGCCTATTTTATGCTGGTGTGATAATACTGCTGCAATCAGTATTGTCAAAGATCCTGCCAATCACTCCTCGACCAAACATATCGAGACTCGGAGTATGTACTCGAGAGAGATATATGAGAAGGGACGCATTGAGGTTAGGTACTGTGATACAAAAGACATGGTGGCAGACGCACTGACAAAAGCGTTACCACAAAATCAGTTCGAAAATTTAAGGGAACTAATGGGAGTAAGATGCCTTGGGAGTAACTGAAGTGTGGGCACTTATCGTCTCTGCTAACAGACTTTGGCGAAAGAGGGGCAACAATGTTACTCCGTACTTTAGAGAGAAGTCTCTATACGCGTATTTAATGCTGGTTCGCAAGTCGCCATCATTCATGCTTCCAATTCGTACTTACGAAGCGTACTTCAAAGGCCAAACTTAATGGGCGCACTTAAACGACGCACTTAAAGGGCGTACTCAATAACCGAGGAACCGAACCTAAAATGAAAGGAACCGAACCTAAAATGAAAGGACACTACTTTAAGTTAAAGGGAAAATTAATGTGGACCACAAGTTGTTACGAATTATAATAATAATGAGTTAAGTGATTCTCCAACAAGCGTAGTCCGGGATGACTTATAGGTTAGGTGCCCCACCATGGAAGAATCCGATGGTCAATCCGACACAGTGTCACTCAGTTGGGCGCTCCGCGGGGGAGGGACTAAACCCACTACGCCACCTAGGGCCGAAGCCCATCTCGGGATCATGTGCCCCGCGGTTGTGCCAGAGGAATGTGTCGGCGCTTGGGACGACCCCCGAAGTTTTCGCCGAAGTCGGCGGAGTAGGCAAGTTGGAGAATGAGAGATTGGGACAGAGGCCCGATCAAGAAAGGAGTCAGTTTTTCTATATTTCACTTGGAATCCTCAAAATTCCTGAAAGGTCACAGAATCTTTCGATAAAATGAAATTTACTGATTGAAATCAGGAATAAATCAGGATATGCCATTGGATCTTTCTAATTTCCTGAAAGTTTCCAAGAAATCTAGAACAAAAGTTCGAAAGGTCAGAACCAAATCTAGAAGGAACCGTGAAAGGTCGGTTTTCTTCTGAAAGGACGCCAGATCTTTCGTCTATGGAAAGATCTGGCAGATCAGAATATGTGAATGAAGGTGAAAGTCTGAACAGAAATCAGACATTTCAGCTGTGAGTTCAGTGATCTGGCTACTTTTAGTGGGAGTGTTACAGGTGGCACTATTTAGAGGTAATATAGGAAACCTACTATTGGTTAAAATTAAAAATTAGCCAGATCCTTATCCTACAGGGTGGCTCCCAGCCACAGGTTCGCCGAAGGATGTGGAGGAGTGGCCACCTGGCGTGCGCTCGGCCGTTTCAGGCACGAGTCGCACACGGCCACTCCCGAAACTGACGGCCTAACAACAACAGCGACTTCACGTGGGGTGTAACGGCAGTGGTTACCACCCAGCTCCAAGAATCTGAAGGCCTGTTGGTGAGGGGTCAGCGGTCACAAGAAGTCGCTGTGCTGTGATTTGTGCCGACCCCCTCTACCACAAAATACGAAATTTTTTACGTCACTGAACAGCAGGAATACTCGTCTCGATGAACGATCAAATCCGATGGCTTGGTTTCGCGCAGTGCCTCGAAAAAAACAGATTGGATTTCCCAAACTTGATATAAAAGTGGATTATTGTGCCTTCATGCTGTTCCATCCCAGTGGACAGCGAGAACACTGATTGGTGATATTTGTGACACTAATGTACCTCATGGCGTTGATGTGGTTGGGTGTGGGTGGGTTGTGGGGAGGAAAGGGGATTTCCAGATTCTCAGCGTGCCGAGGAAGAGAACCTGTCAGAGATGGGCGTGTACAAATCGACCTGCGACTGAGGTGCGGCGCCACGAAGGACTGCGGTGTTGGGTGACCGATGCCAGACGCCTGCGCATACTCTGTGTTGGTGGTCGTACCATTGGCCAATATGGCGCTGCCCCATGCTCAGCGTGAGCCAAGTCATCGTACAAGCAGACGGCGGCGCCATGGAGGGCTGGTGTGTTGGGTGACCGATGCCAGACGCCTACGCATAATCTGTGTTGGTGGTCGTACCATTGGCGGATGTGATAGCTGCTTTCTCGCCCATTCCTCAAGGCGTCAGATCGAGTATGTGCGATAGTTGTGTTCTATTGATGAAATTCGTGCGTCGTATTTGGTGAAGTAGATGATTATTGTACGCGCTTTCCGCAACAGCCACGTGAAATGTTGTCAACTTGATTGTGTTCGCGCTAATTTTGGCGACCCTGAAGGGCGTCATAACGATGGAGATGGGTCGACACTCGTCAGCAATGCCGATCGTAGACAATGCCCGACTTTCACCACCCAACACTCGTTCTCCGTGCGAGCGTTCCGACTCACCATCGCAACACCTCAAGATGCCCTTGGGGCGTTATAATTCACCAAGATAACTAAAATTATCGCAGTCAAGCCGTGCGTGAGAAAGGGAGCCGGATGCCGGATTCTACACTTGCCAACATCGCTGACAACGATCCCATTTCGCTACTGGATCAAGTTGCTCTCTAATCGAGGTCAGATAAGCGGGCCAACATGGTCAAGTGTCTTTGACTGGCGCTTCGTCCCTCCTCGATAATGCACTACACATCCTTCAACGCAATCAATTTTTGTGCCAGACAGCAATACGAATAATTCTAGCATACGCGTTTAGGTGCCTTGTGCTTTAGCCTCCCTGCGAAGCTTCTGCGCCTTCCATATCAAAGTCTTATCACTAAAGACTGCTGCCAACTCTTGCGTTTGTTTACGAAGTTCAGCAACAGCATACTTTGGAGTGAGATCATAGTTCTTAAACAATCTCCTCAAGAAACTCACTGCTTCGTAGGCACCCTTCTTGTTGGTTGCTCATGACCATGATGGTCTAAGTCGACCCGTTTTCGCTTCTTCGCAGCGAACAATTTAGATATCTCGGCCTTGATCTGACTTTCAATAGGCAGGTTGTAGCGCTTGGGAAGCACAACCGCAAAAGTTCGAACATCCGACCGGCTCCGAGCTTCTCCGAGCTGTTCGTAGCTCAAAGAGCTATGGTTGCAGCCAATAGAATCTTGAATCACAGCTGCAACTTCACAACAACCTAATAAAAGATCAATAAAAGATCAATAAAATATCAATAAAAGATCAATAAAGTTGGATAAAAGTAAAAGATCCTGTCTTGCTGTCGTGCTGGATCCACCCGGAAATCGACGCCCACAAGTCTCGCTCTCGAGACCAATGTGCCGACGAAAGACTCGTCGACGGCGCTGATGGTCGCGGTGGAGAACGTCCACTCACCTGGACAAATACCTGCAAGGAGTAGGCGCCGACCCGATGCCGAACTGGGTCACGACCACGTCAGATCTTGCCATTACGTCAGCTATTTGCGACTTGGTGATCAGGGCTGGAGAACTGTTAAACGAGGTCGTACTGGTATTAACAGACTCACGGGGTTTGAGTGGCGCTCCCAGAAAGAGCGAGAGCATAGAAGAAAGAGACTAGAGCCTCCACTGTATTAGAGAATGTCTTAGCTGAGACGTGAGCGGGAGAGAGGAGTGGTTGGTGTTGCGGCCTCAGGCTCAGGGTCGCAGGGTCAGGCTTGGGCTTGGGTTGGGGTTTTTGCGTGCTGCTGATCTACACTCGTCAGCACCAACTGGCTGCGCAACGTCGCGTTCTGGTCGGAGTAGAGAGCGAGTTCGCGACACCCACGTGGTCTCGCGTCCATCTTTCTTCATGTGGAGACGCTATCACGGTCTGTACATGTTCATATGGAGTCCAAGCCCAACACAGGTCATCATCCAGAGCGATCCACCCCCTGGAGTCGTCTCATGTCACATTGAGCTCCGATCCATTGTGGTCCACATCAATCCAAGCGACATCTTGCATTTATATGCATGATAAAGGACGCGGTTTTCTCGGCTGGCAGCACGGCAGCGAGATTTTTCAAGCGAGAGCCACGCCAACGGCCGCACGTCTCACCGCCGGTGCGTCCCGTTCGCAGCGCGGAGGGTGGAAGGAAGAGTGGAGCCGTGCGCCGCCGCACCTCAAGGCCACGGTATTGAGCGTCGCAACGCTCAGCGGTCAGCGAAGGAGGTGAGGCCGTGAATCCGGGGGCACGAGAATTCGACTACTAAAGAACTGCAGTGTATGTCGTGAGCCACATCGAGACCATGCCCTTCGCGGGCAGACGCGGTATCATGTTTTTTTCTCCACCTCGGTCCTCTTTTCATTTTTCTTCTTCTTCTTAATCGAGCATTTATGGTCTGTAAAGGTTCGTTTTTCGTGTAGGGGGTGAGGAACAACTTGATGAGCAAGCCTTTCAGGTGATTTTTGAGTATGTCGTCATTCTTTGTAGGATTTAATGTTCACCTGGATATCTACATAGTAGGAAATCAAGCAGAACGAAATATTTCTGCCAGCGTCACACCCGGTGAGCCGAGCCGTCCAGCGTGTAGGCCGCAGATCGTCGGCTTCCAGCTCGATCCCGATGAGATTCTATTTCCACGTCCTCGAAGCAAAAGAGCCGAACACTTTCTGTCTGCCGCGGTAAAGAATTCGCTGATTCGGGGCTTGTTTTGCACCTGCGGCAATCAACTGGGTGTGTTTAAGATATATTTCACGAAGGTCGTGGCAGTATGCTTCGGCGTGGCAAAGACTCTCTCACGCTTCTTTTGAATTCGGATATACGCAAATGCGACTGCAGCAAGTGCCAGTAGCAGGGAGACTAGAGTGATGACGATAAGCGTGGTCGGTGCCTTCGATCCTGAGCCAACTACTGGGACCGACGTTGAGGGGGTATGCGTGCATTTCATACAGGGACTTATTTTACTACTTCCTCTGTCCAGAAATATTAGGCCATTTTGCCTCCTAAAACCGTCCAGAAATATGGGGCCACTTTTGTTTATGTTCGGTTGCAGTCGTCTGTATATTTGTGAAACGAACCTAACTTGGTCGTCCACGTGCAACTAAGACTTGTCAATACTGAGATGATTCTATAAAGTACGATTTTCGCGCACTCGTGGAGGGAGATAAGTGCGATGGTTGTGGAGAGCGTCTGGAGGAACTCGTCGCTCAGGCGCGACTTGCGGCCGCTTGCGCTCGTCTGGCATCATGTTCTTGCGCTTGTTGAGCGCTTTGGATGGCTTGACGCCATCTCTAGAATGAACCCTCGTGCGCACTCCCACTTAATCGCTCATATCTTCGCGCCCAGTGCTCGAATTCATGCGCTTCAAAACCCCGCCAATCACCACAAATAATGCTTCAGATTTCACCAATCAGCGCTCTCCAATTGAGCCTCTGGCCCTTAAAAGAGTTGAAAAATCACAAAAGTGGCCCTATATTTCTGGACATGAGGTAGCTGTAGTGTCGGGTAGGTGGCAAATTGCCGAAATGAGAATGTATTTTTGTTGTTTCCTTGGTCTCTGGGAAGCGCTGCACGCCCTGTCCCCAACTGTCCAACGGCCCTTGGCCAACCACTAGTTTAACCTAAAAACCTCGAATTGATTTGGCCAATCAGGATCCGCTCTGATCGATTCTAACCAATCAGAGCAGTCCTTCTATCAATCCGATGTCGCAAACGTGGCGACAGGGACCAGTGGGTTTTTGGGTGATGGAGGTTGAAGGTGCACCTTCAACCTCCCAGCCAATCAGAGTGGGCTGGCAGCAGCGGCTGCCGACGCTGCGGCGTCACGGGCCCCACTTGTGGCTCTTGGGGACATAACCGTCTCACTCCCCCTCAGCGCGTCGCCCATAGCCAAGGTTACAACTTTATCTATCTGCCGGGAAAAACTCCCCGGTGCGTACACACTCGGTGAGGGTAAAAACCAGCCTACCTACTTCTCCGGCTACTCGAGACGAAGCTCGATCATTCCGATCCCACGCGTCAAGTCACAGTGCTTGTTACTCCCCAAGGACTTGGTGAAGAGGTCAGCTAGGTTCTTCTCCGAAGCGACTTGAGTGATCTCGAGTTGTTTTCCATTTAGGTCATGCATGAAAAAGAACTTTGGGTCGATGTGTTTGGTGCGATCACTCTTGATGTAGCCTTGTTGTACTTGCGCAACGCATGCCGCGTTGTCCTCGAAGATCCTGATAGGTCCTAGCTTCGTCTTGACTCCAAGGGCGCCACGAACGAACTTGAGGAATCGGCGCAACCAGATGCACTCACGACTCGCTTCATAAAGAGCGATAAGCTCTGACTGGTTGGTTGACGTGGCAGTTAGCGTCTGCTTCGTCGACTTCCACGAAATCGCAGCGTGCGAAGTCATGAACACGTAGCCAGTCTGCGAGCGTGCCTTGTGTGGGTCGGAGAGGTAGCCTGCATCTGCGTATCCGCAGATGTCGTCTTTGACTAGATCACTGACGTGTACGCTCGTACCCTTGCGGTACAGTAAGCCGTACTTACGAGTCCGTGCCAGATATCTCAACACTTGCTTTACGCCAGACCAATGTCTTCTGGTCGGTTCCGATGTGTACCGTGCAAGTACACTAACAGCGAAAGCTATATCTGGGCGTGAGCAGTTTGCCAAGTAAAGGAGAGCTCCGATGGCTTCCTTGTAGGGATACTTCTCGTCGAGCACCCTTTCACTGCCACGTCTTGGTCCAAAGACATCGCTCTCTGGTCTCAGGTTCCGCACAACCATGGGGGTCTCGGCAGTCCTTGTGACATCCCTCATGTTGAAGCGTGTCAGCACTTTGCTGATGTTGGTTGCCTGATGCAACACAATCCCCGTCGGGATCTGAGATACCTGGAGACCTAGACAGAACGATATAGTTCCAAGGTCTTTCACCTTGAACTCGGACTTCAATGCTGCCATTGCAGCTTCGATTGCCGCGTCCGTTCCGACAATGATGATGTCGTCGACGTAGATCCCAATGATGGCGATCTCGGCACCGCTTCGCTTGACGAACAAGCATGGGGAGCATTCATGGGTCTGAAAACCACATTTAATCAAGTACTGCGAAAAACGCAAGTACCAACGCCGGCCGGCTTGCTTCAACCCATAAAGCGACTTGTGCAATTGCACACACGGGAGGTTCATTGACTTCTCCCCCTCGACACGTAACCCCTCAGGGACTCGCATATATAGTTCAACATCGATTAGACCATATAGGTACGCAGTTTCTATGTCTGCCTGCCTGACTTGCATGTTGTTCGCTGCACCGAACGCAAGTAACCAACGAAGGGTTGTCATGGTCATGACCGGCGAGTACGTGTCGGAATAGTCGATACCGAAACGTTGCGTGAAACCTTGTGCCACAAGTCGCGCCTTGAAGCGCACGACCCTGTTGATCGCGCTTACGCGCAAACACCCACCGACATCCAATAGGTCGGTGCTGTGGGGGGCACTCTTGCACGTTTCCAAATACTTCACGATCGACAAGTGACTGCAGCTCCGATTTGATGGCCCCCTTCCATTTAGGCAAATCGGGTGATGCCCTACAGTCCGAGACTGTCTGGGGCTCTGCATCTTCATCGATTGCGGCCAGGAACGAGCTGACGTTCGTGTCAGCAAGAACGTCGCTAATGGTATCGACATCATGCTCAACATCAACAACCTCTGGTTCGATGGAGCCTCCAGCGAGTTCTTCGTTCGTGCGCCTCTTCCTCCGATTTCTATCCTTTGCTCCTTTTGGTCGTCCACGCTTCTTCGGTTGAGTTGTCGTTGTGGACGAGGCAGGAACGGGGTCAACTGCTATCGCGGCAGGATAGTTGGATGCTTCATTGAGGGTTGACCGTGTCATCCGTTCCGTTGGAGTGAATACGTCAGGTGCATTCTGTACAATGCTGTGCAGATGAAGGATGCGTCGTACGTCCTTCTCACCTTGACCGTTGTATGGGTCCTTGTGAATCTCCTTCGTCGACGGCTGTTCGAATGTGAAAGCCGATCTAGAGACGTCATCGTCGTCACCAAGTTTCGGGAAGGTCTGTTCATCGAATTCACACATGGTGATGTGTGCCGTAAATAGGTCTCCTGTTTGAGGACTTAGGTAACGGATAATCGATGGTGATTGGAAACCTACGTATACCCCAAGCTGGCGCCTGGGTCCGAGCTTGCTTCGTTGGTGTGGAGGTATGGGGACGTATACCGCACAACCAAAGATCCTCAGATGCTTTACAGATGGTGGAAACCCATGAACAAGTTCATATGGCGAAGGGCCAACATCAGAAGCAGGCCTGTACTGGATGAGAGCTGCCGCATGAAGAACTGCATGACCCCAAGCAGATAGCGGCAGGTTCGATCGCAGTAGCAAAGGCCGAGCGATCATCTGGATCTGATTCACAAAGTTCTCCGCATTCGTGTTGTGAGCGTATGGTACGGAAGTCTCCAGGTTTATTCCGCTAGACGTGCAGAACTCCTGAAATGACTTCGAGACGTACTCGGATGCGTTGTCGACAGGAACATTCTTGATTGTGTGCTCCGGGAACTGCGTCTTGAAGTGAATGATGCTGGCTAGCAGCTTTGGCATCACTTCGTTTCGAGAAGTTAGCAGTTGAACCTTCGAGAACCGAGCCGATGTGTCTTTCACAACCATGAAGTAGTTGAAGGGACCTGATGGTGGAGATATCGGGCCGCACACATCGCTCACCAGAGTGTCGAGGACACCGCGTGGTTTGATCTTCTCGCCGTGGAGCTTGACCTTCGGGCGGTTCTGAAGCTTTCCCATTGCACACGGTATGCACAGTTGTTGGCAAAGTCGCTCTGCTTCAGTGGCATGCCAACAACTGCCTTCGACATTCGCTTCATCATGTCCCTGCCTGGATGACCTGACCGATCGTGCCACTGCTCGTACACGCTCGTCTCGGTTGAACGAGGAGCAGATGTGCCAATCGTGTCGTGGATGACACTAGCCGCACATTCTGGCGATGGAGTGATGAAAGTGACATAGAGTCCGTTGCCATTTTCCTCACATTCCTCCACGATCTGACCTTTCGCATTAGTCAAACGCAAGCACTCCCTGCCATCGGGGAGAGTAGCTGTGTTGACGCGCAATCCATTCTTTCGGATGTCGGCAAAGCCGATCAAGTTCCGAGAAGCGGATGGTGCGAAGATTGCCTTGGTGATGTTGATCGTAGTTCCATTAGGCAACTGGACTTGTGCTTGTCCAGCACCCTTAGCGATCGACGCAGCACCGCCAATTGTCTTGACTTTGGCGGGTGTTTCTGATGCCTCGAGTGACGTAAAGAACTTCCGATCCCTTAGGATAGCGTTGGTCGTTCCTGAGTCAATGAGACAGGAGTCATATTCGCTCTCATTACTACTGTAGCACTCAACGCAGTTCGCTTCAGCTTCGTCACTGTCATCGGACAAGTTCGTCATGAACGTGGCCTTATTCTTCGAAGACGATGGTCCTCTGCTCTTCCCCTTCATCGTCTGAGACGACTTAGCGTTTCGCAGTGACTCTTGGTAAAGCTTGACGTGGAACGCAGGTGTGGGACACTTCGCAGCCCAGTGACCTCTCAGACCACACTTCCTGCATGCGTTGTTCGAATCCGAGTTGTAGAATGCCTTGTGTGCCCCAGGCTTCCTGTTCCCTGATGAGAACTTCCGTCCCTTTCCATTGCCCTTCCACTGCTTCTTGCCATGACGGCGCTGATGAGGCTTGTCCTGTTGACGTGGAACTTCCCCATAGTTGACTTCAGCCTTCAACGGCTTCTCAGGCGCATCCGGGACGCGTCGCTCATCATGGTTGCGCTGAAGCAACAAGCCGTGCTTCTCATCGAGCAATAGGGTAGCCACCAGCTTGTCGAAGGTCGTATGGTTCATGCGGCGATACTGTGTAGCCAGTATGCGTTCCGCCGGACTGAACGTCGTGAGAGTCTTGTCGATCTTGTCCAACTCCGTCAACTTCTTACCACACCACGAGAGCTCACTCGCGATGCTGTACAACTTTGTCGTGTACTCGGTGACTGTCTTGAAGTTGTAGAAACAGAGTTTGTTCCATTCATCGTTCAGGAGTGGCAACATTGCTTGCTTTCGATCGGTGTCGAAGCGAAGACGCAGACTTGTCAAAATTACAGCGGGGTTGCGTTCCTCAAGGTAATTGAACTTTAAGTCTTTGTGCAGGTGCCGGAGGATCAGGCACACTGCGCGGGCAGCGTCTTTGCGAGTGGCAACTTCCCTCGTCGTAGTGCCGCTTGGTATGACGAAGTTTTCATCAATCGTGTCGCTAAGGCCTTCGGCGCATATGTTGTTGTAGCACTCGAGTGACCACACGATGTAGTTCTTGCCACCGATGTCCAGCGCTGGGAACTTCAACTTTTCTAAGTTCGACATGGTAGGTACGGACGAGACAGCACTAAGTACTTCTCTGCTAGGTACGACTCCCTAAGTACACTTTGAGCAAAGTGCCAGAGTACTAGGTACGAACTGCGCGGGGACTAAGTTCGATAACGAGCGTACTAGAAGAAGAACTAAATGTACTTAGTTAAAGATGTTACACGAACACCACTCGTCGTCGCAGTGCTTCTGCTTCTTGCGCTGGCGCTCTTCTTCTTCGGCTTCCTGTCGTGCGCGCTTCTCGTTCACGACCTTGGACTCGAGAATGGAGGTGATCGTCTTGCCCACGATCTTGCGCTGAAGGTCGCAGTGAAACGGCACTTCACCAATCGCGGAGACCCAACTGCCCAACGGCCCTTGGCCAACCACTAGTTTAACCTAAAAACCTCGAATTGATTTGGCCAATCAGGATCCGCTCTGATCGATTCTAACCAATCAGAGCAGTCCTTCTATCAATCCGATGTCGCAAACGTGGCGACAGGGACCAGTGGGTTTTTGGGTGATGGAGGTTGAAGGTGCACCTTCAACCTCCCAGCCAATCAGAGTGGGCTGGCAGCAGCGGCTGCCGACGCTGCGGCGTCACGGGCCCCACTTGTGGCTCTTGGGGACATAACCGTCTCAGGACAGAGGAAGTATAAATGGAGAAAAAATATATTGTGAACCGCGTTGCTACGTTTCGGCGTCTAGCAGTCTTGTCTTGTCTTGATCTTGATCCTCGACACGACTCAAACTCGGCTCCAGCTCTTTACGTGTAGAATTTCGAAATGTTGCACAATCGCGAATCTTGAGACCGCAACACCGCTCACGTATAGAAGCGTTCAGTGATGCCGGCGACGAATTCCAAACGGAGGGAGCGATCTTCCTCAAGTAATACATCACATAAACTCCACAGTCATATCCATTTTCTTGCTGAGGCGAACACGAGACAGCGACCGACCGGCGGATACCGCGGTGCTGTACACCCATTTGTACTACAAGATGGGTGTATAGCACCGCGGTAGAATCACGCTACAAGACTTGTAGCGTGATGTCAAATGCAAGTGGCCAGACACCAGTGTTAGTCTTCTTGCGCATGGGTCAGAGGTTAGGTCGGCTCACGGACCGCGGCATTTCCATTCCTGTAGCATTCGTCGTGTGTCGTGAATCGTTTCTACGGGGAAATCTTTGGCTCTGATCACCCAACATTTTGGCCGAGTGTTTGCAAACAATTTCTTGCTTCACAGACTAAGAGGTGCAGTAGTTATTGCGAAGGGCACTTCACCTATGAAAGCAACTGAGATTCCGCTACAGCTAGCAATTGCCGCGAAGGTGAACGTGATCGGAACGGAGGTTGACGATGTGCTTGAACAGTTGAAGGACCTCAAATACCAAATGACCGAGACTGTCTCCGAAATGGTTGCCAAGGGAGATGATATCAGCACCCCCTTGAGTGGATAGATGCACCCTTGAAGTGGTACAAAAGGGTTAAGGTTGATTCCTCGTGACACAAAACGAGTACTTATAAGAGTCGAAAGCACTATCTGTACATTCGCGCAACTAAATCTCTACCTACCGTGTATTTTCTACAAAACACCGTACGGGGCAACCAAAGACATAATACGTGGGGATTTCGGCTTGTGGTGGGAGGTCGGGGCTGTGGTGGCTATACCCCGTACGATCTTGGGGCCAAAATGGGCCAGGGCTTAACCGGGTAATGTTGCACGAATGTAAAGTAATGGTGTGCTGTATTATTATGTGTTATGATCTACGTGTCGTATTCGAATATATTTTAGATTGAAGCTGTCGATCTTACTGATATGGATGGAAACGCAGTGGGGCTAGTCGCGCAGGAGGCGTAGCTGTACGGGAAAGGCTGGAGCTAAGGGTCGGTAGAGCCGGCGAATCACCCACAATAATTGTGTTCGTCTGTCCATTAGGGCTAGACTCAAATCCTGACGGATCACGGCGTGTCCCTCTTGGCCCCGAACCTCGTTTACGCTGCTTCCCTTTTCTCCACGTATCGTAGCTCGCCTTTCTGCTATCGTTTCAGGCTCCAAGACTCTAGGTGGGAGAGCAAGAGGAGCCTGAGCCCTCACAATCCACCAATGGGGGTGGAAGTCACTTGGCTCAAGCGAACGGTTCTCACGCTGTAGTCGCCGCAGTTGGTGGTAGCAAGGCATACCAATCGTTCGAGCGTAGGCCCCACTGCAATCTGACGAACGGATACTGTTGGGTTGTTCGAGACAACGTTTCAGTGCATAATTGTGCACGACCTTGATGACGCGAGCGAAGAGTTTCCCTCGCAGAGATCCAAGAATCTTCATCTCAGAGTCAAACACCGCTCCTTTGTACTGAGCGAGGGACTGTCTCCACCAATGTCGCATTCTCTTGAACACAGTAAGAAGATCACCAGTTGATGCACACAGCCAGCGCTTCAACGACGCGTGGTACCCTTCTACGCGCGACGTTGTTTGCAAACCAAAGTGCACGACGGCGTCGGTCCAGTGTCTGACGATCTTCGTCTTCCAGACGTCAAGCCACACATCATCAATGTAAGTCGCTTCCTCACTCGACATGCTATGGAGCTGTCGAAGGAGCTTCTCATACTCAGTCTCAGTTGTCGCACGAGTGAGAGCGATGAAAGTGTCACAGAACTCACGAAGGGCATTCAGCGCCCACCTGTAGTCTTGCTCTTTTTCGTTTCGTAGAATGGCCTGCGCAAGGTGGATCGTGCTGTTCATTCCTGTGACTCCAATGATGTTTAGCAGGGGTAACTGGGAGGCGTTTGTCTTGTAAGTACAATCCATCAGAACAAAATCCGGATTCTCCTTGAAAACAAGTATTGCGTCCTTCAGAGCGTAGAAGAGATGAGAAAGCCGATTATCTGGGTCGACTTTAGAATTTACGAAAAATCCTTCACTGCTCAGCATTTGAAGCAATTCCTCGACGCGCGTTTGACCACCTAGGTCCACGTGTTCAGAACGCTGGCGTTCGTTGTAAATATCGCGAGGACGGACAGTTGAGTCTGGATTGTCAACCAATATGTTGGCCAGTGTCTGAGCTGCCCGTACACCACACTCTGCACCGGTACGAATCACCTGACGTACCGCATCAGTCCTGTCAGCACGCCGCAGAATGGGATGTGATGAGGGGTGTAGATAGGGTGCATGGTTGTGTGTTGTTGAAAACCTTCCATGTTCGAGCACCCACGTTTTCGCGTCGTCTGTCGTTGTCCTTCTAACGAGACGCAGCTTCATGAGGCAGCCGCAGCGCCTCGACGCAGCGTTTGGGCGCCGTGTACTTCCAGGTCTTGGTGTGCTGGGTCGCCTTGTGCCGTGGCGGTCACACGCAAAGATAACCAAATTCTTCTCGCCACAGGCGTCAGCCTCAGAGCGTTTTACTACTGCCGCATATCCTTTCGATCGAGCAAAACCATTGATTGCTGCTTGAGCAGATTGAGGAGAATCAAAAGAGGTGGCGGGGTGACACTCGATCTCCCATGTTTGCTGCGAGCCAACATCGTCATCCGTAACACTCGTATTCATGGTTTCTTTAATGTTTTCAAACTGATAGGAGCTATGCATTTAGGCGTAGCAAAGACCATCTATAGCTCAAGTCGTTACTGAAGCAGAGTCTAATTTTGACCGCATAGCTTGAGCGGTTTCTAAACACGATCTGCCCAGACCAAACTTACTAAAATAAGTCTTCCCTAATGTAGGACGTGGTACATGGTACTCCGGAACATGGTACAGGGGGTGCATCTATCCACTCAAGGGGGTGCTGATATCATCTCCCGGTTGGCAAGTGTGTCATCGACACGTTTAGTTTGTGATACGTTGCGCAATTTGTGATAGAAGGTGCAGTTTCTGTCTCAGCAAGCGGTCTAGAAAGAGCTGATCTTACTACGGAGATCAGATGAGTAGCGTTATCAGCTCATGTAATCCCAGCCAAAAAAGAGCAAGTTATGTCTCCTTGACAGGAGTGGAGGTCGTGGGATTAAAGAGACGACCAGCTTCACACGTTGTTCCCGCACAGTGGAAATTTCATGCACGTGTGACTGTAAAACAAATGTGGGAGCTGTGGTACTTTGGAGGCAGAAGATTTTGCCCGTACAGGATGATCAACAAACAACATGATATCCAGAAGAGTCACTCCACGAGGCATCACCGCGTCAATGCCGTCATGGAGGTGGGCTGAGATGCCCATAGCAGACGCAAAGGAAGACGTGAGATTGGTATCTTTCTTCCGTAAGTGACGAATTGATCAGCTTCACGCATTTAATAGCCATGAATTTCTGATGAAAAGTCGTTTGGCGAATAATTGAAAGATCACGTCACGTAAAGGTGAAACCTCAACGGACGTCGATCCCTGACGAGCGTTTGAGCACGCTTAACCATCGTGTATGAGCTTCCACGGCGTTGTCGTTGCTTCTGTCGACGCTCCTGTGATTCTTTAGCCGCCATCACTTCTGTAGCGGTCCACGCGACCACTACACAGCACTTCGCTCGGAGGAAGTGAGAACAGCCGCTCCGAGTCGACCCCTGTCGACGAGCGCCAAAGACTTCGCAAAAGGCGAACTGCCGTATATTAATCCTCTCTGAGGATTAACCCTAGAGTCCTATATCCCTGGTAAATAAACCGGGGATATTACCTACTGAAATCGGATAAACCTGAGTCGCCACTTAGGCACCTACTTTTTTAAGAGCAGGTACTCTTTATCCCGAAGTTACAGAGTCATTTTGCCGAGTTCCTTCAATATAGTTCTCTCATTCACCTAGCTGGTTTTTATATACTTCAAGTATTTTAATAATGAGACAGTTCCTCCATGTTTACTCTATGTTTACATGTGATTCCTGAATCAGTTCCCGGTGCGTCACCAGGGATTGTGAGCGCCGGGCAATGATGGACGCCGCCACAAATGATGGCTGCCACCACGATTGATGGGTGAATAAATCCAGGCCATGTAGGACACAGAACCCTGCAGCGCTAGCTCCCTACACCCACCATTTTCATCCCAGGAAATATAGCTCATTCGGTCTTCTACCATCTACTGCTCAAGTCAACTCGCCCCTCTTAAGTCAACCTCGGCCTCGCCTAAGTCCACCCTCGGTCCCGGCTAAGTCAACCCGTCTCAAATAAGTTGTAATTGGTTATATATGAATATTTTGAATCATTTTGTTGTTAATTTTTTTATTTTGTCTAGGCTTATTTGGTATATATTTAATGGTTTTTCCGTTCTTAACAAATTTTTATTCAAAATATCTTATACTAGGGTAACTTTCCCCTAAGTGGACCACCGTAATTATGTAACCACACTACCTATGTAACTGCAAGTATAATCTGTGTACCCCGCTACACCACCACCCACCCAAAATAGGAGACCGGGGGTATAGTGGGGAAAGTCACGGTACGAAGAGAGAGCCAGAGAAGGAGCAAGCGAGAGAGGGAGAAGAAGGAAAAACCGAGAGAAGCGTCAAGACGAGAGCACGCCGCCCGCGCACGGAGATTTCCGAAGGCCGTCCGCAGTCGGCACGGTAGCGCGGAGCGCCGCGAGCAGCACAACACAAGCTGCGACAAGGGACGCATGTCCACACCAAGAGCCGCAGCGGCTGCTGCCGACCCCGGCCCCAACGACGACGAACACCAGCCGATGAACTCACCGCCTGCCGCGGAGTCACCGCCACGCCCGCGCGACAGCGCGCTCGAAGACGTCGAGGAAGGCGAAGTTCGCGGGCGTGCCGACGCGAAGACGATGACGCCCCGCGAGTATCGCGAGCGGAAGACCGCCCACCGACCCACGACGAAGAGAAACCGCGCGACCCGACGCCACAAGCTCAAGACGAAGGGCGCTAGCGCGCGAGGCGCACCTGCGAGAGCAGCACCTGCTGATGGCTCAGCCAAAGGTCACGCACCGTGACATCCGCGATGGCGCGTTCGACAGCCCAGATCGACGACGCTCAGCGCCTGCGACTCGCCAGGACTCACCAGTCCGCGTCGCCGACAGGGTGAGCACCTACGACTTCGGCCTGGGTGCTCCCCGTACGATTGGCGAAGCCCTCGCCGAGCGACACATGTCGCGAGCGACATTCAACCAGTGGCGCTACCACCAGCGTGGGCCGATCTTCGGCGTGCCGATTATCGTCGAGCCCGGCCGTTTGCCGGACGAGTTCAACACTCCGTTCTGGAGGTGGGTCGAGCTCACCAAGTGTGTCGACGTGGCGCGGATGCGCAGCCCGACGTACGTCGGGGAGGTGGAAAAAACTCCGTAGTTGTACGTCGACAACAGAGTCACTGCTGACATTGAAGCTGAGCTTCTGACCCACCCTGTGGGGACTGCTCAAGGTCAACCTTCTCGAGACTCTTCTCACCGCGCGGCAGATGCTGCTATTGGAACCACTCGGGGTGGTTCCGCTCGTGCTCGCGGAGCAAGTCGAGGCAGTCCTCACGAGCAGCACAACATCGCTCATCTTCAAATCTCCGCAATTGACACAGCTACTGCTGACTCGGTGTTTCTCCCAGGTGCTGCTTCAGAGATTGTAAAGTTATCGTTCCCAGCCAAGTTTCGAGGAGCTGTCGTGCAGCACTCTATATAACTAGATCTGCAATTTCACCAAACGCACATCGGAAAAACACAAAACTAGTGGACGTTGTACTTTGTCCAATAAAAAAAGAGTGATCGATTGTGATCTGATCCCATGATACAAGACATTTTTCAAAAGTGGGGGCTATTCCACTGATTCTATCAAAGCATGGGACACTGTGTCAAAAATGTTCCCGAACCGTGGAGAAGAGAGAGGCCAGGCACTCACTTTTTTCCGCGGCGTCGAGCTCAGAGCTCCTGGAAGACCAAGACGAAGCGGCCAACGCCGCCAGGAAGGAAAATGTCTCGCGTTGTTGCGTACTACCCCGATCATCGCGGTCGGAACCCGCCGCGTTCAACGTCCCTGCACGCCGCTCTGAGCGGCGGCTGGTCCGGTTTGAGGCTCCCAAAGAGTTTGATGGTTAGTGGCTGTGGCCAGTATACGTACATCTCAGCCCAGGGCGCAAGCATCTCCAGCCAGACGATGATTATCCGTTTTCCCGTGACGACGACGGCCGACGTGGGCCTGCCTGGCAGGCATGCCTCCTCACTACCTTCGCCGACCAGGACACGACGACGCTCTCACCCGATCAACGCGTCGTCCTCGACAAGGTTTACTGGGTACCCTATTGGCGTCTGACGCAAACAGGTATCGACTTGGGCGCGGAACCCATCTCTGTGGTCCTACTTAACGGCCGTGTCAGTACGACTACCCCGATGGCATTCGCCCAGCAGCCCTGCGCCCTGCCTACCGTCCAGGACGACGACGACGAACGCGTTCCGGCGCCACTCGACGAACAGCTGCTGAGCCGCGCCAAAACGGAGTGGACTGTATTGCCACCGGCCCCAGCATGACCAACCGCGCCAGGCGCGTCATCTCGTGCTACCCCGGTTCTGGCCTTGGCGGCGCAAACGAACACGGAACGAGTCATTCTCGCTATGCTCCAGGAGCATCTTCTCGCCCTCCAAGAACAGCGTGCTGCTCAGCAAGCACTCGCCGCTCAAATCGCGCAGTTAACAGCCACAGTGGCTGCTGCTTAGGCGCAGCGCCCACTTCCGAAGCCTCCAGCGGTGCCTCGACAGCCTTGTGACTCACCGCGCACGCCCGTGGCGCAGGACGCCGATTTCGTCGACGACGACCTTGATCGCCCGCGCTCCCTGTTGACTTATCTTGCTGCCCATGGCCGCGTAGATCCGCGCTCAGAGCACCATCGCCAGCGCGCGTGAACGCCGGGAGCCTTGGTCGCGAGTGTGTGTGTGTGTGGGGGGGGGGGGGGGGGGGGGGGGGGGGGAGGGGGGGGGGGAAGCACCCGCGATCAAGGCTCCCGATCGAGCTCGCGTCCTCGGTGCTCACGTTCTCGTTCACCGCCACCGCAGCCAAGTCATGGCGCCAGGCGCTCTCGGTCGCCTACGCGGCTTCCGCGTTCCCACTCGCGCGACCGGGCACGACGCTCACGCTCGCGACAGATCGCCGCGCGGTGCCCACCCCTCCGGTAACGACCGGTTTCTTCCGACGGATAATGGTGTGCTTGTCCACACCAATGCCCGTGTGGGCCCCCGTCAGATAGGTACGGACGTGGAGGCTGCTATATTTCATAATTCTGATGCACAGGTTCGAGTCTGCACCATGCTCCGTCTGCTACCGCGCCACCAAGGTGACCACGAAAATGCTGTTCGCGGTGAACTTCCACTCTCGCCCGATTGACCACTTCCTGATGAGCCCGGATGGCGATCGCTACATGCACCACCGGGTGGTCACTCATGATGCCTCACAGTGGGGTGGGACGGAGGCCACGCCTGTTCACACGATCTGCCGGGCAGACCAGCTCCAGATAGCTCTAGACGTCATCCACAATGCAGCATCATTTTGGTACATGTATCGTGATCAATCGGATGGAAGAAGGGGCGTCGTTCTCTGCTGTAGTTTAATTCGGACCGATGATTTCGGTCGCCAGTATGCACATTACGTTTTTTTCTGCAACTAAGGCGTTTTGGGAGTTGTGACATTAAAAGTTGTATCAGTGTGACTCGACCACATCGGCTCTTGTGACGGAAAATCGTGTCTTCGAGTTCCAATACCGTGTTCTAATTTTCTGTGGAGATGGGCTGAACGTTCCATTTTCGCCCAGTACCGTGAATTCGAGGAGGAGAGTACCGTGAGTTCCAGGGGCGCAGTCAAGCCTTCAATAATACATGCGATTTAGAAATAAATTAATTTTTTATGGAAACACCTAAACCAAACCCTACTATCGAATGATTGGCTGAACAGAGACTGTGGCTCAATCCTTTGTGAAGTGCCGCTCTTAAACTGATATCGGCGTGGTTTGACATTGCACGTTTTGAACTCTTAATGGTGATATTTTGTGGGACGAACCCACCATTCTTGAATAGCCTGGCTCATCCTGAACACCCCACAAACGAATTGTCGGTCTTCCTCGATACTCGTGAAGTTATGGAGATCACGACTACGCCTCCAAAAAGCACTCCAACACTGATTTTTACGTTAGGGTATCAATTAGCAATTTCCCCATTCGTTTTACTGAACAAGTTGAACATGTTCGACATTCGCAGAAAGGGGCTCACAAAGTGAATGGAATCGACCCGAGAGGTGGAAGCCGTTCCGGTGGTCTCGTCTTCCACCTCTCTGCGACATCGCTCTCTTCGAAGGAACAGCACCGAGGTGCCCTGGTTCAGGCTAAACTTTCCTTACATAACGTAGTACACATCAAAACTGGTTTAAATCTCCCTATTTTCATGTGCAAAACACTATTTAACTCGTAGCTGCTCTCTTCACGAGGTCACCTCCCCACGACGACACTATCTCCTCGCCCACGCTCCCCGCCGACGTCCTCCCGAGCGAGACTCCGCGACGCGAGGCCTCTCCCAGTGGCCCTTCGACCCGCCAATCGCCTCTGGCTCTCTCCTGCGATCACCGATGCTCTCGCCGTCGTCTCGTGTCGATCGCTCGCGCTGTCAAACGGTCGGTGGCCATGGTCGCCAGTGCTGCCCCGTGTTCCACTTTGGAGCGACGCTCGTCGTGGCGACCGTGGCAACCGTTTCGATCTGGCCTCTGGCAGACTCAACAGAACATGGAACAGGTGGATTCCAACTCTCCGGGCTGACGGTCTGACTACCGCGCTCGACATCTGCATCATCCACTGGGCTGTCCACTCTCGAAGACAGCGCACGCCAGTGGCGTTCGCGGCGACGCCACTCTTGACTTTGGCCTCCGCCACCGCCCACGCCGCCGGCCATGAAGTTCCCCCTCAGCGAGCGGCCCTTCGACAGCGTGCAACTCTCGCCCGAGCGCTACGCCAGCCTCGCGCGCCTCGCGCAGGACGTCGTCGACGCCAATCTGCGCGAGTTCCACAACTTTGTGCATCTCCACAACCGCGTGCTGTCGCCGGCGCAGTTCAAGCCCATCAAGAAGCACGACAAAATCACGGTCTACAAGGAGCTCACCCATCGAACGCAGCGGGTGTTCGGGCCGCTCGGGCGGTGCGTGTGCGGTGATGGGCCGCTGATTTTGCCCAAGCTCGTGGTCACAGGCACGATCCGTGGCCGCATGGAGGATATGCTGCTCGGCACGGCGGTGCGAGACCCCGCTTCGGTCGTCGTCAAGACATCGTACGTGGACGACGAGATTGTGGACTGCTCGGTGTTGCACGAGCTGCAAGGTGCGAGTGAGGAAGATCCGTATCGGTTCTTGGCGCTCAAGTGGATCGTGAAAGCGAAGAGTTCAGGAATAAACTCGGTGATCGTGCCGCGCGATATGATCGTGATCCAGTCGTCCGGACTGATCCCGGACGAGGGGATCGGCTACCACCTGCTGCATTCGGTCGATTCGGCTGTCCCCGAGTGCCCCCCGCTGGATAACAAATTCTCCATTTCGCGGTCACGGACGTCGACCATGTTCATCTTCCGCCAGCTTGCGAATGATCTCATCGAGATCTACACGGCCAACTACGTCGAGCCAAATGGATCAGTGCCCGAGAGCGTGGCCATTGCGAGTGCGGCCAAGTCGCTCAGTTCGTCGTGGAAGTCACTCGAATGTGCCTACAACATGAAACTCAGCTGGATCCTCAAGAATAAGGACGCCTACTTGGGGAAGAAATCCTCTCTGGATCGATTGGGTGCTAGTAACGTTTGCGAGCTCTGCACGAAGAAGGCGACGCTGACTGGACGCCTCGATGACTGCAGTGTGTGTGAAGCGCGAGTGTGCTCTCGGTGCCGCGACACAAAGTCCCTAGCAAAGGCGAATCGGCGACTTGAAGTCAAAGTTGAGAAAGTTGAGATCTGCAAGACGTGTCTCTACCGTGCTGTTCACGAAGACGCAACGAGGATCGCTGCCGAGATGAATTGCGGCGCTGCGATCATGCCGTGGGACTCGCTGAAGGAATCGTCAACTCGAAGGTTCTCGCATGAGCGAGTCATGAGTACACGTTCGCTCGAACGCAAAGATTCTGTACGTTCAATGTCCTCGAGGGGCAGCGATAGAGGCACCAACTCTCTCGCTTATTCAAAACTCATTGACACGAGGCCCAACCGAACAGTAAGCACCGCCAGTAGCGCGTACACCGACTTGGATTTTGATGGGAGCGAGTTCCACGACCACGACAGCAATAGAAAGCTAAGTACTGACGACCTTGTGATGGACGAGGACGAAGAACGGGAGAAACAGCAATATCGTGAGCACTTGAACCAACAAGAGCACTTCCGCACCCTGTACGCTCAGATGAAGACTCTGCAGCTCGCAGCTGACAAGACGTATGAAGTCGCACGAGAAAACGAGCGGAAATTGAGTCGAGAACTTCACACGTTGTATTAATAAAGTGTTTTGATTTCTTCCAGCGTGCACTTCTTCAAGCTGTGTGCATACTAGCAATCCTGTGGGAGTTGTTCTGACTACATAGGTACAGCACAGTTTCACGAGAAAAGAACCTCAGCAGGCGAATCGCACACACCGCCATCACCATTTATTGGGACATAATCGCACGAGGAAAGTGCAACGTGCTGCTCAGTTGGGCCGTCCTCGCTGGCTTAGCATGCGCTCATTGTCCTGCGTGAGTTCGTATGTCTTTTCCGCAGTAATTTGCAGGTTTTTCATTTGTGTGAACAGACTGTCGAACTGGTTGTCCATCAAATCCCCGTTCTTTAACATCTCGACTTCGGCTTTAATCGACACACTTCCTTTTATTAAACCAGGAGACGAAGACGACGGGGTCTTGGTATAGGGCGTGACTTGGTTTGCTCGGTCGCCTGCTTCGATCTCTTGAAGTTGCTTCAAGTACTCACGCTGTAACTTGAGTTTCTGTATCTCCTTTTGATGGGTCACGTGAACCTGGTATTGCTGTCGTTCCCACAAGTCGTCATCATCTCCCACTGATAAGACGTCGTCATCCATATCCAAGTCCGTGTAAGCGCTCGTCGCGATGCTTCCGTGTCTCGGTTGATCCATCACGATAAACTTTGAGTATCCAAGAGAGTCAAGGTCGCCTTCTGCAAATTGACCCGAAGAAGACGTTGTCGAGATCGTGTTTCGTCGGTCTTGATCGCGCTTACCTCTGCTACTACTGCTGTTCCGACCACTACTGTAGCTTGAAAACGAGATGTCCCTGGAACTAGCATCCTTAAGCTTACGCCACGGCGTGATCGGAACGCCCACGTTCATCTCAGCCGCGATACGAGCCGAGTCTTCGTTCACCGCGCGAAACAGACACGTCTTACAGAACTCGTGCTTCTCCACTTTCAACTCCAGTCGACGGTTCGCCTTCGCCAATGACTTTGTGTCGCGACACCGAGAACACACGCGCGCGTCACAGAGACTGCAGTCATCCAACCGTCCTGTCAGCGTAGCCTTCTTAGTGCACAGCTCACAGACACTGCCCGTGTTGAGGTGCTCGGCGTGGCTATCTGAGCCCATGTAGGCTTCTTTGTTCTTGAGAATCCAGCTGAGCTTCATGTTGTAGGCACACTCGAGCGACTTCCACGCCAAGCACAGCGATTTCGCCGTCGTGGCGAGGCCCACAGCTTCGGGAGCTGTGCCACTCGGCTCAACATAGTTTGTTGTGTAGATCTCGATAACATCAGCGGTGAGCTGGCGGAAAATAAACATGTTGGACAACCGAGATCGAAGAATCGATAGCTTCGAGTCTAGCGGTGGGCACTCCGGGACTTCAGCATCTACTGAATGCAGCAAGTGATAGCCGATTCCCTTGTCTGCGATCAGCCCAGACGACTGCATCACGATCATGTCGCGCGGTGCGATTAACGAGTTCATGGCTGGACTTTTAGCTTTCACAATCCATTTCAGAGCGAGGAACCGAAACGGATCGTCTTCGCTTGCACCTTGCAGCTCGTGCAACACCGAGCAGTCCACGATCTCATCGTCCACATACGATGTCTTGACGACCACCGACGCTGGGTCTCGCACCGCTGTGCCCAGCAGCATGTCCTCCATGCGACCTCGCACTGTGCCGACAACTACAAGCTTGGGCAGGATCAGCGGGCCATCTCCACGCTTGACCCTTCCGAGCGGCCCAAAGACCCGCTCGCTGCGGTGCGTGAGCTGCTTGTACACCGTGACTTTGTCGCGCTTCTTGATGGCCTTGTACTGGTTCGTGGGCAGCACGCGGTTGTGGAGATGCACAAAGTCGTGGAACTCGCGCAGATTGGCATCGACGACGTCCTGGGCGAGGCGCTCGAGGTCGGCGTAGCGCTCGGGCGAGAGTCCCACGAGGTCAAAAGGCCGTTCCTTGAGAGGGAACTTCATCGATCAATGGATGAGAGAGTGGAATGAGAACTGGAAAGGGGTCCGTGGCAGGGCTGAGACTCTTCTCAACCCTGGACCTTCGCAACACTTGGACCTCTCTATGGAACCTTCTCTCATTGAGAGAGGGTTAGTCATAGTCACGCAAAGGTCTCATGTCTAGAGTCAGGAGGACAGCTGGGACTGTGGAGCGGATGAACAAGGGGATGGACAGCCGTAGGTGGGCGGGCATTCGACGGAGTGATCTGGTTTGATCTTCAAAGAACTGGAAATCGAACTCTGTGCAATATTGTTATCATTTTGATTTGATTTTTCATATTCAAAGATTACGTTATTTTATGTGTGTGAAATTGAATAACCTAATGAAACAAATCTTATCAAAAGCGTCAGCGAATCAGTTATGGTTTTCGGTTGCTGTTGCAGTTCTTTAGGCTCAACATCGCCAACATCAATGATTGAACTGTGTAAAGACTTCACTGCAAGATTGAAACGAATGCTCTGGTCCCAATTCACGTCGTGAAGAAGCAATCCTAAAAGCCCAACGAGATCTCCACACAAGGAAGTCGCGATGGCATAATACTGGGACACTATCAAACGCATTTCTTCTCGCAACTGCTGTATCTGAGTGTTTGAAGAAACAAAGATACTTTGCCCTGAAATCCTGGACAATCAATGTTTGTGAAGTCAACATGGCGCACACACGTGATCACGTGGCTCTTCCCAGCTTTGAGAAAGCTTGATTCAAGTGATTGGACTTGGACTTATCACAATCCGACTCTGAGCTGTGGCGCTCGAAAACAGGTATCTGAGCACAGCCGTTGTGCATTGCACACTCGGTTGAGTCTGACAGCCGGAAGTGGTCATCACCAGCACTTTGATCATGAATGGTTGCTTGAAGATGCGCCCGGTGCCAAACCAGTCTTCACATGGCTCTTGCTTGTGATGATCTCAACCACACAATCCTACTGTATGTGTGGTCTTCTGTCCACATTCGCGGTGCGTTCGGATCGCTGAAGGTATTTGGACCCATTTCTACTTCTAGTATCTGGATTAAGACGGCTTCAAGGGCTCTGCAGTTCGTAGTTCATAATACTTGGCTCACTTTTTCACTTTACGAATCAAATCACGATCTATGAAGACTACACTAGCTTGCCTTCCGTCCACTTGCGCTGGCTACCTTGACTCAACTTGCGCTCGTTATCTCGCGTAAGCTCAAAAGTCTTCTCGGCAGCGATCTGAAGCGATTTCATTTGCGCGTACAGGTTCTTAAAGTGATCTTGCGAGAAATCAACGTTCTTGAGCTTCTCGACCTCCTCTTTCGTCGGCGGCCCTTTCTTCGCCGACATTGGCGAGCGTCCTCGTGAAGAGTTGTGCGGAGTCTTGGTGTAAGGAGCAATCTGATTGCCTCCATCACTACCCTCGATTTCCTGAAGTTGCTTGAGATACTCTTCCTGTAGTTTGCGCTTCCGCAGCTCCTTTTGCTGAGCCAGATATGCCTGGTACTGCTGCCGTTCCCACGCCTCCTCGTTTTCGTCTACTGACATGCCGTCATCCGTGGCGTTGTCGAAGTCCAAGTCTGTGTACGCGCTCGTCGCAATACTCGCCGTCCGCTGCGAGTCCTTGGAGAATATTTTCGAGTATCCAAGAGAATCGAGGTCGCGTTCTCGCTCCGTGAAGTGGCCAGAAGAGGACGTCGCCGTCGACATCGTGTCGCGGTGGGTTTGGCCACGTCTGCCTCGGCTGCTGCCGTGGCCGCTGCTGTGGCTGCTAGCGTAGGAGAACTTGCGCGTACTAGCATCCTTAAGCTTACGCCACGGCGTGATCGGAACGCCCACGTTCATCTCAGCCGCGATACGAGCCGAGTCTTCGTTCACCGCGCGAAACAGACACGTCTTACAGAACTCGTGCTTCTCCACTTTCAACTCCAGTCGACGGTTCGCCTTCGCCAATGACTTTGTGTCGCGACACCGAGAACACACGCGCGCGTCACAGAGACTGCAGTCATCCAACCGTCCTGTCAGCGTAGCCTTCTTAGTGCACAGCTCACAGACACTGCCCGTGTTGAGGTGCTCGGCGTGGCTATCTGAGCCCATGTAGGCTTCTTTGTTCTTGAGAATCCAGCTGAGCTTCATGTTGTAGGCACACTCGAGCGACTTCCACGACGAACTGAGCGACTTGGCTGCACTGGCGATTGCCACTGCCTCGGGCGCCGACCCGTTCGGCTCGACGTAGTTGGCCGTGTAAATCTCAATAATATCGGCTGTGAGCTGCCGGAAGATGAACATGGTCGACGTCCGCGACCGCAAGATCGAGAACTTTGAGTCAAGCGGAGGACATTCAGGCACTTCAGCGTCTACGGAATGCAGCAGATGGTAGCCGATCCCTTCTTCAGCCAGCAGCCCCGACGACTGCATCACGATCATGTCGCGAGGCACGATCACCGAGTTGACGCCCTGCACCTTGGACTTGACGATCCACTTGAGCGCCAAGAACCGAAACGGATCTTCCTCACTCGCACCTTGCAGCTCGTGCAACACCGAGCAGTCCACGATCTCGTCGTCCACGTACGATGTCTTGACGACCACCGACGCCGGGTCTCGCACCGCCGTGCCCAGCAGCATATCCTCCATGCGACCTCTCACGGTGCCCGTGACCACAAGCTTGGGCAATATCAGCGGCGCATCGCTGCGCATGCGACGTCCTAGAGGCCCAAAGACCCGCTCGCTGCGGTGCGTGAGCTGCTTGTACACCGTGACTTTGTCGCGCTTCTTGATGGCCTTGTACTGGTTCGTGGGCAGCACGCGGTTGTGGAGGTGCACAAAGTCGTGGAACTCGCGCAGATTGGCATCGACGACGTCCTGGGCGAGGCGCTCGAGGTCGGCGTAGCGCTCGGGCGAGAGCCGCACGAGGTCAAAAGGCCGTTCCTTGAGAGGGAATTTCATGGCGCGAGCGAGCGGAAAGATTGGCAACTGAGACCGCGAGTGACCACGCTGGACTCGGCGTGGGAAAGGCGGGGGAGAGCCCCGGGAGAGCCCGGGTTCGATCTGTTTTCTACCCCGGCGGTGACGCATGTCGGCGATACCCTGAGTAATCATGTTATCCAGTAAATGGTAGTTCAACTTATACATGGTTGTCAAAGATAGTTAATATAAAACGTGACAACTAATACCCGTCAAAATAGAATATCTCATTCGAGACCGTGAATCAGGTCCTGGCATCCCACGGATTTGTTGAATGACTCAAGTGTCAAATCGCCCGCAGTGCTGATTCGCTTCCGCGTCTCCTGATGGAGCCCTCGACGTAGCCCTCTGTCGTCCGTAATCCGTTGCATCGCTCCTCCGAGTGACCTCCATGGGTCTCCGTTATCCAGTTCCTTGGAGTCTCTAGGATCTCAGCCGGGCCATCCAGCCACGAACCCAGTGGGCCCGACCAGATTGAAGCAGATGGACGAGTGACGTGACTTGAATGACGACGACGTCCGTACATCCTTCCCACTCGAACAGCATGGCGGTGACGCGATTAGTTTGCTGAACGCACGCCCTGTCTACCTCCATTCTCTCTTTCTATTTCTCTCTCTCTCTCTCTACACTCCGACAGCTGCGATGTCGAGCCCAAGACTCTGGAAGTCGTCCACCAACGCCGCCTTGACGCGTCTCACCATCTCGGCACCGTCTTTCGTCGCCACGACATTGGCCAAGTACGTCGCCACTTCTCCTTCGCGTCGCTCCTTGTGCACAGCTCGGAAGGTCTCCTCGGTCGTGAAGTAGTACGGCCGGTTCGGGTTCTTGTCGCACTTGCTCACGTGCTCGTGGGCGTCCTTGCCGCAGGGCTCGAGGCAGTAGGCGCAGATGCCGCTGCCGCAGCTCGGGTTCGCGCACGTCAGCGCTGCGCACGTATCGAAGTCGAAGTCCACGAACACGAGCCGGCAGTCTTTATTGCGACACCTGAGATTCAACAGCTCTTCGCGCACGTGTTTGACGTGGCGACGCAGCGCGACGTCCGCAGGCGACTCGTACTCGTCTTCCTCGCCGCCGAACTGGTACCTCGCGTCCTCGGCAGCGTGCGCAGCCTGCAGTCGTATCGACAACTCGACACCGAGATCCTCGAGGTCCTTGCGAAGCCGGCGGTACACTGCACAACGCATGGCGTCGCTCTTCAGCTTGTCCGTGAAGTACGCCGTCAGTTTCTGTGTTCGCAACGCGCGATGCGTGGCCGCGAGCTGCTCGTCCGTCGTGAAGTAGCCCTTGATGCCGCTGCTGCTCGCTGGGTTCGGGTTGCTCGCGCACCGTGCGACGTGGTAGTGCGTTTCACTCGACGACGTCGAGCTGTAGACCAAGCAGTTGGCGCAAAAGTGGTGCCCGCACGTCGCGTTGCCGCACTGCACGCTCGTGCAGCCCGTGAAGTCGAGGAAGACGGCGTGGCAATGCGGGCACGAGACGTTCAGGATCTGCTCCTGGATCGCGCGCAGGTGCTGCATGATCTCGGGGGAGACCTGGCGCGAGCGGAACTTCTCGCACGTGAACTTGGCGTGGCGCAAGACCGGCTTGCCCATGGCATCGGTACAATCAAGACAGTAGTGGGCGCTGCATTCGTCGCAGTAGATCGTCCGGCCGCCGTCGGTCGCTGGGGATCCGGTCACGTTCGCCGTGCTGAGAACCTGGTTGCAGCCAGGCTTGGGGCAAAGCAAGGCCTCGGTCTTGTGGCTCGCGACGTAGCTCAGTACGGCCGTCTCCACGAGCGAGCTGAACGCGTCGGCGTCGTTGAGGATGCGGCTCGCGTCATCGACACGGAGCGGTTGCCCACAGCCCGGCGCCGGACATGTCAACGGGAACGTGCACGTCGCCGGTTGAATCATCGGCTGGATGCAATCAAAGTCGTACACGTGGTTGCAAATCGGTAGAGTGATCGTGGGCTCTTCGGCGGGGCAGTAGCAGATACCGCAGTCGGGCTTGGCCGACTCGCCGGTCTTGGCGCCCCACTTGCGAGGCACATACAGCATTCCTTCCGCCTGCAGCGCCTGCTTGAACGCATCCACCTGGCTCTGCGATCCTGCGACGTACACGCACTGATTCGACTGGACAAAGTACGAGTAGAGCGCCTTGGCCGTCGGCGCCATCGCGAGCCACTGCTTCGTGTTGACGCTCGACACCTTGGCACCAGTCTTCGGGTCTTTGCGCTGGAAAATGCGCACGACGTGGTCCACGAGATCGAGCGACTTGAGCTCCGCGATCATCTGCTGCAGCCACGCGATGGCTTGTGCTCGACTTGCGACGTCGCCGTACACGCAAAACTCGTTCTTCTTGGTGATCCAGCGAATAAAGTATCTCCGTGGGGCGTTCTCCTCGTCGATGTGGCGATCCATGTGAGCCGAGACCTTGCGGCGAGCGATGATCGAGAAGAGTAAGTGGATGTCGGGACTCACGACTTGCTCGACCTCGAGACACGCGTCCAGCTTTGCCTTGATGCGCTGCAGCACCTTGAGTTCACCGAGGAACTTGAGCGTGACCATGTTCTTGGAAGCCGACGCGGCGGCACCGAGCGACGTTGGCTGCGACTCCTGGTAAAAGACTCCTTTCGCGCGAGCATACGTGATGATCTGTGCGATTTGGTCGCGGAAGCATCGAAACAGATCCGAGTGGAGTGTCGTCGTGTACGAGTGCTCGAGCTCCATGCGAATAGGCTGCCCGTGAGGTTTCTCGAGCTCTTCCCAGAGAGGACTATCACGGGCCATCTCGAATGTCTCGTTGAGACGAGGCAAGTCCCGACAGAAGACAACAACTCCTGCACGACGAGTACCTTGATCTACAAAGTCCGTGTGGACAGACGACTCGTCCAAACACGTCAGCAGCGGCAGCATGCGGCGGAAACGAACTTGAAGTTCCATCTCGTTCGAGGCGACAGTCGCCGTCACAGGCTTGCGCGCGATCTTCGCATACCCGACACCAGGAATCGTCCGCCGAACCAGCTCGGTGAGTTCGTACTCGTCGACCGATGGGGCGAGACTTCCCTTGATGCTCACACCGAAACGAAGCCGGGACTGCTGCTCCAACGTCATGGCATCGACCTTGTCAGTGTCGAACACGATGCGGAACGCGGCACCTTCGCCAGTTGGCTCTCGCTTTGTAGGCGCCATTGGTGCTGGAGCTCCACCGCCAGCATTGGGTTTGCCGGGCACCTTACCCTTGGGTGGGGAACGCGCCGTCGCGCGTCCGATCACAGGTAAGTTGGCAGCATTCTGTGAGTTGACTTCCTCAGCCATCTGACCTACAGCATACGCCTGCGCAGCCGGCAACTGCAAGATCGTCCGAGCGTTGCGTACGAATGTATTCGCGTCGTGGGCGGTGCGGAAGAAGATCTTGGCGTCGCCCGTTGCGATGCCGTCGGCCCACGTGAGCTTGATGCGGCCAGCGAACTCGGTCACACTCGCTGCATCTTTGGATTTATCGGCCAACTTGCGGAATGGAGTGACGGTGACTGCCTCGCCTGGAGCGCCGCCACTCGAGTCGCCACGAACTGCCTCGTACACTCGACTAGCGGCTTCTTTATTGGTGAACTTGATCGTCGCCGACACCGACGCGTTTTCGTTCGTGCCGTTCCGTAAAATATCTACCGACCTGACCACATCGGGTGAGCATCCGGCCGCACGCACCCACGCCTTGAACCGCTTCTCCAGTTCACGATCCGTCGTGTTGGCTAAGTTTCGCACAGTGATCGCAATAAACTCCTTGTCGAAGAGCAGTTGCTGAATGCTGAAGCCATTCCCGATGACAGCACGTGTAGTGCCCATGTAGACCTCCTCACTAGCCTCCTTCTCAAGCCGCTTGCGTTGTTCATCAATTTGCTTTTCGAGACTCGCGTGAATCTCGTCCTTGTGCATCGGAGCGCAGAACACTGTCAGCGTGTTGGTCTCGCGGTCGACGCAAAGCGTGCTCTTGAGCCGCGCTTCCCACTTGTTGATGAGCTGGAAGGACTTACCAAACATGCTTCGGAGCAGCGCGTACGACAGGTTCGCGTAGCTAATGGTCGCGACCGGCAACTTGGATCGATTCTTCATGCAAAGATCATAGAATGCAGGCGATTCCTCGCTGATCCACGCCTCGTCTATCGGTGTTGCGAGTAGCAGGAACGGCGTTGCGTTGAGCCGAAGGATGCTGTCAAAGATAATCCACTCCGGAAGAGCCGCTCCACTCTTGTCGATGGCATGGATCGCAGTGCCTTTGAACATCGCTCCAAGTACTTCCGAGTAGAGAGCGAAATATTGCGGGCCGTCGCGCCGCGGGGCGTTTGCTGGGATCGGTTTGTTGACCGCCGTATTGAGGAAAAAGCCTGAGGCCACCAAACGACGGAGTTGGCCATCACTGACTCGATCTCCAGTGGATGAAGAGTCATCCACAGCCCCGTGGGTCCACGATTTGGCTCGAGACAGCGTCTTCATCAGCTCCTTCGCGGTGGCGTAGGCAATACCCATGGCCTTGGCGTTGACGCCGTTCTTGACGCACCACGCACGCGCTCGTTTCTCGTTTTTCTGGCGCTTGGGCTTCTTGCTGGTAGCACTTGAGCCATCCGACGCAGCGGAGAAGTCGCTGCCCATGGAAAACACACTCATCGTGTCGTCTTCGTCAGCGTCTGCACGCGACATAGCTGCACTCTTGGACTTGGTGTCCTCATCGTCATCATTATCGTCGCGGTTGTTGGCAAGGTTCTGCAGGGCGTTGGCTGCTGCCGCTTGCGCGCTAAGCTTGAGCTTCATGAGATTGTTCGCGACCATAGCCATCAATCCACCGTCTTCTTCCTCATCATCATCACCGGCTGCATCGTCAAGCTCAGGCTTGGGCGGCGACGGGGGCTCATCCACATCTAGGCCTTCGCTGGGCCCCTCCAATGCCACTTTCCACGCACGATACGTTCGGAACAACGAAACCACGTCGCCGTGCTCAGGGATCAGGAGCTGCTCACGCTTCTTGTCCGCCTCCAGTTTGCTCGCTTTGTCGTTCTTGTTCCCGCGGTGGTAGGCGATATTGGCGACCGAGAGAACGGCGACGAGGTCGACACCGACTTGTGCGACGCCCATTTGAGCGGCACGGTCGATCAACCGCACGTGCTTCGGATCCACTTGCACCTCGGCAACAAGCCGACCGAGTGCCGTTACATTCCTATGGTCGTCCACAGCCCCAAGATACAACAGCTCCGCCTTGGCTTTCGCGATGGCGTCGGCATTCGGCGTCTCGAGCCAATGGAACGCCATCGGATCAATGCCGACGTTGTACAGCGTGAGCAGCGCGAGCGTGAGCGGCTGCTGGAAGATCTCGGCGGTGTTGCCAATCTCCATCTCGTCAAACTCTTGCTTGGAGTAGAGTCGGAAGCAGCGTCCAGGTCGCGTGCGTCCGGCTCGTCCGCAGCGTTGAAGTGCCGAGCTGCGCGAGATCGTGTGCACTTTGAGCGACGACATGTTGCGCAGCGGATCGTACACCATGGCCTTGCGCAGCCCCGAATCGACCACAAACACGACGCCGTCGATGGTCACCGAGGTCTCGGCGACGTCTGTGGCGAAGATGACTTTGCGATCCGTCTGCTTCTTGAACACCTGGGCCTGCTCCTCTGGATCTTGCTTGCCGTACAACGCGTGCGCCTTGGCGCGTTCCAAGAACGCTCGATCGGCCGGCGACGACGACCTGATCCGCCTCGCGATGTTGGCTTCGAAGAGGTCTTTCGCACGCAACACGTCGTCCTGGCCCGGCAAAAAGCACAAGATGTCGCCATCGGACGGATCCGGGAACGCCTCCTGGATCATCAGCGCGCACTGCGAGACCACGGTCGCGACCTTGGCAGCGTCCACGACGCCGCTCTCCTGGCCACCGGCGCTGATGTACTCGACTTCGACGGGAAACATGCGGCCTGGGATCTCCACTACCGGTGCCTTGTTGAAAAACCCGGAGAAGAGGTCGAGGTCGATGGTCGCGGACGTGATGGCCACTTTGACGTGGCGCCACTTGGCGTGCTCCTCCTTGAGCGAGCCCATGATCAGATCGCACGTGACGCTGCGCTCGTGGGCCTCGTCGACGACCACGCACCCGACGTTCTCGAACGGGTTTTCGCTCGGCTCGCGACGCGCGCGCGCGATCATCTCCAGCAGCACGGCCTCGGTCACGTACTCGATCCGCGTGCGGTGCGACGCCTTCCAGTACCCGCCGACGCGGAAGCCGACGTCGCCTCCGACTGGGGCTTTGTCCCATCCGCCGCTGTACTCGAACGCGACGCGTGCAGCGAGCGTCGTGGCCGCGAGCTTTCTCGGCTGCGTGCAGATCACACGCTTGCCGGCGAAGCACGGCAAGTCCGCGGCGTACTGCGGGATCTGCGTGCTCTTGCCCGAGCCCGTCTGGCCCTGGATCACCGTGAACCTCGTGTGTGGGTTTGCGAGGTGCTGCTCGATCTCGAGCCGCTTGGCCAGCGCCGGCAGCCGCGCCTTGAAGCGGTAGATCTCTCGCTTGAGCGCGTGGAGCTTGGCGGTCTCGTCGCCGTCGGCTCGCTGGAGCCTCTTGGAGACCTCGACGAAGACTGCACGCTGGTCGCGGAGCTCCTGGAGCTTGGCCTGCATGGCTCGCTGGGTCATCGCGTCGGCCGCGTTGACCCCTCCGACGGCTCGCTGCGACGCGGCAGCTGCGACGCCGAGCAGCGTCTCGAGCTCACTGCGGATCGCGTTGTCGTGGAGCTGGATGGCGTTGTTGACGAGACCGTGGAACGTGGGCTTGGGCTTGGGATGGAGAGGGGAGCGAGTGGGCTGCTTGGGGGCTCGCTTGGCGTCGTGCTTGGTGTGTTGGGGACTGGGAGCGATGGGCAGGGGAGCGGAGGGATGGCGGAAGAGGCAGCGGCGGCCGTCGCGAGGCGTGCAGAGCTTGTAGTGGCGGCAGAGCACGCCGCCGACGTGGAAGAGCTTGCAGTCGAGAGCGAGACAGGCGTCGCCCCGAGCGCAGAGTTGGCGCGGTGGCGTTGGCGCCAACGTTGGCGTGGTCGTGGTTGGCGATCGGACGGCCGGGTGGCGGCAGCGGCATTGGCTAAAGTTGGTGCAGCGTTGGGGGTACGACGGGCAGAGCGCGCCGCTCGGGTGCGCGAAGACGCAGTCGCGGCGCGTGCACTGGTCGGCGAAGCGGCAGAGCGTCGAGACCTGGGCGGCCATGGGCGAGCAGGAGCAGCAGGAGGAAGAGGGCGACGGCGAGAGGCGGTCTGAGCGATTCGATGATTCCAACGGCGACCGATGCGTGGTCGCGTATAAATGGACGGGGCCGTTAGGCCGCCAACGGCCAGACTAACCGCATGAGGTTTCGCCGCGAGTTGTGTTTTTTTTTAGACGCCAACGCGAGTGGTTAGTTTTTCGCTACGGTAATACCGAGTATTAATATCATTGGATATTCGCCGCCATTATCATCCGTTCGGGCGCGTCATGGACGACTCGACGGTGCGACAGGCAAATGGCGACTGCGGCGACGCAAGTAATGATAGCTGCGCGCCACGAGTCAGCGCGCGGCGTTGGGCTCAGCGGAAAAATCAGCGGGCGGGTCGCCCGAGTTTAGACGCGTCCTGTCGCAGCACGTTGAAGTCCAACGGCGACGACTGCGACACTACACAACCCGCGCCAACGTTGGCGTGGGTCTCTCGGCGGCGGCTGACGCATCGGCGACTCGCTTTTCCCGTGACGAGCCCGTCGTGGTTGGCGCGACATGGCGCGCGCCGACGCCAACAAAGCGGCGCCAACTATCGAGAGGTTGCATAGGCACGTCCTCGGGCGCTGGCCAGTCTCCACACAAGCTACAGAACGACGGGCGGGCACCTCACCGTGTTTTGAGATCGAACCTTGCCGCAGGTGCTCGCACCCACAAGCTCGCATCTGGACATTATCTCACCTATTATACGTTGTCGCAGGTTTCTGAAGCCGCGTCCCCTGGAGGACGCGACGGATATCGTCTGTGTCATCAAGTATCGCAGGTGTGGGTGTCCGCGGGTCGCAGCAGCTGGCGCGCTCGAAGCACCCAATCTGATGACGGGAAACTGTGCTGATGCCCGTGCTCTCTCTCTCGCGAAAAATTCGCCGCCGCCTTTTTGCTCGCCAGGGTGGAACAAAAGTCCATAGAGAACGGCTCCCCATTCGATCTTGTTCTCCGCTTGCCGAGGAGATCGTTCCGGGTGCGTGTAGTAGTGTACATCCGCTCCCCTGTCGCATGGACCCCGACGGCCCGCGAGCCCCGTCTTGCGGGCGCAGTCAGTTGACCGGGGCGCCCCGCGGGCCGCGTCAAAAGGAAAGTCGCTCACCGCCTCCCGTTGCCAGCCCAGATGCAGTCGCTCGGGCTGCTCCTGCTGCTGCTCGCGCTCGGCGCGTACGTTGGTGCGTGGGCGCGTTGGCATCCGTTGGCGTTTCGGTGGCTGACCCCTCGTCTTGATCTTTTTTTTTTGTTCTGTTGGCGTTCCCGCGATTAGACCACGCCAACGCCGCCCAATGCGCCGAGATCTGTTCCACCAAGGTTCTATGGGGCGTCGGCAGCGAGGCCGTCAACTACCAGAGCTGCCAGTGCGAAGGCACGACCGGCGCCGCGCGCACAGGCCCCAACTGTGGCTGCGGCGTCTGCTACATCAAGCAGAACGGCCGCGTCGAGGGCTACGCGCAGATCAACGGCACGTGTCCGGCCGGCATGACCGACTGCTGTACGTTGGCGCCAACAAACCAACATGCCAACATGCCAACATTGGCGTCTAACCTGATTATAATTTTGTTGTTGTTGTTGGTAGTGAATTGTGATAGCTCCTCGAGCTCCTCAGGCTCGGGCTCCACGACGACGCCCACGCCGACCTCGACGAAATCGTCGTCCTCGTCCAACAGCTCGACGCCCAGCACCAGCTCACCGACCTCGGGTGCGTCCTCCGTGAATAGCTCCACGGCGACGCCGACGGCCTCGTCTAACGCCAGTGGTTCTGTTGCTCCGACTCCGACTCCGACTCCGACGTCGACCGACTCGCATGGCTCTCTCTCGGGTACTTCAGGTACGCCCTCTTCCTCATCCTCGAGTTCGGGATCCTCCTCCACTGGTGCCAGTACGTGGCCTCGCGGATTCGTCGTTCTCGAGCCATTTTCGAACTTGGAAAAAATTAATGCCAATTATTTTTTGGGGGGATTTTGCTAGAAACCTCCAGCAGCTCCGGCAGCTCCGGCCTCGAGACGTGGCAGATCGCGCTCATCATCTGCTCGTGCGTGCTCGTCTTCGCCGTGATCATCGTCACGATCCTCTCGTGCTACTGCAAATCCAAAAACAAAATGCACGAGATCCTCGAGGAGCAGGACGACTCGCGGGAGTACGAAGGCTACTGGCAGGCCGGCGGCGACGAGCCCAAGGCCCAGGGCAACCGCAACTTCATGGACCTCGCTGCAGCTCGCAACCTCAATGGCCGCAACAGCAGCGGCTCCAACTCGCGTCCGAACAGCGGCCGGAATGTCCAGCAAAACGAACCGACCTACAACGACATGGAGCGACAAGGCTCAGCCGGCCGTCGCCACTCGCTCGGCATCGACGAACGGCCGGCTCCTGGCCTGGCGCCTCGTGCTGGCAGCCGCCACTCGCTGGGCGCCACGTCGGACCAAGTGGGGCTCTACCAGCAGCCACAACAGCCACCGCAATTCCGAGATCGCCCGAGCCGCTCACTCGGCAGCACGGCCGATCTACCCCCAGTCTACCAGCCGCTACCTCGAGAACGCCCACAGCCCGACTCGTGGAATCGACGGATGCCCGAGGTCGAGCTCTAGCGTGGCGTACGAACTTGCGTATTTATTTCTCTTCCCATAGAGGTTTTTGTTTTGGGGATGCTTGTCCATGGCTTCGCTTTCTCCTCACGAACAGCAGGAAAAACACAGAGACGACTCGCGGAAGATCGTGTCCAACGTGGCGTGTGCTCGTCATCTCGAGACCACTCAAGCGCATCTGTTTCAACTCATCTCATCCTCCATCCTGCGACTGTCTGTGTCCAGCGAGCTCAGGGGAGATGAGAAAGTTCGATGAAAAACAAAGATATCCTTCGACCGCCCGAGCCCTTCGACCGACTCGCGTCACGTTTGCAAGAGGTCGCCCAAAGAGGCCAGTGGCGGGCGCCCTGTCGCGCGCGCCAGTCTCCTGTCTTGCCGTGCTTTGGTCCCTTTTTCTCCGACAGTAAGTGAGACCGTAAGGCCCCTCCAAAGACGAGAACGAATACCATGCGAGCGCTCTGGCTGCTCGCGAGTCTCTCCATGCCCCGTACGTTCCTCCCCTTCCACTAGAAGCAGAGAAGCCTGACTTGGTACTTCGTAGATCTCTCGGCGGCAGCGCCATGTGCCGCGATCTGCTCGACGACTGTGCTCTGGGGCATCGGCAGCGCGTCCATCGGGTACCAGTCGTGCCAGTGCGAAGGCTCCACGGGCGCTCGACGCGCGGGCCCCGACTGCGGCTGCGGCGAGTGCTACACGACCCAGGGCACCAAGGTCATCGGCTTCGCGAAGCTCGCGGACGGCTCGTGTCCGGCCGGCATGACCAATTGTCGTGAGTGGAGAGAGCGAACTTGGAGGGCTTGCATGAGCGGTGGCTAATGGAGTGGAGACGTAGTGGACTGCGACAGCGCGACGTCGACGCCGACGCCAACGACGGAAGCGACGACCACACCACCGCCGTCGACGACCACTGCGACGCCTACGACCACGGCTCCTCCAACGACTGCGCCGCCGACGAGTTCCCCAGCGCCCACCAGTGCGTCTGTGACGACGGCGCCTCCAACAACGCAAGCGCCATCGCCCAACTCGACTTCTCCGTCTCCACCGGCGACCTCGACGCTGTCACCATCTCCTGCCAATGGTTCTGCAAATGCCCACCCGCTGCCTGCAGTCGGCTCGCGTGATCGCGACTCCTCAGCTTCTCACGGGTCGCTGACCGGAGCAACAGGTGCGTCAGCTGAAATTGAAGCCACTAACGCGTCAAAGTTTCTTACCAGTTTAAATCGATGCAGCGGAGTCCAATCACGCGACGGCCGGTCTCGCGACGTGGCGCATCCTGCTGATTGTCTGCTCGTGTGTGCTCGTGTTCGCGGTGATTATTGTGGCGATCGTGATCTGCTACTGCAAGTCCAAGCACCGCATCGACGACTTCATGCTGGACGAGCACGAGGCGCGCGAGTACGAACGCTACTGGCACGCGGAGACCAATGAGCCCAAGTTCCCCCACCACAGCCTTCCTGGGAACCCGACAGAAGTCGCAGCCGCTCGAAGTGTCGGGACGAGAGACAGCTCGTCATCCAACCACTCGCGTCACAGCGAGCGGAATCTCCAACGGGGTGAAGCAGATAACGGGAGGATTTGGATAGGTTCGGCCGTCCGAGATGACAGAAACGCCCAATCCGAGCCCGCTCTCATCTATCAGCAACCCGCACGACCTCAACCAAAAAAGGCAACCTCAATGCCGCAGGTATTCCAGCCATTCCCGCAACGCGAGCGAACCCTCACCGACATGGACAACAAGACTCTGTTGGAAGTTGAGTTGTAGGTGCGTCTGAATGATTTATGGTAAATGACGGTGTCCGTGAGGTCTATGCAGTTTTCATCGTGCTGGTCACTTCATTACGCTCTGTTGTTCTAGCCGTGGACTCGACGTTTATGCTTCGTATTATGCTTCGTTTTTAGATACTTTCCCCGACACTTCGAGAAGGAAGTCTATCTCAGCGGAGACCTTCTTATGTTCTTCCTCAACTGTAGTTTCAGTGTCGTTCCCCATGCATCATAGTCAGGATTTATACTACTCTAGAGCACATGCGCAACGAGATCAAGCCAGAGAGCAAACCTCTGCACAAAATTTGCTATCAATAAGCTACGATTAAAGAACCCGTAACCACATAGGCCAGAGTTGCATGCTTTCTGCTTTTGTGGAAGACTTTTCACCGCGAGTAACCTTGATTCCCTCAGCTCGAACCCGTGGATACACTCGTTTTGGCATCATCCGTAGTGTTCCGGCGGCCATCCGTTGAACCAATCAGTCGAGTCTATGTCAACAGGACGTCGTGTGGTTAGAGCCTGTTGATGCCGCACGGCCTTAGCGGCGTCCACAGACGGTTAACTCCCTCACACCTTCGTCAGCTACTATCGTTCGGCTTTAGATCGATGGAGCAGTCGGTCGCCAAATCGCGCGAGAGCGAGAGAAAAAAAAAAGTTTCGTTTGGTGATCCACGATCAACAGTGACTTGCTCCCAGCAAAGGGAATCTCGAGCAAACCCACACAGGGATTTCCACCTCCCATCTCCAAAAAGTCTCGTACATAATGCGCTATCGATATTATTGCTGAGACTGCTGACACATCGCTTTGTACGAAGCCACATACCACTCCCACGTATCCTGTGGTGGCATCCACCTCGACACTCTCCTGCTCAGTGGAAACCCGAACATGTCCTGAAGACTCTTGTACTGATTCTTGTCGTATCGTGCACTGGCAGCCACGGGAAGCCCTGGATACTTGACCAAGACGAGCAAAAGACCACCGCAAAGCAACTTGAACGAATCCGACAGCTCAATTGCCTGATCTTCGTTAGTTGTCTCATGAAGAACAGCTTCCAGCCGCAGCATACGCTTATCAACGCTATCACGAGCTACCATTATACGGCATGCCCACCTCTCACTGTCTCTGTACAGAATCCAATCAGGCCCGACAAGGCGGCCAAGATGCGGTGAGTAGCTCGCGACCACTAAGTGGTCGTACAGGGCGGTCGGGAACACTCTCGCAAACTGGTACTGCCAACAGACTCGAACGGCTTCATGCACTGTTTGCGACTCGGTGTTGTCCAGATGAAGGTCCTGGTATGCGAAGAGCCACGACGCACTGTGCTTGGATTTCCATAGCGACGGCACCAACAGATCCGAGTCCCAACGTAGTTCGCCGTTTGTCGGATGCGCGAGTTGAAATGCGTGCATGAGCTTCTTCATGCCAAGTATATGCAAGTCAACATCTAGATGCTTCCAAAACGGACTTGCAAGTAGTTGCACGTGGGACACTACCTCACAACTATGCTTGTGGTTCACAAGTTGGCGAACGAAGTCGATTAAGAGGGGCGGGTCAAGTACAACAAGATTTTTGAACTGATCAACGTCGATGTTGTCCAACCACATCACCTCGCCGAGTTCGTGTAGCGTGCGTAATATTCTCCGGCAAGCTTCTGATGAAATACCTGTAGCCGAACTTATCAAATCGAGCAACTGGGATATATCCACCATCATTCGGTTAACGCGTAAACTGGAGTCAAGCAATACCACGTCCGAACGCATTGAAATAACATGATTCAGAACTGATGTGTAGTCGTCGGGCATTGGGAAGCTGCGGTCACTGCGTAGTAAAATTGTCCGAATTCGACTTCGAGCACTGATAACGCTTTCTAGCTCGGTGCAACTCACGAACTCGACTGAGAAATCATCATCCACCACATCCATAGATCCAGCTCTCTGATCCGCCAAGAATACTGCGTCGGTCCAACGCAGATCATTGTCTCTCATTGGGTACAGTTCTGCAGATGACTTGAATCCACTCGATAGGTCACTGCGCATTCGCTCAACGAATGTATCAACGTGACGAAGGCGACGTTTCACGTCTTTCTTGATCTCCGATGCGAAGTCACCATTCCCATCTAGCGCGTCTTCCTTCGTGGCGATGAACGCAAATTGAGCGTCTGGCTGGCGGCAGAAAATCAATTGGACCCACTGAAGTACAGCGTCAGCCATATGCTCACACATGCGGCGATGGAGGTGCTTCGCGTCTGAAGCAAATAGACTTGCTTGCATCCAAGCAACAACGTATGCCTCAAGGTCGAGACATACCAAGTACAGCGTACGGGGTGAGAAGAAGAGCGAGTGGACTACTTGATACGCGCTCTGTCCTGCGAAGTCCCAAAGCGTTACTTGATGACGTTTTAACTCCCGCGTTGCAGATATGAGTTCGTCGAATTCCAGTCGGAAGTGGTCGATACCAATGGTGCGATTGTCATGATGTTCAAGGGATGACTTCCTAGTCGTCAGAGACTTGATAAGACTCGTCTTGCCTGCACTTCCAGCCCCCACGACCGAGACCTTGCGACGGTGAACAACTGCTCCAGACTTCCTTAGACTTGCAATATATTCGCGTGTTGCGATGGGTCCTGCGTCCAAAACTTCGTGCTGAATGTCGGTCATTTGAAGTCCTCCGGTACGCTCGTCAATCCACAGCAATACGCAGTCACGGATACATTCCGATTGTATATCTGAGGAGAAAATTTCGCACTTGTCGTCCCAAGCTGACCCAAGAGAGATCAAATCGCGAACGATTTTGTAGGCTTTTCGTAACTGCAGCGTCTTGTTCACATAGCATAGTGTGCAGTGCAAGGGCGTCATCCCATTCTGCCACAATACAATACGTTTCAGATGCTTAACGCAGCCAAATCGTAATTGATACAACTCACCTCATCGCGCGCATTCACATTACATTCAACTTCCAGCAAAGCGCGCACAACGGATACGAAGCCTCGCGAGCACGCCTCATGTAGAACTGTCCACCCTGTATGAAGCAAGCCACCCGAGTCGTTCAGCACATGGCGCGAGACGACGAGTCCTCCGAAACCACGCAACACTTTCTCCAGTGACACACAGAGCCGCTCGAATAACGCCCACAACTCCGCTTGCTCTTTGCGTGACACTCCCGTAACAGCTTCGAGTCGAATGATCCGTTCCTTCGTGTTATGATGTCGCGAGATGACGATGCGGCACGCAAACACGCCTTTCTTGTGATACAAGATCCAATCCGGTCCGACTTGACGATCGTCAAATGGGTTGTAGCTTGCAATCACGATTTGGTCGAAGACCGATTCGGGTAGTAGGCTCAGAAAATGGTATTCCCACTGCATGTTGGCTGTAGTTGCCAGACAGTCCGCTCTTTTCGACGTAGGTCGAACTCGTTTGGCCGTCTCCGTGAACTCAAACGATAGTAATTGGCCACCGAAACGCAAGGACGAGGGGATATTAGACCTCCACAATGCCGGCACGAGAAGATCCGAGTCCCACTGCATCTCTCCTCGCGTTGCGTGAACGAGATTGAACTCGCGCAACAACTGCTTCACCGTGAGCATGAATGCTCGGTCCAGATGAAGCCATAACGGCGCGGAACTCAGTGCGACATGAGTCATCACTTCGCTCGTAAACTTGTGGTCCGCAATGGGACGGATAAAGTCGATGAGCAGCATCGGATCCAAGATCACCTCGTGCTGGAGTCTCTCAATGCCAAGGTCCTCATACCACAACACGTCGCCGAGATCGTGCAGTGTCCTGAGAATCTGTCGACATGTGTTAACATCGATGTCCGGGCGATTATCGTGAAGTCGCTTGACAAACGCATTGACGTTTACAAAAGTTGATTGCACACGCGACAGAGCGTCTCTGGATGATGACTGGCTGCGGATACTACGAACGAACTCAAGAGCTGCAACGTAGCTCTCAGGCATCAAAAAGCTGCGGTTGCTTGACACCACAACCTCTTCGATCTTCGTCCGAGCAGCTTTGATCGAGTCGGCGTCAACACAACTCACTCTCACCTATTCGTGCTGGAGAAGACGCTTGATCGTTGCATGCAGTTTCTCGAGTTGTTGAGCAGAGAATCCACGGGTCTCTGTTGTCTTCCGATGGATTTCATCGGACGTTTGTGCTTCATTGAGTGTATGTTGAAGCGCCTGGCTTGTCTGAGACACGTACTGCTTGAGACGCTTCTCGAGATCCGACTGAGCAGCCTTGGCGAGTCGCGAATTCGCATCCACCTTGTCCGCCTTCGTCGCCACGAATACAAACTCGGCATCTGGCTGACGAGCAATGACCAGTCGAATCCACTTTAAGATCCTCTTATCCACGACCTCATCCATAAACTGATCCACTTGAAAGTCGTCATCGGCGACAAGTGTTGCTTGCTCGAATGCCACACCGGATAAGGTCCCTTACAGATCACAGCCGGATCAGACCCCGCCTATCGATCACAAGATCATAACGGGATCTGAGAGAGAGTGTGGCATGATCCAAGGGCAAGATCATAAGACGTAATTGGCAACAGAAATCGCAAGTCTTTGCTCTGGAAACAAAGGAGAGCATGCTTACCGAATGACAACGAGCATGTTTCCTTCGCCACTTGTACTGAAGTCAGGATTAGTCTCGTGGAGACTAAGACACCATTGGATTCAAAGGATTCAGGCAGTTTTTTTTTTTTGGTCACTTGAAGTGATACGGTACTTAGCGACGGCGCCCACCTTGGGCGAGAAGCCACGAAGCGAGATGGTGTCCGTTGTGACCACTGCGTAGTCCTGGTGCTCCAGCGGCTGCGAACTACCCGACGAAGTTCTAATTGCTTACGAGTCCGAAGAGGGCGTTGGCGATGCCACCACCCGAAGTGGCCCCAGCCCCAGCACCGGTACCCGCCGTGAAGTCGGGAGAGAGCTCGAGCGCGACGTTGAGCAACGGGTAGTCCCCCAGCGGTCAATATCGACGTAGGTGTCGTGATCGACGTTGGTGAAGACGCAGGAGCCCTTGCGCGGCCGGCGACGCGAGGCGTTCAACGGAGAGCCACTGGAGATGATGATGAAGTTCAAGTCTATTGAGCGCAATAAATGTACTAATAGTTGGAGCTCTGTGCATCCTGGACTTACCGTGGGTCAATCTGGCTGGAGAGCCTGGGCTGTAAATTGGAAGCGGTGAGCTGGGTAGGTCTGCATCGTAGGGCATGTCGGTGGGCGACGGACTTGGCTCTAGAGGGCTCAGTCCGTCGCATGGGTGCCCACGCCGTGGCCATGGCGTTGTGAGACCTCACTTAGTAGTTGCTGACCGTGTCGCAAGGCGTCGCACTTGGTGGTAGAGCAGCCGGAGCCACTCGTTCTGTGGTGCCAATGCTCGCCGAGCTGCCGGAGAATGACTCCGCTGGTGCCGATGACCATGAGGCACCAGCCGTTGGAGAGCCACTGGAGATAGGCCAAGCCGTGCGCAGCCTGCACAAGCGCGCTAGAGGCACCGAAGCAGGAGCACAACACCGAGTACCAGCTATTAGGGTACATTCAATGCGCTCAATAGATGATGATGAAGGTGAAGTCTATTGAGCGCAATAAATGTACCCTAATAGCTGGGGCTCTGGTGCAAGCTCCGGTCCTTACCGTGGGTCAACTTGGCTGACTAGCCAGGGGTGTAAGTCGGAGAGATTAATGCGCTCAATGGACGGCGACGCTGGTAGCAGCTGGGCTTAGGCGCGCAACGTCGCCACACTTCTCCCGGAAGAGCTGCACTTGGAGTCTGCCAGCATCGACGTATTTGAAGACGCCCCGGTTCTAGTCGTAGGCCACGCCGTCGACCATGGTGGGGTGCTGGCCACCCCAGCCGGAGCAGCGGTCCGAGTTGACCACCTTGCGCTTGAGCCTCTGCGTGCTGGGCCTTGCCTGTAGGTGGGCGTGACGGGCACGTAGACGACCCTGCCGTGCGGCATGTATGTGGGGCTCCTTTTCAGTCTTGAAGAGGTAAACTTGAGCGGTCACAGAGCAGCCAGAGCGCCGAGACCTCGACCTCGACCTCGACCTCAACAGGGATAGGAGGCAGGGTTGATCGCTGACGCGGCCAATACACCAGCGGTGCTCTTCACCCCAGCCAACCCACACCCACAGAGAGGAATAATGATGATTAAGTGAAGTCTATTGAGCGCAATTAATGAGCTTATGTGCGTTCTGTCCTTACCGTGAGCCAACTTGGCTTAGAAGCCGACGTCGTAGTCTTAGCCAACTCGCACTTCGATCACATTGTCTTGAGATCGCGCAGGTTGGCGATGTCGTGTGCCAGACGCGCGAGGGGGTGGCTGAAAGTCGGAGAAGGAATGGAGAAGTGGCGAGGAGGAAGTGGGATCTGTCGTCGGTGTTCATAGCGGCACCCTTGACCGACGCAAGACTTGCGCGCACAATGACGAAGGCACTCGGTGGCCCATCCGCGGGCGCTGAAGTAATCGCGCCGCGCCGCACTCAATGTTGTTGTCGGGTGCGCCAATAGCGACGCCCATCAGATGACGACGCAGCCGCTTCTGACCTGCGGAGAAGAATTGAAGTCGATCAAGTGCGCTACCCTTCAGTGATTCCGCATGAAGAGCAGTCGTGACTGTTTTTGTGGTCGCCAGAACGAGATCAAAGTGAGACCAGCTGTTTGGGTGATTGGATCTATGTACGATCAGAGTGGGACTTTGGTTGAGATCTAGGTTGGGATCTGATCTCGAAATGATCTGAAAAGGATTCTTCCGCCACACCGTACGAATACATATCAATGCACACGATGTAAATCGCGCGTCTTGTGAAGAACATGGCATGGACAGGCTGATACACGTCTTGGCCGGCGAAGTCCCACATCGTGAGTTCGTAGGTGTTGTAGTTCCGCCTAAAGATGTGGCGGAAGTGGTCGATGGCGATCGAACGATTGTCTGTACGCTTGAGCGATGGCACAATAGGCCATGGTGCCGACGCTTGCGCATCGCAGTAACCATGGCCCATGGTTGCTATCGACTTGCAGAAGCTGGTTTTCCCCGAGTTGTTCGCACCGAGCACAGCGATCTTGGACCTACAGACTCGAGGACGCGCGCGACTAATAGAACATGACTGCGCAGACTCTGTTGGTTGCGAGTGGACGCGACGCCGTTCGGACGTGTTGTTGTCCGGAGGCGACGACCGTGCCGCCTGGGCGTTACCCATCTGGAGACTTGTTCAAGTCGGGAGGTGGATCTTGGAGCTGTCTGCTCAGGGCGCTTTAATGTGAGGAGACCAGTCAGTCCAGTTGACCCTGCTCACAATTTTAGCGAATCCATCACGTGCTCTACCGGTTTCGTTACTGGTTACTTGCTGACTCTCGCACGGCTGCTCGCTCATGTTGTCGGCTAGCACAAGTCTGGTGGTGTTCATCGCCAATCTGAGTTCAGACGGTTGATGAACTGCTTCCACTCTGCAACCACCATGCAGAGAAAGAAAATCTACGAATACATACCTCACGAGCACCATGTGCAAAACGTACCATTAGCGCTCTCAATCACACGCTTGGTGCCCTCTAGCGCAATGGCCTTCACCACACGACGTAGTGACGAGACACACCTTCCGAGGACACCTTCCGACGAGAGAGTGACACTTTGTTCGGCGGTCGTGAAGTCTTTGGCCGGCGTCAAGATCCCAGAATCAATCGAGCTCTATTGATTAGAAGTCTACATCCGGTGGTGCTGGGTCATGATTAGGTAGCACCCTCTCTCCCGTGCACCAGGTCTCCCAGGACGAGGCTGACAAGGTTGCCGGAGCCGCGTTTGCAAACTGGAACGGGTCGAGATGTCTCGGTGGGCGCCCATGAACTCGCCTCGAGCTGCGAGGACTTCACATCTGAAGCAGAGAGTCAAGTAATGAAGGAAGAGCGAGACTTCGCTTCGAGTCGGCACACAGGTGGACTTGGAAGATGATGCATGCAAATGATAGAAACCAAGCGTTTGAGGAGGGGTATCCATATCTTGTTCCGTGTCCAACTTCAACAGCGTGTTCAGAGACAAGCCATCATGAGTTGGCTCACTTTCTCTTCCTGTTTATCACGCAGCTGATGGGTCGACTCGAGACTGAGTTTCTGAGGTGGATTGGACGAGGTTCTCGCCACTAGTCACCGCACTTTTCTCGTGCAATCGGGAGCATCAACAGTGTTGCTAGTTGAACTCAATAGACTTTATCATCATCATCAACAACAATCAGGAAGCGTCGTGAATACTGTAATAGCTATCTGCGGAGCAGAGCGGCGCCGAGGTGTGAGGAAGAGTGAGCCGAGATGTGAAAAGAAAAAAGGAAGAGTGAAGTGAAGGGATCCCAAGAAATCTCGAAAAAACTGGACTCCTTGTCCATGAACTCATCGAGCCACGCATCTGCTGGATTCAATACAGTGTACGATACTGCAGATTCGGCGTAGTCCGTCACTGACAGAGATCGCTGTTCTCTGCGGACTCTCACGAGATGAGATGATGTGCAGAGAAATCCAGTTCACGAGTCAGAGCTGGAAGCAGCGTTAAGTGCGGATTTGGATCTCATCGTGCGATAAGTTCGGTTTCTCTCAGCTCTTTCTCTTCGTCACTTCATCAAGAGGAAAATGGGAAACAAACAGTCGAGAGAAGCGTTTCTCAACGCGAGCGAAAGAGGAAACGCGAAAATTGTGCGCACGTATCTCAAGAGAGGAGGAGACGTCGACGCGAGAGACAAAGTGCGGATGCAATTTTAGGGGGGAGATGAGAGGGAGAAAGCGAACTGACGCGAGAGAGTTTAGGATGGAAGGACAGCGCTGCATTGGGCATCATTTGAAGGCCACGTTGAGGTCGTGAAGCTGCTGCTGGAGTCGCAATGCAACAAAGACGCTCAAACCAAGGTACGTGTCTGTGTCGTGAGTGGGCGGTCGTTCTTGCGCGCGTGCGCTGGCTGCAGCATACGTCGACGGGAGTGTGTTGGGACTCGTACTGATATGATATGGTCTCTTTTACGTCAATGTGTGGGGTTAGGATGGAGGGACACCGTTGCATTGGGCATCATTTGAAGGCCACGTTGAGGTCGTGAAGCTGCTGCTGGAGTCGCAATGCAACAAAGACGCTCAAACCAAGGTACGTGTCTGAGTCGTGAGTGGGCGGTCGTTCTTGCGCGCGTGCGCTGGCTGCAGCATACGTCGACGGGAGTGTTTTGGGACTCGTACTGATATGATATGGTCTCTTTTACGTCAATGTGTGGGGTTAGAATGGAGGGACACCGTTGCATTACGCATCAAGGTATGGCCACGTTGAGGTCGCGAAGCTGCTGCTGGAGTCGCAATGCAACAAAGACGCTCAAACCAAGGTACGTGTCTGTGTCGTGAGTGGGCGGTCGTTCTTGTGCGCGTGCGCTGGGTGGAGGACACGTCGACGGGAGTGTTTTGGGACTCGTACTGATATGATATGGTCTCTTTTACGTCAATGTGTGGGGTTAGGATGGATGGACACCGTTGCATTGGGCATCATTTGAAGGCCACGTTGAGGTCGTGAAGCTGCTGCTGGAGTCGCAATGCAACAAAGACGCTCAAACCAAGGTACGTGTCTGAGTCGTGAGTGGGCGGTCGTTCTTGCGCGCGTGCGCTGGGTGGAGGACACGTCGATTGGGACTCGTACTGATATGATATGGTCTCTTTTACGTCGATTCGTGGGGTTAGGATGGATGGACACCGTTGCATTGGGCATCATTTGAAGGCCACGTTAAGGTCGTGAAGCTGCTGCTGGAGTCGCAATGCAACAAAGATGCTCAAACCAAGGTACGTGTCTGAGTCGTGAGTGGGCGGTCGTTCTTGCGCGCGTGCGCTGGGTGGAGGACACGTCGACGGGAGTGTTTTGGGACTCGTACTGATATGATATGGTCTCTTTTACGTCAATGTGTAGGGTTAGAATGGAGGGACACCGTTGCATTGGGCAACAAGTGAAGGCCACGTTGAGGTCGTGAAGCTGCTGCTGGAGTCGCAATGCAACAAAGACGCTCAAACCAAGGTACGTGTCTGTGTCGTGAGTGGGCGGTCGTTCTTGTGCGCGTGCGCTGGGTGGAGGACACGTCGACGGGAGTGTTTTGGGACTCGTACTGATATGATATGGTCTCTTTTACGTCAATGTGTGGGGTTAGGATGGATGGACACCGTTGCATTGGGCATCATTTGAAGGCCACGTTGAGGTCGTGAAGCTGCTGCTGGAGTCGCAATGCAACAAAGACGCTCAAACCAAGGTACGTGTCTGAGTCGTGAGTGGGCGGTCGTTCTTGTGCGCGTGCGCTGGGTGGAGGACACGTCGACGGGAGTGTGTTGGGACTCGTACTGATATGATATGGTCTCTTTTACGTCAATGTGTGGGGTTAGGATGGATGGACACCGTTGCATTACGCGTCAAGGTATGGCCACGTTAAGGTCGTGAAGCTGCTGCTGGAGTCGCAATGCAACAAAGACGCTCAAACCAAGGTACGTGTCTGTGTCGTGAGTGGGCGGTCGTTCTTGCGCGCGTGCGCTGGGTGGAGGACACGTCGACGGGAGTGTGTTGGGACTCGTACTGATATGATATGGTCTCTTTTACGTCGATTCGTGGGGTTAGGATGGATGGACACCGTTGCATTGGGCATCATTTGAAGGCCACGTTAAGGTCGTGAAGCTGCTGCTGGAGTCGCAATGCAACAAAGATGCTCAAACCAAGGTACGTGTCTGAGTCGTGAGTGGGCGGTCGTTCTTGCGCGCGTGCGCTGGGTGGAGGACACGTCGACGGGAGTGTTTTGGGACTCGTACTGATATGATATGGTCTCTTTTACGTCAATGTGTAGGGTTAGAATGGAGGGACACCGTTGCATTGGGCAACAAGTGAAGGCCACGTTGAGGTCGTGAAGCTGCTGCTGGAGTCGCAATGCAACAAAGACGCTCAAACCAAGGTACGTGTCTGTGTCGTGAGTGGGCGGTCGTTCTTGTGCGCGTGCGCTGGGTGGAGGACACGTCGACGGGAGTGTTTTGGGACTCGTACTGATATGATATGGTCTCTTTTACGTCGATTCGTGGGGTTAGGATGGATGGACACCGTTGCATTGGGCATCATTTGAAGGCCACGTTAAGGTCGTGAAGCTGCTGCTGGAGTCGCAATGCAACAAAGACGCTCAAACCAAGGTACGTGTCTGTGTCGTGAGTGGGCGGTCGTTCTTGCGCGCGTGCGCTGGCTGCAGCATTCGTCGACGGGAGTGTTTTGGGACTCGTACTGATATGATATGGTCTCTTTTACGTCAATGTGTGGGGTTAGGATGGATGGACACCGTTGCATTACGCGTCAAGGTATGGCCACGTTGAGGTCGTGAAGCTGCTGCTCGAGGTGCAATGCAACAAAGACGCTCAAACCAAGGTACGTGTCTGTGTCGTGAGTGGGCGGTCGTTCTTGCGCGCGTGCGCTGGCTGCAGCATACGTCGACGGGAGTGTTTTGGGACTCGTACTGATATGATATGGTCTCTTTTACGTCAATGTGTGGGGTTAGGATGGATGGACACCGTTGCATTACGCGTCAAGGTATGGCCACGTTGAGGTCGTGAAGCTGCTGCTCGAGGTGCAATGCAACAAAGACGCTCAAACCAAGGTACGTGTCTGTGTCGTGAGTGGGCGGTCGTTCTTGCGCGCGTGCGCTGGCTGCAGCATACGTCGACGGGAGTGTTTTGGGACTCGTACTGATATGATATGGTCTCTTTTACGTCAATGTGTGGGGTTAGGATGGATGGACACCGTTGCATTGGGCATCATTTGAAGGCCACGTTGAGGTCGTGAAGCTGCTGGGTGCATATTGTAACCTCCTGGTAGTTGACGAGGCAAGCAAGTCGCAAATCTCTGAATGCCAGACTATGTCTCATTCATGTCGTTTGTACAGAGTGGTCGAACGCCTTTACATGTCGTTATCGCTAGGACGGGACGATATGGCTTTACCAGAAGAATAGATGACGGCACGTTGGGAGTTTTGCAGGCGCTTGTAACGTACGGTGCCAAGTGGGACGCAAAGTGCGAGATGATGATCAGCTCTGACGAGGCGTTGCCGGAGGTATCAGCGTTGAAGCTTTGTGTTGATTTGTGGGAGCGTGAATGGAAGAAACAGGCGATTCTGACCGAAATCCCGCTTCGAACGATCAAACGTGGGGTCGTCGCCACTCAAACGTACATAACAGAGCTCCTCAAGTCGAAGTTGAGAGTTTTCCGATCGAAACTCGGCATCATCGGCGCGAGCAACTCGGGAAAGACAAGCTTCTCCAAGTCGATAATAGCCTTGGAACCGTCGCTCGAGCATATTGACAACCGCACGGTCGCCATCGACCACTATCGACACCTGTTCAAACGCGGTGATAAGAGCTATGAGTTCACGATTTGGGACTTTGCCGGCCAAGACGTGTATCAACCTGTCCACGCCATGTTCTTCACAAGACGCACGATCTACATCGTGTGTATTGATATGCATTCGTACGGTGTGGCATTCAAGCAAGCGACGCTTCTCGCCGACTACGACTCACAAGTGGATCATTTCATGGATGAGGTCGTGGACAAGAAGATCTTGAAGTGGATTCGACTGATCATCGCTCGTCAGTCGAATGCTGAGTTTGTGTTTGTGGCGACGAAGGCGGACAAGGTAGATGCGAATTCGCGGCACTCGAAGGCTGCTCAGTTGGATCTCGAGAAGCACCTCAAGCAGTACGTGTCTCAGACAGGCAAGGAGCTTCAGCAGGCGTTAAAAGAGGCAAAAGCGTCCGATGAAACACATCCGAAGACATCGGAGAGCTGCGGATTCACTGCTGAACAACTCGAGAAACTGCAAGCAACGATCAAGCATCTTCTCCAGCACGAATGGGTGAGCGTGAGTTGCGTTGACACCGAGTCAATCAAAGCAGCAAGGACGAAGATAGAAGAGCTTGTCGTTGCGAGCAAGTGCAGCGTTTTGATGCCTGAGAGCTACGCTGCAGCTCTGGAGTTCGTTCGTGACATCCGCAGCGAGTCACCATCCAGAGACGCTCTATCGCGTGTGCAATCAACTTTTGTAAACGCCGATGAGTTTGTCAAGAGACTTCACGATAATCGTCGCAATGTCGATATTGACACCTACAAAGAGATTCTCAGGACACTGCACGACCTCGGCGACGTATTGTGGTACGAGGACCTTGGTATTGAGAGACTCAAGCACGAGGTGATCTTGGATCCGATGCTGCTCATCGACTTTATTCGTCCCATTGCGGACCACAAGTTCACGACCGAAGTGATGACTCACGACACTCTGAAGTCCATGCCGTTATGGCTTCATCTGGACCGAGCATTCATGCTCACGGTGAAGCAGTTGTTGCGGGAGTTCAATCTCGTCCACGTAAAATGCCAGGGAGAGATGCAGTGGAACTCGGATCTTCTCGTGCCAGCATCGTGGAGGTCGAATATTCCCTCGTCCTTGCGTTTCGGTGGCCAATTACTATCGTATGAGTTCACGGAGATGGCCAAACGAGTTGGACCTACGTCGAATAGAGCGGACGGTCTGGCAACTACAGCCAACGTGCAGTGGGAATACCATTTTCTGAGCCTACTACCTGAACCGGTCTTCGACCAAATCGTGATTGCTAGTTATAACCCTCTTGACAATCGTCAAGTCGGACCGGACTGGATCTTGTATCACAAGAAAGGCGTATTTGCGTGCCGCATCGTCATCTCGCGACATCGTAACACGAAGGAACGGATCATCCGACTCGAAGCTGTTGCGGGAGTTCCGCGCGAAGAGCAAACGGAGTTGTGGGAGTTATTCAAGCGGCTCTGTGTGTCACTTGAGAAAGTGTTGCGTTGTTTTGGAGGACTCGTCGTCTCGCGCCATGTGCTGAAGGACTCGAGTGAGATGCTGAATCTGGATCAAGTTGTGGACGGTTGGCTGGAGACGAGGATGGTCGTGCCGTGGCTTCCTCCAACGTTGGACTGGTATGACAAACTACGGAAGAAGGCGGAGACCTAGGTAATAAACGCAATGTTGACCACTGTCATTGATATCTCAAGCCACTCGAACCTGAGAGGACCACGATTGAGAAGTTGTTCGCAGCGAGCAATTGCAGTTTCTCGGCTTTGAAACTGCGACGACGCCTCAATGGACTAGAGTTCTGAAGTGGAGACTTGCGACGCATTGCTCCGAGTTTTGGGCTGAGTCGTGGACCCACTTTATTACTGGGCGAAGCTCCTTTATAATCAAACCGGCGTGTAACCACGAGTAACCGTGGGTTGTTCCTCAGCAAACTCACCGGTTTTAAGGACCCTATTGAAGGTGCGCATCGAACCTTACCAAAAGTGTCTCGAAGAAAAGAGACAGATGTCAAAGCGACAGGGGTCAGAAGCAAGTTACGTTCCTGCGATCCGGGAGACATGAGAGCTTTTGGTAATTTCTTGAAACATTTTTGTCAGATCACGGTGGAGTACAGTGATAGAGTCAAAAAGAGGGAGACGTCTAATAGTTTGTGCAAGATTTTTTCGATAGGTACGATTGTTCTTCCTCCCCTCAGCTGTACTGACAATCTAACTCCTGGAAATAAAAAAAAAAACGATTGTTCTTCCGGGAAGGATGATTCATCGGACCTGAAGAACAACTGTGGATTTGCACCTGTTTGTGTCCGTCAAGTGGAGGGATGTAACCAGGTTACAATTTGTATACGTTGAGGCTTCCCTCGCTGTTGAACGTCTAGAATACAACTCACTTTGTCCCTCCTTTGACCAAAATGCTCATATTCTTGCAGCTTCATCATGTCGAAAATAATCGTGTTGAATAGATGAGATACCTTCCCTAGCCTACGAAATACCGCTGCTCAGATCTACGCTGTGTTCAAAAACTACCGCCCTTTACGCAGTCTAGTCCAAGTTCCAGACTACAAGGGACCTTCCTTTGTCCATCACGTTCGTGGAGTCATTCCAGTTACGAGTAGGACGGGTGCATTGAACTCCAAACGAGATGGTCAGTTCAGACTGACGAGAACTGCCCTGCCGATTCGACTTGGATTTGCAGTCACTATACACAAAATCCAAGGCCAGACCTGTGATACTGTCGTCTTCAATCACAGCTGCTTAAAGTCGAGAGCGATGGCATACGTTGCTTTAGTTCGTGTTCGTTCCAGAATGAACATGTTCTTGTCTGCACCGATGACTCGTGCTCAGCTAGCTTAATCCGATCAAGCCAGACTCGTCGACGACGCTGAAACCAAACGAGTTGAACTCGTCGAACGAGAGTCAAATGTCTCTCTGTGATCTGAAGTCTGAGTACGTACGTCGTTTCGTCCGCCGGTAGGAGAGATAGGTGACCGTCACGCCCCCGCGCGCCGTGCCACATCCTTTGCAGTCTGAAGGCCGTGGACACCTACCTCCTCATTCCGCGATCCGCTTCGCCCCCACAAGCCACTCCGCCACCGCCTCCGCCTCTGCAGCCATGGTCAAGCTCTTTCTCATCCTCGCGGTCGCCTCGACTGCCGTGCTCTCGAGCCACGTCGCCGCCGAGAGATAGACCTTCGGCATGCTGGGTGGACCCATGCTCGTGAACCACTTTGCGAAAAAGAAGGCCATGCCCCAGGGGCTCACCGGGGGTGCGGATGACTATCGAGTTCAAAATGGATGACTATCGAGTCCACGCTCTGAGCGGATGACTAGCGAGTAGATTTCCAAAACCGGATGACTTTTTCACTCACTCGCAAATTCGGGGCTGACTTTCAAGTGTTTAATACATGTTGTTTAATACAATTTCTCAACAATGATAATATACCTTCAAAATCCAATACGTATTGATTTAATCACCATATAAAATCAATATGTATTGATTTAATCAGAATGAATGGCAGACAGGTGCTCAAGTGTCCACGGCTCGATGGTCCCACCCACTAGACTTTGGGTCACCAGGTCGTGAATGATCACTGTAAAACTTGCAATCAACGCCATGGACGATCTTGTCCCGATCGAAGACACCCCTGATGTTCGCGACGACGAGCTATCCTCAGCACGTCGGTACGACCACGTGTCCGTGCACACGTCCAAGGTCGACGCTCTTGCTGCACTGGAGCTTGTCGCAGGTGGTTCGTATTCCTTTCTGTATAATTACGGTACAAAGGGTGCGACCTCTGTGTACAGCTGCAATGCCCATGTTGACTGCCTAAAGCTCATGCGAGTGTGCGAGAATGATGGCGCATCGTTCACACTCGAAGAGAGTGGGGTTCACGGCATTGAAGACGTGGAAGACCGCTTTGGTGTGCCTCATGCTCTCAAGCGTGAAGTCGATTCAATCCTCAGTGGTGGTGCGGGGCCACGGAAGTGCCTGCTTGAGTTGAATCGTATCTACAAAGACAACGCTGCCATGATGGCACTGCTGCCTACTATAAATCAGCTGAAGAATCGGAAGGCTTATTTGCGCAAGCGCATGGAAGGTATGTACTCTTAGTTTATCCTCAAATGAATTCGGTTAATAACACAGTGTGCATGCTTCCAGGTGGATGGGAAATTAAAAACCCTGCTGCTCTACTCGAGTGGGCTAGCGAGAAAATGTGCACGACCAAAGAATCCTTTTTTGGTCACACGGATTCACTAGTGACATCAACGACAAGTTGAACGATCTCATCATCTTCAACGTCTTTGAGCACGACGCTGAAGTTGACGGCAAGGCTGTCAAGTCTTTCGGTTTCGTTTTCTCAAGTCGAGCTTTGTTTACCAACGTTCAACGATCCGTCATCAGTCAAGAAGGTGCTGTGCTTGGTGTTGCCGATGGCACCTACAAGTTGCATTTTGGGGGTTGGACGTTGGTAAACTTTGGTACGTATTGTACACGGTACGTACGAGGTGGGTTCTCAAAGCATTATGTGCCATGGTCATTCATGTTCGTTCGAACTGAACATACCATGGCATATCATGCACTGTTTAAAACAACCCGTCGCTTTGCGAGGGAGTTTTTTGATGTGGATGTCGACAGTTCACTCGGCAGCCTAGATCACGCAACCTGCATCGCCAACGCGTTTCAAGCTGAGTGGCCCGCTGTGGGATTGCTGACGTGCTGGCCGCACCTCGCTAGAAAGGCCAAAGAGCGTGCACAGCGGGCCAAGACTAAGTCGCTTCATGAGGACGTTGAGCACCCGCATATTGAGTGCCTCCACCACGCACGAAGCCAAGGCCAGTTCCTTGCGTTGGCGAAGCTAGCGACAGCTTATTGGCGTTCGATTGGAGAGGAAGACTACGCTACATGGTTCGAAAACACTTACTTGGCGGTGCCCTGGTCCGGTTGGCACGCGGCGGCAAGTGGTGAGGTTGCAGGCGTGATGCCGTCGCAGAATGCACTCGAGGCATTCCATCGTGTCATCAAGAAAGTTTGTGTGCATGCGCTTCGTGCGAACACCGCGACTGTTTTTAACGATTCACTCCCGGGCATCTTGTTTGCCGCCGGCCAGTCCCCTGTCACCGGCTTTGTCGGACACTTCTGTGAAGGTATTGTGATTTACTGGCTGTGGGTTGTGTGGTTTGTTTATTAATTATGGCATGGAATTTCCGTAGGCCCCCTGCCTGCTGAATCGGTTGTTCGCGCTCGAGCGCTCTTGAGTGACAAGTGCAACTACATGAAGATGAAGCGTGCGTCGTCCAGCAACGTCGCTTCCATCGTGTTCAACGCCCATCGTTTCGTGACTGGAGTGTCCAACCCACACAAGGGTCTCGATGTCACGCTGACAAGGGTCAACCGGTACATGCTACGTGAGTGGCTGGACGGCTGTGTGCTCACAACACTGTGTACATATATGTGAAGTCGTTGTCAGGTTCACTTGTCTCGAACAAGCCAATGACCGATGCCGAGCTTCTCTATCAGTCGCTCAACCAAGTTTTGATTCTCTCGACCGACGTGCCTGCTTTTGAAATGGTCGCCACGTGGGATTTGGAAATGGCGAGTGCAATCACACTATTCGGATGAGGAGGCTATGCTAACGTAGATGCTACTTGCGCAGGTCCGCGAGGTTCGTCGATCGTTCCGATGTGATTGTGTCGGCTTTCGACACACTGGCTGGGTGTGCGAGCATGTGGTCGCAACGATGTCCCTGCTTGGAGTCATCAGTGTCGACGACTTGGTGACGGCATTGCCGATCCGTCGCCAAGCCGGCGGGCAAATCAAGTCTCGTGGCCCACTCACCCGTGAGCACGTCAGTCGCAGCGACGCTCGTTTCTTCGAGCCTGCAAATCTATGCCGTCTACTGTCTGAATTCCCTGCCCGCCCAATGCACTGGCGAGTGATGAAGAAGATGAAGCGAACAGTGCGCGGTAAGACAATTGAAGAGCACGCTCGAGGTGTCGTGACTGCGTGGATTGAAAATGGGGGGCGATACAAGTGGCGTGTTGTCTTCGACAATGGTCGCAAAGATGATTTGTACGACGTGGAGTCACTGGCCAATGCTCTCTCCTACAGCTACTCTCTCGGCACGGACATTATGGGCTCCAACTAGATTGCCACATTGGTACTCGATATTCATTCCATAGTACTCGATTTGCAATCCCTTACTCGATGAGTCATCCAGTTTTGAAATCTACTCGATTGTCATCCGCTCAGAGCGTGGACTCGAAAGGCAACCTTTTCTTACTCAGAGGTCATGCGCCCCCGCTCACCGGCACGGTCTCGGCACTGAGCATCAGCATGCCGTCGTTCAATGTCAACATAAACCCGTCGTCCATCAACTTTAACAACGTCATGTCGCCGCCAGGTGTCAGCGTGAACAACCAGGTCACGTCGCCGTCGGTCAGTATGAACAACCAGCTGAACCCGCCAAGCGTGAACGTGAACAACGCCGTGACGTCGCCCAGCATTAACGTGAACAACCAGGTGAACCCACCGAGCGTGAACGTGAACAACCAGGTGAACCCACCGAGCGTGAACGTGAACAACAACGTCTCGCCTCCCAACGTGAATGTCAATAACAACATGGGGCCGCCCTCTGTCAACGTGAATAACATCGTCTCCCCGCCTAGCGTCAATGCCAACAACAACATGGGCTCACCCTCAGCGTGAACAACAACGTGAGTCCTCCGTCCGTCAACGTCAAGAACGAGATGTCGCCGCCGTCCATCAACGTGGACAACAAGGTGAGCTCACCGAGCGTGGACGTGAAGAACGAAGTGGGCTCGCCGTCGGTGAAAGTGGACAACACGATGAGTGGTCCTGGCCCGGTGACGGTGTCGTCGACGACGATGACGACGACCACCACCACACCGACCGAGCCTTCAACAACGACATCAACCACTCCTGGCATGACCACCACGACGACGACGACGACCACCACCACACCGACCGAGCCTTCAACGACGACGACATCGACGACTCCGGGCACGAGTAGCACTACAACGTCGACGATGCCCGGCACGAGCTCCACGACGACCAGTACGACCCCTGGTACGAGTTCTACGTCTGTGGACACGACGTCAGGAACCAGCTCGACGTCTGTGAACACGACGCCCGGCACAAGCTCGACCACGATCTCGATCACGCCAGGCACGAGCTCCACGTCAACGTCGACGACGCCTGGCGCTCCGAAGACGCCGCGCCCGAGCAAGGGTGTGCCGCGCTCGCTCCGTGGGTAGAGCTGAGTGTGCGGATCTATCCGGTGAGTCCGCCGTAGAGTGCGGCGTTTGACCACTGGAGTGTTTGTATGTGGAACAAAGTGGCGGCTGTGGTCGCGCGTAGATGGAATGTCAAGTCAGATTGTAGTATGTCTCTATGGAATTGGAATGAAAGTTCACGTGTTTGCCAACTTACAGTATAGCCCCTTCCCGCCACCACGCCACCACGCCATCTTCGGGTTACGACTGCCGTACACGCCGCCTCGCGCGTGGGAACTCGCTACAACGTCACCACCCACCGCGTAGAACGGAAAAAGGAAAATGGATCATTTTGCTGCGCGTAAATGAATGGCATAGCCCCCCGTCTCGAGCCACTCGATGACTCGGTCCGCGAGGCGATCACACGTCGGGACTCCGCTCTCGACAGCTCGCTCCTCCAGGACGCGGGCCACTCCTGCCACAACTCGGTCGGCGAGACCGGCTTGACTTTCTTCCAAATGGTGGATCTTGCTAAGCAGCATAACGTGCGGTGGGATGCCGGTGGGCGTGATGCTCGCCTGGGCTGGGTCGATCGATTCGGCGACGAGATCTTCGATTAATTGGTCGTTGGCAAACAGCGAGCAACCAAAAAGTGGATGGTCTCTCGGGAGCTCGCGCCGTAGGTATGGTAGATGGTGCACCAGAGAGGCAAGAGCAAATGCACCGACCCCGCTCAGATTTGGAGGCAATCCTGGGAAGCAAATTTGTTTTGCTGCTCTGATCGCGGCGGATTCCCTGGCAAACAGCGGTGGTAGAGCGGCGAAGCTGGCGTCGTCGGCAGGCAAACCGCAGACGGTTCTCCCGACATGCATGTAGCCGGCGCCATCGTGGCGAAGGTAGCGGTCTTGGACGCCGCCCATCGCCCACCCGGCTCTCAAATGCACAGCGATTGCGGACGGACAGGCCGTGGAGCCAGACGAACAGTAAGTCGCCGCACCTTTTCTTATCGAATGGGTTCCAATGTCGGACGCGTCGATCCCTCGATGCCTGAGCTCCTCCACAACCGCAGGGCCAACCAAAAATCTCCCCAGGATCTTTCGAAATCGGTCATATTGGTTCGCGCCCGGGAACAATTTCCCTTCCTGAGGGTCGAGACCGTAGGTTGCCCAAAAAATACCTGTCCAAAATTTAATGTCAGTGACGGCACAACGATTGAGAGCTTCAATGCACTCACCGAGAGCCAAAATCGGACAGATCTCTGGGGATACTGGGTTGGCATACACGTGTCGCGGGTCCCGCGATCTAGATCCACCTTGGTCGTTTTTTCATGTGCGCAAAGTACACTCGCAGCGCGTCCTCTCCCCACTCGAGGTGATTGTAGCATACCGAGACCGTGTTCGCCGCTCGCGACATCAGATTCCATGACAACACCATAAACGTCCTTCCAAACACCAAATCCCGCATCGTCCCTCGTAGCATCTCCTCCGAGAGCCGTTTGTACAGACTGAATGGCATCGGATCTTTGCATTCCTTGATCCCGCCCTGCCCAGCACCAATTTGCCTCGCTATGCGCTTTTTCAAACCGCCGAAACGGCTCGAGAGCCCTTCCTTCAGAGTCGTTGGCGTTGGGGCGTCGTTGTGGCGGAACAGAGACACAAAAGCAGAGCGATGAGTACTGTAGCTTGCAAACTTGAAATACGTGCCATCAGGATGCTTCATCGACAATATCCACGCCATGAAATCTTGCGCCGTGATCTGATCAAAGTGAATTGGCTGCTGGCCTCGCACAGCCATCGCTGCTTGCACTGAACTTGCCGTTGGAACACCGTCGCTGTCCAGCACCAGGCGTTCACGGAACGGGTCTTGGACAAGCTGAGGTTTCCAGACACAGAGCCATTGCAAAAAGCGGACATTAGAGCTACGGTACGCGTCACGAGACCGCAACGAAAGGCGCTCCGTAGCGATGGCATCCGCCTCGGACTCGAGCTGTGTCAGCGACGCCGGCGTCATCTTGCACTGGGCTCAATCCAGTAAAAGAACGCCAATCTCCGAAGGGACGCATCTCTATATAGGAAATTGTATGCTGGCCAATCTGGCATTTCCAGAAAACTCTGGACACCTGTCCAGTGAGCCCATACTTCTGGGGGGTCCAGATCCAGTAAATTCCTGAGAATTAAATTTTGTTGCACATAAATGAGATTTTACGAATTTTTTGTTACCGGTATAAACAGAATTCAACGTACGACGTTCCCATTGGACAATATGCAGAAGTGGGCAATGGGGCTTCGACCAGTTAGCAGCCCAGCGCAGCGGTGATGCTCTCTAGTCTACTGATAAGTACGTTTTTCTTCTTCTTCTTGAACTTGAGTACGGATGAGAGCTCACGCCAAAGAAAAAAGAACGAGAGAGTACGACGCTCCATGGCCCCGTGGCTACGACGCCGCCGCACGTCGGGCGATGCGCTGCTGCGCGCTAGCAAGCGAGGCGACGACGCGCGCGTGTCGAGTATCTTGGCGCGTGAGGACGTCGAGGTGGACGCTCGCCATGCAGAGGTGCGTTCGTCACGGTCTCTCCCAGGACGCGACTGACGCGTGGGATCGCGGAGAGCGGATGGACAGCTCTCCACCATGCGGCGGCGCAGGGCCACGTCATAATGGCCACGCGTCTGATCCAAAAGAAAGCGAACGTGGATCTCCAAGCGAACGTGAGCGAGTAGCGATGGATGCGAGGAACTGAGAAAAGAAGACTGAGGAAAGAAGTGACGTAGGACGGATGGACAGCACTGCATGTGGCGTGCCACGGCGGCCATGAAGACATTGTAAGGCTGCTGGTGACTGCAGGGGCGGACACGACATTGCCCACGAAGGTTTGGGATTGGTCAAGAGGTCTGAAGGTTGCTGTTTGGGAGTGGTGAACGTCTGTATGGCTGTTGGGACCGTAGGATGGAGAGACGGCAACCGAGATTGCCATAAAGTACGAGCACCAAGCTATCTTGCGGTTGCTCGGTGATGGTCGCGAAATGGATCAGAGCCAGACAATGGATTCGATACAATTGTTTTGGACGGCGAGCAAAGATGGAGATGTGGAAGGGTGAGAAGTTATTTGGGAAACGGCGGAGAACCCGATGTGCGGAGTATGGTAAGGATGCTCCCTCGAGGAAAAAGGTTATCAGAGAGCTGACAGCGACCGCAGAATGGATATACTGCACTGCATTGGGCATCGTGCTATGGCCATTCTGAAGTCGTGAAACTGCTCATTGCCAAGCCATGCTCTTGGGATGTGCATGACTACCAGGTATGAACACAATTCTCCTCGCTGTTTGATTATGAAAACAACCCTCTAACAAACGGCATCGACGGGGTAGGAGGGATATACGGCGATTCACTGGGCGTCTATAAACGGACACGCTGATGTTGTTAATCATGTTACTCGATACTCATCCGATTTTGACCCATCCGAAATCTACTCGCTAGTCATGCGATCCCCAGTATCTCTTATTTTTTGACGGCGGATCCCGGGGGAACCCCGGACCCGGCGGCTCCGGAGCTGTCATAGTACGAGTTTCGACGGACAAGACAAACGCGGAAGTCGTCTTTTCGGCGGCATCGGCCTTCGCAGATCCTACTACTACCAACAACCAGGCTGAATACGAGGGCCTCACGGTGTGCCTTCACGCCGCCGCTGAGAATCACTGGACTCCCCTCTCCGTCATCGGTGACAGCATGATCATCATTCAACAGATGAAACACTACAAACCACCGCTGAATGTAACGCTCCAAGGCAAATACGCCCGAGCCAGAAGACTTGCAGACACCCTCGGCGTCCGCAACTGGTCGCATCACCCCCGCGCAGCAAATAAAATGGCGGACGCAGCGGCGAACCTCGCCATGGACGACAACGCCAGCAGCAGTGCACGGCACCCAACCGACAATCAGCACCACACGTGCATCGCCTCCCTACTCCCTGGAGATCTCGCACATTGGCGGGAAGAAAACACATAATCTTTGGCACTTCGCCGGCTATAGGTTTCTAGATAAGTAAACCAATAGACCTCAATTTCATCAGCAAAGGGAGTCTCGAGCAAACCCACACAGGGATTTCCACCTCCCATTTCCAAGAAGTCTCGTACATAATGCGCTATCGACATTATTGCTGAGACTGATGATACATCGCTTTGTACGAAGCCACATACCACTCCCACGTATCCTGAGGTGGCATCCATCTCGACACTCTCCTGCTCAGTGGAAACCCGAACATGTCCTGAAGACTCTTGTACTGGTTCTTGTCGTATCGTGCACTGGCCGCCACGGGAAGCCCTGGATACTTGAACAAGACGAGCAAAAGACCACCGCAAAGCAACTTGAACGAATCCGACAGCTCAATTGCCTGATCTTCGTTAGTTGTCTCATGAAGAACAGCTTCCAGCCGCAGCATACGCTTATCAACGCTATCACGAGCTACCATTATACGGCATGCCCACCTCTCACTGTCTCTGTACAGAATCCAATCAGGCCCGACAAGGCGGCCAAGATGCGGTGAGTAGCTCGCGACCACTAAGTGGTCGTACAGGGCGGTCGGGAACACTCTCGCAAACTGGTACTGCCAACAGACTCGAACGGCTTCATGCACTGTTTGCGACTCGGTGTTGTCCAGATGAAGGTCCTGGTATGCGAAGAGCCACGACGCACTGTGCTTGGATTTCCATAGCGACGGCACCAACAGATCCGAGTCCCAACGTAGTTCGCCGTTTGTCGGATGCGCGAGTTGAAATGCGTGCATGAGCTTCTTCATGCCAAGTATATGCAAGTCAACATCTAGATGCTTCCAAAACGGACTTGCAAGTAGTTGCACGTGGGACACTACCTCACAACTATGCTTGTGGTTCACAAGTTGGCGAACGAAGTCGATTAAGAGGGGCGGGTCAAGTACAACAAGATTTTTGAACTGATCAACGTCGATGTTGTCCAACCACATCACCTCGCCGAGTTCGTGTAGCGTGCGTAATATTCTCCGGCAAGCTTCTGATGAAATACCTGTAGCCGAACTTATCAAATCGAGCAACTGGGATATATCCACCATCATTCGGTTAACGCGTAAACTGGAGTCAAGCAATACCACGTCCGAACGCATTGAAATAACATGATTCAGAACTGATGTGTAGTCGTCGGGCATTGGGAAGCTGCGGTCACTGCGTAGTAAAATTGTCCGAATTCGACTTCGAGCACTGATAACGCTTTCTAGCTCGGTGCAACTCACGAACTCGACTGAGAAATCATCATCCACCACATCCATAGATCCAGCTCTCTGATCCGCCAAGAATACTGCGTCGGTCCAACGCAGATCATTGTCTCTCATTGGGTACAGTTCTGCAGATGACTTGAATCCACTCGATAGGTCACTGCGCATTCGCTCAACGAATGTATCAACGTGACGAAGGCGACGTTTCACGTCTTTCTTGATCTCCGATGCGAAGTCACCATTCCCATCTAGCGCGTCTTCCTTCGTGGCGATGAACGCAAATTGAGCGTCTGGCTGGCGGCAGAAAATCAATTGGACCCACTGAAGTACAGCGTCAGCCATATGCTCACACATGCGGCGATGGAGGTGCTTCGCGTCTGAAGCAAATAGACTTGCTTGCATCCAAGCAACAACGTATGCCTCAAGGTCGAGACATACCAAGTACAGCGTACGGGGTGAGAAGAAGAGCGAGTGGACTACTTGATACGCGCTCTGTCCTGCGAAGTCCCAAAGCGTTACTTGATGACGTTTTAACTCCCGCGTTGCAGATATGAGTTCGTCGAATTCCAGTCGGAAGTGGTCGATACCAATGGTGCGATTGTCATGATGTTCAAGGGATGACTTCCTAGTCGTCAGAGACTTGATAAGACTCGTCTTGCCTGCACTTCCAGCCCCCACGACCGAGACCTTGCGACGGTGAACAACTGCTCCAGACTTCCTTAGACTTGCAATATATTCGCGTGTTGCGATGGGTCCTGCGTCCAAAACTTCGTGCTGAATGTCGGTCATTTGAAGTCCTCCGGTACGCTCGTCAATCCACAGCAATACGCAGTCACGGATACATTCCGATTGTATATCTGAGGAGAAAATTTCGCACTTGTCGTCCCAAGCTGACCCAAGAGAGATCAAATCGCGAACGATTTTGTAGGCTTTTCGTAACTGCAGCGTCTTGTTCACATAGCATAGTGTGCAGTGCAAGGGCGTCATCCCATTCTGCCACAATACAATACGTTTCAGATGCTTAACGCAGCCAAATCGTAATTGATACAACTCACCTCATCGCGCGCATTCACATTACATTCAACTTCCAGCAAAGCGCGCACAACGGATACGAAGCCTCGCGAGCACGCCTCATGTAGAACTGTCCACCCTGTATGAAGCAAGCCACCCGAGTCGTTCAGCACATGGCGCGAGACGACGAGTCCTCCGAAACCACGCAACACTTTCTCCAGTGACACACAGAGCCGCTCGAATAACGCCCACAACTCCGCTTGCTCTTTGCGTGACACTCCCGTAACAGCTTCGAGTCGAATGATCCGTTCCTTCGTGTTATGATGTCGCGAGATGACGATGCGGCACGCAAACACGCCTTTCTTGTGATACAAGATCCAATCCGGTCCGACTTGACGATCGTCAAATGGGTTGTAGCTTGCAATCACGATTTGGTCGAAGACCGATTCGGGTAGTAGGCTCAGAAAATGGTATTCCCACTGCATGTTGGCTGTAGTTGCCAGACCGTCCGCTCTTTTCGACGTAGGTCGAACTCGTTTGGCCGTCTCCGTGAACTCAAACGATAGTAATTGGCCACCGAAACGCAAGGACGAGGGGATATTAGACCTCCACAATGCCGGCACGAGAAGATCCGAGTCCCACTGCATCTCTCCTCGCGTTGCGTGAACGAGATTGAACTCGCGCAACAACTGCTTCACCGTGAGCATGAATGCTCGGTCCAGATGAAGCCATAACGGCGTGGAACTCAGTGCGACATGAGTCATCACTTCGCTCGTAAACTTGTGGTCCGCAATGGGACGGATAAAGTCGATGAGCAGCATCGGATCCAAGATCACCTCGTGCTGGAGTCTCTCAATGCCAAGGTCCTCATACCACAACACGTCGCCGAGATCGTGCAGTGTCCTGAGAATCTGTCGACATGTGTTAACATCGATGTCCGGGCGATTATCGTGAAGTCGCTTGACAAACGCATTGACGTTTACAAAAGTTGATTGCACACGCGACAGAGCGTCTCTGGATGATGACTGGCTGCGGATACTACGAACGAACTCAAGAGCTGCAACGTAGCTCTCAGGCATCAAAAAGCTGCGGTTGCTTGACACCACAACCTCTTCGATCTTCGTCCGAGCAGCTTTGATCGAGTCGGCGTCAACACAACTCACTCTCACCTATTCGTGCTGGAGAAGACGCTTGATCGTTGCATGCAGTTTCTCGAGTTGTTGAGCAGAGAATCCACGGGTCTCTGTTGTCTTCCGATGGATTTCATCGGACGTTTGTGCTTCATTGAGTGTATGTTGAAGCGCCTGGCTTGTCTGAGACACGTACTGCTTGAGACGCTTCTCGAGATCCGACTGAGCAGCCTTGGCGAGTCGCGAATTCGCATCCACCTTGTCCGCCTTCGTCTCCACGAATACAAACTCGGCATCTGGCTGACGAGCGATGGCCAGTCGAATCCACTTCAAGATCTTCTTATCCACGACCTCATCCATAAAATGATCCACTTGAGAGTCGTGATCGGCGAAAAGTGTTGCTTGCTCGAATGCCACACCGTACGAATACATATCAATACACAGGATGTAGATCGTGCGTCTTGTGAAGAACATGGCGTGGACAGGCTGATACACGTCTTGACCGGCGAAGTCCCACATCGTGAGTTCGTAGGTGTTGTAGTTCCGCCTAAAGATGTGGCGGAAGTGGTCGATGGCGACCGAGCGATTGTCTGTACGCTCGAGCGATGGCACCATAGGCCATGGTGCCGACGCTTGCGCATCGCAGTAACCATGATCCATGGTTGCTATCGACTTCAGAAGCTGGTTTTCCCCGAGTTGTTCGCACCGAGAACAGCGATCTTGGACCTAAAGACTCGGGGACGCGCACGACTAATAGAACATGACTGCGCAGACTCTGTTGGTTGCGAGTGGACGCGACGCCGTTCGGACGTGTTGTTGTCCGGAGGCGACGACCGTGCCGCCTGGGCGTTACCCATCTGGAGACTTGTTCAAGTCGGGAGGTGGATCTTGGAGCTGTCTGCTCAGGGCGCTTTAATGTGAGGAGACCAGTCAGTCCAGTTGACCCTGCTCACAATTTTAGCGAATCCATCACGTGCTCTACCGGTTTCGTTACTGGTTACTTGCTGACTCTCGCACGGCTGCTCGCTCATCGGCTAGCACAAGTCTGGTGGTGTTCATCGCCAATCTGAGTTCAGACGGTTGATGAACTGTTTCCACTCTGCAACCGCCATGCAGAGAAAGAAATCTACGAATACATGCATCACGAGCGCCATTGGCAAAACGTACCATCAGCGCTCTCGATCACACGCTTGGTGCCCCTCTAGCGCAATGGCCTTCACCACACGACGAAGTGACGAGACACACCTTCTGATGACACCTTCCGACGAGAGAATGACACTTTGTTCGGCGGTCGCGAAGTCTTTGGCAGGCGTCAAGACCCCAGAATCAACTGCGTTCTATTGGTTAGCTTTTAACCAATAGAACACAGTTGATTTACTTTAAAGTCTATAGCCAGCGCGGCGTCATGATTAGCTGGTACCCTCTCTGCAGAGCACCAGGTCTCCAAGGACGAGGCTGGCTAGGTGGCGGAGCCGCGTTTGCAAACTCGAACGGGTCGAGATGTCTCAGTGGCTGCCCATCGACTCGACTCGAGGTTAATTAGCCAGAAGTCTCACGCCAAGGGCCAGAGACTGAAAGGAGAATGCTGCTGTACCTTGTTGTACCAGACATCAGGAAAACTTGGAAGAAACCAAGCGATTTGGAAGGGGTATCCATATCTCTTTCTAGTCTAACTTCAACGAACGTGTCCAGAGACAAGCCATCATGAGTTGACTCATCTCGACGCAGCTGATCGTTTGAGAAAGTCAGGGAGTCGGGTTTCCGAGGTCGATAGAACGATGCCGTCACCGCCAGTATAGTTATTACTATGTACCACGATTTCCCCATGCAACAGGCAGCTACAAAAGTGCTGCACGGAATGGTGCGAAGAAGAACTGTTTCGCTCCGACGGATCGGATCGTTTTAAAGGAACCATGCGCCACCACGAAGCTTTGAAAGCATGACGACAAGAGTATAACAATATAGGTATGCGCAGGGCAGAGCGATGTCGAGATGTGGTGAAGTCGCGGATTCCGCGAAACATCGAGAAGAAACTGGACTCCAGTGTCGTGACCCTGCATTCGCTAGTACGTGATTTGTGGTCGCTCTGAGACAGCTGTTCACTGTAATGTTGCAGGTCTCAGACTTCGATGGAAGAAATCATGGGTCTGGGAATAATCTTGGCTATTTCTAAGCAATCCCTCTTCGAGAATCATCTGGAATGAACAACCAAAAGACTGAACGATCTGCTGGGAAGCTGAGCTCAACGTCGTGCGCTTGTCGAAGGATCTGCCTCAGCACGGCATAGGTCTCCAATTTTCTTTCTATACCGGTACTATGATGAATTTCGAACTCACGGACAAAAAGAAGCGGCGCTTGGTTGCTCTTGAAACTTTCAGAGAAGTCCAGTTCATGCGTCGGAGCTTGAAGCACCGTTAAGTGCGTACTTCATGGCAGATAAGTTCGGTTTCCGTGTGAACCTTCGTTCGCTTCAATTCTCATCTCGCAGAAGATGGGAGACAAACCGTCGAGAGAAGCGTTTCTCAATGCGAGCGAAAGAGGAAATGCGGAGATTGTGCGCAAATATCTCAAGAGAGGAGGAGATGTCAATGCGAGTAACGAGGTGCGGATGCGGTTTTAGTAGACGGACGAGAGGGAGGTAGGGAGCTGACGGAGGTGATTAGTATGGAGCGACAGCGTTGCATTGGGCATCAAGTGGAGGCCACGTTGAGGTCGTGAAGCTGCTACTCGAGGCGCAATGCGACAAAGAGGCTCAAGACAAGGTACGCCACAGTGTCGTGAATGGCTGGTCGCTTTCACGCGCCGGCTACAAGCGACGTCGACGGGAGTGTGTTGGAACTCGTCTTGATGTTGTTGTCGTGTGTGTCTGTATTGGGGTCAGGATGGAGCGACAGCGTTGCATTGGGCATCAAGTGGAGGCCACGTTGAGGTCGTGAAGCTGCTACTCGAGGCGCAATGCGACAAAGAGGCTCAAGACAAGGTACGCCACAGTGTCGTGAATGGCTGGTCGCTTTCACGCGCCGGCTACAAGCGACGTCGACGGGAGTGTGTTGGAACTCGTCTTGATGTTGTTGTCGTGTGTGTCTGTATTGGGGTCAGGATGGAGCGACAGCGTTGCATTGGGCATCAAGTGGAGGCCACGTTGAGGTCGTGAAGCTGCTACTCGAGGCGCAATGCGACAAAGAGGCTCAAGACAAGGTACGCCACAGTGTCGTGAATGGCTGGTCGCTTTCACGCGCCGGCTACAAGCGACGTCGACGGGAGTGTGTTGGAACTCGTCTTGATGTTGTTGTCGTGTGTGTCTGTATTGGGGTCAGGATGGAAGAACAGCGTTGCATTTTGCATCAAGTAGAGGCCACGTTGAGGTCGTGAAGCTGCTACTCGAGGCGCAATGCGACAAAGAGGCTCAAGACAAGGTACGCCACAGTGTCGTGAATGGCTGGTCGCTTTCACGCGCCGGCTACAAGCGACGTCGACGGGAGTGTGTTGGAACTCGTCTTGATGTTGTTGTCGTGTGTGTCTGTATTGGGGTCAGGATGGAGCGACAGCGTTGCATTGGGCATCAAGTGGAGGCCACGTTGAGGTCGTGAAGCTGCTACTCGAGGCGCAATGCGACAAAGAGGCTCAAGACAAGGTACGCCACAGTGTCGTGAATGGCTGGTCGCTTTCACGCGCCGGCTACAAGCGACGTCGACGGGAGTGTGTTGGAACTCGTCTTGATGTTGTTGTCGTGTGTGTCTGTATTGGGGTCAGGATGGAGCGACAGCGTTGCATTGGGCATCAAGTGGAGGCCACGTTGAGGTCGTGAAGCTGCTACTCGAGGCGCAATGCGACAAAGAGGCTCAAGACAAGGTACGCCACAGTGTCGTGAATGGCTGGTCGCTTTCACGCGCCGGCTACAAGCGACGTCGACGGGAGTGTGTTGGAACTCGTCTTGATGTTGTTGTCGTGTGTGTCTGTATTGGGGTCAGGATGGAGCGACAGCGTTGCATTTTGCATCAAGTAGAGGCCACGTTGAGGTCGTGAAGCTGCTACTCGAGGCGCAATGCGACAAAGAGGCTCAAGACAAGGTACGCCACAGTGTCGTGAATGGCTGGTCGCTTTCACGCGCCGGCTACAAGCGACGTCGACGGGAGTGTGTTGGAACTCGTCTTGATGTTGTTGTCGTGTGTGTCTGTATTGGGGTCAGGATGGAAGAACAGCGTTGCATTGGGCATCAAGTGGAGGCCACGTTGAGGTCGTGAAGCTGCTACTCGAGGCGCAATGCGACAAAGAGGCTCAAGACAAGGTACGCCACAGTGTCGTGAATGGCTGGTCGCTTTCACGCGCCGGCTACAAGCGACGTCGACGGGAGTGTGTTGGAACTCGTCTTGATGTTGTTGTCGTGTGTGTCTGTATTGGGGTCAGGATGGAAGAACAGCGTTGCATTTTGCATCAAGTAGAGGCCACGTTGAGGTCGTGAAGCTGCTACTCGAGGCGCAATGCGACAAAGAGGCTCAAGACAAGGTACGCCACAGTGTCGTGAATGGCTGGTCGCTTTCACGCGCCGGCTACAAGCGACGTCGACGGGAGTGTGTTGGAACTCGTCTTGATGTTGTTGTCGTGTGTGTCTGTATTGGGGTCAGGATGGAAGAACAGCGTTGCATTTTGCATCAAGTAGAGGCCACGTTGAGGTCGTGAAGCTGCTACTCGAGGCGCAATGCGACAAAGAGGCTCAAGACAAGGTACGCCACAGTGTCGTGAATGGCTGGTCGCTTTCACGCGCCGGCTACAAGCGACGTCGACGGGAGTGTGTTGGAACTCGTCTTGATGTTGTTGTCGTGTGTGTCTGTATTGGGGTCAGGATGGAAGAACAGCGTTGCATTTTGCATCAAGTAGAGGCCACGTTGAGGTCGTGAAGCTGCTACTCGAGGCGCAATGCGACAAAGAGGCTCAAGACAAGGTACGCCACAGTGTCGTGAATGGCTGGTCGCTTTCACGCGCCGGCTACAAGCGACGTCGACGGGAGTGTGTTGGAACTCGTCTTGATGTTGTTGTCGTGTGTGTCTGTATTGGGGTCAGGATGGAAGAACAGCGTTGCATTTTGCATCAAGTAGAGGCCACGTTGAGGTCGTGAAGCTGCTACTCGAGGCGCAATGCGACAAAGAGGCTCAAGACAAGGTACGCCACAGTGTCGTGAATGGCTGGTCGCTTTCACGCGCCGGCTACAAGCGACGTCGACGGGAGTGTGTTGGAACTCGTCTTGATGTTGTTGTCGTGTGTGTCTGTATTGGGGTCAGGATGGAAGAACAGCGTTGCATTTTGCATCAAGTAGAGGCCACGTTGAGGTCGTGAAGCTGCTACTCGAGGCGCAATGCGACAAAGAGGCTCAAGACAAGGTACGCCACAGTGTCGTGAATGGCTGGTCGCTTTCACGCGCCGGCTACAAGCGACGTCGACGGGAGTGTGTTGGAACTCGTCTTGATGTTGTTGTCGTGTGTGTCTGTATTGGGGTCAGGATGGAAGAACAGCGTTGCATTGGGCATCAAGTGGAGGCCACGTTGAGGTCGTGAAGCTGCTACTCGAGGCGCAATGCGACAAAGAGGCTCAAGACAAGGTACGCCACAGTGTCGTGAATGGCTGGTCGCTTTCACGCGCCGGCTACAAGCGACGTCGACGGGAGTGTGTTGGAACTCGTCTTGATGTTGTTGTCGTGTGTGTCTGTATTGGGGTCAGGATGGAAGAACAGCGTTGCATTGGGCATCAAGTGGAGGCCACGTTGAGGTCGTGAAGCTGCTACTCGAGGCGCAATGCGACAAAGAGGCTCAAGACAAGGTACGCCACAGTGTCGTGAATGGCTGGTCGCTTTCACGCGCCGGCTACAAGCGACGTCGACGGGAGTGTGTTGGAACTCGTCTTGATGTTGTTGTCGTGTGTGTCTGTATTGGGGTCAGAATGGAAGAACAGCGTTGCATTTTGCATCAAGTGGAGGCCACGTTGAGGTCGTGAAGCTGCTACTCGAGGCGCAATGCGACAAAGAGGCTCAAGACAAGGTACGCCACAGTGTCGTGAATGGCTGGTCGCTTTCACGCGCCGGCTACAAGCGACGTCGACGGGAGTGTGTTGGAACTCGTCTTGATGTTGTTGTCGTGTGTGTCTGTATTGGGGTCAGGATGGAGCGACAGCGTTGCATTTTGCATCAAGTAGAGGCCACGTTGAGGTCGTGAAGCTGCTACTCGAGGCGCAATGCGACAAAGAGGCTCAAGACAAGGTACGCCACAGTGTCGTGAATGGCTGGTCGCTTTCACGCGCCGGCTACAAGCGACGTCGACGGGAGTGTGTTGGAACTCGTCTTGATGTTGTTGTCGTGTGTGTCTGTATTGGGGTCAGGATGGAAGAACAGCGTTGCATTTTGCATCAAGTAGAGGCCACGTTGAGGTCGTGAAGCTTTTGCTGGATGCAAATTGTAACCTCCACGTAGTGGACAAGGTGCACAAACTGTATGTCACTGAATATTGGATTATGTCTCACCCACGTCTGGCGTGTAGAGTGGGCGAATGCCAATCCATGTCACGATTTTAAAGACCGACATCATGTTTGGTGGAACAAGAACCCTACATGAGAGCACTTTGGGAGTTATCCAGGCGCTTGTAGCATACGGTGCCAAGTGGGACGAAAAGTGCGAGATGATAATCAGCTCTGACGAGGCGTTGCCGGAAGCATCATCATTAAGGCGTTGTATGGATCTGTGGGAACGTGAACGGAAGAATCAGACGAGTCTGACTGAAATCTCGCTTGTAACGATCCAACGAGGAATCGGAGCTGGATCTTCAAAAGGCAACCTCGGCATGTCAACCAAAGCTACCCAACAGCGCAAGGGAGCGTTTGGTGATGCGATTGATCACATTCCGTATCAAGACTATATCGTCCAACAAGTTACCAGCATGCCAAGGAATCGACAAGATAATCATGTATCCACGTTCGAAGCATGTGCGTCTGGTGATTTGGTGTTACTTCGGAAGTTACTTGATTCCGGCGAAAGCATTAATTGCGAGGACGTGGTAAGTTTGATATTTTTGTTACACTTCGCTATGTGTTACTCATAGTTTTGCTGCTTCCAGCAAGGAAATACAATGCTCCACAAGGCATGTCAATATGGAATTGTCGAGGTAGCTCGTTTTTTGTTAAATCAAGGCGCTTCAGTTTCTATTCGAAACAAGGTACGCTATATGAGCGTAGTAGCTGGTGGGAATCATGAGCTGACAGCAACTTCTTATGATAGGCCAAGCAGACCCCTTTGTGTTTCCTTTTGTCATGTCGACTAATCGTTCTGCACCAAGATGATCTCCAAGAGGAGGTACTCGAGTGCATACGACTTCTCTTGGAACACGGTGCCAAATGGGACAGCATTTGTGAGGACTCAATCCGCCGAGTAAATGGCGGTGATACCGCTCGAAGATTCGCCGTCACTGTGAAGACTTGGGTCCAATCAAGCACCAAAGGCGATCGAAAGACGCTGTCAAAACTACCTAGCTCAATATGTATGCGGGGTCCTCGAGCAATCACAGATTTTTTCAAGCACACTTTACAACCGTCCAGAGATCACTTTCGACTGCGCATCTGCCTGCTCGGTCATGACGAAGAAGTGAAACGTGAGTTGGCTGCTACACTACTTGAACCAGGTGAATTGCCCAATTGTGCTAGCCGAGTGCACTTGACCAAGTTCAAAGAAGCGGATACAACGAGAAGGCATGACATTTCAGTATGGAATCTTCCCTCCGGGCAGAATTTTGACGCGGTCAATTCCATCTTCTTCGCTGACCAGACGCTGTTTGTGGTGTGTCTGCGTTCTGCAGTGTCGTCAGAACCTGATCCGGAATGCGATATAAATGCTACTCACACGCAATTGGAAGTCGCTGAAGCAGTGCGCTTGGTGAGGTTAATCCACGCTCGACATCCAGATGCCGCCATCGTTCTTTGTGAGGTTTCTTTTGGCAGTGACGAGCGATTTGAAAACATATCGTGTGCGTCAAAGTCGGTGATGGAAGAATTGGACGTAGTCACCAATCAATGTCTGACCAGTATTGATCGAGAGGCTGCTGTTTTTCTAAATATCCATAGCCAGACAGACAGGCGAGCTGCATTTTGGAGCACTAGAGTCAGTACCAACTCGGACGATGCGCAGAAGATTGAAAATGCGCGATCATCTTTAGTCAGTTTCAAGACCAAGTTTTCATTTCTTGTTCGAAAGTGTGTTACTACTCGAGTTGGCCAGCACGTTCAAGATTGTACGGACACAACCACTCCAAGTGTAGGCAGCATTCGAAACCGTATTCTTCAGCAATTCACCGAGAGTGCACGGAGAATTCCGACGACAGAAACCCTTGAGGAAATCATCGGAGTCATCAGGCATCTCCGCGAGGAGGCTTCCCAATACCCAGCCGGGCTACGTATACGAAAACTAGTCTTCTCGCAGAGGGAGTTGTTTGAGTTTCTTCAAGCTGAAGTTCGAGGACTTGATCAACACAGCTTCGACACCAAAATTCGCGAGTGCCTTGAATTGGGAGAACTAATGCGGTGCGATTATGTGCATTGTGGCAATCACAACATCTCAAGCGAAGTCAAACTCGCCATCGATCCTGGCTTTTTTATGCTTCTCATCGAGAATGCATTCAAGGGGGCAACTGGCAAGGGCGAGTTATCTCAAGAAGAGCTTCGCAGCCAGGCGATGTGGAATGAACTTGATGACGAGTCAGTCCAAATCGTGATATCAATGCTTGAAAATATGCGGCTGGCGTATCGTCTGAATGAGCTCAGGAACTCCATGTATATTCTGGAGTTCCCAACACTATCCGTTCCAACTATAGGCGAGAACTCTCCGGATGGTAATGTTGAGAATACTGGATCATTCAAGTTAGTTCGTGAATATCAGTTCGTGATCGAACCGCCTGCAGTTTTGCTTGGGCACGTGCTGGCTGCAACTCGAAACCTAAGATGGCACATACCGTTCGGTATAGAATCAACCTCAAGAAAGCAATCTGAAACCGCCATTTCATGCGATCAAGTCTCCATCGGAATCCAAAAGGCTTCAAGTCATGATCGTTATGTACTTCAACTGGAAGTGCAAGCATCGAACCCTCCGAGTGACTCTCAACGCAATCACTTTTTGGCCCTTCACTCGTGTATAGAAGACGTTTTCGACCTGTATCCAGGGCTATTCATCACGTGGACACCCTTGGGATGGTTGCCTGTTACGTGGGCGTATGAGGAAGACAAGAGCAAGGACAGCACAAGTCGAAGACGACCTGTTGTTGTGGATGATTCTCTGTCGTACACCAATGTTTGTGTGATCGGATCTCGTTACTGGGGGCGTTCGTCGTTGATTAAGTCCCTGATAACGAACAACCCATCTATTCAGCAACCAGAACAGCGGGAGCTCGGACTTGAAGTAACTTCAGGATACTTCATCGAAGCAAACCCCGCTTGCATCATTTCAAAACGCCATGTCGTAAACTTTTCGGAATTCTGTAAGTACGAGGAGTTACACACACTCCACTACAAACGCAGCATGATTTTTCTCATTTGTGTGGACAATGGGGCGTATGCAACTGCCCGAGCTCAAGCATCAATTCTCGAGGACAATGATAGCAGCGAAGGCATTCGCGTAGATGCCTTCGTTGCGCGGAACATTGTTCGGCGAGTGGAGAGAGTGCTCGATCACAAAAGTGACGCCCGGTTTGTGTTTGTTGCAACTAAGGCTGACAGAATCAGTGAGACTCGAGCAAGTGAAGTGAAGAAAGACTTTGTGAAGCGATTGCGAGAGTATACTCGATTACACACGAGGTCCATCAAAACGCGTCAACGTCAATATTCAGAAGGAGCTCCCAATAGTGTGAGTCCATTTCTGAGTAACTTGCTTGCATATGCTCAGCGACTGGAGACAGAAGTTGAAGCGATGGAATCGACAAATAGCGATACTTGGATCCGAGTGAGCTGCGCCGATAGCCAGTCGGTCTTTGACGCTCAACAGAAAATCGAAAGTCTGATTGTAAAGGCTCAGAGCAGTGTGTTACTTCCGAGGTGCTATTCGCAAGTACTCGAAGAGCTGAAGATCAGGCAACGGAGACTTCAAGGTCTGACTGGAAGTTGTCGATTCACCTCTTCAATCACGTCGGCGAGTCAACTCCGTATGGAGATTCCAATCCCTGAACTCAATACGGCCATGTTCAATGACGCTCTCACGTTGCTCACTGAACTCGGTGACCTTGTTCACCTCGGCAACTTAATCGATGGATATATCTTGGACGATCGCCCATCAAAAGATGACGCCGCAAAGATCCTTTTGGATATACAGTTGGTCGTGGACTTGGTTCGCAACCTGTTTGATTCACAGATGAGCGTCGAGGCGATTCCTCACCACGAACTTATCCGCCTCCCACTATGGAGTGATGTGGAGGACCCAGACTTGCTCTTCGCGATGAAGCGTCTGCTTCAGAAGTTTCGACTGGCACGCTCATTTGATTCACGCATGCTATTTAATTCACAGCTCATTGTCCCGGCGTTTTGGAAACAAGCTGTCGGAAATCACGATATCAACATCACTCCACCAGCGTTCCGCTCCACCTTCCACGAATCTAATCACTACAACGTCTTGTGGAGGTATTACGTCGGCTGGACACTGCCCGATTCTTTTTTCGAGGATTTGGCAATCGCTAGTTACTCGATGGACTGGCCTCGACACGTGTATCGAGGGCTTATCAAATTCATTGATCGCGCGGGCGGATCGGATCGAGTTGCTTGTCAAGTCTGGATCGAACGAGAAGAGCCAAACGGCAACAACAAGGGCCAATATGTCCTGTTCGTCGGCGCAACTTCGAACACCCGAGAGAGCCAGGAGGTTGCTTGGGCCGCTTTCAAGCATGTCGTCGAAGCAATGACACGTACAAGGGATGAAAACCATCCAGGTTTATTCGCATCACCAATCGTAAAGGGTGGAAATGGGCATGACGTGCCTGTTGATTCGGTTTTGCGGAGGGGCGGTGACAGGGACTGGATGCCGCCAAGTCTACACGAGTACAATGCCATTTTGTTGACTTAGGCCTCGAACCCAAGCCAATGACTTCGATAAGTGGTCGCAGGAGTTGTCTCGAGTCGCCTGATGATAGCCCATGTGCTGGAGAAAGTGCTTGTGAGCCTTTCGAGCGTAGCGTCTGTCAGGCTGGAGGTACAGTACCTTCGCATTTTCGTTAAATCTCACACATCCATCTATCTGGACTCACACGAACAGCATGCCACAAATGGATCAGAATCAATCCACACACACGATGTCCAAGCAAGATGACACCTCAATGCCGTCATTCTGCAAATGAACGTATCCTTTTTTCTATATTCTTGTTTATCTCGGGAGCTTACATTTACAAAGCAACAACGGAACTCAATTTGACCTTTTCTTAATGCCCCGTAAATTATTAGTAGATGATGAAAGGTGAAGTCTATTGAGCGCAATAAATGCACCGCAATAGCTGGAGCTCTTGTGCATTTCTAATCTTCCCGTGGGTCAACCTGGCTGGCAAGCGGTAGGGTCCGATCCGATCCGGGCCAGGACCAGGTCAGGTCTTGCCGTTCGGTCACGTGACCTGGAAGTAACAAATAGGTGTGACCTGTAAAAAGAAAGGAAGCAGATTTCCTGCCACCATTGCATAATCTTCCCTCTCGTTTCTCTACTTATGCTTCCAGTACCGCCTGAGTGACAATTCAAGTGAGATCTATTCGTCTGCGCACATAGAGACCGATAGCCGGTGCTAGTCGCCACCGTTAGGATTATGCCCCCCCCTTCTCCAATGTGCTAGATCACTGTTAAGAAGATCTGCGATGCGGATGTGTATTTCTCTCATCGTGGGGTGCACGACTTTACTGCTCGTTCGGGTATCCGTCGGTAGGTTTGCCGTCGCAGTCGCGATGCAGTTTGTAGCTCTTGGATGGTGTCGGTTGCGACTGAAACAGGTCAAATTGACGGTCAGGCCAGCGTCTTTTCTATGTGCAGGGCGTGACCTGTGGGGCTGGTGGTCAGGCGCAGAAATATACTAATTTATTGGGCGAGCGAAGGACAAATCGTTCACAAAGTGCGTTAGGTATTTAGTTAACATCATCTCGGTTGAGGAGTGAGTCATCCTCGCCACTGTCGTGCATTTCGTGGGCGGAAAGCCCGCGCATGTCGTCAGGTGCAGATGGCTCATGAGACCCTTTCGATCGTTCTCCAGCGACGGGTGCGATGCATCAAAAGACTATTGCCGGCATGGTGTTAGAGATTGCGATCAGATCGATCTCGTTTTTTTTATGGCGGCGATAGCATTTCGAGCGGCGTATGACGCCCCACCAATGCATCACGCGGACACGCGGAGTAAGTTGTGAGTAGGCTTACGATCCCAGGCGCCAGAGGGCAAGCCTGGAGATCTTGGAGGCGGCAAGCCGACGGACTTGGCCGACGGTATCCGACGTGAGGAGAGAGATCAAGTTCCGAGAAGGCGCTAGGGCAGAGGTATAGCTGTGCTCCTCACACTGCTGCACGGTCGGGGTGCTGTTGCCCGATACCAGAGCCGGAGCCGGCGCTGGCTCTGGAGCAGGAGTGCCAAACGCCCATGGTGCCGGTCCGTCACTAAAGGCGCAGTCAATCCGGCGGTGAAGGCGCGCTCGGGATCTCGCCTCCACTCCGCTTGAAGCCGGATGTGGGGCGGGAGCGGAAGCAGAAGCTGAGGTCAAAACCGACGACCACGAGCCAGAGTCCCCGCTGCCCTGCCCTTGCTGCCCTTGTCCATGTCGCGCTTGGACGGACACGGTGTGTCAGCGAAGTCTCCTTCACCAAAAGTTACGCTCGACGAAGTTTTACGCATCGTTTAGGTGAGCTCAACCCGGGTCGGCGGGGTTACTGTTAGGTCTGCTGCTGCTGTCATGTGGTCCGTCACTAAGAATAGGTCTTCCGTATGCAGGGGCAACTGCACACAATGGCGGATGGCGCTTTGGATAGCACGATTGACGTGGGCTCGCTGTCCGCAAGCTCGCATCCGTTCAACGGCGCGCGACCTAGCATGGTGACGCGATGCGGTCAGAGAACAAGAGCGTGACTCCCACATCCAACCGACCGCAACGGAGGAACGCTTGCTTGAGCGACGGCGCTGGCGCAGGCGAGAACGACCTTACGCAACTGAGGCCAGCATGATGATGATGGATTAAGTGGAATCTGTTGAATTTGTCTTAATGAATCCGAACAGGTTCTAGGGTTTAAACCCTAAACCCAGCCGCGATATGAATCCTCACTGGCAAAGACTGGCCTACGACAGATCGATGCCCTTGGCTCACAACCGCGCACAGAGGAAGAAACTGACGCCACGATCAGATTAATCCCGGCCTTGTGGAGCACAGCCTGTAAAGTCCGGCGTTGGGAGGATGACTGGTACGTATGCGACTACTCCGAGCATCTGCTCGAACTTCGGCAGCTCCGCTCTCTCCAGGACGACACACACGGCCACTTCGATATTCACGCGTTGCTTGCAGCGAGAGTGGCTGATGACGAAATCCTTTTGCTCCAGGACGGAAGCTGCGCAACCTCGATAACCTTCAAGGCAGTCGCGAGAACACGGGACACCATCGGGGACGCACTCGATATCAGGCCTGACAAGAACGGCACGATCTCTTTCCGCAGTAAAAGGTGCAATTTCCCGCTCTCCAGAGTGGAATCTGATCAGTTCCGGTTACTATGTGATGTCATCGTCGCCAACTATCCGGCTGTTCTCGGGCTGCATGATGACGACGACATGCTCCGAGTCGTTCCGGCAACAACAGACGTTTGGCGCCTCCGAAGACGTGCCGGGCGCATTGACCTGCTATGGGAACCCTCACCAAACTCGCAGTTCACACTCGGGGAGGTCTCCTCCCCCAAGGATGCAGCCGCACTCATCAGGAAAACCATTGACTCACCTGGCGCGGTGGTGTTAAGCCACCCGTGGATAGGTGTAGAGCGCATGATCTGGAGGAAACCGCTTGCCACCAGCCCAAGAGCGGCCCGTAAACTCCTGGAAAATCAGACGACAGCGCGTGCAGCTCAAGAAGCTCAGGCACGCGAGACACTCACGCAAAGCACAGACCCGGTCATTCACGCAGCCCTGCAGAAGTTATCATGGAGGGAACTCGACAGAATCCCAGGGGCCTCGTCCCATCAGCGTCTTCTCATGCGGAAGATAAAAGGGGGTAGAATCTCTGGGTGGGACAGATTGAATCAGCGCAGAGGATGCCCGCAGTGTGGCGAAGGCGGAGCCGGCGGAACAATTGCGCACATATTCTGGGCATGTCCGAACGCACAAGTGCTTTGGAACCAGCTCTTCAAGATAGGATCTTGACGGCACGACCACCAAGGCAGTAGGAGACCTTCGTCAGTTCGTCTTCGGCCTCCAGCTGCACCATTTCCCAGCCCAGCTCTGGTACAGGGCAGCCTTGTCCCAGATATACCCGGATGACGTCGACGCCATCACGCTGGTTCACGATACAGCAGCAGCGGCGTGGCAGCAGCATGTGCTCACCACTCTGGGGTGTATTTGGAGATGGCGACACAACATTGTGGACGAGGAAATCGCATGGTCCCCCGATCAAGCCGGAGTCTACCATCTAGCGGTACTGCGTGCCTCCCTGCGTTGCCTATGCGACAGATTGCCACAGGTCCCGCGTGTTCGGGACCCCAAGTTCCATCTCATTCAGGCACTTGGCAGACAAGGAATGGGTCCATCGTTGAGCCCAGTAGGCGGCCGACGACATGTTCTCTTCTTCGATGGTGGTTCTCGAGGGAATCCGGGACCAGGAGGGTCCGGCGCCGTTATCATCGCGGTCGACGAAGATGCCACGGCAGCGGAGATAGTGTGGAGTGCAAGCATGTCCTACGCGCGCCCCGACATGACAAACAATCAAGCAGAATACCTCGGCCTACATGCGGGTCTCCGAGCAGCAGCAGCCAACCATTGGCAAGTGGAAGTTGTTGGGGACAGTGCACTGATCCTTAGTCAACTCCAACGTTACCGCCCACCACGGAACACAGCTCTTCGCAAACTTTACGCCCCGGCACGCCGGCTAGCAGATGATCTCCGGATAACGGAGTGGCACCATCACCTGCGGGCATTCAACAAAATGGCCGACACGGCAGCCAACGCAGCTATGGACTCCCACACCAGTGTGCAAGGCCCGCACACCCACCCCAGAAGCCACCACGGCAGGCTCGAAGCGTTCCTGGCCTCCGACTTCACCGAATGGCAAGCTCGCCACATACTCCGCCAACAGCTGCGGTAGAAAACAGGGTAGTACCACCCGGCTATAGGGTTCATTAAATTGCGATCCAGTAGACCTCACCTTAAAAAAAAAAAACAAAAAAAAAAACAATATTACAATCAAGGCAGACAAGTAGTCGAGTTCCAAGTCGGTGATATGGTATATGTTGATGCACGGGTCCTCAGTGCAGAGTTGGGTCAGCCAGACTACGATCCAGACCGAGACCCAACCCGTAAAAAGTTGCTGCCGCGATGGTACGGGCCATTCGAAGTAGAGCAACGTATTGGCAACAATGCATACCGCCTCAAACGGCCGCGCCGCTATGTTGATCGGGGCCGTCACCCGGCATTTAACGTGGACCAACCCAAACTCTCCCTGGATGTACCCGAGATCTTCCGTGCCCGCGCGATCACCCGTAGCGCCCCACGAATGTTCGATGATGAAGGTCAACGGGTGTATGTGATCAAAGAACTCCTCCAACAACGACGTCGCAGTGGTCGACCACAGTGAGAGAGAGAAGGTGGAGTCTATTGAGTTTCGGTTTACGTACTCTAATAGCTATCAGCTCGCAGTGCTATGGTCGGCCGTTCAGGGGTCAACCTGGCGGAGAAGCCAGGGATGGAGGTCGGAGGCGATGAGCTGGGGCAGGTCGGTGTGTCCCGGCCTGCTTGTTGGATGGAAGACGTGGGTATTGTTGTCCTCCCCCGCGAGGTTGGCGAGCGAGTTTGCCATGCGGTTGTGCGCTCGAAGGTGGTGATTCCATTCTCGTACGTCGAGCTGATCCGCTAGAGTTCGCGCTTGACGGTACAGGGAAAGAAGGGTGGGGTTCTTGGGCGGACGATGGTCACGTAGTTGCCGTAGAATCAGTTCACTGGCGCCGATAATGAAAAGACCAGTCCAGTGGTTCTCTTTAGCGGCTTGGAGCCCGGTGATCAGGCCGGTGTATTCTGCACAGGTGTTCGTTGTTGAAGCCGCTGAGAGGCGCGTCGCCGCACTCCATAGGACTGTTGGGGTGTTCTTCGTCCGGTCAAGGTTGATCACGACCGACCCTGCTCCGCCGGGTCCCGGGTTGTCTCGGGTACCTCCAGCAAGGAAGAGGAGTCGGGTTGGTGCGTTGGGTAGAGGTGGGAGAGCTGGTTGATCGGGAGGACCTCGGAGAAGACCTCGGATCTCATCAACTAAGTAGGGGGGAAGATCCGTGCGTCTGGCGAACTTGAAGGAGAGGGTCTCAAGGACTTGTTGGCACCTTGCACTGTGGATTGCGTTGGCGGTCGTGGGTGTCCACGCTCGCTGCGGATCGGCGGCTCCATTGCGCCACGAGATGATGACGACAAGTGTCTCCAAGACCAACTGCTGCCAGACCGCTTGTAGGGCTGGGTAGAGACCTCCTCTTCTGTCGTCGTCGTCGTGCGGTTGACACTTGCTGAGGGAGGGTTGTTCCCAGACTTTGTGCGGTACTCGTGGAAGCCGGAGGCTGAAGACTGCCGTAAGGAATTCAGTTTGAGATGCCTGATCGTGTTATCGCCATAACCCAAGCCGCGCGAAGAGAGCTCTGATCCGTGCCCAAAGCCGCGCTGCCTCGTTGCAGGTCCAGACGATGTGATAGACTGAACCACCGCTGGTCCCAGCGGCGGCACAGTGAGGGCAGCCCCGTCGGCTGTTCACGTGATCCCAGCCTGATAGACACTGTCCTTTGACGCGTAGGAAAGTCAAACGCTGTCGACTCGTGCTGTTGGGGAGTCTGTGAATGGCAGCCCACGTAACGTCTTCGATTGCATCCGCAAACTTCGTGGATGTACTCCGTGCTTGGTCAGCTCGTGCGGCGAGCTCAGCTTGTGCCCGCTGAACTCTGGTCTTTGCGAGGAGCTCTCGAATCTTTTCGCGCGAGTGGAGCTGCGAAGCGCCCCACAGGGGGAGCACTGGGCTGAGGATTGGATGCGGAGCGAACTTGAGGGAGCTACGTTGGGACGCTCGCCTCGCAGTACCTTCGGCCTGGTGGAGCGAAGAGACGTGTCCCAGATCATCCACTTCGTGCGAGCCGTGCTCCCGCATGAGATGGACCGCACTTCCACGTGTCTGTAGTCGCCATGTCTCCTCGGTCTTACCGTGTTCCAGAAGGACCTCTTCTGGCTCGATCGCAGTGAGTAGGTCCGGGTAGCAGAAAACAATCGTGTCACATAATAAGCGAAAGCTGGTTGGTGAGCCGTATGGGTAACTCTGGTTCTTGAGACGAAATTTGAGCTTGCGTCCGTTTACCCAGACAATCTCCAAGAGCTCGTCGATCGTAGAATCACCAATCCGAAGTCCGGGGAGATCTCCTTGTCGAAGCGGTCGACCCGATGGATGGAGCAATAAATCTGCGCCGAGAAGCTTGGAGTGGCGCAAGGCGTTCACATTTAGTCTGCCCGCTCGTGATCGTTGGACTGCGCGTATTTCCAGGAGAGGCTTTGAGACGGCCGTGAAGTCGCGCACAAACCATCCATTTTCCCATCGACCGTTCCAAAGCGTGGTTCTTCCGGCGGTGGAAAGTAGCTGCAATACCAGATCACGTTCTTCTGCGGCCCATGGGAAGCAGGCTGCTGCTCTGAGGACCGCACGTCCGGATTTCGCCAGCGTCGGGGTTAGTCGCGGCTGGATATCCGGTCCACGCCCTGGTGTCACATGTGTAGCATCGCTGCGGCAGCCGACGACAGCTAGCGTGAGGCCAACAGCCTTAGCAACCGGGTCGTGCGTGGAGTACCAGCGTTGCACCGTTGTCGCACTGAGGTTCAGCAGTTCATCGCGTAGTGAGGGTATTTGCAGGCCGCCTTCACTTCGTGGAGTGGTCGCCAGAGTAGAGTTCATCCAAGCTCTTCGTGACGTGGGTTCGTCGGAGATCGAGCCATGCCAGACATATTTGTTCATGAAGTGTTGCATTTTGAGGATCATCGTCGACGTTGGCCAAGCGTGTCTCGCGACGAACAAAATCTTCGGGATGATGACTCTTTGGCAGACCAGAACGCGCTGCAAGACGTCGCTCGTCTTGATTGCCGCTAGATGGAGGCGCGCGCGGATCTGCTGGAGAGTGACTTCCCAGACCTGCGCCCCCAGAGGCGAGGTCGAGACCTGAGCTCCCAGATAGCGGACGAGTTGGTTGCAGTCAGCCACGGGGAAACCTAGTTTCGCTCGGTCGGAGGCCCATCCTTTCGTTCCAAGGAATATACCGGTGCTCTTGTCGAGGTTAACGTGAAGACCTGATGCTACGGCAAAGTTGGCGAGAATTTGCTTTAGAACCGATGCCTCTCGCGGTGTCTGGAGGTAGACCGTAGTATCATCAGCGAACCCCACGATGGCAACAGATAGGTCGTCAGTTAGGGCCAGTCCAGGCAGCGCCGTGCAGTTGTGAACTAGTGCATAAAGCACATCAACCGCGAGAACTAACAGTGTCGGCGCGAGCGGGCATCCTTGTCTAATTCCCGTATGGACGTCAAGAGTCGTGGAGACCTGGCCGTCGACTATGAAGGCGGCCGTCGTCCCTAGATGCATTTGGTCGACGGCCTCCACTAGTTCAGTCGGAAATCCTTGCCACCGTAGAGCTCTGGAGAGGAAGGCTCTGTCCAGCGTGTCATATGCCTTCGAGAAGTCCAGTAAGATTGCGGCTGCTTCTCGTGGTAGCATGCCATCCCGGGCACGTTGCTGCAGCGCAGACCAGACGTCGATGGCGTCGTGGACCTGTCTACCGGGAACAAAGCCGTACTGAGTCTTCGCGACTAGTGCAGGGACTTGTCGTCGGATTCGATTAAGCAATTCCTTCGCGTATATCTTGTAGTCAGAATTAAGGAGAGCGATAGGTCGAAAGTCGAGCCCTGACTCCGGCGAGATCTTCTTCGGGATACAGCATACAGCTGCAGTCTTGAAGCTCTCCGGAAGCTTGCGTGCAAGGTACCACGTTGTGAACAGAGGAGCGAGTACTTGCGACAGTTCGTCAGCGTGATCACGATACCAATCATTGGGAATACCGTCTGGACCGCTGGCTTTGCCTCGAGGGCAGGCACGGATGGCTCGTGATACTTCGATTTGCGTGAATGGGTCAGTGGCGACATCAAAGTCGATAGGTTCCGTCTTGGGCGGAAGCTGGCCGAATAGGAGATCTTGGGCGGTTGCATCGCACGGCTGTCGTTGGATGATCGGAAGCCAGTCGTGTCCAACTCGATCTGCTACAGTGGGGTGCCTTCCGGCTGTAAGTCGAATAAGACGGGTACCCCTCCTCGTAACCTTGATCGATATGCGCTTGAAAAAAGCGCTCGCCGACTCGTGCATCCGCCCCGCGTGAGTCGCAAAGCGCATCACTCGTGCTTTCCTTGTCCGTAGACTCTGGATATGTATCAGTTTGCGTCGAATGGAGCGCGCCCTTGCAGCTGGATCCAGAGACATCGTGGCGAAGGCCCTGGTGATAGCTTCGATACTTTCTGGGATTCGATCTGTTCGTATGTTGGCTGCACGTTTGGCTTCACGCAGTGCCTTCGCGAGCCGCCTGACGTGGGTCCTGTGCCTGCTAGTTTCTGCTGCTTGTCGCTCACGCTTTTTATTCAAGCTGTCGCGTCGTATGTGGGTCTTCAACTTGTCCCAACCAGGCGCTGAGTCTTCTGCAGGTAGTGTGGTGAGCTGCTTACCATCGTTCAAAAGCAGTTTCGAGCCAACATCATTGATGGCGTCCACGGCACAGGGGGGCAGCGGATATCTCAGCCTTGGTTGGCGTGGTCGTCTACGTGTCGGATGTCGCTGGTTGGTCGATAATTGCAGCAGCACTCCGTCATGGTCAGAATGACAGAAAGGTGGTGTGGTCTTGATGCTACCGAGTCGGTCGAAGCTCGAAGCAGACATGTACCACCGGTCGAGTCTCGCTGTGGCAAGTGACTTGTCTCGCAGGCTGTACATATACGTGTGGTATCTGGCTCTGAATTCCCGTACGGCGTCCTCCGTGGTAGCCGCAAGGATTTCTTCCGAGGCCGCATCCGCCAGCTCCCACGCGATCAACAACTCATTGAGTGCCCTGGACGCTTGATTGCTCGTGGTCTTGCGACTGCGGTCGAGTTCTGGATCAAGTGTGCAGTTAAAATCACCTCCCATCAGGATGAGGCCTTCGGGCTTTGTCACGCTTGCGAGGGCGCGAAAGAGCCGCTCTCTGGGTTTCCTCCTGATGTTGCCATACACACATACAACTGTAACCTGCCGACCATCCAAGGTACCCTGGATCGCAACAAAGTTAGCTGACCACAAGTTCACACACCAAGGCTTGACTTCTGATAGCGCGGATTGAGGGTGGAGCAGGATCGCGACTCCTCCGGACGGGGACTCGGTGGCTGGCCAGTAGGACAGCGGGGTTTGGAGCTTGGAGGGTTCATATCCCCAGGCCCTGGCGTACATGTTTTCCAGCTCACTCGCCCATTGCTTCGTTGCTCTGGTCTCTTGTAGGAGCACAGCATCGAAGAATCGGCCGTCTTGGCGCCGTCGGAAAGCACCAAACCAACTCTCCAGTCGGGAAGATTCCTTTAACAGTCCTTGAACGTTCTGGGTTAATACTTGGAGTTGAGGCGGTGGCGTTTTTGAGTTCTTCGTTGTCTTCGTCGTCTTCGACATCGTCTTCATCTCGGAGTTGTCGATGCGATTGGTGTTGGACCTACCGGTGTCTTGAGGGTCACCAGGTCAGTCCGGTGTGCTGGTGTGGTGACACGTCGACGCATCAGCCACAATATCCTCTACAGGACGCCGCACTTGCGTCTGCGAGGCCGGCTCACTGATTATCATACGCGATCACCACCTCGCTGACAGGCAGCTTGGTGGGCCGTATGTGATGTTTCGTACTCGAAAACGATGCGTTGCCCCACCGTCCAGTCGTGAAGTCTGAGATCGTGTAGAGCGGCAATGGTTTCTTCAGGGTGGGCTCGGAGCCAGTGTACTATGCGGAGATCGATCAAATCATCTGCTCCAACAACCGTCACGAGCGCGACAAGGCGTACCCATTCGCGTCGAGCCTGGGAGTTGTCAGCGGGCAGAACAAAGCTCGGGATTGCACTGTCTTCCATCAGGTCATTGATTTCGTTGCCGAGTCGCAGGAGAAGCGCCGGTGGTAGCAGGCTGAGCGCGACTTCGGGATATGGGAGAGCCCGGAGGAGCGCGACTAATTGTGCGGTAGACTTGCTCCAGTACTCGCATCCAGCATTGACCGTGTCGGCTTCGTCTCGATCTGAGGTGTCCGGTTGGGCTGAGTCCCACCGCCGATATGCATCGAGATTAATCGCTTCCGCTTGTTGCCACAGGGACGCGAGGGGACCTCGGCGGCGGCGACGTGGATTGAGCGAGCTAACGAGTGCGTGGGCTGCTGGTGGCGAAAGCACATTTGGTGAGGCAGCAGGACTCGGCGTCGGCGTCGGTGTTGCGGTCGGGACGTACACTGATCCGCTGTCTGTGGTAAGGTCGATAGGTGCTTGGATGGGGATGCCGTAATTCGTGTGCGGCGCCACGTACCACCCGAGCGCGACCAAGACTTGATCCATTCGCGACCGCATCGCCAAACCTTCGCGGTCGTCGGTCGTCCATTCAATGTAGAGTCGTTCGTGGAAGCGAAAACTGTCGAAGTGGCCGTCACCCCCAGTTTCTGTGTAGACAAGAACCGTTGGGAGCACACGATGCCGAAGGAAGGCTCGGATCATTTCAAAGGCTTCATCAGCCGGTGGGAAATGTTGTTCAATCTTCTCTGGTCCAGTAGCATGCTGGCGCTCGAGTCGAATAACGCGCACAGTGGTTGTGCCGTCGTCTGCTTCGGAGATGACAAAGATGGGCTCACGCACGTACCAAACCAACCCGAAGATGTCTTCGTCAGATCCCCATTGGGCTCGAGTTAAGCCATGAGCCAGAGTTGTCGCCTTGACGTCGTCGATAAAGCGCCGAATCGCACGCAGGGCTGCCTCTCTATCCGCGGGGGGGGGGGGGGGCCTAGGCCAAAGTAGCGCCTATTGAAGTCAGCCAGGGTAACTGTGCCATCGGCTAACATCAGGTCGAGATACTGGAGAAGATTAGAGCACAGTTCAGACTCGTAGTGATTGCCTTCTTTGGTTGCCGTGGGCGACACGGACATCACATCTCCGCGGATATGTCGGAAGCGACATCCATGCGTCGCAAAATAGAGGCAGCCTCCATTTCCGGGTGTTCTCACGACGCGCGCGTGCAGAGCTTCCTTCCACGCTCGCAGTGAGTGTGGGGCGCTGAGTAACTCGAGAAGTCCGTCAAGCAACGGGCTTGGGAATTGGCTCGTCCAGTGTTCAATTGGCTTCAGTTTTCGCATCGCAATCTCTTGTTCGAGCTGAGCCTGGGCGTCTGCGAGAGTCTGAGGCGCGTAGAAGGCGGACAGAGGGAGTTGCTTTTGCTGTCTCTTGGGCAGAGCCGTGGTCGTCGAGTTGGCCGCCTTGACATTGACATCAGCTTCCGGGGCTCGCCGGGTGTCTTGGCTCACCTCGGGCGTCTTGGCGCTGGCACGATCCTCGCCGTTCTTGTCGGCGATCCTCTCGCGGGCCTGGTCTTGGGCGTCTTGGGCGTCTTGGTCGGTTTGTCCTTCGTCGGCTGCTCCTATCTGTCTCCACTTGGTGATAGTGGGACCCGCATCGCTCGCCGTTGGGGACGGCGGGCTGACGCGTTTACCAGTAAGCTGTGGGGGTTCAGTGTATGGTATTAGAGCAAATGACGAGATGTCTTGGTTATCGTCGGAAGGTTCGTCAGTCCTTTGCTGGGGTGCCGATTGTTCGTGCGTCGTCGCATCATTGGTACCGGCTTCCGAGGCGGGAGACTTCGGTGATCTTGCCGTGCTGCGCGGTACCTGTTTCGTGCTGCCTGTGGTGAAAGCGGATGCGCGAGTTTGGATCTCGCGGAGCTGAGCGCGGACTCTATTGTGCGCCTGGACTGCGCGACGGTGGGCTTGTTGTTTGCGATCCTGCTCAACCTGCTTTTTGGCTTCTCGCTGGGCGCAGGCTTCCGCTGCCGCCTCCTTGGCAGCTCGTCGTGCAGCTTCCTTGGTCTCTTGTTCCACTTGGTGAAGTTTTGCTCGACGCTCGTCTTCCAGGAGCTTTGCAACAGACGGGGCGACTTTAGCTCGGAGGTTTTCCAGTTGGAGGTCGAGCTTTTCGGGGGAGATTGCAGCCGTCAGCTTCGGGTTCGGCCGAAGCGAGTCAATCTGGATGGTCTTCGTGTGCTTCGCTGCATAGCTAGCCGCATACTTATTCTTGCAATCTTTCGTTGGGTGTCGAACGCTTAGACAAGTCGTACACGCCGGGCGTCGCGACGATCTTGGATGATGGACTTCAAATGAGAGTTTTCCATCGCCGTACTGGACTTGGAGTCGCCGAATTTGTTCGAGGTGCGTTGGGCATGTCACTTGGTCGAAGGTGAGTTTCCATCGACTCGGCGTGAAGTCGCGTATGCCTATCGACTCGATAAATTCGACTTCTAGTACGTCCTGTCCTGCTGCTTTGGCGCCGATTTGTCGGACATCGTGCTGGTCCAGGTCCGTGTGCCCATGCAGGAAAACTTGATACAGGAGATCGCGCGCTGGCTCATCGAATCCGGCTTTCGCAACGTCCGTGGTGAGTGAGTCCGTCGCTTGTAGCTTGATCATACCCTTACCAATCGCGAATTCGAATTCCCGCCACGCATCTCGAACGGCGGGTTGAACGAAGCGGAAGATGACGATCTGGGATTTTGGTTCACACTTGATCGTGAGTGCTGCGTTGAAGAGCGCAATCACCTTGAGCCGTGCGGCTTCGTCCGTGCCACATGCGAGGAGTGCTGCATGGCAGAGGTGGTATTTTGCGCTCGCTTCTGACAATGTCACTCCAGCGGGGAGGATGCCGTAAAGACGATAGCCAAGATGGCGTCGATTAAATTCCGACACCGCATCGCGTTCCGCTCCAGTGAGCGTTTCTAGGATGAAGAGCGGCGGGCGCTCGAGGTGGATCTGGCGGTTCATCCAGGCGAACAGAGTTGCTCGCTCCTGGGTCGTGAGCGGCCGCTGGTCCCCATCTCGTCGCAAGTTAGCTGGTTTCGTTGCACACGCAAAGTGCTCCAATAGAGCGGGTTCGATCGTCGACTGATACTTTGACGCAGCCGGCGGAGTCGAGAGTAAAGCCGATCCACTTAGCGTCGCACGCAGCTGCGCCGTCCCTTGCATGGACCAGACCTGATGACTGGAGTTGTTGGCGTTGGTTGTTGACTGCTGCGGCTGAGCCATCGATTTGCCCCAGCGCGCTGTGGTCGTCTTCTTCGCGGTCTTCTTCTTCGCGCTCTTGCTCTTGGCCGTGTCCGTGGGTTTGGGCGTCCCCATGGGCGCTCCGACGGTGAAGGACCCGACTTCCTCTTGCAGCGCGGACTTAAACGATGCGTGGGGTGTGGTCGGCTTCGATGGTGATCCTTGCATGTCTGCGTCGCCATCATCTTCAAAATGCCTTGACAGTGGCTGCGGGGACTCGTCAACACGCGCAGCGTCTGAATTCGTGCTCAGTTCATCGGAGTTCTCATCTGGGACTTCTGAAGTCGATTGTTCCGACTCCAGCGTGTTCGTATTCAGATGAGCGAGCTCTTCTTCCGCAGGCGCTGCGGGGGAAGTAGGGTGAGGTTGCTCGATGGGGTAGTCACCGGCGGTGGGCCCGGACGGTGGCCCGGTTTCCGCTGGGAGCGGAGGTGAGGCTCCCATCGAGGTCGGCGGCATCGCGGCCTGGGCGCGAGGGCTTGTCAGATCCGAGGCCTTCGCGGTTGGTTGCTGTCGGTTGGTGCCAGAGACGGGTACTTGTACTCCAGCCGGCAAATTCGGAACTTGGTCGACCACAGTGGTTGTGTTCGTGGGTCGATCTCCTAGCGGAACAGAACTCGTGGGAGTTTGAAGAAGACATTCGCCACGTCTCACATTGGGACACCCTACTCCGCCGATACCGTGAACGTGGCACCAGCCAACGACGTTCGCGTCGAGGACGACCGCGCAACTAAAGAGGGGAGGATGTAATGTCTGAGTTCAAGATCAGCATCCACCGGCGCTGATCTCCAGCAACAGCAGTGTTCTCCATCCACCAGCCGCCAGTCCCAAGTGCAAGTGCAAGTGCAAGTGCAACCTGCATGTCTTTTACTCAGTAGTAGGACTCATGGGAGTAACCCATGCATGGTCCATCGATGTTTGCATCAGTGGTCGTTTTCAATTCATTCTGCATTTCGCTCAGTCCGACTCACTCCGCTCTCCAGCACTACAAGCGGTCACTGTGGAGTATGGTCGACAACAACGTGAACTCGAGAAGTACGAGGTGAGTGAACACGTATACGCTGCGAAAGTCAAGATTATCAAGGACGAATGGCTGGCGCTGCCTGGCGTGGACAACTCGCAGATTATCATGATGAAGTTGTTCATGGAAAGCTCGCGCCTCGTACTGATCACAAGAGGATTCAAGACAGTCGAGTGTGGTACGTCGAGCGAGGCAGTGGCGCTTGGATTGACCTGGATGATGTTCAGGTGCCATCCCAGTCTGGAAGGGCACGTGACAGTGCACATTTGCAATCGACTTGTGCCCACGCGCTGCCCATTGACTGCGAATCGCGCACCGGTCGTACTGCCGCCAGTGGGGGCGATTGCGGCCCAGATGATGTGCACTTCAGGAGACGACATAGCGTTTCTCACCGACGCGATCGAGAGTTTAGCCCTCGATACCGTCTACGGTATGTGAGAGCCGTCCACGCCTAGTATACCTACGTGATGAGTTGGACACGACTATTCTCTTCGATCTCGCGGGGGAAAAGCAAGCCTATCAAGAAGCCTATGAAGCTGACTTGGTACCCTGCTTATCTGCCTTGCGTCTTGTGTGCTATCTCTTGCCTATCTCTGTCCTGCCTCTTGTGTGCTATCTCTTGGGCTATCAAGCTTCCCATTGATGTCATGCGATGGCGACGAATATCGAAGAAGTTTTGCAGTCTGTTGACTAGTTGTATTAGGCAACTGCTCGAACTACAACGTCTGTAGTGTTGTTAAACCCAGGAGTGTCGTATTCATAACACCGCGGCTTCGGCTAAGCCATTAATCTGAGCTGATACCACGCCCGGGCACACGACGAGAGTGTGGCAGGCGCTTTGGGCCAACCTAGCCTTAGGATTCCGTCCAATGGCCAAAGCCTCCGTCACATTTAGTCTCTTTGAGATGGAGAAATGCGTCTATTTGGCAACCAGACTGTAAGCCCGACGTCAGCTTCAATACCACCCAGCGTTCCGAACAAATATCCAATACAGCAATATCTAAAAGCAATCCAAGGTTGGCCAGGCGTTGATGATTGCCAGCGTGATATTGCAGAAGGATACTGGTGGTCTCTCTTTTTGTTTATCATCATCATTTTGTGTATCAAGTGGGACCACCACTCCGCTAGGCGTTCTCCACTCCGCGCGCTTACGCGTTGAAGCTCTTGGCGAATTCACTAAGGCCCGTGACCACCAAGTTCTCCACATACGACGCGAGCGTCATATTATTCGGGAGCTGGATCGCATTCACAGTCGACACCTTGAGTTTGATGGTCCACACAACCTCGGTCGTGGCGCCTTCCGGAAGGAAGCGCACGAACCCGATGTGGTCCTCCAGCACGGCACCAGGACCGATCAATACTTGGTACATGATGCTTGCGACGGCGCCGCGCGGAGCGTCGGCGATCGGCACACCAGCCGACTTGATCTGCTCCTCAGCGTTCAGGAGAGCCGGCACGAGGTGCGTGTGGCCGACGTACCCGCGCCCTGCGCCTGGCGTCACTTCATACGAGCCACCGAAGCCATCGATCCAGAGGCGCTGGATCCACGCGTCGAACGTGTCACCGACCGAAGCGTTGACCTTCTGTGTGTGGACCATCTCTGGCGACGTATTGTCTGTGTAGAGCTTCGCGGCGACGGGGTCCAGGTAGTACAAGCCTTGGGGGAGAACGTAAGCATCGGCCGCTGAGACGGTGCTGGTGATGGCCGAGGCGACCAACGTGGCGATAACGGTGAGGAAGCGCATTGCAGTGAACTGGTTGGCGTTGGAGAGTGGAGGAAGGTCCGAGAGATTTTCGTGCGGAAGCGAAAGTTCGTAAGTGAGACCGTCGAAACCGCGGCCGTCTTGAGTCGACCGAGTCGGGCGAATTCGATATAGTTCATTGCTATTCCACCACGAAGAGGATAGTTTACCTCAATTGGTCTTGCTGCTCGAGTCGGTTTGGACTCATGCACTTGACGAGGGGTCTGCCGCATGGTCTGGCTCGTATCGCGTCGACCTTCAGTTCTGCACGAGTGTGCAACACCGAGACGATGGGCCGCCGACGCCGAGAGTGGTGGTCTGTGGATCAGCAAGACACAGCTGTTGGATGCGTTGTGTCGTCAGATAGTGTTGCACAGAGTACGGGAGACTAGAAGTGGATCAACGTTCTGTGTGGCGGTGTCACGTCGACGATTCCGTTGCCACATTGTCACTTCACACGAGTTCATTGTGGTTCAACATGTGTTTCTCACTTGTGCTGGCATCTGTCAACTGTCGACGGATGGGATGGTCATGTTCGCACAGAACCCACCCACTCCTTGCCGACGTTCACTGGTGCGCTGGCTTTACCATGCCGCGGTGATCCCGAGCCGAAGGAAGCCACTTCCTCCTGAGTCAGCAGGGAGTAGCTTCCAGATACAGTGACTGAGGAGTCCTGAGTCACTCTATCTATCTGATCACAGGTGGTGGGTCCAGCTGACAGAGATGATGATTGTATCCACGATGTCGAGATTCCATCTGTTCGGAGATTAGCGCGTGGGGGGAGGAATGAAGATCGGGGATCAACATCCGATTTTTCTCAGTTGGCTACCCCCACAGGGCGATAATCTGTTGATGGCGGCAATCTGTTAATGGAGTTGGACGGACATACTCTCCTTCTGCTCTCGATTGTTCATGCATGCATCCATGGGAAACGCGCCGGGAGGCGGCTACATGACCGGATGCCTGGTTTTTGACGAAGAAGTCATGGGGCCAACCGATCTAGCAAGTACCAGTGAGAGCTACTACCATCGGAAGCAATTGACCACAAGATAATCAAATTTGAGAAATGGCGGCAAGCAATTGTAATTGGCATGATCAGTTGAGACCGAACGATAGATTGTGTATTCCACAATATGTCAAGTCATCGAGCTCATGAACCTGGATAAGACCCCGAGATTTGGTGGGGTGGACGATAAGCGATGACTCCACCACACCCAGCCTCGGCGAGCATTCTCCGCTGTCGAGGCCGGGTTGGATCTGGCAAGTATCAGAGCTTTCCACCAGCAGCAACGGTCTCCGCAAGCTTGGTGAGGGCTCCGTCGACCATTGGCTGGACAATCGCTGCAATCTCTTCAAACGTTGAATTGCCCGAAGGTGTGAGCTTGATTGTCCAGACAACCTCCGTCTCTTTGTGGGTGTTCGGAACGAAACGCACAAAGCCAAGATGGTCGGTGATGGGTAATGGTCCTGGCTTGGTGATCTTGTACATGATACTAGGGACAGCGCCATCGGCATCGTTCTCGGATGGCAGCCCAACAGACAGAATCACTTCTTCCATGCCATACTCGGAGAGCAGCCGCACGTGGTTGAGGTACCCACGCCCCTCACCTGGGGAAACTGTCTCGGTATCACGAAGCCACGTGTGCTTGATCCAAGCGTCCAGCGCCTGCCCAGAGTTGATCTGGAGGTGCTGCCTGCTGACGACTTCGCGGCCGCGGTTGGCCGCATACTGGCTCCCACCTTCTTCGTCGAGCAAGAAGGAGTCTTCGGGAAGTGTGTAGATGGCCATGGTAGACTGTGAAAGGAAATCGAATGTGATGGCCAACGCTTTTCGAAATGAGCCCTGCAAAGCAGGACTTCGTCATGTTCATGCCCAACCTTCACTCTGGGACAATGTGACTAATCGAAGTAGACCTCTCATCGATCCCACCCTGGATTGTGCACTTGTGTGAGCTATTGCGCCACCAAGCATTGAATGTGAAAAAAAGGTACGTTTGTAAGTTTTGCAAAAACAAAAACGCAGCACCATATGGTCATGACGGAGAGGGCGTCCGTCGCGATCATTCCAGGATAAGCTGCAAGGAGATTACTGACTGACGAGCTAGACGGAGTGTGCGAGTGGGGATCCCAAACCAATTCCATCAGGCGTTACGCTGTAGATGCCATGAACAAAACCAATACGCACACCACGTGACAGCGTCTAGAGAACAAGAGAAGATTCTGCATGGTAGTATCCAGTATCCAGATTACACAACCTCGTAGTTGTTTATTGTCATCCAGCGCAGGGAGGCGCGCGGCTCGAAAGCCTCACGAGCCATGACTCTACCACGGCAGAGCCGCGCCGTCGTAGTTCATGAACGTACCCGAGTCTTCGAGGGCGACGCCACTGATGACCCTGAAGAGCCCATCCACGCTCTCTTGGCCGAGATGGCGTTCTCGTGATCCCATCAACAAGCTCAGCAGTGTCTACTCAAGCTCAACCACGACCTTCCCTCGCACGCGCCCTGACTTGAGCAGCGAGTAAGCCTCGCGGGTTTCCTCGAATGGGAACACGGAATCAACGACGACCTGGATCTTGCCGCTGTCGATGAGATGAGCGATCTTCGCGAGCTGCTCGCCAGACGGATGGGTGAACACGGCAGAGTGGGTAGCCTCAAACACCGGCGCACTCGGAGATTGGCCAGGCACGAGGGTCACGTAACGCGCTCGTGTCTTTTTCAACACTGTCTGCGCACCGCGATCCCAAGCCTCTGGCTCGACCGCGCACTCGTACACAACATCAAGCGAGTGAGCCGGGATCACCTCAGGCCACTTTGCCGCTGTGTAATCGATCACTTGATCGGCACCGAGCGACTGGACCAACTCGAGGTTTCGAGTGCTCGCCGTGGCGATCACGTACGCACCGAGAGCCTTGGCGTGCTGAATGGCGTAGATGCCGACGGACGTCGAGCCGCCAATCACGAGGATACGTTCGTTCTTGGTCAGCTTGGCGTGGTCAACGAGAGCCTGGTAGCTCGTGAGCGACACCAGTGGGGCCGCTGCAGCCTTGTTCCAGTCGAGCGTCTTGGGCTTGTGTGCCACCAGACTGGCGTCCACGGCGACGTACTGCGCGAGCGTGCCGACGCGCGTGATAGGCGCCATGGCAAAGACCTCGTCACCTACATGGAACTTACCCTCGGTCTCGCTGCCGACCTCGACGATAACGCCCGCGGCGTCTTGGCCGGCGCGGTAGGGTTTGTCGGCGCTCGGAGACTCGCCCGTGAAGAGCTGCCCGAACACCTCGGCGAACTTGTGGTCCACAGGGTTCAGCGCGGCGCTGCGGACCTTGATGCGCACGAACGAGGGCTCAAGCGGTTCCGTTGCGACGTCATGAATCTCCAGCACGTCTTCGATCTTCCCGTACTGCTTGTAGAGAAAGGCTCGGTAAGTTGGCGGCAGGATAGCGGTTGGGGTCATCTTGGTTGTCGGTGGGTTGGCGTGTGGGTTGGAATCAAGACGAGTCGAGTTGCAGAATGATCTCGCAGACAAAATGCTCACCCTGATCCCGAGCCGAAGGAAGCCACTTCCTCCTGAGTCAGCAGGGAGTAGCTTCCAGATACAGTGACTGAGGAGTCCTGAGTCACTCTATCTATCTGATCACAGGTGGTGGGTCCAGCTGACAGAGATGATGATTGTATCCACGATGTCGAGATTCCATCTGTTCGGAGATTAGCGCGTGGGGGAAGGAATGAAGATCGGGGATCAATGTCCGATTTTTCTCAGTTGGCTACCCCCACATGGCGATAATCTGTTGATGGAGATGGACGGACGGATGCCATCCAGTGATCATGTATTCGATCCAATGCACGAGGATGATTACTAGTGAACCCAAAGAACTGATTGGATGTACCCCAAAGGCTTAGTAGAATGTACTCCAGTGGAGGTAGGTTCAGAGCAATTGGCCCAATGTCGACAGAGCGTTTGTTCTCGAGTTATCTTCTTACCTCATAATGTCGCACGATTAGCCCCATGAGGACAGAGTGCAGGTTGTGGGATCATCGTCATTTACCTCCCCCGTTGATATCACTTGTGCGCGACTGCTGCATGTATTGCGGTTGCCGAAACCGCTCCGGCCGCTTCATCAGTTTTGATTTCACCAAGTTCCTCTCGAGACACGCCGCTGGTCGCCATGCCGTTCATTCGTGTCACGACCAACGCTACGAGGCTCGCTCAGCAGCAGCACGGCGACGACGTCAGTGTTCTGGTCAAGGCTATTTCCGACAAAATCATCGAGACCATCAAGTGCAACCCGCATTCGGTATTCATCGACCTTGACCTAGGGAAGAAGCTATTCTTTGGCGGCTCGACAGAGGTGAGAAATTGTCAGAGAATGTACCATTGGTGACGAATTTGGTGTTTACTGTGCATTGGTCGTGTAGCTTTGTGCGTTCGTCGACATCCGCAACATTGGCAATATCGACGTGGTTCACAATCCGAGCACAGTTGCTGGCATTACCGATATCCTCTCCACGCAACTCGGGATCGCGCCTGCGCGTGTCTTCATAGGCCTCCAGGACGCCAGCCCTACGAATGTAGGCCTCTTTGGAAAGCTAGCCGCGCACCTAGCTGCCGGCCATTAGGTATTGATACTAGAATCTCATCGTCCCGAACGGATGGTTCGTTCCCAAGTAAGGTCTATTGAGATCAACACGATGATTCCTAATAGCTACGGGTAATACATATAGCGACTTACCCTTCTCGACGCACTGGTGAGTGGATGGCCACCATGGACGTTGGTTGTCGAAAAAAAAAAATCAACGAAATAAAGCAAAGCAACAATAGTGAAGGCACTGTATGAACGAGTTGACCGGGACAGTCGCTTGATCTCGCACACGTTCCTGAATGTCATGGTTGGCTTGCGTGGAAGCCTGGATCTACATTCAGGCCCGTCAGAAGAGGTTCGGTCTCACGAGGTGAATGCGTTCACAGAACGTCGCTACCCCAGCGGCAGTATAGGGATTGCACTCAGTGGACTTCGCTTAACATCACATCATCAGCGACGTTCGGTACCAATATTTTCTGCTTTGGACGCATGTGTGTGTGTCTTTTTTTACGGTTAACGCTTAACGGACTATCAGTTCTTTCTAGTATGATGAGAAGGCTTGTGAAGACCAGGGTCGGAGAATTCCTCGAGATCAGCTGATTCGAGTAATTTCGAAAATGAAATCCGGATACTCGCATGGCCACATCAGAAAGTAGACCTTACCTTCCCTCAATCTCGTACCGCAGTTGATACTGAAAGTAGCTGGCTCTCCAAGCGTTGTATGAGCGAGTTCGTCTGAGCTCGAATAACTCCTTCAAGAAATGAGGCAGACGGGTGGTTTGCTTTAGGAACATCGGCTCCCATTTCTCGTCTCTCAAATGCCGCGCTAGCTGCGACCGACAGACGTGACGCAGTGCCATTCACCGCTTGAAAGATATCGTCAGCAGTGATCCAGCACGTATGAGCGATGCTGGCCCCTTTGAACGCCCCGGATTCGCACTCCAGGACCCTGAAGAGAGACGACACGACGACGACAATCCGCTCCATTGGGCCGTAGCGTCGACTCACTCGCACAGCGTGCAGCACACTCTGCGCAGACGGCTCGTTGACTCGCACTTGGTGGTGCATCTCTATGGTATCTGGACAACACTGTCTATTCTACACGTAAGGCCAGTCAGTCTCTAAACCGTTTGCTTTGGTGTCGACAAGATGGAATATCGGTGGCGATACCTTCGCGACGTGTTCGTCGGCGAGCATCCAGGGGAGCAAACCCCACACGACCTGCATGACAAATGCGCCTGAAAAAGGCAACGAGGCGGATTCGAGGCTTTCGACCTCAGCGCCAAGATCTGGGTGTCGTAGAATCCGATTTTCGCTGCATCCAACCTCTTGGCGAGCCCGCAAAAGCGTCATGACTCGCTCAGTTCTGGAGAATTGACTGTCGAGCTTGGGTATCATTCTCCATAAGTCAACTTCATCGACCAAATCGAACTCATTGTTGACCTCATCAATGCAGTTACTTGAGGTCCTCTCAAGGCTTTGCGTTTGCTGACAGGACAGGAATACCATAACATCATTGTGAGAGTGCTTTTTTTGTTCGTTTGCAGTTTCGGACTTACCACGGGCGGGCTCTCACACTTCCTCTGGATGTACGTGCTGATGCCGGCGTAGATTGCACGCATGTCATTCTGTAGCTTCTTCAGTTTCGTATTCTCTGCCACGGAGGTGAGTCTCATTTGGTGTTCACGCATGGCCAACTTCCTCCAGACCATCGTCCGTATTTCCGTCATCGTTGGGGCGTGAAATGCTACTGCTTGATCCTCCCGTCGCTCGAGTATTTCGAGTTGTTGTTTCAATTTCATGACTTGCCGTCGCAGGTGCCGAAGCTCGATTGAGCGGTTATGACCAGTTGACCGAGACGTCTTCGTCACGTGCATCGTGATGGTTACCCCTCGGTTTCTCCCCTCTACCATACTTTGCTTTCCTCGTAGACTCGACTTTCTGGCTTCCAGCAATTCGTCTTGTGTTGTGGGACTCGAAACAAGACCAAGCGTGAACGCACTGGATACGATTGGCTCGTGTGGAAACTTGATCGTAATCTATTCCGCTTCTCCGTGCGGTCTCCTTCCATGAAATTGTTGGACGAGTAACAAATCTGGACTTTTTTCTTATAATGTAATCTTCGATAATGACTGGGTGCTGCACAATCGCGAGTTTGTACATGTCTACGGTACTACACTGAGATACTGTATACGACTTTGTGGCAATGTCACATATGGAAACGATTTACAGTATCGACTGCGAGTGGAGGAAGGTTGTGGGTGATCAGTTGAGGTGCATAGAAAGAGCTTTCGAACCATCTCACAAACAATTCTAGGCCCCGGACCTTCGACGGACAAGTAGACTACAACGTGTGGTGGCAGCCACGCGCAAACCAGATCGATCAAACGGATCTGTTTGTAAATGGTGATGACCCCGCCACCGACACTCCGTCCTCTTGAGGCTGATCGTGCGACATCTCGAGGCGTGAAGAGCACTCGAACGCAGACGCTTTGTCGCGATGGCGCCAATCCAACCTCCGAAGCTGATTGCCCCAACCGGAAGGAATCAGCGAGCATGGTGTCTTGACAACGTTCATTGCGTTACCCCAGGTCCTGAACATAAAACTCTACACATACTATGAATGTCACGTCTCACCGGTTGGGACTCCAACTTGAACAACGCGATCCGGCGACACAGTCAACTAACGACGTTGTTCGGAGGAGACAGGTCCGGCCCAAACCCACTCGAGCCCTACCATATCCTGCCGGGATCATTCCGTTGACCGCTCTCACTTGAAATCTTTCTCCGCCGCTCAGAAGCCAAGTCACCGCCCAACTTCACCATGACCAAGACCGTCCTGATTACCGGTAGCAACCGCGGCATTGGTCTCGAGCTCGCGATGAAGTACACCGACGAAGGGTGGCGCGTCATCGCCACTGCGCGTGACGTCGCTAACTCTGCGGCGCTGAAGGCCATCAAGCCCTTCAAGCTCATTCAGCTCGACACGAACGACGAGGCGGCTATCATGCGCACTGCTAGGGATCTCCACGATACGCCAATCGATCTGCTCATTAACAACGCCGGTATCTTCCGCGGCGGTACATTCGAAAACGAGACCAAACAGACGCTTCTGGAGCAATTCGAGGTCAACGCCATCGCACCGTTCCTCCTGACGAAGGCGCTTCGTCCGAACCTCAAGCTTGCCGCTGTAGCCCACGGCAGCGCGACTGTCGCGCATATCTCTTCATACGTTGGCAGCATCACGCTCAACACATCCATCGAAGGCGTCCCCATTCCTGCTGGTGGTATGTATGGCTACCGTTCGTCCAAGTCCGCCCTGAATATGATCAGTAGGACCCTCGCGCACGATCTACGCGACGACAAGATCATCGTTGCGTCGCTCCACCCGGGCTACGTCGCGACAGGTCTCAACAAGGACCCGAACGCCATCTCGGCCAAGGAGAGCGTGGATGGGCTCTTCAGGGTCATCAGTGGCGTCGCCCTCGAAGACTCGGGTACGTTCATGAACTACGACGGCGCGGCTCTGCCGTGGTAGAGTCATGGCTCGTGAGGCTTTCGAGCCGCGCGCCTCCCTGCGCTGGATGACAATAAACAACTACGAGGTTGTGTAATCTGGATACTGGATACTACCATGCAGAATCTTCTCTTGTTCTCTAGACGCTGTCACGTGGTGTGCGTATTGGTTTTGTTCATGGCATCTACAGCGTAACGCCTGATGGAATTGGTTTGGGATCCCCACTCGCACACTCCGTCTAGCTCGTCAGTCAGTAATCTCCTTGCAGCTTATCCTGGAATGATCGCGACGGACGCCCTCTCCGTCATGACCATATGGTGCTGCGTTTTTGTTTTTGCAAAACTTACAAACGTACCTTTTTTTCACATTCAATGCTTGGTGGCGCAATAGCTCACACAAGTGCACAATCCAGGGTGGGATCGATGAGAGGTCTACTTCGATTAGTCACACTGTCCTAGAGTGAAGGTTGGGCATGAACATGACGAAGTCCTGCTTTGCAGGGCTCATTTCGAAAAGCGTTGGCCATCACATTCGATTTCCTTTCACAGTCTACCATGGCCATCTACACACTTCCCGAAGACTCCTTCTTGCTCGACGAAGAAGGTGGGAGCCAGTATGCGGCCAACCGCGGCCGCGAAGTCGTCAGCAGGCAGCACCTCCAGGTCAACTCTGGGCAGGCGCTGGACGCTTGGATCAAGCACACGTGGCTTCGTGATACCGAGACAGTTTCCCCAGGTGAGGGGCGTGGGTACCTCAACCACGTGCGGCTGCTCTCCGAGTATGGCATGGAAGAAGTGATTCTGTCTGTTGGGCTGCCATCCGAGAACGATGCCGATGGCGCTGTCCCTAGCATCATGTACAAGATCACCAAGCCAGGACCATTACCCATCACCGACCATCTTGGCTTTGTGCGTTTCGTTCCGAACACCCACAAAGAGACGGAGGTTGTCTGGACAATCAAGCTCACACCTTCGGGCAATTCAACGTTTGAAGAGATTGCAGCGATTGTCCAGCCAATGGTCGACGGAGCCCTCACCAAGCTTGCGGAGACCGTTGCTGCTGGTGGAAAGCTCTGATACTTGCCAGATCCAACCCGGCCTCGACAGCGGAGAATGCTCGCCGAGGCTGGGTGTGGTGGAGTCATCGCTTATCGTCCACCCCACCAAATCTCGGGGTCTTATCCAGGTTCATGAGCTCGATGACTTGACATATTGTGGAATACACAATCTATCGTTCGGTCTCAACTGATCATGCCAATTACAATTGCTTGCCGCCATTTCTCAAATTTGATTATCTTGTGGTCAATTGCTTCCGATGGTAGTAGCTCTCACTGGTACTTGCTAGATCGGTTGGCCCCATGACTTCTTCGTCAAAAACCAGGCATCCGGTCATGTAGCCGCCTCCCGGCGCGTTTCCCATGGATGCATGCATGAACAATCGAGAGCAGAAGGAGAGTATGTCCGTCCAACTCCATTAACAGATTGCCGCCATCAACAGATTATCGCCCTGTGGGGGTAGCCAACTGAGAAAAATCGGATGTTGATCCCCGATCTTCATTCCTCCCCCCACGCGCTAATCTCCGAACAGATGGAATCTCGACATCGTGGATACAATCATCATCTCTGTCAGCTGGACCCACCACCTGTGATCAGATAGATAGAGTGACTCAGGACTCCTCAGTCACTGTATCTGGAAGCTACTCCCTGCTGACTCAGGAGGAAGTGGCTTCCTTCGGCTCGGGATCACCGCGGCATGGTAAAGCCAGCGCACCAGTGAACGTCGGCAAGGAGTGGGTGGGTTCTGTGCGAACATGACCATCCCATCCGTCGACAGTTGACAGATGCCAGCACAAGTGAGAAACACATGTTGAACCACAATGAACTCGTGTGAAGTGACAATGTGGCAACGGAATCGTCGACGTGACACCGCCACACAGAACGTTGATCCACTTCTAGTCTCCCGTACTCTGTGCAACACTATCTGACGACACAACGCATCCAACAGCTGTGTCTTGCTGATCCACAGACCACCACTCTCGGCGTCGGCGGCCCATCGTCTCGGTGTTGCACACTCGTGCAGAACTGAAGGTCGACGCGATACGAGCCAGACCATGCGGCAGACCCCTCGTCAAGTGCATGAGTCCAAACCGACTCGAGCAGCAAGACCAATTGAGGTAAACTATCCTCTTCGTGGTGGAATAGCAATGAACTATATCGAATTCGCCCGACTCGGTCGACTCAAGACGGCCGCGGTTTCGACGGTCTCACTTACGAACTTTCGCTTCCGCACGAAAATCTCTCGGACCTTCCTCCACTCTCCAACGCCAACCAGTTCACTGCAATGCGCTTCCTCACCGTTATCGCCACGTTGGTCGCCTCGGCCATCACCAGCACCGTCTCAGCGGCCGATGCTTACGTTCTCCCCCAAGGCTTGTACTACCTGGACCCCGTCGCCGCGAAGCTCTACACAGACAATACGTCGCCAGAGATGGTCCACACACAGAAGGTCAACGCTTCGGTCGGTGACACGTTCGACGCGTGGATCCAGCGCCTCTGGATCGATGGCTTCGGTGGCTCGTATGAAGTGACGCCAGGCGCAGGGCGCGGGTACGTCGGCCACACGCACCTCGTGCCGGCTCTCCTGAACGCTGAGGAGCAGATCAAGTCGGCTGGTGTGCCGATCGCCGACGCTCCGCGCGGCGCCGTCGCAAGCATCATGTACCAAGTATTGATCGGTCCTGGTGCCGTGCTGGAGGACCACATCGGGTTCGTGCGCTTCCTTCCGGAAGGCGCCACGACCGAGGTTGTGTGGACCATCAAACTCAAGGTGTCGACTGTGAATGCGATCCAGCTCCCGAATAATATGACGCTCGCGTCGTATGTGGAGAACTTGGTGGTCACGGGCCTTAGTGAATTCGCCAAGAGCTTCAACGCGTAAGCGCGCGGAGTGGAGAACGCCTAGCGGAGTGGTGGTCCCACTTGATACACAAAATGATGATGATAAACAAAAAGAGAGACCACCAGTATCCTTCTGCAATATCACGCTGGCAATCATCAACGCCTGGCCAACCTCGGATTGGCCTTTGGACGGAATTTTATGGCTAGGTCGGCCGAACGCGTCTACCACTCTCTCATCGTGTGCCCAGGTATGAGCAATCCGCCTATGGGTGTCAAAGTCTGTTGAAGTGCGTCAACACTCGGCTGATGAGTCTGTGGACTCATCGACTGCACTTGGACACACCAAATCTGTGACATGTGGTGAGTCCGATGGGTCCGATGAGTCCGGGAGGAAGGGAAGGAGGGCTAGACGTAGGAGGCAGCCTGAACTAGGACCCGTACATGTTAGATAAGCTGCTTGCATCAATTCACTTTCCAACTTACCATCAAGACGACAAGTGCTCTCAAACCTGAACAGGTTATGAGCCCAAGAGGCAACGACACGATGGCCGACCACGTGAAACTCGCTGATGGTAACTACTATCACTGGGAATACAACATGAGGATGAAGTTGATGCGGAAGGGTCTTCTCGCGCACATCGTGCGCCCGGAAAGTGACAAGACGTACGATCGCACAACTGTGCAGTGGATGGAGAACGACTTGAAGGCTCTTGGTGTAATCGCTGGTGGTGTGGCTCGAACACACCAAGTGTACGTGCGTGATGCACAGACTGCCCTTGAAGCATGGTCGTTACTGGAGCAACACTACAACAGAGACTCCATGAAGAATCAAATCAAGATCAACAAACGACTCCACAACTTCAAGATGGAGCCGGGGACACGTATGACGCACCACATTGACAGCTTCAAAGAGCTGGTGTTCCAGCTTCAGTCGATTGGATCTGTGATGGTGGAGGCACAGGAGGTGGTGCTGTTGCTTGGAAGTCTGACATCAGAGTACGACATGATCGTCAGCATCTTGGAGAACACGCCCAACGTGTCATTGAGCCACGTTATGGAGACGTTGGTGAACAGCGAGCGTGATGACTCGCAGGCAAGAGAGGAACTGGCGTTCCAGGGACACCGGAACAAGGCGGCACCTTGGACGCGACCGTTCACGGGCAAGTGTCACTATTGTGGCAAGAAGGGTCACAAGAAGAGTGACTGTTGGAAACTTCGAAACAATCAGCAACCAAGTGGATCTGCACGTGTCGCTCGTGACTCGTTCGCATTCAACGTTGTGTCAAAAGGGGAGAATGCTGGACGCAAACACGATTGGCTGGTCGACTCTGGTGCGAGTGCGCACATGTGCTGGGATGTCACGCAGTTCATTGACTTGGTGAAGCTTGAGCATCCACTCGACATCCGTATTGCAGACGGAAAGACGATTGCTGGTACCGGCCAAGGCACGGTGAGAATGAACTTGTACAACGGCAAGACTGTGACTCTGTCCGATGTGCTGTATATCCCGAAGCTCGATCGGAACTTATTGTCTGTTCCTGCGCTAACTGAGCGTGGTGTGAATGTGCGATTCATGCGAGACACGTGCGTCTTCACGGTCAATGGAACACGAGCAATTGTCGGTCAGAAGAAGAATGAAGGATACTATGTGAAGCTGGCATCACGTGACACGACAGCATACAACGCACAAGCGGTCAGCACATGGGAAGAGGTGCATGCCAAGATTGGCCATATCCCAAGCTCGAACTACAAGCGGCTTGTGGCAATCACTGAAGGAGTACCGCAGGTACCTGACAACGAACTGCACAGTGGGCATCTGTATGGTGGGTGCTGTATGGGGAAGATGCATGCGGCCTCGTTCCCTCGCCGACCATCCAACAAGGTGAAGTCGTCACGACCTCTCGAACTGGTGCACGGTGATTTGTTCGGTCCGGTTCACGTACCGACTCCTGGTGGCTGTAGATACGGCGCGGTGTTTGTTGACGACTACACTCGTAGTGTATGGATCTACTTCATGAAGAAGAAGAATGAGCTCTCAACCAAGTTCAAGGAGTTCAAAGCCAGTGTGGAAAAAGAAAGTGGACGTACCATTGTGTGTCTTCGGACTGACAATGGCGGTGAATACACATCGACAACGTTCAGTGCGATGTTGAAAGACGCAGGTATTCGCCACGACACGACTGTGCCGCACACGCCACAGCAGAATGGACTCGCAGGACGAATGAACCGCACGGTGATGGAAATGACTCGCTGTCTGTTGTACCACAAGTCGGTGAACCTCAAGTGGTGGGCTGAAGCAGCCAATACTGCGGTGTACCTTATCAATCGCACGCCGAACAGTGTGAACGAGTTGACGCCATACGAAATGTGGACTGGCAAGCGCCCGAACCTACGTGACGCGCAGATCTTTGGTGAGATTGGCTTCGCCCATGACACTCGTGACAAGAAGAAGAAGTTGGAACCTCGCTCGTTCAAGTGTATGTTTCTGGGGTATGCAGGAACTTCGAAGGGGTATCGCGTGCTGAACCTGGAGACCCAGAAGGTTCAGATTGTGCGTACGATCAAGATGGCCACGGTGAATCGCCAACTGCGGTTGCCGGATGACATGGCTGACTTCGGTAGTGACGACGATGATGACGATGAGGCGACAGTTCCGAATTGTACTCATACATCGATCCCGAATCGTACATCGCCATCATCTGATGTGCCTATGCCAACGGTGTCGACTAACCACTCGACTACGAAGAGTGTGAGCTTTGAAGACACGATCATGTCCATGCCGGATGACATTGTGTTCCCAGTGCGAACCAAGTCGTCTCGCGCCAGTGACCACAACGACCGAGTGGAACCAGCAAACAAAGTTGCACGATCGCCAAACGACCTGACCGTCAAAGACTGGAATCGCATCGACACACCAAAGTACCAACGGTCGTTGAACGACACGGAAGTGAAGGACGCCCGTCACCAGAAACCAAAGAACGTCGACTACGAGATTGCGCTATCGGCTGTGTGCTCCCGGGGTCGTATGAAGAGGCACTCAATGGCGTGGAGGCTGATCAGTGGCAAGAAGCCATGCGCAAAGAGCTGGAGTCACTGCGTGACAACGATACGTGGGAAGTGACTCGACTGCCACCGGATCGGAAAGCGGTGGGATGTAAATGGGTGTTCGCGAAGAAGACGAACGGGATTGGTGAGGTCGTCCGCTACAAAGCACGTTTGGTAGCTCAAGGGTTCTCACAGCAACATGGTGTTGACTACGTCGATACTTACTCACCGGTCGCCAGTGCTGCATCCATTCGAATGTTCTTGGTGTACGCTTGCTGGAATGCAATGTACATTGAGCAATGCGACGTTGACACAGCTTTCTTGTACGGTGCACTCGACGAAGAGGTCTACATGCAAATGCCAAAAGGGTTAGAGCTGCTGGTGAAGAACAACCCACAACATGATGCACAGGGAGAAGATCGTGAGGCAGACACGCAAGTTTGTCGATTGCGCAAGAGCTTGTATGGTTTGAAAGAAGCATCGCGTGTGTGGAACCAGACCATTGACAGTGCATTGCGCAGGATGGACCTTGAGCCAACCACAGCAGACCCGTGCATCTACATCAGCACGAACCGTGAACGACACTGCATCCTGTGTTTGTACGTTGATGATCTGTTGGTGGCAAGCACCAATCAAGACACCATCGATGACATCAAACGCCAACTGAAGTCGGTGTTTCGGATCAAAGAACTCGGTGATGTGAAGTACGTTCTCGGCATTGAAGTCATCTACGATCGCAAGTCTCGTGTCCTGCAGTTGGTGCAGCGTGCTTACATCGACCAGGTGGTTGAAAAGTTCAACCAACAGCAGTCCAAGGCAACCAACGTTGTGGCTGATGTTGGGTTTGTGGTAAAGCGGCTGGTCTCCGGGACAGGCGATGTGGAACAGAGCACCTCCCAACTATTCTGGAACGGCCCAGAAGAGAGAGATACCTGTAGGCTAACCGATATTAGTACGTTCGCGGGGTGGCGACCGTTCTGTACCGGTATCAACGGTACAGCCGGTCAAAACCGGTATTTCTGATCCCCGTAGCCGATTGGCTAATATGGGCTGCCGATCAGACCCGATCTGAGTCTGCGTCTCGTCCAATTGCAAGGAGCGTAATCAGTGTCAGATGGGTAGAATCAGGCCAGGAGTTCAGCAGGGATAGTGGGCGATAGAGTCAGCAGGGAGCCGGTCCGAAGCCGGTTCCGAACTTAGGCAGCCGAACCTAGCTTAGATTCGCACTTAGGATAGCCGGTAACGGCCAAGGTAATGGACTTCCATTTTCACCGTCAAGTCCGCAAGCAAGCCGCAAGACTTGGCGAGGAACGTCGACACCAAGGCTCGCCGTCACCAACAGGAGGTGACGTTAAAGAAGACCCGGTGGACTCTGGCTGTTGTAGCCGGAAGAAGCCGAAGAACCGCTCAAGGAGCAGCCGGTTTGAAGCGCTGGAGCAAGTCTGCCAGCGGCGTCGGCTGCGCAAGTCAAGACAAGGTCGTGTGCGCCGGTGGGATTGTCCCCCCGCCACGATTCCAAGGAGTGCTACGTTCTCTGGTGCCTCTGTGCCAGGCGAATACGCCCAAGGAAGCCGCAGCCCGGTCTCACCGGCTGCGCACAAGTGCTCCGAGCCCCTGCGTGTTGAGCAGGTGTGTTTCTCGGCCCGTACGACCCCTCCGACCAGCCCTGCTAGACGGTCTCCTAGCGGGCTACAGTTGTCGGAACCCCAGAGGCTTCACGACCCTCTGGTTCCCTCCCGACTTTCGGCGGCAGACATCAGCCCACGGTTCACCCCCACAGCGACTTCACGTGGGGTGTAACGCCAGTGGTTACCACCCAGCTCCAAGAATCTGAAGGCCTGTTGGTGAAGGGTCAGCGGTCACGAGCAGTCGCTGTGCTGTGATTTGTGCCGACCCTCTCTACCACAGGTTGGACATTGACTGCAAGAGCGACATGGACGAACTGACTCGCGTAGAGATGGGAAGGCGACCGTATCGTTCCCTCATCGGTTGCCTCATGTACCTTGCAAATTGGACAAGACCAGATGTGAGTGTGGTGGTGCTGAAGTTGAGTCAGCATCTCGAGCAACCTGAGCCACATCACTGGGTGGCTGCGATACGTGTACTACGGTACTTGAAGACAACTCGCAATATTGGTCTTCGGTTCGACGGTGAGCGACCATGTGATCTGGTTGCCTACAGTGACGCTGATTGGGGATCTGGTAAAGGCAACCGCCGATCCATCTCCGGTGCTCTGTTGACAATGTGTGGTGGACCAGTTGCATGGAAGGCCACAATCCAGCGCAGTGTGGCGTTGAGTTCGACCGAAGCCGAATACATGGCACTTAGTGCTTGTGTGAAGGAGTGCATCTGGGCACGACGACTACTCGGTGACTTGACTGGTGAACCAGTGGGGGTGACTACGGTGTTTGAAGACAATCAGGGTGCGATAGCCCTAGCGCAAAGCAACGGTTACCACGCACGCACCAAGCACGTAGATATTCGATACCACTTCATTCGAGAGCACCTGGAGTCGAAGCAGATCGAGCTCAAGTACATCAGGACTGATGATCAGCTGGCCGACTTCTTGACGAAGCACATGCCAACCAAACGACTGCAAGCACTGATCGTGAAGGCAGGGATCGTAGCCATCGAGAGCTAGGTGATCGCGCCGCAGTCTTGAGCGAGTGGGGGTGTTGAAGTGCGTCAACACTCGGCTGATGAGTCTGTGGACTCATCGACTGCACTTGGACACACCAAATCTGTGACATGTGGTGAGTCCGATGGGTCCGATGAGTCCGGGAGGAAGGGAAGGAGGGCTAGACGTAGGAGGCAGCCTGAACTAGGACCCGTACATGTTAGATAAGCTGCTTGCATCAATTCACTTTCCAACTTACCATCAAGACGACAAGTGCTCTCAAACCTGAACAAAGTCCACCATCTTCAGTGTGAGCGAGTAAATTTGAATTTCGATCGTCCAAAGTATTTCGCGAAACTTCTTATCTACCTAAGTTTTGAACCGTATACTCCGGAGTAGTTCCGAACAACCAAACAATAATTAACTAGTGAGCACCAGAGAGTGCTACTTCGACGAAGCCGTCCAAAATACTCCACACTACTAGAGGTGAGAGCTTACAGCTGCTGTAAGCTGGAGAAGAATCTCCCCTAGCAGTCCCTGGTCATTGTTTATTCGTTCTGATTGCGTACCCGAGTGCATATCGGTGATGATGATGAAGGTGAAGTCTATTGAGCGCATTAAGTGTACTCTAATAGCTGGGGCCCTGTGCCATCTCCTGTACTTTACCATGGGTCAACCTGGCTGGCAAGCCAGGGCTGTAAGTCGGAGAGCGTGTGCCGTGGTAAGTCTGCGTGGCAGGCTTGACCAGTGGGATGATGGGCGGTACTGGATTGCTCAGTGTCCATCGCGTGGGTTGCTAGAGCTCTCACCGTGGTGTTGTGAGCTCGGGGCTGGTGGCGCCAGTGGCGCACTCCGATAGTGTCGGCTAGGCGGCGGGCTGTGTGGTAGAGCCTGCGTAGAGTGTCATTTCTGGGCGGTTTGTAGTCTCGCAGTTGACGCAAGATGAGTGCACTGTCTCCAATGACGGTGAGTCCGTGCCATCCGTTCGTCTCCGCTGCCCTTAGGCCGTCGATAAGCCCTCTGTAGTTCGCTTGATGTTGCGTGGTCGTGGGTTCAGCAATCCAGGTAGCCGAACTCCAGTGAACGGCAGGGAGGGGCTCCGCAGCCGAGGATGCGACGACGAAAGCGCCGCCACCCCTCAGTCCTGGTTGGCCACCTGGGGATCCTCCGAAAAGGAGAGCACGTGCCGGCCCCGTAAGTTCGGCAATGTGGACGGTCGTGTCATCCGGCGACTCGAGGAGCGTTTTGAAGCAGCTGATGATGCTCGCGGCATATGGCGGCGTGTCCATATCTCTGTCGAGTCGATACTGGAGTGTGTCTAGTACTCGTCTGCAGTTGATGTTGTGTACCGCCTCCGCTTGTTGAGTGGACCAGGTCCTCGGAGCGTAGTTCACGTTGGTGCGCCAGGCATGAATCACTACAAGTGTCTCCAGCACGAGCTGCTGCCAGATCGCTTGTAGAACGGGGTACGGTCCGTCTCCTGTGTCGTCGTCATCCGGTCGACACTTGCGGAGGGAGGGAAGTTCCCAGATCTTAGGCGGTACGCACGGTAGCTTGAGGCTGAAGACTGCAGTGAGGAAGTCGTCATTGGTTGTTGCAAGTCGCTCCTTCCATAGGCCGAGGGAGGTAAACACGGTTCGGAGGATATTCCAGAGGGTTTGGGCGGAAGCACAGTCCCACACTGTGTGGAACACGGATCCACCCGCAGAGCCGATCTCCACACAGTGGGGGCAGCCGCGTCTGTCGTTTAAGCGATCCCACCCGGAGAGGCGATGCCCCTTGATTCTGTAATAGAGAAGGCGTTGTCGATTGGAGCTGTGCTGGAATCGATGGATAGCTTCCCAGCTGACGCAGTCTAGTGCCGTGCCGAACACAACGGAGGACGCATGGGCCAGATCCCGACGATGCGCGAGATCTTGGTCTGCCTTGGTACGCTTCGTTCTCACGACAAGGACTCTTAGAGCAGCTTTTTCATGTAGTCGTGGCGCGCCCCAGAGCGCCACAACTACATGAAAAAGCTGTCGCTTGGGCTGAAGGATATGCACTCGTATGAAGATCTACGAGTGCATATCCTTCAGCCCAAGCGACAGATTACCCGTTCGGAGTGACACACCCTGTGACCGCAGCCGCCATCGCAGGATATCCCTCATCGACGTCCGCTCACTACTCCAAGGCATACTCGGTTTCCTCCTATGTGGGCATCATAACATGGTGAGACAATCGGACTCGAGGCTTTTCCGCAGTCCTGTCAGCATCCTGAATATCAAGCATGGGTTCTCTATGCCTCCGTACGGAAACGACCTCCGCAGGCACACATTTGTGTTTATTGCCGACCTTCATTCTCCGCCCACGACGCTGATCGAAATATTTTCTTGTCTCTCGAAAAATGATTAGCGTTGTGCGCGGGGAGTGAAGGTGGGGAATGAACACTATCGTACGATCCAAGACTCTAACTGGTTGTTGTGAGTCGGATCTATCCGCGTGCAAAGGGTGTCACAGGCGGCCCAACGACATCGTCAGTGGATCGTCTGTCGATCCAATCATTTCGAGTGCTCCCACTATCAAAAGCAGGGTGAGTTTCTCCTCTCGCCTTGATAAGATTTTCTCCGGTTGGGCACCTAGACCAGATGATTACGCTCGAACGGTGACCTTCACCAAATCCTTCCAGTGCAAGAAGTTAAGACCTTTGAGTTGATGGAAACCCTTTGGCTTGCTTGATACTCTCACCTGGTTATCGATTGCGCTGAAGAACATGACCTCTCGACGTGGAGCTCGAGTCACTTCCGAACTTGAACCGGTACAACCAATTCAACTGAAGCTCTCGAAAAGCCATGCAAGCCTTCCTCTTCGCCGCCACCCTCATCGCGACGCACGCAGTCGCGCACCCATCGTTGTGCTCTGCGCATTCCGACCACAAGCAGATCGCGCTCACACTACTCGACGATGTCTTCAACAAGCACGACATCTCAGCCGTCGACAAATACATTGGCAGTGTGTACAAGCAGCATGACCCGCTGTTGCCGGATGGACCACAGGCACTCGAGAACGCCGTAGCGACTTTCACAAACGCAACTCGCGCCGAGTTCGGAGCCATCGCCGCTGATGGCGACCTCGTGTGGGTCGACGGACGATACTTCGGTGTCCCTGGCATTCCTGACACATCCGTCACCGTAGACGTTTTTCGCTTCGAGGATGGCAAGATTGTCGAGCACTGGGATGCGGTTCAGACTGAAGTCACCGGTGCCAGCGGCCGCCCAATGTTTCCGATCCAGGGCAGAGTGGACGCTGGACACCACGACGCCGAATCAAACAAGAAGGCTGCCGTGGCCCTTTTGGACGAGATTTTCAACAAGAAAGATGCCACGGCCGTCGACCGATACATTGGCAGTGTCTACTTGCAGCACGACCCACTCTTGGTTGACGGTCCGCAAGCCCTTAAAGACGTTGTCAGTTCGTTCACAGCAGAAACGAGGGCTGAATTTGGTGCGGTCGTGGCCGATGGAGACCTCGTCTGGATCAATGGCAGGTACACTGGTGTCCCGGGACTCCCGACCTCCGTTGCCGTGGATATCTTCCGTTTTGAGAACGGTAAAATTGTGGAGCACTGGGATCGAGTTCAGCGCGAAATTCCAGCCGCGCAAACGGCGAGCGGACGCCCGATGTTTCCGGTCCAACCGTAAGATCAAAGTCACATCGCACCCGGCGATGTTCCGAAGAAACTCAATGCGATATGGACGTCAAGCATGCTCACCTAGGATTGGGAATCCTGACAATTTCCCGCCCCAGTTCTGATGATTATTTCAATTGGATTCTCTAAGTACTGCAACGATGACAATAGATCTCAAATATGAAGCCTCAGCATGAGTTGTGTCTGTTTGGTGATGGCAAGTTCAACTCTTGAACCCCAATCGTTATAACACTCGATTTCCAGTTCTTTTTTTTGTGGAACCTGCGCGGACTTGACTGACCTCCAAGATAGGGAGAGCTGCATGATTTCGTCTTTTATTCCTTTACGAGATATCAAGCTGAATGGCGTCCTCTAGAATATTAGCGATGGTTTCGATCACTTGTCGGTAAGAAGCAAACTTGCTCAGAAGCTGGTGGCGGTCAAGCTCGGCTTGCCGGCGAAGTCGCAGCTCATGTCTCGCCTGATTGTACCAAGTGAGCGCGTTGGCCGATGACTGCTCGAGTGCCTTGAGTACCTCTTCCAATTCTTCGACGCTCGCGCGTAACTTCAGGATCTCAACGCGCCGCCGACATTGCGTTCCAATCCTCTTCGAATGCCCCGCTGGCATAATTTTGGAGACCTTGATGTGGCGTGGGTTCGCAACCTGAGCTGGCTGGTCATGTTCGTCTTTGCCGGTGTTAGTTGTCAGTACTTCTGACGCCGATGAGTCGGGATGAACCGGAGTCTGATCCCATCGAAAACCGTCGAAACCTTCGAATATACCCGCTAGGTTTAAGTCGCCAATGTTGTCGAATACATCAACATTAATAAAATTGTTCGCCACGTCCATATTCACAGAAGAGTATGGGATGTGTCGTCGTCTGGGGCAAGGAGCAAACCGAAATGATCAGTCATGGGCAGACAAGACCGGTTTTCCACGTGTTCCAGTTCGCACGCTGTGCTCCAGTCTACGAGGAATTGCTGGCATCCATTATTTCCCGATTTTTCTTGTTTTGTGGCTCATGCACTCGTGTGTGACTCACACATATTCCTTGATAAGACGATCCTCCAAAACAGCTAAAGCAGCGATGAGATGAGCGAATTGTCTTGACACGCGTACTTTGTTGATGAGTCCAGGACAGACCGGTAGAGATCGAGTCTTACCGAATCAGCTGTCAGCTCAAGGCGCCACTATTCAATTCGATGAGACCACGACGCCTCGACACGCCTGGAATTCATTCATCTGGAATCGGCTTCAGATTGCCCCCCGACACACACACTCTTCGCACCACGAGCTAATCAGTCAACGACGATGGGCGATGGAAGACTGCATTCTCAAATAGAGGTATGCCTAGACCAGTCTCAGCTCCTTCACCGGAGAGAGACACAGAAAATCGTTTCAACCTCATCAGCATCCTAGCCGTCGAGTTACTGGTCTACTCGTATCCTAGCCGTCGAGTTACTGGTCTACTCGTGTCCTTTAGTTGCTATCCATGTTCAATCTTACTTAATTAAAGATAAGATGTCGTCGCTGCATTGGCAGGACCACGCTCAGACCGCCGCGCTCTTTTTGCAATGTACAGCGCAATAAATCCACCAGTTTGTCACAGTTCGTAGCTCAGATTGAGGGATGGAGACATGACTGTTTGCGTATGGCTACGAGTCGGAGCAGCTGATCAGCTTTTATGCAGAATACTACTGACTCCAGGGACCGGCTGGTATCGAGATGATCCGGCACAAACACTCCCGGCGAATGGCGCTAATCAATCAATGAAAGGGGATGGGCTGAATGTTAAACTGTGTTCGCAAATGACACAAGCCGAGTTTACGTCGTCATGCCGCGAATCTATTCAACAAAAGAGATGGAGGTTTGGTATCGTACTGATATCATTCTCGAATGCCTATGCGAGCCCCAAGCACACACCTTCACCTTCGATGGCAGATGGTCTAGGGATTCCATAGTTTGCACACAAAGGAAACAATTGGATCATAATCTGATCAGTCGTTTATACTTTATATCTCTATGTATAATCTAGTAGTGTACATCGCGTGAAGGAGGTGGGACCAAGGATCTCGAAACACAGTTTTCACCAATGGGCATTTGACGGAGCCAGTGCCATTAACGGAATCTCCTGACCTAGAACGACCCAGACAGCAAAATCCCGAGTCGCCAGACGGAGAGACTCCTCTGTCCCCCCCCTTCACAATTCTATCGACAAGCGAATGGAATTACTACCTGGACCCGTCTCCGCCGCCTTTGATCTCATCTTGGACGATGCGAGCGACGTCGAATTTGTCGCGCTCGAGTCGTCAACATCCGACGCCGAGCAATCTCAAGCTTCTTCTGCGAGCTGCGATGAGCTGCTCTCGGTACTATCTGATGCCGAACACTCAGCCTTGGCCGTACAACCTGCGACGATTTCGACGGCGGAAAAGCGACGCAAGCGGCTTTCGCAAACGCAGCGAGCCAAGATTGAGCAAGAACATCTCCGTCGACAGATCACGGATCTGGAGACACGGTTGGCGGCCTTGATGATCAAGCGCGCGCTCGCCGAGTCGAGGTCTCCGCAGACCGCGTGGAGAGCAGTAGCTCAACGCCAGCGAGCGCGACGCAACAAGGCCGAGCAGCAGAACGACATCCTGCGCAACCGACTCATCCGCCAGCTCCAGGTCGCAAAGTCACTCGAGGCCGTCTTCACCCAGCGAGCCGAGACTTTCTTCGACCAGCTGTCGCCCCGCCCGTGTCCCGCACAATGGCCACTCGATTCCTCCTCACGGGATCTGGAACGTGTTTTCGAGCAGATCGTGGCCGATATTCACCAAGCGTACGATGCTGTTGACACGGTTTTTCCGCCGCCGAGCGCAGACACTTTGTTACCGATCGGTGAGCGTCCGCCGAGTCGCACATCCATGAAGTCGCACCTTCACAGCGGCACAGAGCAACTCTACGTCGAGACTCGCCACGCGTACGTATCGCCATTCCCTCTCAGCAGCATTGCTCAAGCCATCTGGCCAGCGGTCACTGCGGAGTATGGTCGACAACAACGTGAACTCGAGAAGTACGAGGTGAATGAACACGTATACGCTGCGAAAGTCAAGATTATCAAGGACGAATGGCTGGCGCTGCCTGGCGTGGACAACTCGCAGATTATCATGATGAAGTTGTTTATGGAAAGCTCGCGCCTCGTACTGATCACAAGAGGATTCAAGACAGCCGAGTGTGGTACGTCGAGCGAGGCAGTGGCGGTTGGATTGACCTGGATGATGTTCAGGTGCCATCCCAGTCTGGAAGGGCACGTGACAGTGCACATTTGCAATCGAGTTGTGCCCACGCGCTGCCCATTGACTGCGAGTCGCGCACCGGTCGTACTGCCGCCAGTGGGGGCGATTGCGGCCCAGATGATGTGCACTTCAGGAGACGACATAGCGTTTCTCACCGACGCGATCGAGAGTTTAGCCCTCGATACCGTCTACGGTATGTGAGAGCCGTCCACGCCTAGTATACCTACGTGATGAGTTGGACACGACTATTCTCTTCGATCTCGCGGGGGAAAAGCAAGCCTATCAAGAAGCCTATGAAGCTGACTTGGTACCCTGCTTATCTGCCTTGCGTCTTGTGTGCTATCTCTTGCCTATCTCTGTCCTGCCTCTTGTGTGCTATCTCTTGGGCTATCAAGCTTCCCATTGATGTCATGCGATGGCGACGAATATCGAAGAAGTTTTGCAGTCTGTTGACTAGTTGTATTAGGCAACTGCTCGAACTACAACGTCTGTAGTGTTGTTAAACCCAGGAGTGTCGTATTCATAACACCGCGGCTTCGGCTAAGCCATTAATCTGAGCTGATACCACGCCCGGGCACACGACGAGAGTGTGGCAGGCGCTTTGGGCCAACCTAGCCTTAGGATTCCGTCCAATGGCCAAAGCCTCCGTCACATTTAGTCTCTTTGAGATGGAGAAATGCGTCTATTTGGCAACCAGACTGTAAGCCCGACGTCAGCTTCAATACCACCCAGCGTTCCGAACAAATATCCAATACAGCAATATCTAAAAGCAATCCAAGGTTGGCCAGGCGTTGATGATTGCCAGCGTGATATTGCAGAAGGATACTGGTGGTCTCTCTTTTTGTTTATCATCATCATTTTGTGTATCAAGTGGGACCACCACTCCGCTAGGCGTTCTCCACTCCGCGCGCTTACGCGTTGAAGCTCTTGGCGAATTCACTAAGGCCCGTGACCACCAAGTTCTCCACATACGACGCGAGCGTCATATTATTCGGGAGCTGGATCGCATTCACAGTCGACACCTTGAGTTTGATGGTCCACACAACCTCGGTCGTGGCGCCTTCCGGAAGGAAGCGCACGAACCCGATGTGGTCCTCCAGCACGGCACCAGGACCGATCAATACTTGGTACATGATGCTTGCGACGGCGCCGCGCGGAGCGTCGGCGATCGGCACACCAGCCGACTTGATCTGCTCCTCAGCGTTCAGGAGAGCCGGCACGAGGTGCGTGTGGCCGACGTACCCGCGCCCTGCGCCTGGCGTCACTTCATACGAGCCACCGAAGCCATCGATCCAGAGGCGCTGGATCCACGCGTCGAACGTGTCACCGACCGAAGCGTTGACCTTCTGTGTGTGGACCATCTCTGGCGACGTATTGTCTGTGTAGAGCTTCGCGGCGACGGGGTCCAGGTAGTACAAGCCTTGGGGGAGAACGTAAGCATCGGCCGCTGAGACGGTGCTGGTGATGGCCGAGGCGACCAACGTGGCGATAACGGTGAGGAAGCGCATTGCAGTGAACTGGTTGGCGTTGGAGAGTGGAGGAAGGTCCGAGAGATTTTCGTGCGGAAGCGAAAGTTCGTAAGTGAGACCGTCGAAACCGCGGCCGTCTTGAGTCGACCGAGTCGGGCGAATTCGATATAGTTCATTGCTATTCCACCACGAAGAGGATAGTTTACCTCAATTGGTCTTGCTGCTCGAGTCGGTTTGGACTCATGCACTTGACGAGGGGTCTGCCGCATGGTCTGGCTCGTATCGCGTCGACCTTCAGTTCTGCACGAGTGTGCAACACCGAGACGATGGGCCGCCGACGCCGAGAGTGGTGGTCTGTGGATCAGCAAGACACAGCTGTTGGATGCGTTGTGTCGTCAGATAGTGTTGCACAGAGTACGGGAGACTAGAAGTGGATCAACGTTCTGTGTGGCGGTGTCACGTCGACGATTCCGTTGCCACATTGTCACTTCACACGAGTTCATTGTGGTTCAACATGTGTTTCTCACTTGTGCTGGCATCTGTCAACTGTCGACGGATGGGATGGTCATGTTCGCACAGAACCCACCCACTCCTTGCCGACGTTCACTGGTGCGCTGGCTTTACCATGCCGCGGTGATCCCGAGCCGAAGGAAGCCACTTCCTCCTGAGTCAGCAGGGAGTAGCTTCCAGATACAGTGACTGAGGAGTCCTGAGTCACTCTATCTATCTGATCACAGGTGGTGGGTCCAGCTGACAGAGATGATGATTGTATCCACGATGTCGAGATTCCATCTGTTCGGAGATTAGCGCGTGGGGGGAGGAATGAAGATCGGGGATCAACATCCGATTTTTCTCAGTTGGCTACCCCCACAGGGCGATAATCTGTTGATGGCGGCAATCTGTTAATGGAGTTGGACGGACATACTCTCCTTCTGCTCTCGATTGTTCATGCATGCATCCATGGGAAACGCGCCGGGAGGCGGCTACATGACCGGATGCCTGGTTTTTGACGAAGAAGTCATGGGGCCAACCGATCTAGCAAGTACCAGTGAGAGCTACTACCATCGGAAGCAATTGACCACAAGATAATCAAATTTGAGAAATGGCGGCAAGCAATTGTAATTGGCATGATCAGTTGAGACCGAACGATAGATTGTGTATTCCACAATATGTCAAGTCATCGAGCTCATGAACCTGGATAAGACCCCGAGATTTGGTGGGGTGGACGATAAGCGATGACTCCACCACACCCAGCCTCGGCGAGCATTCTCCGCTGTCGAGGCCGGGTTGGATCTGGCAAGTATCAGAGCTTTCCACCAGCAGCAACGGTCTCCGCAAGCTTGGTGAGGGCTCCGTCGACCATTGGCTGGACAATCGCTGCAATCTCTTCAAACGTTGAATTGCCCGAAGGTGTGAGCTTGATTGTCCAGACAACCTCCGTCTCTTTGTGGGTGTTCGGAACGAAACGCACAAAGCCAAGATGGTCGGTGATGGGTAATGGTCCTGGCTTGGTGATCTTGTACATGATACTAGGGACAGCGCCATCGGCATCGTTCTCGGATGGCAGCCCAACAGACAGAATCACTTCTTCCATGCCATACTCGGAGAGCAGCCGCACGTGGTTGAGGTACCCACGCCCCTCACCTGGGGAAACTGTCTCGGTATCACGAAGCCACGTGTGCTTGATCCAAGCGTCCAGCGCCTGCCCAGAGTTGACCTGGAGGTGCTGCCTGCTGACGACTTCGCGGCCGCGGTTGGCCGCATACTGGCTCCCACCTTCTTCGTCGAGCAAGAAGGAGTCTTCGGGAAGTGTGTAGATGGCCATGGTAGACTGTGAAAGGAAATCGAATGTGATGGCCAACGCTTTTCGAAATGAGCCCTGCAAAGCAGGACTTCGTCATGTTCATGCCCAACCTTCACTCTGGGACAATGTGACTAATCGAAGTAGACCTCTCATCGATCCCACCCTGGATTGTGCACTTGTGTGAGCTATTGCGCCACCAAGCATTGAATGTGGAAAAAGGTACGTTTGTAAGTTTTGCAAAAACAAAAACGCAGCACCATATGGTCATGACGGAGAGGGCGTCCGTCGCGATCATTCCAGGATAAGCTGCAAGGAGATTACTGACTGACGAGCTAGACGGAATGGAGAAGAATTTATCGCACTCATCCAACCCGGTGTCAAAGAATGGTTACGCTTACTCGAGGAAGATATTGCACTTGCCGGGGTCGCGCCGATCGTTTTGTATCACACCGGCAATCACTACAACTGTGTTATTTTTGACCGAGAACGTCCAGCCACCGCCATGCCGACCAGCAAAAAACTCAAAACCGTGAAGCTCAACGACCTTTGGAAACCGACCACGATGACAGCACCGTCCGACGCACCTGGACAAACACAGCCCCCTATTGCTGGAACCTCACGGCACGACGTTCTTCAATCCAACGTTCGCCTTGAGGAAGCTGATTTATTGGATTTTATCACTGACCCCAGCTGGACGACTGCAGAGAAAGAGCTCGCGGTCAAAGCCATCTTATCAGACTCGGCAAACTATAGAGAACTGCTGACCACGCCTGACATGCCTCCACCACCCGTCCCGTCGAGTCTCTCGACAGAACAAAATGATCCTACGTCAGAAGACTCGGAATACACTCCAGCGTCCAACCCGACTGGGTCAGACTCAGGTCCGTCCCAGACGTCCGTCCTTGAGTCGCCGACCGACGGAAAGTATCGAGAGTGGGCTGATGCGATTTGGTCTGGAGTTATCGACGAATGGTTGGAGCAATACAATGAACGCCTTCACACTCTTCTCGACCAACGCGGCCTCGTCAAACTCCTCCGACGCTCTCCTCAGACGCTGTGCGAAGCGGGTCGGTGGTGCGATAACCCGTTTGTTTTGCTGGAACACTTGACGGAAGCAGACATCAAAGAATGGATGGAAAGCCTCTGGATTGCCCATTGCACCCGAAAAGTCGCTGCGCTGATCGAGTCTATCATGGATGCGGACGCGCGACCGGCACTGGATGCGTGGCTCGAGCGGATACGCCACGCACCAAAAAGCGCGGTAGCGTGCGGGCATATGCGAGACAAGGCAGCATGGCGGCTACTCCGACAACACGCCGGCGAGTTCTTGAAAGGACCAATGGCCGATCCGCTGCTCGCACCCGAGTACGCCATTCTGCACGCATATATTCTCGTTCTCGACCAGCTCTTTCCACGACTGGCTGGCCAAGTGATGAGCTGCACCAGCTGGACTGGTGATATATCTACAGTATCTCTCGTAACAGCCTACGTCCATGCACAGAATTTCCGAACTGTGCTTCAACACGCAATGAACGTCGGGTCGTGGGATCCAGTGGTCGCATTGGTGAATCAAATGGACCTCAACGGCCGGGCACCACCAGACCGCAGCTAAGGGCACCGACACGGCCACAACCACTGCTCCGAGTGCCAAACCTTCTTCGCCATGGCAAATTGAATTAGGACCATGGCTTGATGGCTTCTTCTCGGGCACCCGACCACGTCTTTCTCCCGTCTCAACCAAATACGCCAAAGATTCTACCTTTGGCGTACTTACACAAAACGTCCGCGGATTCAAATCTGTGACCAATATTCAAGAACAATGGATGCGTGGCTGGCAACGTCAAATTGATGGACGACGTATCGTGTGCATTGCGCTCCAAGAGACCCACGTCGTTACAAGGACAGAAGCAGATAACCTCGAGGAACGATGGTGCCGCCTCTGGGGGCGCCGACCAGATCCAGCTCGACGACTCTCTTTCTTTTCGATTACCCAATCCAAAGCAGGAGGCGTCGGCTTTCTCTTGCATCCAGCGCTAATCGATCACGGGTTTTGTCTCCAAGACAATGATACGGACGGTCGCTTTCTCGTCATCCACGGATGAGATTGTGGACAAGAAGATCTTGAAGTGGATTCGACTGATTGTCGCTCGTCAGCCCGATGGCGAGTTTGTGTTCGTGGCGACGAAGGCAGACAAGGTGGGTCCGAATTCGCGACACGCCAAGGCTGCTCAGTCGGACCTCGAGAAGCGCCTTAAGCAGTACGTGTCTCAGACTGGCCAGGAGCTTCAGCAGGCGTTGAACGAAGCGCAAAAACCAGATGGAATCCATCGGAAGACAAAGGAAACCCATGGATTCTCTGCTCAACAGCTCGAGAAACTACAAGTAACGATCAAGCGTCTTCTCCAACACGAATGGGTGAGCGTGAGTTGCGTTGACGCAGAGTCGATCAAAGCTGCGAGGACGAAGATCGAAGAGGTCGTGGTGGCGAGCAACCGCAGCTTTTTGATGCCTGAGAGCTACGTGGCAGCTCTGGAGTTTGTTCGTAGTGTCCGCAGTCAGTCATCATCTAGAGACGCTCTGTCGCGTGTGCAATCAGCTTTTGTGAACGTCGATGAGTTTGTCAAGAGACTTCACCATCATCGCCGCAACGTTGATGATCGCCCCGACGTCGATATTGACACCTATGAAGAGATTCTCCGGACACTACACGATCTCGGCGACATATTGTGGTACGAAGATGTTGGTATTGAGAGACTCCAGCACGAGGTGATCTTGGATCCGATGCTACTCATCGACTTCATCCGTCCCATTGCGGACCACAAGTTCACGAGCGAAGTTATGCCTCATATTACACTGAAGACCTTTCCACCGTGGCTCCACCTTAATGAAAATCTCATGGTCACGACGAAGAAGCTATTGCGAGAGTTTAACCTCGTACATGTTCCTCGCCATCAAGTGATTAAGTGGGACTCGGATCTCATTGTTCCAGCATCTTGGAGGTCCAATATCCCTGCATCGTTGCGATTTGGCGGTCAATCACTGATGTTCGAATTCACCGAGATGGGGCGAACTCGAAATAACCATACTGAGTTACTGCCGATATCAGTGAACGTGTGGTGGGAGTATCATTTCAGGAGCTTGTTGCCAGAATCTGTGTTTGACCAGATTGTGATCGCAAGCTTCAACTCGCTTGACGAACGCCAAGTTGGCCCAGACTGGATCCTACACCAAAAGAAGGGCGTGTTTGCGTGCCGATTAGTCATCTCTCGACACAGCATCACGAAAGAGCGTATCATCCGACTTGAAGCAGTAGGCATCGACCCACACGACCAGCAATCGGAGTTATGGTCGTTGTTTGAACGTTTGTGCGAAGCACTGGAGCGTGTCTTAGTCCGCTTTCGAGGACTTACAACCTCTCGTCATGTGTTCAAAGGTTTGGATGACGCCCAAAACCTTGACCATGTTGTTGACGACTGGAAAGCAATGAAACCAGCGCACCGGAAGACCGTGAGCTGGCTTCCTCCGACATTGGACTGGTACGTAGACCTCCGCAACGAAATTGATCCAGTCGAGGCATTGGGATTTTGTCAAAATCCCAATGCCTCGACTGGATCCCGAGTAGCCGAGTAGTGCTTCACTTCACCATGAAGTAGCCAGGCAACAGGCGACTGTAAATCAGCACAAAAGCCCGATGGAATCCATCGAAAGACAACGGAAATCCGTGGTTTCTCTGCTGAACAACTCGAAGAACTGCAAGCAACGATCAAGCATCTTCTCCATCACGAATGGGTGAGCGTGAGTTGCGTTGACGCAGAGTCGATCAAAGCTGCGAGGACGAAGATCGAAGAGGTCGTGGTGGCGAGCAACCGCAGCTTTTTGATGCCTGAGAGCTACGTGGCAGCTCTGGAGTTTGTTCGTAGTGTCCGCAGTCAGTCATCATCTAGAGACGCTCTGTCGCGTGTGCAATCAACTTTTGTGAACGTCGATGAGTTTGTCAAGAGACTTCACCATCATCGCCGCAACGTTGATGATCGCCCCGACGTCGATATTGACACCTATGAAGAGATTCTCCGGACACTACACGATCTCGGCGACATATTGTGGTACGAAGATGTTGGTATTGAGAGACTCCAGCACGAGGTGATCTTGGATCCGATGCTACTCATCGACTTCATCCGTCCCATTGCGGACCACAAGTTCACGAGCGAAGTGATGGCTCACAACGCACTAAAGTCCAAGCCGTTATGGCTTCATCTGGAACGAGCTTTCACGCTCACAGTGAAGCAGTTGTTGCGAGAGTTCAACCTTGTGTACGTAAAATGCCAAGGAGAGATGCGATGGGACTCGGATCTGCTGGTGCCAGCCTCTTGGAGGTCGAATATTTCATCGTCCTTGCGGACTGTCTGGCAATTACATCCAACGTGCAGTGGGAATACCATTTTCTGAGCCTACTACCTGAATCGGTCTTCGATCAAACCGTGATTGCTAGCTATAACCCTCTTGACAATCGTCAAGTCGGATCGGACTGGATCTTGTATCACAAGAAAGGCGTGCTTGCGTGCCGCATCGTCATCTCACGACATCGTAACACGAAGGAACGGATCATCCGACTCGAAGCCGTTGCGGGAGTTCCACGCGAAGAGCAAGCGGAGTTGTGGGCGTTATTCAAACGGCTCTGTGTGTCACTGGAGAGAGTGTTGCGTTGTTTCGGAGGACTCGTCGTCTCGCGCCATGTGCTGAAGGGCTCGAGTGAGATGCTGAGGTTGCGACTAAAACAGGTCAATTTGACGGTCAGGTCAGCGTCTTTTCTATGTGCAGGGCGTGACCTGTGGGGCCTCGGTCACTTGGTGGTCAGGCGCAGAACATACTAATTTATTGGGCGAGCGAAGGACAAATCGTTCACAAAGTGCATTAGGTATTTAGTTAACATCATCTTGGTTGAGGAGTCCCCACTGCGATCTGAGTCATTCTCATCATTGTCGTGCATTTCGTGGGCCGAAAGCCCGCGCATGTCGTCAGGTGCAGATGGCTCATGAGACCCTTTCGATCGTTCTCCAGCGACGGGTGGGACGCATCAAAAGACTATTGGCGGCATGGTGTTAGAGATTGCGATCAGATCGATCTCGTTTTTTTATCGCGGTGATAGCATTTCCAGCGGCGTATGACGCCCCACCACTGCATCACGCGGACACGCGGAGTAAGTTGTGGGTAGGCTTACATCATCATCATCAATGTGAGGTCTATTGGTTTACTCGTCTAGAAACCTATAGCCGGCGTGAAGCGCCTGGTTAGGATTGAAGTCCTATTCTGTAATGCGCAATGTCTATGCTAAGTAGCGCAGCAATTTGCTTGTGCTCTGGTCGGTGAGTTGGGTGAAGAACTTGACTGCTACGTTCCTCGTCCATGGCGAGGTTGGCCGCTGCGTCTGCCATTCGGTTGGCTGCTCGCGGATGATGCTTCCAAGTGCGGACGCCGAGGATGTCCGCTAAGCGTCGAGCGACTGCATACGAGCGCCGAAGTCTCCGGTTCTGAGGTGCCTTGTACCTCTTCATTTGCTGGATAATGAGCATACTATCGCCGACCACCTCTAGTGGCGTCCATTGAAACTGGGTGGCTGCGGTCAAGCCGGTGACGAGGCCCCTGTACTCTGCTTGGTTATTTGTGGTCGTCCGCGCGGCGTGGGACATTGCTGCTGTGTACACAACCGTTGCGTGGGTAGCTTCATCGGTAATGCGTGCAATTACTGCTCCTGAGCCCCCAGGCCCAGGGTGGGTAGGCTTACGATCCCAGGCGCCAGAGGGCAAGCCTGGAGATCTTGGAGGCGGCAAGCCGACGGACTTGGCCGCCGGTATCCGACGTGTGGGGAGAGATCAAGTTCCGAGAAGGCGCTAGGGCAGAGATATAGCTGTGCTCCTCACACTGCTGCACAGTCGGGTTGCTGTTGCCCGATACCAGAGCCAGAGCCGGCGCTGGCTCTGGAGCAGGAGTGCCCAACGCCCATGGTGCCGATCCGTCACTAAAGGCGCAGTCAAACCGGCGGTGAAGGCGCGCTCGGGATCTCGCCGCCACTCCGCTTGAAGCCGGATGTGGAGCAGGAGCGGGAGCAGAAGCTGAGGTCAAAACCGACGACCACGAGCCAGAGCCCCCGCTGCCCTGCCCTTGCTGCCCTTGTCCTTGCCGCACTTGGACGGACACGGTGTGTCAGCGAAGTCTCCTTCACCAAAAGTTACGCTCGACGAAGTTTTACGCAGCCTTGAGGTGAGCTCAACCCGGGTCGGCGGGGTTACTGTCAGGTCTGCCGCTGCTGTCATATGGTCCGTCACTAAGAATAGGTCTTCCGTATGCAGGGGCAACTGCACACAATGGCGGAGGGCGCTTTGGATAGCACGATTGACATGGGCTCGCTGACCTCAAGTTCGCATCCGTTCAATAGCGCCTGACCTAGCATGGTGACGCGACGCGAAGAGCGTGACTCCCACATCCAACCGACCACAACGGAGGAACGCTTGCTTGAGCGACGGCGCTGGCGCAGGCGAGAACGAACTTACGCAACTGAGGCCAGCATGATGATGATGGATTAAGTGGAGTCTGTTGAGTTTGTCTTAATGAATCCTAACAGGTTTCCTGCTGCGCTCCACATACTTCGTTTAGGACTCAATAGTGTCGCCAGCCAAACTGTGCAAACACATCTAACGCATTGCTGTCAACAACGAGTGTTGAGGCTCGCGCGCAGGCTCTACTTAGCGCGCCACTCCACACTCCACGAGCACAAAGCGCCCAGGCTCTGCCCCGAGGCCGATGAGGACACGAAGCGCCACGGCCGCCGACCACAGTTGGCGGACAAACCGCCCGAATAGCTCGCTGCTTCCAGACGCAGTGCCGGCGGCAGCAGTTGCGCACGGAGCTCTCTCGGGTGGCCAACGACGAGGCGCAACGCCTGGCGGTCTGCTGCCCGAGCTTGTGCGGCGGCGATGGCGCAAGGCTTCGCGCGAGCGCGACCACCCACAAAGGCGTTAGACAGAGGTCGCGCCATCGCTACCTGCGGCCGGGGTGACGTTCGACCACGCGCGAGCGCGACCTCGGGCGTTTCCTCGAGGCCGCGCTGTTGCCGTGACTCACAGCCGACCGCGTGCACTCGGGAGGGCGCGACCTCCTTGGCCGGCAGATCGAGCCCTGTTCTTGTTTGATTGGCTTGTTGGTTGTTCGACCTTGGAAAGTCTGTTTCGGCGTCAAAAGTCTGACCTCGGCAGTGACAGTGAGCATTGGTCACGTGGCTCGACGTGACCTGTTGCCTGACCAAGTCGATGTGTGCATAGAAAAGACGCTGACCTGACCCACAAATTGACCTGTATTAGACGCTTCCAGATGCTGAATCTGGATCAAGTTGTGGATGGTTGGCTGGAGACGAGGATTGTCGTGCCGTGGCTTCCTCCAGGATTGGAGTGGTATGACAAACTGCGGAAGGAGGCGGAGACCTAGGGAATAAACGCAATATTGACCACTGTCATTGATATCTCAAGGTACTCGAACCTGAGGGGGCCACGATTGAGAAGTTGGTCGCAGCAAGCAATCGCAGTTTCCCGGCTTTGAAACCGCGACGATGCCTCAATGCACTAGGCTCTGAAGTGGAGACTTGCGACTCATTGCTCCGAGTTTTGGGCCGAGTCGTGGACCCACTATATATTATTTGTTTGATTCTCTGTTAAATATCCCATTCTCCGAGTCAAGGACACCGACACTGGACAGAAAGCACTCGATGTCAAATGCGCTCGTCACCGAGAACAGACTCTAGACTCCCCTCATAAAGTTACAGTAATTGACCAAGCAGACCATCGTAGGCGAGATCGCCACTACAGACTCTGTTGGCGCTCACGCGATGACCACCACGTTGCTGGACTTGCGAGTACTGCATTGCAGTTCTTGTGACCAGTCAAAGATAACTGTTCGATACCCACACCACAAACCCACAACATATCACCCGGTCTCCCGCTCGAATACGAGCCACCGGTGAAGCGCACGACACAGTAGACTGAGAGCCAGGCAGTCAGGACGCATGTGCCTCTTCTGCATCGTCTTGGACTCGGAGGCTGGGTCCTCGGCGAGTGCGTTGGCGCCATCGCTTGGTCAGCCAGTCCGCTCTCTCACTCACACGAGCAGCGATTGGATCCCCGCACATGGCGGTGCCGGTGGCCTGCTGGACGCTCTGGACGAGGCTCCGGCCGTGACGTCACGCGCTCTCTGGGAGGTTAGAGGGGTTGGGCGCAGCGGCGAAATTTACAACGCCAACGCCAACACAGCCGTCTCGCCAGTCGCCCGAGCGCGGCACGTCGTGCGTCGCGTGTCCCCTCTCTTGCGCGCACGTTGAAGGAGTCGGCACTCACAATCAACCTGACGAGGATGCGTGCGCCTACGAAGGCCTGCTGTGGAGAGATGTTCGGCTTTGTGGAGCGAGACTGCGAGGGCCGCAGCGTTTGAGAACGCTCTCACCGAGGCGCGTTCACCCAAGTGCGTCGCGTGCCTGGCGCATGCAACGCCGTGCGGGCGTTGGGACTCTAGGGTTTCCATGGGTATGAACGGGAGCGCTCGCTCGAGTCAGTCTGCGATGAAAACATAAACTAAGGACTGCGCGAAGAACACCGGTCGGTTGTTGGGTGGTGGTGTGGTGTGGCCACCGCGGACACCACGCCACCCAACGAACGATCGGTCATGAGCAGAAGATGGAGAGCGATCACGAACATCAAGAGCCAGACGACGAGGGGAAAACGCGACCTTGTTGCCATTTGATCTGTCGGAAGCAACCGGTGGACTTGGAAGATGGCACCGTGCCAATGATCGAAACGAAGCGTTTTGGGAGGGGTATCCATATCTCTTCTCTGCCCCACTTCAATGACGTGTACAGAGACGAGCCACCATGACCGGTTGATGACGCAGCCGATCCTTTGGTGGGAGTCGACTCGAGACTTTGACCGACGGGTTTGCGTGGTCCATTGGGCGAGATTCTCACCACCCGTCACCACAGTGTTCTCATGTGACAGGCAGCTACGATCAATGTTGGACGGAGTGGTGCGAAGATGGACTGGTTCGCTCCGACGGACAGGATCATTTTGGAATAATCATGACGACATCACGAAGCTTTGGCGTGTAATTCCTTGACAAGATGGCGAGACGAGTTCGCTATTCGCGGAGTAGAGCGACGTGCGAGATGGGAAGAAGTCGTCTCTATCCTGTGAAAGAACTGAAGTGAACAAATTCCGTACAATCTCGAAGAAAAACGAAGAGTGGACTCTATCACCGCGGCCTCATAGAGAAACGCGTCTGTTGGACGATCGAGTGATGATGATGCAGGCGATGCAGATAGAGTCTATTGACTTTAGCTGGTGAATCCTAATACCTTGATGCGGAGCGGGTGCCGACGTACAGGGAGTCAACGGAGGAGCCTGTCGTTGGCGACCACGGACGTAGGATCATTTGGAGCAATCATGATGCCATCATGGAGCTTTGGCAGGTAACTTTATAAGAGCATGACGAGACGAATACTAAAATACCTGTTGCCATCCGCGGGGCAGAGCGACGCCGATGTCGCGAGATGACGATGCGGCACGCAAACACACCTTTCTTGTGATACAAGATCCAGTCCGGTCCAACTTGTCGATTGTCAAGAGGGTTATAACTAGCGATTTGATCAAAGATCGATTCGGGTAGAAGGCTGAGAAAATGGTACTCCCATTGCACGCTGGCTGTAATTGCCAGACGACCCGCTCTTTTGGACGCAAGTCGAACTCGTTTGGCCATTCATACAATAGTAATTGACCGCCGGAGCGCAACGACGAAGGAATATTAGACCTCCACGTTGCCGGCACGAGAAGATCCGAGTCCCACTGAATCTCTCCCTCGCATTTTACGTGCACGAGATTGAACTCGTGCAACAACTGCTTCACCGTGAGCATGAATGCTCGGTCCAGATGAAGCCATAACGGCTTGGATTTCAGTGCGTCATGAGTCATCACTTCGCTCGTGAACTTGTGGTCCGCAATGGGACGGATGAAGTCGATGAGCAGCATCGGATCCAAGATCACCTCGCGCTTGAGTCTCGCAATGCCAAGGTCCTCGTACCACAACACATCGCCGAGGTCGTGCAGTGTCCGGAGGATCTCTTTTTAGGTGTCAATATCGATGTCGGGGAGATTATCGTGAAGTCTCTTCACAAACTCATCGACGCTCACAAAAGTTGATTGCACACGCGACACAGCGTCTCTATCTGTGGATGGTGAGTGGCCGCAGACACTACGAACGAACTCTAGAGCTGCATCAAAAAGCTGCAGTTGCTTGACACCACAACCTCTTCGATCTTCATCCTCGCAGCTTTTGATCGACTCTGCGACGACGCAACTCACGCTCACCCATTCGTGATGGAGAAGATGCTTGATCGTTGCTTGCAGTTCTTCGAGTTGTTCAGCAGAGAAACCACGGATTTCCGTTGTCTTTCGATGGGTTACATCGGACGTTTGCTCGTTGTTCAACGCCTGCTGAAGCTCCTGGCTTGTTTGAGACACGTACTGCTTAAGGCGCTTCTCGAGATCCAACTGAGCAGCCTTCGAGTGCCGCGAAATCGCATCCACCTTGTCCGCCTTCGTCTCCACGAATACAAACTCGGCATCTGGCTGACGAGCAATGACCAGTCGAATCCACTTTAAGATCTTCTTATCCACGATCTCATCCATGAAGTGATCCACCTGAGAGTCGTGATCGGCGAAAAGTGTTGCTTGCTCGAGTTCCACACCGTACAAATGCATATCCATACACAGGATGTAGATCGTGCGTCTTGTGAAGAACATTGCATGGACAGGCTGATACACGTCTTGGCCGGCAAAGTCCCATATCGTGAACTCGTAGCTCTTACCAGCGTGTTTGAACAAGTGTCTATAGTGGTCAATTGCCACCGTGCGATTGTCTATATGCTCGAGCGACGACATCAAGGTTATGATCGACTTGGAGAAGCTGGTCTTTCCCGAGTTGCTCGCACCGATAATGCCAAGTTTCGATCGATAGAGCTTCAACCTCGACTTCAGGAGCTCTCTAATGTATGTTCGAGTGGCGTCGACTCCACGTTGGATCGTTCGAAGCGGGATTTCGGTCAGACTCGCCTCATTCTTCGATTCACGTCCCCACAGATCAATACAAAGCTTCAACGCTGACGCTTCCGGCAAGGCTTCGTCGGAGCCGATCATCGTCTCGCACTTTGCGTCCCACTCTGCAGCGTACGTTACAAGCGCTTGCAGAACTCGCAACGTGACATCGCGTATTATTTTGTGGCCACCAAACCTAAAGTCGTCCTTGACAATCGTGGCATGGAAAGGCATTCGCCCATTCTACACTCGACGTGGGTGAGGCGAAGTCAAAAATTTGGTGAGTTGCGATTCGCGTACCTTGTCAACGGCGTGGAGGCTACAATTCGCACCCAGCAAAAGCTTCACGACCGCGACGTTGCCTACGTGAGATGCCCAATGCAACGCTGTCCAACCATTCTCCTGACGGCGCAGAAGCCCAAGTCATGGTAAAATTTGCTAAATTCGCATATTAATGCGTCCTGTCACGACACAGAGCGACATACCTCATCTTGAGCCTCTTTGTTACATCGCGCCTCAAGCAGCACCTGCACGACCTCAACCTTCCCATATATTGATGCCACATGCAACGGTGTTCTTCCATCGATTCTGTAGGCTTTTCGTAGCTGTCGCGTCATGTTCACATAGCGCAGTGCACAATGCAACGGCGTCATCCCGTTCTGCCATAACACAATACGTTTCAGATGCTTAACGCAGCCAAATCGTAATTGATACAACTCACCTCATCGCGCGCATTCACATTACATCCAACTTCCAGCAGAGCGCGCACAACGGATACGAAGCCTCGCGAGCACGCCTCGTGTAGAGCTGTCCATCCTGTATAAAGCAAGTCACCTTTGTCCGCAAACAGCACTTGACGGCAATAACGCCATAATGTGCTCCGTATCACGCTATCGAGGCTGCCACATACTTCATCGAATTCACCAGCTAACTCGTTTCTGGGCACATGGTGGCCGGCTACCACCGCGTCGAGTCGGATGATGCATTCCTTAGTCTCGCTATGTCGCAAGATTATGACACGGCAAGAAAACACCGTTCTCTCGTGATGCAAAATCCAGTCAGGGCCAACATGCCGATTGGAGAATCGATTGTTCGTCCCAATCACGATTTCGTCGAAGACCGATTCGGGCAGTAAGCCCGTGAAATGGTATTCCCATCGCGCGTTGGTTGTGATTAGAAACCAATCAGCTCTTTCGGACACTGATCGAAATTGCTCGGCAAAGTCGGTGGACTCGTAAGCCAGAGATTGAACAGCAAACCCTATGGGCGCACGGATGTTGGACCTCCATAACGCCAGATTTGAGTGCCACTCCATTTGTTGCTGGCCTGGGACGTGCACGACATTGTACTCTCCCAACAGCTTCTTCATCGTAAGCATAAAATTTTGATCCAGGTGAAGCCACAGCGGAAATGTCTTTAGTGCAGTGTGCCGTATCTCTTCGCTCGTGAACTTGAGGTCAGCAATGCGACGAATGAAGTCGATGAGCAGCATCGGATCCAAGATCACCATATGCTTAAGTCTTTCAATTCCTACTTTCCATCCGATAGAATCCACCGGGCCGTTTCTCGTCGTTTAAAGCATACTTAAGCTCCTCGCTTGTCTGAGACACGAACTGCTCAAGACGCTTCTCGAGATCCGACCGAGCAGCCTTGGCGAGTCGCGAATTCGCATCCACCTTGTCCGCCTTCGTCTCCACGAATACAAACTCGGCATCTGGCTGACGAGCAATGACCAGTCGAATCCACTTTAAGATCTTCTTATCCACGATCTCATCCATGAAGTGATCCACCTGAGAGTCGTGATCGGCGAAAAGTGTTGCTTGCTCGAGTTCCACACCGTACAAATGCATATCCATACACAGGATGTAGATCGTGCGCCTAGTGAAGAACATGGCATGAACAGGCTGATAGACGTCTTGACCGGCGAAGTCCCACATCGTGAGTTCGTAGGTGTTGTAGTTCCGCCTAAAGATGTGGCGGAAGTGGTCGATGGCGACCGTGCGATTGTCTATATGCTCGAGCGATGGCACCATAGGCCATGGTGCCGACGCTTGCGCACCGCAGTAACCATGGTCCATGGTTGCTATCGACTTGCAGAAGCTGGTTTTCCCCGAGTTGTTCGCACCGAGAACAGCGATCTTGGACCTACAGACACGGCGACGCGCGCGACTAATAGAACATGACTGCGCAGACTCTGTTGGTTGCGAGCGGACGCGACGCCGCTCGGACGTGTTGTTGTCCGGAGGCGACGACCGTGCCGCCTGGGCGTTCCCCATCTGGAGACTTGTTCAAGTCGGGAAGTGGATCTTTGGAGCTGTCTGCTCAGGGCGCTTTAATGTGAGGCGATCAGTCAGTCCAGTTGACCCTGCTCACAATATCAGCGAATCCATCATGTGCTCTATCGGTTTCGTTACTGGTTACTTGCTGACTCCGGCACTGCTGCTCCGCTCAATGTTGTCGGCTAGCACCAGTCTGGTGGTGTTCATCGCCAATCTGAGTTCAGACGGTTGATGAACTGTTTCCACTCTGCAACCACCATGTAGAGAAAGAAATCTACGAATACATGCATCACGAGCGGGCCATGTGCAAAACGTACCATCAGCGCTCTCAATCACACGCTTGGTAACCCTCCAGCGCAATGGCCTTCACCACACGACGAAGTGACGAGACACACCTTCCGAGGACACCTTCCGACGAGAGAATGACACTTTGTTCGGCGGTCGCGAAGTCTCTGGCCGGCGTCAAGATCCCAGAATCAATTGAGCTCTATTGATTAGAAGTTTACATCCGGTGGTGCTGGGCCATGGTTAGGTAGCACCTTCTCTCCCGTGCACCAGGTCTCCCAGGACGAGGCTGACAAGGTTGCCGGAGCCGCGTTGCAAACTGGAACGGGTCGAGATGCCTCGGTGGGCGCCCATGAACTCGCCTCGAGCTGCGAGGACTTTACATCTGAGGCAGAGAGTCAAGTAATGAAGGAAGAGAGACTTCGCTTTCGAGTCTGCACACAAGTGAACTTGGAAGATGATGCATGCAAATGATAGAAACCAAGCGTTTTGGAAGGGGTATCCATATCTTGTTCCTTGCCCATCCAACTCCAACGTCGTGGCCAGAGACAAGCCATCATGAGTTGACTCGGTTTCTCTTCCTGTTAAAATCACGCAGCTGATGGGTCGACTCGAGACGGAGTTTCTGAGGTGGATTGGACGAGGTCAACGTCAACTAGTCACCACACTTTTCTCGCGCAACCGGCAGCATCAACAGTGTTGGATGGAGTGGTTCCGACGGATCGGATCATGCTGAGCAACCATGACGAAGCGACGTGGATACTGTAATAGCTATCTGCGGAGCAGAGCAATCGTGCACTAGCCAATCTTTACCTATCCGCACGTCAACTGGCCGACCTCACCGAAGTCTCGGCCTGGACCCGCCACCCAAGGGCCCACAACAAGATGGCCGGGCGTCTCGGCAAACTCGGTACAACACCGAGCGGAGAAACCCCCCTTGAACCCCTTCGTTCCCAGGACAGCCGGGCTGCCTTGTCGAACCTGCTCTACAACGACCTTCGTCCATGGTGGCCCACTCGTGTCCACCATCCTGACACATAAAGGCCTGCATGTACAGCCCATCAAGCTATTAGGATTCACAGGATGAACTCAATAGACTTCACTTGCATCATCATCATCATCATCTATCTGCGGAGCAGAGCGGCGTCGAGGTGTGAGGAAGAGTGATGTGAAAAAAAAGAGAAGCGAAGTGAAGGGATCCCGCAAAATCTCGAAAAAACTGGACTCTACACCCATGAACTCATCGAGCCAGGCGTCTGCTGGAACGAAGACGAAGCCTGCGGACCCGGTGTGGTCCGTCACTGAGAGAGACCGCTGTTCTCTGTAGAATAGCGGGTCTTGGACTTTCGATGGAAGAAGTCGTGGGTCTGGGGAAAAAAATCTGGCTGCGGCTTCTATGTATCTGTACAGCATGTATCCTCGAGAATCATCTCGAATAAACGAAAACAGTCAGTGGTCTTTCAACGACAGCAAGGGATATAAGAAAGCGGCTCGGTCTCGAAACACCAACGAGATCTCCATCTCTCTCGCCTCCATTCACCGGCGCCCACAACCAAAACCAACAAACGCAACGCCCCGTCCCCAGCCTTGTCAGTGAGAACAGAACACGGAACCGTCACCCAAGTAGCTGAGCTTGATCTTGGTTCTCATGTCGAAGAATCGCTCTATTTTTGAGATTGCAAAAGAGACGACGAGAAATGGATTTGTTGAACCCACGGAGAGAAGGAACCGGCGAGTCGTGGTTGATCACACGAGATGATGTGCAGAGACATCCAGTTCGCGAGTCCGAGCTTGAAGCAGTGTTAAGTGCGGATCCCCGGGCGCGATAAGTTCGGTTTCTCTCAGTTCTTTCTCTTCGTCACTTCATCAAGTGGGAAATGGAAGACAAACAGTCGAGAGAAGCGTTTCTCAATGCGAGCCAAAGAGGAAACGCGGAGATTGTGCGCGAGTATCTCAAGAAAGGAGGAGACGTCGACGCGAGAGACGAGGTGCGGATGCGGTTTTAGGAGGGAGACGAGAGGGAGAAAGCGAGCTGACGCGAGAGAGTTTAGGATGGATGGACACCGTTGCATTACGCATCATGGGGAGGCCGCGTCGAGGTCGTGAAGCTGCTGCTCGAGGCGCAATGCAACAAAGACGCTCAGGACAAGGTACGTGTCTGTGTCGGGAGTGGGCGGTCGTTCGTGCGCGCGCGCGCTGGGTGCCGGACACGTCGACGGGAGTGTGTTGGGACTCGTACTGATATTTTATGGTCTCTTTTACGTCGATGTGTGGAGTTAGGATGGATGGACAGCGTTGCAATTGGCATCATGGGGAGGCCGCGTCGAGGTCGTGAAGCTGCTGCTCGAGGCGCAATGCAACAAAGACGCTCAGGACAAGGTACGTGTCTGTGTCGTGAGTAGGCGGTCGTTCTTGCGCGCGCTCGCTGGCTGCAAGACACGTCGACGGGAGTGTGTTGGGACTCGTACTGATATTCTATGGTCTCTTTCACGTCGATGTGCGGGGTTAGGATGGACGGACAGCGTTGCAATTGGCATCAAGTAGAGGCCGCGTCGAGGTCGTGAAGCTGCTGCTCGAGGCGCAATGCAACAAAGAGGCTCAAACCAAGGTACGTGTCTGTGTCGGGAGTGGGCGGTCGTTCGTGCGCGCGCGCGCTGGGTGCAGGACACGTCGACGGGAGTGTGTTGGGACTCGTACTGATATTTTATGGTCTCTTTTACGTCAATGTGCGGAGTTAGGATGGATCGACACCGTTGCATTACGCATCAAGTAGAGGCCACGTTGAGGTTGTGAAGCTTTTGTTGGCTGCAAATTGTAGTCTCTACGTAATGGACAAGGTACTCAAATCGTGAATCACCAATTACCGAACTATGTCTCACTCACGTCGTGTGTGCAGAGTGGTCGAACGCCCCTACATGTCGCTATCGCTAGCGCGGGACAATATGGCCGGTCCAGAAGAATAGAGAACGACACGTTGGAAGTTCTGCAGGTGCTTGTAACGTACGGTGCCAAGTGGGACGCAAAGTGCGAGATGATGATCAGCTCTGGCGAAGCCTTGCCAGAAGCGCCAGCTTTAAAGCTGTGTATTGATTTTTGGGAAGGGGAACGGAAAAATCAGGCGAGTTTGACCGAAATCACCCTACAAACGATCCAACGTGGAGTCGACGCCACTCGAACGTACATCAGAGAGATCCTAAAGTCGAAGTTGAGGGTTTACCGATCGAAACTTGGCATTATCGGTGCGAGCAACTCGGGAAAGACAAGCTTCTCCAAGTCGATCATAACCTTGATGTCGTCGCTCGAGCATATAGACAATCGTACGGTCGCCATCGACCACTATCCACACAACTTCAAACACGGTGATAAGAGCTACGAGTTCACGATATGGGACTTTGCCGGCCAAGATGTGTATCAGCCTGTCCACGCCATGTTCTTCACAAGACGCACGATCTACATCTTGTGTATCGACATGCATTCGTACGGTGTGGCATTCAAGCAAGCGACACTTCTCGCGGACTACGACTCTCAAGTGGATCAGTTCATGGATGAGGTCGTGGACAAGAAGATCTTGAAGTGGATTCGACTGATCATCGCTCGTCAGTCCGATGCGGAGTTTGTGTTCGTGATGACGAAGGCGGACAAGGTGGACGCGGATTCGCGACACTCGAAGGCTGCTCGGTCGGATCTCGAGAAGCGTCTCAAGCAGTACGTGTCTCAGACAGGCCAGGAGCTTCAGCAGGCGTTGAACAAGGAGCAAACGTCCGATGAAACCCATCGAAAGACAACGGAAATCCGTGGTTTCTCTGCTGAACAACTCGAGAAATTGCAAGCAACGATCAAGCGTCTTCTCCAGCACGAATGGGTGAGCGTGAGTTGCGTTGATGCCGAGTCAATCAAAGCTGCGAGGACGAAGATCGAAGAGATTGTGGTGTCAAGCAACTGCAGCTTTTTGATGCAGCTCTAGAGTTCGTTCGTAGTGTCTGCGGCCACTCACCATCCACAGATAGAGACGCTGTGTCGCGTGTGCAATCAACTTTTGTGAGCGTCGATGAGTTTGTGAAGAGACTTCACGATAATCTCCCCGACATCGATATTGACACCTAAAAAGAGATCCTCCGGACACTGCACGACCTCGGCGATGTGTTGTGGTACGAGGACCTTGGCATTGAGAGACTCAAGCGGGAGGTGATCTTGGATCCGATGCTGCTCATCGACTTCATCCGTCCCATTGCGGACCACAAATTCAAGAGCGAAGTTGTGCCTCATATTACACTGAAGACCTTTCCACCGTGGCTTCACCTCAATGAAAATCTCATGGTCACGATGAAGAAGCTATTGCGAGAGTTCAACCTCGTACACGTTCCACGCCAGCAAGTGATCAAGTGGGACTCGGATCTCATTGTTCCTGCATCTTGGAGGTCCAATATCCCTGCATCGTTGCGATTTGGCGGTCAATCACTGATGTTCGAATTCACCGAGATGGCGAGGGAGGGGCAAAGTCGAAACAACCTTAGTGAGCCACTCCCGATATCAATGAACGTGTGGTGGGAGTATCATTTCAAGAGCTTGTTGCCAGAATCTGTGTTTGACCAGATTGTGATCGCAAGCTTCAACTCGCTCGACGAACGCCAAGTTGGCCCAGACTGGATCCTACACCAAAAGAAGGGCGTGTTTGCGTGCCGGTTAGTCATCTCTCGCCACAGCATCACGAAAGAGCGCATCATCCGACTTGAAGCAGTGGGCATCGACCCACACGACCAGCAATCGGAGTTATGGTCGTTGTTTGAACGTTTGTGCGAAGCACTGGAGCGTGTGTTAGTCCGCTTTCGAGGACTTACAACCTCTCGTCATGTGTTCAAAGGTTTGGATGACGCCCAAAACCTTGACCATGTTGTTGACGACTGGAAAGCAATGAAACCAGCGCATCGGAAGATCGAGAGCTGGCTTCCTCCGACATTGGACTGGTACGTAGAGCTCCGCGGCGAAATTGATCCAGTCGAGGCATCAAGGATTCTGACCGAGTAGGACGTCACTTCCCGACGACCATGGAGTCGTCAAGTCTCGATGACCTGTGAGAGTGGATGCGAGTGTCCACGTCGTCATCGCTGAACGAGGTCGTCAGGGCCGATGGACCTGCGAGAAAGCATGGCGCAGTTCAGTGGACTGTGCGTGGCGACTGCCGCCAGGGCAGGCTCGTTGAAGTTGCCGATGGGAGTATCGTGGTCCGTCCGCATCATCCCATCCGGAAGATCTGCTAAATGGTGTAATCCACATCAAGCCTCACAGCCTCCAGCTCGCGGAAGTCCGACCGACCGCGTGCTCCCAAGTCGCCAAGCCAACCGTGGCCAGCTTCTTCCGCAAGACCTCCACCTACGCTAGCAGACGGACGACGACCACAGCGCCACCTCAGTGGACGCCATTGCCAGGGCAGCTCATTCCGATTCACTAGTGTTTACTGCGGATGTGATGATGATGATGATGATGATGATGATAATGTCTATTGAGTTCAACTAGTGCGTCCTAATAGCTCCGCTGGGTTTCGACTTTTTAAAGCTCAACGCTACTCGCGGTGGAAGCCGCGAGCCACGGAAGTAGGTCGTTGTGCAGCATCACCGAGATTACTGCGGATGTGATACAGTGCATTTCTATCACATCCCTTCCGACCTCGATGTGTGGCACGAAAGCACATTATTTGTCTCGCTACGTACGCGGTGGTGCCGCCGTCGGCCTCGATCCAGCGCTACGCCGACACGCGGTCCACGATCTGATTGCGACCCTTGACCGACAAGCCGTTGTCGAGTCCACTGCGCATCGCGCCCATGTCATACATGCTGGACGTGGCGATGGCGCACAGGCACGAGGCGATTTTCTCGGCGCTCAGCACGAACGAGTCGCTGCCGCAGATACCGAGAGTGTCGAAGAAATGTATTAGTCAAAGTTTGCTCATCGTCCGATCCGTCTGCGGGTACGAATTCGTATTCGCGCCGAGAGATTAATATCACAGCCTCCTTGTCTCTGACCACGCCATTGAAGTTGATCCAGGGAAAGATATGGATACCCCTTCCAAAACGCTTGCTTTCATGATTTACAGGTATCCTTTCCCAGGTCAACTCACGTGGAAGTCCCTCTACTCCGACAGATCAAGTGCGCTGATGCAATGCGCTCTCGTCTTTCATGTTTCAGATTCGAGACCCTTGCAGCTAAAGTCAAGTCGATGTACAGCTACCGAAGCTCCCCTTAAACCGTTGCGGTTTGCAACGATTTCTTACATCGGTTCGATCTGGAACTTTCTTTGCTCTGAAAAGCCCGACCACAGATGTTTGAGCTCACTTCGACGGTTCCACATACTCTGTCGGTGTCAGAAAGGAATGATGAACAAGTTACGGTATTACAGGGAACGTACAACAGGAGTACGATTTTCTACTGCAACCAGGAATTGAACTTGTTTTTTTTTTTCACCTCACGACTAATCTAGCTCCTCGTACCAGTCCAGAGTGGGAGGAAGCCAGCTGATGGCCCGGGGATGTGTTGGGCTTGCAGCTTTCCAGTCCTCAACAACGTCGCCCAGCCGATATATTTTGCCCTCGCTGTTGTACACAAGGCGAGATGTAAAAAGTCCTGGGGAACGGGCAAGCACGCACTCAATTGCTCGGTACAAACGCTCGAACGATATCCAGAGCTCGTGCTGCTCTTGAGACGGGCCAAGCGCGACGGCTTCAAGTCGAAGACCCGTTGCTTGGTGGTGGTGTTTCGCGCGATCATGATACGAGACGCAAACTCGCCCTCGTTCTTGTACAAGATCCAATCGGGACCAGTTTGCCGTTCGTGGAACGAGCTGTAACTCGCGATCACAATCTGATCAAAGAATGAGTCGGGCAACGAACTCGCAATATGATATTCCCATCGAACGTTCGCGGAGAGGTGAGGGAGAATTGTATCAGCAGGCAATGAACGGTAGACCTCAAAGGTCAATGGCTGACCGCCGAATCTCATGGACGCCAGGGTATTGGATCTCCAGAACCATGGAATCAAAAGATTTGAATCCCAGCACACCTCTTGGTTGCAAGTTGTGTGCACAAGGTTGGATACTTGAAGCAGTTTCTTCATCGCGAATACGCTCTCGCGATCGAGATGAAGCCACAGTGGTAAGCTCGTGAGTACGTGGTGTGGAAGAATCTCGGTGTGAACCTCGAGGTCGACAATCGGGCTCATAAAGTTGACGAGTACCATCGGATCCAAGACTATCAAATCATTTAGTTGAGCAATGCCGAGATCTTCATACCATAACACATCCCTGAGATCATGGAGAGTTCGCAAAATCTCGCGGTGTATGTCTTCATCTACGTCAGGAATCCTAGCCAGGAGAGTCTGCATGACGTCTGCGACGCTACAAAAGGGCTTCTTGACCCTCGTGACCGATGAAGTATATTGCCGCATGTCCCGAATCACATCGAGGGCTCTTGAGTAACTATTTGGCATGAGGAATGCGCGGTAGCTGGTGACGACAATCTCATCGATACGAGCTCTCGCTGCAGCTACTGACTCCTTGTCTATGCAACTCACCGCAACCCATTCAAGTTCGAGAAGGCGAGAGACTGTACGAAGCAACGAATTAGGTTGGGGTTCGAACAAATCCGAGCTACGCGAGGTGTCACCGGGTAGTTGTCGCCGATTCCATTGGTGTTCACTTGCCAAATCGTCAATATATTGCTGCAGCCGCTTCCGGAAGACCTCATAGGCACTCTTCGCGCTTGTTGCACTCTTCTCCACGAGGTCAGTCTTGGTCGCCACAATGGCGATCTCGGCGTCTGACTGGCGGCTACACACCAGACGGATCCATTTCAAAATCTTCGTATCCACGAACTCGTCCATAAATGACTCTACTTGCGCCCCATGGTCGGTCGATAGCACCGCTTCCGTCATCGCAACGTCGTAAGCGTGTAGGTCAATGCACACGAAGTAGATTGTGCGTCGTGTGAAGAACAGCGAGTGCAGGTCCTGGTACACGTCCTGGCCTGCAACATCGCACATCGTCACTTCATAGTTGGCGTCGGCGCGACTGAACTTGTGCACAAACTGGTCGACCCCAATCGTGTGGTCGTTGACATGTTCAAGATTTGGTGTGTCGGTTGCCACGGACTTCATCAGCGTTGTCTTCCCCACGTTGCTCGCGCCGAGGAAGGAAACCCTTGCTCGATAGTTGGTTCGCATGGAGAGGTACACTGTACTGTATCGACTCACGTGGGCTGTGCCCGAAGTGAATGAGTGAATGAACTTCGTGGATCGGGATCCGTGGCCATGGCGTTGCGGCGACGAATCGCATTCCGAAAGCTTTCCTTGACAGAAAGAGCAACTCTCTTTCATTTCGCGCGTTCCAGATTCCATGCCGGAGGTGCATAATCAGTGATGTGCTGATAGCGAAGTCTGGATTCTCAAGTCCAATTCCAGCAGAACTGGCGTGAGGAGGCGCAATGTGCGGTGCTTCGGTGGGTGGCTGTCAATCGACCGACTCGACTCGAGTCGCAAGGACTTCAAATCTGAAGCCGAGAGCCAAATGACGAAAGGAGAACGCGGCCTCGTTGCGCCAGATCATGTTGATCTGGCGGAAGCACCGGGCGCACTCGGAAGACGATGCGCGCAAATGATAGAATCCAAGCGTTTTGGAAGGGGTATCCATATCTTTTCCTTGTCCAACTTCAACGACGTGTCCAGAGACAAGCCGTCATGAGTTGGCTCAGCTTCTGTGTGATGCTGCATCGATGATGCAGCAGGTCGTTTGAGAAAAGGCAGGGGGTGAAACGACTCGAGACTTTGACCGACGGGTTTGCGAGGCGAATTGGACGAGTTCATCGCCACCAAGCACCAAGCAACCGGCAGCCACAGCGGTGTTGGATGGAATGGCGCGAAGATGGACTGTTTCGCTCCGACAGATCGGATCATTGCAATTAAAATAGCAACCATGACACAATCACGAAGGTTCGAGAGGATGACCAGACGAATACGCAGAACAAAATAGCTATCGGAGCAACGCTGAGATGTGAAAAACAAAGACAGAAGTGAAGTGAAGGGATCCTGCGAAATCTCGAACAAACTGGACTCAACACCCACGACCTCATCGAGACACGCGTCTGCTGGAACCAATACGAAGCCTGCAGATCCGGCGTGGTCCGTCACGGACAGCGACCGCTGTTCTCTGTAGAATAGCGAGTCTAGGCCTTTCGATGGAACAAGTCGTGGTCTGGGAGAAATGTGGCTGCGGGTTCTGTCTGGACGGCGTGTATCCTCGAGAATCATCTCGAATACAGAGCCAGTGGTCTTTCAACTGTAGGAAAACGGCTCGGTCTTGGAAATCTCTCCAAATTCCTTTCTCTCTCTCTTCCACTTCTCATGACTTGCACCAGTAGAAAAGAGCACGTACTAGGATCTAACAAAATAATCTCCGATTGGCGATGACCGATCAGTCTGAACCAGGAAGCGAATGTGCTTCTCTTCTGCATTGGCGGGCGTTGAAGTCCTAGAGCAAGACAGAAGCAGTGACTAGCCCAGGGCTCGTCGCAGCTATTGCTCGTTTTATCGCGAAAGCGATGCCTCGTCCAAAATCGCATGAAATGAACAGCTTGTAGTCTTCAACGACAGCAAGGGAAATAGGAAAGTGGTTCGGTCTCGAGAAAACCACGAGATTCCATTTTTTCTCGCCTTCATTCACCGGCGTTCACAACCAAAACCAATAAACTCAGAACTCTCCAATTTGCGGCCAACCGCACAAGCGACCCTTCGACTCCTTCCAGCTTCTTCCAGCTTTTCCAAGGGTCGCCCTCGGGCGACCACTCGCGGGCAACGTGAGCCGCTCGTTTGCGACGATCATGCACGGAGAGTCGCCCATGGCGCATGAAGATCGCCGAGCTCGAGTTCCGAGGCCGCGCGCGGAGAAGCCTGGAGCTGCAGGATGCGCCAGAGGGAGTGGGCTATGTGGGTGTCGGAAGGCGTACGCTAGGCGTGCGCTGCCCTGGAGTGAAGAAAGAACGAAGCTGTCGTCAGCTCCAACGACTCAAGGTTTCGAAATGCGCGTGCGCAAAGCACGTGCCACAGCAGAACGACGCGGTCGCTACTCCGGTGGTGGCGAGCGAAGGAGAAGACCCGCAAGGGGAAGAGATGGCGTGCAAGACGCGCTTGGTGACGACGCAGCCGCTGCTCTGGTGGTGGTCCGCGCAGGTAGAGGATGATTGTGCATGTGGGCTACCTTGACTTGGTAGATCTGCAGAGGACGGAGCGAAGAACGTTTGGTGATCGACTGCTCCATCGATTAAAAGCCAGACGACAGTGCCTGGAGAGGTACGAGGGAGTTCACCCGTTTGTGGTCGTCGCTAAGGCTCCGCGACGGCAGCAAGCCACAAGCAACCATGATACGCCCGGTTGAACAGAAGAACTGATTAGACCGGTTTGACAGAAGGTCGTCGGAACATTCCCGACGATGTCAGGAAAAGAGTGTGCTCGCCGTCGACGGTGGACCCTGTTGTCCTGAAGAAAAGATAAAAAGGTGCAGCCCGAACAGCTGCGGCTATTGGATTCTTTAAACGTAGCGATCTAATAGACCTCAACTTCAAAGTCAAGCCTTAAGCAGTACGTGTCTCAGACTGGCCAGGAGCTTCAGCAGGCGTTGAACGAAGCGCAAAAATCAGATGGAATCCATCTGAAGACAAAGGAAACCCATGGATTCTCTGCTAAACAACTCAAGAAACTACAAGCAACGATCAAGCGTCTTCTCCAACACGAATGGGTGAGCGCGAGTTGCGTTGACGCAGAGTCAATCAAAGCTGCGAGGATGAAGATCGAAGAGATTGTGGTGTCAAGCAACTGCAGCGTTTTGATGCCTGAGAGCTACGTTGCAGCTCTAGAGTTCGTTCGTGGTGTCCGCAGCCAGTCACCATCCACAGACACTCTGTCGCGTGTGCAATCAACTTTTGTGAGCGTCGATGAGTTTGTGAAGAGACTTCACGATAATCGCCGCAACGTCAATAATCGCCCCGACATCGATATTGACACCTATAAAGAGATCCTCCGGACATTGCACGACCTCGGCGATGTGTTGTGGTATGAAGACCTTGGCATTGAGAGACTCAAGCGGGAGGTGATCTTGGATCCGATGCTGCTCATCGACTTCATCCGTCCGTTTGCGGACCACAAGTTCACGAGCGAAGTGATGACTCATGACGCACTGAAATCCAAGCCGTTATGGCTTCATCTGGACCGAACATTCATGCTCACGGTGAAGCCGTTGTTGCGCGAGTTCAATCTCGTTCACGCAACACGAGGAGAGATGCGGTGGAACTCGGATCTGCTGGTGTCGGCATCGTGGAGGTCGAATATTCCCTCGTCCTTGCGTTTTGGTGGCCAATTACTATCGTATGAGTTCACGGAGACGGCCAAACGAGTTCGGCCCATGTCGAATAGAGCGGACCGTCTGGCAATTACAGCCAACGTGCAATGGGAGTACCATTTTCTGAGCCTACTACCCGAATCGGTCTTCGATCAAAGCGTGATTGCTAGTTACAACCCTCTTGACAATCGACAAGTTGGACCGGACTGGATCTTGTATCACAAGAAAGGCGTGTTTGCGTGCTGCATCGTCATCTCGCGACATCGGAAAACAAAGGAACGGATCATCCGACTTGAAGCCGTTGCGGGAGTTCCACGCAAAGAGCAAGCGGAGTTGTGGGCGTTGTTCGAGCGGCTCTGTGTGTCAGTGGAGAGATTGTTGCGTTGTTTCGGAGGACTCGTCGTCTCGCGCCATTTGCTGAAGGACTCGAGTGAGATGCTGAATCTGGATCAAGTTGTGGATGGTTGGCTGGAGACGAGGATGGTCGTACCGTGGCTTCCTCCAACGTTGGACTGGTATGACAAACTGCGGAAGGAGGCGGAGACCTAGAGAATAAACGCAATGCTGACCACTGTCATTGATATCTCAGTCCACTCGAACCTGAGAGGACCACGATTGAGAAGTTGGTCGCAGCGAGCAATTGCAGTTTCTCGGCTTTGAAACTGCGACGACGCCTCAATGGACAAGAGCTCTGAAGTGGAGACTTGCGACTCATTGCTCCGAGTTTTGGGCCGATTCGTAGACCCACTATATAGTATTTGTTTGATTCTCTGTTGCAATTCCCATTCTCCGAGTCAAGGACACCGACACTGGACAGAAAAACACTCGAAGTCAAATGCGCTCGTCACCGAGAACAAACTCTGGACTCCCCTCATGCAGTTACAGTGATTGACCAAACAGGACTATCGTGGGCGAGATCGCCACTACAGACTCTGTTGGCGCTCACGCGATGACCACCACGTTGCTGGACTTGTGAGTACTGCACTGTAGTTCTTGTGGCCAGGCAAATAAAACTGTTCGATACCCACCCCACAACCCCACAACATATCACCTACGTCGGTCTCCCGTGCGAATACGAGCCACCGGTGAAGCGCACGCCGCGGGAGATCGAAGAGGCAGGCAGTTAGGACCCCTGTGTGTCTTCCGCAGCGTCTTGCACTCGGTGGCTCGGTCCTCACATCGCGGATTTCGGTGACCTGCTGGGCGTTCTGGAGGAGGCTCCGGACGAGACGTCACGCGCTCACTGGGAGGTTGGAGCGACAGAGCGCAGCGGCGAAATTTCGCCATCGTGTGGTGCCGACCCCAACGGCAACGCAGCCGTCTCGCCAGTCGCCCGAGCGCGGCACGTCGTGCATCGCTCGTTCCCTCTCTTGCGCGCACTCGCACTTTGAAGAAGTCGGCACACACGACGAAACTCACGAGGATGCGCGCGCCTACGAAGACCAGCTGGGGAACGAGACGGCGAGCGCCGGGCAGCGTCCGAGAACGCTCTCGCCGAGGCGCGTCCACCCAAGTGCGTCGCGTGCCTGGCGCATGCAATGTCCTGCGAGCGTCGGGACTTCATGGGTGTGAACGGGAATGGGCGATGCTCGGCACGCGGGTCTCCCACTCGACGGGAAAAGAACTCCGCGGTAGCGACGCCACCCAACAAACGATTGGTCACGAGCAGAAGATGGAGAGCGATCAAAACGATCAAGAGCCAGACGACGATGAAGGGAAAACGCGACCATATCCGGTGGTGCTGGGCCATGGTTAGGTAGCACCCTCTCTCTCGTGCACCAGGTCTCCCAGGACGAGGCTGACAACGTGTGGAACGGGTCGAGATGTCTCGGTGGGCGCCCATGAACTCGCCTCGAGCTGCGAGGACTTCACATCTGAGGCAGAGAGTCAAGTAATGAAGGAAGAGCGAGACTTCGCTTCGAGTCGGCACACAGGTAGACTTGGAAGATGGTTCGTGCAAATGATAGAATCTAATCGTTTTGGGAGGGGTATCCATATCTTTTCCTTCCGCATCCAACTTCAACAGCGTGTCCAGAGACAAGCCATCAAGAGTTGACTCGGTTTCTCTTCCTGTCATTATCACGCAGCTGATGGGTCGGCTCGAGACTGAGTTTCTGAGGTGGATTGGACGAGGTCAACGCCACTAGTCACCACGCTTTTCTCGCGCAACCGGCAGCAACAACAGTGTTGGATGGAGTGGTTCCGACAGATCGGATCATGCTGAGCAACCATGACACACAATCACGAAGCGACGTGAATACTAGAATAGCTATCTGCGGAGCAGAGCGGCGCCGAGATGTGAAGAAGAGCGATGTCGAGATGCGAAAAAAGAAAAAGGAGTGCAGTGAAGGGATCCGGCGAAATCTCGAACAAACTGGACGCCTTATCCATGACCTCACACAGCCACGCGTCTGCTTCAACGCGAAGCCTGCAGATTCGGCATGGTCCGTCACTGAGAGAGACCGCTGTTTTCTGTAGAATAGCGGGTCTTGGACTTTCGATGGAAGAAGTCGTGGGTCTGGGAAAAAAAATCCGGCGGCGGGTTCTATCTGTACGGCGTGAATCCCCGAGAATCATCTCGAATCAACAGTCAGTGGTCTTTCACGACAGCAAAGAAAATAGGAAGCGGCTTGGTCTTGGAAAACTCACACGATTCCATTCTCTCTCGCCTCCATTTAGACCAAACCAACAAACTCATAGCCCCGTCCCCAGCCTTGTCAGGCGAGAACAAAAGACGGAACCGTCCCCCCAAGTAGCTGAGCTCGATCTCGGTGCGCTTGTCGAAGAATCTGCCTCTGGACGGCCGGACAGATAAGTTGCCGATTCTCTCTATTTTCGCGATAGCAAAAGAGACGACGAGAAGTGGATTTTTGAACCCACGGAGAGAAAGGAACCGGCGAGTCGTGGTTGATCACACGAGATGATGTGCAGAGACATCCAGTTCGCGAGTCAGAGCTTGAAGTCGCGTTAAGTGCGGATCTCCTGGCGCGATAAGTTCGGTTTCTCTCAGCTCTTTCTCTTTGTCACTGCATCAAGTGGAAGATGGAAGACAAACCGTCGAGAGAAGCGTTTCTCTATGCGAGTGGAAGCGGAAACGCGAAGATTGTGCGCGAGTATCTCAAGAAAGGAGGAGACGTCGACGCGAGAGACGAGGTGCGGATGCGGTTTTAGGAGGGAGACGAGAGGGAGGAAGTGAGCTGACGCGAGAGAGTTTGACAGCGTTGCATTGGGCATCACTGGGAGGCCAGGTTGAAGTCGTGAAGCTGCTGCTCGAGGCGCAATGCAACAAAGACGCTCAAAACTGGGTACGTGAATGTTTCTTGCGTGGGCGGTAGTTCTTGCGTGCGCGCGCTGGCTGCACGACACGTCGACGGGAGTGTGTTGGGACTCGTACTGATATGATCTCTTTTGTGTGGATGTGCGAGGTTAGGATGGAAGAACACCGTTGCATGGAGCATCAAGCAGAGGCAAAGTTGAGGTTGTGAAGCTACTGCTCGACGAGCAGTGCAACAAGGACGCTAGCGACAAGGTACGTCTCTGTATCGTGAGTGGACGGTCGCTCCCGCGCTAGTTCCACGCCACGACCACCGGAATGTGCTGGTACCCGAATTGATGACATTGTTTTGTGTGGCTGTATGGTAGTATGGATCAACACCGTTGCACGTGGCGTCAAGTGAAGGCAAGGTTGATGTCGTGAAGCTGCTGCTCGACGAGCAGTGCAACAAAGAGGCTCAAGATGAGGTGAGTGTCGATGAGTGGCCGTTCACGCGTCGCCTCCAACATGGGTGCGTTTGGAGCCGTATTGATTCTCGCGTATTTCTGCTCGTTTAGGAGGCATCGACACCGCTGCATGTGGCATCACGTGGAGGCCATGCTGAGGTCGTGCAGGTGCTGCTTGAGGCTCAATCCAACAAAGAAGCTCAAGACGAGGTACGTATCTGTGTTGTGAGTGGCCGTTCACTTGCACGCGTCGTCTATAGGACCCGTCCAAGGTAGTGTTGGAGCTCGTATTGATGTCATGTTTGTTTGTGGCACTTTGGGGTCAGGATGGAAGAACACCGTTGCATATGGCATCAATATATGGGAAGGTTGAGGTCGTGCAGGTGCTGCTCGAGGCGCGATGTAACAAAGAGGCTCAAGACGAGGTATGTCTCTCTGTGTCGTGACTGGACGCATTTATATGTGCGAATTTAGCAAATTTTACCATGACTTGGGCTTCTGCGCCGTCGGAAGAATCGTTGGACAGCGTTGCATTGGGCATCTCACGTAGGCAACGTCGCGGTTGTGAAGCTTTTGCTGGGTGCAAATTGTAGCCTCCACGCCATCGAATCGCAACTCACCAAATCTTCGACTTCGCCTCAACCACGTCGTGTGTAGAGTGGGCGAACGCCTTTCCATGCCACGATTGTCAAGGACGACTTTAGGTTTGATGGCCACAGAATAATACGCGATGTCACGTTGCGAGTTCTGCAAGCGCTTGTAACGTACGGTGCCGAGTGGGACGCAAAGTGCGAGATGATGATCAGCTCCGGCGAAGCCTTGCCAGAAGCGTCAACTTTGAAGATTTGTATTGATATTTGGGGACGTGAACGGAAGAATCAGCCGAGTCTGACTGAGATTCCACTTCAAACGATCCAACGCGGAGTCGACGCCACTCGAACGTACATAAGAGGGCTCCTGAAGTCGAAGTTGAAGCTTTTCCGATCGAAACTTGGCATTATCGGCGCGAGCAACTCGGGGAAAACTAGCTTCTTCAAGTCGATCATAACCTTGATGTCATCGCTCGAGCATATAGACAATCGCACGATCGCCATCGACTACTATCGACACTTGTTCGAACACGCTGGTAAGAGCTACGAGTTCACGATATGGGACTTTGCCGGTCAAGACGTGTATCAACCTGTCCACGCCATGTTCTTCACAAGACGGACGATCTACATCTTGTGTATCGACATGCATTCGTACGGTGTGGCATTCAAGCAAGCGACGCTTCTCGCCGACTACGACTCGCAAGTGGATCAGTTCATGGATGAGGTCGTGGACAAGAAGATCTTGAAGTGGATTCGACTGATCATCGCTCGTCAGTCAGATGCGGAGTTTGTGTTCGTTGCAACGAAGGCGGACAAGGTGGATGCGAATTCACGACTCGCCAAGGCTGTTCAGTCAGATCTCGAGAAGCGTCTCAAGCAGTACGTGTCTCAGACATGTCAGGAGCTTCAGCAGGCGTTAAGAGAGGCACAAACGTCCAATACAGTCCATCCGAAGCCAAAGGAGACCCGAGGGTTCTCTGTTCAACAGCTCGAGAAACTGCAAGCAACGATCGAGCGTCTTCTCCAGCACGAATGGGTGAGCGTGAGTTGCGTTGATGCCGAGTCGATCAAAGCTGCGAGGACGAAGATCGAAGAGGTTGTGGTGGCGAGCAACTGCAGCTTTTTGATGCCTGAGAGCTACGTAGCTGCTCTGGAGTTCGTTCGTAGTGTCCGCAGCCAGTCACCATCTAGAGACGCTCTGTCGCGTGTGCAATCAACTTTTGTAAACGTCAACGAGTTTGTGAAGAGACTTCGCGACAACCGCCCCGATATCGATTTTGACACGTATCGAGAGATTCTTCGGACACTGCACGACCTCGGTGACGTTTTATGGTATGAGGACCTTGGCATCGAGAGACTCAAGCAGGAGGTGATCTTGGATCCGATGCTGCTGATCGACTTTATCCGTCCGATTGCTGACCACAAGTTTACGAGTGAAGTGATGACTCACGACGCACTGAAATCCAAGCCGTTATGGCTTCATCTGGACCGAACATTCATGCTCACGGTGAAGCCGTTGTTGCGCGAGTTCAATCTCGTTCACGCAACACGAGGAGAGATGCGGTGGAACTCGGATCTGCTGGTGTCGGCATCGTGGAGGTCGAATATTCCCTCGTCCTTGCGTTTTGGTGGCCAATTACTATCGTATGAGTTCACGGAGACGGCCAAACGAGTTCGGCCCATGTCGAAAAGATCTGACCGCCTGGCAATTACAGCCAACGTGCAATGGGAGTACCATTTTCTGAGCCTACTACCCGAATCGGTCTTCGATCAAAGCGTGATTGCTAGTTACAACCCTCTTGACAATCGACAAGTTGGACCGGACTGGATCTTGAATCACAAGAAAGGCGTGTTTGCGTGCCGCATCGTCATCTCGCGACATCGAAACACGAAGGAACGTATCATCCGGCTCGAAGCTGTTGCGGGAGTTCCACGCGAAGAGCAAGCGGAGTTGTGGGCGTTGTTCAAGCGGCTCTGTTTATCACTTGAGAGAGTGTTGCGTTGTTTCGGAGGGCTCGTCGTCGCGCGCCATGTGCTGAAGGACTCGGGAGAGATGCTGAATCTTGATAATGTTGTGGACAACTGTCTGAAGAGCAGGGTGAACGTGAGTTGGCTTCCTCCAACCTTAGACTGGTATGATGAATTTCGCAAGGGAGGTGCCTTTGTGTCTTCAGAAGGTAACCTCGACATCTCAGCCAAAGCCCCCCAACAGCGTAAGAAAACATTTGGTGGTGCAATCGACAACAATCCGTATCGAGACTATATTGTCCAACAAGTTACGAGCATGCCAACGAATCGACTAGATAATCATGTATCCACGTTCGAAGCATGCGGGTCTGGTGATTTGGTGTTACTTCAAAAGTTACTTGATTCCGGTGAAAGCATTAATTCGGAGGATTTGGTACGTTTCGTATTTTTGGTACATTTCGCTATGTGTTACTTATAGTTTTGCTGCTTCCAGCAAGGAAATACACTGCTCCACAAGGCATGTCAGTTGCCGAGGTAGCTCGTTTTCTATTAAATCAAGGCGCTTCAGTTTCTTTTCGAAACAAGGTACACTTTATGGGCGAAGTAGCTCGTGGGGATCATGAGCTGACGGCGACTTGTTATGGCAGGCCAAGCAAACCCCTTTGTGTTCCCTTTTGTCATCTCGGCTACTCGAACTGCATCAAGATGATCTCCTAGAGGAGGTACTCGAGTGTATACAACTTCTCCTGGAACACGGCACGAAATGGGACGACGTCTGTGAGGATTCAATTCGCCGAGTAAATGGTGGTAATACTGCTCGCAGATTCGCCGTCAGTGTGAAGACTTGGGTCCAATCAAGCACCAAAGGTGACCGAAAGATGCTGCCAAAACTGCCTAGCTCAATATTTAAGCGGGGTCCTCGAGCAATCACAGATTTTTTTGTGCACACTTTACAACCATCCAGAGATCACTTTCGACTGCGCATCTACCTGCTAGGGCATGACGAAGAGGTGAAACGTGAGTTGGCTGCTACACTACTTGAACCAGGTGAATTGCTCAATTGTGCTAGCCGAGTACACTTGACCAACTTCAACGAGTTGAACACAACGAGAAGGCATGATATTTCAGTATGGAATCTCCCCTCCGGGCAGAATTTTGACGTGGTCAATTCCATCTTCTTCGCTGACCAGACCCTGTTTGTGGTGTGTCTGCGTTCGGCAGTGTCGTCAGAACCTGATCCGGAAGGCGATATAAATGCTACTCACACGCAGTTGGAAGTCACGGAAGCAGTACGCTTGGTGATGTTAATCCACGCTCGACATCCAGATGCCGCCATCGTTCTTTGTGATGTTTCTTCTGGCAGTGACGAGCGATTTGAAAACATATCGTGTGCGTCAAAGTCGGTAATGAAAGAATTGGATATAGTCACCAATCAATGTGTCACCAGTATTGATCAAGAGGCTGCCGTTTTTCTGAATTGCCATAGCCAGACAGACAGGCGAGCCGCATTTTGGAGCACTAGAGTCAGTACCAACTCGGACGATGCGCAGAAGATTGAAAACGCGCGATCATCTTTAGTCAGTTTCAAGACCAAGTTTTCATCTTTTGTTCGAAAGTGTGTTACTACTCGAGTCGGTCAGCACGTTCAAGATTGTACGGACACAACCACTCCAAGTGTTGGGAGCATTCGAAGCCGTATTCTTCAGCAATTCACCGAGTGTGCACGCGGAATTCCGATGACAGAGACACTTGAGGAAATTATCCAAGTAATCAGGCATCTGCGCGAGGAGGCTTCCCAATACCCAGCGGGGCTACGGATACAAAAACTGTTCTTCTCGCGGAGGAGGTTGTTTGAGTCTCTTCGAGCTAAAATTCCTGGACTCGATCAACACATCTTCGACACCAAAATTCGCGAGTGCCTTGATTTGGGAGAACTAATGCAGAGCGATTATGTGCAATGTGACAATGGCAACACCGAAGTCAAACTTGCCATCGATCCGGGCTTTCTTATGCTTCTCATCGAGGGTGCGTTCAACGGAGCAACTGGCAAGGGCACGTTATCTCAAGAGGAGCTTCGCAGCCAGCCGATGTGGAATGAACTTGATGACGAATCAGTCGAAATCGTGGTGTCAATGCTTGAAAATATGCGGCTGGCGTATCGTGTGAATGAGCTAAGCAACTCCAAATATCTTCTGGAGTTCCCAACACTATCTGTTCCAACCTTAGGTGAGACATCTCCGGATGGTACTGTTGACAATACTGGATCATTCAAGTTGGCTCGTGAATATGAGTTCGTGATCGAACCGCCTACACTTTTGCTTGGGCACGTGCTGGCTGCAACTCGAAACCTTAGATGCCATACACCGCTCTTGAATGACAAACAAGCAGTTGTAGGAACAACCTCAAGCACGCAATCTGAAGCCGGTATTCGCTGCGATCAAGTCTTCGTTGGAATCCGGAAGGCTTCAAGTCACGACCGTTACGTACTTCAACTGGAAGTGCAAGCATCAAACCCTCCGAGGGACTCGCAACGCAATCACTTTTCGGCCCTTCACTCGTCTATACAAGACGTTTTTGACCAGTATCCAGGGTTATTCATCACGTGGACACCCTTGGGGTGGCTGCCTGTTACATGGGCGTATCAGGAAAACAAGAGCAAGGACGACAGACGCCGAAGACGAGCTCTTGTTGTGGATGATTCTCTGTCGTACACCAATGTCTGCGTGATCGGATCTCGTTACTGGGGGCGCTCGTCGTTGATAAAGTCGCTGATAACGAACAATCCATCCATACAACAACCCGAGCAGCCGGAGCTCGGACTCCAAGTAACCTCAGGTTATTTTATCGAAGGAAACTCCGCCAGCATCTTTGCGAAACGCCATGTCGTAAACTTTTCGGAATTTTCTGGAGAGCCCAAGTACGAGGAGATGCACACACTCCACTACAAACAGAGCATGATTTTTCTCATTTGTGTGGATCATGGGGCGTATGCAACTGCCCGAGCTCAAGCAACAATACTCGAGGACAATGATAGCAGCGAAGGCGTTCGCGTAGATGCCTTCGTTGCGCGGAACATTGTTCGGCGGGTAGAGAGAGTGCTCGATCACAAACGTGACGCCCGGTTTGTGTTTGTTGCGACTAAGGCTGACAGAATCAGTGAGACTCGAGCAAGTGAAGTGAAGAAAGACTTCGTGAAACGATTGCGAGAGTATACTCGATTACACACGAGGTCCATCAAAACGCGTCAACGCCAATATTCAGAAGGAGCTCTCAATAGTGTGAGTCCATTGTTGAGTAACATGCTTGCATATGCGCAGCGACTGGAGATAGAAGTTGAAGCGATGGAATCGACAAATAGCGATACTTGGATCCGAGTGAGCTGCGCCGATAGCCAGTTGGTCTTTGACGCTCAACAGAAGATCGAAAGTCTGATTGTGAAGGCTCAGAGCAGTGTGTCACTTCCGAGGCGCTATTCGCAAGTATTCGAAGAGCTGAAAACCAAGCGTCAGGGACTTCGAAGTCTGACTGGAAGTTGTCGATTCACCTCTTCAATCACGTCGGCGAGACAGCTCCGTATGGAGATTCAAATCCCTGAACTCAATGCGGCCATGTTCTACGACGCTCTTACGTTGCTCACTGATTTCGGTGACCTTGTTCTCCTCGGCAACTTAATCGATGGAGATATCTTGGACGATCGCCCATCAAAAGATGACGCCGCAAAGATCCTTTTGGATATACAGTTGGTCGTGGACTTGGTTCGTAACCTGTTTGATTCGCAGATGAACGTCGAGGCGATTCCTCACCACGAACTTATCCGCCTTCCACTATGGAGTGATGTAGAGGACCCAGACTTGCTCTCCGCGATGAAGCGTCTGCTTCAGAAGTTTCGACTGGCACGCTCATTTGAATCACCCATGCGACTTGATTCGCACCTCGTTGTCCCGGCGTTTTGGAAACAAGCTGTCGGAAATCACGATATCAACATCACTCCACCAGCGTTCCGCTCCACCTTCCACGAATCGAATCACTACAACGTCTTGTGGAGGTATTACGTCGGCTGGACACTGCCCGATTCTTTTTTCGAGGATTTGGCAATCGCTAGTTACCCGATGGACTGGCCTCGACACGTGTATCGAGGGCTTATCAAATTCATTGATCGCGCGGGCGGATCGGATCGAGTTGCTTGTCAAGTCTGGATCGAACGAGAAGAGCCAAACGGCAACAACAAGGGCCAATATGTCGTGTTCGTCGGCGCAACTTCGAACACTCGAGAGAGCCAGGAGGTTGCTTGGGCCGCTTTCAAGCATGTCGTCGAAGCAATGACACGTACAAGGGATGAAAACCATCCAGGTTTATTCGCATCACCAATCGTAAAGGGTGGAAATGGGCATGACGTGCCTGTTGATTCGGTTTTGCGGAGGGGCGGTGACAGGGACTGGATGCCGCCAAGTCTACACGAGTACAATGCCATTTTGTTGACTCCCGCCTCGAACCCAAGCCAATGACTAAGTGGTCGCAAGAGTTGTCTCGAGTCGCCTAATGATAGCCCATGTGCTGGAGGAAGTGCTTGTGAGCCTTTCGAGCGTAGCGTCTAGGTACCTTCTTATTTTCGTTGGATCTCACACATCCATCTATCTGGACTCACAGGAACAGCATGCCACAAATGGATCAGAATCAATCCACACACACGATGTCCAAGCAAGATGACACGTCAATGCCGTCTGAAATCATTCTGCAAATGAACGTATCCTTTTTCTATATTTCGGGAGCTTAGATTTACAAAGTAACAACGAAACTCAATTTGAGCTTTTCTTAACGCCCCGTAAAAAACTATTGTCCTGGCCATGACCATTGATACACGAGAGCCTTTGGGAGGTCACAATTTAGCAAGGAGAGCACCTACAATCCTACCAGATACAGCAAAATGAAGGCAATGCTACTGGGAACATATATTTCTGCTTCCATCATGCAGCAAATGCATCGTGCGATTTGGTTCTCAAGAAAAGCGAGTTCGAAATGTACAAGAATATATTCTCGCGTGAGTTGTTTAGGCGATTCCCACTCTGAACAAGCACATTTAGAGGATTAAACGGCGCGTATATGCAGAAATATACATAACGTTCATTCATGTAGTGTTCAGGGAACGGCGAACGCTTTGGGAGGTGGTGTTCATGGTGTCCCCATATCCGCGCTCCGATGGTTTGGTGGCTTGTTTGATGGAGGGATCGCGGTAAGTTACACGGTAAATTACCTTTTCAAGCAATCAGTGGTGGAATAATATGTAAATTACTGCAAAATACACGTGATCTAGCCCTTTGGTCCCATCTGTTTCCACTTCCCTCAAATCCATTTGTCGGAACAGCTTCGAAAAACGCAAATTCGACCAATAAGATCTCCGAAAACCCACGTCGTTAACAAAACACGCCGATTGAGAAGACGAAGAGCTATCCAAATCCGTTTTCAGATTCGTAAAATTCCACACCGTTGAAAAAAAACACAGGTTCAAAGTTGGTGTATCAATGATCATGGCCGGGACAATAGGGGGTTTCAGAGTTGAAAAATCACGGCATTTTTTTGGTGTGTTTTTTTGCAAAAAATCATTCCAAGAAATGCGCCTCTTGAGACGCATTTCTTCGAAAGATTTTTTCCAGTGGAAAATATTACAACACTCCCTGTCAAATCAGTTGATCTACTTTAGGAGGATTATCAACTCTGACAGTGGTTCCCCTTGAAGTACCCGCGTCTTTGGCACTTGCAAGATTTGGCGGCAACTACCCCATCAACATGGCTGGCGGCGGCAAGAAGAAGAAGCAACAGGCGCAGCACGAAGACTCGGATGCTACTGGAAAGCCCTCTGCTCACACAGCGCCATTCCAGCTCCGCGCAATGCTCGACTGGGCATCCATTGAAAGGAATCGTCTTGTGCTTGTTGGCGAGTCGAATAGAGGCAAGAAGGTGAAACACGGAGGTGGAGAAACAAAACTCGCTGCGTTTGGCCGTATGGGAGACTACGTGTACAAGGCAACGCTAGATCACATGCGGAAAGAGGGCAAAGTGGATCCTCGCTACAGCGTCAAGTGGGATTCAACCACGGCACGCAGTCGCTGGAACTCATACTTTGGTCGGTACAAGAAACACAACTTCAACATGACCAGTCAAACCGGCTATGGTGTTCCCGAACCATACGCCAGTAAGGGAATGACGATGGAAGAGTATACCGAGATGGTGTGCCCCAATTACCATGAGATGGACCAGCTTTTTGGAACGCAGGCCAATGTGAACCCGATTTCAGCGCAATCCGAACCAGTGTTGTCAGATGATGGAGAGCCGGCTACGATCAGTGATGACAGTGGCAACGATGCTGGCAGTATCCAAGACGTGAATGATGGAGATGCTTCGCTCATGATTGATGGCGAGCCCTTTTGCTTCCTAGAGGCTATGCACTTGATCCTGATAGTGGTGAGCGTCTGGAAGCACCACCTCTGGATCGAACGGATGCTCTACTCGAACGTTGCCGTCAACTTGTTGGTGATATCGAAGATGAAGACTTGGATGTGGTAATCGATTGCGAACAATCAGAAGCTGTTGATGTGACGTCGTCTCCACCGAACCCACCAACACAAACGACTCGCACACGACCAATCCAATCCACAGAGCCAACCCAAGCTACGTCGGCAGAGCCAACCCAGCCAACAACCACGCCAACAGAGACGGAGGAGCAACGTGCCGAAAGACTTGGACTTGAGAAGGCCAAATCAGCCAAGCGAAAGGACTTTACGAGTGTCTTCATGGGTGTAGCGGAGCAACGGCTTGAGTTTGACCAGGAAAAGAGCCAAAAGGAGTTCGTGGTGACGAAGAAACGATTGAGGTTGGAAGAACGAAAACATGAGGCTGAAGTTGATCTTCGTAGACAAGAAATCGAGCTCAAGGAGCGTCAGCATCGTGACAACCTCGCACAAAAGCGAGAAGAAGAAAAGAACAAGATGGTGGTACAACTGCTGTTGAGCGGCATGCCACTCGAGACCGTCAAGATCAATGTTAACGCGTTTTTTGGTTGAGTAGTTTAGATTGCTATTCCAGTGCTAGAGTTGTTTGTGTCACTGAGTACTCAACAATGCATGTTTCAGACGCTCACGCTTACGTCTGCCTTCATTTGCATCTCTACCATCTTGGTCTGTTGCACGTGGGTCATCCGTGGATGCTTCGTCATCTAGGTCTTCGTTCTCCCATGGGTCATGAAGAGCGATCCCAATATTGTGTAGCATCGCACACGCAAGAATGTGATTGTTGACATGCGTGAAATCTTTCTTGGTGTTGAGCTGAGTGCGAATGCCTTTCAACGACATCCACCGATACTTCAGTAGACCGATGCAATTCTCTTTGACCACACGAGCGCTGCTGAGTGTCTCGTTGAAGATCTTGTTCTCATCTTTATTGGCTGCAGGAGACTTGTACGGAACTATCAACCGTCTTGATATGCCGTAACCAGAATCGCCGAGTAGATACTGCTCGCCGGAGAAGAAAGCGTCTGGGTTGGTCATAATTGACGACTTGGGAAAAATACTGGAGTCGTGGCACGATCCTGGCCATCCTGTGAACATGAAGATGATGCGTTTGTCTTCATCACACACCACTTGAACGTTGAAGCTGTACCGGGATTTGCGGTTGAAATGGAGGCCGCCATCAATTGCAGGTTTCTGGTCAAAGATGATGTGCGTTCCATCGACCATTCCCACCACACCATCGAGTCCAAAGCGTGCTCGGTGGTATGCTGCGCTTAATACTCTTCGGTTGTGGGATGGCCACAAAACAAAGCGCGAGTAGTGTCGAAGTAGTGCTCGTTGTACACGACGAACATAGGTTGATAATGTTCCCGTTCCAATTCCGAACTCGCGTGACACACGCCCCACAGAATTGCCGTTCCCATGAGCACCATGCCATTCGAGCGTGACGGCAAGTTGGATTGCGACGGCGCGCTGCTTGTTGTGGGAGTTGTTCTTGAACACGCGGTCGTCTTGAATGAGGTCAACGAGGAAATCGAATGTTGGCCGTGTGACTCGCAGCGTTTGAAAGAATTCGGAATCTTGCAGCTGCATAAACTCAAAGAGCTTGTCTGATGACCGCGCCACGTTATTGCGTGGGTTGAGGTAGCGACACACGCTCAAACCCCCATACAAATCCACAATTTCCTGGATCTCCTCTTCACGACCACCGCCTTCGATCTCATTCAGCAATGCCAATTGATAGATCAAAGTGGATAGATCACGTCGTAGCAGCTTTTGTTCCGTTGGTGGCATTAGTGCTTGGAAACCGCGGATGGCGTACCTTGGCGTGTTGTGTTGGATTGCCGTGGATTCTTCGAGTTTGGTGAAAACTTGTGTTCCCGAGTTCTTTTGAAAATGATGTATCAACTTATGGGATTATAGATTTTGCGATGATGATGGAGATGATTTCTCTTGGTTTCTGGGAGTGTTCTCTTGCCGCAGTCGATCTCCCCTGAGAGCCGGACCAAGAATCATTTTTGGTGTTATTATTCCTCATCATTTTCCCAAAAAAATCGCAACTCTGAAACCCCCTAATAGTAGATGATGAAGGTGAAGTCTATTGAGCGCAATAAATGCACCGCAATAGCTGGAGCTCTTGTGCATTTCTGATCTTCGCGTGGGTCAACCTGGCTAGTGAGCGGTAGGGTCCGATCCGGGCCAGGACCAGGTCAGGTCTTGCCGTTCGGTCACGTGGCCTGGAAGTAACAAATAGGTGTGACCTGTAAAGAGAAAGGAAGCAGATTTCCTGCCACCACTGCATAATCTTCCCTCTCGTTTCTCCACTTATGCTTTCAGTACCGCCTGAGTGACAATTCAAGTGAGATCTATTCGTCTGCGCACATAGAGACCGATAGCCGGTGCTAGTTGCCACCGTTAGGATTTTGCCCCCCTTCTCCAATGTGCTAGATCACTGTTAAGAAGATCTGCGATGCGGATGTGTATTTCTCTCATCGTGGGGTGCACGACTTTACTGCTCGTTCGGGTATCCATTGGTAGGTTTGCCGCTGCAGTCGCGATGCAGTTTGTAGCTCTTGGATGGTGATGATGATGAAAGTTGGAGTCTATTGGGTTACAACTGTGTGAACGCCTATAGCTTTGAATATGCAATGACAATGCGCGGTGCATGTCGGGCCAAGAGAAGCGTGGTGGCCGCCACGGGGGGGGGGGGGAGGGGGGGGGGGGGGGGGGGGGGGGGGGGGTCACCATGATGGGAGCAAAGATCCCCGTTCCGGGACGGTCGGATCCGGTGACGTGCCGCTATGGTTTCTTGAACACACAAACGGCAGTGGCAGCAGTTTATCGCCTCCGAGGGCTGGCAATCGAGTGATGACGCTCAATATTCGCCCGAGGTAATTGCACTTGCCGGTGGGGGCGGTCGGGCCGCCATGGGTCGGTGTAGCGCGTGGAGTCAGTCCTTCGATTGACAAACGCGGTCCGTTATGGAGGTGGGGGGCAGAAGCGGTGCCACACGGGTGCAGCGCAGAGTTCTGGTGGTGGTGAAGCAGCCGCCGCTAGGGCGCACAATCTTCAATCCTACGGAAGCAGCTGAAACAGTCTTGCAAGCGCCGCACGTTTTCTTCGATCAGAGCGAAGCAAGTGAAGCGATCTCGCAAGCGCAGCACGGTCTTCGAGGGGAGGGAGGGGGGAGGGGGGGGCGGGGAGGCTGAGCCTCGAGGAAAGCGCGGCCTTGATGTCGGGAGCGTCGACGGCGTTGCTGAGTGAAGAACTCCTGAAGAGAACTTGCGGGCACTGAGGCTCCGCAGTCGTCTGGTGACTGGGGGGGGGAGGGGCCGCGATAAGGACGCGCACGAGCTCGCGCTCGCTGCGTTCATCGCCGGCCGTTGGCACGCGCGGGGCGCGCCGACCTCTTGCTCGCGTTCGCTTCCATGCTCTTCCCACGTCGGGCTTGCCACCAGCTGCCGTCGTGGCCGCCACTACACTTGGTTTCCGTATGCAGGGCGACTTTCATCGGCCACGTGGCAGCTGGTGGCTGGGAGCCAGAGCCGAGGCCTTGGTCCGAAGAGTGGTGGTCACTTGAGCTCGAGGTTGAAAGTTTGAAAGTAGCTCTTGGATGGTGTCGGTTGCGATCCATTTGACGGTCAGGTCAGCGTCTTTTCTATGTGCAGGGCGTGACCTGTGGGGCCCCGGTCACTTGGTGGTCAGGCGCAGAAACATACTAATTTATTGGGCGAGCGAAGGACAAATCGTTCACAAAGCGCGTTAGGTAGTTAGTTAACATCATCTCGGTTGAGGAGTCCCCACTGCGATCTGAGTCATCCTCATCACTGTTGTGCATTTCGTCGGCGGAAAGCCCGCGCATGTCGTCAGGTGCAGATGCTCCCATGAGACCCTTTCGATCGTTCTCCAGCGACGGGTGGGACGCATCAAAAGACTATTGGCGGCATGGTGTTAGAGATTGCGATCAGATCAATCTCGTTTTCTTATCGCGGTGATTACATTTCCAGCGGCGTATGACGCCCCACCAATGCATCACGCGGACACGCGGAGTAAGTTGTGAGTAGGTTTACGATCCCAGTCGCCAGAGGGCAAGTCTGGAGATCTTGGAGGCGGCAAGCCGACGGACTTGGCCACCTGTATCCGACGTGAGGGGAGAGATCAAGTTCCGAGAAGGCGCTAGGGCAGAGACCTAGCTGTGCTCCTCACGCTGCTGCACAGTCGGGTTGCTGTTGCCCGATACCAGAGCCAGAGCCGGCGCTGGCTCTGGAGCAGGAGTGCCCAACGCCCATGGTGCCGATCCGTCACTAAAGGCGCAGTCAAACCGGCGGTGAAGGCGCGCTCGGGATCTCGCCGCCACTCCGCTTGAAGCCGGATGTGGAGCAGGAGCGGGAGCAGAAGCTGAGGTCAAAACCGACGACCACGAGCCAGAGCCCCCGCTGCCCTGCCCTTGCTGCCCTTGTCCTTGTCGCGCTTGGACGGACACGGTATGTCAGCGAAGTCTCCTTCACCAAAAGTTACGCTCGACGAAGTTTTGCGCAGCCTTTAGGTGAGCTCAACCTGGGTCGGCGGGGTTACTGTTGGATCTGCCGCTGCTGTCATGTGGTCCGTCACTAAGAATAGGTCTTCCGTATGCAGGGGCAACTGCACGCAATGGCGGATGACGCTTTGGATAGCACGATTGAGATGTGGTGACGGGCGGCGATGACCTCGTCCAATGGACCTCGGAAACACGTCGATCAAAGTTTCGGGTCAACTCACACCAAAGGATCAGCTGCGTCATCAACAGGTCATGATGGCTTGTCTCTTGACACATCATTGAAGTTGGACAAGGAAAAGATATGGGTACCCCTCCCAAAACGCTTGGTTTCTATCATTGGCAGGTATCATCTTCCAAGTCCACCGGTTGCTTCCGACAGATCAATTGGGAACAAGGTGGCGTTCTCCCCTGATCGTCTGGCTCTTGATGTTCTTGATCGCTCTCCATCTTCTGCTCATGACCGATCGTTTGTTGGGTGGCGTGGTGTGGCTCCCGCGGACACCACGCCACACAACAAACGGCCGGTGTCTTCGTGCAGTCCTTAGTTTATGTTTTCAGCGAAGACTGACTCGAGCGAGCGCTCCCTTTCATACCCATGGAAGCCCTAGAGTCCCGATGCCCGCATGGCGTTGCATGCGCCAGGCACGCGACGCACGTGGCGAACGCGCCTCGGCGAGAGCGTTCTCGGACGCTGTACGGCGCTCGCGATCTCGCTCCACAACGCCCAAAATCGCTTCACAGCCAGCCTTCGTAGGCGCACGCATCCTCGTGAGCTTCGCTGTGTGTAGTGACTCCTTCAAGGCGCGCACATGAAAAAGGACGAACGACGCACGACATGCCGCGCTCGGGCGACTGGCGAGACGGCTCCGTTGGCTTTGGCGTTGGCACTACACGATGGCGAAATCTCGTGGCGTCACGTCCGGAACCTCGTCCAGAGCGTCCAGCAGGCCACCGAAACCGCCATGTGGGTGGACCAAATCGCTGCTCGTGTGGGTGAGAGAGCGGGCTGCCTGACCAAGCGATGGCGCCAACGCACTCGTCGAGGACCCAGCCTCCAAGTCCAAGACGCTGCGGAAGAGGCACATGCGTCCTGGCTGCCTGACACTTCGGTCTCCTGCGGCGTGCACTTCACCGGTGGCTCGGATTCGCGCGGGAGACCGGCGAAGGTAATATGTTGTGGGTTTCGCACAGCCTTATTTGACTGGTCACAAGAACTGCAGTGCAGTACTCGCAAGTCCAGCAACGTGGTGGTCATCGCGTGAACGCCGACAGAGTGTGTAGTGGCGATCTCGCTCATGATGGTCTGCTTGGACATCTACTGTGACTTCATGAGTGGAGTCTGCTTGGACAATTACTGTACCTCCATGATGAGAGTCCAGAACGTGACAAGTGCATTTCACATGGTTGCGACTAAAACAGGTCATTTTGAAGGTCAGGTCAGCGGCTTTTCTATGTGCAGGGCGTGACCTGCAAGGCCCCGGCCACCCGATGGTCAGACGCAGAAACATACTAAATGATTGTGCGAGCGATTGTCTGATTGACCACAAAATGCATTAGGTATTTATTTAACATCATCTTAGTTGAGACGTCCCGAGTCATCCTCGCCACTCGAGCACTTCATGGTCGGAAAGCCGGCACATTTCGTCAGATGCACATACTGGGCATATGCATCCGACGACATGTGCGGGCTTGAGATCGTTTCAACGATTCTCTAGCGACGGGTGGGGCGCATCAAAAGACCAATGGCGGCATGGTGTTAGAGATTATGATCAGACGACCTGGTTTTATAGCACTTCCAGTGGCGATTGCCGCCCTCAGAAACTATTCGCCAACTTTGACTCGTGAAAGCCCATCCAATTAGCACATTGCGCGGACGTGCTGGGTGGGTTTGGAGAGGGCTGACGATGCGTGGTGTCAGAGGGTAAGCCTGGGGACGGATCTTGGAGGAGGGAAGCTCACGGGCTTGGCCGCGAGGATCCGACGAGAGGCTGGAGATCCAGGCAGTGGGGCAGCTCAAGGATGCTATCGAGGTTTCTATGGGGAGAGACCTAGCTGTAGCTTCTAACACTGCTGCACAGTCTGATTGATGTTGCCCGATACCCGAGCCGGGGCCGACACTTGCTCTGGAGCAGGAGTGTCCGACGCAAGGCGACAAATGCGCGTTCAGGATCTTGCTGCCACTCCGCTCGAAGCCGGAGGTGGAGGAAAAGCAGGAGCAGGAGCAGAAGCCGACTACCAGGAGGCGAAGCCTTCACTGTCCCGCCCTTGTTGCCCTTGTCCTTGTCCCCCTTGGACGGACACAGCGTGTCAGCAATGCCTCCTCCACCGACAGTGACGGTCGACGAAGTTCTGCCAACCAAAGGCGAGCTCAACCCTGTTAAATAGATCGGCGGCGCCTCACTTTCGCATACAGCGTCGACAACCAACTAGGTCTGTCGCTGCTGTCAAGTGATCTGCCACTGGCGGACCACATGACAGCAACTTGTTAGTGGCGGACTCCGCCTCTAACAAGATGTTTTTTTGCGTGCGCACGTGCGACAGCGCACAATTGGCGGAATATGTGACGAAGCGATGCCCGTCGGACGTAGGAAATTCCAGAATGCTGTATTTGATTAGATGCTCCCTAGACTATGTTGCTGCCCTCATGGAGGCGCCATGACCGCCTCCATGGTTACGCTATCTATAGTCGCCGAAAACGCTGTTACAATCCACCATTCTGATTGGTCAGAACCTGATCAATCGGAATTCACAAATTCCACGAATCATGTTTTTGAAAAACATGATTACGTGACACGACCCCCTTTTAAAAAGGCGTTTTACTTGGTCGGGCAGTTAGGAGCAATATGCCCCTGCTGCTTGCAGCGGTGGCAAATCGCAGTTTTAAGCCACTCCGCCGTCGACACCGGATTGGTGCCGCCCACCACACTGTGGTCGTAGCGTAGCGCGATTGCAATAGTGTCGTCCAGGTTGCTCGGATGGTGCTCGCGCAAATGCTGCGAGGTCTCCGAGCGTAACCCTTGCTGAAAGTAGAAGCGTAGGTCCAGCGGGCTGATGGGGGTCTTACACTGCACCAGAATATTCTGGAACTCAGAGATGTAGTCATGGAGTGACCCCAGTTGCGTCAGCTTACACAAGCGTTCGCGCAGGGTGTACTCAAAATCGGGCGGCGTGAAGCGTCCTCTTAGAAGTTCCTTCAGGCCCGGCCATAACACTGGTGTGCCCTGGCTCTGGCACTCCGTTGCATACTGGCGATACGCGTTCATAGCGGTAGGGTCGAGGTATGCCGCGACTAGCGGTACAAACATGGGTGACGAATCTCGTCCGTCGAAGTCGGAAAAGTAGAGCTCGACCTGGAACAGCCATAGCTCCAGGTCTTCATTGATCGAGCCGGCATACTTGGGTGGCTCGGCTCGTCGTGGCTTGGTCGATGCCATAAGCCTCCACTGGTTGGCGAGAGTGTCGAACTGGGCCTGCAGCTGCTGCTGAGAGGCCGCTTGCTGACGCAGCAAGAACTCAAGAATTCCCTCAACTGTTTGAGGTACTTGGTCACTCATAGTGCTCGATGGCGGGTGCTCGATGGCGGGTGCTCGATGGCGGATGCTCGATGGCGGTGCTCGATGGCGGGTGCTCGATGGCGGGTGCTCGATGGCGGGCGACTCTGAAGACCTTGTCAAGTGCTACTATGTGACGAAGCGATGCCCGTCGGACGTAGGAATTCCAGAATGCTGTATTTGATTAGATGCTCCCTAGACTATGTTGCTGCCCTCATGGAGGCGCCATGACCGCCTCCATGGTTACGCTATCTATAGTCGCCGAAAACGCTGTTACAATCCACCATTCTGATTGGTCAGAACCTGATCAATCGGAATTCACAAATTCCACGAATCATGTTTTTGAAAAACATGATTACGTGACAGAATACGCTTCGGATAGCATGAGGGATGCGGGCTCGCTGTCTGCAAAAGCCAGTGAGCTCGCATCAGTTCAACGACCCGGGACCTAGCATGGTAATGTGACGTGGACCGAGAACAAGAGCGTGACTCCCACACGGGGCCGACCTCAAAGGCGGAACACGAACTCAAGCGACAGCGCTGCCGTGGCGAGAACGACCTCGCGCAACTGGGACCAGCGTGGTGATTATGAAAGTGGAGTCTATTGAGTTCACCATACCAATCCTAAAGCTTTGCTGCCGTCAACATGGAGTTTCAAGCTCGAGTGCCGGCTCTATTTAGCTCGCCTCTCCACGCTCTCGGAGCTCAAAGCCCCTGGGCTCTGCCCCGAGGCGGATGAAAGACACGAAGCGTCACGACCGCCGGTACAGTTGGCGGACAGACCGCCCGAAAGGCGCCGCGGTCGCTGCATCCGCTGCTTCTAGATGCCGTGCGGGCAGCAGCGGTCGCGCGCAGAGCTCTGCCAGGTGACCGACGATGAGGCGCAACGCGCACGCACCCTAGCGGCATGTTGCCCGAGCTCGTGCGGCGGCGATGGCGCGACGCCTCGCGCGGATGGGACCGCATACGATGGCATAAGATAGAGATCGCGCCATCGCCGCCGTGGCCGTGGGGACGTTCCGCCACGCGCGAGCGCGGCCTCTGGCGTTTCCTTGAGGCCGCGCTGTTGCCGCGACTCACAGTCGAGCGCGTGCACTCGGGAAGGCGCGACCTCCTTGGCCGGCAGGTCGACCCTCGTTCCTGTTTGGTCTGTTTGTTGGGTTTCCTTGCATCAGAAAGTCTGTTTCGGCGTCAAAAGTCTGACCTCGGGAGTGACAGCGAGCATAGGTCACGTCGCTCGACGTGACCTATTGCCTGACCACGTGGCGGTGTGCATAGAAAAGACTCTGATCTGACCCACAAATTGACCTGTTTTAGACGCTTCCGGCTTTCAGTGAAAACCCGAGTTTCGTGAGCCGCCTGTCCGGGCTTCTCTGAACAAAAATCCAGTGCATGAGTCAGAACTTGAAGCAGCGTTTAAGTGCGGATCTCGTGGCACGATAGGTTCGGTTTTCCGAGTGAACTTCTCTTCACTTCACTTCATCAAGTGGAAGATGGAAGAGAAACGATTGAAAGAGTTTCTCCATGCAAGCAAAAAAGGAAACGAGGTTATTGTACGCGAGTATCTCGAGGGCGGAGGAAACGTCAACGCGAGTGACGAGGTGCGGATATGGTTTTAGGAGGGGGGAAGCGAAGAAGGAAGGGAGCTGACGCAGGTGTGCTAAGACTGGAGCGACAGCGTTGCATTTGGCGTCGGGTAGAGGCCACGTTGAGGTCGTCAAGCTGTTGCTCGAGGCGCAGTGCAACAAAGAGGCTCGAGGCAATGTACGCCTATGTGTCGGGAGTGGTCGGCCGTTCGCGCCTACCGACTACAGCCCTTACCTAGGGGATCGTGTTTGGACTCGCATTGACGTCATTTTTGTGTGGATGTGTGTGTGTTGGGTTAGGATGGAAGGACAGCGTTGCATTTGGCATCAACTAGAGACAGGGTTGGGGTCGTGAAGGCGCTGCTCGAGGCCCAGTGCAACAAAGAGGCCCAAGACGAGGTAAGCCTACGCGTTGTGAGTGGCCGGCCGTTCGCGCCCACCGGTTACAGCCCTTACCGAGTGAGCATGCTGGACTCGTATTGACGTCATTTTTGTGTGGATGTGTGTGTGTGTGTTGGGTTAGGATGGAAGGACACCGTTGCATTTGGCATCAACTAGAGACAGGGTTGGGGTCGTGAAGGCGCTGCTCGAGGCTCAGTGCAACAAAGAGGCCCAAGACGACGTAAGTCTACGCGTTGTGAGTGGCCGGTCGTTCGCGCGCACCGGCTACAGCCCTTACCGAGTGAGCATGCGGGACTCGTATTGACGTCATTTTTGTGTGGATGTGTGTGTGTGCGTTGGGTTAGGATGGAAGGACACCGTTACATGTGGCATCAAGGAAAGGCCATGTAGAGATCGCCAAACTTCTGCTCGAGGCTCAGTGCAACAAGGAGGCTCAAGACGAGGTAAGTCTACGCGTTGTGAGTGGTCGGTCGTTCGCGCGCAGCGGTCACAGCACTTGTCTTAGGGATCGTGTTGGGCTCGTCTTGATGTCATTGTTGTGTGGCTGTGTGTGTTTGGTTAGGATGGAAGAACACCATTGCATACGGCAATTAAAGATGGGAATACTGAGGTCGTGAAGGTGCTGCTCGAGGCTCATTGCAACAAAGAGGCTAAAGACAAGGTACGTCTCTGTGTCGTGAGTCGCCATATGCAGGTGTAGCTAATTGTTGTAATGCTTTGGATTCTGTGTCGTCGGAAGAATTGTTGGACAGCGTTGCATTGGGCAGCTTATGTAGGCAACATTGCGGCTGTGAAGTTGTTGTTGGATGCAAATTGTAGCCCCAACGTAATCGACAAGGTACACAAATCGCAAACACCAAATATTTGGCTACTTCTCACTTTCTTCGTGTGTGCAGTGCGGGCGAATGCCTATCCATATCATGATAGCAAAGAGCGACAACAAGCGCGGTCGCATCAGGCGACTAGATGGCGACACGCTGCGAGTTCTGCTGGCGCTTGTCGCGTCCGGTGCCACTTGGGACGAACAGTGCAAGATGATGATCAGCTCTGACGAGGCGTTGCCGGAAGCGCCAGCTTTGAAGATTTGCATCGATCTGTGGGAAGGGGAACGGAAGAACCAGGCGAGTCTGACCGAAATCCCCCTTCAAACGATCAAACGCGGTGTCGACGCCACTCGAACGTACATCAGAGAGCTCCTAAAGTCGAAGTTGAGGGTTTCCCGGTCGAAACTCGGCATTATCGGCGCGAGCAACTCGGGGAAAACCAGCTTCTCCAAGTCGATCATAGACTTGATGTCGTCGCTCGAGCATATAGACAATCGCACGATCGCCATCGACTACTATCGACACTTGTTCGAACACGCTGGTAAGAGCTACGAGTTCACGATATGGGACTTTGCCGGCCAAGACGTGTATCAGCCTGTCCATGCCATGTTTTTCACAAGACGCACGATCTACATCGTGTGTATTGATATGCATTCGTACGGTGTGGCATTCAAGCAAGCGACGCTTCTCGCCGACTACGACTCTCAAGTGGATCAGTTCATGGATGAGGTCGTGGATAAGAAGATCTTGAAGTGGATTCGACTGGTCATCGCTCGTCAGCCAGATGCCGAGTTTGTGTTTGTGACGACGAAGGCGGACAAGGTGGATCCGAATTCGCGACACTCGAAGGCTGCTCAGTTGGATCTCGAGAAGCGTCTCAAACAGTACGTGTCTCAGACAAGCCAGGCGCTTCAACATACACTCAATGAAGCGCAAACGTCCGATGAAATCCATCGGAAGTCAAAGGAGACCCGAGGGTTCTCTGCTCAACAACTCGAGAAACTGCAAGCAACGATCAAGCGTCTTCTCCAGCACGAATGGGTGAGCGTGAGTTGCGTCGTCGCAGAGTCGATCAAAGCTGCGAGGACGAAGATCGAGGAGGTTGTGGTGGCGAGCAACCGCAGCTTTTTGATGCCTGAGAGCTACGTGGCGGCTCTGGAGTTCGTTCGTGGTGTCCGCAACCAGTCACCATCCACAGACAGAGACGCTCTGTCGCGTGTGCAATCAACTTTTGTAAACGTCAACGAGTTTGTCAGGAGGCTTTACGATAACCGCCCCAACGTCGATATTGACACCTATAAAGAAATTCTCCGGACACTGCACGACCTTGGCGACGTATTGTGGTACGAGGACCTTGTTATTGAGAGACTCAAGCAAGAGGTGATCTTGGATCCGATGCTACTCATCGACTTTATCCGTCCCATTGCTGACCACAAGTTCACGAGCGAAGTGATGACTCACGACGCGCTGAAGTCCAAACCGTTATGGCTTCATCTGGACCAAGCTTTCATGCTCACGGTGAAACAGTTGTTGCGTGAGTTCAATCTCGTGCACGCAAAATGCCAGGGAGAGATGCAGTGGAACTCGGATCTCCTGGTGCCAGCATCGTGGAGGTCCAACATTCCCTCGTCATTGCGTTTTGGTGGCCAATTACTATCGTATGAGTTCAGGGAGACGGCCAAACGAGTTCGACCTGTGTCGAAAAGAGCGGGTCGTCTGCCAACTACAGCCGACGTGCAATGGGAATACCATTTTCTGAGCCTACTTCCCGAATCGGTCTTCGATCAAATCGTGATTGCTAGTTATAACCCTCTTGACGATCGTCAAGTCGGACCGGACTGGATTTTGTATCACAAGAAAGGTGTGTTTGCGTGCCGCATCGTCATCTCGCGACATCGGAAAACAAAGGAACGGATCATCCGACTCGAAGCCGTTGCGGGAGTTCCACGCAAAGAGCAATCGGAGTTGTGGGCGCTTTTCAAACGGCTCTGTGTGTCACTGGAGAGAGTGTTGCGTTGTTTCGGAGGACTCGTCGTCTCGCGCCATTTGCTGAAGGACTCGGGTGAGATGCTGAATCTGGATCAAGTTGTGGATGGTTGGCTGGAGACGAGGATGGTCGTGCCGTGGCTTCCTCCAAGATTGGACTGGTATGACAAACTGCGGAAGGAGGCGGAGACCTAGGGAATAAACGCAATGTTGACCACTGTCATGGATGTCTCGACGGAAGGACGAGGCGCCAAGTCTCGATGACCTGTGAGAGTGGATGCGAGTGTCCACGTCGTCGACGCGGAACGAGGTCGTCAGGGCCGATGGACCTGCGAGAACGCATGGCGCAGTCCAGTGGACTGTGCGTGGCGACTGTCGCGAGGCCGTGTCAGGCACGTTGAAGTTGCCGATGGGAGTGTACGCCAAGTGCGGTCCGTCCGCATCATGCCATCCGGAAAGATGGCCAGAAGATCCGGAAGATCCGGAAGATCCGGAAGATCCGGAAGATCCGGAAGATCCTCTCCACATCCGGAAGATCGGCCTCTGGGACCGGACCGGGTGTCCGACGAAAAAGAACAAAAGAAAAATGGTGTACTCCACATAAAGAAACGAGAACTGCATGGTGTAGTCCACGTAAACGAACGTTTGTACAATACACGCCGTAAAATGCAAGGTGTGGTAACAATACACGGCGTACAGTACTTCACGACAGCGACAGCCACACGTGGCGCACGGACAGACCCGCCCGCCGACCGACGAGTCCGTCGTGACCCGAGACACGCAGCCGCGCGCCCCGCCCTCCCCTCGCCCGGGACACGCGTCGCTCGACCGGGCTTCTCCCAGCCACTCACTGCGCGCTCCCGCTGCCGCGTTGCTCAGTTGGGCTTCTCGAGCCCCGTGGCCAGCGCCCAGCGCGCCAGCCTCGAGCGACGCCAAGCGACAGTGCGTCGGCCACTCGACCAGCCGCCGCGACGAGGCTCTGCGAGCGACTGTCGACGACCTGCAGCAGCGATCCACAGCCGCACGGTCGCGCAACGCGACATGATGCGGAGCACGACGCGGTGAGGTCTGTGCGAGCGAGTGCGGTCACACGCCTCTGCCCACGGTCTCAGCTCTGGTCTCACGTTCGAGTTCGACGAGGCGCTCGACTCGCTCGTCGCTCTTTTCGAAATGGAGCTCTTGCTGCTGCTGCTGCTCTCTCTCTCTCTCTCTCTCTCTCTCTCTCTCTCGCCCGCCCGCGCAAGACGAACGACAAACGCAGCTGCTGATCAACGTCGACCATGGAGAAGAGAGAAGCCGCGAGTGGTCCACGCTTGGGCAGTCTCAGCTGCGCCGCCGGCATCCCACTTCTTCTTCCCGCCGTCTTCGACATCCGGGTTGCGCCTGTGCTCGTTGTGCGTGCGAGAAGAGCCAACGGACCCAGAACCGAAGCATCGTCACGGCATCAACAACGCGGGGCGTGCGCGGGCTTCGACGTAGACGAGGACGAGGACGAGAACGAAGACGTGCGATCGAGCCCACGGTCACGGTCAAGGTCGAGCTCGAGGCGCTGGGCCGTGGAGCAGAGCAAGGACAAGTCCAACCCCAGACTGCCGTCGTCGTCTCATCAGCAGGTGATCTCGTCGCCTCCACCTCCACCTCCACCGCTTGATCTTTTTGGCGTTCCGTCCGCTCGATGCCGTCCGCTCGGTCCGCTTGAGCGGCGACGCTGTGACGAGCCATGTTTCCTCGGTCGTCTCCGGAAGATCAAAATGGAGCTATCCACCAGCTCTAAACGCTACTCGAGCGGCTACAAGTCCGCCATCTCGAGAGCTCCGACCTCCAGCGACAGCTCATTGTGAAGACCTTGGCGAGGCGCACGCGGTGGCATCACGACCACCTGTCCATCTCGTCGCCAGCGATGACAAAGTCGAAAAAAGCGCGTGAGGCTCTCAAATGGCCGCTAGAGGTGTTTTCCTGCTGCAGCGTCCGCGTCCGTCGGCACTAGCGCTTCGGACCATCACACATTGATGCGCATCGTCACGATGCTTCGGCCAAGCGACTTTGCATCAGCCTCCGTCGTGGTTCCCAAGTCGTCACATGCAAATAACTGCGGCTAGCGCTCGCAAATGGACGCCATTTTGGTGGCCTCGACGTCGTGCTCCGACCGCCCCAGCTCACTTGGAGACACAGATTGCATGTCAAAAGTTGTGTCCGAGTGCCATGCACCAGATCCAGCTTTCCGAGTCGCTCGACGTGTTCAGCCGGCTACGCAGCACGCAGAAAACCGCCTCACGTGCCTGTTTTCGGCCCATTTTCGTGCTCTTCCCACGCGGAAACATGCGCGGCTGACCCACTTCCCGTCCATCCACGCGCCCAATTTTTGTCCCACCCATGGATGTGACTGAGTCCGACATCATGGAAGTCTTTCGTGGGGGTATCGAGCGCGTTTGATCATGGCGATTGAGTGGGCGAGCCATTGTGGTGACCCGATGCGTATGTGGGTAAAGTCGCCATTTCCAGGACGACGATGACAACAAGTGTGAAAATGGTCAAAGTCTCGTATTCCAAGTGGTGGATCAAGTGCGCGCGGGCTGTGCGACCTCGGCAACGCTGTTTTCGCGCGGTTTGGAGGCGAACTCGCGACGCTATGGCCGTCGTGCGGCGCGAGCGATCTCGAGACCTCGCGTTGGGAGACGAAGAAGCAAGGCACAGGACGAAGGCGATGCGATTTTCCAGTACACAAGCGCGATTCAGTGACGTCTAGGTGCATCACACCTTGTCACGCAAGTTTCACGCGCGTAGGTGTCGTGGTCGCGTCGCGACGTGCTCGAGAAGCTGTCCGCGGAAGCTCCATTTTGGCGTCGTTTCGAAGGTGTGCCAAGGTCTCACAAGTCGGCGGGAAGTCACAGCGGGCGAGGCGACGCCGTCACGAGCTCGACTGCGAAATGTCGGCACACTCGTCGTCCACCACCGTCCGCTCGATTCTGGTCGGCTCGGCTCAGCTCAGCTCAGCTCGGCTCCGGCGGCGTGGTTGGGCCGGGCCACTCACGGTCTCCGCGAAGGCGATCGTGGGATCAAGTCGCGGTCGCAGTTGCGTGAGATGATCCGACCTGAGCTCTCGCACTCGCACGCTTCGGTCGAGTGCGTTGGGAGAAGATGCAAGCGAATGATGGCGTGAGGACGAGGCGTGCGAGAGCGTGCTGTGGGTTTTATTCGCCCGTGGGAGCCGCCGCTCAAGGTGGTTAGAACGATGGGCATGGCCGGTCCACTACCGTACTGTCGTCGATCCACTCTTTCGTGCGAGCTAGCCAGCCTTCGAGCAGAGCAGGATCTGCTGAGCGCCAGGGTTCCCGCGCGTGCAAAGACGCTGTGTCGGTGTTGCTACAGGATACTCGCAGCTTGGACTACAGCCAATACCGCGTGGATGACGGAGCCGAGCCGAGCCGAGCCGAGCCGAGCCGAGAGAAGGTTCTTGCGATTATGGAGGTGGTCGAAGACCCCGAAATGCTCGTCGATGGGGTGGTTTTCACCGCCATTCTGTTCAATAAAGAAATGGCCACAATGGAAAGCATGTTGAGCTCTGTTATACGTTTGGTGATGTGTCTTGGTTGCTATGGTAGAAAGGTTGCGTGAACAGCATCTCGAGGTTTTTCGTCGAGTTAGGAGGGAGTGTGAGGATGCCGAGCTCCAATTCATACGGTTGATACAAAAGGCGGGAAATTCTTGCGGTAGTTTGAAAAGTTTTCAAACGTCAGCGGATTCTTTTCCCGCTCGTTTCAACACGCGAACAAATCAGATCCCACTCTTTCTAGTTCACACCATGGGTGCGTGGGCTTCCACTGCATCGTCATGGCCATGGTTACAGTATCTAGTACCCAGGATCTTGCAACGAGAGAGGAAGAGGCGTACCGTAGCGAGCCCGTAGCGACGAGTTCTGCACATTGCTCACGAAATCAACATCAAGAACGAGGTTGCTCGAATCCCACGGAGAGCTGTTCCTATCCACTATTATCCCTGCCACTGCTCCTGCTCCTGCTCCTTCTGCTAACTTCATCACATAACTCGCTCTCTTTGGTTGTCTGTGGGTTTGACCGCCCACGAACCACCGCCGACGTCGGCGGCGTCCAGAGCCTCGTGGCGCCGCTGCAGCGTGGCGCATATGCGCCCGGCGAGCTCAAGCGACTTGCGAGCCACGTGGTGAAGCGTCTTGCCGACGTGGACGCTTCGCTCAGCAAGACCTGCTCGAGCTCGAGCGCGAGCGTGAGATCGACGCCGTCGTCGTCGTCGTCGTGGCCTTTGCCGTCAACAACGAGTGTCGAGGCTCGCGCGCAGGCTCTATTTAGCGCGCCACTCCACGCTCCAGGAGCACAAAGCGCCCAGGCTCTGCCCCGACGCCGATGAAGACACGAAGCGCCACGGCCGCCGACCACTTGGCGGACAGACCGCCCGAATGGCTCGCTGCTTCCAGACGCAGTGCCGGCGGCAGCGGTTGCGCACAGAGCTCTCCCGGGTGACCAACGGCGAGGCGCAACGCCTGGTGGTAACCCTCTAGCGCAATGGCCTTCACCACACGATGTAGTGACGAGACACACCTTCCGAGGACACCTTCCGACGAGAGAGTGACACTTTGTTCGGCGGTCGCGAAGTCTTTGGCCGGCGTCAAGATCCCAGAATCAATCGAGCTCTACTGATTAGAAGTCTACATCCGGTGGTGCTGGGTCATGATTAGGTAGCACCTTCTCTCCCGTGCACCAGGTCTCCCAGGACGAGGCTGACAACGTGCCGGAGCCGCGGTCGAGATGCTTCGGTGGGCGCCAATGAACTCGCCTCGAGCTGCGAGGACTTCACATCTGAGGCAGAGAGTCAAATGATGAAGGAAGAGCAAGACTTCGCTTCGAGTCGGCACCCAGGTAGACTTGGAAGATGGTACGTGCAACTGATAGAATCCAATCGTTTTGGAAGGGGTATCCATATCTTGTTCCGTGTCCAACTTCAACAGCGTGTCCAGAGACAAGCCATCATGAGTTGGCTCAGTTTCTCTTCCTGTTAACATCACGCAGCTGATGGGTCGACTCGAGACTGAGTTTCTGAGGTGGATTGGACGAGGTCAACGTCAGCAGTCACCACACTTTTCTCGTGCAATCGGCAGCATCAACAGTGTTGGATGGAATGGCTTCGACGGATCGGATCATGCTGAGCAACCATGGCACAATCACGAAGCGACGTGAATACTAAAATAGCTATCTGCGGAGCAGAGCGGCGCCGAGGTGTGAGGAAGAGTGAGCCGAGATGTGAAAAGAAAAAAGGAAGAGTGAAGTGAAGGGATCCCAAGAAATCTCGAAAAAACTGAACTCAATATCCATGACCTCACATAGCCACGCGTCTGCTGGATTCAATACGAAGCCTGCAGATTCGGCGTGGTCCGTCACTGACAGGGACTGCTGTCCTCTGCGGAATAGCGGGTCTGCGCCTTTCGATGGAACAAGTCGTGGGTCTGGGAGAAATGTGGGTGCGGGTTCTGTCTGCGCGGTGTGAATCCTCGAGGATTATCTCGAATAAACAGTCAGTGGTCTTTCAACGACAGCAAGGAAAACAAGAAAGCGGCTCGGTCTTGGAAAACCCGCAAGACTCCATTCTCTCCCTCCTCCATGTAGAACCAAACCAACAAACTCAGAGCCCCGTCGTCAGCCCTGTCAGGCGAGAACAAAAGACGGAACCGTCCCCCCAAGTAGCTGAGCTCAATCTCGGTGCGCTTGTCGAAGAGTCGGCCTCTTTGACGGCCGGACCGTTCAGTCGCCGGTTCTCTCTATTTTCGCGATAGCAAAAGAGACGACGAGAAATGGATTTTTGAACCCACGGAGAGAAAAGAAGCGGCGAGTCGAAGTTGCTCCCACGAGATGAGATGATGTGCAGAGACATCCAATTCACGAGTCAGAGCTTGAAACATCGTTAAGTGCGGATTCCCTGGGGCGATAAGTTCGGTTTCTCTCAGCTCTTTCTCTTCGTCACTTCACCAAGTGGAAAATGGGAAACAAACAGTCGAGAAAGTTTCTCAATGCGAGTGGAAGCGGAAACGCGGAGATTGTGCGCGAGTATCTCGAGAGAGGAGGAGACATCGACGCGAGAGACGAGGTGTGGATGCGGTTTTAGGAGGGAGAGGAGAGGGAGGAAGGGAGCTGACGCGAGAGAGTTTAGATTGGATGGACAGCGTTGCATTGGGCATCAAGTAGAGGCGAGGTTGAGGTCGTGAAGCTGCTGCTCGAGGCGCAATGCAACAAAGACGCTCAGGACAAGGTACGTGTCTGTGTCGTGAGTAGGCGGTCGTTCTTGCGCGCGCTCGCTGGCTGCAAGACACGTCGACGGGAGTGTGTTGGGACTCGTACTGATATTCTATGGTCTCTTTTACGTCGATGTGCGGGGTTAGATTGGACGGACAGCGTTGCATTACGCATCAAGTGAAGGCCACGTTGAGGTCGTGAAGCTGCTGCTCGAGGCGCAGTGCAACAAAGACGCTCAGGACACGGTACGTGTCTGTGTTGTGAGTAGGCGGTCGTTCTTGCGCTCGCTAGTTGCAGGACACGTCGACAGGAGTGTGTTGGGACTCGTACTGATATTCTATGGTCTCTTTTACGTCGATGTGTGGATTTAGGATGGACGGACACCGTTGCATTACGCATCAAGTGAAGGCCACGTTGAGGTCGTGAAGCTGCTGCTCGAGGCGCACTGCAACAAAGACGCTCAAACCGAGGTACGTGTCTATGTCGTGAGTGGGCGGTCGTTCTTGCGCGCGCTCGCTGGCTGCAAGACACGTCGACGGGAGTGTGTTGGGACTCGTACTGATATTCTATGGTCTCTTTCACGTCGATGTGCGGGGTTAGGATGGACGGACAGCGTTGCATTTGGCATCAAGTAGAGGCGAGGTCGAGGTCGTGAAGCTGCTGCTCGAGGCGCAATGCGACAAGGAGGCTCAAGATGAGGTACGTTTCTGTGTCATGAGTTCTTAATACCGTGTTGTTACTCGTATTGATGTCATTCTTGTGGTATTCTGCGGCGTTAGAATGGACGAACACCGTTGCATGTGGCATCAATATCTGGCAAGGTTGAGGTCGTGAAGCTGCTGCTCGAGTCACAATGCGACAAGGAGGCTCAAGATGAGGTACGTTTCTGTGTCATGAGTGGACACTTCTACGTGCAGTATCGCTAATTTTTACCATGCTTCGTGTTTCTATGTCTTCAGGAGAATCATTGGACAGCGTTGCATTGGGCATCTCACGTAGGCAATGTCGCGGTTGTGAAGCTTTTGCTGGGTGCAAGTTGTAACCTCCGCGTCGTTGACAAGGTATGCAAATCACAAATCACCAAATATTTGACGACGTCTCAATGTTGTCCCGTTTGTAGAGTGGGCGAATGCCTTTGCATGCCACGATTGTCAAGGACGACTTTATATCTGGTGGCTTTAGAATGATAAATGACGACACGATGGGAGTTCTGCAGACGCTTGTAACGTACGGCGCCAAGTGGGACGAAAAGTGCGAGATGATGATGAGCTCTGGTGAAACCCTGCCCCAAGGGTTGGCACTAAGGGTTTGTGTTGATTTGTGGGAACGTGAACGGGAGAATCAGGCGAGTCTGACCGAAATCCCTGTTGAAACGATCAAACGTGGAGTCGATGCCACTCGAACGTACATAAGAGAGCTCCTGAAGTCGAAGTTGAAGCTCTATCGATCGAAACTCGGCATCATCGGCGCGAGCAACTCGGGGAAAACAAGCTTCTCCAAGTCGATCATAACCATGGTACCGTCGCTCGAGCACATTGACAACCGCACGGTCGCCATCGACCACTATCGACACTTGTTCAAACACGGTGATAAGAGCTACGAGTTCACGATATGGGACTTTGCCGGCCAAGACGTCTATCAGCCTGTCCATGCCATGTTTTTCACAAAACGAACGATCTACATCTTGTGTATCGACATGCATTCGTACGGTGTGGCACTCAAGCAAGCGACGCTTCTCGCCGACTACGACTCTCAAGTGGACCATTTCATGGATGAGGTCGTGGATAAGAAGATCTTGAAGTGGATTCGACTGATCATCGCTCGTCAGTCAGATGCGGAGTTTGTGTTCGTGGCGACGAAGGCGGACAAGGTGGATGCGAATTCGCGACACTCGAAGGCTGCTCAGTTGGATCTCGAGAAGCGCCTTAAGCAGTACGTGTCTCAGACAGGCCAGGAGCTTCAGCAGGCGTTAGAAGAGGCAAAAGCGTCCGATACAGTCCATCTGAAGCCAACGGAGACCCGAGGGTTCTCCGCTCAACAACTCGAGAAACTGCAAGCAACGATCAAGCGTCTTCTCCAGCACGAATGGGTGAGCGTGAGTTGCGTCGTCGCAGAGTCGATCAAAGCTGCGAGGACGAAGATCGAAGAGGTTGTGGTGTCAAGCAACCGCAGCTTTTTGATGCCTGAGAGCTACGTGGCAGCTCTGGAGTTCGTTCGTGGTGTCCGCAGACAGTCACCATCCAGAGACGCTCTGTCGCGTGTGCAATCAACTTTTGTAAACGTCGATGAGTTTGTCAAGAGACTTTACGATAACCGCCCCGACGTCGATATTGACACCTATAAAGAAATTCTCCGGACACTGCACGACCTCGGCGACGTATTGTGGTACGAAGATCTTGGCATTGCGAGACTCAAGCACGAGGTGATCTTGGATCCGATGCTGCTCATCGACTTTATTCGTCCCATTGCGGACCACAAGTTCACGAGCGAAGTTATGCCTCATATTACACTGAAGACCTTTCCACCGTGGCTCCACCTTAATGAAAATCTCATGGTCACGATGAAGAAGCTATTGCGAGAGTTTAACCTCGTACATGTTCCTCGCCATCAAGTGATTAAGTGGGACTCGGATCTCATTGTTCCAGCATCTTGGAGGTCCAATATCCCTGCATCGTTGCGATTTGGCGGTCAATCACTGATGTTCGAATTCACCGAGATGGGGCGAACTCGAAATAACCATACTGAGTTACTGCCGATATCAGTGAACGTGTGGTGGGAGTATCATTTCAGGAGCTTGTTGCCAGAATCTGTGTTTGACCAGATTGTGATCGCAAGCTTCAACTCGCTTGACGAACGCCAAGTTGGCCCAGACTGGATCCTACACCAAAAGAAGGGCGTGTTTGCGTGCCGGTTAGTCATCTCTCGACACAGCATCACGAAAGAGCGTATCATCCGACTTGAAGCAGTAGGCATCGACCCACACGACCAGCAATCGGAGTTATGGTCGTTGTTTGAACGTTTGTGCGAAGCACTGGAGCGTGTCTTAGTCCGCTTTCGAGGACTTACAACCTCTCGTCATGTGTTCAAAGGTTTGGATGACGCCCAAAACCTTGACCATGTTGTTGACGACTGGAAAGCAATGAAACCAGCGCACCGGAAGACCGTGAGCTGGCTTCCTCCGACATTGGACTGGTACGTAGACCTCCGCAACGAAATTGATCCAGTCGAGGCATTGGGATTTTGACAAATCCCAATGCCTCGACTGGATCCCGAGTAGCCGAGTAGTGCTTCACTTCACCATGAAGTAGCCAGGCAACAGGCGACTGTAAATCGGCCAGCTTTGTTCTCTTTTTGTATCACCATCATTCTGAACGGTGCAGTGGCTTGAAGAATTGCGCCTCGTAACGTTTCTCAAGGCAAGCACGGAATATCTCAACAAGAGACCAAATGTTAGCGTAAGGGATCATTGACGTGCTTGCGAAGTCCAAGCCGTTATGGCTTCATCTCGACCGAGCATTCATGCTCACGGTGAAGCAGTTGTTGCGAGAGTTCAACCTTGTGTACGTAAAATGCCAGGGAGAGCTGCAGTGGGACTCGGATCTCCTGGTCCCAGCATCGTGGAGGTCGAATATTCCCTCGTCCTTGCGCTTCGGCGGCCAATTACTGTCGTATGAGTTCAGGGAGATGGCTAAACAAGTTCGACCTGCGTCCAAAAGAGCTGACCACCTGGCAATTACAGCCAACGTGCAATGGGAGTACCATTTTCTGAGCCTACTTCCCGAATCGGTCTTCGATCAAATCGTGATTGCTAGTTATAACCCTCTTGACAATCGACAAGTTGGATCGGACTGGATCTTGTATCACAAGAAAGGCGTGCTTGCGTGCCGCATCGTCATCTCACGACATCGTAACACGAAGGAACGGATCATCCGACTCGAAGCCGTTGCGGGAGTTCCACGCGATAAGCAAGCGGAGTTGTGGGCGCTTTTCAGGCGGCTCTGTGTGTCACTGGAGAGAGTGTTGCGTTGTTTCGGGGGACTCACCGTCTCGCGCCATGTGCTGAAGAACTCGAGTGAGATGCTGAATCTGGATCAAGTTGTGGACGGTTGGCTGGAGACGAGGATGGTCGTGCCGTGGCTTCCCCCAACATTGGAGTGGTATGACAAACTGCGGAAGGAGGCGGAGACCTAGGGAATAAACGGAATGTTGATCACTGTCATTGATATCTCAAGGTACTCGAACCTGAGGGGGCCACGATTGAGAAGTTGGTCGCAGCAAGCAATCGCAGTTTCCCGGCTTTGAAACCGCGACGATGCCTCAATGCACTAGGCTCTGAAGTGGAGACTTGCGACTCATTGCTCCGAATTTTGGGCCGAGTCGTGGACCCACTATATATTATTTGTTTGATTCTCTGTTAAAAATCCCATTCTCCGAGTCAAGGACACCGACACTGGCCAGAAAAACACTCGATGTTAAATGCGCTCGTCACCGAGAACAGACTCTAGACTCTCCTCATGCAGTTACAGTAATTGACCAAACATGACTATCGTGGGCAAGATCGCCAGTACAGACTGTCGGCGCTCATGCGATGACCACCACGTTGCTGGACTTGCGAGTACTGCATTGCAGTTCTTGTGACCAGTCAAATAAAACTGTTCGATACCCACCCACAACCCACAACATATCACCCGGTCTCCGCGCTAATACGAGCCACCGGAAGCGCACGACACAGCAGACTCAGAGCCAGGCAGTCAGGACGCATGTGCCTCTTCTGCAGCGTCTTGGACTCAGAGGCTGGGTCCTCGGCGAGTGCGTTGGCTCCATCGCTTGGTCAGTCACTCTGCTCTCTCACTCACACGAGCAGCGATTGTACATGACGGTGCCGGTGGCCTGCTGGACGCTCTGGACGAGGCTCCGGCCGTGACGTCACGCGCTCTCTGGGAGGTTAGAGGGGTTGGGCGCAGCGGCGAAATTTACAACGCCAACGCCAACACAGCCGTCTCGCCAGTCGCCCAAGCGCGGCAAGTCGTGCGTCGCTTGTCCCCTCTCTTGCGCGCACTTTGAAGGAGTCGGCACGCACAATCGAGCTGACGAGGATGCGCGTCCCTTCGAAGGCTGGCCGTGGAGCGAGGTTCGGCTTGTGGAGCGAGATTGCGAGGGCTGTGTAGTGTCCGAGAACTCTCTCGCCGAGGCGCGTTCGCCACGTGCGTCGCGTGCCTGGCGCATGCAACGCCGTGCGGGCGTTGGGACTGTAGGGCTTCCGTGTGTGTGAACGGGAGCGCTCGCTCGAGTCAATCTTCGCTGAAGACAAAAAATGAAGGACTGCACGAAGACACCGATCGTGTGTTGGGTGGCGTGATGTCTGCGGTGGCCAAGCACGCCACGCCACCCAACAAACGATCATGAGCAGAAGATGGAGAGCGATCAAGAACATCAAGAGCCAGACCATGAGGGGAGAACGCGACCTTGTTCCCATTTGATCTGTCGGAACGAACCGGTGGACTTGGAAAATGATACGTGCAAATGATCGGGACCAAGCGTTTTGGGAGGGGTATCCATATCTTTTCTTTGTCCAACTTCAACGAAGTGTCAAGAGACAAGCCAGCATGACCTGTTGATGACGCAGCCGATCCTTTGGTGTGAGTCGACTCGAGACTTTGACCGACGGGTTTGCGACGTCCATTGGGCGAGATTCTCGCCACCCGTCACCACAGTGTTCTCATGCAACCGGCAGCTACAACAGTGTTGGATGGAGTGGTGCGAAGATAGACTGTTTCGCTCCGACGGATCGCATCATTTGGAGCAATCATGACTCCATCACAAAGCTTTGGCAGGAAAGTTCATAAAGACGAATACTAAAATAGCTATTCGCGGAGCAGAGCGAACGCCGAGATGTGAAAAGTCAGATAGCTAAAAAAAAAGAAGTGAAGTGAAGGGATCCCGCGAAATTTCAACAAAAAAAAAATGGCCAGGTGGACACCGCACCCATGACCTCGTTGAGCCACGCGTCTGCTGGAATCCAGCAGACGCGTGGAATCGTTCCAGCCTGGAACGATTCGGCATGGTTCGTCACCGACAGAGAGAGCTGATCTGTGTTAGAATAGTGGTTCTTGCAGCTTCGATGGAAGAAGTGGTGGGTCTGGAAGAAATATGGCTGCGGGTCCTATCTGTACACGATGCTTCTTCGAGGATCATCTCGAGCAAACAGTCAGTAGTATAGGGTTAGAAAGCGGCTTGGTCGTGGGAATCTTGCCAGATTCCTTTCTCTCCCGTCTCCCTTCTCATGTCTTGCACCAGTAGAAAACAAATACAAGGATGTTACACAATGGTCTCTGGTTGGTGAGACCCTCGTGAGTGCGAAGACCGATCAATCTGAACCATGAAGAGAATGTGCTCCTCTTCTCCATTGATGGGCGTTGGAGCTGGCCGCACGAAATAAGCAGTGACTGGTCCAGGGCTCGTCACAGCTATTGCTCGTTCTATCGCGAAAGCAATACCTCGTCCAAATTCGTCTGAAAAAAACAGTTAGTAGTCTTCCAGCAACAGTAAGGGAAGTAGGATATTTGGCGTGATCTCGAAAACACCACGCGATCTCAATTTCTGTGGCCGTCATTCACCGGCGCTCACAACCAAACCAGTAAACTCAGAGCCCCGTCCCCAGCCTTGTCAGGCGAGAACAAAAGACGGAACCGTCCCCCAAAGTAGCTGAGCTCGATCTTGGTGCGCTTGTCGAAGAATCGGCCTCTTGACGACCGACAGATCGGGTGCGGATGACTTTCGAGTAGGTGACGGATGACCAGCGAGTAGGCTCTCCAGATGGATGACTAACGAGTAGATTTTCAAAAGCGGATGACAAATCTCCTCGTGAACAAAAGGGGAGAGATGGCTATAGCTGGCTCCCGGCAACAGCACGAGCCAGCCACGTAGATCTCTCTGAACGCATGCGTCTATCACGTACAGCCACCAGACCATATACGGCCAACCCTGTCAGTTTTTCGACGAGTTTGGGATGCATCGACAGTAGTGGCAGCCCAATCCCCTCAGGCCCCACCACCTGCGCACCCGCGGTATCTTCCCTTCTTCGACGGCGGGTCGAGAGGCAACCCGGGGCCGGGCGGCTCCGGCTCCGTGGTCGTTCGCGTTGACATCGCGGGGTTCGAACCTATGCTGGTCTGGAGCGCTGCTTCGAGCCCCGACGCGGCTACCACCACCAACGATATTGCTGAGTACCAAGGACTATATACTGGGCTCCAGGCAGCGGTGCGCCGCCGGTGGGTTCCTCTCGCCGTCATCGGCGACAGCCAACTTATTCTCCGTCAAGTCTCTCAATACTGCCCCCCACCACCATCACCACCAAGGAGCACCTCCGACTGCTCTACTCCTCTACCAGGCTTGCAGCCGATCGTCTCAACGTACGCGAGTAGTGTCACCACCTCTGCGCACACAACAAGATGGCCGACTTTGCAGCCAATGTCGCGATGGATTCCAAGAGAAACATCCAGACATTTCATCCGTCCGATCGCCCGGAATGGCGAGGACTTTGACCCCTCCTTCAGGGTGACTATCTTCAGTGGAAGGCCTCCACTGCAAGTATGGGCAGTAGCGTCCCCCATACATATCAAAGCTATCGTTGTTCACGCTGATGTAACATAATAGACTCCAACTTTCATCATCGTGAGCTTTGTTGTGTGTGTTGACTCCTTCAAAGCGCGCAAGAGAGGGGGTAAGCGACGCGCGACTGGCGACGGCTGCGTTGGCGTTGGCGTTGGCACCACACGATTGCGAAATTTTGCCGCTAGGCCCTGTCGATCCAACCTCCCCAAGAGCACGTGACGTCACGTTAGGAGCCTCGTCCAGAGCGTCCAGTAGGCCACCGACACCGAGATGTGTGCGGACCCAAACGCTGTGTGAGAGCGAAGTGACTGACCAAACGATGGCGCCGACACACTCGCCGAGGACCGAGCCAACGAGTCCAAGACGCTGCGGAAGAGACACTGACTCATTGGCTCTAGAGTGATTTCTTGTGGGGTGGCTGTGACCGTCTCAAACATTTTAATTGCCTGGTCGCAAGAACTAGAGCTGAGTCACAGTAGTCAATGCCGAAAAAACTACAATTGCTAGGAATGAATGAGATTGGTCTTCATCGCGTTTATTGCCTAAGCCTCCGCCTCCTTCCGCAGTTTGTCATACCACTCCAATGTTGGGGGAAGCCACGGCACGACCATCCTCGTCTCCAGCCAGTCGTCGACAACCTCATCAAGATTCGGTATCTCACCCGAGTCCTTCAGCACATGGCGCGAGACGACGAGTCCTCCGAAACAACGCAACACTCTCTCCAGTGACACACAGAGCCTCTTGAATAACGCCCACAAGTTCGCTTGCTTATCGCGTGGAACTCACGCAACAGCTTCAAGTCGGATGATCCGTTCCTTCGTGGTACGATGTCGTGAGATGACGATGCGGCACGCAAACACGCCTTTCTTGTGATACAAGATCCAGTCTGGTCCAACTTGTCGATCGTCGAGTGAGTTGTGGCTCGCGATCACGATTTGGTCGAAGACTGATTCCGGTAGCAGGCTCAAAAAATGGTACTCCCATTGCACGTTGGCTGTAATTGCCAGGTGGTCAGCTCTTTTGGACGCAGGTCGAACTTGTTTAGCCATCTCCCTGAACTCATACGACAACAATTGGCCGCCGGAGCGCAAGGACGAGGGAATATTCGACCTCCACGATGCTGGGACCAGGAGATCCGAGTCCCACTGCAGCTCTCCCTGGCATTTTACGTACACAAGGTTGAACTCTCGCAACAACTGCTTCACCGTGAGCATGAATGCTCGGTCGAGATGAAGCCATAACGGCTTGGACTTCAGTGTGTTGTGAGTTATCACTTCGCTCGTGAACTTGTGGTCCGCAATGGGGCGAAGGAAGTCGATGAGTAGCATCGGATCCAAGATCACCTCGTGCTTGAGTCTCTCAATACCTAGGTCTTCGTACCACAATACGTCGCCGAGGTCGTGCAGTGTCCGGAGAATTTCTTTATAGGTGTCAATATCGACGTCGGGGCGGTTATCGTAAAGTCTCTTGACAAACTCATCGACGTTTACAAAAGTTGATTGCACACGCGACAGAGCGTCTCTGGATGGTGACTGTCTGCGGACACCACGAACGAACTCCAGAGCTGCGACGTAGCTCTCAGGCATCAAAAAGCTGCAGTTGCTCGCAGCGACAACTTCTTCGATCTTCGTCCGAGCAGCCTTGATCGACTCTGCATCAACGCAACTCACTGTCAACCATTCGTGCTGGAGAAGATGCTTGATCGTCGCTTGCAGTCTCTCAAGTTGTTGAGCAGAGAATCCACGTATCTCCTTTGTATTCCGATGGATTCCATCGGGCGCTTGGCCTTCGCTTAACGCTTGCTGAAGCTCCTGGCCTGTCTGAGACACGTACTACTCAAGACGCTTCTCGAGATCCAACTGAGCAGCCTTCGAGTGTCGCGAATTCGCATCCACCTTGTCCATCTTCGTCGCCACGAACACAAACTCCGCATCTGACTGACGAGCGATGATCAGTCGGATCCACTTCAGGATCTTCTTATCCACGACCTCATCCATGAAATGGTCCACTTGAGAGTCGTAGTCGGCGAGAAGCGTCGCTTGCTTGAGTGCCACACCGTACGAATGCATGTCGATACACAAGATGTAGATCGTTCGTTTTGTGAAAAACATGGCATGGACAGGCTGATAGACGTCTTGGCCGGCAAAGTCCCATATCGTGAACTCGTAGCTCTTATCACCGTGTTTGAACAAGTGTCGATAGTGGTCGATGGCGACCGTGCGGTTGTCAATGTGCTCGAGCGACGGTACCATGGTTATGATCGACTTGGAGAAGCTTGTTTTCCCCGAGTTGCTCGCGCCGATGATGCCGAGTTTCGATCGATAGAGCTTCAACTTCGACTTCAGGAGCTCTCTTATGTACGTTCGAGTGGCATCGACTCCACGTTTGATCGTTTCAACAGGGATTTCGGTCAGACTCGCCTGATTCTCCCGTTCACGTTCCCACAAATCAACACAAACCCTTAGTGCCAACCCTTGGGGCAGGGTTTCACCAGAGCTCATCATCATCTCGCACTTTTCGTCCCACTTGGCGCCGTACGTTACAAGCGTCTGCAGAACTCCCATCGTGTCGTCATTTATCATTCTAAAGCCACCAGATATAAAGTCGTCCTTGACAATCGTGGCATGCAAAGGCATTCGCCCACTCTACAAACGGGACAACATTGAGACGTCGTCAAATATTTGGTGATTTGTGATTTGCATACCTTGTCAACGACGCGGAGGTTACAACTTGCACCCAGCAAAAGCTTCACAACCGCGACATTGCCTACGTGAGATGCCCAATGCAACGCTGTCCAATGATTCTCCTGAAGACATAGAAACACGAAGCATGGTAAAAATTAGCGATACTGCACGTAGAAGTGTCCACTCATGACACAGAAACGTACCTCATCTTGAGCCTCCTTGTTGCATTGTGACTCGAGCAGCAGCTTCACGACCTCAACCTTGCCAGATATTGATGCCACATGCAACGGTGTTCGTCCATTCTAACGCCGCAGAATACCACAAGAATGACATCAATACGAGTAACAACACGGTATTAAGAACTCATGACACAGAAACGTACCTCATCTTGAGCCTCCTTGTCGCATTGCGCCTCGAGCAGCAGCTTCACGACCTCGACCTTGCCATGTATCAATGCCACATGTAATGATGTTCTTCCATTCTGGCCACACAAATGGCATTAATAGGAGTACCAAATCACTCCCGTGGACGTGTCCTGTAGGCAATGCGTGCGAACGAGCTGCCACTCACGACACAGAGACGTACCTCGTCGTGAGCGTCTTTATTGCATTGCGCCTCGAGCAGCAGCTTCACGATCTCAACTTTGCCGTACATTGATGCCACATGCAACGGTGTCCATCCATTCTGACCCCGCAGAGTACCACAAAATACAATCATCAATACGAGTCCCAATTCTCTCCCGTAGACGTGTCCCGTAGACTGCGCACGCGAACCGCCGGCCTCGAGAGACAAGAGCCGTACCTTGTTTTGGCGGTCTTTGTTGCACTGCGCCTTGAGCAGCAGCTTCACGACCTCCACGTGGCCCCGGCTTGATGCCCAATGCAACGCTGTCGCTCCATACTACCTCGCGCTTCGCGTCAGCTCGCTTCCTTCCCTTCCATCTCTCCCTCCTAAAACCGCATCAGCACCTTATCCCTCGCGTCGAGTATCTCAAGAGCGGAAGAGACGTCGACGCACCTCGTCACTCGCGTCGACGTCTCTTCCGCTCTTGAGATACTAGTATGGAGCGACAGCGTTGCATTGGGCATCAAGCCGGGGCCACGTGGAGGTCGTGAAGCTGCTGCTCAAGGCGCAGTGCAACAAAGACCGCCAAAACAAGGTACGGCTCTTGTCTCTCGAGGCCGGCGGTTCGCGTGCGCAGTCTACGGGACACGTCTACGGGAGAGAATTGGGACTCGTATTGATGATTGTATTTTGTGGTACTCTGCGGGGTCAGAATGGATGGACACCGTTGCATGTGGCATCAATGTACGGCAAAGTTGAGATCGTGAAGCTGCTGCTCGAGGCGCAATGCAATAAAGACGCTCACGACGAGGTACGTCTCTGTGTCGTGAGTGGCAGCTCGTTCGCACGCATTGCCTACAGGACACGTCCACGGGAGTGATTTGGTACTCCTATTAATGCCATTTGTGTGGCCAGAATGGAAGAACATCATTACATGTGGCATTGATACATGGCAAGGTCGAGGTCGTGAAGCTGCTGCTCGAGGCGCAATGCGACAAGGAGGCTCAAGATGAGGTACGTTTCTGTGTCATGAGTTCTTAATACCGTGTTGTTACTCGTATTGATGTCATTCTTGTGGTATTCTGCGGCGTTAGAATGGACGAACACCGTTGCATGTGGCATCAATATCTGGCAAGGTTGAGGTCGTGAAGCTGCTGCTCGAGTCACAATGCGACAAGGAGGCTCAAGATGAGGTACGTTTCTGTGTCATGAGTGGACACTTCTACGTGCAGTATCGCTAATTTTTACCATGCTTCGTGTTTCTATGTCTTCAGGAGAATCATTGGACAGCGTTGCATTGGGCATCTCACGTAGGCAATGTCGCGGTTGTGAAGCTTTTGCTGGGTGCAAGTTGTAACCTCCGCGTCGTTGACAAGGTATGCAAATCACAAATCACCAAATATTTGACGACGTCTCAATGTTGTCCCGTTTGTAGAGTGGGCGAATGCCTTTGCATGCCACGATTGTCAAGGACGACTTTATATCTGGTGGCTTTAGAATGATAAATGACGACACGATGGGAGTTCTGCAGACGCTTGTAACGTACGGCGCCAAGTGGGACGAAAAGTGCGAGATGATGATGAGCTCTGGTGAAACCCTGCCCCAAGGGTTGGCACTAAGGGTTTGTGTTGATTTGTGGGAACGTGAACGGGAGAATCAGGCGAGTCTGACCGAAATCCCTGTTGAAACGATCAAACGTGGAGTCGATGCCACTCGAACGTACATAAGAGAGCTCCTGAAGTCGAAGTTGAAGCTCTATCGATCGAAACTCGGCATCATCGGCGCGAGCAACTCGGGGAAAACAAGCTTCTCCAAGTCGATCATAACCATGGTACCGTCGCTCGAGCACATTGACAACCGCACGGTCGCCATCGACCACTATCGACACTTGTTCAAACACGGTGATAAGAGCTACGAGTTCACGATATGGGACTTTGCCGGCCAAGACGTCTATCAGCCTGTCCATGCCATGTTTTTCACAAAACGAACGATCTACATCTTGTGTATCGACATGCATTCGTACGGTGTGGCACTCAAGCAAGCGACGCTTCTCGCCGACTACGACTCTCAAGTGGACCATTTCATGGATGAGGTCGTGGATAAGAAGATCCTGAAGTGGATCCGACTGATCATCGCTCGTCAGTCAGATGCGGAGTTTGTGTTCGTGGCGACGAAGATGGACAAGGTGGATGCGAATTCGCGACACTCGAAGGCTGCTCAGTTGGATCTCGAGAAGCGTCTTGAGTAGTACGTGTCTCAGACAGGCCAGGAGCTTCAGCAAGCGTTAAGCGAAGGCCAAGCGCCCGATGGAATCCATCGGAATACAAAGGAGATACGTGGATTCTCTGCTCAACAACTTGAGAGACTGCAAGCGACGATCAAGCATCTTCTCCAGCACGAATGGTTGACAGTGAGTTGCGTTGATGCAGAGTCGATCAAGGCTGCTCGGACGAAGATCGAAGAAGTTGTCGCTGCGAGCAACTGCAGCTTTTTGATGCCTGAGAGCTACGTCGCAGCTCTGGAGTTCGTTCGTGGTGTCCGCTGACAGTCACCATCCAGAGACGCTCTGTCGCGTGTGCAATCAACTTTTGTAAACGTCGATGAGTTTATCAAGAGACTTTACGATAACCGTCCCGACGTCGATATTGACACCTATAAAGAAATTCTCCGGACACTGCACGACCTCGGCGACGTATTGTGGTACGAAGATCTTGGCATTGCGAGACTCAAGCATGAGGTGATCTTGGATCCGATGCTGCTCATCGACTTTATTCGTCCCATTGCGGACCACAAGTTCACGAGCGAAGTTATGCCTCATATTACACTGAAGACCTTTCCACCGTGGCTCCACCTTAATGAAAATCTCATGGTCACGATGAAGAAGCTATTGCGAGAGTTTAACCTCGTACATGTTCCTCGCCATCAAGTGATTAAGTGGGACTCGGATCTCATTGTTCCAGCATCTTGGAGGTCCAATATCCCTGCATCGTTGCGATTTGGCGGTCAATCACTGATGTTCGAATTCACCGAGATGGGGCGAACTCGAAATAACCATACTGAGTTACTGCCGATATCAGTGAACGTGTGGTGGGAGTATCATTTCAGGAGCTTGTTGCCAGAATCTGTGTTTGACCAGATTGTGATCGCAAGCTTCAACTCGCTTGACGAACGCCAAGTTGGCCCAGACTGGATCCTACACCAAAAGAAGGGCGTGTTTGCGTGCCGGTTAGTCATCTCTCGACACAGCATCACGAAAGAGCGTATCATCCGACTTGAAGCAGTAGGCATCGACCCACACGACCAGCAATCGGAGTTATGGTCGTTGTTTGAACGTTTGTGCGAAGCACTGGAGCGTGTCTTAGTCCGCTTTCGAGGACTTACAACCTCTCGTCATGTGTTCAAAGGTTTGGATGACGCCCAAAACCTTGACCATGTTGTTGACGACTGGAAAGCAATGAAACCAGCGCACCGGAAGACCGTGAGCTGGCTTCCTCCGACATTGGACTGGTACGTAGACCTCCGCAACGAAATTGATCCAGTCGAGGCATTGGGATTTTGACAAATCCCAATGCCTCGACTGGATCCCGAGTAGCCGAGTAGTGCTTCACTTCACCATGAAGTAGCCAGGCAACAGGCGACTGTAAATCGGCCAGCTTTGTTCTCTTTTTGTATCACCATCATTCTGAACGGTGCAGTGGCTTGAAGAATTGCGCCTCGTAACGTTTCTCAAGGCAAGCACGGAATATCTCAACAAGAGACCAAATGTTAGCGTAAGGGATCATTGACGTGCTTGCGAAGTGGCTCAAGAAAACCTCAAGTCATCGCAGTCGGCGCTCACTCGACCTAGTGCGTTTGAGACACGTAATGCATCTCAAAATCCGAATGAGCAATCTGGGAGAGTCGCAGATTCGTGTCCTCCTCGTTTGCTTTCGTCGCCACGAACACAAAATCGGCATGGGACTGCCTAGCGACTATCAGTCGAATTCACATCAAGATCTGCTTATCCGCGACCTCTGATCCACTTGCGAGTCGTAGGCGGCAAGAGAATTTCGAGCACTCGTTTTATCTGTCGCCGTGTGCAGTCGATGAGCCCCTTCCCTTGATGAACCCAGCAGGAGCACCTCATGAAACCTTTCGGCTCCGAACTCCGTATTTTCTTTGACTGCAGCCGCCTCGCCATGTCATCGCGTCGTGACGCTTGTCTTTGGTTCGCGATGCCCATCATCTCCAGGCCACGAGATCGTGTCGCTTGGTGTTTTCGTGTTGCCGCTGTCTAGTTCCTCGTTCAGAGCCACTCAACGTGCAGATCAGTTCCAACAAGGTATTCGCAAAAACGGTAATGTGATGGGCTCTTACTGCTGTGGTTCGTTTGTCGTTCAAACAGTTATTCCCTACGCAAGCACTGCCCAGCTACTTTCCGAAACTTCAATCTTCTCCTCCTCAAGTTCGTGGTTGGTCTCTTCCTCCTGCTCACGCATAACTTCGTTTCCTTTCTCGAACACTCCAACTGCGCCATCTCCGTCGTGCGCCACCTCTTCTTTCTCGGTGACTTCTCTCTCGTCTTCGACCTCATCAGCCTTAGTCGTTGTCTCCTCGCATTCGATTCTCGCGGCAACGGCCTTGCACTTCTTGCAAGTGGTGGGAAGATTCATACCTTTCATATGATACCAATATGTCGACACCAGCAGTTCCTCGCAGCAGACAACGCACTCGCGGGGCTCACGAACGTCAACTTTTTCTGCGCAGTCGTCACAAAAGACGTCGCGGCCAAGACGGTGGGCTGATACAAACTCACTGCGAAGCACCTCGAGGATGGCACCACAGAGTGGGCAGCTCACCATCATGGGTTTGTCCGTTGTCACCGCCTTGTTCGCACGCGGCTTGCTCACTTGCTTTTTCCTTCCAAAAGGCCGCAGCGCGATGGAGAAGCAGATCTCGTTGCATTTATGCGAGTAAAAGAACGCAGCCATGCCGTCCTTGGACAGGTTGCCGCGACTAAAAGCACGACGATCGACTGAATGCACCTGTGGGTCCGTGAAGATACAGCCGACGCCCTGCAGGTCCACGACCATGAGCTGCCCGCACGTGCGCTGCCACGTGAAGTGGCTGAACGCTTGGGCTCTCTCGCGCAATGAACCGTGCTCGCGGTTGGTGATCCAACCGTTGTTATTGTTGTACTTCTTGTAGGCACCTGCGATGTATGGCTCTGCCGTGAACATTGTGGCCGAGAGGTCGAGTGTCGCCGAGTCCAAAATCTCATACAGTGACGTGAAGATAAAATCCACGCCGTCCTCAACTTGCGGCAGCAGCGTAAACTCCGTCGCGAGTCGCTTGGCGACAATCTGTGTTTTGACATCGTTCTCCAAAGATTGGGACGCATGCGCTGCCTTCCCATAGTATAGTTTTGCCACGAAGCGCTTCTTCATCTTCTCGTCGTACATCGCGTGAGCCGAACGCATCGCCCCCTTTGCAAAGCACGTCGATAGCAGCTTGATTGTCGTGTCTTGAGTCGTGTGCTTCAAGTCGATGTTCGCCCAGTCAACGTGGGCACCCTGGCGGAAGTGATACGTGTGGCGAATGGCTGAGACCGAGGGCGCGTGGTCCAGCTCACTCCAATCAAGCGTTTTGTGAGGAGGTGGAGGCAAGACCGACGCAAGAGCGTCTACCTCGGCATGATCTTCGTCTTCATCGCAGTCTTCTGAGATGCAGTCAAGCTTGGTTGAATGGTCTCCAGTAGGGCCGTAGTGGTGGAGACTCGACACACCAAGAGCGTGTTCCTCGCTCACCACGACGCTACGCATTTTGCTTGCGGAGAGAGAGCTGCTTGCCGACTTGGCGACGACCTCCCCGAAGCGAAGAACGTCACCCGACTGTGAAAGAGAAATCTTGCAGAACTCGCGCTCGAATTCATCAAACGCCGTCGCCGACTTGTACTCCCGCTGGAGTATCGCAACCATCTTGGATGTCAGCGGAGGGTTGATCTCGATGAAGGTCACATCGATGCCGCGCTCGGCAAACGATCGCATCTGGGTCTTGATGCAAGGGCTTGCCGTGATCTCAGCCTGGAAGTTGAGGTCATCTGCCGAGTTATGGAACTCCTCGCCGTGGCATGGGGAGTCAGCGACCAAGATTATGCGCTTGGCCGACGAAGTGAAGTTCATGCTCAGTACAGCTTCTAGGCCACCCGCAACGTCTTCTGGTGTGTCGCCTCCACCAAAGGCTCTGAGTGTGTTGATGAAGGCGCAGATACTTTTAACATCCTCTGTCAAATCTCGGACCTCAAGTCGGTCCACTCCATCACAAAAGTCACGATAGGCAACGAAGCCCGCACGCACAGTTGCCTGAATGTGTTCCTCCTTGACAGTTGCGATGATAGAGAGAATCGACCTCTTGGCTTCCTGAATCCAGGGACTCATTGAGCCCGTGCAGTCCATGGCGATGACGAGATCCAGTGAGTTGGCAGCCGCGAACTGCATCTTGATCTCACGCTCCACCTTCTGGAGTTTTGCTTGCATGGCATCGTGGCGTTCTTGAAACAAGAGCTGGGCTGCACGCTCGCGTTGCCTTGCCACTTGCTTGCGCTGCTTAACGGACTTTCGCTGCTTTGTCATAGTCGCAGAGTGAAGAAACCAAAATGGTTCGAGACGGACAGAGTGCGGTCCGTATGGGACGAGTCTGAAGGAGGAATCGCGGAAAGTGGCTTCTCTCGAATTGATATTCGACCATCAGTCTTGTTTTTTTCTCCGGTGGATATTGTTACGACCGCGTTTTCTCACACTGCAAACGGTGTCCACTCCCTTGAGAGGTTGAACAGCGAAATTCCGTATGACACCGTTCATCCAAGCGACCGAATGAGGCGGCACGAATCTCATGCATTTCGTTACTGATGATAGGTTGCAGACCACACGCTATGCAGAGTGTTCGTAGGTGTTGTAGAGTGGTGTGTGAATTTTCGAAGGGAATTGTCAGCATTAATGCAGCTGTGTGACATGACATGCGAGTGCTCGTTTCACCAGCACGTATAGTTGACCTCGTTGGGATCGCGATAAAAATCGGTCAGGCTTCCGAGGAGCAGAATGGCTAAGCTCTTTCATCGAAGTGGAAAGGATCCCCGATTGCCATTACAGTACCAGTAGTACTAGCGAACGACTCCCATTGCCGTGCCAACCTGACACTTTTCCAATCTCGTCGTGGACATGTGGAGTCGACGAGGCTTTGGCCGTCGGAAGCCATTCCTAACGAAGAGCTGGTCAGTGGCGCTCGGCGAGGACTTCCAGTGCGCCAAGCAACTTTGAGTCCCCATCCACTCGCACATAAACGGGACGGCATGAACCTCTTTACATTGATTAACCTCGTTCGTACCTGTATTGCCATTAGTCGCTGCACCTCTCAAACCTAATTCAACCAATCAACAGCCTCGATTCCCCTCACCCTGAGACGAACTTCCCGTTCGCGGGCCTGTCTCCACAAAAAACCCACAAACACCGCCAAAAAATTCGCAATTATCCTGATTTATTTTTCTCGACCACATTTTTCGCAGCCACCAGAGACTGTCTCACCCATTCCTCTTTTCCACCAATCACCTCCCTCAATTCTCCTCCTTTTCCACCAATCCCGCGCTCTGCACCCACCCTCTCCCTCCTCTCCTTTCCTTCCTGGGTTACTGATACTAATCCACACATGACCATCACTCTCTCTCCTCCATACCCCCCCCCCCCCCCCCCCCCCCACCAATTCCTCCATTTCTCCAACCAAGATCCAGCGCCATGTCGTCCGCCTACTCGTGCTGCGATATGGGGCTCTTCGACTTCTTCCGCCGCTCGTCGCGCGCGCGCAGCAAGACCAGCGAGGCCGCGTCGACCACCGAAACCGAAACCGAAACCGTCGACGCGCCGCGCCGCTCGCTGCCGGGCAAGCCCGCGGTCACGTCGTCGACTTCCTCGTCGTCGTCCTCGACGGCCGCGACCTCGCTCGACTCGTGCGCGACGACCGCGTCGGTCGACTCCGAGAGCGACGGTGTCGTCGCGGCGGCGTCAAGCGAGAACGAGCCGCCGGCGTCGCTGGGCAGCATCCACAACTACGACATTGTGCGCGAGCTTGGCCGCGGCGCGACGGCCGTCGTGCAGCTGGGCAGACAGAAAGACGGCGAGCAGCTCGTGGCGCTCAAAGTGTTCAAGACGTCGCTGCTCAAGAAGATGCGCGAGGTCAAGCGCGTCGGACGCCGCATGGTCGTGTCCACGGCGCTGGATAAAGTGCAGGTCGAGATCGCGATCATGAAGAAGCTCCAGCACCACAACTTGCTCAATTTGCTCGAAGTCTTTGACGACGACGCCGAGACGCTCGTGCTCATGCTCGAGTACGCGCCCCATGGACAGATCATGCAGTGGGACGCGAACGAGCGCGTCTACCGCGCCAACACGCAGGCCGCTGGGCCTAATGGCACGTTTGACGAGCCGGCGCTGCGCAACTGCGTGCGTCAGCTGCTGCTCGGCCTCGAGTACTTGCACAACAACTCGATCTGCCACCGCGACCTCAAGCCCGAGAACATTTTGCTCGGGGAGGACGGCGTGTACAAGATCGCCGACTTTGGCGTCGCGCATCTCTTTGAAGAGGAAGAGGAGAAGACTGTCGACAACCAGGCGGCCGCACCGCCGTCGTCGGGCAAGAAGCGCGGTATTGTGTCCACGACCGCCGGTACGTACGCGTTTATGGGACCCGAGACGCTCAAGGGAGGCGAGTACAGCGCCTACGACGCCGACGTGTGGGCGCTCGGCATCACGATCTACGCGCTCGCGTTTGGCAAGATTCCGTACTACCACCAGGACGTCGTCGAGCTCTTTGAGATGATTGAAACCCAGCCATTGGATCTGGGCGAGAGCGATAACAACTCGTTCATCTCAGAAGGACTTCGGGCGCTGCTGCGCGGCATGCTCGACAAGAACCCGGAGCAGCGCTGGAGCATCCAGCGGTGCAAGGAGCACGAGTGGCTCCACGAAGATCTCGACGACGCGGCCAAGGACGAGTTCCTGAACGTCAAGCACGACCAGGTCACGGTGAGCGACGAAGAGGTCGCTCGCGCCGTGACGCGCGTGACGTCCATGAACGTGCTGCTGCGCGTGCAGATGGGCGCCAACAAGTGGAAGCGCAAGGCCATGAAGTCGCTCGACATGAAGAAGCGCGCGTCGATTTCGTCGCAGCCAACCATCGACGAGGACGGCGAGCGGCTCTCGGTCGCCAGCGAGCGCTCGAGCTTCGCCAAGGCCTCGGCAGACCAGCCAGCCGAAACAGCTGAGAAGCCCGCAGTTGCCGCCGCGCCGCAGGACAACCAGCTCGAGCTGTAAAAAAGAAGGCTTGAAGTTGCCGCGCCTCCATGTGCATTTCCTCGTAGTGTCTCCTTTCATAAACTATCGTAATGCCCGCTTTTTGCACTCTTCACTTCGCACCATGGAGCATGTTGATCACAGCGCGGATCTGGGTCGTAGACATGGAGAAAGGCCGGCTCACTTTGTCGCGTGTGGACACATTTGAGTCTCGGCCTCATGTCCGAGAAAGAAGCCGTAGAGGATGAAGAGAAACGGATGACGGTCATCCGATCGATTGCAGGGGGAGATGACGAGTCAGTGCGATTACGTGGATGGATTTTCGTTTCCGCGTGTTGAGTCTCTGCTGACGCTCAGCAACAAGCACGTCAACTTACTCGATCTTGATTTCCTGGGCAAGTGGGGGCGTAATCCGAAGATGTCCATGGCAACAACCAACGCGCACGAGAAACAAAAGAAAAAAACTATGCATTTTTGTGCTCACGTCAGCCTTCTTCGCTGCGGAAGCGTCCTACATGATCTCCTCCATGAGGTCGTTGATGACGACGTTGACGTCACCGTTGTGCGTTTCCAGCGACTGGATCGCCGTGGCGGTCGGCACATCCGGGAAGATGCTGCGGATCACACTGAGCTGCTCCGCCCACTTGATCTCCGCATCGGAGAACGCGACCTCGGCCGTCGCAGGCGCTGGCACGGCGACCTCCGGCTCGGTCGCCGGCACATCGACCGCGGGCGTCTCCTCCACCTTCTCCTCTGGCTGAACCGGAGCCGCGACGACGGCCGGCTCTTCCGCCACCACGACTGGCGCCGCCGGGGCGACAGGCTCCGGCTTCTTCTCTGGGATAAAGTTCTTGACAAATCGCTGCGCGAACGACGAGATGCCGCTCGCCGCCGACTTGAGCCCGTCCGAGGTCTCCCCCAACACCTGCTCGAACGGCTTCTCCTGCACAGCAGTGCGCGCAGCCTCGAGCGTGTCTTTGGCGTCGCTCGCCGCCTGGCTGAGCGCCTCCGTGGCCACGTCGACGCCCTTCCACTCTTCCTGACGCACCTTCTCGACCGTGTCGTTGAGCGTCACCACGAGTCGCTCAACCGCCGCGATCAGAGGATCCGCCGGGTTCGCGTGGACGCCACCGGCCGCGACCGCCGCGCCCTCACGCGCGACCGCCGTGAACTTGAGCGCCTTGAGCTCGTCGTTGTTGCCGCTGAGGAAGACGCGGCAGGCCTCGACGAACTCGGCGTCCGAGCAGACGTTGAGCGTGTCGCCCTCGGCGTCCGTGTACTTGATGACGAAGGAACCGGGCGCGAGGCGGAACGTGCGCACGAAGAGCTGCGTCAGCGCGTCGAGCGTGAAGCCGTTGAGGTCCACGCGCAGGCGGTGGAGGTCTCCGTTGAAGCCGATCTTGACGGCGACGAGGTTCGGGTCCATGGCGCTTGTGTAGTCTTGATCTTCTTCTCGTTTCTCTCTCTCTCTCGCTCGCCTTCTGTCAGCAGGTTGCGACAGAGAGAACAAGACCAACCCAGTATCGCATCCGTTCGATACCCTTTCTAAAACGATCACACAAGAGTGTTTGTAGATTCATGATGTAGTCGGGTCAATGACGCTGGGAATTGATATAGGGAGAACCAGCGGGTCCTGAGACCTTCCTCACCGGGAGTTCTTCAACACGACGAAAGGGAAGAAAGAAGCAAAGCTCGGATAGCCCCAACCAGGCGCCAGGAAGGCGGTCTGCGAAACCCTCAGAGCGTGGGCACCACTTGCATGTGGAAACCTCTATCCATCTCGCTCAGGGCATCCCAGTCCGTTATGCAAGTCGTTTCAAAGAGAGATTTCCGATGAGGATCTTCATAACTTTATGTGCAAAAAAGATAGAAAACGGCGTGCGAACTACGACCTAATAAAGAGAGGCGCCAGCCCCTGGCGGTTTACTGGTTCTTGCACTCGGGCGGCTTCTCGGTCGAGTTGCCGTCGAGCGCCGGGAATTTCTTCTTGCCCTTGCGCGGCTTGGGGGCGTCGTCGTCGTCGTCGTCGTCCGACTCGTCCTCGTCCTCGTCGTAGTCCTCGTCGTCCTCCGGATCGTAGTCCGAGTCCTCCTCGACGGCCTCGCCCGTGAACCACAGCAGTGCCTGCGGCACAATCGACTCGTGGATCGTGAAGCCGATCTCGAAGTCGCCGCTGAGCTGGCGCATGATGATATCGCTCTGTGGACACAATGGATACACGCATTAGCTCGCTTTGGTCATCATACATGGGTACATCACCCCACGACGAAAAGTGTCAACAATACGTACATCCTCATCGTCCTCCGACGGCATCTCGACCGGCGTGAAGAACTGGAAAAAGCTCTCGCACGGCTCGGTGCGCGACACGACACGGGTCTCCTTGCTGCCCTTGGCGCGCTGCTTGACCTTCTTGGTGACCTCGCAGAGGTTCTGGCCCTCCTTCCACTCGATCGGCGTGCCGATGACGTTGCGCAGCACAGCCTCGCCCGACTCGGAGGCCTCGCCTATGTCGTACTCCTTGGTGAGCACCTTGTTGGAGAAGATCGGGTTCTCAGCGAACTCAAACTCGAGCTTGAAGCCGTTGTCGGTCTCGTGGCTCGTCGAGCGCACGTCGATGAGGAATTCGAGCGCCTGGAGATCGCGCTCCTGGATCATATCGGCGAGCGCCGAGTGGTTCATGAGCGCGCGCACCCAGAACCCGGGCACGCCCTTGACATCCTCGGCCGCCTCTTCGGCCGAGAGCCCTTCGCCGCTCGTGACGGCCGGCACTTCCTTGGCGCCCGAGACGATCTGCGCGCGCTCCGAGTACAGCGGCTGGTAGAGCTTCTCGTACTTGAGCTCGAGCAGCTTGCGCTCCTTCTCAAACTCTTCCTCGATCTTGGCCTGCTTGTCCTGGAGCTCGCGCAGCGCCTCGACGCGGAGCTGCACTTTCTTGGGCAAGTTGGCGAGCTCGTCCTCGATCTCGAGCCCTTCGACCTGGCCCGCGAGCTCGTTCACGGGCTGGAAGCCGCGCCCGTCGTTCTGGTCCACCTCCACAACTGCGTCCTGGTCCGCCATGGTGAGCTAATCGCGAAGTGCCGCCGAGCGCTGGATGGCTTCCCCACCACTCCCTGTCCACGCGAGAGTTGTTCTTCGCCTCGTCAGCCGCCGCCGCTCGACACCGAAACGCAACGCCATCCATACCATCATATTAGAATCTATTATCGTGTTCCACAGTCGATTTGTACCAAAACCCACCTTTTGTTTGATTCTTTTCTAACGTATATTATACATGAAAGAGTGCCAATGGAGAGGTTTCCATGTGGCGGGGGGGGGCGTTTTTACGGCCGGCTCCCATCCCCTTCTATCCGCCGCACCAGGGACCAACCGTCCGCTGGGTCGCCAAGCGTAATTACCCCGTTGGCCGTGCTATGTCAACATGGGTTGATCTCTTTCTCGATCCACACTAGTTTCGGGTGAGACGTCTGCCTCATCTAGTGTGGACCACACTACACCACCCAAGGTGGCTCCGCTTGCTGGCTCCTCCGAGCGTGGACCAACTTTGAAGTCGGAGCAAAAACAACGAGGACGACGAGCTCCTCACGAGCCACGATGAGCGCCAACGGGAGCGCCACCAAGCGCCGCGTCGCCTACTTTTACGACTGTGCGTGCCTCGCGCGCGCGCTCTCTCTCGCCTCGTGCCGCTCGCGCGCTCGGAATCGCTCTGGCGCTCGAGCACGCCGTGTTTGATTCCGTAATCAGATCCGGCGGCTTCGCTGGACTGCTCGGTGGCGCGACGGCGTGCTGGAAGGGGGAGACGCTCTGGGAGAATGCAGTTTGAAGAACTGACCGTGTTTTGCTCGCTTGTAGCCGAGGTCGGCAACTATCATTATGGCCAGAACCACCCGATGAAGGTATGTGGAGCACTCTACGCCTTGGAGAAACGGCCGCTGACGATGGGCAAACAACAAACCAAAAAAACCTGGTTCTTTGTGTGTGTGTCTTGCGATTTCGCGTAGCCGCACCGCGTGCGCATGGCCCACAACCTCATCGCGAACTACGGCCTCACCAAGCACATGCAGATCTTCGTGCGTCGCCCCGCCATGCGAATTAGCCTGGTTTGGGGAAGCTAAGCTAATACCGGTTGTGTGTTAAATAGCGCCCGCGGCTCGTCGAGTGGGAAGAGCTCACACGCTTCCACTCGGATGACTACATCCACTTCCTGCGCCTCGTGACGCCCGACAACATGCACGACTACCTGCGTCAGCTCCAGCGGTTCAATGTGGGCGAGGACTGCCCGGTTTTTGATGGTGTCTTTGAGTTTTGCCAGTTGTACGCGTCGGCCTCGATCGGCGGCGCGGCCAAGCTCAACGAAGACTCGGCCGACATTGTCATCAACTGGTCCGGCGGTCTGCACCACGCCAAGCGAGGCGAGGCCTCGGGCTTCTGCTACGTCAACGACTGCGTGCTCGGTATCCTCGAACTGCTCAAGAAGCACGAACGCGTGCTGTACATCGATATTGATATCCACCACGGCGACGGCGTCGAAGAGGCCTTCTACACGACCAACCGCGTCATGACGTGTTCATTCCACAAGTACGGCGAGTACTTCCCGGGCACGGGCGACATCAAGGACATTGGCTACGGCGAAGGCAAAAACTACGCCGTCAACTTCCCGCTGCGCGATGGCATGGACGACGAGAGCTTCACGACTATCTTCCGTGGCGTCATCTCCAAGATCATGGAGCACTTTGCTCCCGGCGCTGTCGTGCTGCAGTGTGGCACAGACTCGCTCTCGGGAGACCGTCTGGGCTGTTTTAACCTGTCGGTGAAGGGCCACGCTGACTGCGTCGCATACGTCAAGAGCTTCAATGTGCCGACGCTCGTGCTGGGCGGTGGCGGATACACGCTGCGCAACGTCGCTCGCTGTTGGTGCTACGAGACGTCCGTGCTGACGGGCGTGGAAGTCCCGGATGCGATGCCATACAACGACTACTTCGAGTACTACGGGCCCGAGTACCGTCTGCACATGCCCGTGAGCAACATGGAGAACCTCAACACGCCCAAGTACCTCAACGAGATGAAGCAGATGCTCTACGATCAGCTCAAGCAGATCGAGCCGATCCCGAGCGTTCAGTTCCACACGGCGCCGTCAACATCTGCTCGTACCGAGGCCGAGGCTGCCGCGCGCGACCGACAGGAAGACGACGTCGTCATGGTCGACGTCTCGGGCGAGAAGGCGCAGCAGCTCGAACTGACCGAGCGAGACAAGGCGCAGCATCCCGCTGAGTTCTACGATTAGGGCCTCAGCGGTCAGCGAGGGATATGCTTCCCAATACGCCACAAATTAAGACACCCACCCACCAAACGATTTCTTTTCTTCCTCATGTATAACCTCTTTCCGATATTAACTTAGTTGATCTCCTGGATGAGCGGTCGTGCGCCCTGCGTCGGCTTCTCTGTCGTGAGCGTGATGCCGCTGGGCGCTTGCTCCTCCTCTCCCTTGCGCATCGCGAGAATCGTCGCGAGATCCACGTCCGCAGTCTCTTCCTCCTCGTCCGAATCCGACTCTGAATCCGAACCGCCTTCCTCCATCAATCCCAGCGCAAAGTTCTGCCATCCTCAGTCTCAGTGAGTCCCCTTCTCCACATCCATGCACACAAGAAAAAAACCGCACGCACCATCTCAATGACCGGCGGCTTGGCGCCGTCGCCGTCCATGGCCACGTCGCCATCATCATCGTCTTCTTCCTCATCCTCGTCATCCCCGTGTCCTTCATGTTTCTCAACGTCAGCGACTGGCACTTCGATGTTGTGACGGTCGCCGTCGCCGCTTGCGATCGCCGCCTCGAGCTTTTGGTTCTCGCTCGCGAGCTTTGGCAGAAAGGCCTCGAGCCGCTCGAAGACTACAGAGAGCGAGAGCGACATGGTTAGAAAGCTCTTGACACGGCGCATGCAATTAGCTCAGCGCCACGCACGCGCGCTCTTCGGGGGCGCCGGGAACGTCGTCGGTTTGCGTGGCGGCGCTTCCATCGTGATGGCTTCGAGAAGACGAATGGTCGGTCGAGTTGCCCAGGAGTGAGACCATCACTCTGATTGCGCCTTATGACATGAAGTATTCCGGTACATGAAATGTAGCCATGTTCACACAAAGATCCTCACAGCAACAAAGGCAATGGGGGAAAGATTGCAATGGTTTTTCCATTTCGTGCGTCTCTTCGCTTGCTGGTTGAGCTATAAATAATTTGGCGCGAAGGATCGTTGGCGTACTCGTACATGGGGAGATAAATACGTGTTCTAATCTACTGGCAGAGCATCCACTCGGTCTCTTGCTGCTTGGTACGGTTCTTCTGTGGATCGACGCCGGCCTCGTCGCGGCTGACGAGCGAGCGCGTCCAGCATGAGCAGTTGGTGTCGTTGCTATGGCCAACGACAACATCGTTGGTCTCATTTAGAGGAAACACAACGTGCACAGACGGGTCCAGGTTGGTGGTCGGAATCGACGAGTTCGTATCCAAAGACTGCTGGCGTTGGACGTCGGCTGCGCCGAGCATCGTCGGCGAACACTGGAGGCGAGTCAGATTCCACAGCTGATGCTCGCTACCGATGGCTTCTTTATTCTGGTCCATGGCGATGAATCGAAAGTCGGTCGAGAAAACCAGCACCGAGGCGAGCGAGGATCGGTCTGAAACGAGCGCTGGGAGAACAGACTCGCACCTCTGAAGCAACCCCGCCATGACGTCACTGTCGCTCGACCCTTCGAGGGCAAGCGACGTGAAAGAGGCATCTTCAGTCGTTGAAGAGGCGGTGCTCAGCAATCGCAGGGCGGTCTCCACTGAGGCGATCGATGGGGAGATCGTTGTCGCGGCGCCGAGTTGCCCAAAAAACTCCCATCGCGTCCACGGCAACTTGGATACGGCAAGCATCTGCGCTGTGGCGGAGAAGGTGGACGTCTGCGGTCCTGTGTTTGAGGGAGAAACGGCCGAGTCGAACAGTTTCGCTTGAGAGGCAACCAAAGAGTCCAAATGTAGATCGCGGGCGTTCGCGGCATACGTCATCGAGATCTTGTCAGCTGTCGGCGGTGGAGTGACGATGTGCACGTCCATGGTCAAGCCAAACTTGCGCCGCAACGGATCACGACGTTTCGCCTCGATTATCTTTGCCCATTGCCGTTCCAACGTCTTTCCGCGCTGAAGTGCCGCGACATCAATAGTCGGGACAATGAACTCGTGGCGCCCAAACCACTTGTGCACAGGGAGCGTCTTTGGGCTCGGCGGTGGGGGCGGTAGGGGAGGGTCAGGGATTAGTTCGCACGGCGTGAAGTCGCAATTGTGGTTTCGGTCGCGAAAGGCAAGTCCCCCGTTCGGGCACTGAAAGAAGTCAGGCTCACAAACTGTCTGAGAATCTAAAAGCCAACTGAAGAGGTGGCCACCAACGAACAGGCGCGTCCGGTGGACGAAGATGAGAAGACAAAGAAGCAATTGTGGTCGCGACATGGTGGGGCGATTAGTGCAAAGGAGTGGAAGTGAAGCAAATCACAATCAACATGGTGGAGGTTACGACGTGTGGGAGCACACAAACAAGAAAACGAGACGACTTTCAAAAGGAGCAAAGCCAAATAAGATCACAAGCTCGAGTTGTGAGGAAGGATCACTGCCAAATCATCACAAGCTTGAAGGTTCAGCACCCCAAGTCACCGAGTCCAAAATATTCAAATGTAGTCCCTTGGTCACCGGCCTCCAGGACGTGACTCTCGCGATTCGATGATGCAAATGTTCATTATGCAAGCTTCATTCTTCCAAGTTCCACAGTGATGTACCATCCAAATAAAACAGCTCGTAATCTTGTACGGACGGTCGCGATCTCGCATGCTTTTCGTCGTTTCTGCCTTTTCCTCAACAACCTGCATTTCTGTCTGGAATAACACCTCGACACAGAACTGGATCCTTATACACCTGTCACACAATACCTCAGCCAAAGGCCGTCGCTCCTACTCTTCGTCTTCGTCGTAATCCACCATGCACTCGTCGATGTCTTCAATCGCTCCGGTTGAGTTGGCCTTTGCAGCAGCGCGCGGAGATTCTCGACGAGGTTCCGAGTCTTCTCCAGGAACAGGACTAGCGCTTCGGGTACGCTGCTCGCGAGGCTCAGCTCGAGATGGTGACTGGGATGGACCCTCGCTATCCCGTGGCTTTTGCTTGAAAGGAGACTCGTCCCTGTCAAATCTGTTTGAACGATTCTCGTCACGACCGCCGCGATTGTCACGACGCTCATTCTCCTGGTGGTTACGGTCATAATTTCCGTTCGAACGATTAGGACGACGATCATGGTCACCATGCTTACGGCGATCTTCGTAGCCAGGACGAGCTTCTCGATTATCGCGCCTTCCACGGTCATCATGTCCATCGCGATTACCACGATTGTCGCGCTGGAACCGATTGTCATGCTTATTGCGCGATTCGAAATCACGAGCCGGACTTCGACTACGTCTCTTCTTGAAGGAATCATCCGACCTGGGTTGAGGAGAACGAGAGCGATGGCGACTCGCATCATTACGCTCATCACGAGCGGTCGTGCGACGATCTTCTGGAGAGCGCCCACGTGACGATTGTTGTCGATGATTATCAGCAGCAACAAATGGCCTGGATCGCTGATCACCATCTGGACGGTTGCCTTGGCCATTGCCGTATCGACGGAAGCCAGACTCTGGTGCTGACCAAGTCTTTTTGCCCTCTCCGTCACCCGAAGCGCGGTTGTTGTAATCGCGGTTGTAGCTTTGTCCGTGGTGACTACGGTCTTGGTCGCGAAAACGAGGTGGTGATGGAGATTGGTCTTCACCTCCAAGTGTACCGTACTTGCTCATCTTATGTTGCTGACTGTTGCGACGATCCACGAATCCTCGATCTTGATCACGGCGATCATCTCCCGAAGGTCTTCCTTCTGAATGGTGGCGGTGCTGGAAGCCAGTCTGGCCATTCTGATTATTCGACCACGACTCTCGGTGGTGTTCGTGACGATCACCAGGTCCACGCCGATGAGAGCTATCGAAGCTCTTCACTTGGGGGGATGATCCACGGGGGGAGCGGGACCGCTCTCGTGGTCTTTGAGGAGCACGTTGGTTGTTATCTTGACGGAAATCACCCCGAGGACGTCTATCATCGCTGTTTTGGTCCTGGTTTGAAGGGTACCGAGAGAATTGTTTGTCTTGACGGCCTTCTTCAGTACGGCGGTGAGGTGGCGATCCCCCATGGCGGCGTTCGGGGGATCTTGAGCGATGCTTCGAGCCAGGTCCATCGCCGAAAGACCGCTGGTAGTCATCGCGATTCGGGCGACTGTGGCGTTCGTGATCACTTGACTTAAACGACTTCTGTCTCACTGGACTGCGGCTACGACCCGATTGCTCGAAGCTTCTTTCACGGCCTTCAGACTTACGAACCGTAGGGCTTCGGCTGCGAGAGCGGTGAGAAGTATGCGACTTGTTGCCCCCGAACTGATCATGCGGAGCACGGTTTGTACTACGGCTACGGCGATTATTATCTCGGTCGGAGCCGCGACGATCTGAATGGTCACGTCTGCCATCATCATCTCGGTCATCTCGCACTCTCGAAGAGTCGCGATGTTTTGAAAACCCACCCTTTCCATCGTTTCCATCACGTCTGTTGGAGTCGCCAGCAGGTTCACTAGGTCCATATCGTGCCTGGTCAAACTCACGGAACTGGGGCTGATGGCGGCGATCACCGTCTTGTTCCCAACGCGGAGCCTTGTCTCTGTGATCACGATCTGGTGAAGTGGATCGTCGACGCTTTCGTTCGCCATCGTCACGTGAGCCACGACGATCAGTATGATCGTGCACAACGTAACGGTTTCGCACACCACGACCATCGCCACCTTCTCCATCACGGCTGTCGCGACGTGGACGTCGTCTAGACGAATCAATCTCCGCTTGCTCCTCTGGATCATAGACAGGGAGGAACTCACGCCCTCTGATAGTAAAATGGTGTTTGCGGATGACAGACTTGGCACTCTCAGTGTCTCGGAAGCGGATACGACCATTGCCGAGGTCCTCCAGAGAGCCAAACATTTCGAGAGTGTCGCACAATTCTCTCCACACGCCTGGATCGAGTTTGTTCACATCGAGTTGGCGAACCGAATCAGGGTCTTGCATGCGCGGTGTGTCGGTACGTTCCACGAACTGCAGCGTCGAGCATGGTGGTCCTCGTGCGAAATCTCCGATCAAAGTTCGCCCGTTAAACTCCGTCGTCTGGATATGGCGAATCGCCTTTCGTGCGTGATCCTTCGTCTCAAGACTGACGAATGCGTACCCTGCCGCATTGCGGCCCATACTTGGAAATTTGATCTGAACGCATGAGTGAGTAATCGACTCATCGATGCACGACAAATACTTGATAATGTCGCTGTGTGTTGTTTCCCGAGGAACACCGCCGATGAAAATGAACGAGCTGGGAGGGCAGCCGTTACCGGTGCCTTCCTTCGCCGCGATAGGAGGGCGACGATCACGAGCATTATCGTTATGATCGCGTGGCGATTGTTCAGTGTGCGGGCGGTACGAACGCTCCTGGTCGTCGCGACCACGGCGCTCGTCACGGTCATACCGCTTTCCATCATCCGAGAAGTTGTCTCTTGGGCCGAAGCGCTCCTCTCGCTTCTCTCGCTTCGACTCTTCGCGGCGTGCTTCTTCGCGACGAATCTCTTCTTCTCGGCGAGCTTGCTCCCGACGCTTCTCATCTTCTTCGCGCTGACGAGACTTCTCCTCGTCGCGACCCTGCGCCCTCGAATCGTCTCTTTTGAACCTCGACCGATCTTGCTTGTCGTCGCCCTTTGGCTCATCATCGATCGCTGCGAGGGTCTCCTGCAGCTGCGTGAGGTGGCGCACAATTACGTTCGACTTCTCCGCAGCCAACAGCTTGCCGACCCTGTCCGTGATGCGATCACGACAAGCCTGCACGAGCGGTGGCTGGCGCGCGCCCTTGACGATCTGCAGCAGCGAACGCACCGTGTGGATGCGCACGGCCTGCGACTGCGCTGGCGCCAAAAGGTCCAGCAGCACGTTCACAACGTTCATGTGCACGTGCGGGAACTTGTTAAAGTGCTTGGTCAGCAGCTGCGCGGCGAGCGAGAGCACGGCGTCGGCCGCGTCCTCGGCGCGCGAGGCCACGAGGATCATCTCCTCGTAGGCCTCGAGCGCCTCGTCCTCGTCAAAGTCGGCGTGGTCGACGCCGCGTTCGTACATTTCGTCGATGGTCGAGTCCCAGCCGTAGAGCTCGCCCAGCACATCTTCTACTCCGCGGAAACGAGCGTGAGACCCCTCGTTCGATAGCGGATGGCCTGCTCTACGCGTACGTACCGCTGCTGGAGGCCATGGCTGCGTGGAGGCGCCGAGAGAGAGCGGCGCGCGCGGGGGATTTCCCTTCCGCCTGTTGGGCTTTTCCGTGGCGGGGAAACACTGGCGCTTCCCAACGGCCCCAGGATTTTCCGTCGAAACAACCCACTCGGACGACCTTCAGACGACATTTTCTAGCGTTTCACATCATTGGACGAAATAGAAAGGAGCGAGAATGTGTCCTAATGTAGTGCATTGGCTTGAAGAACAATGCTCGGCACCGTGGCCACGAGCAACGCTCGCTTGGTTCTTTTTTCTCTTCATTGGAGTGGGCACGATGATGGTGATGATGTAAGGGAAGTCTATTGAGATCATCCTGTGAACCTTACTACGTAGTAATAGGTTATTCGGCCTGTACATACGCAAGAGTCCGGATGAGGATGTCCAAGTTTGTCTGTTGAGAGGTCATCCAACCATCCATCATCTAAAAGACTGCGGAGGAATTGTAGCTCGCAGGTAGAACAACAATACTAACGAGGATTTCATCAACCACAAATTTCAAGTTGTAGGTTGATGAATCCGTCGAGATCGAATAAATCTTTAGGGCTCTCGTATGCACGTGAAATGCTCGCCAACCTCGCCATGGGTATGCGAAGCAGCTAGCAAATCCTGGATTTCCTAGTCTAATCCTCTTTGCCTTGCATAGCGACTGTTGATCCCCCACTCGTCCAATGCGAAGAGCCAGATCATTTGTTCAGCCACTTTGGATCTCTGCGTTGAGTCTCGCTGACTTGACAATAATCTATGCGTTGAGTCCCACCTGATTGTTCTTCACGACGAATAGCACCAGGCCCTCAAGAAAGGCAATTTGCGGCATTTCCATGCACGGAAGGAGTGTCTACAGGTCCCATCTCACAAAGAAAAAGGGACGGTGAGATGGGTCGCATGAACTCAGAGACTTCTTGCTTAGACAAAGAGCTTACACCGCACTGTTCCGCGACGAAAGTCTTGAAGTCTTGGGACCCAGTTTTGTCTCACTGACGACTAGCCGTCGCCACCCGCTACGCGGGCGGTTTTTCACTGGAGGTCATGGTCGTGGGGAAAACAGAAGTATTCAATGTGAGTGTGTCCACTGATCACTGAAAGACTTCGCTGAATTGACAATGTTGGCCGTATACGCACTGGTCTCGTCCTCACCCACAGGGGTCTCGAAGAGATCTCGCAAATTGCTCTGTTGCATGGCGCAACGTGGAGTTGGTCATGCTAAAAACCGTGTGGACGAATCGATCTAGCCTGGTTCTCACCAGTTCCAGCGCCAGACTGGGCAACAAAAACACAGCGAAAAGCCACAAAAACACAGGGAAGACCCCAAAACCACAGGAAATACCTCGACACAGGTATATCTTGTGGTGCAGCACTCGGGAGATAGTCCCCTCCGCTTCACTATGGGGCTATCGACAAAAAGATTGTAAACTATGGTCATTTTGTGAGTGATTTCAACCGTGAGGAAAACGACTCGGGCAACGCCCGAGTCGTTTTCCATTGGTCTAAAATCAAAGAAAGGTAACTGATTCATGAGAGGAGCAGCGGTGAGGTCTTTCGAAATATGGTGCTTTGGTTGGCTGAATAATCATCGATTCGATTCAAGAGGGCAGTGTCGCGCCGTACGTCAAGCTCGCGTTTGACTCTGTAGTGGCCGATGGGTGCATGCACCGTATTTCTGATATGCACCGCGTGCACCGTACGCCGAGCGTGGTTGGGAATGGCTCTAAGAGAGACTGCAGTAACGAACATCGGAGCCGCAGAGCGGGAGAACCGGCGAAAGTCTAGGGTGAGGAGCGAACTGGATGCGTAGCTGACCTGTTACCCATCGGACAAGTGTCTCTGCATGGTACAGGGTGGTCACAGAGACGCCCCTCGAGGCGACTAAGTCGTGGAAGTGGATTGAAGATTGCTTGTTGAAGGAAGGCGTGGACCACGCGAGTCAGCATGGAAATCGAGTACTTCTCGGATGGTCTCCGAGTAATGACCAATTTGGGCTGCTTTCTGAGTAAATGTGGTTGAGCGAGATGGTATCAGAGTAACCACTCGAGTGCTCATAACGAGGATGGTCATCGAGTACTTCGGCATGTTGTATATGAATTATTATGTACGTATAATGGATGCAGTATGATGAGATGTGATACACAGCAGCTTTACAGCAGCTTCCCCATTACGGCCAGTCCGACTGAGTGACTGTAAGATATAGCCTCCGCCAGAGCTTCGCATTCAAGCTCGACGGATGACCCATCACTATAGTCCACCTTCCACTTGTATCTGCCATTCCCGGGAATCCACTTCACGATGGTCCCAACAATTTCTCCGTTCCCTTTCTCCTTGAGGACATTCCAGTGAAGGTTGCGGGCAGGTAGCTTCTGAAACAACCTTACCAAATGCTCTACGGAGAAGAATTTCTTGTCACGTGTATCCTGTGAGAGGGCATCACGAACCTTGACTTGCCCGCCAGGACGAAGTCGGATTGGAAGAGATGAGAGGGCGCCGTCCAGACTGATAGTACCCATAATTGCCATTGTCGCTAAGATATGGCTACATATCCAGCCATTATGTCGGCTTGCCTTGCACCCACACTGATACGCCTTGCGCACTTTAAGTATCTAGACATTGAATTTCGTCAGACTTGCGATCACGAACCAACACCCGCACATTTCAATATCGTACCTCTTCACGTACCCAATTGGTTTGTAGCTGGAATGGCTCTACTTCATCGTCCAGCACTTGTACACAATGTAGAGAGAGGTAGTGCAAGCAGATCGATGTAGGCTGAGCGTTCTTAGCCAACTCCCCTCGTAGCGATTTCATGTACCTATGATAAAGCGCGCACTTGTGAGATCAAGCAACGAAGGCCACCACATATTACGCACCGCTTTACTCTGGTCTCGGTGACTGTCACGCCGTGACGATTCTCGACAGTGTACGCATATTTGCTGGCATTACAGAGAACCATTCTCGTGCGGGATGGCTCAGAAGGTACAGGATATTTGATATGATTGCGCTTGTCTTCCACAATTGCTTTCGCTCTGACAAACACATCCGCTGGAATAGGACCTACAGTTTTGAAAAATTGATAAACTCATTTTTACTGCAACACAACCAAGAACAATTAAGGAAATGCGCGCTCACCTTCTCCATAATGACCTGCAAAGACATCCGATTCCTTGCCACAGTAGGATAGTATACTTGGCAAAGACTCATTTAGTACAGTTGCCGTGTTCGCGTAGAGCCATGGGAGGCAAACAGATTTGATAGTTCCATTGAATGATTCAAGGGCGTTCTGGGAGGGTAGATTGCCCATCGTCGAACCCGCAGCTGATACAAACCACGAGTTCCATGGGGCACTCATGTACTGCTGCTCAAACCAATCCGCGTAATCATTTTCAACATCTTTGCGCCACACCGCCACACAAATTTCACTTAGAGCGGAAAACTGCTCCGCGGAGCGTGCTTCTTGAATCCAGTCGATATGTACAGCGACGTGTGTGTCGTAGTAAGCACGGTCGTTTAGGCGACCTTTCTGTTCACAACTTTTTCTTTTGAAATGTGGCCAGCACGTGAGGAGACATATATCAGGCCATAAAGTGCGGAATGCATTCGCGATTGGCCACGAGTGGTCAAGACTGCCGAACTTGAAATCTAGGGAAATGTCAAATATTGTTTTGCAAAATTCGCGCGTGGCTCTGAACAATTCCGTGTAAGTCGATTCATGTTCAGTTCGGACGAACATAAAAGTAAATGGGAGAAAATGCTTGGCATACTTGCGGTTGACGTAACGTGTGCAGTAAGTACCGAAGCTAACTAGAGTCCATCCTCCGAAATGGATTTTGTACGTGCCGTCTGTGGCACCGATAATAGCGCCCTCTTGATCTTGATGTGCTCGCATGGCATTACAGAGTACACGGCGGCTTGTAAAAACAATGCCAATGCACTGTACGGCCCTGTCACCAATTGTTGTCGTGTAAGAAAAGATTTTGATCACACAGAGTTCGTCCATTTTGCTGAGAACGGAGGATGCAAAGAGACTCCCCCAGGCGGAGGCTCAGCACAAAAAAACTGGACTCGTGTCGTGACTGTCCTGTCCGCCCCCCCCCACTCATGAATCACAGCAGGACTTTTTATTTCCCAACCTTCTATGGAATTCAACTCTGGTCAGTGCATGACTAGAGATATATATGAGATCTGAAATACCTTCCATGTTCTTTCTCATCCCCGCTTTGAAATTTTTCAACTGAGTTTTCGAAGGAATTCGGGCTGATGCGTACTCATTTTTACCGTGCTTCTGGCGGAGTACGCGATCACAGCCGACGGGTCCTGTGCCAACAAGAACGTGGCGTGCGTCGTTCTTCATGTGGGCCGATATACCAGTCTTGGTTGCGCCCGCCGGATCAGCAGCATGCGCCCCATCTTCGTCGACAACCCACACTTCCCCTAGTGGTCGGATGCGGAGCGCGTGCTCGCATCCAACATGAGAGTGGCATAAGTAGACCTTTGCACCCTTCCCTTTTTTACCATAGTTCTGTTTTAGCTTGTAGACGAGTTTTTCCTCACCGAGAGGCTCGAGTGCACATTTTGCATCCTCTTCTGATTGGTGGGATGAAACACGACACCAGTTGTACTTACGCCTCTTACGCTTGACCGGGGAGGTTGGAGCCGGTTCATCCGGAACCATAACGTACTCCTCAATGTCGATGGCAGATTCACTAGCGGCCAGACCGTCCCGCTCAGTGGTCCCCACACCTCCTCGCTCACCAATCCCCGCACCGAGTGGCCCATCTGTGTGCGCGACGAGCTCCATAGCCACTCTTATGCTCTTTCAGGACTGCGCGAGGCCTCTCGCTACTTTTCTTGGTTGCTACCAGGTAGTAAAAATAGATCGTGGCTTCGTAACCACCGCAGGCCAAGTTTTGGAGTAGTGACATCCCCGATTCAGTGTCATTAACTCGCTGCAGTTGTAGCCTGATTAGTGCCACTGATAAATTCGTTTGAGTGACCTTGTGTGATGTTACTCGAAGGTCATCCCACACAATGGTGCTACTCAGAGAACATCCTCCGACCTCGTACTTACTCGAAAAAAATGTCATTTTACCTTTACTCAGAAAACATCTAGAAATTACTCGGAAACGATCCTTGTCCTGGACCAGGCTCCGTAGGGTACGTGGCGATTTGAGCAGTGTTATTAGATAGGGTAAGAGTGACATCCTGGACCTTCGGGTGCCGGTTTGTTGGATCGTTAGTGCATTGCTACATTGGCGCCTATGACCAGCTGCTGAGTTCCCCAGGCCTGTGTGGCGTACTCGATCTGCGCAGCGGTTATGTGCTCGTCCCAATCTCGGCATTTCCAGAGATCCAGGGCTCTGAAGATCCGTAGAGCAGACCACAGACGTGGGTGGGTCATTTCACAGGATTCTCGATGAGGTATTGCTTGCAGAACCCCGATTTCTTCCAGACCCGTCGGTTCTCCCATCAAAAGTCCATGACCCGCAATTCCACAGTGAACAGCTCTCAATGGAGACGTGACAGTGGAGATTAGTTGGAGCGAAAGAATGCCTCCTCGCTCCATTCCATATTTGATCCACAGCAGGGTTTGGTAATTCTCCATAACAATAGCCGTAATTGGCAATAAGATTATTGCAATAATGTATTGGCATCTCCTCCTCAATAGCGTGCAATAGCTTGCAGGTCCTATGCACATAGTTTTTTGGACTTGTAGTGACAAGTGGCTAGTGTCTAGTGCTCCTTCCTGTGCCATTAGACGTTCCAGCCTCGCACTCTATCGGTTTGCTGTCGCGCAATGCGCTACCGTGATGAAACTCTGTGCTGCTTCCCAACCACCGCTAATTTGTCTTTGGCGTCATTTTGAGCTTCATTGCCTCAAGCCAGCCCACCACCTGCCTCCCGCAAGCCAACAATTTCGCGTGTTTCCCCGAGCTCTTACGCCAAGGTCCTCCAAAATGACTACTAATTGATGTGCCATCTATGCTTCGCCTGACAAGCAAGCCCCTTAACGCAGTGTCGTACGACTTTCCTGTGCAATTATTGACCGTAACCCAATTACGGATTGGCCTGCATTTGAGACCCAAATAAATCTGGCGTTGTATTTTACGCAACCCTGATCCACAGCCCTCCCTACTGAGTTCATTATACGTTGGAACAAGCCAACTCACCATCACCTAGCGCCGCCACATGCCGTCGATAAGTGTAGGCAGGTTCTGCATGGCGCCCGAGTCCTTGAGCACATGGCGCGAGACGACGAGTCCTTGAAAAGAATGCAACACTCGCTCAAGTGATACACAGAGGCGCTTAAATACCGCCCACAGTTCCGCTTGCTCTTCGTATGAGACGCCAGCGACAGCTTCAAGCCGGATGACGCGTTCCTTTGTATCCAGATGTCGCAAGATGAGAATGCGGCACGCAAACACTTCTTTCTTGTGATACAAGATCCAGTCCGATCCGACTTGTCGATCCTCAAGTGAGTTGTAGCTCGCAATCACGATTTGGTCGAAGATCGACTCCGGCAGAAGCGTAAAAAAATGGTACTCCCAATGCACGTTGGCTGTGATTGTCATCTGGCCAGCTCTTCTGGGCACAGGTCGAACTTGTTTGGCCATCTCGGCAAACTCATACACCAGTGGCTGGCCAGCGAAACGCAGCGAAGACGGAACGTTGGACCTCCAAGACGCTGGAACAACGAGATCCGAGTCCCAACGCACACCTCCCTGCCGTCGACAAATACGCCAAGTTGAACTCTTGCAACACCTTCTTCATCGTGAGCATGAGATCTCGGTCTAGGTGGAGCCACAGCGGAAATGTCTTCAGTGTACTGTGCGGCATAACTTCGCTCTTGAACTTGTGGTCCGCAACAGGACGCATAAAGTCGATGAGCAGCATCGGATCCAAGATCACCTTGTGCTTGAGTCTCTCAATGCCAAGATCTTCATACCATAATACGTCGCCGAGGTCGTGTAGTGTCAGAAGAATCTCTCGATATGTCTCGCGGCCTTGAGTACCCGCACCCTGGTGACCGGAACTTCAGGACTCTCTGCGATTGGCTGGTGATGACATATCCGGAACTCTTGCTCCCACATGATCCCATGAACCGCCTCAGCGAAGTCGGCCGCTCTACTGATATTTGGTACCTCGAGCCGCGAGAAGGAGCTGTACATCTCCTACACGAGGTATTGGTTCGCGAATTTCGGGACCTTGGCCCTGTCAAATCTATCCAACAAGCCGAGTCAATCGCCAGGCGCGCCTCGGGCAAGCCACGCCTCTGCTTCTTCCCGCACCCAGCTCTATCCCCAGTGCTACCACTCTGGGGCTCTGCTTCGCTTGTCTCAAAACGGAGCCTCCGCACGACTATCACCGAGCTGCGACGCGAGAAAGTGACGTCTGAACTGGCCGCGAGATACAATCTTGCGAGCGCAGCCTCACCCACGTTCGGACTGGCACTGGACGAGTTCCATGGTCGGACATCCATGACTTGGAGCACAGCTCGAGCCGACAGCGCCTCGCATTCCACAAGGTCAAAGGACAGCGAGTTACCGGATGGGACTGGGTCATGGAGCGACGCGGCTGCCCACACTGCCCGAGTCTGAACCATGCTGGGGGGTCGACATACCATACTGTCTGGACTTTGACTTTGAAGGTGAGGTCTATTGGATCGCACTAATTATGAATCCTATAGACCATACTGTCTGGAGTTGCCAAGCGGCGCAACTCCTCTGGAAGCAAGTTCGAGCTTGGTGGGCAGGCCTTGGCCTTTGGTACGACCGATCTGCCTCGACGACGGACAATTTTATGCACGCCATCTTCAGCCTTCGATTGCCGCGCACACCGCCACGGATCTGGGAATTTGTCTCGCTACACCAGAGTCGCCAGAAGAAACTCGACTCTGCTCCGGACCCCTTTCCAGCCCTCCAAGCGGTGTGGCAGCAAGTCGTGCTCGAGACGCTCGTGTTCATCCTTGCATGGAGAACGAGACGTGGTGACGATGACCGCCAATGGTCGCCCCAACAAGCACTTACTCTCCACGACGCAGCTTGCTATCGAGTGATGAGCACCATCCTCACGCACCTTTCGGCGTCTGAATGCTCATCGATAGACAACCGGCCGGATTTCCAGGCCACCCTAGTTGCGGAACTTCGAGAGACATTTCGACGCCCCCCGCAGCCTCCGCCCCCGGCTGTATCTGCATCCACGGCGAAGTTCTTACTCTTCTTCGACGGGGGCTCTCGTGGGAACCCAGGGCCAGGGGGATCGGGTGCCGTCCTCGTTCGCGCTGAGAAATCCTTCGGGTCTGCGACGATCCTATGGAGCGCTGCGATCAGCTACGCTTCGGCCAAGACAACTAATAATCAAGCGGAATACCGAGGCCTGCTCACCGGACTTCAGGCAGCCACAACATTACAACTACCCTCGCTTGTCGTCATCGGGGATAGCGCCCTGACTCTCCGACAACTTCGAGACCATCGGCCACCGCGCAACAGGACCCTTCTTGACCTTTACCAGCGCGCAAGGCCGCTAGCAGATGCACTCGGAATCGACAGCTGGACCCACCATTATCGAACGCACAACAAGATGGCCGACGCCATGGCCAACTTGGCAATGGACTCTCAAGCCAGCGCTCAAGTCCTCCACCCAACCTCGCGGGACGGCCACTCCGACCTTCCCGATCTGCTCTCCAACGGTCTACTTCCATGGTGGACTTCCCCCCCCATCGCGTTGAGCAACAGTAGATTTTGCACGTATTGCATGTAGCTATTAGGAATCACACAGTTGATCTCAATAGACTTCACTTCCAATCCAAAAAATCTCTCGATATGTGTCAATGTCGACGTCGGGGCGGTTATCGTGAAGTTTCTTGATAAAATCGTTGGCGTTTACAAAAGTTGCTTGCACACGCGATAGAGCGTCTGTGGATGGCGAGTGGTTGCGGATACCACGAACAAATTCTAGGGCCGCTACGTAGCTCTCAGGCATCAAAAAGCTGCAGTTGCTCTCCACAATGACCTCTTCGATCTTCGTACTCGCAGCTTCGATCGACTCCGCGTCAACACAACTCACGCTCACCCGTGCTGGAGAAGACGCTTGATCGTCGCTTGCAGTCTCTCAAGTTGTTGAGCGGAGAATCCACGGGTTTCCATTGGCTTCGGATGGACTGTATCGGACGCTTTTGCCTCTTCTAACGCCTGCTGAAGCTCCTGGCCTGCCTGATACACGTACTGCTCAAGACGCTTCTCGAGATCCGACTGAGCAGCCTTGGCGAGTCGCGACTTCGTGTCCACCTTGTCCACCTTGGTCGCCACGAACACAAACTCGGCATCCGACTGACGAGCGATGATCAATCGAATCCACTTCAAGATCTTCTTATCCACGATCTCATCCATGAAATGATCCACTTGCGAGTCATAGTCAGCGTGAAACATCGCGTGCATAAGTGCCACACCGTACGAATGCATGTCGATACACAAGACGTAGATCGTGCGTCGTGTGAAAAACATGGCGTGGACAGGCTGATACACGTCTTGGCCAGCAAAGTCCCACATCGAGAATTCGAACCTCTTATCGCCGCGTTTGAACAAGTGTGGATATTGGTCGATGGCGACCGTGCGATTGTCAATATGCTCGAGCGACAGCATTGAGGTTACGATCGACTTGGAGAAGCTGGTTTTCCCCGAGTTGCTTGCGCCGATGATGGCAAGTTTCGATCGATAGAGCCTCAACTTCGACTTCAGGAGCTCTCTTATGTACGTTCGAGTGGCGTCGACTCCGAGTTTGATCGTTTCAACATGGATTTCGGTTAGACTAGCCTCATTCTTCCGTTCACGTTCCCACAGATTAACACAAATTTTCAAAGCAGATGCTTCCGGCAAGGCTTCGCCGGAGCTGATCATCATCTCGCACTTATCGTCCCACTTGGCACCGTATGTTACAAGCGCCTGCAGAACTCCCATCGTGACATCGCGTATTATTCTGTGGCCACCAGATATAAAGTCGTCCTTCACAATCGTGGCATGAAAAGGCATTCGCCCACTCTACAAACGGGACAACATTGAGACATCGTCAACTATTTGGCGATTTGCGATTCGCCTACCTTGTCAACGACGCGGAGGCTACAATTTGCACCCAGCAAAAGCTTCACAACCGCGACATTGCCTACGTGAGATGCCCAATGCAACGCTGTCCAATGATTCTCCTGAAGACATAGAAACACGAAGCATGGTAAAAATTAGCGATACTTCACGTAGAAGTGTCCACTCACGACATAGAGACGTACCTTGTCTCGAGCCTCCTTGTTGCATTGAGCCTCCAGCAGCAGCTTCACCACCTCAAAGTGGCCTCGACACGATACCAAATGTAATGCTGTTCCCCCATCCTAACCCCACACAGTCACACATAAACGAATACAGTCCACCGTCCAACCCATCGATCACTGTTTACACACAAACAAATTGACTGACTTCATTGTGAAGTCAGTCAATTTGTCTGATCATATAATACACTTAAATCGCTTCTAGAGCTTCTTTGTTGAAAGATTTGGGTGGGAATGGTAAGGAATCTATGATCGCCACAGCCAAAATGCGACTCAACTACGAAACAGGACATTCTGGACGCGGACCTAATCGTTCCAAGTGATGAAGAGGGGAAGTAATTTCTAGGGCGAAAGCAGTCGGTGATGAGTTGGAAAGAAAACAAAAGTACGCATATACGCTTTATTGAGCTGATCAATTGCTTAAATGAATGACGCGTTCGACTCGAAGTGCTACCAACGACCACAAACTATTCGGAAATTGTTCGGCTGCGCTTTCGAGAGTGTTTGAACGAGGCCGCGGGACATAGATACATGCGATCGGTATCATATTCGGCGCTGCAATCGCGATAATGCGACGCGTCCATGCGTTCAAATCCAGCCTCTGCAGCCTGCCTCCAACTTGACCGAGCTGACCCAACGTGCATGGTAGACACGTGGTCTCAAGACGAGCTGCAGCATTAGGAATCCTGACATACTCAACCACTGCTTCCTTGAAATTCTGCGCATTCACTGCAGCAGGAAGATTAAGCGGATCAGCTGGCATAGGCAAACCTCCTGGTGCATTAGCTTGCGCTCGAGCCGCCTGGATAGCTTCAACAAAGACTTCCACGTTTTGCCAGCCAAAAATAAGTGGCGGGTCATCTTCCACGTGAACTGCGAGTTCCAAGATCTTGCTGAAGAGGTGTTCCTCCAGCGGGTCGCCATTTGATCCGATCCCTCCGAGCCACCCCAAACGACTTGCGAAAGTCAAAGCGAAGAAAGATACGACCCGCGCGAGAATCAAGGCCGCGAAAACTATGGCAATGGCGAGAGTCGCGGCAAAGCAGTTTACCGCAGGTATCAAGAAAGGAAAGGCGCAGAGAGACAATGGAAGAGAGGCGCAAGTCCTAGACGTCATCATGGACACGGACGAGGCGGCCGACGCAGCTGACGACGACTGCCAAGTCGACAAAGTTCGAACCCATCCACTTGGGACAAGTACAGTTGATCAGCCTAATACTACCCCGGTGGGAGAAAAGAGAGGAAGGGTAGATACAGTTGACGATCCGTCTGCAATCCGACTCACCGAGAAACCTCCGACCCGGCAAGCTCGAGCCAACACGGCCCAGGCATCAGTACATGCGCCGACAGCGGTATCTCTGCAACGAGCAAAACAGCGAGCCGCGAAGCAAAAGAAGGGAGCGGAGACCAGACAGCGGCAACTCTCAGTCGCTCGGTTCCTCCAACCACAAGGCGCGCCGGCAGACGAAGGGATGGAGGTAGACGACGAAGAAAATCCGGAGGAGAACCTGGCAACGACGAAGCGAGACCTCACAGAGGAAGAGTGGAGAACTCTCAGCTTCGATGGCATCAAACAGCGACTCGGTCTACGGGAGATTACCACGCCAGCGGATGGTCACTGTCTTTACTCAGCGATCCATGCAGCGAAAGCATCCAGCTGCCCCGACGAGCTGATCAGGACCAAGGCGGTAGTCAAGGAGATCCGGTGGTGGCGCCGAGAACTAGCTGCCAGACTCGGCAACAGATTCGAGGGCTTGATTCAAAATGGATCTGTCAACCTCCGCGATGCGAGCATGACCTTCCTGGGGAAGGCAGAGACCGACGAGACCACGATGCCACTGCTTTTGGCCCACTTCGAGGAGGAAGCCGCGATCTCTTGCGATCATCCGGTAGGAAGGAAATATTGGGGAACAAGCTATCACATTGTCGCACTCGTGGATTGGGACAAAGAGCCGGTATATGTGTTTAGTGTGCTTGGAGCGGCGACAAGAGACCGTGAGTGGGAGGCAGTTGTGCAGCGGTACTACCTGAACGAGGACACGGGAGCAGTCTGCGTTGAAACACTATCGATTGCCGAAACGGTTGCTCAATTGCATGTCTACGCGGCGAAGAAAGTGTTGCCTCTGATTCTGGTGCTTCATCATCGCAGTGATCAAGAGGGGCTTAATACTTCACACTTTCAAACACTCCGAGTTCCAGAACAACACTACATGAGCTGGTCTGGATCCAGGCAAAGATCTAAAGCCATGGCAAAACGACTCGAGGAGGCACTGCGGCTAATCAGAGATGGGACCCTGAACCCGGTAGCAGGACACCAGCTAATGCCATCGCCTTGCCCAGACAAGCCGAAAACGAGCTCTGAGTTCGAACCTAGCATCCCGTTATCGGCAGCACCTTCAACGGAGCCGGCTAAGATCAACTCGAAAGCTCCCGCCGGCCCCAGGACCATTGACCTGGTCTCTCCGGAAAGCCGCAGCGAAGAAAGAGCACCGACAGTCCAAGGTGGAGAGAAACAAGAAGCAGGCTTCGGACCTCCAACCCCGGCAGTCGGAATGGCTGTCAGCTTGGCGTTAGAAACTTCGCCCTCCACAGTGTTCAACTCGGCGCTCTCACAGTTGAATGCATAACCCAGCACTGGCTTGTCAGCAACTCCTCTTGATGCTGACCAACTCGGGCTGCTCATGGAACGGCTTTCGCGCGAATCGGGATGGTCCAAATGCTTAGTCGCCTGGCGACAGACGCACGGCTCTCAGCAGATGCCACAGTGTTCTGTACAGAGTGGGCGGTAGCCATTGACGCGGCGCCAGAGATACAGGCTACGAAGCTAGCTCAACAGGAGGATCGGTGGGCAAGACTGAAACATCTTCTTCCAAGAAACGGCCCGAGGCTACCGCTTGACCCGGCCTACATGGGGCGGTTCGTAGCCGCCGATGACTGGCACCGTCTCCTCGCCTTTGCTGTACTATTGCCGGAGCACCTGGGCAAGCAGTTCCGGTCAGCGTCAGTTCCAGTGTTGTGTGATGCTCTGAGCATGTGGCTGCTCACCCAAGCAAGTCTCGACTACACGGCCGCAGCAGCGACCATGCTGAGACATCGTGAATGGGCAGTCATGGAGGCTCTCCTTTTGGGTTCCGACGGTGCGGATGAGGACCCTGCTGCCACGCAGCCTGTCGGTGCGGCGGTCAAGCCTCCTCAGGGAGACCAGGCCGGTGCACCAGACCGGAGCTGAGGGCATCCGCCGGGTGCCAGGTCCGACAGGACTCACTGCATCTGTTCGGGCCAAGGCCGCATGTAGGTCGCGCAACTACTATGCGGCCCTCGCAGAGAATTCCTGGCTCGATGACGATGACTCCGGGTACGAAGATGTCGGCACGAGATCGGAAGGTCAGCAGCGCAACCACAACACATCAACGTCCAAACAACCACGTCCCCCCTTGCGGAACATCGGCGGACTGATACTACATACCCAGAATGTTAATGGACTAGGAACAGGGGCCGCAGCAAGGGAATGGCTGGACGCCACTAGAGCGAGAGAGGACGGAAAATGCCCGGATGTGGTTTTTTGGCAAGACCACCGGACAAGTGAACAATCGGCGGAGCAACTAGCGGGAGACTACAAACGAGGGTGGGGGTTTCGGGATCTTCCAGACGCCCCCGCAAAGATGTTTTGGAAGACGTCGGGTGATAAAGCTGGCGGTGTAGCCATCCTGATACCTCCCGACTCGGCGGTTAAGAGAGCTCGTCCGCTATGGGAACCAGAGTGGAGCGGGGATCTGATCGCGGTTGAAGGGACATTTGCAAACGCGCCGATCACATTGGTGAACATTTACGGACCCAGGAAAAAGGCGACAAGAGAACGTTTCTTCCACAAGCTGCGCATGACGGGACGTCCACAGGGTCTAATTGTGCTCGGGGGTGACTTCAACTGTGTTTTAGACCCGGATCTGGATCGCAGTCGGCTCAACAGAGAATCTGATGGGTCGGTGGAACTCCAGGCTCTATTAGCAGAGTGGCAGCTGTTAGACACGCTCACATCAGCTCAACTCGAAGCAACCTCGCCGAATCGACGACACGACTTCCAGGCGCGGCATCATACATTTCGATACTCGCACTCAGGAGTCCTCGAGTCAAGTCGTCTTGACCGAATCTATATTAGTACCACGGCTATCCGGCGTGTAGCGTCCATCGAAACTCGTCCTCCACCCTGCTCTAGTGATCATGACGAAGTCAGAATGATTCTTCTTTCGTCGTCCGCACCAACTCGACCATCTAGACGAGGACGAAGACGAAGACCACGGGGAGTTCGGTATCCACTGCCGTCAGGCTGTGGGAGTATCGCAAGGGACGTGACTATCCATGCCTTGGGTGAGTTGAGCACACAAGTGCAAGGCGCAGCGGCCGCGGCGACAGCGGCACTGTGGGACCCTCTAAAACTGCGAATCAAAACGAGCATTTTGCAGGGCATAGCGGCCCATCGGAAAAAGCTCCGCCGTGCATACAAACGCCGCGTAAGGCGCACCCGAGCCGCCCTACGCCAAGCACAAGAGACCGCGGCTAATATCGCCCAGCCCATCGAGCCCACCATCGAAGGCATCACCACAGCGTTCGAAAGACTCATGATAGATCCCCTGGCACGCGCGCGGCGCCTTCGCTCAGAAGTCATTCGTGATGCCCAGTCACGGTCGCAACGACGTGTCCAGCGAACCTTCGCGAAATACATCGGCTCCTCGGCAGACGTAATCCGCAACTTCTTCAAGAGAGTCAGGGTAAAACCCGCCTGCGTCTCCCTAGAGGAATTGCCGCGATCCAACAATCGTGACTCTGCGGCCGATGTCGCAGCCGCCGCGTGGAAGACAATCACCCAACGTGGACCCCTCTCAGAGAAAGCTCAAGACCTTTTCTTCGGGGACTTGTCGCCGCCAAGGGCAACAGCAGATGGCAGTCATTGGTCGGAGGCCTTCACGGAGGAGGAGGTGATGACCGCCCTGCTGGCATGCCCCAGAGGTAAAGCAGCAGGACCAGATGGCCTCCCAAATGATTGGTACCGAGACAACGCAACCCACATCGTCCCGATTCTCACCCTTATGTTCAATAACTGGTTCGACCAAGCGATCTTCCCGCCAAGCTTTCGGCAAGCGTCGATTGTATGTGTACCCAAGAACACCGCACCACGCACGGGACTGGACTTCCGCCCTATCGCGCTGTTAAACACGGACTACAAGATCTTTACACGGCTTCTGCTTAATAGAATTTCTACCCAAGTCCCCAAGCTGGTTGCTCCCACCCAATTTGGGTTCGTGGATGGAAGGCAGGTCCACGATGCGATAGACGTATGGACGGCTTTGCGCTCACTGGCTCGAGTTGGCCAAGTGAACTCGTCGGCGCTTGCGGTGCTGCTAGGCTTCGCCAAAGCCTACGATACTCTTGATCGACGCTTTCTCATTCTCGCCCTCAGACGACTGGGGTTTCCAACGAAGGTCATCACGGCAGTTGACCAGCTCCACATGGCAACAACAGCTACCTATCTCGCCGAAGACAGTGCCTCGGAAGACCAAGACATTCTCAACGGGATCCGGCAAGGATGTCCCCTCGCGCCTGTTCTTTTTATTCTGGCAGTCGACACGCTCTACGATCTCCTCGCTCGTGAAAAAAGTATCCAAGGAATTCGTCTGCCGTCAGGGCAAACCGTCACGGCAGTAGGCTTCGCGGACGATACGACGGTGTATCTTCGTCACCACAAATACACACGGGCGCTCAAGGAGGCACTCGATAGGTTTGCGGCAGTCTCCGGACTCCACATCAATGTTAGCAAATGCATTGCAGCACCGCTAGGGCCGGAGGGATGGCCGACGGACGTGACAGACATCGGATTCCCAAGGATCAGGAAAGGAGAGGCAGCCAGGTTGCTGGGAGCTCAGCTCATGATATATCCAGCAGCGTCCAAGGTGTGGGAAATTGCGCTCCAGCAACTAAGAGCGAGGCTGCACTTTGCCCAACTCAAGACCACCGATCTGCTCCAGCGAGTTCAGATTGCCCGAGCGATCATCGTCCCGAAGATCCTCTTCGTTGGCAGGCATGAATGGCCGACGGCGTCCCGGATAGCCCAGCTCCAGAAACTCGTACATCACTACGTCTGGCACGGTAGCTTCGTCGAAGTCATGACAGGACGCAAGGCATGGATGAGTCGCGCATCGGCAGCCCAACCCATGGCACGAGGAGGGCTGGCGGTACCCGACCTCGCAGTGGAGTTCAAGAAGCTCAGCTTCACGACGTCGAAAAGGTGGGGACAGAGCACGGGCGACATTCGAACAGAAATAGGTCAGATTCTCCTTCAAGGGAACAGCAATTGGAGATGGGTTCCGAGGCCATCTCGGACACCACAGTCCCAGCCGCGATATGAATCCTCACTGGCAAAGACTGGCCTACGACAGATCGATGCCCTTGGCTCACAACCGCGCACAGAGGAAGAAACTGACGCCACGATCAGATTAATCCCGGCCTTGTGGAGCACAGCCTGTAAAGTCCGGCGTTGGGAGGATGACTGGTACGTATGTGACTACTCCGAGCATCTGCTCGAACTTCGGCAGCTCCGCTCTCTCCAAGATGACACACACGGCCACTTCGATATTCACGCGTTGCTTGCAGCGAGAGTGGCTGATGACGAAATCCTTTTGCTCCAGGACGGAAGCTGCGCAACCTCGATAACCTTCAAGGCAGTCGCGAGAACACGGGACACCATCGGGGACGCACTCGATATCAGGCCTGATAAGAACGGCACGATCTCTTTCCGCAGTAAAAGGTGCAATTTCCCGCTCTCCAGAGTGGAATCTGACCAGTTCCGGTTACTATGTGATGTCATCGTCGCCAACTATCCGGCTGTTCTCGGGCTGCATGATGACGACGACATGCTCCGAGTCGTTCCGGCAACAACAGACGTATGGCGCCTCCGAAGACGTGCCGGACGCATTGACCTGCTATGGGAACCCTCACCAAACTCGCAGTTCACACTCGGGGAGGTCTCCTCCCCCAAGGATGCAGCCGCACTCATCAGGAAAACCATTGACTCACCTGGCGCGGTGGTGTTAAGCCACCCGTGGATAGGTATAGAGCGCATGATCTGGAGGAAACCGCTTGCCACCAGCCCAAGAGCGGCCCGTAAACTCCTGGAAAATCAGACGACAGCGCGTGCAGCTCAAGAAGCTCAGGCACGCGAGACACTCACGCAAAGCACAGACCCGGTCATTCACGCAGCCCTGCAGAAGTTATCATTGAGGGAACTCGACAGAATCCCAGGGGCCTCGTCCCATCAGCGTCTTCTCATGCGGAAGATAAAAGGGGGTAGAATCTCTGGGTGGGACAGATTGAATCAGCGCAGAGGATGCCCGCACTGTGGCGAAGGCGGAGCCGGCGGAACAATTGCACACATATTCTGGGCATGTCCGAACGCACAAGTGCTTTGGAACCAGCTCTTCAAGATATGGGATCTTGACGGCACGACCACCAAGGCAGTAGGAGACCTTCGTCAGTTCGTCTTCGGCCTCCAGCTGCACCATTTCCCAGCCCAGCTCTGGTACAGGGCAGCCTTGTCCCAGATATCCCCGGATGACGTCGACGCCATCACGCTGGTTCACGATACAGCTGCAGCGGCGTAGCAGCAGCATGTGCTCACCACTCTGGGGTGTATTTGGAGATGGCGACACAACATTGTGGACGAGGAAATCGCATGGTCCCCCGATCAAGCCGGAGTCTACCATCTAGCGGTATTGCGCGCCTCCCTGCGTGGCCTGTGCGACAGATTGCCACAGGTCCCGCGTGTTCGGGACCCCAGGTTCCATCTCATTCAGGCACTTGGCAGACAAGGAATGGGTCCATCGTTGAGCCCAGTAGGCGGCCGACGACATGTTCTCTTCTTCGATGGTGGTTCTCGAGGGAATCCGGGACCAGGAGGGTCCGGCGCCGTTATCATCGCGGTTGACGAAGATGCCACGGCAGCGGAGATAGTGTGGAGTGCAAGCATGTCCTACGCGCGCCCCGACATGACAAACAATCAAGCAGAATACCTCGGCCTACTTGCGGGTCTCCGAGCAGCAGCAGCCAACCACTGGCAAGTGGAAGTTGTTGGGGACAGTGCACTGATCCTTAGCCAACTCCAACGTTACCGCCCACCACGGAACACAGCTCTTCGCAAACTTTACGCCCCGGCACGCCGGCTAGCAGATGCTCTCCGGATAACGGAGTGGCACCATCACCTGCGGGCATTCAACAAAATGGCCGACTCAGCAGCCAACGCAGCTATGGACTCCCACACCAGTGTGCAAGGCCCGCACACCCACCCCAGAAGCCACCACGGCAGGCTCGAAGCGTTCCTGGCCTCCGACTTCACCGAATGGCAAGCTCGCCACATACTCCGCCAACAGCTGCGGTAGAAAACAAGGTAGTACCACCCGGCTATAGGGTTCATTAAATTGCGATCCAATAGACCTCACCTTCAAAGTCAAAAGGTGTTCCTCCCCATTCGCCTTCAACACATCTTCGAGTAGAGCAGTATTCTTCGTGGCATCGATCGCGCTAGACACTTCTTCACCGCGCAACGAGCCCGAAGCGACAGGCGCAACCACGTTCATCTTCGTGCTCGTCTTCTTACTCTTCGTCTTGATCTTCTGTTTCTTCTTTGGCGCCATCAGGAAAGTTCATGAATGAATGAGAAAGGGAAACGAGCAGCAGCAATAAAGTTGAATACACATGTTTAAAACATACAATCTGGCTGGCGTCGTCAATGGGATAGGTACAGTTCTGTGGTGCAACAGTGTGGTACAGGCAACTGGTACAATACATTCATTCTAGCAGTCTGTTGGTTTGGCCTCTCACATGTTTTGGATAAGGATGGCTTCAATCTCGAAGGAACTGAGCAGATTGACTGCGGTGATGGCAATTGAGTTGATAGACTGTGATTGATGATCTGACCTTGGCACGGTTAATCTCTGCGGGTAAATTTTAAGGAACACTCCATGCGGCGCATTGAAAGGAGTGTGTAGCTCGGAGTTCAGCGAGAAGACGTGTATATTGAGGTTTATGGTAGTTGTAGCGCAGGTGAGATGCACAGAATGCGTGCAGAGGACTAGCTGCGCAAATTAGGAACGCTCCAGATTTCCTCTCAACTGATTCGCCTCGTCCAAGAAGCCCTTCAATAGCATCAGTGTGAACAACAAATTGAGCCATTGTCGCAACGAATGCTGTTCCTGCTGCGCTCTTCTCGTAAATCACCTTCTTCATTTCTGTACAAACCGTGTCGAGTCGTTGGTTCATTTTCTCTCAAAGGAGCTCAGCCTAAATTTGCGATCCAAAGTGGCACGAATGCCCTGAAGTTGTCACCCGTCACTGTCGAGACCGGTATGCAGTTCTGGACAAGTCAGTTGAGTAGTATGGCACGCTGACGACGAGCCAGTGCCGCCTTGGCTCCGTCAGGGTACCTGTGTATGGAAGTCTGGAGGCAGAGGTCCATCAGCAACGACTTCCACGATTTACGGTACTTGGCCAGCAACGAGGTCGTGCCTGCGTATGTTTCGCCACTGACGGTGGCAATGCCAATTTCCCTGCTAGCTTCCCTCAAGCTCCTGGCGTTGTGTCTCGTCGCCGTGTTTATAATAGTAGTGCTGTTTGAACTTGCGCGTGGACACAATAATCGACTGGTTGAATGTGGGTTCTCCACAAAAGCAACACTCGAACACGCACGGTGGTGTCATTCAATGGGTCTAGATGGAGCCACACTCCGATGGAGTGTGTTTCACTCGGCACGCATCTTGAAGAGTCTCTCGCCAGAACGAATCGAGTGCGCTGGGGCCGACGTAGTTGGCGACAACCAGCTCAGCAGACGAAGAGGACTTGGCATTCGCACGCGCCCTGTCGGCATCGGCGGCTTCCAGTGGAGACGGCGGGCGCAGAACGGCCTTTCCGTCAGCCATGAGACGCCGCTGACTGTTTCTGGGCTTGGTCGCCGCGAGCGCCGTGATAAACGTTGTCGCGGCCTCGGCCCGTGGTGGTGTGGACAAAGGAACATCGACGACAGGGTCCTTGACAACATGAGCCTTGACGCGTGGTGAGGCCACGACACGAGACGTAGCGGTGCTGTCGCTCGGTCGTCGGGAGTTTTGCTGCTGCTGTGGTGTCGAGCGCCGCGTCGACGCAGCAGGTGAAGGCACGATGCCTTTGAATTCTGCTTTCATTTTCGACAACGACCCCAGTCGCGAATCAGTACTGAACGATTCTCATGCCGATTATAGCCATGGCACTTGAACTCTACAGAGGGCATAGGTGGCTCGGCACTAGTTGTCACATTGATTGGCTTGTCTCGACTACATCGCTCTGGTTCAGGGATGACCATGTCATCGCCTACTGCACTCGCGACCTCGACGTCGTTGGCAACTCTGGACACGCTCGCAGATCACTACTTCGTACGCGGTCCAATAGGATTTCTTCGCTCGCTTCGTATCGGAGTCGCCCGAGTATAGAACGTTACTGCTGTCAACGAGTGACTAGTGGGCTGCTGTTGTGCTGCTGCCTGTGTTGCGCCCCTACCATTGGAGACTGGGCATCTCCGATGGGTGCCACGACCGCTACGCCGCACCCGCATTGCCGCGATGTGGCCCTCATCGCCTTTGGTCAGCGCACATCGGCGTGTCCACTTGGCGTTCGGTAGCGCCGCAGCTGCCTTGGTCCTTCCTCGTTACGTCTGCTTGATCTCGTCTCCATCAGCTTCCGAGACTTTCTTTTCTTTTTGAAGTTGGAGTCTATTGTGTTACAACTGTGTGAACAACGATAGCTAGACATGCAATATACAAGGGAATGACCCTGGGCCTATTGGAGAGTGGAGGCCTGCCACTGGAAGAAGTCACCAGGGAGAAGTTGGGGAAGTCCGCGCCACTCAGGGCGGTCGGACGGATGGAACGTGTGGAGGCTGCACTTGGAGTCCATCGCAACGTTTGCCGCGTAGTCCGCCATCTTGTTGAACTCACGGAGGTGATGACACCATGTGAGTACATGTAGACGGTCGGCGATGAGGCGGGAAGGGTTGTAGAGCGTGCGGGGGCGCTCATTTTTAGGTGGTCGATACTGGGAAATCTGCCGAAGGATGAGTTGGCTGTCGCCGATGACCGTTAAGGGGGTCCATCGGTGTTGCTCAGCCGCAGTGAGACCGACGCAAAGTCCGTAGTATTCAGCATAGTTGTTGGTAGTCGAGCTCTCCGGGAGGCTTGTGGCCGCACTCCATATCAAAGTCGGGGTGAGATGGTCCCTGTGAACGCTCAGGATGATTGAACCAGCGCCACCCGGAGCTTCCGAGACGTCTTCGATATCGATCAGCCCGAGGTCGTTCGTTTTCGTCGTCGTCGTTCTTCATCTCGGCGTTTTTGCGCAGCTGGACCTCGGCCGAGGTGAGCGCATCGAGCGCGTGGAGTGTCATGTTGTGTTCCTCGAACTTCTTGGTCGAGAACGTGATGATCTGCGTAAAGCGCGGCCGTGCAGCACTTGCACTGGACGCGCACGCAGTGGACGCCGCGCGCGCCTGCGTCGATCTTCTTGAGGTTGACGTGCACCACGCAGCCTGGCGCACCACCCTACTGATCAGAACCGGCACCAGCACGTCGCAGGGCTCCTTCCCGGAGATCTTGAGCACTGGAGAGAAGGTAACACCTAAAACTTGGCGTCACGCCGGCTATAGGTTTCTACATAAGCAAACCAATAGACCTCAATTGAATTGTATGGGACGACACTCATTCACATAGTGGCTCGTATCCTTTGCCTTAGATGCAAGGAGAGTTCAAGTGCGCGAATGCTTATAGACGATCGAGCCGGTTGAGTTTGTTCTTCCTGGTAGTGGCGTCAGTCTCAGACAAAACAAACAATTCAGAGTTTCGCAACCCCAACTCCGGACGAATGGAAGCGTCTAAAACAGGTCAATTTGTCAGGTCAGCGTCTTTTTGATGATGAAATGGAGGTCTATTGGTTTGCTTATCTAGAAACCTATAGCCGGCGCAGGGCCTAGTTTAAGGATGTTTAAAAGTAGATCGACAGCTGTGAGATAGGTCAGCGTCTTTTCTATGCACACATCCACTTGAGGTCAAGTCAAACCATCCTCGCTATCACTTGAGACTTTTGACGCCAAAACAGACTTTCTGACTCATTGGGCGGACTCGCCTCAAGCAAACGCCAGAGGTCGCGCTCGCGCGTGGCTGAACGTCATCACAGCCACGGTGGCTATGGCGCGACTTCTGTCTTATGCCATCGTACCGTACATGGCTTCGCGTGATCGCGGCCGGACGAGGTCGAGAAACAAGCCTTCAGGGTACGTGCGCGTTGCGCCTCGTCGTTGGCCACCCGGCAGAGCTCTGAGCGCGACCACTGCTGTCTGCACTGCGTCTGGAAGCAGCGGCTGCAGCGACTGTGGGGCCTTTCGGGTGGTCTATCCGCCAACTGGACCAGTGACCGTGGCGCTTCGTGTCCTCATCCGCCTCGGGGCAGAGCTCGGGGGCTTCGAGCTCCTGGAGCGTGGAGAGTCGCGCTAAATTGAGCCGGTGCTCGAGCCTGAAACTCCATATTGACGGCAGGGAAGCATTTAGGATTTATTACGATGAACTCAGTAGACTCCTCTTACATTATCACCACGCTGGCCTCAGTTGCACGTGCGAACGCAAAATATCTTGTTGGTGGCGGACCACATGACAGCAATGACAGACCTAGTCGTAATACCGCAGATCTATTTAACGGGGTTGAGCTCGCCTTATGGCTGCGCAAAACTTCGTCGAGCGTCACTTTCGGTGGAGGAGGCATCGCTGACACGCGTGTCCGTCCAAGGGTGACGAGGACAAGGGCAACAAGGGCGGGATAGCGGAGGCTTCCCCTCCTCCTCGTGGTAGCCTGCTCCTGCTCCCGCTCCTGCTCCACATCCGGGTTCGAGCGGAGTGGCGCCGAGATCCCGAGATGGACCGGCACCATAGGGTTGGCGCCTCCAAGATCCCCAGGCTTGCCTTCTGACGCCTGGGATCGTAAGTCATCTCACGACTTACTCCTCGTGTCCGCGTGACGCATTGGTGGGGCGTCAATCGCCGCTGGAAATGCTATCACTGTGATAAAAATTGGATCGACCTGATCCCTATCTCTAACACCATGCTACCAATAGTCTTCTGATGCGTCACCCGTCGCTGGAGGACGATCGAAAGGGTCTCATGGCAGCATGTGCATCTGACGACATAAGTCGAAGCATCTGACGACATGTGCGGGCTTTCCGACCAAGAATCCCTACCGAGATGATGTTAAATAAATACCTAATGCCGTTTGTGAACGATCTGTCCTCAGCTCGCACAATAACTTAGAATGTTTCTGCGAGTACACCCTGCACATAGATAGGACGCTGACCTGACCGTCAACTTGACCTGGTCACTGGCTTCTATCGGTTCAATCACACACCGAACCGCCCCGATAGAATAACCTGCAATCGATTCTGGAAAGGGAACTGGATTTTCTCAGTCTTCGTGATGCGAGCTCAGCGATTTGAAACCGATTTTTGGCGCCAAATGGTGCTTGTGTCTGGGAGGTGATGATAATCTCATAACCTTTTGGATTTGAAATTCGTACTGTATATCCAAATATCCTGTATTTGGTGATGACAATCATCTAGCCTCAGTACAGGACTATTTGTAGTGACTGACCAGAAACCCAGCTGCCAGCTGTTGTGGAGACAGTCTGAAAATGATGCGTGTTAACAAGAACGAGCCCCCCACGATCACATGCCGCTGCCACGCAGCACGCTGTCCCGTGTGTTTCAAGTGCAGCAAGTGTGGCTGCAACCACGACGGCGAGGAAGCCCTAGCGAGTAAAGCGGGCTCGACCGCGTGGGCAGCACAAGCTACAGAAAGCAGTGACAAGGAATATGCCCCGACGCGCCAAGACCACCAGCGATCCCCTCCTGATCGACTCCCCGTTCGTGCCCCAGAAGCAAAAAATTCAGGAGGTCGGGGAAGTGGCACGCAACCTACTCCTCCAGTTGAATGCGGAAGCTGAGGATAAAGTGGGTGGATCAGTCGTGCCGTCAGCATGCGGCGTTTTCAAGAGACCTTCCGACGTGCTGCTTGCGTTTGGACTCGGTCACAAAATTGATATCTTGGACTCGCACCTACCCGCCATCGTTGCTCGTCGAGATCCGCGGACATGGTCCAATCCTACCGATCCGAGTATCAAAAGGTTCTTGGTGTGATACGAGCTGTGTTCGAGCAAGTCATCGCTGTGTTCTGCGACGCAACAGAAGATGCTATCCGTACGATTCGAGATCGAGTGCTGCGCGATGAGACTGACGACGGCAATAACGATGATGCCACTGCAGTTTTCTTGCATGTTGCAAGGTTCTTGGTGTCAGCAGCGCGTGGCTCTGTCGAAAAACGAGTCGTTCGTTCATTCCTCTGTTCGTCTGTTTTGTACACAAAGATCTGTGACCTGCAAGAACAAGTGCCCGGATTCAAGCTCTCACGCACCAATTTCACGAAGGGCAACGCAGACTACCGGCATTTGACTGGAGCTGGCCGGCTTCAGATCGATAAGAGGACAGTTCGACGCTACGATGAACGCGTTGTCGAAGACGCCATCAGGTTCATCCTGTCTCCTGAGAACGTATCGGTCTTCTCTTGGGGTACCAAGCGGCTCAAGCTGGATGGTCAACACTACCACTTCCCAGCAATCATCAGAAAGCACACTAAGAAGCGAATGCACGAGCTCTATACAGCGTCAACTGCAGGCGAGAAGCTTTCGAGCTCGTCTATCTATCAGCTCGTATCTACTCTTACCGCTGGCTGCGCACGCGCACGGCGAGCTATCGACTACGTGGCCGGTTTCATGGTCTACGATCCATTCGAAGTGATCCACCACATGATTCAGTCACTCACCACAGACAAGCGAAACGACCTCAAGTCTCGTGCGGAGAAGGCACAATTGTATCTGAAGTGTGGCTTCGATTTCCACATTCGTGACCCAGAGTGTACGTGCCTTCTCACCAATCGTCATTACGCGCTTCAACGCTCGTCACCAGGGTGTAGCCTCGATGCTTGTAGTATGTGCAAGGAGCCGCTTGAATTCTTCGAGAACCTCAAGGCAGTCATGAAAAGCTGCAATGCCCACGCGTCGGCGTTTGATGTCCTTGACGACTGTGTCGAGCGAGCTCAGCTGTTTCTCGGTCATCGCGTCCGGGTGGTGAACCGGCAGCTCGCAATGCAGAGGATGGTCGATGACATGAAGGCGCGTTGTTTGGAGCGACGAAGCAGCGACGAGGCTGTTGTTCTTCTTGACTTCAAGATGAAATTTGATCCTGTGAACTACCGAGAGAAAACTGTCGAGCACTACGGTAAGCGAGGCATTAGTTGGCATGGCGCGATGATCCACTCGTTCAGTTTTCAGGATGACGATGCTGGTCCGCTTGCCGTTGATGAACGCGTATATATCGACCATATTTGTGATGGCGACGGCAAGCAAGACAAAGAGTCTGTCATCGCGATCCTTGAAGCGGTTCTCATCCGGCTTCGTAAGGAGCTGCCTCATATCAAAAGAATTACCCTCCAGAGTGACAACGCGCCCTGCTACAGTAACGTCATGCTACTTCTTTTTCTACCGTACCTGTCGGCTCAGTACGGCATCTCAATCGAGCGCTTCGTCCACAGCGAGACACAAGATGGCAAGTCAGTGCGGGATGAACATTTTGCTCGATCAATGGCAATCGTGAAGGAATGGGTTGCGGAAGGCCACAACTGTGTGACGCCATCACCAGTTGTGATGGCGCTGAAGAACAAAACCGAACTGTATCGTCGAACTCGTTGATCACAATCGTGACAAGCTCAAGCAGGTCGTCGGCGGTGCGCGGATTCTTGAGAAGGCGGTGAAAGTATTTATTGGGCGAGCAAACAATGTCCAAATAGAGATCCTTCCCAGCCGCACTCGAACTGCACCAACTTCGATTTATTCAGATTGCCCAGAGTTCATGTTGCATGTGTTTGACTACTCGGCCATTGGTAGCGGGCGGAGGCTGCGCTGCAATCCTTTCAACGGAGAGGCCGTCTTGATGAGTGGACTGGTCGAGCCGGCTCAAGGAGAAGACGACGGCGACGATATTGACGGCGAGACTGAGCGCCGGTCAGCCGATGCTGATGAAAACGACGAGGTTGCCGATGATGAAGAGGACGACGTTGCGGAAGAGACGGAAGCCATTTACATCGATCCGAATACCTCTGAAGGTTTGATCACTGGAGTTCAGATTGTGACACAAGGTCAGCTATGTCGACGGACGCGAAACTGGCGGAGCCCTGCTTTGATGACGATTCCTGCAGCAAAACCGGTGTCACCTCCGACGAAGTCTCAGAGTATGACTACATTTGCGATGCGCCGTGCGCTCCATCTACATGCTCACGGTGCATTGGGTATCTCAGATCCACGGTTGGTTCCGGCGTACTCGGGTTCGACGCTTTCGGTGTGGTCGCGGCCGATTAGCTTTGATTGCGGCTGGGCACGTCGGCAACCAAAGGGAAAAATGTACGGGAAGCGATACGCTGCTCAGTATGCGAATGAGATTCGCGAGCTCTTCGAAATCGGTGAAAAGAACAAGTCAAGGAACCAGGGAGAATGTTCAAGTACTTGCAGCGCAAGTACCCGGAGCGGTTTGACTTGCCGTCTGAAGGCGAGATCAGGATGGAGATATCGAAACTCATGGCAAGACGAGAAACAGCACGAGCGAGCATCAATCGAGTCGCCACTGTAATGAAGAGTGTGCAGTCGGACGAGTCAACGTTTTTAGATACGTTGATCAAAGAATGCCCGGGTATCAAACCAGCTGCGGGACTTAAACGGTTCCGTGAAACATTCAGTGATTCGGCGTTGTCAGACCAGCAGATCAAGAGCAGAATCAGCAACATTAAAACCCAAGTCAAGCGAAAGCGAACTGCACTACAGTAGCTACACAGAACAAAGTAAATTCCAAGTAGCATTGGTTATTTCGATCTTTTACTTGCTTGAGGTGCAGCGTGCAGGTCGCGTTCTCCGTATCGAGCTGATACGAGATACGCACGCAAGTTTCTGTGCGGATCGTGTCGTAGTATGGGAATGAGCAAGGACGACGGCACGATCAACTTCCTCCAAATCGCCAGCATTTCCGTAGGCACCTCAACGATCGAAGTCGCGATGTAAGGGCGGCGGCACTGTACGCTGCGTGCCCGGGGTGGTCTCTGACGGCATCTTGTCTAGACGTAGCCTTCTTCTTTGGCGATCACAAGTCGAAGTACACGGCCGTGATCAAGCCGCAGGTGTCGATGTGATCGAGTCACCATGCGCACCATTGAACGGCAAGCAGATTGGTTGATTTGTGGTATTTTCAATCAATCAGAAAACTTAAACTGCCTAAACGACACCTAATTGAACTTTTCGTGTTCACAATTTCTTTTCGAGGTCAAGCCAACTAGAAAAGTGTCCCCTGTTTGGCTGAATGATGTGAGTGCTAGAATAAGTTCTTTCCAACGAGAGCGATACCGTTGTCATCAGAAATAAAACACCATAGGTTGGTGCAATTTTAAGCCAGCCTCACACAGTTCCGTATGAGTCGACCCTCCGTGGACCCACCCAAAAACCCCATTTTCGTACCGATTCAGAGAAAATTGCGTGTTAAGAAAAGTCACATCAATCGACGTCGGTGATATGCCTTCGACCCCTGCTCTTGCACTTGTCCGTGCGTGTAGGGTTCCTCTTAAACAACTTTCCAACCTCAAGGTCTTATCGAGGTCACAGGGATAAGTTGACTTGCCTATTGACTACGAGTTCTAGCAGCTGCGTGTTGTCTTAGTAGGAGGCGAGTGATTAACATGCGTGTGTGAATGCCGAGACCTCTTCTGCGTTCTGCACTTCCAAAGAATTCGATGCGGCTTCCGACCGAATAACACGGTCGTGACAGCTTGAGAGACACGCGACAGGGCCCTCTCTCGGACCAATCGAGACAATACAGCGACCATGACAACTACACAAGAATTCTTTGCGCTTCTTGACGTGGAAGAATCCTTTTCAGATCATTTCGAGATCAGATCCCAACCTAGATCTCAACGAAAATCCCACTCTGATCGTACATAGATCCAATTACCCAAACACCTGGTCTCACTTTGATCTCGTTCTGGCGACCACAAAAACAGTCACGACTGCTCTTCAATGCGGAATCACTGAAAGGAAGCGCACTTGATCGACTTCAATTCTTCTCCGCAGGTCAGAAGCGGCTGCGTCGCCCTCTGATGGGCGTCGCTATTGGCGCACCCCATAACAACATTGAGTGCGGCGGGATTACCCGCCCGCGGATGGGCCGCCGAGTGCTCTCGTCATTGTGCGCGCAAGTCTTGCGCCAGCCAAGGGTAGCTACGAACAGCGACGTCATATCCCACTTCCTCCTCGCCACTCCTCTATTCCTTCCCCGAATTTCAGCCACCCCCTCGCGAGCCAGGCACACGATATCGCCAACCTGCGCGATCTCAAGACAATGCGATCGACGTGCGAGTTGTCTAAGGCTATGACGCTGGCTTCTAAGCCAAGTTGGCTCACGGTAAGGACAGAACGCACAGAAGCTCATTAATTGTGCTCAATCGACTTCACTTTATCATCATTATTCCTCTATGGGTGTTGCGGAGCCAGCGGATGCTGTCACGATCTTCGACTGGCTGCTCACTCACGCTGAAGATACTCTTGAAGCTCTGCATGCCATCCGGTTGCACGACTGGACCCTTGTCGCTCGCGTCGTTCAGGCCAGCGATCAAGTAGCACGGTCCCGTGACACTGCTCCACAGCAGGGACACGGTGCACAGTAATAATTACCCCGTGCCAACCTTCCCAGCGGAACGTGCTAACCGCTCGGGCGGTTACGGTGAGCAGTGCGTCGACGCACACTCACGCCACAGGCGCACCGCCACGCTCGGGCGCACAATCTCGGGCTACGGCACCTTGGGCTACCCGACCAAGAATAATCGGTCGACCTTCACGGCACCAGGTAGGCCCACGCGACGTTCAGTTGCAACTCCTTACTCAGAATGTCCAAGGCATGGTCAAAGATGGCAAGACCCCAGAACGATGGCTGGACTCTTTTCGGAGGCGGCGTGATGGCCTCCAACTCGACGTCATCCTCCTTCAGGAAACTCGCGCTGTTCAGCGTTGGAGTACGGCTTTGGAAAAACTCTGGCTTAAGCCGTGGGGCTACACGCCGGAACGGATGGAAACAATCACATCCTTCTGGCCTGCGGTGGACCATCCGGTGGCAGGGGCATCGATTCTGCTTCCTCCCAACTCGGCCCTCCAAGCAGTTTCCCCGTGGAGACAGCATGACTGGTCAGCTCACTTCGTAGCTATCACCGGCACTTTAGCTGGGGAGACCGTGACCGTGGTCAACGTGTACGGCCCAGTTTATCGTCCGCAGCGAGAAGCCTTCTATCGTTCGCTTCCGGATGGCCCACGCCCAGCCGGCTTAGTGCTCTTCGGCGGTGATTTCAACTGTACGCTGGATAATGAACTTGATCGAAGTCATCCCTCTGGAAACTCACATCACTCACTGGCTCTCCTCGCACTGTTACAACCCTGGGAAGTCGTTGACTCAGTGGCTCCAGAAATGCTCAACGCCACAACGTCTACTGACATTCGATCGTTCCACTCTGAGTTTCATACCTATACTTACCAGGTCCGAGATGACGCCCTGGCGTCCGCTCGCCTCGACCGTTGGTACGTGTCGCGCGTGCCGTGTCTGCGATACCCGCTTCCGAAGTGTGCGGCGGACCAGATACGAAGTGTCGGGACAACTATGTTGCGAGAAGAAGGACGTGCGTTGGCGTCCCTACCAGCGCCGGAATCAGCGGCAGGATGGGATGCGCTGAAGACAGCGGCACGACGATCTGATTTGCGGGCCAAACGTTGTTGCCCACCAGTCAATTTGGAGAGTGAGATTGGTTCTGTTATCTTCTGGTCTGCCTACGATCTACCTACGCTCTTACACAGTCCTGCACAGTCGGTGTTAGCGGGTTCTAGAACGTCGTTCTAGAACCGCAGTCTCCTCTTGGCGAGCGGCCTTCGCCTCTGGGCTGCAGCGGTGTTCTCGATTCGCGTTCGAGAACATGGCTGGTCTCGTAGCCTCTCCATCTGGATGCGTTGGCGTCAGCGCGCCGGTGTGCATGGCCGGGCGGCTGACGAGAAAATCAATCTGCATGGACGGGACACGATCGTCTGTGGCCGCCAACACTCCCACTCACAGGTGATCGTGGCGATCCTGGATGGGGAGCGATCTGGAGTCGATCACGGAGGAACTCGGAGCGCTTGGTAGTGAGTGCCTTCGTAAGCACGTCGGCGAGTTGATGTTCGGTCTTGACGTAGTTGATCTTGATCTCGTCGTCGGACACCTTCTCGCGTATGAAGTGGTGCCGAATGTCTACGTGCTTGGTGCGGGCGTTGTACCCAGTGTTGTGAGCGAGCGCGATGGCACCTTGATTGTCCTCCCAAACTTGTGTTGCCGCCTTCTGCTCGTGTCCAAGGTCTTTCAACATGGCCCGCAGCCAGATCACCTCCTGTACGCACATGCTGAGCGCTAGGTACTCCGCCTCGGCGGAGCTCAACGCCACGGTGCGTTGATACTTGGACTTGTATACGATGGGTCCACCGTTCATGACGATCATGACGCCTGACACTGAACGCCGGTCGTCTGTGTTGCTTCCCCAGTCGGCGTCGCAATACGCCACTGGCACTCGAACGGGTCCGTTCCTCCCACTGTAGTTGATGCCCCTCGTTCTGGTTGAGTGCAGGTATCGCAGGATCTTGACGGCCGCATTCCAATGCTTTGGCCCTGGGTTCTCCACGAACCGGCTCAGATGCGTCACAGTATACGCCACGTCTGGTCGCGTGCACTGGGCTGCGTATTGCAGGCTTCCGATAAGGGAACGGCACAGCTTCTTCTTCATGGACTCCTTCTCGTCGTCGGTGGTCGGTCCATCCGCCTTCGACAGCCTCAGGCTGTGGTCGCACGGGTTTGCGATCTCTCGTGCGTTCTGTTGGTTGAATCGCTCAGCCGTGTTCTTGATGTATTGGGTCTGCGTAATGGTCATAGTGCGCTGCTCGCGGTCGTATGCGATCTCAATGCCCAGGAGGTGCTTCACCGGACCAAGCTCCCTGATGCGAAAGCGCGAGGCGATTCCTCGCTTCACGTCGTTCGCGAGTTCGGTCGTCCTCGCAGCCACCACCATATCATCAACGTAGAGGCAGACGTACACCAGGTCATCGTTGACTTCCTTCACATAGATGCATCCGTCGCCTCCACACGCTACGAAGCCCAGCTCGACGAGCACGCGATGGATCAACTCGTCAGCCGCCCGGCCATGCACACCGGCGCGCTGACGCCAACGCATCCAGATGGAGAGGCTACGAGACCAGCCATGTTCTCGAACGCGAATCGAGAACACCGCTGCAGCCCAGAGGCGAAGGCCGCTCGCCAAGAGGAGACTGCGGTTCTAGAACGACGTTCTAGAACCCGCTAACACCGACTGTGCAGGACTGTGTAAGAGCGTAGGTAGATCGTAGGCAGACCAGAAGATAACAGAACCAATCTCACTCTCCAAATTGACTGGTGCGCAACAGGTTATGAGCCCAAAGCTCTGACTCTGTGACAAACCACACAGTAGCCGAGAACCACACGATAAGAAGTAGACCACAGCCTGTTCGAAGATGAAGACGCCCTCCGATCTCCTCGGAAGCGACAACTACTTCCACTGGAAGTTCAACATGCGGATGAAGCTGGCGAAGAAGGGGCTGCTCGTCCATATAATGAAGGAGGTGAAGGAGCACGAGATGACGGACAGTTGGAGAGTCCTCGACCTCAAGGCCTTCGCGATCATCGCACAGGGCATTGAGGTGGAGCACCAGTCAAAGATCCGTAACGCGACGACAGCGAAGCAAGCGTGGGACATTCGACGGGACTACTACAACCGCAGCAACATCCAGAATCGGATCGCGCTCACGCGGAGACTGCACGAGTTGGAGGAAGGAAGCAGCATGGCGAATCACTTTGACCGCTTCGGCGAGCTGGTCGTGGTGATGGAGGCGGTGGGTGACCGCCTGGACGACTCGCGCCAACTGGTGATCCTGCTCGGCAGCTTACCAGCAGAGTACGACACCATCGTGACGGTGATCGAGAACACGCACAACCAGTCTCTCGATGAAGTGAAGGAGAAGCTGCTAAAACAGTACGAGAAGCTGCAGCAACAAGAGCCCGCTGAGGGTGCGTTTCGGGCACGCCAGCGGGGCGGCCGCAACGGTGGCGGCAACAACCAACGCAAGAAGGATGACAAGAAGAACAATAAGCCCAAGAGGTTCCAGGGGGCCTGCTTCGGGTGTGGCAAGCGTGGCCACAAGAAGGATGACTGTAGAAGCAAGCCTGAGAATGCTGAAGCCATGTTCATGGCACATGCGACGTGTGAGCAGTCAGAGAGTGGACGCTGACTAATCGACAGTGGTGCATCTTCGCACATGTCACCGTGTCGTGACGACTTTGTGACCTACAACAAGTTGACCAACCCTATCGAAGTCATGGTAGCTGACGGCAAGAAGGTGCTCGCGGCCGGGCGTGGGGACGTCCGCATGACGTGCGATGGTGTGAACATCAGGATGGCCAACGTACTGCACATCCCGGGGCTGGACCGACGACTGTTGTTGGTACCAAAGCTCACGGAAAAGGGCTGGGTGACGCAGTTCACTGCAACGGAATGAACGATCATGAAGGGCAGACGTGTGACGGCGAGGGCGCCGCTCGTGAACAACAGCTACGCGCTGCGTGTCGACCAGGAGAAGGCGATGACAGTTGAATACAGGGACGCAGACAGCAAGTGGGAGCTGTACCATGCGCGTCAGGGACACACCGGGCACGAGGCGTACGTGAACACGCAACGCGCGACGATTGGACTGCCAGAGATCAAGAAGCCGACAAACCACCTGTGCGGTGGATGTGCGAAGGGCAAGATGGCGGCGACCCCATTCCCGAAGGAGTCCACAACCAAGACCACGCGACCCCTTGAGCTTGTCCACACCGATCTGGTCGAACCGATGCGCACGAAGTCGGCCGGCGGATCCAGATACATGTTGACATTCGTTGACGACTACTCGGGGTTCACAGTCGTTGATTTTCTGCGAAGCAAGTCGCAAGTAACCACCAAATTCCTTGAGTACAAAGCGAAAATGGAGAATCTATGTGGCACGCGAATCCTTCGCGTTCGATCTGACAACGGCGGTGAGTACGTGAACAAGCGCTAAGTCGCTCTGCCGCCGGCTCGGCATCATCCACCAGAAGACCGTTCCGTACAGCCCGCAGCAGAATGGTGTGGCGGAGTGGATGAATCGCGCACTAGTCGAGAAGGGCCGGTGCCTTCTGCGCTACAAGGGGATGGCGCTCAAGTGGTGGGCCGAGGCGATCGCCACAGCGGTCTACCTGTACAACCGCACGAGTTCGAGTAAGACACCTGGCACAACGCCATATGAGATCATCTTCCGCGTGAAACCGGACCTCTCACACCTCCGTGTGTTTGGCTCCATGGGCTATGCACTCGTCGATGACTCCAAGAGGACGAAGCTCGACGCCAAGAGCTTCAAGTGCCGGTTACTCGGCTACGCCGAGAACACAAAGGGGTACAAAGTACTCAACTTGGAGAGTGGCAAGGTGGTGGTCAGTCGCAGTGTGCGACTTGATGAACGCGAGGTGGATGGCATCTACGATGAAGGTGATGGTGCGGAATGGGCGAACCCACGCATCCCACCAAACTTCGAAGACGGCGATGGCGAGATCGAAGGCGATGTGAACGACAGGGCGGCGGCACCCGCACCCGAGAGCGGCGATGCGGACATGCACGAAGCGATGGAGGAAGAGCATGATCCCGGGATGGCGCTCGTCCAGAGCGCACCTGTGGCACCGCGACCGGAACCGCACCCGACGCAGGAGGACCCAATCGACGTGTAGGCAACCGATTCCACACGACGCAGCCGCGGACCATGATCGAACCGACGAGCCGCGAGACTGCGCATGACCACCCAAGCACAGATGAACAATTGTACCTTGATGACCGCCCATACAACCCGAGCGACGACAGCATCGTGCTCTACGATACGTCTGGAGTGAGTGGGAGCGACGGTGACCGCCGAGCAAAGCGCCCACGCCCTGATGATGATGACGAAGGGTATGAAGTCGCACTCGCAGCGCATGACACACCAAGCACGTACAGAGAAGCCATTTCAGGCGACGAGAAGGACGAGTGGATCGACGCGATCAACACGGAATTTGCGGCCCACGACCGCAACCAGACGTGGACTAAGGTGAAGCGGCAGCCTGGCATGAAGGTGACCAAAACGAAGTGGGTGTTTGCGAAGAAGTACAACGAGGTGGGGGAGATCCTACGCTGGAAAGCAAGACTCGTGGCGCTGGGTTTCCTGCAGCAGTACGGCGTGGACTTCTTTGAGACGTACGCTGCCGTGGCAAGCATGGGCTCCATACGGACGCTGCTGTCGTTATGCAGCTCACTCGGCTTCGTAATCGAGCAGCTCGACGTGGACACAGCTTATCTAAACGTAGAGTTCGAAGAGGACGTATACATTGAGATCCCGGAGGGGCTTGAGGCCGACCGCGACCACGTGTTGAAGCTGAGCAAGGCTCTCTACGGCCTGAAGCAGGCTGGAAACGCCTGATTCAAGACAATCAATCTGCATGGACGGGACACGATCGTCTGTGCCCGTCAACAAACGTAAATGCATCGAGGTCGCCACCAGGGGGCATCGAGATAAAATTAAGCGGCTTCATCGCGCTCTGCGAGACGCAAAGTACGCCAGCTCACTGGCCGGTGTCCCATGCGACGCGACGGTCGACGAAATCACACGGGCTATGTCAGCCCTTGCCCTTGAACCGGCTCAACGGTACAACCAGATCCGACGGACGCTCATCTCCGTTCAGGCGGCAGGGACGGCGAGGAGACAATTGGTGAGGCGCACCACGCACGCCGGCCCCTCTGAGGAGTCTTCCAAGCATTTGTTTCGACGTATCAACTCACGGTTTGGCCGTCGCACAGCGGCAGCTCTGCCGCGCCGACCCGGGCAGACCGTAGGGCCCGCGGACCGCATCGCGCTCGCCGTGGCGCAAGATCTCTTCTTTGCAACGCTCCCTGATCGACCGAGCGACCCTGAGCTCACCCAGCTTGATGTCGATTTTACCGAAGTTGAAGTTGCGGCGGCGATACGCGCCTTGCCTCGCGGGAAAGCTTGTGGACCCGACGGTCTACCCAATGACTGGTACCGAGACCAAGCGGAAGAGCTTCCGGGCGTTTTAGCACCGCTCTTTTCGCTTTGGTATCGCAGTGGCATACTCCCGCCGAGTTTCAAAGCGGCCTCCATTTTCTGCATTCCGAAGAAGTCCGTCCCGGAAACCGGTCTGGACTTTCGACCGATAGCGCTTCTCAACACTGACTACAAGCTCTACGCCAAGGTCATCCTGAACCGACTCCGGAAGCACGTGCCTAGGCTCGTGTCCACGACCCAACACGGATTCGTTGCGGGACGCCAAGTCCACGACGCTCTCGACATTTGGTCGGCTGTGCGAAAAGTCGCGCAACGCTCCTCTGAGATGCGCTCGGCGATGGCGGTACTGCTTGATTTTGCCAAAGCGTACGACACGCTTGATCGCAGATTCCTTCAGCTCGCTCTTATTCGACATGGCTTCACGGAGAGGATGGTCCAAGCCGTCCACGCCATGCATCTTGGGACGATGGCGGCCTATCTCTCTGAGCACGAAGTGTCAGCGGCCGTTGATATCACGACTGGCATTCGCCAGGGCTGTCCGCTCGCGCCAACCCTCTTTGTCCTGGCGGTCGACACGCTGTACGAGATGGTACACGCGTCGACTCGCCTTCCCGGGATAGAGCTTCCAAGCGGAGCCAACGTCACCATTGTTGGGTTTGCAGATGACACAACGGTATATCTTCCATCATCAATGTGAGGTCTATTGATTTACTCGTCTAGAAACCTATAGCCGGCGTGACGCGCCTGGTTAGGATAGAATTCCTATTCTGTAATGCGCAATGTTGCTGCTAAGTAGCGCAGCAATTTGCTTGTGCTCTGGTCGATGAGTTGGGTGAAGAACTTGACTGCTACGTTCCTCGTCCATGGCGATGTTGGCCGCTGCGTCTGCCATTCGGTTGGCTGCTCGCGGATGATGCTTCCAAGTGCGGACGCCAAGGATGTCTGCTAAGCGTCGAGCGACTGCATACGAGCGCTGAAGGTTCCGATTCCGAGGTGCCTTGTACTTCTTCATTTGCTGGATAATGAGCATGCTATCGCCGACCACCTCTAGTGGCGTCCATTGGAACTGGGTGGCTGCGGTCAAGCCGGTGACGTGGCCCCTGTACTCTGCTTAGTTGTTTGTGGTCGTCCGCGCGGCGTGTGACATTGCTGCTGTGTACACAACCGTTGCGTGGGTAGCTTTATCAGTGATGCGTGCGATTACTGCTCCTGAGCCCCCAGGCACAGGATTTCCGCGTGAGCCGCCGTCGAAGAAGAGAAGGTAGCGCGTGTCTCCTGGTACCAATGCAAGGTCAGGTAAAGGCTCGTCTTGTCTCCACTGCGGATGTCTGAGGATGTCGAGAGCTACCGCTGTGTGCGGCGTGGCTGCGCTGGGTGCGGTTCGACGCCATCGTAAGTCACCGAGCGACGCCATTAAACGCGTGTGTAGAAGCCCCCTTATATGCTCCGTATACACAACGGTATATCTTCGGACGCCAGACGAAACGATCCACCTGGCCAACCTTCTTGACGAGTTTGCCAACGTTTCAGGGCTCAGGGTGAACATCTCCAAGAGCGTCGCTGTATGTCTGGATGCCACACAAATCGCCCGTGCGGGACGCATCTCTGCCTTCCCGGTCGCTGATGCGATCCAGCTCGTTCGGTACTTGGGCGGCCAGATTTCTACACCAACTCCTGCGGACGCAGTATGGGACCTGACAATTCAACAAATCCAAGCCAAGATGCACCTCGCGTCTATCAAGACCACCGATCTACTTCAAAGGGTACAGATCTGTCAAGCCGTTATCCTACCGAACATTAGGGTCTTCGCTCGACACTCGTGGCCCACGGCAAGTCAGGCCAGGTGCCTGCAACGCCTTATCGACAATTACGCATGGCATGGCGATCTATCTGCTCAAGGCGGTCGAGGTCGGGCCGGAGCTAGTCAGGCAGTCGCGCACGCGCCACGTGCAGACGGCGGCTTCCAAATTCCGGATGTCCGCGACGAATTACTACTCCTCAGTGCAACCGCGCTGCAGCGCTGGTCCTCAGCGACGGGCACAATCGCTCGCGGCGGCAGCGATCTGTGGTCCTGATGGGACCATATCCCCAGCGCGAGGCCCGAACACGCTGCCGCGACTGTCGGCCACCCTATCCACCACTGGACTCTCGGTGCTTCGACTAGGCGCTTCCCTTCCGCGATCCGGCGACGAAGACCGAGCTATCCAAGCCGTAGCGGAGAGGGCTGGAAAAGCGCTCCTCACGGAAGGAGCTTGGATCGACGGTTGGTATCGACGTGATTTCTCCCCTATCCTCGCGCAGCTTACCACAGTCCAAACCATCCAGCGGGAGCGCGCTGGACGCCTGAACTTCCACAGCCTGCTGGCCTCTCCGATCCTCGGGGCCGAGTTGCTTCTCAACCGCACAGGGCAAGTCCTCCGCGCAAGCGACCTACCCAACCTCGCTATTGGTGCTCGAACTGTTGGGGAAGTGGTTCAAATCCAGTGGATATCGTCCACGACGTTATGCTTTAGGCACAAAAAAGCCGATTATCCTGACCCCGGCGATCGCAGCTTTCGAACCTTGTGCGACCTCCTGGTCATGTGCTATCCAGACCTCCTCCTGCCACACGAGACCCCCGACACGCTGCGGCTCCAACTAGCCGTTCGTCCCGGTGTTTACACAGATGTCGGGGAAGTAGCAACGCTCCGACAAGCGGAATCGCTGGCCCGTCGCGCCAGCGGGCGCTCGCGCCTCCAGTTTCACCCGCACCCAAGGCTGTCTCCGATCCTTCCGCTCTGGGGGTCGGCCACGCGCCTGTCACAAAAAGCTCTCCGCAAGTCACTGCAAGCCGGGAGGCAGGATCGTGCAGACATCGAGCACGCGGCTCGCTCAGCACGGGCTTATGCAGCATCCGACATTCACCGCCTAGCCCACTCCACGAGCAGGCAACGGCTCATCTTTCACAAGCTCAAATCCCAACGGCTCTCCGGATGGGACTGGACTCGTCAACGGCGCGGGTGCCCGCACTGCCCCACTGCTGGACCGCAAGGTGGTGACACATTCCACGTGGTGTGGCAATGCCTTGCGGCCCAATACATATGGGCGACTGTCCGCAGCTGGTGGGACCGCCTCGGGCTCTGGCATGACCGGGGACGATCCACGACAGCGCAACTCTTCCAAGCCATTTTCAGCCTTCGCCTGCCTCACACGCCGCCAAAAGCCTGGGATCTGGCCTCGCTTCACCGGAGTCACCCTGATGACGACGACTCTGCGGCGGATTCATTCCCAATCTTTCAAGCGGTGTGGCAGCAGTGCGTACTGGAATCCCTGGTCTTCCTACAGGCATGGCGCACCCGACGATCTGAAGATGTGTGGTAGAGAGGGTCGGCACAAATCACAGCACAGCGACTGATCGTGACCGCTGACCCCTCACCAACAGGCCTTCAGATTCTTGGAGCTGGGTGGTAACCACAGGCGTTACACCCCACGTGAAGTCGCTGTGGGGGTGAACCGTGGGCTGATGTCTGCCGCCGAAAGTCGGGGAGGGAACCAGAGGGTCGTGAAGCCTCTGGGGGTCCGACAACTGTAGCCCGCCAGGAGACCGTCTAGCAGAACTGGTCGGAGGGGTCGTACGGGCCGAGAAACACACCTGCTCAACACGCAGGGGCTCGGTGCACTTGTGCGCAGCCGGTGGGACCGGGCTGCGGCTTCCTTGGGCGTATTCGCCTGGCGTAGAGACGCCAGAGGACGTAGCACTCCTTGGATCGTGGCGGGGGGACAATCCCACCGGCGCACACGACCTTTCCTTGACTTACGCAGCCGACGCCGCTGGCAGACTTGCCCCAGCACTTCAAATCGGCTGCTCCTTGAGCGGTTCTTCGGCTTCTTCCGGCTACAACAGCCAGAGTCCACCGGGTCTTCTTTAACGTCACCTCCTGTTGGTGACGGCGAGCCTTGGTGTCGACGTTCCTCGCCAAGTCTTGCGGCTTGCTTGCGGACTTGACGGTGAAGATGGAAGTCCACTACCTTGGCCGTTACCGGCTATCCTAAGTGCGAATCTAAGCTAGGTTCGGCTGCCTAAGTTCGGAACCGGCTTCGGACCGGCTCCCCGCTGACTCTATCACCCACTATCCCTGCTGAACTCCTGGCCTGATTCTACCCATCTGACACTGATTACGCCCCTTACAATTGGACGAGACGCAGACTCAGATCGGGTCTGATCGGCAGCCCATATTAGCCAATCGGCTACGGGGATCAGAAATACCGGTTTTGACCGGCTGTACCGTTGATACCGGTACAGAACGGTCGCCACCCCGCGAACGTACTAATATCGGTTAGCCTACAGGTATCTCTCTCTTCTGGGCCGTTCCAGAATAGTTGGGGGGTGTTCTGTTCCACATCGCCTGTCCCAGAGACCAGCCGCTTTACCACAGATGACCGAATCTGGTCGCGAAGACAAGCCTCGGTGCTCCATGATGCTTTCTGCCAGCAAGTGCTTCAAGTGCTCAGCACCAGACTCAGGGCAGATCCATCCCTCCCCAAGGCCCACTCTAACCTTATCGACGAGCTCAGGGCCTTGTTCGGAGCCTCCTCTCCTCCCCACTCTGCGGTTCCGCGCCGCCCACCTCAAACAGAAGAGCATCTCCTCCTGTTTGCAGGCCGCTCTAGCTGCGATCCCGGCCTCGCTGGCAGCGGCGTCGCACTCGTGCGAGCTAACCGCTCCTCCGGAACGGCTACCCTACTTTGGAGCGCGGCAGTCGCCCACGCGACTAAGACGACATCACATCAAGCGGAATACAAAGGTCGCTCGGACTCTCGGACTCACATCTCTCGAAGTGATCGGTATCAACGCGCGCTTACTCCGTCAGCTCCGCGAACATCGTTCACCTCGTAATGGTATCCTTCACGGGCTATACCAACAAGCGCAGGCACTGGCTGGTCCTCTCGGGGCACGTGGACATGGCATCCACGCGCCAACAACTCGATGGCTGACTCGCTGGCCAACCGCGCTTTGCAGACGCGCACCAGCCTACACGTCAACCACGTCACCCGTAGTGTAGGTCACGATGACCTGCCACACAAGCTTCTCAACGACCTGCGTCCGTGGTGGATCTCTCCGGCCCCCCACGTTGAGCTTCAGTACGTCGCTTGATAGAAGCCCCCCAAGCTATTAGGATTCACTAGTTGAACTCAATAGACTTCATTTGCATCATCATCATCACCTCTATGGGTGTTGGCTGGGGGGGGGGGGGGGGGGGGGAAGAGCACCGCTGGAGTATTGGCCGCGTCAGCGCTCAACCCTACCTCCTCCCCCCGTTGAGGTTGAGGTCGAGGTCTCGGCGCTCTGGCTGCTCTGCGGCCGACCCTCTTCAAGACTGAAAAGGAGCCCCACATACATGCCGTACGGCAGCGTCGTCCACGTGCCCGTCACGCCCACCTACAGGTGGCCCGATGCGCAGAGCAAGGTGGTCAACTCGGACCGCTGCTCCGGCTGGGGTGGCCAGCACCTCACCATGGTCTACGGCGTGGCCTACGACTGGAAACGGAGCGTCTTCAAATACGTCGGTGCTGGCAGACTCCAAGTGCAGCTCTTCCGGGAGAAGTGCGGCGACGTTGCGCGCGTAAAGGGCACGGCGCCCAGCTGCTACGAGCGTGGCCGTCCATTGAGCGCATTACATCTACCCTAATAACTGGTGCTTGATATTGTGCTCATGCTTTGGTGCCTCACGCGCACTTGTGCAGGCTGCGCACGGCTTGGCCTCTCTCCAGTGGCTCTCCAACGGCTGGCACCTCATGGTCATCGGCACCAGCGGAGTCATTCTCCGGCAGCCCGGGGAGCATTGGCACCACAGAACGAGTGGCTCCGGCTGCTCTACCACCAAGTGCGACGCCTTGCGACATGGTCGGCATCCCTCACAGGGACTATCAAGTGAGTGCTCACAACGCCATGGCCACGGCGCTGGCCATCCATGCGACGGACTGAGCCCTCTCGAGCCAAGTCCGTCACCCCACCGACAAGCCCTACGATGCAGACCTGCCCCAGCTCACTGCTTCCAATTTACAGCCCTTGCTCTCCAGCCAGGTTGACCTACGGTAAGTCCAGGATGCACAGAGCTCCAACGATTAGTACATTTATTGCGCTCAATAGACTTGAACTTCATCACCAGTGGCTCTCCGTTGAACACCTCGCGGCGCCGGTCGCGCAAGGGCTTCTACGTCTTCACCAACGTCGATCGCGACACCTACGTCGATATTGACCGCTGAGAGGACTACCCGATGCTCAACGTCGCGCTCCAGCTCTCTCTCTACTTCACGGCGGGTACCCGTGCTGGGGCTGGGGTCACTACGGGTGGTGGCATCCCCAACGCCGTCTCTGGGCTCGTGAGCAATTAGAACTACAACCTCAACGACGACGTACGAACGGCGATCAGCTCGAGCAACTTTATGGCATCTCACTCGACTCGAACCTCTTCAAGTGTGTCGGCGAGGCCGCGTGCGCGTTGATGCTCAAGGCCTCGACCATTCACGACTCGACTCAAACGCGCACGTGCTCATGCAGGTGGTCGTGTCGTCGGGCGGTTCGCAGCCGCTGGAGCACCAGAACTACGCAGTGGTCACAACGGACACCATATCGCTTCGTGGCTTCTCACCCAAGCTGGGCGCCGATGCTAAGTACCGTATCCCTTCAAGTGACAAAAAAAGCTGCCTGATCCAATGATGTCTTGGTCTCCACGAGACTTGTAACGGGGTACAAGGTTACACAAGTAGGTTAGGTTGTGTAGGTACATAATGTGTGTGGTCCACTTAGGGGGAAAGTTACCCTAAGTAGTGACTCTCTTTTATTAGATTCAGTAGGGGATATCCCTGGGTACTAGATACCAGGGATATCAGGTATAGGGGGGATTATTCCCCAGGGGAATAATCTGAATACAAGCAGTTCGCCTTTTGCCAAGTCCTTGGCGCTCGTCGACAGGGGTTGACTCGGAGCGGCTGCTCACGCTTCCTCAAGCGCAGGTGCTGTGTACGGTCGTGGACCGTTACACTTGGTAGCACTTGTCGTCAATCCGACGCCGACATCGTTATGTCCGAAGCTTCCGACTTCGTGATGGCGTCAAGCCATCCGACGCTGTCGCGTCAAGACCATCCGTACCTGGATGAGGCCCAGTGGGCCTATCTCCAGAAGATTGAGGCCATCAATGGCCGTGCAAGTGTCATCGAGCTGCTCCGACGCGGCTCCGGCGAAGTCCTCGCCCATGTCGCGCGTTTTCGCGACTACGAGACAGCTCTCGAGAAGTATCTTCTCGACGTCGTGACGTCCCGCGTGTCCGCGACTCAGGCTACTCAGCCAGCTCAGGTGCCGTCGACGGCTACGTATGTGCCATCGCCGGCACCTCCGGAACGTCCGAAGGCCGTGAAGATTACGGTGTCCCCGTATTCGGGTGAAGAGAGCGACAATCTTGCCTTCTGGCAACGCGAGATCGAGCTCGCCACAGCAGCCGGCTGCATCCGTGATGAACGGCAGAAGATCGCCTTTGCGATCTCGAACATGACGGGCCGGGCGAAGATCTGGGCCCTCACGTGCGAGACGTCGCATCCCGGATGTTTTCCGACTGGGCAACGCTTGCCAAGGCGATGAAGTCGATGTTTCAACCGCCAAATGTGGCGCATCGCCAGCGAGCTGCGTTTCTCGCTTGTCGGCAAGGTGGCCGCGAGCTGCACACGTATGTGCAGGAGTTACGTCAACTCCGGGCCAACATGGCTGCGAATGCGCTCGCAGAAGACGTCATGGTGACGACGTTCATGGAAGGGATGGATCCCGGTCCTGAGAAGGCTGCGGTTTTCCGCGAGGAGCCCATGCTCCTAGAAGACGCGTTCGTCGTCGCGCTGCGGGAGAACTACGTCCAGCGTCTCTCGCGCGGTTTATCCGCGAGTCCGGCTGCGCCGCCTCCGGTCACGGCGGTTCCACCACCGGTCATCGAACCGATGGACCTGAGTGTCATCGACCTCAGTGGAGTCGATCTCAGCACGGTCGACTTGCGTGCGATCGACGTGAAGGCTCTTCACATCAAGTGTTCTACTTGTGGGAAGTTCGGTCACTTCCAGCGGAATTGTCCGCGCAAGAGGGGCGGTGGTCGTGCTCGCCGTGGTCGGCCGCGGCGCTCGGGAAACCGAGGTGGATCGCAAGCAAAGTATTGCTGAGAATGCTTCTCTGTTTGCTCAAGCTTGTGAGCGAGATCTCGGAAGAGTCTCGGTGCGTCTTGCGACGGGCATCGTCGCAGAGACGAAGAAGATCGAGGTCGATCTACGCATTGCGTTTGTCGATTTCGACTCAGTCGAGCGCTTTACAGTGCTCGACATGGATGAGAGGTTTGACCTCATCCTCGGTATGCCGTGGCTCGAGCGCCACGAGCCATGGATCGACTGGAGGACCAAGTCGATTGGGAGCACGTCTCCCGGCATGAACGGGGCTCAGGAGCGTCATGAACCCTCCTTCGTCCGCCGGCTGATGAGCCCCATCAAAGAAGATGGAAGTGCCTACTTCATTGGCGTAGTGAACGCCATGGACACCTCGGGTGTTCCGGAGACGGTCGTGCCGTCTGCCGTGGAGTACGGCGTAGAAGAGGGCGTCGAGTTGTCTCGTAGAAGAGGGCGTCGAGTTGTCTCCGCCCCCTCCGAGTACCAGCATGGAAGATGCTTCCGGGATTTGTCCCCTTGTCGCGTGTCCGCGTGCGGTCGAGCCGCTTTCAGGGTCGTCAGATATGACCTAGCCCAGGCCTGAGCCACTCCCGCTCTCGGACGCGTCGTATGACGTGCACATCGTCGATGTGATGACGGGATCGTCGATCGATCCGTCCACGGTCGATATGGCACCGTTGCCCGAGTTCTCCGAGCTGACTAGCTTGGAGGAACTCCCTATGGACGATTTCGTCCGCGAGCTCAAGGCTGGTGAGATCGCTGAGGTTGTGATCCTCCGATCTGAGCGAGACCTCGCTGAACTCAACACCTCGACGGTGATTGACGAGGATGTCCTCGTTGAGTTTCGTCAGACGTTTGACGCGCGCCGTGGTTTGGCCATCCTTAAGAACCCGAAGGATCGGTTCTATCCGCTAGTCAAGCGGTTTGCGGAGACTTGCCTCAGCAAGAACCCGCCGGCGGGGTTGCCCCCTGATCGTGGCGTTCGCCACGAGATCAAGCTCAAGCCTGGCTCGAGCTATGCGACGGTTCGCCAGTGGGCTCTGCCGGCCGAACAATCGAACTTCATTGATGAATTCTTTGCCAAGAAAGCCAAGGCTGGCCTGGTGCGCGAGAGCGTCTCGCCGCACAGCGCACCAACGATCTGTGTGCGCAAGCCAAATGGCAAGTGGAGGATCGTCCACGCGTACAACAAGTTGAACGCACAGACGATTCCTGCGTATCAGTCTCGCCAGCTCCAAGCGGCCGAGAAGAACTATCCAGTTCACGACAAGGAGTTGTTGGCGATGAAGTACGCCCTGGTGAAATTCCGCGTTCACCTTCTCGGCGCGTTGCCGTTCGTGGTCTACACAGACCATGCGTCTCTACGCACGGCGACACAGTCCCCGCACTTGTCGCCGCGAATGGCTCGCTGGTTGTCATTCTTTTCAGAATACAACTTTACTGTTGAGTACAAGCCGGGTCGGCTCAACGTGCTGGCGGACGCACTCTCTCGGCGTCCCGACTACGAGATGAACCATCTCACATCAGTTGCTTCTGATGTCTACGACTTGATTCGTGACGCCTACGCAGGCGACGCACAATGTGCGGAGATCATTCGTGCTCTCAAGTCATCCGACTCGGAGAAGTCTCTCTCGCCTCGTGTTCGAGCCCGACTCCATCGGTACACGTTCGAAGACGACCTCCTGAAATATCAGGTCTCGAACAGCGAAGAAGCTCGCGTTGTCGTTCCTGCAGACGACGACCTGCGATATGTGATCGCGCACGGTGCCCACGACGCACCTGGTGCTGGCCATCTTGGCCGTGAGAAGACGTACGCGCTTCTCAGCCCAAGGTTTTGGTGGCCCAAGATGTACAAGTGGGTGTCGCGGTATGTCCGCACGTGTGACGTCTGTCAACGAGTGAAGCCAAGTGCACACTCTCAGGCTCCGCTTCAGAGCTTGCCTGTCCCCAGCGACTGCTGGCACTCAGTGAGCATGGACTTCTTCTTTGGCATGCCAAAGACGTCCGCTGGGCACAATGGTGTGCTGGTCTTTGTTGACCGTTTGTCCAAGATGGTGCATCTTGTTCCGGTTTCGGATACCTGCACAGGTCTCGACTGTGCTCGACTTTTCGTCGACACCGTGTTTCGACTACACGGTCTCCCCGGCTCAATCGTATCGGATCGGGATCCCAGGTTCACTGGTGATTTCTGGGAAGGTCTCTTCCAAATCCTGGGCTCCAGGCTCGACATGTCGACGACGGACCATCCGGAGACCGATGGTCAGACCGAGCGCGCCAACCGCGTCGTCGAGGATATCCTCCGCTCGTATTGTGCGAGTGACCCACTCTCGTGGTGCGACCACCTCCCCATGGTGGAGTTCGCCATGAACAACTCTGTTCATGCCTCGACAGGTCTGTCGCCGTTCTACGTGAACGGGTTGAGACACCCAGCGCTGCCGCTCTGTCTCATGGGCAGTGCCCAGTCTGGTGAGGGAGGGGCTCGGCAATTACTTGCCTCCCAGTTGGAAGGTGTTTCCAAGTCCGCGGAGCGCCGCAAGATCGACGAGTTCTTGTCGACACGTGTGAACGTCATCACCCGCGTACGTGACGCGATGGCAGCTGCCCAAGATGTTCAGAAGGAACAAGCCGACAAACACGGTCGGAAGAACACGCACGTGTTCAAGCCAGGCGACTATGTGCTTCTTAGCACGAAGAACCTGTCTCAGAATGCTGTGCCCAGCTTGGGCAGCTCAAAGCTGCTGCCGAGATATATCGGCCCGTTCAAGGTGTTGAAGCGGAGTGGAAACTCCTACAGGGTCGACCTGCCAAAATGGTTGCAGACGCACCCGACGTTCAACGTCGGCTTGCTCAAGCCATATCTCCGCCCTGACGGAGATGCATCAGACGAAGAGTCGTCGGAAACAATTCCAAGCGGAGTTGCCGCCGACATGCAACCACACACAGTCGCGCACGAGAACGTGCCAGTCACGGATGGTTCCTCCAGCGACTCTCTCGCAGTGCAGGGTTCTGCAAGTGGCGTGGTTCACCCACACAGCGAAGCGCCAAGACGCTCTGCACGGCTTGCTCAAGCTCGTCGAAGTTCGACATGGTCGTCAAATGCGACCGCAGCGTCGTCAATACGACGTCGGGTTACGTTTGCTGAACCCGAAGGAACACGTCGGGTCCCCGACACTGGTGTCAAGACCAGAAGGAAAGCGCTGCGACCGGTGCGCGCTCCTTTGCCTGTGCTCGACAGGAATGGCGAACGCCATTATCACGTCGAGTCTCTCGACAGTGTGCGTGTGCACAATGGCGTCCGCCAGCTCTTGGTCAAGTGGCTTGGATATCCAAGCAACCAGAGCTCCTGGGTCGATGAGAGTGTTCTCAGGCGAGATTGCTCTGATCTTGTTCGCGCATGCGAACATGATCATCCTGGATGGTTCCAGTAGGTGGGACCGACCACCTCCATCAAGATGAGAAGTGTCTCAAGTTCCTCAAGGAAGACGCTCAGTGGAGCACACGGAAGGTCCGTCTCAGTCGAGTCGACTGTCCCTGTCTATTATAGACATGGGTACAAGACCCAAGCAGAAGGCCATGAAGATGGCGAGAACGCCGCGTTCGGCGCAGTCGAAGCATCGACAATGTCCACCGACCCCATCGGTTGCGTTGGACAACGCTCACATCAAGCCAGAGTGGCTGGCTCAGTTTGGTGTTGGTACACCGAGCAGTCCTCTGCGGTGTAGCCATCGCGCCCGAGCGTGTGGCCGACAACACGAAGTTGTCCGGCAACGTCGTTGTTCGACTGTCACGGGTATCCCCGCACTCCACGCACTCAGTTGAGTCGTTGGATGAGGCTAGCCAGCCTCTCGAGTACTTGGTAGTACTCGCGGTGGATACCCACCGACCACAGTCTCCAGTATTGGACTGGACCCAGTTCTGGGCACCGTCAAGAGACGAAGTTTGCGAGTTCGCATCGTACAGGTCTGTACGCTTGCACAAGGCAAGAACCCATCGCACTGAGAGTGTGTGCCAAGTTTGGGCTTGCCGCGAGCTCTGCTCGTCTAGCAATGGTCGTCTGACCATGCCATTTTGGCTTGCCGCCGTCAGACGGCAGAATGGCCCAGTTTTGGGGGATCGTCATGATCCAGTGGTCGCTGGCGACCGCGCGCACGTCTGCATGCGTCTCATGACGCAGCGAGGTGTTGCGCCAAGCCGCTGCGGCTCTCGATCAGTCGTTGTCGAAAAATCGACACGCGACTTCGCGCTCATGGTCGCCATGAGTCTGTACCATTTCCGTGTGGGTCCTCGGAAATTCCGTACTGGAATAGGCTCGTGTTCCTTTTCTAGGACATGGCTGTTCCTAAAGTAGGGACAAGGGTGTTCCTCATTTTGTGTGTGTGTGTGTGTGTGTGGGGGGGGGGGGGGGGGGGGGGGTGTAACGGGGTACAAGGTTACACAAGTAGGTTAGGTTGTGTAGGTACATAATGTGTGTGGTCCACTTAGGGGGAAAGTTACCCTAAGTAGTGACTCTCTTTTATTAGATTCAGTAGGGGATATCCCTGGGTACTAGATACCAGGGATATCAGGTATAGGGGGGATTATTCCCCAGGGGAATAATCTGAATACAAGCAGTTCGCCTTTTGCCAAGTCCTTGGCGCTCGTCGACAGGGGTTGACTCGGAGCGGCTGCTCACGCTTCCTCAAGCGCAGGTGCTGTGTACGGTCGTGGACCGTTACAAGACTTCTCCTGACTTCAGTGCGAGTGGCGAAGGAACCATGCTCGTTGTCATTTGGTAAACATGCTCTCCTTTGTTTCCAGAGCAAATACTTGCGATTTCTGTTGCCAATTACGCAATTATTATGATCTTGCCCTTGGATCATGCCACACTCTCTATCAGATCCCGTTATGATCTCGTGATCCATAGGCGGGGTCGGATCCGGCTGTGATCAGTAAGGGACCTTATCCTCGACGTTGCACTCTGCATGCCACTTGTTCTCATCATGAACTTCTCGCTCTTTCAATACCTGACAGCCACGTTTTGGAAGCGCCACCACGAGTCGGGTGTGCGCCTGCTGCTCTTCCTCGCCGCCCTCAGCTTCCTCTGCCTCATCCCCTTCGCCTTTCCCGACCGACAGCTCATGCGAGATCTCAACGACGTCTCCGAAGTGTGCTCCGTGCTCACATTCCAACTACAGATCACCATCCTCACACGCGACGTCGGCAAGCGCATCAAGATTCGATCGCTCTGGGTACTCCTGTGGATCGGCGAATCCTTGGTCATGCTCAGCATGACGATGCTCGTCGCCAACGTGATCGACGTCATTACAGACGACATCGACATGTCAGTCATCGATATCATTGACACCACTGTGGCGAACGTGTCGCTCGTGTTCGTCGTGTTCTTTCGGTTCTACTTCCATGCGATCGCCAAGGGATTCCGCAAGGTCTGGGCCACGCAGAAAACCGAGATCGCGTGCTACTTTCTCTTTCTCTCTCACGAATACCCGTTCCACGTGCTCAACCAAGTCACAGATCTGTCGTGGGAGCATGTGCAAGGCCTCTAGATGCGGATGGCGATCGTTGCGTGTCTCGGGATGCTGTTACACCACCCAGTGCATAATCCTTCCAGGACTAATCGTAGTAACTTAGTTCCAGTATAATATACTGAAATCAAATCAAGGTCGTTGCCTAACCCTTCTGACGCGAGCCATTCTTTTCTGGCTGCGTCACATGACCTCCCTTCGAGAGAAGGTCCCCCTGTACAGACTTCCAGAATGCTTCGATGAGACTTGGAATCTGCTTCAGGTTTTCAACGGGTTCCCATGTGGCTTGACGTCTTGATTCTCCGAGCCAGTGTATCTTGTACTGGTCTCTTCCACGAATCTTCCTATGCCCAATGACAGCTTCGATGAGTTGTCCTTCAGTAATGCCGTCCGCAAGCAAAACCTTCGTAGTCTGCTGTTTGCGTATGTTATCCTTCATGTACGGCTTGAGCAAAGATGTGTGGAAAACGGGATGGATACGAAGATCCTTCGACATGGCAAGTTCATACGAATCTTGATGGACTTTCTTCACGATGGGGTAGGGTCCAATAAATCTAGGTGCCAATTTGCTTGTCAATGCGAAGCCTTTGTGGCGAATATCAAGATTCTTGTCGTCGAGTAGCACGAGTTGACCAACTTCAAACTCTTGATGCAGGCGATTCTTGTCATAATACGACTTCATACGCTCTTGTGCTTCACTAATTGCATCTTTTGCCTTCTTCAAAAACACTTCTTGTCGAAGCAAGAATGTCTGCGCAGCCTTATCCAACTTTTTTAATCCTGGGTCTGCAGCAATATCGTCTGCCATGTATGGAACATAGCCAAGATCAGCTTCAAATGGACACATGCCGATCGACGAATGCACTGCGGTTGTAGGCGAATTCCGCTAGATGCAAAAACTTATCCCAATCATTCTGAGATAGTCTTCGATGAAACGATTCGTGCGTTCTGTCTGCCCGTCTGTCTGCGGTCTAAACGCCGAGGAAAGGTTGTGAGTAGTTTTGAGAATCGATGTCACTGAGGACCAAAATTTCGACGTGAACTTCGAATCACGATCCGAAACTATTGTCTTGGGCAAGCCATGATCCTTCACATAATGCTTCATGAAGAGATCAGCAGTATCTTCTGCCGTGGCGGTTGTGCGGGTTACGATGAACTTCGCACGCTTGGTCAAACGATCAACAATGACCATAATAGCATCATGCCCATCTCCAGTTTCTGGTAACGCTACCAAGAAATCCATGGAGATCTCAACCCATCTTCCTGATGGAATACTAAGCGGATTGAGTAGACCTGGAGGCTTCATCTGCCTCACCTTAATGCGCTGACACATTTCACAAGTGTTCACATAGCGCTGAATGTACTTGGTCATACGAGGTCAATAGTACTTCCTCTGGACTGCTAGATACGTCTTGAAGTATCCTGGGTGTCCTGCAGTCACAACATCGTGGTTTTCATAAATCACACGATTCTTCAGATCTTCGTTGTCGGGGATCACGAGTCGAGGTTCTTCATCTTCTTGTTTCTGGTAGTAAAGGAGTCCGTCAACTACGCTATACTTTAACACGGTTGAACCATCAAAAATCTTCGTCAATTCTCGTGTCTTCTGATCCGAAATGTACAGTTTCCTTGTCGCCTCTTCGACAGCAACTGGACTTGACTCGATGGTCGCAACAATCTCTCTATTAGATGCTGCTTTCAGAAGATCATCTAAACTGACTTGAGTAGCTTTATGCTCAAAGTCCGGGTTCCTGGACAAGGCGTCTGCAACGTCATTCGTATGTCCTGGAATCCACTTGAACTGAGGTTGAAACTCAGCAAGTTCGTTGAACCAACGGGCAACTCTTCTGTTCGTGGTCTTCTGCGTGAGAATAGTCTCTATGCTCTTGTGATCAGTCTCCACAACAAATGGACGATCGAGCAAATACACGCACCAAACTTTCAAGGCGTGCATGATTGCGAGAAGTTCTTGTTCACGAACTGGATAATTGAGTTCAGCCGACTTCATTTTCCGACCAGTGTATGCGATTGGATATTCCAACTCTCCCTCCTTTTGAAACAAGATTCCCCCAATTGCGAAATTGGATGCATCCATACGAATGCCAAAAGGTTTCGTGAAGTCCGGAAGTTTCAAAACAGGCGGTGACGATAAGCAAAGCTTGAGTTGTTCGAAGCATGCCAGTTGATGATCATTGAGCTCGATGGACTCACTTGATCTCTTTCCCTTGATACACTCATGGAGCGGACCCACGAACTGAGCCAAGTCCGGGCAGAAACGAGAAACGTACACTGTTGTACCGAGAAAACTCTCCATCTGCTTCTTTGTCTTCGGAACTGGCCAATCCTTGATAACCTTGATCTTATCAGGATCCATGCGAACGCCGTTCCTTCCAACGAAACCTCCAAGACAAGGAATTTCTGGAACACAGAACTGACACTTCGACAGCTTGATGTACAACTGTTGCTCTTCACATCTTTGAAGTACTCGAACCGCGATGATATGCTCATTGATGTCCGTGCTTCTCGTGAAGAGGTAGGTATGTCAAAGTAGATACGCATCACATCGCGCATGTCGCTGAATACTCTTTGAAGAAGTCGATTGAAAGTGCCAGAACTTCCACTAAGTCCCATGGGAGTTACAAGATACTCGACCAAACCATCAGACGTTGAAAACGCTGTAAACGGTATATCTTGTTCTCTGAGCTTCACTTGATAGTAACCCCAAAGCAAATCCATGCATGAAAACCAATAGCTTCCTGACATTGCGTGAAAGGTGTCTTCTTTGCGTGGCATAGGAATTGCTGGCAAAATCGTGTTGTTTTCAACAGACGAAGGTCATGGACTATTCGCCATCCAACAGTTTTCTTCACACAGAAAGTCGGTGCGGAGAAAGGCGAGGTACTAGGACGAATGATACCTGCCTTGACCATTTCCTTGGTCCATTCTTGGATCACCTTACGTTACTCAGGGCTCTGTCGCCACTGAGGAACTGAGATGGGCTTTGTACCAGGCTTGCGTTCGATGACATGTTCAATACCTTCACGGACAGGTGGCACAGTGTTCGGTAGCTCCGTTCGAAACACGGTGTCACGACGTTTCCACAGCACATCAAAAGCTGGGTTGTCCTTCAAAGCTTCCCATCCTTGCTGCTGATACCTAGCAGCTTTCTCCGAGTCGTGTGGATTTATCATAAACGCACACTCGACATCTCCCTTGCGCAGCTCTTTGGCAAGTTTCTTCATGGAGATGAACTTGGTATGCCCCAACTCACTATCATGTCCATGTTGACGGTAGTAGTTGAAGATCTCACGATTCTGACTTTGTCTAGCACGACGGCGATTGGCGACAAAGCGAGCGGGACGCGCCGCAGGCGTTCGTAGAACAAGAGGCTCTTCAGGCTGTACACCAGTACGTGGCGTAAGCTTTAGCTCAGCCCAATCGATGTCGGGATTCTGTTCACGAAGCCATCGCATATCAAGCAAAATGTCTTTGCCTTCAGGGATAGGCATCACCTGAAACTTAGACGTGATCGTGGAGAAGCCGGGAACTTCAAGAGACATCTCCACCATTCGACGATGGCGGTAGACGGTCTGCTCATAACCGAGGTTGACTTCCATCAAGTCTTCGACCGTTTCTTGCAAGTTCAACACTTCCACCAGATCTTCCGAGACACCATTCATGCTGCAACCGTTGTCGACGAAGATGGACACATTCTTCTTCCAATTAGGCTCCTTGAAAGCAAGAGCTTGGACTTCGAGAATCGCGTACAAGTTACCACTAATGTAGTGATTTGACTCCTTGTTCAGAGGACAGTCCGGAGAGATATGCCCCTTCTTCTTGCACGCATGGCAAGTGGCTTTCTTCTTCCAGTCATCGTTGTTCCTCTGAGAGTCGTGTCCTTTCTTTTTCCACTTGTTACCTTTCTTCGCCTTGGTAGCAGTGCCTGCAGAGTCGTGGTTCAACTTCGATGAGTTCTTCTGACCATTCTGCTTCGGCGGTCTCCCAGAATAATGCGCAAACTCGAAATTTGTGGCGATCTTGATCGTATCATCCAACGTCTTAGGACTTTCTTCCTTGATCTTTGCGGGAGTCTCAGCACGAAGGCCGTGTTGGAAATAGAAACGCTGATCAAGATCTGCGATGGGAAGTTCAGACTGCGAATGCAAGTCCTGAAACTTTGCCACATATTCATGGATCGATCCAGTTTGCTTGAGTTCAAACATTCGCTCACGAAGGTTGTACTCAAAGTCCAATGGCTTATAGCGCTGACGCAACTTAGCCTTGAACAATTCCCAAGTCTTGGGAATCCCCACAGCAGCACACTCTACTGCGAATATCGTCCGAACCCAGTTCTGCACAGACTTGCCCAGATTGCCAGTGACTTCTTCAACAAAGTCTGAGGTCTCAGCATGCATCACAGCACGCTTGTTCGAGTAGTAGTCTTCCGTGTTGAAGATCCACAACTCTATGTCTTCGTTGACCTTTCCTTCATACATCGACGGATCTCGACGACGCGTAGACCCATGAAGGTTGAGCATCTGGTTGAACTGGTTATTCGTCATCTGCATGAACGCCTGCAACTGGGCCTGGGGCTGCTGGTTCTGCTGCTGCATGAACATCATGAACTGCTGGAACACTTCCCCTGGAACCTGCCCTCCGGCAAAGTTCCCTTGATTGGCTGGAGCAGCTTGCGGAGCCTGGGGGATTTGTCCTCCCTGATCTTGAGCTTCTTGATGCTGCATTGGCTCTGCTTGAGTTGAACGGGTTCTTGACACTGAACGAGCACGTTCAACTTCTTCAGGATCGTTCGATCTGCTTTGACGACGTGGACGTAGATTTGGTGAATCACGCTCGACTTCTCTAGCACGACGACTAGACATAAGTCGGACTTCTCAGCGTATACGATGTCACCGATGGATTACTAAGACGATGCTTACGCAATCCAAAAGCAATCAAGTTGAACCGAAACTTAGAAGATTCTACTGACGATTCGGTTTAGAAACAAAGATCTCGTCTAGACGTACTGTCGCGAAGTCTTCGGCCTTGTTCAGGAAGTTGAAAACGGCTTCGAGCTTCTTCTCGTGGTCCTTCTGAAGTTCGTCCGTGGCAAGAGCCGCACCGAGCTTGACAAATGCTTTGGTGACGCGCTTCGCCTTCTTGACGGCTTCTACTAGATCGTGCTTGCAGCGAAAGTACTTCTCAGCCGCGTTCGGATCCCCCTCAACGAGAAAGTTCTCCGTAACGTCGATGCGGCGAGGTACGCACGTCTCTAGCACCACGGGTCGCGATGGATCACCGAGGTTGAGGGACTTGTAGTTGTTGGCACGTCTCACACGACGAGTCTTCCCTTTCGCAGATGTTCGGGTCATCCAACGAAGGTTGATACTACACAGAGCCGGGCGGAAACCAATACAGGTTCCACTTATGCCAACTTCTAGCTCAGGCAGACCGAGTAAGAACACTGCTGAAACGACCGAGTCTGTCCTCAACTCAGGTGAAGAGGATTTACGGTACGCAGGAGCACTCAGACTCACGGGACAGGGACTACCACACCACTTGGACTTGGTCTTGACACTGCAGGTTCGCACCCACAGATCCTTGAGCCAGCGTGGAACTGCGAGACTTGATCACCAGTCTTGGCAGAGGAAGTTGACCGACGAGCGCTACTATGTCACAGAAGTGGGGTATTGGGCTCCTGGTGACAAGTACGCGGGCTGGCTGGCTGGGTGGTTGGCTTGGTCTTGGACGAAGCTAGTCGAGGCTAGTTGAGGCTAGTTGACTTGAGAGCAAGTTGAGAAGTGAGATTGATGTTAGAGTTTGTTTTCCTATCCTCTGTGTGGGCCTCTAGGGTGCTCTGTGCCTAGATGTCGTCTGTCCTAGATACCTTACTTTCAGTATCCAAAGTTAGCTATGTCAACTAATATGTAAGCCCTCCTACAATCTCTTTGTAACGGGGTGTGCCCGTTACATGGTACGGGCCCATGTCAATGGTGTCCGATAGGAACGTGGTGAACCCATCTGGTTGCGATGTCTCCTGATTGGATAATATCCTATGATATTATCCCGATTTCCCACCAATCACGCTAGGTTCTTGTGATTGGGTGGATGGCAGAAATCCGAGGGCGGATCTGCGAGGTTTTATATACAAGAGTAGGTTTTTCTAGGTTTCCTAATCCATAAATTCAGTTTCCCATTTGCCCGATTCAACACAAGTCTCTGTGTTGCGCGCTTCCTACACTGCTCCACAGTGTCCGTGACGTAACGAGGTCAGCCTCGTTACACCTGGTAGCACTTCGTAGTCCGCCCAGCGACTATGAATCCCCCTGCGCCGGAAACCCCTGGCGCGCAGGGTCGCCACGCCTCGCGTGAGAACTTCCTCCACTTGAGTGAGCTCGAGTGGCAGGCTGTTCAGCGGATGGCCGCGACGGTGGGCGAAGCCGCCGTCGGCGCCATGCTCCTCTCGCTCTCGCGTGATGAACAACACGCGAGTATCGCTCAGTTCATCCAGCATGAGCTGAACGAGGCGAGAGGGAGTCTTGTAGCTCTGCGCGAGCAGAGCGTTGTTGAGACAGCAGCAATCTGCTGCTGTGGCGGCAGAGCGGCCTCGACGCGTCGAGCCGTTGAAGATCGAGATCTCCAAGTACAAGGCCGATGGTGACAGCCTGTTGCGTTGGTTCGTCGAACTCGACGACGCCATTGAAGCCCGTCGCATCGATGACGATGCGATGCGAGTGACCTACGCCATCTCCAACTTGGCAGGTCGTGCCATGGTGTGGGCGCTCGGTCTCAAGTTGCACGATCTGTTTTGCTTCGGATCGTATGAAGAGTTCAAGGCCAAGATCAAACGAGCGTTTGAGCCGCCTCGAGCCGAGTTCAGGGCTCGTGCTGAGGTCCTGGATCTCAGGCAAGGTAAGCGTGATATTCACGCTTACGCCCAGCACGCACGATACCTCGTGAGTTGCATCGTGGAGAATCCCATCGATGATCAAACGCAGGTTGCTGCGTTTATCAAGGGGTTCGAGGATGGGCCGATCAAGACCCAGATGTTCCGTCTCGAGTTTGATAAACTCGAGGACGCGATCTCGGTTGCTCGCCAAGAGGACTTCAGCCTGCGACAGACTTATATCCATTCTACTGCTTATCGTCCGTCCAGACGACAAGGCTCAAGTGATCCAGAGGCCATGGATCTTTCCTACGCTGAGAGCGAGCAGCGCTCTCGCGTGGATAAGCGATTGCAAAAATGCAATCGATGCCAAAAGACCGGGCATTACGCTTATGAGTGTAATGCTGCGCGCCCAGTGCCTCGCGGCAATGGTCGCGGTCGCCACGTGGACAAGGAGGTCCAGTGGTCGGATCAACACGCTGCAAAGAAACAGCAGCGTGATGATCAACAAAATAACGGTCAGGGTCAGTAGGGGCGGAGCGCCCTACCGACCCAGTCACGTCAAGAGAGTTTGTGGGACTCTTGACGAAGGCTGCTCCCAAAGCACAGTCTCTGTGCTTCGCCACACCTGGTGATGATGAGGCCCTCATCACCTTGGAGCTTGAAGTCGAAGGCGCTTCGTCTTCGCTTCGCGCCCTCGTCGACTGCGGGGCGTCGAACAACTTCGTTCGACGACAGTCTATCGAGTCTTGGGGGCTCGACTTTGTCGAGAGAGACATTCCTCCGACGAGGATGACGGTGCGCCTTGCAACTGGCGCAACGGTGAAGGTTATGAAACGCGTAGTGGGCCTCCACTATACGCTTGAAGGCAATGAGTACGACGACGACTTCGTCGTACTCGATCTAGATGACAAGTTCGACGTCATTCTAGGCCTGCCATGGCTTCGTTCACACGAGCCATGGATCCGCTGGCGGCATCGATCCGTTACGATGCCCGCCGCTCGGTCATCAGGTGGGCACCTGATGTCGGTTCTGGAGCGTCCAGATGCACGTGGACGTGTGAAAGATGAGTGTGATGGCCTCATCAGTCACTCGGTCGTTAGTACGACTGCCCAAGACTACGACAAAGAGTCGACCTTTGTCGTCGAGCCAGCTCCCGGGGTCTGCGTAGAGTCGCAGACAGCGCCGAAGACTTCTCGTGCGAGTGAGTCGCACGAGTCAAGTGAGGGAGATCCTCGTGCGAATAAGTCGCACGAGCTAAGAAGACAGTGCTTGCCACTGGGGCAGCACTATGAGAGGAAGGTCTCGACGTCTGCCGCAAGGAGGCAACGTCGACTCTCCGCCTCGACTAGAACGTCGAGCGATGGAGATCTTGCTGCAGTTGCGCAACTGCAGCTCGAGGAGTCTGCGCGCATAAGGCCGCAGGAAGTCACTGAGACGATCAACGTCTTAGTCAATGACGGCACGAGAGTGGGTCCTCCGAAGTCAACTTCGGAGATCACCGCACTACCTACTCTTGAACCCAAGCGGTTCTTGCGAGATCTGCGTCAAGGAAAGATCACGCAGATCTGTATTCTCGTCGCAGAGGACGAATGTGTGACCGATATCCAGTCGGCAGTGGTGTTTGCTGAGAAGGAACGGCTTCTCAGCAGCTCATCGATGGACTAGAGCGTCCTCGATGAGAAGACTCGGATTGAGCGGTACTCGGCTCAATCCTGGGAGTCACTCAAGGGAAATCCTCTCTACGAGGATTTGGTCGAATTCGCGGATGTGTTCCCCGAATCCGTGCCGTGCGAATTGCCGAAGGACAAAGGCATTCGGCACGAGATCGACCTGAAGCCACGTTCGAAGTACTGTGTCATGAAGCAGTGACCACTGCCTCGTGAACAGGTCGAAGCGATCGACAAGTTCTTCGCAGAACGTCTCGCTGCTGGCCATGTGAGGGAGTCTACCTCCCCTCACAGCTCTCCGACCTTCTGTGTGCGCAAGGCAACAGGAGGGTGGCGGATTGTACACGCGTTCAACAAGTTGAACGCGGCGACGATACCGGCGCAGACGCCGATACCGAGGGAGGACGTCATCATCGACGGGATGGCGAAGAGCACCATCTTCTCGTCGATGGATCGGATGGACAGATTCTATCAGATCTTGATGCGTGAACGGGATATTCCGTTCACGGCCGTCAGCACCCCAAGCGGAACGCTCTGGGAGTGGTTGGTGATGCCTCAGGGCCTCAGCAACGCACCAGCCACATTCAATAGATGCGTCTCGCATCTATTGCGCCCATCAGAGAGGTTCTCACACTTATGCGAGAGCATAAGCTGTACGCGAGCCTGAAGAAGTGTATCTTCGCGGCCAGCGAGATACCCGTTCTTGGGTGTATAGTCGGCAAGAACGGCGTGCGCCATGATCCCGAGAAGATCAGAGCGATCAAGGAGTGGCCGACGCCACTCGACGTCAAGGGACTGCGCAAGTTCCTTGGCCTCGCGGCGTATTTGCACAAGTACTCGCGCAACTACGCCGAAATGACTGTTCCTCTTTCTCGATTGCTCAAGAAAGACATCAAGTGGACTTGGAACGCTGAGTGTCAGCGTTCCTTCGAAGGTATCAAGCAGAGCTTGATTGAATCGCCAGTTCTGGCGATCGCGGACCAGGACAAACCATTCCACGTGGTTTGTGACGCAAGCGACTTTGCCATCGGCGCAGCGCTGATGCAGTTCGACGATGACGGCGCTGAGCGCGTCGTCTGTTACCAGTCGCGTCAGCTGCAACCAGCTGAGCGTAATTATCCAGTGCATGACAAGGAGCTCCTTGCCATGAAGCATGCACTGGCCAAGTTCCGCGTCTATCTGCTTGGAGATAGACCGTTCAAGGTCTTCACAGACCATGCGTCTTTGTGAACAGCCCACACCTCTCGCAGCGCATGGCGAGGTGGCTGTCTTTCTTCGCGGAGTATAACTTCTCCGTCGAGTACAAGCCCGGACGACTCAAAGTCGTCGCGAATGCTCTGTCCCGTCAGCCAGACTTTGAGCCGACGGTCGTCGCCCAAGATTCTCTGAACGCAGCAAGTGCGTTCAGCTCCAGTGTTCCGTCGTCGACCTTGCTCGACGACATTCGTGCTGCGAATGCGCGCGACCCTGAGGTCGTGCGCTTGATGGCCTACCTCGCAGAGCCATCGCCGCAAGCGTTGAAGGGCTTCCCGGCTTCGTATCGATCGAAGGTCCATCGATATACTCAGCGGAACGGCCTGCTGTTCTACAGCGCCGTTACCGACGACACTCCGCGTGTCGTCGTGCCAGGAGATCATGATCTGCGCCTGCGGATCATGTACGAGTACCACGATGCTCCAGTGAGCGGACATCGTGGACGTGAGAAGACATATCTCACGTTGAGTCGAGACTTTTATTGGCCTCGCCAATTCAAGTACGTCCGTGCTTGCGAGGTTTGTCAGCGAGTGAAGTCAGGGCCTTCACTTCGCGCGCCGCTACAGTCTCTGCCTGTACCGACAGAGTGCTGGGAGTCCGTCTCCATGGACTTCATCTTCGGGTTTCCCGAAGATGACCAGAAGAACAACGGGATCCTCGTGTTCGTGAATCGTTTCAGCAAGATGGTGCATCTTGCTGCAGTTCCAGAGACGATCACAGCAGAAGGCTGCGCTCGCGTCTTCGTCGACACGGTGTTTCGACACCATGGACTGCCACGAGAGCTCGTGTCAGATCGAGATCCACGGTTCACCGCGGAGTTCTGGCGCGCCGTGTTCCGTTCCCTCGGAACACGAATCAAGATGTCGACCTCTGACCATCCTGAGACCGATGGTCAGACAGAGCGCGAACCGCGTGATCGAAGAGATTCTTCGAGGCTACGTCCACTCGTTCTCGAGTTGGAGTGAGTTTTTGCCGATGGTCGAATTCGCCATCAACAACTCTGTGCATGCGTCGACGACGCATACACCGTTCTACGTGAATGGTCTCCGCCATCCAGGTATCCCAACCCTTTTGGAGAGTGAGTCTCCTTCAGGGGAGGGAGGGACTCGCTCGAGCGAGCTCCCGGACCGCTCTCGCTCCTCGGAGATCGACGTAATGGTCGATCCTCCCACTGATGGCGCTCCAATCATCGGTCGCGCTCGTGAGAACGACGATGACGACGACGACGATGAAGCCGACGACGCGCTCGAAGTCGATGATGACGACTTCGACGGCGACGAGAGCGATGGCGCTCACGTCGAAGAAGAGATGGACATCTCAGCAGCGCGCGACGTGCGCGCTGCTGCCAAGCAAACGGAGTCAGCAGAGGACGTCTTGCTGAAGCGCCAAGCGGTTGTCCGCTTCGTACAAGACTCGATCGCCCATGCGGTTGATCGACAGAAGATGAACGCAGACAAGAATGGAAGAGGAAACACTCTTTCATAAAATGAAGGTGACTTAGTGTTGTTATCAACGACTACACTACCTACACATGCAGTTACCAACGTCGGTAGCAACAAGCTGCTACCGAAGTTCATCGGTCCGTTCCGCGTGCTCCGCCGCATGGGGCACGCGTATACGCTTGAGCTTCCTCGTAGGATGCGGACGCATCCTACGTTCTACGTTGGTCGCCTTCGTCCGTACCATCAGTACGACGGCGCCTCCGAGCAATCGGAATCCCCGAGCGCTCGAGAGTCCCGAGGAGAAGCTTGTACTCCCGGACAAGCGTGTTCAACTCCGCTTGAACACGGTCGTGTGAGCCCCGCAGCGTCGCCAGCTGCGCCTCCAGTTGCACTCGCTGCGACCGCTCCTCCGCAAGATCCGCGCGAAGACGCTCCTGCGCAAGCTGGAGCCGAAGCCCATCAGCGTCGTCGCGACGAGCCGAGTACGACTCGTCGCGTTGAAGATACGACGGCGCGGCCGGTGGATGATGTCTTCCCACCGCCGCCGCCCCCACTGATTGACTCCAGTGGTGCTGAGCGCTGGATCGGTGAGCGCCTCCTGAATCATAGGGATCAGCAGGGCGGTAATCGAACGAAGTATCTCGTTCGATGGCGCGGCTATCCGCCATCTGCAGATAGCTGGGAGCCGCGCGAGGCTCTCCTCGAAGATGTCCCGGGTCTCGTCGCTCAGTACGACGAGATCCACCCGCTGCTTAAGGCGGCGAGGAAGCAGCACGCTCCTCGCTCGCGCGGCGGCGCTCGTAGATTTGCTCGAGGCCTGTAATGGCCTCGAGGAGGTCGGCAGGGATCCGACCTCTCCACCCTTCGCTGAGTTATTCCTCGCGAGTGACGCGGTCTGCGTCGGGTGGACAGTGTGGGCAGGCTCCCCCCACACGAAGCAAGGCAAGCCATTACGGCGCGAGCGCCGGTGGACGCGCATTCGTCCACCAGTTTTGGAGAACCCTTCGAACTTCTCTCGTTGCGATTTGAGCGCAACGAGCCAGGTCTTCATGCCTCCCTTGACCTTGACGTTGTCAAGGAATTGGTTCCATCCCTGGATCAACGCAGGGATGTCGCGATCAGTCGGCCTACCGTTGTGACGATAGAAGCGCCGTTCGAAGAAGTATTCGATTAAAAATCGACGGCGCATATCGCGGTCGCAATATTGGCGCGCGACGTACTGATCGTCTTCGAGCCAACCGCAGTCGAAGAGATCGTACGTCCGCAGGGGATCGTGCGCACCACTCCATCGGCTGATGTCGTAAGCCGATGGAAGCCAGGGTGTGACTTCTGGCACCGAGGATCTCAAGGCTTGATCCTCGGACTCTTGAGTCGCGTTGGTGATGAACACTTCACGATCACGTCGATCGTGAGGGTTGGGATCTTCCGCGACCTCTCCCTCCTCCTTCAGCTGCTCGTCCACCTCGCTGTACGGCGCCGAGTAGCTATTCGGCGACCGCTCGGACGACGAGCAGCTGAACAATGGCGATTCTTCGAAAGGACCGCGCGCGGCACGGTCCTCCGACTTGGCTTCTTCTTCGCCGTCGCTCTCGTCGTAGTCGACGAGCTCCGACAGCATCGGCGATCGCTCTGCAGGCGCGGCTTTGCGCGCTGCGACGATCAACGTCGCAGCGCTCGCCGGCGCCTTCGTCTCTTCGTCGCCGCCGGCCTCGACGTCGCAGCGCATCTCGGCGTCGGCCGACGGGTCTTCAGTCGTCTTGGACGACGGTGGATGACCACCGTCGTTATTTGCGGTGTCTTCAAGCGGCTCGGTCGAGGTGGCGCCCTCACCGGCCGTCGAGTTGTCTTCGACCGCTGCGCTGGTGCGCGCAGCGGCACCCTCGCTCGCCTGAGCCGCGCTCGTGGCGCGCGCTGCCTTCGCAGCGCGGTACTCGGCGGCGCTTATGGTCTTCATCGCGTCCATTCTCCGAATGGACCGCGACATTGAAGGCGTTGATCGGTGACGATCAACGCGGCTCGCGACTCGCCGTTGGACCAACTGACCAACAAGTGCTCCCTGTCGCAAGTCGTTCAATGCGACTTTCGTCTTGAGGGGAGGGTGATGAAACGGGGTGTGCCCGTTACATGGTACGGGGATATGTCAATGGTGTCCGATAGGAACGTGGTGAACCCATCTGGTTGCGATGTCTCCTGATTGGATAATATCCTATGATATTATCCCGATTTCCCACCAATCACGCTAGGTTCTTGTGATTGGGTGGATGGCAGAAATCCGACGGCGGATCTGCGAGGTTTTATATACAAGAGTAGGTTTTTCTAGGTTTCCTAATCCATAAATTCAGTTTCCCATTTGCCCGATTCAACACAAGTCTCTGTGTTGCGCGCTTCCTACACTGCTCCACAGTGTCCGTGACGTAACGAGGTCAGCCTCGTTACACTCTTGAATACAGTATGCATAGTCACTACGTCCTCGCCAATGTGTTGCAGCCGGGTCAGCATCACCCATTACTCTCGGGATGCTTTTACACCACCCAGTGCATAATCCTTCCAGTACTAATTGCAGTAGGCCCAAGGATCACTAGCACACTGATAGGGAAGCTGGCGGCTTCCTTTGATCCCAAAGTATATCAAAATCAGCGCTGTTAATTGGCAATCCGGCCACAACGCGCCCCAAAAACTGGTCTCCTGCAGCTTCGTATCGGAAGTACCGGTCTTGGACCCCACCTAGGGACCACCCACATCGCAAACAGACGCTCACTATCGATGGTCCGCCGGTGCTCGTCCCGCATGAGAACGTCGCGACACCCTTGCGTATCGAATGCGTTCCGTACACGTTTTCGTCCGTAATCTGCTTGAGCACAGCGTTCAGAGACTTTGAAAACCGACCCTTCTGGTCCGAGCCTGGAAAGAGTCGACCATGCGGGAGTGAGGGATTCGATGCGAGGTAGATGGCAAGCGCCAGAACCCAGCATGTATCTGGCCGCAGAGGGTTGGCATACAAATGCCGGGGGTCCTTAGGTCCTGTCGCCTCCTGATTTGTCTTCGTCTTGTGCAACACACAGCCCACGCTGTCATCTGCAGAATGCAAGTGCGACATGTGCAGAGTTTCAACCGAGTTGGATCGGCACATGAGGTTCCATTGAGTTGTAAGGAAAAGATGAGCAAAGGTGTGATCTGGAAGCACCAGCGTCCTCGCGCACAACTTTTCGTAGAGTGAATATGCCAGCGGCTCTTTGCCGGGCTTGGTCGTGCTTGCACCGCCCTGCTCGTCGGCAGCTTCGGTCCTTTTCATTCCCGAGAAGAACGTTTTCATATCTTCGTGATACTGAGGTGGAAGGGGCAGGCGTTTACGCCGGTACATATCGCGCATTGCGCTCCTATAGCCGCTCAGCGTTTTCACCTTGACCGCCTTCGAGTTCAGTTTCGCCAGCAAGAAGAGCTCAAATAGATCCGGAGTAAATACAGTCACGTCCACGACCCCCTGCTCATCAAAGAAGCGCTCGGGCTCAGTCTGCGTCTCGCGGATCCACAAACCAATTTGATTCATGTTGCTTTTGTACGCTTTCTTTGTCGCGGGTGCGGTACACGCATCGCGCACTTCGTCTGCTGTCAGGGAGATCGATGCGTCCGTCGTGCGGCTCATTTCGCTGTTGGTGCTCTGCGGGCGGTGGGCGGTTTGGCGCGGCGTGTTGAAGGTCAGGAGGTGCTAGATATTTAGCCAATCAGATAACAGGGCTGACCGTAACTCCCCGAGCCGACGCGTTCTTCTTGGGAATGGCTGATGATTGGACCATAGTGAAATCAAGCCAATTGAAGCCAGATTGACAAAGGATGATCGGAAATCGGAGGCAAGTTTGGTTACGACCGCACCTCAGGAGACATATTTGTCTTACGGGAACCGATGAATCTCGACTGACTGAGTATCACACACATAGACACTGTATGTACCTCTACGATGGTACCGTGGCCCCACGGTTCCGATCGTACTGTTCGCCAGCTCAGCTGCGGGAGCCAGCCCACTGCACAGTGAGTGGGCAACGTCTTGCCTCGTCCTCGGCCGTCCTCGGCCCACTACACTAATCGTAGTAACTTAGTTCCAGTATAATATACTGAAATCAAATCAAGGTCGTTGCCTAACCCTTCTGACGCGAGCCATTCTTTTCTGGCTGCGTCACACCTTGCCTTCCACCTTCATTCCTCTCTCCTACAACCGCATCCGCACCTCATCGCCCGCGTTGATGTCTCTTCCGCTCTTGAGATACTCGCGCACAATCTCCACGTTTCCTCTTTCGCTCGCATCGAGAAGCTCTTCTCTCGACTGTTTGTTTCCCATCTTCTACTTGATGAAGTGAAGTGAAAGAGGCCACGAGTTGATCCACAAAAAACCGAACTTATCATCACATGAGATCCGCCATTGGCGGTGCTTCAACCAATGCTGGTGAAGCCAAAGAGAACCCATGGGAACAGTATGATTTACTGGTTTCATAGACGATGATATTATTTTAAAAAAATTGGTGCTTCAAGTCAAGCGAATGAAAGTTGGAGAAGCCACACAGAACACGGAGACAAAAGAAGTATGTGCTGGTTTCATGCAAAATGATACATGCAAATGGTCGAAAACAAGCGTTTTGAAAGGGGTATCCATATCTTTTCCTCATTCAAGTCTCCAAAGACAAGCCACCATGGCCTGATTTGACATAGCTGATTTTGTGAGAATCGCAAGCCTCTCAGCTGCCCGCTCCCTCAAACTCCCATCGATTGAGGTCATCGGCACCAACGCGCAGCTTCTCCAACAGCTTCGCGAGCATCGCCCGCCTCGCAACCGAGCCCTCCTCGGGCTCGACCAATCGGCTCGAGCATTGGCTGGCCCTCTCCGCATCAGCCTCTGGACCCGGCATTGATGATGATAAAGTCTATTGACTTCAACTAGTGATTCCTAATAGCCTTTTGCTTAATTAACCTGCTAAGGAACTTCGCAGATATGGATCCAAGCGGTGTGTGTGACGTCGATCTGCACTTTCTTTGACGCCTTAAGCTTGCCAATAGGGACAGATATTGATCGAGACGGCCTGAGAGAAACGTCTCAACGTTTAGTATCCCGCCCATCCTACACATGGATCCATCGCTCACCCCTTCGGCAGTCCGTCCATGACGATCCGGAGTGAGCAACAGTCAATGTCCTTGCAGTTGACTTTGGCCAGTTGGTGTACCGCCCCAACACATAATCGGCCTTGTTCAAGCATTTCTGTATCGCGCAGAAGCTCCCATTTGATCGTCACATTAACCTTCGTTTTAAACCACGGTCTCATCACGCGCTCGAAGTCAATGTTCATGCTGACAACATAACTGTCAAGACTGTTGGCATACGCGCAACGGTCAAGCCCGCCTACGTACGACAAACTATGAAAACAGAGAAATTTGCGCGAGTGCGATGACGTCTGCTTACCTTGCGTGCCGGCCTGTAGAAGTGGTCCAACCATGGGTACAAGTCCAGCAATATGATGCAACCCTTGGACAGCCGCTTGTGTCACCTTGCCCCAGTTCGCCCACCCCGAACGCTTGATCTCAATTGGCTTGTGGAAGCATTCACGTGACACCTCACTGTACATGCGGAGCACCAGCTTGTCCCTGGTCTTATCATGCGTCACAGACCAAAGGGCGGGTAGCGAGCTTGCATTTTTCTTCGTCAGATCTATCAGCTTCATCACGCCCAAATTAGGCTCGTTGGGGTCGACGGTATCTCTCAAGCCGGGGGTTGACGAGCCACGACTTCCGCAAATCCTGCTTGTGTCGTTATCAGTTAAAGAGTGGTTGTGTCTACCACCGGAAGCAGCACACTCCACAAGCGATTGGCCACGATGATACTCGCAGAAACCTCGTGGATTGAGATCCCACCAGATCGCGCACCTGACCCCCTTCCTTGTCCTGCCCCGACATGGTTCCCACGTGAAGGATCCAATCCCCTTGTCTTCCCCAGCCACGTCAGAATTCTCGTCCGGCGGGATAGCTGGGGTTATCTCACCATCGCTGCTAGGCTCCTCGCTGCTGGTGGTGTCATCAACCTCGAATTGGGTCGCTTGAACCTGGTGATGATGGCAATACCCATTTGGGGCGAGTGGTGACTTCCACCCGCAAGGTTTGCCGTCGTTCCTTATACCAAGACAAGTCGTAGCTTTGACCGGCGGCTGAAGCACTTGATTGCCATGGTGGGTGCAATATCCATTCTTGTCCAGCTCATAACGCGTCCCACACTGCCCCCCGTCATTCTTCGTTCCGCGACAGGTCTTTTGTGCTTGCATTATGCTGGTCGTTGGTTTGGCTCTTCGCAAATCTTGAAATGGAGATCAAATCAATGATTGGTGCACTCGACGCGTCTGTCTGACTCGAGAAGATATTGCGCTTCTAAGGTTCGTGCAATGGGAGCCAAAACGGATTGGGTCCCTGTTGGGTTGTGAACGATTGGCAATCATAGTACAGTGTGCCTGGGCTGATGACCCATCTACGTTATCAATACGCAGCAATTTTTCGTGCTCGACTTGACAACAGAGACTTCCATGTGCACTGGGAATACGTGGGAGCCCAAAAGCTCAATGGGTTCGCCATCGACGCCACAACAAAGTAACCGAAGCAGCGTTCGACTCAGCAGCTAGCTTTCCCGCCGCCACATGACTTAGCTGTTCTGTCCTCTACATCCGTGAGGCTCTCGTCTGCAATCATACGAGGCGAATCGATTATGATGGGTTGGTGCCCTGGCAAAAACTGTGCCCGTTGAGTTACATTGCGATGGGTACTTATAATGCCTTGGAGGTAATGATTCGAATGGAAACTCACTCCTGATGTCGTCAGATGTGCCTAACAACTGAAACTCAGAATCAAGTTGTGCAGGATGAAGTGGATGATGAGCTCATGCTTCCAAGATGGGGAGCGCGACAGGCGCGCGGGAATAGCCACTCCGTGTCTCTCTGGTCAGAGTGTTAGTTCGGCCCCATCTAGGCGATACTGTCTCAACGTGTTTCAATCCCAGTACAGATCGGAGCTCAAGTCGTAAGCATAGGGTGCCTGGTTCAGGCTATTAGGACACAGTTCATGCGACGTGTTTCAAGATCAAGACCACGGATCGTCCTTGTTGCGTCATTCAAACTGCGAGGGATATCACTCTGGCCAATGCGAAGACGACCCTGAAGAAGTTGGATTTCTTATTGGTCCGTCATGGCATGAACTAGGGCACGACCAGCAGTATTACGCGAATGTTATACCCATGGTATACATGTATATATGATATCGAACTTGTGCCCTCATCGTTATCAATATCTGCACCTACTTTGGTTCTCTTCGTTGACCATTCCCAAAGTACGGGCCATTTTATTTTTCTGCATTGAGGAAGCTTACATCAGGAATCTAATGCCCGCTCACCTTGGTGACGTGTCCTAAAACATAGACCATTCGTACACCACCGGGCGACTCAGCAATCGTTCAGACCATAGAAACGCAGACAACATATCCCGCGCGCCTTTCGATTCGCCAACCCATCTTCAGGAGAACTGTCTAATCTACGGTTGCGGTCGCACGATCCACGACCGACAATGATCCTGAGATCATCGACAGATTGCCTAAGGTTTGGTAGTCTTAGTCTTGTTTGAGACTGCCTTGCAGTCAGCTTAACAGCGGATATCGCTCTTCGCCCTAAGAGATCCTGTAAGAACGGTGAGTGGGCCACCTATTGAAGATGGATTTCGCTTAGTGGAATACGGGCTCCAGTTTGTAATCGTCATCCTGAATCATAGAGTACCTCATACTGCACCTCTTTCCAAAGCCTGTCGCTACCCCACCCAGCAATCAGAGCCCCTTGCCGTCAACTTTAGCCTCTATAAGATGATAAAGCATTCTGAATTGGCCCTTCTACGTGATTTTGCCGAGTGGTGAGCGTCGAATTAGTACCTGTGTAAATTAGTATGTAGCCATTCAGCACCATCTCAGACCTTTCCAGGCCTCACGATCAGCACACATCGCTCATCACCCGTGTAAAGGCACTGGAGCCCTACGGTAGTTGCTGTAGGCTAGACACTTCGCCAACGAAACTGTCATTCGTATGGTTCAAAACGAAATGCCGTGAATCCAGCTTTTCTCCGCTTGGCTCTTGACTTTCTCGTCCCGACCATGGCTCCTTGAGACGTAGTCGGCATGACCACACGGTGCAGTATTGGCAGCGGAATAATTTTCGTCTGTGACATCTATTTGTGCTGCTCCCTTTACGTTATGTACCGAGAGTCCTGGAACAAGCATAGATTATTATGAATCGCATGTAATCGCGACAATAGATGATTGAATCGCTGATCAAAAATTACCTGACGGGACTGCCGAGCCATATTCGGCGGTGTGTGGGATACCATCGCAGGAGCTTCTCATTCAACCAAGACTTGAAGTCCTCACCATGGGTGCACGGAGCCTACGCGCACTCGGTGCTGAAGGCGACAAGACGTTCTCTGCTGGCAAGATCGAGCCTTGACAGCGACACAATAAAATAGTGAATGGGATTGCCTCCTTGGCATTGCGGTGGTCGGATTGATAATAATATAACATAGTATTATCAAACCAATGTAATATGTTGGTTGAGAAAATTGCGCGAGGTCAACCGGTGAGTCCTAAAAGCCCGTTAATGCCGATTGCCATGGTCGGATACGCTACAGAAGGTACGTGGGTTCTTTCAATTCCGCGAGAAGAGTCCGTGGTTGAGAGACTCAGAGATGCGCTCCACTTCTGCATTGACAAGTGAGAAGGATTCATAAAGGATGCTGTGGGATATTGAAGGTGAGAAATGATATCCATCTGGGATCCACTCAGGAGGCGTGCCATAGTGATCATCGTCCAACGCATCATCAAGCAACGGATTCGCAATGGGATCTTCGCAGCCAGCGTTCAATCTACCTTGAAGGAAGTTGCGTGAGTCGCACTTTCTGCAACGAAGACCAAGCGCGAAAACGCCGATTTTGTCTTCCGCAATTCAAGGCCAAGCCTTTTCTTGGTCCGCAACATGATAGACAGGCTGCGTCAACCCAGCAAAATTAATGAAGTCCTGAAGCAACGCGGAAGGGGAGAGAGGGGGCGGGTCCTCTGAACCCTTCGGTATCAGTAGTTGGATATGCATGCCGCGCTTCGATGCACAATCGGCGAGAAGATTCTACGGCGAAGAGCTTCAATCCAATCACCACTTTCAAAACTACTACCACACCAACAAACGCAAAAACCAATCCAACGCAACCAAACGCAGCATGTACGGCCCCAAGAACCAAGCTCCGGGTACAAAAGGCTGCTCCGGGATCAAGAAAGACGGCACGCCGTGCCGGATCAGCTGGGATCTCGATGAGAACGGGTTCTGCAAGCATCATCGTACGCAAGCCAGCACACCAGCCAGTCCAGTGTCCATGGCGTCGTCAGCGTCGGTGTCGGCGTCGTCCGTGTCCGCGACGTCTCGTGAGGCGAGTGGAGGTGTGGCCTGTTACTGCTCCGGGATCAAGAAAGACGGCACGCCGTGCCGGATCAGCTGGGATCTCGATGAGAACGGGTTCTGCAAGCATCATCGTACGCAAGCCAGCACACCAGCCAGTCCAGTGTCCATGGCGTCGTCAGCGTCGGTGTCGGCGTCGTCCGTGTCCGCGACGTCTCGTGAGGCGAGTGGAGGTGTGGCCTGTTACTGCTCCGGGATCAAGAAAGACGGCACGCCGTGCCGGATCAGCTGGGATCTCGATGAGAACGGGTTCTGCAAGCATCATCGTACGCAAGCCAGCACACCAGCCAGTCCAGTGTCCATGGCGTCGTCAGCGTCGGTGTCGGCGTCGTCCGTGTCCGCGACGTCTCGTGAGGCGAGTGGAGGTGTGGCCTGTTACTGCTCCGGGATCAAGAAAGACGGCACGCCGTGCCGGATCAGCTGGGATCTCGATGAGAACGGGTTCTGCAAGCATCATCGTACGCAAGCCAGCACACCAGCCAGTCCAGTGTCCATGGCGTCGTCAGCGTCGGTGTCGGCGTCGTCCGTGTCCGCGACGTCTCGTGAGGCGAGTGGAGGTGTGGCCTGTTACTGCTCCGGGATCAAGAAAGACGGCACGCCGTGCCGGATCAGCTGGGATCTCGATGAGAACGGGTTCTGCAAGCATCATCGTACGCAAGCCAGCACACCAGCCAGTCCAGTGTCCACGGCTTCGTTGACGCTCTCGGATGATGATGAAATTGGTCTTGCGGGCGGTTTTGATGACGGTCTCTCTGCGACTACTGTCAATGTTCAAATGTGTGCTGGTGTGACGAAAAAGGGGGCTCCTTGTACGAGACGGGCAAAGCCAGATAGTGATGGGATGTGCTTTCAGCATCGTGATCATCGTACTGAAGACGAGTTGAGACGGAATTGTCCACCGTTGTGGACAGCGACATATTCCATGGGCGACGATAAGCTGGAGCTTTTGATCAAGAGTGAATGGTCCCAACGGGCTTTTCATGACCCAATCGAGATCAAGAGCTATTCGAAAATGGCAAACTGGAATCCGGTGGCGAAGAAAGCGGCTGAGATCACCAGTTCATGTGTGGAGGTCCTCTTGAGTCCAGCGAAGAAACTCGGTGAAGGTCATGATAGCTATGATAGCTCGTTGGTACCACGGACATACTGCTGACACCTTCTTTCTTTATGCAGCTGCCATGGAGACGATCCGGTACGCGGATCAAGTGGCCACCTGCCTCGCCAGGATGAAAATCAACTCATCGAGTGGATCATACGACTCGGATCCAGACTGTATGTCCAAGAGGGCTCACGACGACCGAGAAATCCTCGAGAAACTGCTGAAGCTTCGAGATCCAGATTTCCAGATGAGTCACATATCCAACATCTGCAATCTTTTTCTCCGTACAGATGTGAATGGGCGTCCTATCTGGGTAACTGAATTCGAAGGCGAACATTACGAAGCCGAGTTAATTCGAGATGGAGGTCTGACAAGGGTGCTGCACGCTCAAACAGCCCAATCAAGCGTTGAATTAATCTTCACGGACGTGAAAGGCAAAGTCGGATCAATGAAGAACGCTGACAAGATATCTTGGCTTTTGCAAGATTCGAACAACCAGATTCTTGAAACAGGAGATACCGTCCCCAACGAACCAACCGTGGTTCAAATGCCTACTGATACGAACGGGTGCAAGCTCAAGATAACTGCAAGTAAAGGCGGCGAGTAGGTGGGCGTCAATCAGCGACGAGGACCTCAGGTACTAAATAATCTTGTGCAATGCGTAGCATCTTCGGCGAAGGGGTCGTTTCGTTGTGTGAGGTGCTTAAACAGAACAAGGGAATGAAAGTCAAGCTCAAGGACGGCCGATCTCTACGTGTGCGCGCCTCCCAGCTCAATACACGCCGCCATGAGTGATCTTTCGACCAATATCGGCAACAGCGTCTCTACTCTAGGATTTTACTACGAACTGCTCACATCGTTCATGCTCGCATACACACGATAATAGTGCACGTTTTATGCATAAGGTTCATTATTAGGATGCGTCGTTGCCTCTGGTGGCAGTTGATATGCCGCTTGGCTTGGCGGCACTGGGTACTCGGACTTGTTACGAAGTCAAAGCTCATCCCTGATAGCTGGGTAGCATTTGGGGTGGAAGGATCAGCGGCACTTTCAAGGGCGAGATGAAAGTTTTGGAAGGAGACCGCTCATTTGTGCAGAATTTCCCAAATTTCTGCGATAGATGGCCTCCGACGCACCTCATTCCAAGTGTCTTCAACTGCATGCTTGGTGCACCATGTCGATGTCGAGTTTTCAGGATGAGACGTGAGAGGGGGAGACGGTTGGGAGCTGCGACGTCTCTGAAGCTTACGAGGCTCGAAGTCGTTGGTTATAGTGCGCTTATCATTCACCAACTGCAGGATTTTTCGTTCATCTCGTAACCAAATCTGTGTCACCTTTACACACGCAATTAGACAAGGCATGATGGCGAGTTGAAGGAGAAGATGGCGCGCGAATGCCCATCTGGAGCGCTGCAGAAATCGAAGTCGTGGCGAGCGAGCGATCATTCGAGAATGGGAACTACTTATGCGGGAGCGCAAGAGAACACGTTCGAATCGGGTTGCTGGCGTCCGTTTTACTGCAGCCATTGATTCAGGCGCTCATTGTGCAATTTGCAAACCATGCCGCATACTAGTAATAGATATTCAGTGCAGGTAAACTCTTTTTTTGGTTTATTTTTTCGTCGTCCTCTGCCGCGTAATCACCAAGTATAGGTTTTAGCTCGCTTCTCACCTTCTGCTCGTGACCAGTCGTTTGTTGGGCGGAGTGGCTACCGCGGAGCCTCGCACTCGCACTGGCCGGGCAATGAATCCGTCATTTTCTGAAAGAAATGGAGAGGAAGATGAGCTGTTTCCCCGTTGAGTGCGAGACCGGCGAGCCGAGCATCAGCACACTCGCCTTCCTCTCGTCTCCATGAGGGATTGAGCTGCATTGCCTCACGTAACTGTCGTCGGCACCGTGGGAAAGAGGTCGGAGATCCTCGTCCGCGATAAAGTTGGTGACAAGCCACTCGATCTCGTCCTGCTCGGTGAAGGTGTCCATGATGCCTCTTCAACTTGCTTCTGTTGAAGTCTCTATGGCATAGAGATAGAGACTCAGCGATACGATGGGAAACTCTCCTTCAAATTGAACATCTGTTTCAAAATTGCTCGCCCGCCACCCAGCGGGGTGGTCGTAGTTTCAAAGAAGCACACTGAGCTTAGAGATGCCGTAGGTAATTCATGCCGGTCTGCTTTCGACACTTTTTTGTCTGGAAACGTGCGCCAATTTGATGTTTGCCACTGAACACGATGCAATTGAGGTCTATTGGTCGCATCTTGTCGTCAGACACAGGTCCCATCCATCAATTCAAACTGTACTACTCACTTCTATATCTCATAAGCATCGATATCTCATAGGCAGCGCGCCTCTATTGTGGTGCTTTTTTCTGCAAGTGCTAAAATGCCAAAATTACAGATTCGTTCACTCAAAACAATGACGGGCAGCCTCCCCCGCTCCAATGTCACCTGTCGAGCGAGTGGTTCTGGAGTTTGACACCATGGCGGCTCTGGTAACTTATCCGTCCTGCAGTTTGAAATTATTTTACTGCATGAAAATATACCGCAGGTTATAAAACACTTCAAATGGGCTCCACATGTCCTGCCTTTCGGCGAAGTTGAATGGCTTGCTCGACCTCCAAGAAGACACCGTTTCTGACTGCTCTGGCCTGCACATGCGCGTTAAGGTGGAAGGTAAATGGGCTTCCACTTGGCTACGAGCCCGCAGACTGTGGGGGCTAGCTGAGCACGCAAGCTCGAGCTGCAAAGAGAGCCGAAGCGACCGAAATTATCCGATTTGGGCTCCATATGCATTGCCTCTGTACAGTTAACACCACCACGTTGCACCACCCATACAACTGCCAAGTGACATGGCAGTGAGATGTCAGTTAGAAACTGCTGGACGGATAAGTTACCAGAGCCACCATGGCGATCCGCCAAGGACGAACGAGCATCAAGGGCAAGCACGCCCGCCCTCGACGGTACAAGAGGATTCAGTACACGTACGACTTCAAGCTCGCTGTCATACAGCACTACGCGTTTGCTGCGTCTGTCGACCTCACCATCGTCACCTTCTTCTCGCACATTGCGCCGGAGAGAAGGAGCTCGGTACGTTCTCTCATCTCCAAGTGGAGGAAGATGCGCGCGACCATCGAGGAGCTGGCCGGCAACGTCAGGACTGCTGGCCACACGCGTCGTCGAGACGTCGGCGCGGCCACGGTTCTGGGTCCTGGCCTCGAGCGCGACCCTCTAAACTTCAATAGATCCGGGAATCTCTCACGTGGAGGGACTCGAACCGAATCCTTGCCCCAGTGACACCATGTCACTTAGTTTGTGTCCGGGCCTGTATTAGGAGAACTTTCTCCATTGACATCTCATAGGCAGCGCGCCTCTAATATGGGCAAGAAATCGGTAAGTGAGCGATGCGTATGAGATATAGAAGTGAGTATGTGTACGTATTCGAGGCCAGAAACTAAACGAATGTAGCGCAAAATTGTTCAAGAAAACAATAAGACCGTTTGTCCTCAGCGAAACTCTCCCGCGACGATTGTCACATATTTGCGGTCGCGCCGCAGGATCGCTGCAGCCTCTGGCGTGTTTTCGTATGCAAGCTGCTCGTACAGGAATGACTCGAACGAGTACGTGTGGAACGCGAGGTAGTAGCACCAGATCCATTAGTTCGGGATTGAGTGCTTGGGCACCATGTAGCCTTCACAAAGCATAAACATGCCGTAGATGCCGGCACCGAGCGCAATGCCGATGATGTAGGGTGGGGCAGCCGAGCCGATGACGTGCATGAGCGACTCGGCGATAACGAGCGAGAGGAAGAGGTTCAGCAAGAACCACCAGAACGATTTTCGGTAGAAAATGACCCAGAACTAGCGCATAGCCGATGGCTCCGCCAAATCGAGTGCTGAGGTGCTGATCGAGGCTAACGTTGAACGGTCGTCGTCGATTTCACGAGTAAGCTCCTTTGCTGTTAGACTGTCCGCGTAGGCTTGAACCAACCGAGTAACATCCGCGTGGCCTTCAAAGTCGTCGTTGACTAACTCGATGAAATACTCGGTGGGGTTCAACCCCCCGTCACCGCACTCACGAGAGTGCTGTTTTTCGACGGGAGGTTCACAAGCAACCCCGGCCCTAGGGGTGCCGGGACGATCCTTGTTCAAGCCCACGAGCCGGAGCCAGCCCGGAAATCGTGTGGAGTTCAGCGGTCTATCTCCCAGACCGTACCACCACCACCAACTCGCGGCCTACCGCGGCCCATTAGAAGGCCTCCAAGCCGCACAGGACAATGGCTGGCGAGATCTCACGGTCATCGGCACCAATGGACTCGTCCTCCGGCAGCTCCGGGAGTATCGCGTGCCACGGAATGAGCGGCTCCGACCGCTCTACAGCCAGGTCAGACGCCTCGCCGATATTGTCGGTGTCGTTCACTGGCATCAACAAGTGAAGAACCATAACGCCATGGCCACAACGCTGGCCTCCTATGCGCTGGCCACGGCTCTCTCGAGCCAGGTTCGCCACCCCACTGACAGGCCATGCCACACAGACCTGTCCTAGCTCACCGCCTCCGACCTGGCTCTATAGCCAGGTTGACCCAGGGTAAGTCCAGGAATTCACAGAGCTCCAGCTACTAGGGTACATTTATTGCGCTCAATAGACTTCTCCTTCATCATCATCAACTCGGCGGGGTTCGAGTACGTTGGACACGCAAAGCAAGCGCTAGCAAAATGTGAAATCGCGAGGTCTCGCGGACCACAGTACGCTGCCTGCCCCAAACTCAGGATCTGGATATTCAAAAACATATCGTACACCAACGACGAAGGCTGGTGGATCGTGATGATCGCCGTCTTGTTGTTCGCGCGACTCAGCTCCGACAATAGTTTGATCACGTTGTACGTGGCCGACGAGTCCAAGCCCGACACGGCTCGTCCAGCACCGAGATGGACAGGTTCGAGAGCAGCTCGATCGCGATGGAGAGGCGACGGCGCTGGCCGCCCGACAAACCCTTGCGGAAGATGTCGCCGACGATCGTGTCGCGACAGCTGACCAGACCAGGGCTCTCCAAAAAAGTATTGTTATTGAAATATTGTGAATATTGTCCGATACAATAATTGATTGTTCGCCCCTGACAATATACCTATGGTATTGAATGGGTCACTCAGTGACTAGTTTTAGAGCCAAATCTCGTCTCTGAAGCGGATGTTGCAGAGAACCTGGTCGAAAAGGGAGCGGGATAATAAGCTGTGAAACGCCTCGTGTGGCTTGTATGTGCCACGAAGCATGTGTACTCGAAGTTCTGGCCTCTGCATTGATCTGGAGTCGTCGGTAGTAGCATCTCCCGATGGCATGTTTGGATTCTTTCGGTGTCACTATTAAGGTGAGCCATTTTCACTTCAAGGTCACTAAAGCAGCTCTCCCACCGCGCATATTGAACACTCCGCGCCCCGGCGTGTCAGCAGCACGTGGTCGATGAGGCAGGGGACATCCCTCTCCCGCTTCCTTCTTCTGCGGTTGCTCCTCTCCAACGGATGTGGCACCCATACCGCTCTCGCAGCCACCCTGGCGCATCGGATGCAACTGCTCTCAGACTTCTTTTTGCCATTTGCAGTCTACAAATAGACGCCGTAGCCCTGAGCAGCCGAAGAAGCAGCGTGCCCTTGATCGATCCGCGAAGAAGTCCCAGTACGTTGACCTCCAGTGGCTACCAGCCGCATCAGTGATGGTGGAGCGCTTATTCTCGAATATCAAGAGCACGCTGGGCTACTTGCGGAAGAGCATGAGCGCTGAGATGCTCGAGGCCCTCCTCAATTCCGCCTCAATTGGGATCTTGTGACAGAAGAAGTTAACTCTACGGCGATTCGCACTGCTCGAGAGGGCAGCGACGACACCAGCGACGACGAGTCAGGCGTTGGAAGCGACGCTGGGAACGAAGCGATGCCGCTAGCAATGAGAGCAGCGATGACGACGATGAGGGAAGTGGCATGGATAGTTGCTAGGTGGAGTATTGCAATATATGTGCGGACGCAGCAATATATTCTCCAATATATTGATATTGTTTCAATAATTGATTGTTCCTGGCTGCGGACCACAATCCCTAAGCAATTAATATTGGGAGAGCCCTGTGACCAGACCCAACTCGGAGATGGCGAGGTCGACGCGGTCGTCGATAATGGCGGTCGTGCCGGAGCTGGGCAGACTGAGCTTGGCGGTCATGCGAAGCGTCTCGACGACCGAGAAGGAGCCGAGCAGCGAGTCTTGCGCGACGTAGCTGTTCACGCAGCTACTTTGCCGCGTGAACGCACCAGCCTGAGTTGTAGCCGAGAATTCGGCGAGGGTTCCCAAAGCCGCTTTATGTGGCCATCGCTGCACTAAAGACGCCACACTTCAGTTGTGAGCGGGGGCACCCGCAATACGCTATCGTCTTGAACTGCTGGGTGGCTGGCGACAAGAACACACACGGCAGATTTGCCTCCACTCGAGTGAGCAGGCACATGCAACACATGCCGCAAGAATATCTTGCTGCTCAGCCCTATCGAATGGCAAGGACCTCGCCAGTGGTATCTTGCGCAAATCACAGCTCGGAAAGCCGTGCGGACGCGCAGGATGTATGTTGCATGATAATGCTCATGACCGAAGTGCTAGAGTCGAGCACTGCACGATTTTTATCGAACCAAATTATATCTTGCTTTTTTTCATCCAATCCAGATATGTCCTGGGTTATGTTGCATGTTGGCCTGATGTTGCTGTTGCGACTGTTGCGACTCAAACTCGGCCCTGCGGCGGCTTCTAACGAATAGAGCAGCCAATTGCATTGCGCGGATATTTAGAGTTCGGGAGCCAGCGCTGCGAATGCTCTAATAGGGGAACTGAGTCGCCTCCATGCTCACTATCTCACGCGGGACGGCGCGATAGCCGTCTATACCATCGGTAATCCACATCGAAGCTGCCTTTGATGTGCTCTGCTGCTTTAGGAGTGTCGACAACTGGATGGGCCGATAGTGTCTACCTTGTGTGACGCAGGCGACGGCTCGGTCGCTGTACGGTTCATCATTGAAACCTGGAATCGTGTACGGGCCAAGAATGGGGCTTCGGCCTGCTCTGAAAAGTAACTTGATTGTTGCGGAGCCAAAGATTGCCCCGAAGACTTGAGCGAAGAGTAGCACTGTGAGGAGCAGACAGATCCCCAAGTTGTAGAGACTCAGACAGACCACACACACTTGTGGACTCGGTCCCCTTGCTGAAGGCAGACCCATCCTTACCGGCACCACATTAGCATCTTTGCCTGACCACGCCTGTCGCTGCTGGGCCATTCTCGTCTTGTCTTCTCCGGCATGATCCAAATCCACACGAGAAACGAGCAACCGCACTATTCTCAGCCTCGCGCACGAACTCGTGCAAAGCCCCAGCCCCCAACCGTAAAAGTAAGTCATATTTTAGATTGGCTCGCAGTTGTGGACAACACAACTGGCCGATTCCGTAATTACGACTAGCCCATCTCACCTCAAACTACGTCCTGTCACAAAAAGAGTCTTTCTCTCCGCAAAATGCGCCGCGCAAATCGTCCTTCGCCAACGCATCTACCCTATCTTAGTCTATTTACACCTCCCGCTTTGGCTCACACAGTCCATATCCACTTTTTTAACCTCCAATACCTTCTTCACATACTCCTTTTACACCAAACTACGTCCAATCACAAAAAGAGTCTTTCTCTCCACTTTATGTAGCAGACTGTCTTGTTGTGATTGGACGGAGTTTGTGCGACGTATTCAAATGCGTCGCCTCAGCTAACCCACCTACCCTATCTTAGTCTATTTCCATGTCTATCCACTATTTTAACCTCCAAAACCTTGTTTACCCAATGCTTTTACAGCACCAATTCCTCCTCCCTGATATATCGTACTTAGTCGCACTCTTCCACTACTCCCCCCATCGCCCGCATTCTCTTCCGCAGTCACTTGCTCTGGGGCTCCCCATATTCCTCATGCCGACCCACTCGACGTCCTCGGCGGGCTCCTCGCGCGGCTCGCGGCGCGCGCCGCACGCGCCGCACGCGCACGGCCGCCGCGCGTCCACGCTCAGCGCGCTCTCGACCGCGAGCCTCGCGACCGACGCGCTCCACCGCTCGGCGCGCTCGCCCGTGCACAGGGACGAGACCACGTCGCTGCTCCACACGGTCAACGTGAGCGGCGGCTTCACGGGCTACGAGGAAGACGACGCGCAGTTCTTCGAGCTCCAGCTCTTCGCCTACCGCATGATCTACGTGTTCCAGGGCGCGTTTCTCGGGCTCGTGGGCCCGTCGCTGAGCTACTTTTCCAAGATCGCCATGGACACGAGCGGGCTCCACAGCCCCGTGTCGAGCTTTGGGCCCATTTTCGCGGCCCACGGCGGCGCCGCGCTTGTCATGTCGTTCATGAGCGAGCTCGTGCTGAATGTCGCGATCGAGATGGATATCATGAAGAATATCATGGTCGGCTTGCTCTTCTGCGCCGGCGCCTGGTACGCGTGCCTCGCGCCCGTCGCCGCAGCCACGGGCAATCTGGGCGTCAGCATCTACTTCATCGCCAAGGGGTTCTGGACCGCGCTCATGAACATCTCGTACGTGGTCGTTTGCGTGGATTGGCATTTTGGGGACGTCGGGCTCACGGGTTTTGGTGGCATATGGCTGTAGACTGAACCGGTGTGTGCTCTGGGTCGCGGCGCGAGACCGCCAACGTGCAGCGATGGGCGAGTCGATCAAGCTGGGGCGAGAGCTCGTGACGTCGATGAACTTTGCCTACGGATTCGGCATGGTGCTCGGGCCACTGGTTGCCTGCGTGCTCAACGAGTTCCAAATCGAGCTGTGCTACGCGTACTACGGACTTGGCGTCGCGCAGATCATCCCCGCGATCATCATCGCGTTGACGACATCACCCAAGCCCATCTATGGACGCGATCAGAACCAGACGATCCTCGGGTTTGAAGACCCGACGCGTCGTGTGCCAACTGTGCCCAGTCCGATTGTTGGTGGTGTGTTCCTTCACGCGCGCCATGTAGTCAAGTCGGCCAACCTCAACCCGGACACTTACGACCCACTCAACAATTTTATCATCTTGCTTGTGACCATTAACGCGACCGTGCTTTTCGGCATCCAGCTTGGACTCGCGGCGTTCCTGTTCGACTACGTCGGCCACGTGCTCAGTGTCGCGCCGCAGTCGTTGGACCACGAAGACATCTTTGTGTGGGGCTGTGTGCTGATGATGCTCTTCTGGGGATCGCTTTGGCTCTCGTACCTCTTCTTCTCCAACTACCGCTTCCACGAGAACAACATGTACTCGATCTGCGTGCTCTCGGTCGTGTGTATGATGAGCTCGTTTGGCATCCTCTTCGCCGACGAGGCTGGGTTTGGGACGTTTGTGACGTGTCTTGTCGTCTTCGCATTTGCACTCGCACCGCTCTTTACGCTCAGCATCCACTGCCTCACGACCGTGATCAATGAACTGCTCATCCGCCGAGTGTCGTCTCTCATCGTCTTTGGGTGTGGTATGGGTGAGATCTTCATCCCGGTGACTATGGGCTTCTTCATGGGAAACTACAGTGGACAGACCTACGGCTCTGTCGCGGTCAGTTACATCCTCTTCATCCTCTCAATTTGGCTAGTCGGCACGAGCTCCGCACTCCTCATGATGGTCAAGCGCAAGGTCGACGAGGTGCGCGCTACTCGAGGCGATGCCGGTATGACTGTAGCGAGACTGACAGGCGCCACGGGAGGCCACCGGCGAGGCACGAGCAACAGCACATACTAGAGTCCTCGCTGCCATAGTCAGAGAACATTCAATCGTTTCTTTTTTGCCTCTGTGAATCAAGATCTGAGCCTTTCAACAGGCCTTGTCGAGACATGGAACCTCTTCCAAACCCTCTAGATACCGTACTTCGAAGTGAATTGGGTTGATGACCGAAATCAACGCGAGTCAATCCGTTGGATATACTTCGGTTTCCACATTGGAGAACCACCCATGAAAGTTATGAACGTGGACACGGGCCATTCGGCGGTGCGAACCAATAAGACCAAAAGCTGGTCTCATCGGCTCACAAATTGCAAATTGTTCGTCACAAGCTCGATTAGACGAGGTCATCACCCCGCACACAGAAAACGACAGATTTCTAGTGTAGCTGCCCGAATGCTGTTGTTCAGATTTGAAACGTTGCCAGAATGGACTCTTTCGCTCCGACGTTAAGCAGTCCCAGTACAGACCGGAGTCCAAGTTGTGAATGATAGGGTGAAGGTGGGCAATAAGGATTGACAGGGTGAACTCAATACCGTAGAACTTAGTTGCATCATCATCATCACTCTTTCGCTCCGAAGGCCACGACGGACGCAGGGTATTGAGGAGCTTGTGTTGGAGATCGTCGTGTCCAGTGCTGATGTTGGTACGGCCGACGTGAAGTCTGGCGCGCGTTTGCAGAGTGCGGGTGGCTGCCATCGTGTTTTGGGCTCGGCTATGCCGGGTCCAGAGGCTGATGCGGAGAGGGCCAGCCAATGCTCGAGCCGATTGGTCGAGCCCGAGGAGGGCTCGGTTGCAAGGTGGGCGATGTTCGCGAAGCTGTTGCAGAAGCAGCGCGTTGGTGCCGATGACCTCAATCGATGGGAGTTTGAGGGAGCGGGCAGGTGAGAGGCTCGCGATTCTCACAAAATCAGCTATGTCAAATCAGGCCATGGTGGCTTGTCTTTGGAGACTTGAATGAGGAAAAGATATGGATACCCCTTTCAAAACGCTTGTTTTCGACCATTTGCATGTATCATTTTGCATGAAACCAGCACATACTTCTTTTGTCTACGTGTTCTGTGTGGCTTCTCCAACTCTCATTCGCTTGACTTGAAGCACCAATATCATCGTCTATGGAACCAGTAAATCATACTGTTCCCATGAGTGGGTTCTCTTTGGCTTCACCAGCATTGGTTCGTTTGACTTGAAGCACCGCCAAGTGCGGATCTCATGTGATGATAAGTTCGGTTTTTTGTGGAGCAACTCGTAGCCTCTTTCACTTCACTTCATCAAGTCGAAGATGGGAAACAAACAGTCGAGAGAAGAGCTTCTCGATGCGAGCGAAAGAGGAAACACAGAGTTTATACGCAAGTATCTCAAGAGCGGAGGAGACGTCAACGCGGGCGATGAGGTGCGGATGCGGTTGTTGGAGAGAGGAATGAAGGTGGAATGGAAGGTCACACGAGGTTGTTCAGGAGGGAGGGACAGCCTTGCATTGGGCATCGTATGGAGGCCACGTTGAGGTTGTGAAGCTGCTGCTCGAGGCGCAGGGCAAGAAAGACTCGCAAACGAAGGTAAGCCTCTGTGTAAACAGTGATCGATGGGTTGGACGATGGACTGTGTGTGACTGTGTGGGGGTTAGGATGGGGGAACAGCATTACATTTGGCATCGTGTGGAGGCCACGTTGAGGTTGTAAAGTTGCTGCTCGAGGCGCAATGTAACAAGGAGGCTCAAAACGCGGTACGCCTCTCTGTCGTGGGTGGCCGGTCGTTTGCGCTCGCAAATTACAAGACACCTCCACGGGATTGTGCTGGGACATGATCTCTTTTGGTGTGACTCCGTGTGGTTAGGATGGATCAACACCGTTGCATGTGGCATCAATATCTGGTCAAGTTGAGGTGGTGAAGCTGCTGCTGCTGGAGGCTCAATGCAACAAAGAGGCTCAAGACAAGGTACGTGTCTGTGTCGTGAGTGGACACTTCTACGTGAAGTATCGCTAATTTTTACCATGCTTTGGGTTTCTGTGTCGTCAGAAAAATTCTTGGACACCGCTGCATTGCGCGTCTCACGTAGGTAACGTCGCGGTTGTGAAGCTCTTGCTGGGTGTAGATTGTAGCCTCCGCGTCGTTGACAAGGTACGCGAATCGCAAATCGCCAAATATTTGACTACGTCTCAATCATGCCCCGTCTGTAGAGTGGGCGAATGCCTTTGCATGCCATGATTGTGAGGGACAACTTTATATCTGGTGGCTTGAGAACGATAAATGACGACAAGATGGGAGTTCTACAGACGCTTGTAACATACGGTGCCAAGTGGGACGATAAGTGCGAGATGATGATCAGCTCCGGCGAAGCCTTGCCGGAAGCATCTGCTTTGAAGTTTTGTGTTGATCTGTGGGAACGTGAACGGAAGAATGAGGCTAGTCTAACCGAAATCCCAGTTGAAACGATCAAACGCGGAGTCGACGCCACTCGAACGTACATAAGAGAGCTCCTAAAGTCGAAGTTGAAGCTCTATCGATCGAAACTTGCCATCATCGGCGCAAGCAACTCGGGGAAAACCAGCTTCTCCAAGTCGATCATAACCTCAATGCCGTCGCTCGAGCATATTGACAATCGCACGGTCGCCATCGACCAATATCCACACTTGTTCAAACGCGGCGATAAGAGCTACGAGTTCACGATATGGGACTTTGCTGGCCAAGACTTATATCAGCCTGTCCACGCCATGTTCTTCACACGACGCACGATCTACGTCTTGTGCATCGACATGCATTCGTACGGTGTGGCACTTAAGCACGCGATGTTTCACGCTGACTATGACTCGCAAGTGGATCATTTCATGGATGAGATCGTGGATAAGAAGATCTTGAAGTGGATTCGATTGATCATCGCTCGTCAGTCGGATGCCGAGTTTGTGTTCGTGGCGACCAAGGTGGACAAGATGGACACGAAGTCGCGACTCGCCAAGGCTGCTCAGTCGGATCTCGAGAAGCGTCTTGAGCAGTACGTGTCTCAGACAAGCCAGGTGCTTCAACACGCACTGAGTGAAGCACATAATCCCGATGGAATATATCGGAAGACAACGGAGACCCGTGGATTCTCTGCTCGACAACTCGAGAAATTGCAAGCAACGATCAAGCGTCTTCTCCAGCACGAATGGGTGAGCGTGAGTTGTGTTGACGCGGAGTCGATCGAAGCTGCGAGGACGAAGATCGAAGAGGTCATTGTGTCGAGCAACTGCAGCTTTTTGATGCCTGAGAGCTACGTAGCGGCCCTAGAATTTGTTCGTGGTATCCGCAACCACTCGCCATCCACAGACGCTCTATCGCGTGTGCAAGCAACTTTTGTAAACGCCAACGAAATTATCAAGAAACTTTACGATAACTGCCGCGACGTCGACATTGACACATATCGAGAGATTCTTCGGACACTACACGACCTCGGCGACGTATTATGGTATGAGGATCTTGGCATTGAGAGACTAAAGCACGAGGTGATCTTGGATCCGATGCTGCCCGTCGACTTTATTCGTCCTGTTGCGGACCACAAGTTCAAGAGCGAAGTTATGCCGCACAGTACACTGAAGACATTTCCGCTGTGGCTCCACCTAGACCGAGATCTCATGCTCACGATGAAGGAGGTGTTGCAAGAGTTCAACTTGGCGTATTGTCGACGGCAGGGAGGGGTGCGTTGGGACTCGGATCTCATTGTTCCTGCGTCTTGGAGGTCCAACGTTCCTTCTTCGCTGCGTTTCGCTGGCCAGCCACTGGTGTATGAGTTTGCCGAGATTGCCAAACAAGTTCGACCTGTGTCCAGAAGAGCTGACCAGCTGACAATCACAGCCAACGTGCATTGGGAGTACCATTTTTTTACGCTTCTGCCGGAGTCGGTCTTCGACCAAATCGTGATTGCGAGCTACAACTCACTTGACGATCGACAAGTCGGACCGGACTGGATCTTGTATCACAAGAAAGAAGTGTTTGCGTGCCGCATCCTCATCTTGCGACATCTGGATACAAAGGAACGCGTCATCCGGCTTGAAGCTGTCGCTGGCGTCTCATACGAAGAGCAAGTGGAACTGTGGGCGTTATTTAAGCGCCTCTGTGTATCACTTGAGCGAGTGTTGCATTCTTTTCAAGGACTCGTCGTCTCGCGCCATGTGCTCAAGGACTCGGGCGCCATGCAGAACCTGCCTACACTTATCGACGGCATGTGGCAGCGCTAGGTGATGGTGAGTTGGCTTGTTCCAACGTATAATGAACTCAGTAGGGAAGTTGTAGATCAAATATGCAACTAAGCGAGGAGGCATTCTTTCGCTCCAACTAATCTCCACTGTCACGACTTCATTGAGAGCTGTTCACTGTGGACAGGAATTGCGGGTCTTGGACTTTTTTATGGGAGAACCGACGGGTCTGGAAGAAGTCGGGCTTTGGGTTCTATCTGCAAGCAATACCTCATCGAGAATCCTGTGAAATGACTCACCCACGTCAGTGGCCTGCTCTACGGATCTTCAGAGCCCTGGATCTCTGGAAATGCCGAGATCGGGATGAGCACATAGCCGCTGCGCAGATCGAGTACGCCACACAGGTCTGGGGAACGCAGCAGCTGGTCATTGGCGCCAATGTAGCAATGCACTAACGATCCAACAGACCGGCACCCGAAGGTCCAGGATGTCACTCATACCCTATCTGATGACACTGCTCAAATCGCCACGTACCCTACGGAGCCTGGTCCACGCCTTCCTTCAACAAACAATCTTCAATCCACTTCCACGACTTAGTCGCCTCGAGGGGCGTCTCTGTGACCACCCTGTACCATGCAGAGACACTTGTCCGATGGTAACAGGTCGGCTACGCATCCAGTTCGCTCCTCACCCGAGACTTTCGCCGGTTCTCCCGCTCTGCGGCTCAGCGAAACGAACATCGGAGCCGACTCTACGCCGGCTACTAAGAGAGACTACAGTAGCCAGAGTCAAACGCGAGCTTGACGCACGGCGCGACAGTGCTCACGAGGCTTCTCCAATTCACGGCCACCCTTGACAGTGTCTCGTGGTCCGAGTCCATCTTTTTTACAGTTCCAGCCGCCAGTGCCATACCATCTTCCAGGTTAAAGAGCAACGTGAACAAAGCTGAATGGAACTCGACTCGCTCGATCCGACTTACAGCGGAGGAGGTGTAGTAAGTTTGAAAGGTACAGACACGACCAAAGAAACGATTGATTCTGCTCATCTCGAAGGAATTCATGACAAACCTTTTCCTTCCAATAGAACAGGGTAGTTCTGCGGGGATTTGGAGCCGCTTGAAGCTACTTGCAGTGGCAGCCAGCGCGCGCGCAACTCTCGTCATCGGAGACCGTGTTGCAGTAGTTTTTGCCGTCTCGGCCACACCCACATTTCTCCTGACAGGCGTTCTTGTCCTCTCCAGCCTTGGAACAAATCAGGTCGTAGCTGCGGACAACAACCGGCTTGCAGCTGCAGGCCGCTTTGCTGCAAAGATCGTAGTTTTATCCGCAGAACAAACTCGAGTCCCCCGTAAGACAGGTGCATGCCGAGCTGCACGCCTTGGCTTCAGATGGATACGTAGACTTGAGATCGCAAGTGACGTCCCATTCGGTTACGTCGGTGGCGGCCAAGCAAGAGATCGAGTTGGTCGCAACGACAAGTGCGCCAACGAGGAGAAGGCGAGTCGAGATCATGGCAAGATATCGGATGGATGCTGGGGAGGCGGAGAAATGGAGAGTGAGCCGGGCTGAAACACTGCAGCAATGTCGTTGTGGGTGGGTGTTCGTTGCTGATCCCTCTCCGACTTCTTTCTGGTTGCAGTACGGAGCTATAGCTTGATCACTACTCGTTTTGGGTGAGACTGTGGTGGAATGACGGAGCCGAAATCCCATCCACTTCGAAGCGTCGTGTACAGTGTATGATTGTGGATAGTCAACCATATTACGATCCAATTAAGGTCTATTGGTTTGCTTATCTAGAAACCCATAGCCGGCCGGAGCCCAAGTTTAGGTATTACCTTCTCTCCAGTGCGCGAGGTCCCCGGGAAGTAGGGCTGCGATGCGCTGATGCCGCACGTCGTCGGTGGGGTGATGTGTGTGGCTGCTGTCGTGGGAGTCCATAGCGAGATTGGCCGCTGCGTCCGCCATCTTGTTTGCTGCGCGAGGGTGGTGACGCCAACTGCGAACACCTAGAGTATCGGCTAGTCGTCGCACTCGAGCATATTTGCCTTTCAACGTGGAGTTAAGCGGGGGTTTGTACTGCTCCATTTGTTGGATGATGAGCATGCTGTCGCCGATGACCGAGAGGGGCGTCCAGCGGTTCTCTCCTGCCGCGACGAGGCCGGAGAGGATGCCGTCATACTCGGCCTTGTTGGTGGTGGTGGATGGGTTGTCGTAAGCTGTAGCCGCCGAGAAAACGACATCCGCGTGGGCTGTGTCCTGGGAAACTCGAACGATGACTGCCCCAGCTCCCCCCGGCCCCGGGTTGCCTCGGGATCCCCCGTCGAAGAATAAGAGGTAGTGCTCGGTGTGGTCCGCTGCGCGGACGACTGGCTGTGAGGGACGCGAAGATAAGTCCCTGATCAACCGGATGGCCGTGGCCGTGTGTGGCGTCGCCGCGCTAGTCTTTGTCCGTCGCCACTTGAGGTCTCGCAGAGACGCCTCCATGGCGTGGTGTAGGATGGCTGCTGCGTGCGTAGGCGTCCAGATGTCGTCGACTTGGTCTGGCGCTGTGCGCCACCTCCAGAGGGTTTGCATCACGACGAGTGAGTGTTGCCTCCATGCAGCTTGGACAGCGGCGTGGGTGGCAATGGTGGCCTCGACGGTGGGTAGCGGTAAGCGCGCCATGCTCGGGTGGGACCATAGAGAGTCCGGGGCAGCTGGAAGTTGGAGGGAGAAGAAGGCTGCTTTTGCCTCTTGGAGCTCCGGCGCTTGACCTGGTGACCATAGATGGCTCCATGTGGACTCCACATGGAGCCCAGAGCTGCTGTGCCCGTGGGCATCCCGCCTGCTGGTGAGTTCGATCTAAACAGCCTCAGTCCGTGTTCATAATTTTTGAAATGAAAGGGGGTGGGGACCCCCTTTCATTTCATAATCACTGTCCATAATTGATGAAAAAAGATACCCCGTCAAACCAAATTGTCCCAAAACACTGTCCCGAATTTGAACGGTTGAAGTTTCCACTTCAAGTCACCAGCGAGTAATACGTGGGCAAGGCAACGGGCGCTGCGCGCGCCAACAGCGGCAAGAAGAAGGGGCGCCCCCCTGGCGCTTCAGGGTACAGCGATGATGACCTCCATATCCTCTTCGATTGTGTCCGCACCGTATACTCGTGGTGACGATAAACGCGTGGTCATTCCGGGCCGCGAACGTGGTTTCCCACGGCGTACCTGTCCGTGGATCCGGGAGCACATCTACGCGCGTGAGGCACGATTGACCGCGCGTGGCGTCCCGGAAGCGCTCCTCCCCTTTCGTGTACATGGCGAGCGCGAAGACAAGAGCGACGTCGTCTTCATCATCGCTGATCTCCGAAGAGGAGTGCATGATGCTCGCGAATTTCCGAGAGTTTGTTCGCGATTTCGAAGTGGAGGGACGCGTTTCCTCGATTGGTTGAAATGGGAAGAAATCCAATCCTAAATTTTACGGATATGGAATAGGAAAATGGATTTTCAATCCTAAAATCCTACAGGAATTCGGTCCAATGGACCGATTCCCGTATTGTATTTTACGCAACCCTGGTGTCTCGAGCAACTGGTATGTTTACCAGCGAGTCAGAACCGAATATTGCTCTGCTATACGGGGGTCAATCGCACCGTTCGTGAGGCCAGGACTGCTGAATGGCTTGGGTACCACAACGGTGAGTGGCGCAATGGATGGTACGAGGGCCCTGTGGTCCGTATGAGGTGGTACTCAGACGTCATGTCTTCGATCCCAAGTTCAGAATTCAACTTCGTCAGTTTGACCTGCTCCACGAAGCCACTGAAATAGACTGCTCAGGCGGTTGTGAGGGAGGAAAGTTCACGACGCGCTGGGAAGAAGATATCGTCTCAGAACTGCATCAGCCAGGGTTCGATTCCATAATGATCTCGAATGGCTCTCGCTTTGGACTATTCCAGTTCGTAGCTCAAACGCTACGCTAACGGTTCGGAGTCGCTATACCTTCGACCAATTGCTTTCAAATTCTTGTTTCTGCGGCATGCTGGCTCGATGGCTATCCGCAATATTTGCTCTCTATCCACATGACACAGCCGGGATCGGAGCTGTCGTTAATTCGAGCTCTTTCCAGTTTCTCCCTTTGTTTCTCATGCCTCGACTCAAGAAAACACTCACGAGATTCTTCACTGTTGGCTGTCGCTTCGAAGGAGTTCAGCTTGCTCTCGAGAGCTCTTGGTTTGAAATCTACCCAGCTATCGGTGAGCTTGTGGTCCTCTTGTTCTCGATGCTCGATAAGATGGCCAAAGTAACGAGAAGGAGAGTCAGCGACGCGCTTTTCGGGCCTACTTTGGTGTTCTTTTGCCTCCTCCACTACTGTCGCGTCAAATTGACTTCCTTGGGGATCTTCGGCGTCGACAGTCGAATAGCTCCAGCAGTGGTATCTTCTGAGCTCGATGCTGCTAGTGTCCTCGACTTTTTCGTGACGGATCTAGCATTTCGAGTCAACGGCAAGGTCAAAAGGCTGTTCGTGCTCAAACTTGTGTTGGGGATCAACTTTCTACAATTGGCTTTCTTCTCTCGTCGTGTCTCGAACAATGGGGTGAACGAACTCCCAATTGAACGTGCATTGGCGGTTCGATTTGCTCACAGCGGCGGTATCGGCTCCACAAAATCCACCTATACTCAAGCAAACGATGCTGTTCGTCCGTACGAAATTGTGCGCCTAGGCTTCGTTGCGGTTGGGACTTCGTCGCAGTTTCTCGTCCCCGTGAGCAGCTGGAGTTTTTTCCTCCTCGGGTTTGCATGTCGTCGTCCAACTTGGCTCACGTATCGAGTGGTAATGTACGAAATCCGAAGCGACAAATCAGACTGCCTCCCAGCAACCATCAGCCCCACGCCGCGCTTGCTCCAAGTCACAAGCAAAGAGCTGTCGCAGTGTTCGATTGCCCGCATATCCAGTCGACCGCTTCGATGATGGAAGAAAACCCTGTGAATATTCTACGCGCTTCGATGTTGCAACCAGAACTCGTGAATATTCTAGGTACAGTACCGTACCACGTGTGCATAAATCCAGGACCGCGAGCAAAGCCACTACGCACGGAAGGTGCGACCTGCCGTGCTAGTTTCGTACCGCGCGAAACCAGCTTGTCGTCAGCGTGTTTTGGAGCGGTCCCACTCCAACTTCAAACGAATCTCCACTGTTCCCTCCACCCAGGCTGACGCACGTGTGTGGCCGCCGCGAAATGATCAGCAGTGCAGCAATGACGTGTCATCAAGCGGGTCCTCGTCTCTGTGCGGCAGCCAGACTCCTCGACTGTCGCGTGTGAGGTACACGAGTGATGGTGAACTTCAGTCTCGTGTGCACTTGAACAACCAAGAGACGATCCACGCACCCACCGCCCGAAAAAGCACCTGAGCGGTCGTCAGTCCCTCCGTCAGTCAGCTCCCTCCGCGACCAATCGTTCTCTGAAACTTTTCATAGGTCGCGGAGAAGAAGAGAGAGAGAAAGAGAATCTAGCACTTCACAAAGTCGCAACCCTCGATGGAATCTTGCGGCACCTTATGACGGAATCTTTTGTTCGAATTCCGAGAGACCTCCATGCTCACCAAGATTCCATCGCCACCTAATACACGCAGACGCAGACCATCTCCTCGACTCTGGATTCTGTAGTTGTACGGTAATACACTCGTGTTGAGTCAAGAGATCTCTGCCGCGCATCTCGTGCCACGAGCCAATGAAGGCGCCGTCGACTGTCGCATGTGCCGCCGTTGCAATGCAACGCCGCGAGCCCAAGAGAGCTGCCGTCCTGTCCACCCACCAAAACCTGTGACGTGAGAGCAACCAGGTCCACACACATTGACGACAGTAGGGGTAGGTCATCAAATCACTGTATTTCAACCAATCCGTAATCCACAACACACACTCGCACACGCCAGTCAAGAGACCATCATTCCCGTAGGGTTACAAGTCGAGTGCGAGAGACAGGCCCGGTAACTCGCCGCCTGATGAGTCTGTCTGTCGCAGGGCTCACCAAACACCAGCACACACTGCTCTGGATCTCTTCGATGCGTGAGCGCCTCCGTCCGCCTCCAGTGGGCTGCGATCCGTCATTCCCCAATCTTCCACGTCCAGCACACTCGTCTCCACGGAACCATGGCCATCGGCATCGGACTCCCGCCGTCAGTGTACGTGCCCTCGCCGCACCAGAGCCACCACCACCACGCGACCGTGAGCAAGTCGGCGCGCTTCGAGTGCACATGCGGTGCGCGCGCCTATGAAGAGAAGCACGCGCTCGAGCGCCAGCGCCGCGTCGCGCCCATCGGACTCGCCGGAGTGATGCTGCTGCGCGAGGTCGAGAAGGACTCGGAGAAGAAGATCGAGCCCCACGAGGACGACCACGCCAGCATGCCGACCCGCAAGCGCAGCCTCTGGCGCAAGATCCTCGGCAAGGGCCCTAAGTGCATTTGTGAAAAGCTCCACAAGGAGCAAAATGCGCTCAAGCCCAAGCTCATCCAGATCCCGAGCGACTACGAAGGCTGCCTGACCGTGCGCGTGGCTGGCAAGCGCGTGGCGTTCACGAGGGAGATGCAGCGCGTCAAGCGACTCGCGTACTCGCCCATGGACACGATTTCCGAAGACTGCGAAGATGCCTTCTAGAGAACGCGAGTCCACGACCGTCCATGTCCGCGTGAGTTTGATAAACACTGTCGAGTGAACATGGTGGCGAAAGCCACTCGGTAGAACAATGTCCATACATCTAAATACTACAACTCTAGAACGAATGAAACCACCCAATCCACTTTGAAGAAATCGTGCATCTTGAATCATGGAGACTTGGGGAAACTTACACCTGCCGCTGCATCGACACGAAGCCATCGTTGCCCTGCTCTTCAACGTGGTCATCACCACGACACCGCCGCATCAACGGCTTTGTGGCCTCGCCAGCGTTTGCGCAACTCGTTCCCTTCCTTTTTCCATCGTTCTTCTCTTCCGTCACAGAGGAAACCAGAGCCAAATGGATTTGCGACTTGGCACACGCAACCAGATCGAGCGAGCACACAAATCCACGGTCTCCGCTGGAATGGCCGATGATGGAGATGGGGACAGCAACCCGGTAGGGCTGAGGTTACAACTCACGCGACTAAACTCCTCCGTCAACAAGGGCATTTCCAACGTGGAAGTGTACGGAGACTTGTCGGTGAGACGAAGCGATGGACAGCACAGGGCAGAGGGTCGCAAGCCACTCGATCAACCAGCGCCATCAGGACGAGAAAGGCACCACGACAGAGTGTAATCGACGGCGGGTATTATCTTACATCAGTAAGACGAATGTCCTCGATCGGCTCGACACCATGGGAACACAACGTATCGACCCACATGAGCTCGAGGTAAAGGAAACATGGTGCTGTCTAAGCTCATAGAAGCATGCTGTGCGAGCGCGAGAAGAGAAACCGCGCTGCACAGCAAGCGAACTCAAAGGCCCGACATATCTACTCAAATACGTTAATCGGACCCGAGATTACGGGTTCGTGGATATACTGAAATAGATGAATTGCGGCGACTTATTACGGTGAACCCATCTGGTCGTTTCTTGCCTGTTCACTGGGTGTACCATCACTCTTGGATGTCCCGCATACATTCCTCGTTCCCACGTGCCCCCCGGTTCCGGAATCGTTCTCTCTGGGAGCAAAGTATTGGTTCCAGCCAGACTCACTCACTCTTCAATTTGCCGTGCATTGATTGCACCAATCCAAATCCAATATGGCGACCTTCGCGCTACACAGCCAAATCGCGCGAATCCAGGCCCAGCAGCACCTCGCGGCTGAAGAATCCACGACCAAACGCCTCGAGTGCACGTGTGGCGCGCGGGCGTTTCTCCAGGACCGTCAGCGGCTCCGCAAGCGCGTCACGCCGCTTGGAGGCGTCGCATCGATCGTGGCGCTCAAGGCAATCGAGCGTGAGGAAATCGATTTGAAGAAGGACACGCAGGGAGACGAACCGGTCGCTCCGACGCGCAAGCGAAGCCTCTGGCGGCGGATCCTTGGAAAAGCCCCCAAGTGCACTTGCGACAAGATAGAGAACAAGCCCAAAGTGATCAAGATCCCGAGTGACTATGAAGGCTGTCTGACCGTGCGTGTGGCCGGCAAGCGCGTCGCGTACACGAGAGACATGCAGCTGGTCAAGCGGAGAAGTTACACGCCACTCGACTCGATCACGGAGGATGAAGAGGATTAGAAAATGTCGATGAGCTTAGAAATGTGACGTGAGAATATACAAAGTATGGGGACTGTAGTCTGTTGTGTCGTTGGGACTGAAGGCATTGCGCTCTCCGGTCTTTGTCCCAGCACAGCTTGAGGGTCCAGGAATGCGCCCATCCCCCTCGCAGTTTGCGCAGCCACTTCAACCACAAAATGTGACAGTCACTTTGCTTGCCTCCATCCTGCTTCAAATCCTCTGACGGATCAGCAAAGCCTGGGAGATAGCCATCGTTTGTGGTACATTTACATGTAAGACTCACGACGGCAAAAAAAAGTGAGATTATCAGTCGTTGAACTTCCTGCGTGTGTTCGCTGACACGGATACAACCGATAGCTCTACGTATCAGCTGATTTCTACATCGACCAGCATCGTTCAATGCCCTCTTCCGACTTATTTTTATCAACACGGAACAGACAGAGTGTTCTCATCGCACGACTGCGTTCTCGAATCTCATCCCGACCCGCTTGCCACCTTGACGCTCGGCATGACGGTCAGGCGGCTTCAAGTCGTTAGCGCAGGGCAATCCGCGCGGGCGGCCGCAGCTCCACCCCGGCAGCGCAAGTTGCTCATCGTGTGTCTGAGTCTCTACAATCTCGCGATCTGTCTGCTTCTGCTGATCGTACTCTTCGCCCAAATCTTTGGCATCATCTGGAGCTCGGTCACTGCGGAGATTCGAGCCAACACAGGACGAAGCCCATTGCTCGGACCATACGCTTTCCCCAGCGACGGCGTTGTGCCTGTCTCGGATCGTTTGGTCGTGTGCGCTCAAAAGAATCGGTATTATCGACCCATTCAGTTATCTGCGCTCATCAAGCTACGGCAATCGAAGAACACCACAGTACATCAATGGGTGTCGAACGGGGTGGACGGCTTCCGTGTCGTGTCTCGTGCGAGTCTCGTGTTCGATGCAGCTCAATTACCGTATTATGTGCGCCAGTGCGACGCGATCTTGCGCACGATAGAGAATATCTTCGCGGCTTGCGAGAGGCTCGGCTTCAACGTCACGCGTGATGTTCTCCGTGTTGTTGATGGGATTGCAAGCACTACAGTCATCACACTGGAGAATGCACTTCCCGTTGTCATCATCCCGTACTGGGATCTGGCAGACAGCATGAGTTATGTTGTTCCAGGCCATGACGGAAGTGCGTGTGTGTTTCGTGCCACCGGAATTTTCACGAGCGAGTCGGAGACCACAATCGCACGGTTAAGTGGAGTCACTCGCTCTCTTCGCGAGGGCAAGGTAGAGAAGTGGCTTGGGTACCCCGGTGGGGTCTGGCGAAACGGCTGGTACGAGGATCCAGTCATGCACATGCGATGGAACTCCGAGATAATATCCTCCAACCCTGATGGCGAACTTGGTATACCTCAACGGCAGTTCGACTTGCTCAACAACGCAACCGAGATTGACTGTTCTCGTGGGTGCGGCGGTGGCGTACTGACCACACGCTGGGATGATGACCTCATTTCGAAGTTTGAGCTCGGTCGCTACGACTCAGTTCAGGCGAACAATGGATCTAGCTTCGGCCTAAGCCAGTTTCAGGCGCAGTTCAAGCAGACCGTCGAAAGCAAGTACGACCTCAGCAAGCTCATCTCGAACTTATGCTTCCTGGTGCTTCTCACCCGATGGATGTTCGTGCTTGTAGCTCTCTATCCCGTCGATGCGATTGGCATTGGAGCGCTAGCCAACGTGGACTCATTTCAATACCTGCCTTTCCTCCTTATACCTCGCCTAAAGGCGTCGCTTATTGCATTTTGGACCGTCGGATGCAGCTTTCAGGGCCCGCAGATTGCACTCGAGAGCGCATGGTTCGAGATCTACCCAGCGATAGGAGAGGTCTTGGTGCTGTTCTTCTGCCTCCTTAACCTGCTCGGCAAACTCCTGCGTCGGCGAATGAGCGACACGCTTTTCGGTCCGACGTTGCTCTTCTTTTGTCTGCTCCACTACTTTCGCGCCGAGTTGATGGCGTCTGGCGCACTCGGTATCGACGGACGCGCCGTCACGGTGGTCTCGTCAGACGAGCTTGATGCAGCCAGTCTATTTGACGTCCTTTTAACTGACTTGGCCTTTCAAGTGAATGGAAGAATCAAGATCTTGTTTCGACTGAAGGTCGCTGTTCTCGGTGTGAATTTGTTCCCTCTTTTATATTCGCGACGAGTGACCGACGATAAGAGTGGAGCAACGGACCTGCGCATAGAACGCGCCCTTGCCGTTCAGCTCCACAGCAACGGCGGCCTTGGATCCACCCGTTCACCCTACACAGCAGATGGCTCAGCCATTCGGGCGTACGAGATTGTGCGACTTGGATACGTCTTGGTGGGGTCGACGCCTTCGGCGCTGGTAGGTGTGGACCATTGGGTATGGCTGGTGCTGGGAACGGTGGTTCATCGCGTGACCAACATACCATTCCGCGTCGTAATACTGGAAGTGATGGCGAAGACTGGCCACTTGAAGGTTGCAGCTCCAGCCCTGGTAGATACAACGGGTCCGAAAGTCAAACAGCTTGGTGTAGCGAGGATATCCTGTCGATCTCTTGCTTAGTTCATTTTTCGCTCGTCAGTCTTTCGTAGCGACGCATGCGATGGAGATTAGCTAGTCATATTTCACATGTCTCGCGATCGCTAAATTGCTAGGGTCGTCCGATGTGGATGGGTTCATTGGGCTTTCTTGGGCAATGTATCAGTCATTCTTGTCCCCTTCAACATATTGTCCCCTTCAACATATCCACCACTTCTACATGTGAAAAGTATGATAACATTGAAATTCTCCCTGATATGTCATTTTATTCCCAAACAAATATCTGATCATCCACCATCTTGCTTCCATCTGTGCTTCGCATCTTCCATTCCTAGCGCAAAGTACATCATCGGATCTCGCTTCGTGCACTCCACTACCCGCATGGCGAAAGCCAGCTTCTCTGGTGTCGAGACATCCATCAAAATACTATGGTCTTGCTCCGGTGCAACTGAGAAAGCCTTGCGTGTGCCGTTCGCGATCTCAAGTAATTCGCGGCAGTACGGCGTCCCGTAGGCATTAAACAGTCTCAGGGTGGCAGAGGCAATGTAATGAGCAAACGGATCGATCCACGACCAGAACTCCGTGACGTTCGTGAACTGCATCATCATCGTTCGGAACTGCGGGTTGATCGACTTGACGTGGCGAGGCAGTTCCTGAATTCGTGTCTTCGCAGCTATCATAGTATCCAGCTGGGGCATTTCGAGAATCTCGACGGGAATAGCTGAAATAGGGGAACCGGAAAAGGAGATCAGTCTGGGCTCTAGATGCCTCAAGACTTTTGGCACCCTGGTCAGCGACGAGAACTCGAATCCCAGCTGCATGCGCTTCGGCCATTTGATGTACAGGTCTCCCGGAAGTGTAGAAAAGTTGGTCACCGAAGATAAAAAATTCACTACACGTTTGGGAAAGTTGGATGACTGAAGACCAAGAGGCAGCTCGCCAGTTGGTGTGAATGTTCGGACGAGATATATCGAGCGAAGATTCGGATGATCCGTCGTGGCCAGTGCAGCAGCGTCGTCCCAACCCACGATTGTTGAGTTGTACAGCTTGAGAGTCGTGATCCAGTGATACTGTTTGATCTTTGTTGGAATTAATAGTTGTGGACAGTGACGAATGACGACACTCGCTGCGCGATTTGGGTCAAAGGCCTCCCAGATCAACTTGATGGCTTCGTCATCGCCTTTGGACTGAATCAATGCACAGTTCATCTCGACGAGTGAACATCCGGGCTTGCTCGTCAGCCATGGCTTGAGGCGAAGTGAGCATGGGGATTCGTTGTGTCTCGATTCAGCTGCAAGATGAACAGCGAGGAGGATGCAGCCCCACACCACAAAGAAGCCTGGGCCGACTACTTGAAGCAGGAATGACAGCACAGATAGCCGCTTGCCTGGAGACAACTTGGGGGTTTTAGTCTTGACGGTAGGTCTTGCAATATCCTTCTTGGGTCCTTTATCTAGCACTCTCCCCTTTCTGGTCACTGCGTCCGTCTGAAGCAGGTCGGACTCGATAGCCCAAGGCACGAGAGGGAGTGTTTGCATGGAAGTTGGAGGATCAGCCACTGGCGTCAGCAGTTCCTTGATTTCCTCGATACACATAAGGAGACCCACCGCGAACACTAAACGAGATCCCATATCTCCCCACGACACCACCAGCATAATTCGGAACTCCTGCTGCATATTGGCAAACCACTCGTCATCATACCAAATCGTTCGAGGAAACCCGAAGCCCGCTGGGTCGTTGTACTGAGGTGCGTACGTGGCGAAGATGATGAACGAAACACCGATCGATGAAATCATATCCAGCACGGCGTCGCAGAACAAGCACAGCAGTCGCCGAAGTGTTTTATGATTGTGATAGTATCGGTGAAGGAACGGCACGACCCAGCAGTTGATGATCAATAAAGCGAGATAGAACCGGATCAACCAAAGCCGTGGCATCACCAATGTCATACGATAGAGCTGGTACGTCTGAAGTGACGTCTCGATGAGTTCGCGGACGAGTAGCATGTGGTCAAAGTAGACGCTGTCGACGCCGAAGAGACCTTCGCGAGAGAAAGCGGAGCTCCGAGCTACAGATTCGGATCTGCGCGCGGAATTCGCCATTGGTGCAGTTTGGCAATCAATCGAAGATGGAGATGACGTGGAGCTTGTTGTTCGATTCAATCGAGTAACGTTAGATGTGAGGCGTCTCGCCAGAGCAACACGTTTCAATGCTCGATAGAGAGCACTAAAATCAGGCTGAAAAACGGGCTTGCGCTCGCGTATCGAACTCGTTATCATCAATAGCACGAAGAACACATGAACGGCGGCAACACACGCATGAAGTCTCGAGACTTTGGAGTACTCGGAGTTATCGATGCCGATCGAGTATAATTTGAGTTGGTGCTCGAAAAAGGTGTTGCCAAACTGGCGGTATAACCAAGCGACACCAGCGTAGTACACGATGTTGACAACGTGGAGGACGAAGAGACTCGTCCACCAGAGTGTGTGAAGCCAAATTCCAAAGCGCAGCTGTGTTCGTGGATCAGTGCGTATGAGCTTTAACCGATAGCTGAGTCTACGAAAACTTGTGTCGGGAAGCTGTGGGATATCGCTTGCTCCGTTATCACTGCGTCGGTCGTTGCCTTTCAGCGGCCATACGCGAGTTGAGCGAACATGATGGAACCCAATGTTGACTCTGGTAGCCCGCGGATATGGTGGCGTTGTGTGCGCTGAAACATCGCCGTTCATTGGCGAGATGATTTCGCTCAATGAAGAGATGCTGGATGGCTACAGCCTCCCCTCCGGCAAGAGAAGGCAAAGAGTCGTGTGTGACTCTTCGAAGACCGACGAAACCCACTTATAACAGCCAACACCGAACGCTCCACATCGCATGAAGAGTCTTCCTGGGATGCGACGCTTCGATGAGCAGCTAACAGCAGAGGTCAGTTCATCATTCGCTACACGACTGGCTCTGCATCATAATATGATGGTTTGATATTATCAAACCAATCCGCGCGTTGACGTGAGATAGAGTCAATCGACGCGTGGATGAACGCCTGGTCGTACCATCCGCGTCGCATCCGATGAAACCTTGCGGGTGCTTCTCATCTAAAGAAACTAAGAGTGATTCTACATGCGATCTCTGGGTTTGGGGAAGTAAGCGCAGTCTAATTAACTTAACGGAAGGTAATCTTTCAGCGGAGCGCTCGTAGATTAAAAGCAACAACAAATTTGCGAGTTTTCCTTCAAGAAGCGAACCGGAACTCGCGCGTTTCATGGGTAATCTTTCGCGATCGTCAAGAAGTACGGAGCAGCCAGTATTATGCAGGGCAGCCAGTGGAACCACAAACGACTGCGTCAGTACAGTAGGCTCGTTGTCGTTCTACGAGCCGCAAAATTCCTCGGTGTCAGGGTACTTGAGGTCACCGGAGACAGTGCACTTACATCGAACAGCTCAAGGGCAACAAATTATCGTGTCACTCAGGTCCTTTGCGAATACGACGTGGCGCTGAGGAAGATGAAGAGGTGTATGGATCATTCTAGAAGTCATCCCGGTAGTCTCGGTTTCTCGCGAACTATACGGCCAGGTTGATTTGTCTTGTGAAGAATGATAGATGGACCCCGCAGCTCGAGAGAAGGTATGATATCATACCGTCTCCCTCAACCGAAGACAAATAGTCTGCAGCATATTGTTGTCGCGTCGTTGGGGACAGCGCTGGGGTCCACGAATGTGTGAGGTTGGACGGAGATACTAGTATCCGTTAGCATCGATATGTTGGGGAGAGCTACCTTGGCATCGCACCAACTCAGTTTGCGACGAACGAGTTGTTCTTGTCAAGCGTATTGAGCTTCGAAGCAGCTCAGGATCTCTCAACTCTACTTTTGCACAATTGGACCAATTGGTTGGTGTGGATATTATCCACTGGACAATGGCTCAACATAAACTAATCAGCCGAAGTTTCAACTCACATAAAATGCACATTGAGCGTTGGACACTCGGGTTCTGTAGAGTGCATATAGAACGCAAACAGTATCCGGTTTCGACGATTCAAATTGATGGACCTCCGTGACATGTGTACAAACGCACTTGACAATCTCCTGGTGGTAGAGTATGTAGACCGCTAAAAATTACTTCTATGCGAGACCCTTACCCGTCTCCATACTTTGGGGGGTGCCTGACCGCGTTCGCTGCGGGCGAGATTGTCGATCGTTCGAGCACATTAAGCTGCGTGTGCCATAGTACATTCAAGCAATCGTTGGCTTGCGTGTGACTCTTGGTACCAGATGCTGGCGCAGCCATTTCCAGCATGCACGCTTCTTCGGCTGTGGATGTCAACATGTAGTGTCTGGGAACAGTCATTGGGCACGACAATCACCATCACCCTGTCCTGCAGTTGGACTCGCAGTTGGACTGTCGTTACATTCAGGCAATGGTAGACGAACCAGTGAAGCTTACGGTATACCGAGAGATTCCTACAGAAACGCAAACAAACGTAGCAACAGGTGTTAACGGAACCAGAGGAATGTGCCCACTGTATCGTCTGAACAAAGAGGCGCTTCCATCGTCTTCATCATCCTTGGCCCGTTTGTGCGCCTGTCAATACTCTCAACATTCATCAGAATTTGATGGATGAAGACAGAGTTGTTACGTCTTGGGGGACAGCACCTAGATCTTCGTCCAAGATCGTCGCAATAATGACCGAGGTGGGAGTTTTGAAGTCATGCAGTGGCCCTAATCCTATATAGCTCGACGCCCAAGTTGTTGGCGCAGTCACAACGACGAGACAGAAGAAGCCAAAAACGAAAGTGTGTTGAGCTCAAGAGACCAACAGAGAGCTGGAAGTTTTTAGCGGTCTTTCGAAAAAGGTATTATGAAATGGAATGCCGCTTCATCCTCTCCCTTTCCGCGTGGATCGACACGTTGTCTCAACAGAGAATGTTGATTGGTCACGAAATTATCACTGCCACAAATGAGTCTTTCCCGATCGAGAATCAGACAGGTACGGGGTCACTCTCGTTCGTGACAGGATAGTCAAATCGGAAACAGTATTCTACAGTTGCTAGTGTGTACCGGATCGACGACAAAGTGAGTGGGCTCTTGGAGGTCCTGTACAGCGCCAGGTCCTGGCAAATCGTTATGTCGTGACCTCAATCAGTCCTCTCACGCAATCGACGTCGTCCCACCCCCTTCTTCCGATCCTGCTTCATCCATCAGCAAGACCAACGGAATCGCATTCTCCAGTAAACTTACCTGTAGAAGTGGACACGAAAGATGAACCCAGCACTGAACCAAACAACGCGAAGGTTTCGGCTAAGAATCTTCTCTCTGCCTCCAGCATCAACTCGCCTCTCACTTTGCAAGTTACTGCCGACCAAGCAAGCCCACTCCACTACCAAGCCCTTAAAACTACAAGTCCATCATGGTCCAGCTCTCGACTATTCTCGCGACCATCTCAGCTACCGCTGTCTACGTCGCCTCCGTCGAAGCTCACCCCGGCCAGCATCACGAACGATCGCTCCTCGAGGTCGCTAACAGCCACCTCTTCCGAGCCAACGCACACCGATCGCTCTCCGCATGCGCCAACAACAAGAGTCTCCGGGAGCTCCAGCAACGCGCCGCCGACCGACGCCTGGAGGCCATCAAGACCCTCCAGGCTGAGCGTCGCCGACTCGCCGCTGCTGATGTGATTGCCAAGAACCACAAGTCAAGTCTGACGGGCGTGACTCCCACCAAGTTCGACGCCGTGGCGCTCTTTGGAGCCACGCCCAAGTGTGTGCTCGAGCCTGAAGTGACCCAAGGTCCATACTATGTTAATGGTGAGCTCATTCGCAACGACATTCGCGAGACGCAGCCGGGCATCGACCTTTACACTCAACTCCAGTTCATCGATATTAACACGTGCTCGCCCGTGCCAGACTACTACGTCGACTTCTGGCACTGCAATTCGACTGGTGTCTACGCTGGCGTGGTAGCTAGGGGCAACGGCGATAGCAACGACCTCAGCAACATCAACACGACATTTGCCCGAGGACTCTACCCGACCGACAAGGACGGGCTCGTGCAATTCGCGACCAAATTCCCGGGTCACTACACTAGCCGCGCCACCCACATCCACATCCTCGGCAGCCACGGCGGCTCTGTGCTCCCCAACAACACGTACAGCGGCGGTGGCGCCGCGAGCGTCGGCCAGCTCTTCTTCGACCAGAGTCTCATCACCGAGGTCGAGAAGACGGGCGTGTACGCTACCAACAAGCAGCCCTTGACGACCAACGCGCAAGATGGCATCTTGAGTGAATCCTCCGCAACTGGCTTCGATCCGATTCTCGAGTACGTCTACCTAGGCGATAAGGTGGAGGATGGTCTGTTCTCGTGGATCTCGGTTGGCGTGGACGCGAAGATCTCGAAGACGATTCGCTCGGCCGCGACGTGGACGGCGAATGGAGGCGTGGCAAACGCGGGTGGTGCTGGTGGCCCAGGCGGTCCTCCGCCTGGTCCGCGCCCGACGACCCCATCTCCGATTACTCAGTCCTAAATGGGCTTCCCAGCCGAGTTTCTTCACGACTGTTTCCTTCAGAAAGAAATGAAACAAAATCATGTTCAGCGCAGAACATGATTTTGTTTATGAGGTTGTATCGGCAATATGATGGCTTTTTGATCCAAATACATATGCATCTGTTTCACACCTGGAGTGCAATTATTAGGACGGATGTATCGTGAACCGACCCAGATACATTTTTTCTTTGATGCCAAACCCCCCAGATTCCCCGCATTCGTTCTGCTGCGCACTACCCCCTCTTCTTCGACGGGCTCTCGTGGTAACCCCGGGCCGGGAGGAGCCAGAGCAGTCGTGGTTCGCGTCACGTCCGACAACGCCCATGCCGAGGTCATTTTTTTTCCGTGGCCATGGCCTATGGAGATCCCACCACAACCGTCAACGAGGCTGTATACGACGGCCTCATCACCGGCCTCACCGTCGCAATGGAGAACAACTGGGTGCCTATTTCGGTAATTGGGGATAGCATGCTCATCATCCGCCAAATGCGAACGTATACACCTCCTCCCAACGGCAAGCTCTAAGTCAAGTACGTCCAAGAGCGCCGACTTGCCGACTCCCTCGGAGTCCGCAGCTGGAGTCACCACCCTCGCGCGGCCAATAAAATGGCCGACGCAGCGGCCAACCTCGCCATGGACACCACAGCCAGTAGTCAGACATACTACCCGGCTGGACATGAGCGACACCAGCCCATCGTAGCTCTCCTCCTTAGAGATCTTGACTACTGGAGAGGATCTACCTAAAACATGGCGGTAGCCGGCTATGCGTTCTAGATAAGCAAAACAATAGACCCCAATTGAATCGTTTGATGCCAAACTGATATAACTCAGTACGCCATTCTCTGCAGGCGAGTTGGGCTTGCGAGATGCCGTCGCGTATGTTTAGTCATCATTTCCTTCACTCCGTCGTTGAAAGCACGTTTGGGGAGCACAGCGGTGAGTACATTGATGTGTTATCGGCCCGGGTGGCGAGATCGTGATCTCGTGATGCCCCTTGAGAGGACCCGGGCCGATTCACTGGAGTCGCGGCTGTGCTTCTTGCCATTCGTTCGGCGTGGCGTGTTGTAGTCGCTGGTGCTACACGGATGTACCGTTGGTATGCACTTGAAGCCCACCTTCCGTGCATTCGAATCGAGTCGGAGTTGATGTCGGCGGTGTGCATGGCGGTTGCACCTCCCACACGCAGTGAGTGTGTTGAGATCGTGACTGGGTCGTATCCACAGCGGGTTGCAGCCCGTCGAAGAACCGTCGTCATCGTCTGGGATGTGAGGACACGGTTGGTTTCGTACGAGCACAGTGGGTTGGATTCGTTGAGGCCGAGGATCTTGGCGTTCGTGAGGAGTAGCAGAGCTGCATACACGGGACAGACTGGAGCTCTTCTGCTCTTCGTCAGTTCTCGGGTTGTCGACTGGCCGGCTTGGTCGGTTTTGCTGCCACGTATCGTGAGTTTGACGATCTTGGCGTCGTTGTAGCTGGTGGTTCGGAAGCCGTCATTGTCAAACACCGCAATGTCACTTACTTGGATACAGTATCGATGTCGTTGGCGTCCATTGGTGGCGAGGTACTCGGCCCCGCGGAGGCAGAAGAAGAAGCCCAGCACCGCAGCCCCACAAATGACGCGGTGTTGGGCGACGTGTAACTTGCAGGCGGAGGTAATGGCTTCGAGCATCGGGATGGAGACGGCCCCTCGGACTTGGCGGGACGGACTGAGTCGGCGCATGGCGTCGAGGACAAGATCGTGTTGCGGTGCGAGTTGTGGTCGGAGGCCGGTGGCGAGCTGATGACACCAGCGGACATGGCTGAGTTTATTCCGTACGGTGTCGTATCGGAGAGTCGTGCCATCGAGGCTCTGCTGCCAGCAGCAAACTGCGAACATAGTGAGCTGTAGTGATTGATCGGCGGCGCTACTGGAAGAGAGCCAACGCGGGAGGCCGTGCGTGGTGCAGAAGTCGCACCATTGGTGCCAAGTTCGTAGGTATTGTTTTCTCGATGTGTCTGCAAGTGACTTCCATTGGAGGTCGATGATACGGGCTTGTAGATCTTCCGGTACTGCAATGGTACAACCTATTCAGTCCATGTAGACACGTGAGTAGCCCATTCGGTCAATTTGGAGCCAGCCCACCCCCGTGAGCCAAGATCCGCCAGCGTGGTGACTCCATCGTGGCCCCCATACAATAACGGCGTATACGGCGCTGAGCATTTCCCGTACGTTGATTGAGAAGGTGGTGGTGGCGGCGGGATCCTTCGGTTTGGCGATAAGTGACCGCTCCTCTTCGTCAAATTGAACCCGGATGTACTCACGAGCGGCTGGGAAGAGGACACACAAGCCTTCGTCACTTGCGTCCATAAAGAGGTTGATGGAGGGCGATATCGTGCCTGCGAGGACACACGTCGGCACGTTGGATGCGGCGTTGTGCGTGAGCAGCGTTTCAACCCAATTTAAGTCGTCGAGTTCGTCGGTGGACAATCGGACGGTGCCGAATAGTGGAGCACGTCGCCACGTACCGTGGAGACGCTGGAGGAAGGCGCGGGTTGCTCGACAGCAAAGACCAACGTGACGGAGTGACCCGAAAAGCTGTGCGAGTTGGTGCTTTGACACAGACTGGGACGATCGAGCTTTGGCTATTCTTGCTGTTGCCTTGTTGACCTTATCCGGTGGCATCGATACACACCGCATGGTTGTGTCCCATATGAGACCGAGGGCTTGCAGGGACGTTTCCCAAGACGAGAATTTCTTGTCGTTGATTGCGTTTGGCCCGAGGACAGCCAGCATGCTCAGCCGGAGAGCAGCCTCGGCAAGTTCTGTGCGACGGCCAATGTCGGGTTCTATCAGCACATGGTCATCAACCCAAACGAAGGAGAAGAATGGCTCCGAGTCGCTGTCGTATGGGTCGAGTGACCGAGGGCTTTCGCGGCTCACAAGGAACGACACGGCACCACCGAAGGCCCCGTAGTGGGAGGAGAACCGGTCCAACCAAAAGGGAGCGATAGGTCGACGACGGTGAGGTTGTGGAGATATGAACCTGCAAAGTGCGCGGCGAGCGATGACGCGACTGGTATGTGTCTGAACGCACTCTTGACGTCTCCCTTGAGCATTTTGATCGTGTGACCGGGGTTTTTGACCGCGAGTTCTTCTATGCGGCAGGCAATGCGTTGTACAGATTCGAAAAGAAGCAACGGCAGTTGGGACTGGTCGGAGCACGCATTAGTGGACGATTGCTGTGGGCAAGAGAGATCGTGGATCAGGCGGGCTTCGATCGATGGATCCGCGTCTTTCTTCGGTACACAGCCGAAGGGGCTGTACCGTAGCTGTTTCCACTGAAGTGCGGCGGTTGTAGTCACGACGAGGTATGTTCCTGAACGCTGGCCGTCTGCAAGGCTACGTTCGAGGGCGGTTCTGTATCTTCGAGCACTACCGTGGTTGTCGACGGGCGTGACGTCCGGAGGACGTGGTGATATGAACATGTGCGTGACGCCTCGACTTGCGGCGTCGACAACAGCGGAACGGAGTGGGTAGTCGTGGAGTAGGATATTGAGCCATGTGGGGTCGAGTGCTTTATTCGGTCGTGGGTCGGTCGGCGATTCTGCTCTCCACGTTTCAACGAGTTCGGGCAGGCTCAGGTGTTCTCGGGACACGAGCTGCGAAAGTGCGGTGACCAATTCGCGGTCAAGAGCGGATTCACCAGCGGTTTGTGATGTGCTAACGAGACATCGTGGCGGACGGATGCCTGCCGTGACGAAGGCGGACACGAGGCCTTGTCGCCGGACGGATTCGTACATGTGCAGTATTTCAAGCAATCGAGAGCGGACGACTGTAGCGGTGCTTGCATTGACAGAGAAGTGCGGCGGCGTTGGCATGGTATGGGCTTCTTTCAGCTGGGCGGGCGATTGTGGACGGGGTCGGGCGGTGGAGTCGGCAGTTGCGGGCGAGAGTGCGGATGATCTGGAACTGTCGGGGTCGCGAATGTCGGAAGCGAGTCAGCGGCGTAGTTCATCGCGGACGCCACCCATCTTTTCTTCGATGTGCTTGAATACTACGGGATGAAGTCCTTCTTCGGGAATAAGATGAACATGATTGGGGAACGCACATCGCTCGTCAGATTTGCTGCTGCATCCACCTCGGGACAGGTACTTTATGCAGGCTGTCAGTCGACCACGACGGGGAAGAGCGTCGATGACTTCTTGTGGCGTCTTCGTGCGAGGTCGGTTCTGGTGTGTGCGGTTCTGGTCGTGGCGTTGATGGTACTGATGCTGCTGGCGGGAGTGATCGGCTGGGGCGTTGGGATTCGTCGGGCTCCGTTGTATCGCGGCAAATCGCTCGGACTGGATGATGTACAATACACTCTGGAGGTCTGGGTCTTGGAGTGAGAGTTTGCTGCGGACCAAACATCGAGTGGCGGATCCCTGGCGACAATCAACCTCTGTCGCGGCACGGTACGACTCGAACAGACTGTCAAACCAAAACGTGAGTGTCTCGACGTCGCTCGGACTCCATGTGCTGAATGATCGGAGCTCTTCGACAAACTCGCGCGACGACGATACAAGACGTGACGTCTCGTGGTCCATAAACTCGTCGACGAACACGTGTAGGACGGTGAGGACGTTCGATAGGTCGTCGAGAGAGGTTGGCCGGTCGGGCTTTGGCAACGAGATGGAGGCACTGAAGTTGTTGAGGTTGCAGGATGCAGAGGCGTACCACGCGCGTTTGGCGGCGAAATCAAAACGTGTGAAGTGCATGATCGAGAGTCCTCGTGCACCAAACTCGAAGGCAAACACACGGATAATGACGGCGGGGATCGGCTTGAATTTTGTGGCGCGCGAGGACAGCATGGCCTCAACAATTTCCATGGGTTCCTTACCTTTGTACTCGGTGGAGCCGAGTGTGCGCTGGATTGCTTGTTGGATCTTGCTCGGCTGAAACTCGTGTTTTGGTCTTCTGTCGTGGTGTTCGGTTGCCTCTACGAGGTCTGATATCGCTTCCAGTCGCAGGCGCTTCGTCGGTGGTTGGTTGTCGCCGGTTGACTGCGCGTTGGTTGTTTGGCACATACTGAGATAAAACCTGACCAGCTCGGGTTTGTCGGCGATGGCCTCAAGGACCCGTGCATGCATACTGGCGCCAGCGGGACGATCTGCGGGAACGCTCGCTGGTGCCGTCGGGGGGGATCGTGACTGTTGGTGGCTGTGTCGGGTTGACGGCTTCGAGCAGTGCGTCGAGTTGATCCAGCGGGTCTTGGTCAGTGTCGGGTGGACTGGAGAGGGTGTGTCGGTTTGCGCCGTGCAGGCGGGCAAGCGTCGTTGTCGGAGATACTGCGTCACCGCCCATCGTGCGTTGCTCGTTCACAGAGGAGAGCGAGGGATCTTCGTCGAACCGTCGGCCGATGGCGGCTAGTAGACTACGCGGGATTGGGCGTTCACCGTCGATGAAATACGCAAAGTCGATGGCATGTCGGCAGCTGACGGATGTTGTGGTGCCAGAGTCTGCCTGAATCCACTCCTGCACCTCACCCGGTGCTGGTTGGAGTCGAGTTGGCACGATACCGGCTAGTAGGCGTGGGATGGACCGTGTAGGTGCTGGTGGTTGCGGTTGGGTGCGCCCACGGCGGGTGCGACCTGGGCGTCCGAGTAGCCGATCGAGAATGGTAACGTGGTACTGGGACAGTACCTCCGGCGTGGTTGTCGATGTATCAAACTGCGCGTGGGCGAGGAGGAAACATAGGACGTGGGCGACTTCGTCGAGGTCGTCTGACGTGGATTCGACTTCACCACTCGTCGTACGAATGGTGACCATAGAGCCATCGTAGGCGACTACTTGGCCGTAGACGTAGAGACCATCGTGGACGCCAACGACTGGCTTACGAAGCCACTCACCGACAGCGCCAGCGTCGAGTTCGTGAGGGTCCACGCGGCGTGCACGGGCGGTGGCGAGTCGGACTTGAGCAGTCACGTGCGGCGCGGAGAGGAGACCCACTGTTGCCTGCGTGCTGGAGGTAGACACCACAGTAGCATAGACTGGGTGGTCACTCGGAGATGCTCCAATGAAGTCTTCCGGCATAAGGAGGACGTGGAACTGAGAACTGCTCATCGTGAGGATGTTGTCGAACGTCTTGGTTACTTGTCGCTGTAGTTGCTGTGGCGTTGCTCGGAGAGATGCAGAATGACTAGGCTACGGCTACTCTGGGCTACTTTCTTGTGGGAAATGAAGGCCTCTTCGTGGCCAGTCGATCGGAGATGTTGGCCTTCGTGCTGAGGCGGATGCTTGCACCACCTGGTTCCGGAACTGGCTCTTTGTCCTCTGCCAACAGATGCACACGTGGGTGGGCTCGGCCAGGGCTTGCTTCGTCGAGAGGAGCTTGTCGAATGAATGCGTGGGTGACGGACAGTGGGATACCAGAGGGCAAGATTACCCACCGCGATCGCGAAGATGTCAACAAGAAAGAACAGAGTTCAGGTGGTCTTGACTTAGATGCGTTGGCCTCGAGCTGCAGACTGCGACTCAAGCGTATCCATGTGTTCACATGTCACAGACGGATATTGGCTACAACCAGGAAGACATTAGCACCAAACCACATTCTCCAATTACGTCGCTAGGCAAAGTCGCAGCATCAGCATCATTTGCCAGGCGTTGATAATTACACGCATGGCCAGACTCGAACTATGAAATATCCATTGGTAGCAGTTCCATGTGTTGAAACCAAGACGACTCTTTCTTTGTTTGGGAACGTAGCCGCCTTCGCGTTGTGAGATCAGGCAAAAACTCTGCAGATGACATAGCCATTTTTTATCAGCTAGGGTACGTCAGTGGAATGTATTGCACCTTATCGAACGATGGATCGCCTCTCCTCCGAAAAAAGCAAAACCTATTTCGAGCAATTTGGATCGATTCTGGGACTCAAGAGCCACAACCATCATGCCATTTCTGCTCTGACATCAAGCAATGCATCGACCCAGCTTTCTGCGATTTTGGGCTCGTGTTGAGCCAAGCACTGAGGCTATTCGACACCCCGAACAGCCGAAGCACTTGCATGCCGCGTCGGTTGACCATGCTCTCGTTCCTCAACACAACCAGGCTAAATCAGGGCCTCATCTTCGTATGAGCAGATGTGCCCATGGTTTGAGCTGGATCGCTCTGTTCCTTCTTCATGCGGCGAACTTGGCCTACTACGCCGGTGTCGCGTGGCTGTATGTTCAGTTCGACTTCAGCAACCTGGAGTATCAGCTGGAGTTGGCGTCGGTCGGTATTGAAAGTACGGAATATCGAAAGGTCTCTGCAATCCATGCATGTGTCGCTGGAATTCACGGGATGCTCATGCTGCTAATGGTTGGGAGCTCTTTTCACGCTCGCAGGCTTGTTTTCCACCCAGACCTGAGGCGACTCTACCAGAAGCTTGCTGTGAATCCAGTTTTCACTCGTCTGAGTTGCTTGCGATTGTCTTCTGAGATTTCTGGTCGCACTGTCTCGTTTTTGAGCTCCACGAGGTTGGAGTCCTTTGGCAGGGCAGGCAGCTTCATCTTCGCTCGCGACGGTCTCCTTGGCGTTGAGAGTGTTCACTTCGATCACGTACTACTCGCACGTGAACTCGTCGAGACCTCTCTTCAGACTCTCCAGCTCTACCGCATGACACAGGTACTTCCCCGCCTTTGGCTGATTCGATTCTATCTCGCCTTGCTCGTCGGCAATTGCTTGGTCGTGCCTTGGCTCCATCGCTACTACCGTGATCGGGAGGCGCTACGACGACTTCTGTGTCTCCTGGTCGACGCCGTGCTGGACATGGTTTCATCGATCGGCGTGTCGGTCGTCATCTTTGCCACTTACGCACCGCAGTACAATGACCCTGCTGGCTTCGGTTTTCCAAGAAACTTTTGGTTTGACGATGAGTGGTTTGCCAATATGCAGCAAGAGTTTCGAATCATGCTGGTCGCGTCGTGGGGTGACATGGGCTCTCGTTTAGTCTTCGCGTTAGGACTCGTCCAGTGCATGGATGCAATCAAAGACATCCTTACGCCAAGAGCATTGCTTCAACCGTCTCCCTCGCAGCACAAGCGAGTATTAACACCAGCAGAGCCGGTCGTTACCGTCGGGCCACAAGCGACCACGATATATCAAGCCAGCTCTAAGCAGCAAGTCAAGATGCCCACCCCGACGAAGCGAGAAGCCGTCACGAAACCGTTTATTAACGCGGTGTCGTTTGTGGTCCACGTCGTAGGCCCAGCACTCTTTGTGGTGTGGGGTTGTGCACTCCTCGCCGTCCACCTCAGCGCCGAATCCAAGCACAACGACTCAGCGTGTTCGCTTCACTTGAAGCCGTGGCACTCCACCAAACCCGGATGCTCACTTGTCGAGATCAGCTGTGCTTCAATTCAATCGAATGGCAATGACAAAGTGATCGACTTGGCCTGGAACGCATTCGACCCGGATCGCGCTGCCGGTATCGTTGTTCGCCACTGCCCAGAACTTTCCATTCCTCGGGTGATCCAAAGTTACCGCCACATCACGACTCTCAAGATCTACAACTCAACGATAGTCGACTGGAGCGAGGCCGCTGCGCTCACAACAGAATACCACTCAGCCCTTCGTGCTATCTACATCGTTCGCACATTCACGCCATCAGGAAAACTGCCCCTGGGGCTCCAGTCAGCTGACTTTCCAAAACGACTGGCCAGCTTCATCACATGTGTCACGAATCTCGATACACTGCCTGATGATCTTGACGCGAAGTGGCCGAAAGGAATGCTACTCACGTTGGACTTCTCGGCATTGAAAACCGTCCCCGAAGTGTATACACGACTACAGCCCACGCTGGCTTCATTCGCGGGAACCACAGTCTCCGTTGTCCCCACGGAGATTCTCGAGAATCCGTTGCTGCTGAACTTTCAAGCCAGTCTCTCACAGCTGCAGGAACTACCGCGACACGTCAATAGCATCAACCCAGTGCTTCGTGGGATGTTCTTGCAGTACACCAACGTCACTACCTTCTGGTCCTGGATCGATCATTACGCACACTACGTGCTCAACTTCCCAGCAAGAATCTTTAATGGCTATGGTACGCCGTACTGCCGCGAGCTGCTGGAGATCGTTAACGGCACGAGAAAGGCGTTCTCAGTACCATCCGAACCGGACCACAGCATCTTGATGGACGTGTCGACACCCGAAAAACTCGCATTCGCCATGCAGTCGATTGACTGCACCTCACCAGGCCCACTAGTATACTTCCCGCTTCCTGTAGAGGACGCCAAGCATGCATGGAAGCCAGTCGAGGGCTGAGCAATTATGGAGTCTGCAGGTGTCTGCAGGTTAAAAATTCATTGATATCGCATCCTTCGTTCAAATCGTTGTGGCCCCCGATCAAATCGCCTTACTCGCACGATCGAAATTCATTTTTCGCCGCACAATAAAGCAACCAGAGTAGCATTTGGTCGTGCACAATACGTCACGATGCGCTTCAGTTATCTGAGGGGTCGGCTTCCAATCTTCATGATTGCAACTGAGTTGAACCTCTTGTTTGTGATGTCCGCGAGAACTAACCTCAAGCTGCTTGTTTCCGAGGGAAGGTTACTCTCTGGCACAGTCTTCGCAAGAGATTCGGCTCCATCGAGTTCGTAAACGGCAATACGAAAATCCAGTGGCGTGAGACATCGGGAAACAGCTCCTAGGAGGAGCCAGAACCAGTGCTCGACGGATACGAGAAACTGCTGAGACGATCCGACGGTTCGATATCCAGGTTGCATTGATCCCACAACAATGTATCCAAGACGCACAACTTCATACGGACGAACCGCGGTTATCCCTGGGTTATAGGCGGATCTTATGCATCCAAGGCCGCCATTGCTTCCGAAATGAACTCCCAGAGCGCGTTCGCCGGGTAGATCATTTCTTCTGAGCACATCGTATGCAGCGCGCCGTGAGCGGAGAAATAGTGGAAGAAAGTTGAGCAATAAGACCGCCACTTTTAGTGTGAACAAAGCCGTCAGTTTTCCATTCACACGGAAGGCAAGATTTGTGAAGACCAAGTCGAATATGCTCGCTGCCTCTAGTTCAGACGACGTGACGACAGAAGGCATCCTGCCATCGATTCCAAGAAAAGGTATCTTGACAATCTCGTAACGAAAGTAGTGGAGCACGCAAAAGAAGAGCAACGTCGGGCCAAACAGCAAATCGCTCATCCGCCGACGCATTATCTTGGCGAGCAAGTTGAGTAGACTAAACAATAGGACTACGACTTCACCGATCGCAGGGTAGATCTCAAACCAGGCACTCTCAAAGGCCAACTGAGGGCCCTCAAAGCGACAACCACCAGTCCAAAATCCCATGAGCGACGATTTGAGACGCGGTAAAAGCAGCAGAGGAAGATAATGGAACGTATCGAGATTTGACAAGGATCCGATGCCGATGGAGTCTAGTGGGTACAGAGCTCTGATCGCTGTGGTCCATCTGGCTAGCAGCGCGACGAAACACACATTCGACAGTAGCTTTCCGATGTTGTACCGGCTGACGATCGTCTGAGTGAACTGAGCATCAAATTGGAAGAAACCAAAGCGAGAGCCGTTCGAGATTGCCACGGAGTCAAAATAATCGAGACTCGACTCCAACACGACTTCGTCGTCCCAACGAGACGAGAATGCTCCACCTCTGCAACCAGTGATTGAGCAGTCGACCTCTGTGGCATTATTGATCAAGTCGAACTGACGCAACAGGGTACCGTAGCTACCATGAGGAATTGAGGAGATGACGTCCGAATACCAACGCATGAGCACTACGGGATCTTCATACCAACCGTTACGCCAGATGCCGCCAGGATACCGTAACCACTCCACGGTTCTCGCTTCACGGATCGTTCTATTGACGCCTTTCAACCATGCCACATTAGTTACAGAGTCGCTTGTGAAGATGCCGTCGGCTCGAAAAACGCACGAGCTTCCGTCGTGACCTGGGACGGCATAGCGCATGCTGTCACCAAGATCCAAGTACGGGAGAATGAGCACAGGCAGTGTATCGGGAAGGATTGTCACTTCTTTTGTGTCGACGCCATCGACAACTCGCAAAACGTCTTGGGTCACATTGTAGCCTAGCTTTTCACAAGCGTAGAATATGCTCTCGAGTGTTTTCAAGATGCCATTGCATTGTTGCACGTAGTAAGAAACACCTGACGCATCCATGGATAGAGTGTTCCTAGAGACGACGCGATAACCATCGATCCCGTTGGTCGATAACTGAGATGTATCTCTTGTATCAGCGCGTTTGAGCAAGGTTGACAGCTGGATGGGTCGAAAGTACCGGCCTTGCTTGACACACACGACTGCGCGATCGCTGTACGGCTCATCGTTGAAGCCAGGAATCGTGTACAGACCAAGGGCAGGACTGCGACCCGCGCGGACTGGGATGACAACTGTGGTTGAGCTCCAGATAGCTCCAAACAGCTGCGCGAAGAGAACCACAAGAAGAAGCACGCACAGGCCGAGATTGTAAAGGCTCTGAAACATCACGACAACGCGCTGCGAGTGCTGTTGCCTCGGGACTCCGGGATGCATCCTTAAAAATCCGCAAGTCGCTTCGATGGGCCTCGTGTTCTTTGTTTGCTGCCTTTGAAATTGCCAACGCTGGTTCGGCTTGCCACAAATAGATGCCAAAACAGATCTATAGGAACTCGATGTTTGGCTGGTCGGACACGAATCATAAGGCTGAAAATTTACTAAAACCTGATGACGGAAACGTCGCTTGCCTGGTTGACTATACATTTGTTCCCCACACACACACATCACCCAGAATCTGTCGGTTGTGTTGGCTCTGTCGTCGATTCAAACTTCTTCATCGAGCTAGGTCAGAGCCAAGTGTTTTTGTACTCTTCCCATACTGCTACGGGTGGCATCCATTTCACTGCTTTTAGGCTCATTGGTAACGAACGCAAACTGTCAAGCTTGAATACGCGGCCACGATCATCGATTGCAGATCGAGAAACGACCAGGCCTTTGTATCCGTAGAGCACACGCTCCAGTGCTCCACTCATCAACTGAAAAATCTCCCACAGGTCTTTGGATTGTACTGGGCTTGCCGACTTGGACAGCACAGCTTCCAGGAGAATGGTTCGGTGGAACGTGGCTTTATCACGGCTAGTCATAATGCGGCAAGCGGCTGCTTTTTCGTCTTCATAGATAATCCAGTCTGGGCCAGCATGCACGATGTTGTAAGGCGAGTAGACCGCGGCAACTAAATGGTCTATCAATGTATCCGAATATCCCGTTATGAAGCGATACTCCCAACAGACACGGGTGTCGTCCGTCTCATCCAAGTGCTTGCGACCAAGCCGAAGAATATCTCCACCAAACAGCCACGCCGCACAAGTCTTAGATTGCCAGTACGCAGGAACGATCACATCCGAGTCCCATCGCATCACACCAGTGCTTGGTCTTGCAAGATTGAACTTCTGGAGCATATCCTTCATCGCGCCCATCTGTTCGATATTTAGATGGTTCCAAAACGGGAAGGTTCGAAGCACCTCGTGCAAAAGAATTACGGTGTCTTGCTTGTGATTGATAACTTGGCGGATAAAATCAATCAGGAGCAACGGATCTATGATCACCATTTCTCGGAAGTACTCGACGCCGAGATCTTCGTACCAAAGAATATAGCCCAAGTCGTGGAACGTTTGCAACATGACGCGACAATCGAATTGGTCAATTTCCGCGGATTCCAACACCTGACAAAGCATATCAACGTTCGCGAAAGCTTCAGTGACTTTCACTCCGATGTTTTGGTTGGTTATGTTCTGTTTCATGCTGGTAATCTTGTTCAAAACATGCGAGTAGCTGTCGGGCATCGCGTAGCTGAGTCCACTAGTTGATGAGATTACTTCCTCGATCCTTGAACGGGCATTTGCAACGGATTCTTGGTTTTGGCAGCTCATCCAAACAAGCCGCACTCGATCAAGAGATCGATGAATCGTGTCAGGCTTGGTCGTCGATCGGTCTGCTCGCTTAAGGCTGGGACTATTCGCAAGGACCTCTTCGCGCATTGTTTTCAAATCCTTCTCAACTATTTCTAGCTTCTCGTTTAATATCGTGACAACTTCTTCTTTGAAGATGGCATTCTCTTCAAGCAAGTCTGCTTTTGTCGCGATGAATACGAACTCGGCATCTGGCTGACGAGCGAAGATGGTGCGAATCCAGTGCACAACATTTGCATTGATGTATTCGTCGATCATCCGATCCATATGGATAGCGTCATCCATGAAGAGAGAGGCTTGGAGAACTGCGGTGATTAGCGCATCCAAATCAATGCATACAAGGAACAGCGTTCGCCTCGAGAAGAAAAGTGAGTGAACGACTTGATACGCATACTGACCCGCGAAGTCCCAAAAATTGATCTCGTGCACCTTGACGCTACCCGAGCGAGCATCCAATTGATCGAATCGAAGCTGAAAAAGATCGATCCCGACAGTACGATCGTCCGGGTGCTCGAGTGATGGTTCGAGTTTGGTAAGCGATTTTATCATGCTTGTCTTTCCGGCGCTTCCTGTCCCGACGACACACACTTTTCGTCGTAGTATAGCGTTCTTGGACTTCTTGAGCTGACCAATATACATTCGAGTACTCTGTACACCTTGAAGAACGTTCTCGATCGGGATAGATGTGAAGGATTGGTTACACCTTCGCTCTTCTTCCCAAAGCATCGCGCAGAGTCGAAGGCTTGGTGCTTCTGGGATCGCCTCACCATTTTGAATCATCTCGTCGCAAACCTTGTCCCACGTCGCATTGTGAACTATCAGTTGCTGAACAATATCCAAGACATCATCTTCCAAACCCCGATCAACTGGAGTTTCCAATAAAAGACTGTGTAGTGGAGTTCGTCGATTCTAGTAACCAACATGGCTTTCGTCCGTGAGTAACGATGCGGTGAAAATCCTCAAGTGATACCCACCTTGTCGTGTACTCTAGCGTCACAACCACACTCGAGAAGAATAACCACAACCTTCGCCTGTCGCTCTCGGCATGCCACGTGTAACGGAGTCGAGCCGTCCTGAATCGTCACACACACGCGCGCACACACACACACTGAATCTGAGTCTGCTCCCCGACCATAAAGACAGGGTCGTTACCTCCGTGCGCGCATTCAAGTCGCACTTGGCTTGAATGAGCAGCCTCGCGACCTCCGTATCTCCCGCCCACGCCGTCCAATGCATCGGCGTCCACCCGTTCTAGTCATCACCGATAGAAATTCAGCTGTCATCAAATCAATGAGGAAAAATGAACCGTTTCTCCATCGACGCACTTGTTCTCGAGCATTCACGTCGCAGTTGGCCTCCAGCAGCAATCTGACAATCTCCACGTTGCCTTCAAACACAGCCGAGTGCAACGGCGTGCGTCCGTTCTACAAACACATAAGTGTCAAACATCGTGCAAAATTCAAACTGACACCCCTCCCGCAACGCACGCCCATCTGTGAGTTCACATCGACTTGCCCGCTTCCCAGCAGTCGTTTCACGGCCTCGACGTCTCCGTAAAAGCCCGCGTCGCGCAGTTGTTCGTTCGGCGACTTGAGATTCTTTGCTTGGTTCCTAGTATCGTACTCGTCATACTCCCAGTCTACTACGTCCGCACTTGGTGGTGCGGCCGCAGTGTGGCCCAATAGGATCGCGACTTGCTTGTGGCCGTTGGCGAGCGCCAACGCCAACGCCGACTTGCCCTCCTGGAGAGCCACGACGTGAGCGCCTCGCCGGATCACGCGAGCTGTCTCCACTCACCGACGTCTGGAGCGCCGCATTGGCGTGTGCGTGCAGCAGCAGCGCGACGACGTCGAAACGGCCTTGGTCGGCGGCCAAATGGAGAGGCGTCCACATGTCCTAGTTTAGGACCCACTATGTCAGCCGCGCTTGCGTTCCAACGTTGGAATGAATGAATCTCGCGGCCCCCACCGAGGCGCGGGCGTCCACGGCGGCGCCATGTTCCAACAGAATGGCGACCACGCCAGCGTGCCCTTGAGCTGCCGCGCCGTGTAATGCCGTCCAGAGGTTCTGCGTGCACACGTGGTGTTAGTACGGAGCGAGGCGGGCTTCGGATGTTCCGACGCCAACGTACGCCAACGTTGGCGGCGTCCACGGGGACCCCGCGCGCGAGTAACCGGCGCACAGCAGCCACGTCCCCGCACATGCTCGCGCGTAACAAGCCGCCAACGCCAACGTTGGTGGCCGCTGGCGGCCGGAACCACGACGAGAGCATTTCTCCGGATGGGCTTGGATTTCCGGAGAGGTGGAAAATCGCTTTTTCCTGGAGACAGAGTGAATCGTCCCTTGTTTGATGTAGTACGAGGGACAACGCTGATATATTAATTGATAGGGTTTGGTGGGCATTCGAATATTAATTGGACGAGGTTTTGAGGCGTGAGCTTCGCTCGCTCGTGTGCTTGTTCGTGTCATGCAGGGATAGCATTATCAGCCAATTTCTATGATTTTATCAGCCTCAACTTTCATTACATTCGCATTTAATTATCGACCCGCACTTAAGAATTGGGACCACAATTCCTTTTTTCCACGGCGAAAAACTCGGTAATCAGCCTCACGCCGACGGCGACCATGCCGTTAATTTGGGCGCGGCGACTCTCAGCGCCGCTGGCTGATAATGCGTGGATACTCTGCGGCGCAGCATAGAGAAGTCAACACTTCGCGTCAATTCGACGTTATGAAAGAGCTAGATCCTCGAATGGAAAAGTGATGAGGAACAATGTTGCTGGCCACAAACGCGGTCTTTCACATTGCCGATCTGTGACTAGTGTCACTAAAATGAGAGAATACTTCAGAGTACCGGTTAATTTGAAGTAATTGCCGCAAGTTATAACCAAACGAACTTATACATCCTTTGAAATTGATCCATCATGTTATGAATATCCTGAGTATTAGTGTAAACGTTATAGGAGGTTTGCCATCCCTGTGTCATGGGCATTCCGCAGGCTGGGGGATGCCCCGCTGCGCTGGGGTCCCCAGCGCAGCTCAGGTGTCCAAGACGCGCATTCTCGAGGGTCAAATTTACAAAAGAATAGATAACGAGCTGGTCGCAGCAGAGAACGAACGATAAGTATTTTTCTTGAGCAACTTTTGGAATTGGCGATTTGCCCTGCAGATCGTAGAGATGAAGCCAATGGGATGGGATCAGCTGGAGATCTCGCAGGGAATGTCTACTGTGTACATAGTGGCGCGATGTTCACTGCAGATGTGAGATGAATTCGAAGGGTTCGACCGGAGTTGTGGGGACTAGTCGACGTTTCTCTGAGGGATGATCTCTTTTGTTTGCGAGAATGCGTGATCCAATGTACTACATGCCTAACGCTTGTATCATCAAGATTCTCGATTTATTGTGCCTTACAACTGGAGGTCGCCTTTTTCCATCACTTGACACGAAGGAGAAAGTACGAGATCGAAGATGCGTGCAATGCATTTTAAAGAATGAGAAGCGAGATTTCACAAGTACGCCATGAGCACCGAACCAACTAGCGTAAGCGAGTGCAGAGATGGGTCTGAGTGACAAGGCGATTCACAAACACCTGGTTCGTTCGCTTGTCCTCACGTTGATCAGAAGTCGTATCATCAACGAGCTCGGTATTTTCCGATACGGTTGTGAGCGTCGGGTTCCTCAAGTGGACAGTAGGACCGTGGTGTGTTTGGGGCGTCGTCTCCGAGTCATCGGTTGACTCCGACAACTCGACTTCGTCATATACACTGTGTCTGCAGCCCATGGATATGGAGTATGAGTCTCGCGTATCTTGGCGTTTTGTTTTGCGACTTGGCTGGAGGTCAGTTGTGTCCCCGAGCGCAGCTTTTTTAATGATGATGGACATCACTTGGATTGAGCTCCCGTGTATTCCGCTCCACGTGCCTCGTTCGCCTATAAACGATGGATTTTCATGTTTAACCATCACTCACTGTCAGTCCAGTGGAAACCTCAAGTTGATGAAATTGGTTCCCTTCGCCTCAGCGAGACAGCGCAGACAGCACTTGGACCTGAATGGATACACTCAGTCTCACGACATAGATTCCCAACAAACGCGGGACACGAGATTTTTCTCGAGAATGTCTCCGGGTTTTAACCAATCAGGGATTGATTAGTCATTGCTGAGATCTCATTCGCTGTTTATTTGTGGTATTTTCTGTTCTGTTGGCTTGAACGGCAATGATTGCGCCAACCGAAACGATTAGCGATGAAACACGATTGATATTCCTTCAATAGAACGCTCACGAGAAAATTGCATCCCTCTTCGTGTGCGCAATGAGCTCCATGTTCTACATATTACAAGTGGTTTATTCGTTTCGCTGGCATCCTTGCATATCTATCTACTTCTTCCAATCCGGTAACACTGCCAAGGATGAGGGAGCCTGGATCAGAAGTTGATACCCAGCATGCTTCTCTGCTTTTGTCGTGATGATGCAAACTTTCCTCTTTCTCCCCGACGGCAATGATGGTAGTCCAACACTCGCACGGGTGATCGCACAGAATGACGATAACAAAAAGCTACTCGCACGCGATAAAGAACGTTCTCCGGTTCTTTGTGAAAAATCAGGCGATCTTGTCGGGACGATGTAATCAGTATATTGGTGCACATACCAGAGCTTCACGAACACTTTCGAAGCTGCTGTCTTCTCTTCGCAGTTCAAATTCTCATTCCGATGGGTTGCACGCAGAGTGCAGCAGTGCTGACTGGTGTGATTTCCAGTACGAAACATGGCGAGGGCGACAGTCGTGTCCAGACCCTTCGCACGGCATCTCAGTCGAGTGTCATGACGCTTCCGTCGTTATCAGAGGACGCTCAATTCACCGCAGAAGCCGACCGAGACGAAGCCAAGACCAACGGAATCAAGCAAATCTACCTCAACCAACTTGTTGCTCAGCGAGCACTCCACTCCATGATGCGTTAGCGCAAATGCGCCTCAAACGTTTTATCCACATGCGCTCAGCCTGTCTACGTTTCATACATTGATACAATACTAGTTGAACGGCAAGTCGAGCGAGAGATTTGACTCATAATGCTAGTGAAGAACATCGTTCAGCACGATCGGTGATGGTCATGATCAAAGTTGGAGTTTATTGCGTTACATCGGTGCGGACAACTGTAGAAGGCCGAGTTGATCGATTATCATTGCTATTTGATCATTCTTCGTCTTCGCGACGTGATGGACGGTAAGAACGAGAGACCCGTCCTGTGAGTACTAGTAAGATTAGCAACGGCGTCGGATCTCTACACTGTTGCCATTAGGGTTAATTGGGACGTTTTGGTCCGCCAGGTAAGGCTGTGAAACGATTTTAAGGCGATCTATCTTACGCATACGCATCCGAACGACCATTTAATCGAAGTGCAGTGTATACAGTATCTATTATTCCCGTTTTATGCCGTGGCCGACTCGACCAGCTTGCTGTAGATGCCGCCGAGCGCCATCAGCTCGGCGTGTGAGCCTTGCTCCGCGATCTTGCCGCCACTCACCACGCAGATCTTGTCCGCCTTGCGGATCGTCGACAGCCGGTGCGCGATGACGATCGTCGTGCGTCGCTGGAGCGCCATGACCTTGTCCAGCGCCTCCTGCACGACTTTCTCGCTCTCCGAGTCGAGCGCACTCGTGGCCTCGTCCAGCAGCAGCACGTTCGGGTTCTTGAGCACGGCACGTGCGATGGCGATGCGCTGCTTCTGACCGCCAGACAGCTGCTCGCCCTTCATGCCCACCTGCGTCTCGTACCCGTCGGGGAACTTCATGATAAAGTCGTGTGCGTTGGCCATCTTGGCGGCAGCCTCGATCTCGGTTTGCGACGGCTGCGACTCGAGTCCGTACGCGATGTTCTGTGCGATCGTGCCGATGAAGAGCGTTGGTTCCTGGCCCACGAGACCGAACTGGCTGCGTAACCACTGTAAGTTGAGATTCTTGATGTTGCGTCCGTCAAGAAGGACTTCTCCCTCCAGCGGATCGTAGAATCGCTCCAGCAGCGAGATGCACGTCGACTTGCCACCGCCCGAAGGTCCGCAGAACGCGACAGTCTGTCCTGGTTCGATCGTAAGGTTGTAGTTCTTGAGCACGCTGACTTCGGGTCGCGTTGGGTATCGGAAGGCGATGTTCTTGAACTCGATCTTGCCTTGCACCGACGACGGTCGTTCGCCATCTTCTCCGAAGGAATCGATCGGGAGTTCGCGGTCACGAAGCGCGAACAAAGCTGCTCCAGACTTGAATGCGTGCTCCGAGCTGGCGAGAAACGATGCAGCAAACCCGACTCCTTGTGCAGACATCATGACCGCCATTAGAGTTCTCATCATCTCAACGAACGTGATGTCACCGTCTCGGACAAGTCGCCCGCCGTACCAAAACACGAATGCGTACGTGCCGAAGACAATGAATGAGCCAAACCCGAAGGCGAGGCCATTAATTTTGGCGTCCCTCGTCCCACTTCGAAGCGGTGCCTCGAGCAGGGTGGCAAACTTGTCGTGCAGGCGCTTTTCGAGGCCAAGGGAGACGACTGTGCGCATGTTGCAGAGTGTCTCGGACGCGTGGTTGCCCACCTCTGAGAGCTCCGTCGAAAGCACACCAGTTCCTGGTCGCGTTCGCACCGAGTTCGTCCGGACAGCTTCGTTGATAATGAGCAGCGGGAAGACGACGAGCATGATCAAAGACAACAGCCAGCTGCCAAGAGTGAACGAAATGATCATCGCGGCGGAGAAGGAGAATATGCATTCGAAGACGCGCCCGAGCGTGTCGCCCGAGATGCTGCTCATGTTGATCGCGAAGGTCGCGAGATCGGCCGTCAACGCGCCCGTGCCATGGTCCTTTCGATCGAAGAACGCGATATTTTGACGGCACAGCGCCGTGAACTGGATCAGGCGCACGCGCGTCGTCAATTTGAAGCCCATACTTCGAAATGTGAAGCACACTGTCGCGTTAAGTGCCCACATGACGATGGTCCCGACCAGATAAAAGATTGCGTACTTGGTCACATCATCTTCCAATGAATCCAAGTACGAGCGGTCTCCGCTCTCCTCGTATTGCGCGTACTTTTTGATCATCGAGGTCAATAATTGTGAAATCAGAAGCGCGGAAACGGGCATTGACAAGCCAGACACACAAGAAGCAAACAATCCCGTAACGAAGAGCCTACGCTCCGGTCGGCTGAGTTCCATCGCGTCGAAAATTGTAAACTTCGTGCTGGCGGTGTTCTCGTCCCCGTCGATGTCTTTTGTCACGACGGCAGACACATCCGCGTGGCTAGTTGTCGATGAACGGATGCTGCGCTGCCGCAGTGTTGATTCTTTGAGTGATGTTCTTGAATCGTCATGTGAGAACGCTGACTCGACAGAGTCATTGGTCTCAGAGCTCGGATGTCCTTCCTGAATTGTGTAGAGATTGTTGTACACCCCACCGTCGATTCCCATCAACTCAGCGTGTGTGCCTTCTTCGACCACGCGGCCGCCAGATAGCACCACAATTTTGTCTGCGCGACGTACCGTCGACAGCCGATGCGCGATCACGATCGTCGTCATGTGGGTCTTGTCCATCAAATCATTCAGCGCGTCCTGCACCACACGCTCGCTCTGTGCATCCAGCGCACTCGTGGCCTCGTCCAGCACAAGGATCTTCGGGTTGCGTACGATAGCGCGCGCAATAGCGATGCGCTGCTTCTGGCCACCAGACATGGACACGCCTTTCTCGCCCACGAGCGTGTCGTACTGCTGCGGCAGCGTCGAGATGAAGCTGTGCGCGTTGGCCATCTTGGCGGCTGCGATGGCCTGTTCTCGCGTCACGTTCTCGCCGCCAGCCATGATGTTCTCCAGGATCGTCTGTGCAAAAATAACACGGGCTCCTGTGACACCACGCCGATCTGCGAGCGCAGCCACTTGAGGTTGAGCGAGCTGATGTCGCGGCCGTCAAGCAACAACTGGCCGCGCTGAGGGTTGTAGTATCGCTCGAGCAGCGAGATGAGCGTGCTCTTGCCTCCGCCGCTTGCGCCGACGAAGGCGACGGTTTGTCCAGCGTCGATGGTGACGTTGTATCCTTGGAGAATGGGTGCGTCGAGTCGAGTTGGGTAAGCAAAGTGGAGGTCGATGGCTTCGATGCGACCTTCGCAGGATGGTGGGATGATACCTTCGTTTTTGGATGCATCGATGGCCGAGGGCGTGTCGAGGATCTTGTAGAGACCTGCAGCGGCACCGCGGGCCTCAGCGACCACGGTAAGACTTGGTGAGATGAACGCGATGGCCATCGTTCCGAGCATGACTGCGAAGAATCCTTGGAAGACGTGCATTGGAGTTGCCTTGGCTTCAGATACTCTCCAGCCTCCGTACCACAGACCAGTTGCATACATGAGCCACGTGCTGGAGACGAAGAACCCTACAATCACGCACGCCACTCGCACAGTTTGGCTGTGGATGTCCTCGATGACTAAGCACTTCTGGTGGTATGCCTGAACCGCTCGCTTCTCCGCAGTCAGAGAAGCCACTGTGCGGATAGACCCCAAAGTCTCCTCCGCGATAGCTCCAGCTTCTGCGTAGAGTCTCTGTGCGAGCTCAGTCTTGGCTTTCACGAGTGCGAACAGAATGGCCCCCGAGATGGCCATAAGTGGCATCACGCACATCATCACTAGCGTCGTGTCCCAGCCTTTGATGAAGCCGATGACGTATCCAGCGAGGAACTGGCATGCGTACTTGATGGCTTCGCCCAGTTTGCTTCCCATGCCGTCCTTGATCCTGACGGTGTCACCTGTGAGCCGAGTCTGCAGCTGCATTGCGTCGTGCTTGTCGTACCAGGCGATATCCATGTAGAGCATATGACGAAGCGCCTCCGTGCGCAGTTTTTTCATCTGGCTCTCGGCCGATGTGGTCAACAGGGTATACGAGAAATAGTCAACCACGAAGAGTCCAGTAGCAACGAGAAAATAGTCAAGTGCGGCCGAGTTGACCATGTCGGTGTCGACGCCACCATCCGCTTGCTGGAATGCCGAAATGGCCTTGCCAAAAACGAGCGACATGCAGACGTAGAGCACACCACTGCTGCCTGCGCAAAAAGCTCCAATCGCGAGGCAGAGTTTGTCGTACGGTGTCGCGAAGCGATAGAGAGCAGCGAAAGGCACAGGCGGATCGACGGCGTCATCGTCGTGCTTTTCGCTGGGGTCGCTTGAAACTCTTTTGGGTGATTGGATCTTGGAGAACCGCTGCGGATCCGCTTCACCGCGGGGCGTGAGAGCCTCAGCAAACGAAGAGAAGTGAGGTGAGTCCATGGGCATCGAGTCAATTTGCTCTCGTTGTGCGCAACGCAAGATGAATTGGAAACTGAGGCAGGCTTCCAGACGGATGTGCAGTGACACACCGGATACCGAGATTACAGAAGAGTGGCTTGCTGTAATCAGGGAGGGGTTGGTAAGTTCATGGCTGTACTAATCGGACTTTTTTGTTGATAACATCTGTAAATTACTATATCGTTTTATACGTAAAAGTAAACTGCAACTCCATCGGATTTTGAAATATCATACCGCTAGATACCGATTAGTGTTGTTAAACGTCCGGTGTGGGTTGAATTCATTCCAGAGCCAGGCGATCTCAAGTTGTTGATGGCTCGCAACAACCAACCTTGCGCAGACCAAACATGGTGATGAGGTTCAACAGACGCAATTTACTTGAAATTTTTCATCAATATCATGCGAGGGCAAAAATTTGTTAAAGGGGGCGGGATTCTTGCGATTTGTCTCGCATTCGACGCGTCAATGGGTGTGCATGTGACGTTCCAGAGACCGACCTCGATGTGTTTGTCGAAGAACCTCTGCCGACTTGAGTCCTCGTACTATCGAGTTGTGGGGTTGGTCTTTGATACGACAAGAATGGGTAATCTATTCATCTTTATCCCGCACAGTATTAATACTTCATTCATCATTGATGATGGTGATAAAGATGAAGCTTGCTGCATTTAGATTTGCAATCAGGTCATGGTGCTATATTCAACCGTCGAAAAGCTCCATCATTAATTGCCGAGTACATGTGAGTCACTCTATAAAAGTACTATATTGACTGATACGAAGCATTTTTCCCCCTGGAAATGCGAAAATACTGAAATCATGACGACCACGTCGACAATCACCATGAGACGTGAGGAGCTGGCGCTTAGTGGGTCTCCTTTCGGTTGCCGCAGTGTCCAACTCCTTCCGCAATGCAAAAACAAAAGGGGAATTCTCATTTTACGGCCGTATTTTTGAAATAATAGCAAAGTCCGATTCCTCATTCAGCAACCAGTTGCAACCAAACCGGGAGAGTCGTGCTATCCACTGTACCATTGGTACTTTTTGTACCATGTATACTTTTCGTACCCTTGAAACAAACCATAGCCCGTAAACCCGTTTGACCGTATGCACAACGCTTACTCAACTCAACTCTGCTCGTACCACCACCGACGTCTCAGCCACCACTATCACAGCCGTCGGGCGACGATGGGACTGTCGCAGACAGCGCGACAGAGCAGGAAACGCCTCCTCCAACACCAGTTCGTCGTTCTCAGCGTGCGGCGCGAGGTGCGACTCGCAAGCGTTCACGCCGTGTTTAGTCGTGTACCCATAGTGTATATGGTAAATGCTGGCTACAAGGTATGAAATGTTAACAGCCGACTGGCGGTTATAAAAGGTCTACTGGTTACGGGTTGTGTGTTGGTCAAATGTTCTGTACTGGTACCAGCAGTGAGGGTAATCGGACGGCTCCATTTTGCTATTATTTCAAAAATAGGGCCGTAAAATGAGAATTCCCCAAAACAAAAATATGAGACGTGATCATGGTGGCAATCATCTTGAAGATGATGACGTTGATCATTATAGCGATCAGATAAGAATCATCACGACGAGAATGAGAGCGGTCGTAGAGATATTCGCAGTCTCATGTTGTAGAAGATGTCCACATAACATGTGGACATCTAATCAGCATGTTTTCCTTTGCCCTTGAACTGGAGGTCGATTGAATCACAATTAATGAGGTTATTTATTATGGTATAACCCGCCTTCATGACTCATTAATTGTGATTCAATCGACCTCCAGTACAAGGGCAAAGGAAAACTTGCTGATTCATGAAGAGAGGGATGGTGATGGATCTGAAGTCTATTGATCGCAATATATGTACTCTAAAAGCTCATGCCCGAACTTGCCGTGGGTCATCCTGGCTGAACAGCCAGGGCTATGAATCGGAAGCGGCGAGCTGTGGCAGGCGCGCATCGCAAGGCCTACCCCAGTGAGATCGCGCCGGTCATTGTCATGTGAGGCTTGAAGGCCTTCAAGTAGGCCTCTACGGGCAGCTTGATTGTTGGTGGTGGTGGGTTCGGTGAGACTGGCCGCAGAACTCTACTGAGTTTCAGCTGAAGAAATGGTCGAACAAGCAAGCTGAACTTCTTTCTTTTGTTTTTTTCTTTTGAAGTTGGAGTCTATTGTGTTACAACTGTGTGAACAACGATAGCTAGACATGCAAAATACAAGGGAATGACCCTGGGCCTATTGAAGAGTGGAGGCCTGCCACTGGAAGAAGTCACCAGGGAGAAGTTGGGGAAGTCCGCGCCACTCAGGGCGGTCGGACGGATGGAACGTGTGGAGGCTGCACTTGGAGTCCATCGCAACGTTTGCCGCGTAGTCGGCCATCTTGTTGAACTCACGGAGGTGATGACGCCATGTGAGTACATGTAGACGGTCGGCGATGAGGCGGGAAGGGTTGTAGAGCGTACGGAGGCGCTCATTTTGTGGTGGTCGATACTGGGAAATCTGCCGAAGGATGAGTTGGCTGTCGCCGATGACCGTTAGAGGGGTCCATCGGTGTTGCTCAGCCGCAGTGAGACCGACGTAGAGCCCATAGTATTCAGCTTAGTTGTTGGTAGTTGAGCTCGCCGGGAGGCTTGTGGCTGCACCAAGCAAGCTGAACGAAAGCATCTGTGATGGGGTGAGGCAATTCGAACATCAATTGAAGCCTAGCTAACGCAAGCGTACGCAAGGGTGCGTCTGGGTGACTAGTCGGTTTCCAGACGCTTCACTCGATCAGTATTGCTCGCGTTGGTTAGGAGTCGTATCATCGACTGTCGATCGTGCGATAGCACACAATTGTACGTTCCAATACCGAGCTAGTCGAATCGGCAAGCTCGGTATTGGAACGTACTGTACGATTGTGTGCTATTGGTTTATGATGAGAACTCGACTTCATTTTTTACTCTGTGTCTGCAGTCAGAGGAGTGTCAGGGTCTTGGCTTGAGATCGATTTGGATAGCTCTGAGTAGCTTATTAAATGAGGCTGATGCGGATTTACACATTTGGATGTCGAGGAAGAAGCGAAGGGGTGCACGCTAAACGAGGGAAATCATAAAGAAGGGCAACATTCCAAGAAAACGATCCCGAAACCGTTGGAGGGTCTCCATGGTTTGGTCGTCACGAACGATTCTCGTGATTTTAGGCATCTAAGAAGAACAAATGGACTGACAATTCACCCTCAGTGGTGTGTCTTGACGTCACGTGTGATTTGGCGTAACAACGTTTGTAAGCTACGACTTTCATCAGGTTGAAGAGACACTGACTGTGGATGAAACCACTCGCTACTCGATCGATTCGCCGACGCAACATTCTTATCCAACCGATTTCACAAATGTGCTTCAAGTTGGCTTCGAGCTCTCCCCGATCTAATGGTTAGTAGGAAAAGTAAAAATTTGAAAGACCAAAGGGTTCACATTACTATTCGAAGAAGAGAGAGTCTCATGAAAGCTTGAGTAATGACCGGTCACATATCTGGCTTGGACAGACATTCAAGTATCGATGTACAAAAGGCAGAATAATATAAGCTGGGCGTGAAGGAAATCTCAAAGAGAGATGAAATACTCTGAATTGAAAATAGCACAAATTAACAGCGGATGAGATCTCAGAAATGACTAATCATCCACTAGCGTTTGTAAAGAAAGTCTCGCGTCCCTCGTGTGTCGGGAATCACATCGCAAATTAACTGACATGCCTGTGTGTTATGCAGAACACAGATATCCACGTGCTATCCGCTCTGTCTCGTTGAGACCAAACGAACCAATTTCATGAGTTTCCTTTGGGCTGACGGAAGTGATGGCACACTTTAGTACGATAGTTTTTGCAAGGCGAAAATACCCTTCTGTACAAGAACTTTGTATCGTGACTCCTAAGGTGTAACCTCTGATTATCGAAGGATTCGCACTTCATTTGAAGCTGATAGTAAGTCGGCAGAGTACACACACAACACGCGTAAGCTACGCAAAGCACATCCGTAACGACAGTATGGCGACAAGCTTCGAACTGATGCATTTTGGCCCCTATCCCAGAGAGTAAATAAAGGCTTATCACCCAGCAGCACAACCTGGTGCTCTCTAGTGATACTGATAACAGTGATGATGATGATGCTGAAGTTAATTGAATTCAACAAGTGGACCTCATCATCTACTGGGTTTCAAGAGAGTGATGATGATGCAAGTCAATTGAGTTCATCTTCTGAATCCCAATCGGGTTACAAAAGAGTCCAGACTGCCTTCCAAACCGTCAAAGTTTCGATCACAATCACAACCATTTCACCCAAAAACAAAACGTGGCGTTGGTAGAGTACATGAATAGATTAATTGAGCTTTACGCATGTTTGAGACTCCAGGAGTCCGCATAGGTAGTGGAATGGTGGGCCATCGCGAGAAAATGAAAGTGAGCCGTAGGCCACGCGCGTGCGCCAGAGCGAATTTTTCCAACACCCACTCAAATAAAAAACATCTTTACCAGAAGTGCACAGTATGTCAATTATTCCCGTCTTATGCCGTGGCCGACTCGACCAGCTTGTGGTAGATGCCGCCGAGCGCCATCAGCTCGGCGTGCGAGCCTTGCTCCGCGATCTTGCCGCCACTCACCACGCAGATCTTGTCCGCCTTGCGGATCGTCGACAGCCGGTGCGCGATGACGATCGTCGTGCGTCGCTGGAGCGCCATGACCTTGTCCAGCGCCTCCTGCACGACTTTCTCGCTCTCCGAGTCGAGCGCACTCGTGGCCTCGTCCAGCAGCAGCACGTTCGGGTTCTTGAGCACGGCACGTGCGATGGCGATGCGCTGCTTCTGACCGCCAGACAGCTGCTCGCCCTTCATGCCCACCTGCGTCTCGTACCCGTCGGGGAACTTCATGATAAAGTCGTGTGCGTTGGCCATCTTGGCGGCAGCCTCGATCTCGGTTTGCGACGGCTGCGACTCGAGTCCGTACGCGATGTTCTGTGCGATCGTGCCGATGAAGAGCGTTGGTTCCTGGCCCACGAGACCGAACTGGCTGCGTAGCCACTGTAAGTTGAGATTCTTGATGTTGCGTCCGTCAAGAAGGACTTCTCCCTCCAGCGGATCGTAGAATCGCTCCAGCAGCGAGATGCACGTCGACTTGCCACCGCCCGAAGGTCCGCAGAACGCGACAGTCTGTCCTGGTTCGATCGTAAGGTTGTAGTTCTTGAGCACGCTGACTTCGGGTCGCGTTGGGTATCGGAAAGTGATGTTCTTGAACTCGATCTTGCCCTGCACCGACGACGGTCGTTCGCCATCTTCTCCGAAGGAATCGATCGGGAGTTCGCGGTCACGAAGCGCGAACAAAGCTGCTCCAGACTTGAATGCGTGCTCCGAGTCTGCGAAGAATGATGCTTGGGCCCCGACCCCTTGCGCTGCCATCATGATGGCCATCAAAGTTCGCATCATTTCGACGAACGAGATGTCGCCGTCGCGAACGAGCTTGCCGCCGTACCAAAACACGAACGCGTACGTGCCAAACACAATGAAAGAACCACATCCGAACGCGACAGCGTTGATTTGAGCTTCTCGTCGACCACGGTTTAGCGGCACGTCCAAGAGAGAGGCAAACCTGTGATGGAGGTGGTCCTCAAGGCCCAAAGACACAACCGTCCGCATGTTGCAGAGCGCCTCCGATGCGTAAGCTCCGACTTCAGACAGTTCAGTGGACACGCCAGAGGCTACTCGAGTTGCTCGTGATCGCACAGCTTCGTTGATGATCAAAAGAGGGAAGATGACGAGCATAATCAACGAGAGTAGCCAGCTACCGAGTGCAAAGGAGATCACCAATGCGGCCGCAAACGTGAAGAACGCCTCGACCACGCGGCCTAGCGTATCGCCCGAGAGAGGCGCCATGTTAGTTGCAAACGTCGACAGATCGGCCGTCAATGCACCAGTGCCGTGCTCTTTCTCATCAAAGAATCCAATGTTTTGCCGACAGAGAGCCGTAAACTGGATCATGCGAACGCGTGTTACGAGCTTTTGCTGCATGAAGCGGAAACAAAAAGTCGCTGTCGACTTGAGACCCCAAAGCACAAAGGCACCGCCCACGTAGAACGCCCCATACTTGGTCACGTCGTCCGATAGTGAATCGAGGAACGAATCGTTCCCCGTAGCCTCGTACTGACTGTACTTGTGGACCATGGATGTCAACAATTGAGATATTAACAGCGCCGAAATCGGCATGGCGAACCCAGCGATGGCCGATACGAGCGACCCGAGCGTGAACAGATTGAACTCGGCGTGGCTGAGCTCCATAGCATCAAATACAGTAAATTTCTTGTCAGTGGCGGCCCGGTCGCTGCTGTTCACTGGTAAAATCTCGTCGAACTCGTTCGCACTGCCGATGGAGCTAAGGCGAAGTTCAGATTGAGTCGACTCTACGCGGCTTCGCCCCGCTATGCTTTCTTCAGGTGACGTTGTTCCGTCTTGAATCGTGTACAGTTTGTTGTAAACTCCGTCATCAATTCCCATCAACTCAGCGTGCGTGCCTTCTTCGACCACGCGGCCGCCAGACAGCACCACAATTTTGTCTGCGCGACGCACCGTCGACAGCCGATGCGCGATCACGATCGTCGTCATGTGGGTCTTGTCCATCAAATCATTCAGCGCGTCCTGCACCACACGCTCGCTCTGTGCATCCAGCGCACTCGTAGCCTCATCCAGTACAAGGATCTTCGGGTTGCGTACGATAGCGCGCGCAATAGCGATGCGCTGCTTCTGGCCACCAGACATGGACACGCCTTTCTCGCCCACGAGCGTGTCGTACTGCTGCGGCAGCGTCGAGATGAAGCTGTGCGCGTTGGCCATCTTGGCGGCTGCGATGGCCTGTTCTCGCGTCACGTTCTCGCCGCCAGCCATGATGTTCTCCAGGATCGTCTGTGCAAATAACACGGGCTCCTGTGACACCACGCCGATCTGCGAGCGCAGCCACTTGAGGTTGAGCGAGCTGATGTCGCGGCCGTCAAGCAACAACTGGCCGCGCTGAGGGTTGTAGTATCGCTCGAGCAGCGAGATGAGCGTGCTCTTGCCTCCGCCGCTTGCGCCGACGAAGGCGACGGTTTGTCCAGCGTCGATGGTGACGTTGTATCCTTGGAGAATGGGTGCGTCGAGTCGAGTTGGGTAAGCAAAGTGGAGGTCGATGGCTTCGATGCGACCTTCGCAGGATGGTGGGATGATACCTTCGTTTTTGGATGCATCGATGGCCGAGGGCGTGTCGAGGATCTTGTAGAGACCTGCAGCGGCACCGCGAGCTTTGGCTATTGCCGTGATACTAGGCGAGATTGCTACGAGCGAGAGCGTGCCGAGTAACACTCCGTAGAAGCCTTGGAACACCTCCATTGGCGTCGCCTTCGCGTGCGAGACGCGCGAGCCACCGTACCAGAGACCAGCTGCGTACATGATCCAGGTACTCGCCATGAAAAAGCCGAGGATTAGAGACGCGACCTTCACGAGCTGAATGTTCATCTCTTCGACAAGGAGGTTCTTCTGGTGATATGCCTCGATCACTCGCTTCTCAGCCGTCAGGGAGGCAATTGTTCGAATGGATCCGAGCGACTCTTCCGCGATCGCACCGCCTTCAGCGTAGAGAGCCTGCGCTGCCTGCGACCGAGTGCGGATCAATCCGAGCAGAACAGCCATCGAGATGGCCATCATGGGCATGACACAAGCCATCACCAGCGTCGTATCCCAACCTTTGACGAAGCCGATCACGTACCCAGCAAGAAATTGGCATCCGTACTTGATGGCTTCACCGAGTTTGTTCCCCATACCATCCCTGATTTTGACTGTGTCACCCGTCAGTCGAGTCTGTAGTTGCATGGCGTCGTTCGTATCGTACCAGGAAATATCCATGTAGAGCATGTGGTGAAGTGCTTCCGTGCGTAGCTTCTTCATCTGGCCCTCGGCCGTCAGACTCAGAAGAGCGTAAGAAACGTAGTCAACGACGAATAGAGCGATCGCAATATAGAGATAGTCCAGTGCGGCCGAGTTGACCTTGTCCTTGTCGACACCGCCGTCTGCTTGCTGAAACGCCGAGATAGCCTTGCCGAAGACCAGCGCCATGCATGGGTATAGCACACCACTAATCGCCGAGCAGAGCACGCCGATCGCGAGGCAGAGTTTGTCAAAGGCCGTCGCGAAGCGGTAGAGCGCGGCGAACGGCACTGGCGGATCTGCCTTCTTCTTCGCTTCAGTAGAGTCGTCGGTCCCATCAAGTTTGCTGCTGGTGGGTTTCGACGAAAGATCGTTTCCCGACACTCCGACCACAACCGTTGAATCCTGACGGTCAGCAGAATCCGCGTCTCGAGGAGTGGTGATAGGGTCGTAGTGACCCGATCGTGGCGAGTCGCCCATGGCAGTCAGAGTTTGGCTATTGGGCTTTCTGGATCGCACAGCAAATTGGAGATTGAGCAATAGATCGGAGCAAATGGCGGGACGCTCGGCACGACCCACGTGACCACACAGCAGTCGAACGAGCGGTGTGTACTTTCCACCAGAATAAACAAAACATCATCACAGAGTGATGGTCTCGGGCAACTTGGTCATCACTCTTGGAGCTCAGTAAGAAAAGTGCTTTTTGGATGATCTAAAAAAGCACTATTTCCACACTCTTCACGACCGAGCCTCAAAACAATGACTATATCATAAAATACAGGTAATCGATGAAAAGGTAGAGGTTAAATTTTAGGCCAATCGTCGAGGACCTTCGGTGAGTCAGCGCCGTTGCTTTCTCGCCATGAACTTGTGCACTCCGGTTTGGTGGAACGTCTGTCTCCCCAGATTCAACTCGGCTCTTAAAGTTGTACACCACGAAGTCACGGCTTTGTCCAAGTTATCCTAAACAAAACAACGATTTCCAAGAGAAACACTCCACATGTTTGCATGTTCTTCATCGGTGGACTTCGATCGAGCTACCGGCCGAAGAACTATCGAGAGAGAGAGAGAGAGCAACGATGGAATGATTAGAAGGTATGTGTTTTGGAATGATTGGTCTTGCGAGATGGACTGCTGTGTAAGGAAGCCAATCTTCAAGCTTGAAGACAACTGACTCCTCCACTTCGTGCGAAGGCTGAAGAAGTTTGTTCGCGAAATTACACCTCGAACTCCACCACAATCAGTTGCCTACACAATTATGTGGACTGCATCACGAAACAGCAGCGTTTCATCACAGTTTTGAACTGGCTCCAAACAGTGATGAAACGCTGCAGTCGCGCGGGCTGTATCTTTCCATCTCAGCGATCACCAAGATCAATCATCTTTCTCAAGAGCAAGACTTGTTCGAGTACTGCATCTCTCTCGGAGGTGACCAAGGTGAACCCTACCAGTGATTCAGTGTGCTTCCCACGGAGGCGACTCTCTTCATATCCGTTCATCGAATATTCGGCTGACTCTCAATTCTCGTATCGCTTCGTCGCAAAGCAGGCTCAGTGGCTCAGTAGCCAGCAGACTGCTGTGATCGCCAAGCGCATCCACTGCATGTCTTGAAGTCGATGCTGTCTTCTCTTTGGAAGATGATTTGATCTGATTCCGTTGTAAACTGGCTGTTTTCTGTCTGCCCAGTCACCAGCTCTGGTCGATGCCTTGTCCAGAATAGCAAAATCAATATGCACGTTCGGATCGAATGCTGGCGACGACCGCCTCAATATACTGAATTGACGAAGACACCACTTGCCCAGATTTCCCATTGGAGACTTGAACTCTATGGCAAATTTGCCGATCTCGGTGGAAGAGGTGTGATCCTCAAGTTGAGGCTCAGACCGACGCGAACAGAGATGTTTTCTCCACCAAGAGGCGGCCTTATCCATGAGAGAACCTTCTACGTGCGATACGCTCCACCGCGGAGTTGATTCATCACTTCGGTGGGATGTGCCGGAGGTACATCAACGGCAGTAAACATTCGAGCCTCCGCATTCAGGTCCATGGGTGAAGCCGCTCAGTCATTCTTCGTTTTCCTCGCAACAGAAGAGAGAGAGAGAGAGAGAGAGAGAGAGAGAGCCACGACGACACCAATGCTGCGAACTTGGGCGACTGCTCTCTTTGCGTCGGCACTGCTTATGGCCTCGGCCGATGCTGCCTGCAACAACTTCTCGACACGCTTCGGCAAGAACCTCGACAGCGTGTGCGTCTGCACAGTGGACTCATGTGACTCAGTCTCGAATGATTACCTCAACCTCAAGAGCGGCCAAGTCGGCGTTTACACGACTTCCCGAGCAGGGGATCGCCTCACGTATACTACCGTCGCCGTGGATGCGACCAAGCCAAAGACAGTGGACCTGTCCATTGACCCGACTCGTCAGTACCAGACGATGCTCGGTTTCGGCGGTGCGTTCACAGACGCCGCGGCCATCAACATCTACAAGCTTTCACCCAAGCTGCAGCAGAAGGTGCTCGATGCTTACTACTCAGTGGATGGCATCCAGTACTCGGTGGGTCGCATCCCAATCTCTTCGACCGACTTCTCTGAGAGCGTCTATTCATACAACGACAACCCTGACGACTTTGCCATGACCAAGTTCTCGATTGATGTGGACCGCGCGCCGCGATCGAACAAACTCAACCTCATCCACCGCGCCCTTGCGATGACGTCGCGCAATCTCTCGATCTTCGCTTCGTCGTGGGCGCCGCCGGTGTGGCTCACACGGGAAAACGTGACGACCAACTGCCACATGAAGGGAGAGCCCGGCGACAAGTACTGGAAGGCTTTGGCGCTATACTACACCAAGGCAATTGAGGCCTTTGAGAACGAAGGAATCAAGATGTGGGGGCTCACGGTGCAAAACGAGCCAATCGAGCCCCTCATCAAACCCAACGCCTGGCAGCAGTTACGCTTCACGCCTGAGCAGGAGCGCGATTTCATCAAACTCGACTTGGGACCGATGATCAAGGCAAAGTTCCCCAACTTGAAGCTCATGGGACACGACGACAACAAGGCCGACCTACCTGACCGTAGCAAGGTCTATGACGATGCCGATGCCATGAAGTACCTGGATGGCGTCGGTATTCACTGGTACAAGAACCTTGATTTCTTTTTCGCGGACTCAGGAGGAGACTTTGGTAAGGTGCTCGACTTCCACAACAAGTACCCGAGCTTGTTCATCCTCGCGACCGAGTCTTGTGAAGGCTACCTACCGAGTGTGATTGGTACGGGTGCCGGAGTCAAGATCCAGGAGCCCGATCAGATTTGGTACCGAGCTGAGAACTATGCGCGTGACATCATCGAGGACATCAACGTATTCACGGTCGGTTGGACCGACTGGAATTTGGCTCTCGACACCAACGGCGGTCCGAACTGGGCCAAGAACTTTGTCGACGCTCCGATCATTGTCGACGAGAAGTCTGGCACCGAATTCTACAAGCAGCCCATGTACTACTACCTCGGCCACTTGGCCAAGTTCGTGCCTCCTGGATCCGTGCGCGTCGAGTTTCCGGCGTTAACTAAGAAGGACTGGGGAGGAAAGCTGCATCGTACGGCGTTCGTCACGCCCGAGAAGCGATATGTGGTGGTGCTGTGTAACCGCGCGAGTGACGCAACGAGTCTCGTGATCCAGGGACCTTCGGGCCAGACAGTGAGTGTGACGCTGCCCGCGCGAGGCATGCAGACCATTATCTTCCCTCCGTCGGCCTAAACATATCCTGTCTTCTCCAACGTAGTGTTTTAAATGTGTAAACAGCATGGAGATTGCTTTTTACTTGAAGTTCACAACTTGACACTGGAGCAGTGTCGAGTTGAGAGCCGCTACCCAAATCCATTCAGGGAGATCCTCGCAAACGACAGTGGATCGAGACTGGCGAAGTGCGTGGTGCTCTGCTCGCAAAGCCATATCGATTGGTACAGTAGGAGTCGTCGTGGCTGATCAAGACGTAATCAATGAGTGACGGTCTTGCTGATGGTTCACCATCACTCAGAGATGACGCCCACCGAGGATTCATCACGACGAGCATCACTCTTCGATTATGTCGCTTGCCGGGTTGCGCTGTACTTGATCTTTGACTGGTCCCATCAATCCAACTCGTCACGATAGCCATCACTCTTCGATTATGTCGGTGGGCAATTTGGCGAATGGGTTGCCTGGTGTTCATATCTCTGTGGTAGGTCTCACCGTCGCTGGTCATCCCGTCTCTGTTTGTGCGTGGCGATGGAAGAGCTCAGCCTCATTCTCCAATTCTCATCCTCAAAGACACGATAAAGCCTTCGAACAAACCCTGACTTCTCATGAGCAACTCTCCGCGTGCGACGCCGTACGCTCAAGCGCGAACGCCTCGGGGTGATCGCGACCATGACGCAGCTATGACGGTCCAGATCTCAGCTGATTCCACGAAGAAAAACACGAGTGAAGGCAACAGTAGCGAGTCGCCTGCTGATAACGAGAAGAACGGGAAGAAGACGCTTGAGCCACCCGTTGCATTCTCAGCGCTCTACCGTTTCGCGACGGCCTATGACAAACTCTGTCTCGCGATTGGCGTACTCTGTGCTGCTGCGAGCGGTGTACTCTTCCCGTGCATGGCGCTGGTCTTCGGCAAAGCAATCTCGGCGTTCCAGCAAGCAGGCGGCGGTGTCGACAAGGACAAGGTCAACTCGGCCGCACTGGACTATCTCTACATCGCGATCGCTCTTTTCGTCGTCGACTATGTTTCCTACACGTTGCTCACAACGACTGCGGAGATCCAGATGAGAAAGCTACGCGCAGAGGCACTTCGCCACATGCTCTACATGGATATCGCCTGGTACGACAAGCATGACGCCATGCAACTCCAGACGCGACTAACGGGAGACACGGTCAAGATCAAGGACGGCATGGGAAGCAAATTAGGCGAAGCCATCAAGTACGGGTGCCAGTTCCTTGCTGGGTACGTCATCGGCTTCATCAAAGGCTGGGACACGACGCTGGTGATGATGGCAGTTATGCCAATGATGGCGATATCCATGGGCTTTCTGCTGGCGACGGTACGCAAATGGTCCGCTGAGTCGCAGATGCGTTATGCTGAAGCTGGAGCAATTGCAGAAGAGACACTGAGCTCGATCCGCACTGTTGCATCGCTAACCGCCGAAAAGCGAGCCATCGAGGCGTACCGTGAAAAGAACGAGGTCGTCGAACGGGACAACATTCGAGTTGTCAAGGTCGCAAGTCTGATCCTCGGCTTTTTCATGGCGAGTACCTGGATCATGTACGCAGCTGGTCTCTGGTACGGTGGTTACCGCGTCTCGCATGCCAAAGCGACACCAATGGAAGTGTTTCAGGGATTCTTCGGCGTGCTCTTGGGGACGATTGCTATAGCCCAGATCTCGCCTGGGATCACTGCAGTTGCCGAGGCTCGCGGTGCCGCTGCAGGTCTCTACAAGATCCTCGACACGCCCTCGGCCATCGATGCATCCAAAAATGAAGGTATCATCCCACCGTCCTGCGAAGGCCGCATCGAAGCGATCGACCTCCACTTTGCTTACCCAACTCGACTCGACGCACCCATTCTCCAAGGATACAACGTCACCATCGACGCTGGACAAACCGTCGCCTTCGTCGGCGCAAGCGGCGGAGGCAAGAGCACGCTCATCTCGCTGCTCGAGCGATACTACAACCCTCAGCGCGGCCAGTTGTTGCTTGACGGCCGCGACATCAGCTCGCTCAACCTCAAGTGGCTGCGCTCGCAGATCGGCGTGGTGTCACAGGAGCCCGTGTTATTTGCACAGACGATCCTGGAGAACATCATGGCTGGCGGCGAGAACGTGACGCGAGAACAGGCCATCGCAGCCGCCAAGATGGCCAACGCGCACAGCTTCATCTCGACGCTGCCGCAGCAGTACGACACGCTTGTGGGCGAGAAAGGCGTGTCTATGTCTGGCGGCCAGAAGCAGCGTATCGCTATTGCGCGCGCTATCGTACGCAACCCGAAGATTCTTGTGCTGGACGAGGCCACGAGTGCGCTGGATGCACAGAGCGAGCGTGTGGTGCAGGACGCGCTGAATGATTTGATGGACAAGACCCACATGACGACGATCGTGATCGCGCATCGGCTTTCGACGGTGCGTCGCGCAGACAAGATTGTGGTGCTGTCAGGTGGTCGGGTGGTAGAGGAAGGGACGCACGCTGAGTTGATGGGAATTGATGACGGAGTTTACAACAATCTCTACACAATTCAGGAAGGACAAGCGTCCGAGGAAGCTGAAGGGGCGTACACGAGTGGGACGACTAGCTCAATAGCTCGTCAACGTAGCACCCGTTCGTCGCGAAGTAGCCACGATGACCGTCCGATTCAGGCGTCTGATGTTAATGATTCCTATAGCAGCAAAAGCAAGCGCTTCTCAGTGCTGGATGCGATGCAGCTAAGCCAACCCGAGCGAAGACTTTTCAACATTGGAGCGTTTGCATCTGCAATGTCTGGCTTTGCGATGCCGCTGTCGGCTTTATTGATCTCGCAGCTGCTTACTTCGATGATTCAAAAGTATGGCGAGTACGAAGGAACCGGGGATCGTACGTTTCTAGACTCAATGTCGGACGATGTGACGAAATACGGTGCAATCTACGTGGGTGGCGCATTTGGTGTATGGATTGCTCGATCGACATCCTCCTATTGCTTCCGATTTATGCAGCAAAAGCTAACGACGCGAGTGCGAACGATTCAGTTCACGGCTCTCTGTCGCCAAAACATAGCGTTCTTCGACCAGAAGGAGCATGGCACCGGTGCGCTCACGGCTGATCTCTCCACGTTTGCGACCAACATGTCCCCTCTGTCAGGGGATACGCTAGGTCGTGTCGTCGAGTCGGTCTTCACATTCGCCGCCGCGATGGTCATTTCGTTTGCCTTTGGGAGCTGGTTGCTCTCGCTCATCATGCTCATCATCTTTCCGCTTCTGGCGCTCAGCGAAGGTCTTCGCACCCGATCTGTGCGCCAGGCCTCCAGTGTCTCGGACGAACTATCTGCTGTCGGCGCCCACGCGTCGGAGGCTCTGTGCAACATGCGCACAGTCGTGGCTCTCGGCTTGGAAGATCGCCTCCGGGACAAATTCGCACTTCTTTTGGACGCGCCGCTCAAGCATGGTCGCCGTGAATCCCAGATCAACGGGTTGGCCTTTGGGTTCGGCTCTTTTATCGTCTTCGGAACATATTCGCTGGTGTTTTGGTACGGCGGCAAACTCGTTCGCGACGGCGACATCTCGTTCGTCGAAATGATGCGAACTCTGATGGCAGTCATGATGTCTTCACAAGCAGTTGGCGCAGCTGCCTCCTTCCTTGTCGACTCAGAGCATGCATTCAAGTCTGGAGCAGCTTTGTTCGCGCTTCGTGACCGCGAACTCCCGATCGATTCCTTCGGAGAAGATGGCGAACGACCGTCGTCGGTGCAGGGCAAGATCGAGTTCAAGAACATCACTTTCCGATACCCAACGCGACCCGAAGTCAGCGTGCTCAAGAACTACAACCTTACGATCGAACCAGGACAGACTGTCGCGTTCTGCGGACCTTCGGGCGGTGGCAAGTCGACGTGCATCTCGCTGCTGGAGCGATTCTACGATCCGCTGGAGGGAGAAGTCCTTCTTGACGGACGCAACATCAAGAATCTCAACTTACAGTGGTTACGCAGCCAGTTCGGTCTCGTGGGCCAGGAACCAACGCTCTTCATCGGCACGATCGCACAGAACATCGCGTACGGACTCGAGTCGCAGCCGTCGCAAACCGAGATCGAGGCTGCCGCCAAGATGGCCAACGCACACGACTTTATCATGAAGTTCCCCGACGGGTACGAGACGCAGGTGGGCATGAAGGGCGAGCAGCTGTCTGGCGGTCAGAAGCAGCGCATCGCCATCGCACGTGCCGTGCTCAAGAACCCGAACGTGCTGCTGCTGGACGAGGCCACGAGTGCGCTCGACTCGGAGAGCGAGAAAGTCGTGCAGGAGGCGCTGGACAAGGTCATGGCGCTCCAGCGACGCACGACGATCGTCATCGCGCACCGGCTGTCGACGATCCGCAAGGCGGACAAGATCTGCGTGGTGAGTGGCGGCAAGATCGCGGAGCAAGGCTCACACGCCGAGCTGATGGCGCTCGGCGGCATCTACCGCAAGCTGGTCGAGTCGGCCACGGCATAAGACGGGAATAATTGACATACGTGTGCACTTCGAGTAAAATGGTCGTTCGGATGCGTATGCGTGAGATAGAAGATCTTGCAATCCCTTCTCAGTATTTCACTGTTGTTATTTGCAAGTCAGGTCAATTGCTCGCAATAAATTGGTCCAATAAGTGCCAATCAACCCCGTGTAGAGATCTGAATCGTAGGCCAGCCATCGCCATCGCTAATACTCTTGCTAGTACTGTACTCGCAGGACGAGTCTCTCGCTTCTATCGTCCGTCACAACACGAAGACGAAGAAAAGACCATACACAGCAACTTTGGACCAGCCAAAACTGTAGGATGTTCTATAGAAACTCTCCTCGCCAAGTCGACTCTGATCAGTTGTACACATTGGAGAATCCCGTGGAGTCGCCTTCTTTCCTTCTCTGTTTTCATCCACAACCCACTTTGCCCGCCTCACGCCAATGGTCCATCAAATGCTTGGTGAGCGACAGTTGAAGATCCGGGCAGCCAACGATCACAGTCCTCCCCTACCCCTGACAGACGCTCACCACATCGTTGCTGTCCAAAGCAAGAAAATCGCCAGCGAGAGAGAGAGAGACATACACATACACACGGCACGTTGTGGAAAGCGAGCGAGCCCGCCGCGTCGTGGAAGGAAGACGCCGACAGGTCTGAACGGACATTTTGGTCGTGAAAATATTACTATTTTACTAAATAGTATCATCAGCGGCTGCAGGATGGAACAGCGGACCTGGAGTTGCGATTAGGGCTAGGGGACGTGCGCCGACTTTGAAGTAGATCAGAATGATGGTCGATGGCTCAACGCCCGAACAGCTCAGACCCATATATCCCACCAACAAACCCGTTTTCAACCCACCCACTTCGATACTCAAAATTAGATAATCGAGAGGTAAACGGGTTTGCCCCGGGTCAGTACTGCCCAAACCCATACCCCCCCCCCCCCCCCGCTCGTGATCAGCTTCGACTAAGACAATCAGCGTCGAGTCGTCCTGTCTATACCACCGTTAAAACTGTGGACACGGACCAAGTGAACATAACTTCCATCCTTCCATACATCCATCGACATCAACTGCGACTCAGAAAGGCCCTCGGCCACTTGCGACTCGCCTCGATTAGTCTCCACGACCGAGTCACACGCCCTCGGCAACTTCTGGCCACGCATCGATCCATTGATATGGCACTCACTTCCCGACTCGATGGCCGAATCTCCCGTCGATCTCGAGGCCTCGCCACCGGTGCCACCGTCGCCGGGGCCTCCGGACCTGCCGCTCGGCGTGCTCCCGGCCAAGGACGCCAACGCCTACCAGACGCTCGACCCGGAGCAGCTTCGCGCCCAGTCGCGACGTCGTCTCTTTCGGTGGCTCGCACTCGGATCCGTCGTGCTGGCGGCTGGCGCCGTAGCGCTCGGCGTCTCGCAACTCACGGCGAGCGCTCCACTCGCTGCAAACGCCTACCGGTACCGGTCCTACGACGAGATCGTCGAGTCGATGCTCGCGTTGGAACGCGATTTCCCAGGGTTTGTCGAGGTCTTCTCGGCGCAGCAGCGGTACGGATTGCCGCGCACGGACGAGTTGATGTGCACACGCAACGGCTCGAGCGTGCCCTGTGAGCACTATGTGATCAAGATCACCGAAAGGGCCTCGCTGCCGGACGCGTCGAGACCCGAGGTCTTCTTCAGCGGCGCGCTCCATGGCGACGAGCGCGTTGGTCCACAGGCCGCCGTGGTGCTGGCTGAGATGCTGGCTGAGAATGCAGCGCGAGATGATGGGATCGCGTGGCTCAAGCGACTAGTCAAGACGCGCACGATCGTGATCATGCCTACGACCAACGCCTTTGGATACGAGCGCAACACACGCGAAGAGCGAGGCGTGGACCCAAACCGAGACTTCCCGTACCTTCGAGCCGGTGACGCGTGCTTTCGGACCATGACAGCGCGCGCCGTGAACGAGGTCTGGCGCGACCACCTCTTCCAGCTCGCCGTGACCTGGCACGGCGGCACGCGGAGTGTGTCCTACGAGTGGGGCTCGCTCAACCACGTGCTCTGGGGTGGGGGCGACGAGCTCGGGAGTCAAGTGAGTCCCGACGACCGTGGGCAGTACTTCGCGGCCTTGGGCATGTCACGCTTCGGCGGCAAGTTTGAGGAAGACGACTCTTACTATGAGACCGGCCGCATGAACGACATCGTGTATGCCGTGCTTGGCGGCATGGAGGACTGGGCGTACGCAGCCTCATGGGAGAACTCGGTGGCTGCGTCCCCGCCACTCTACCAGTGCTCACCGACGACTTTCGGAGGCTACGACCCGGTCAAGTCACTCTACAACAACGCCACGCACCGAGCGTTCAACATCCTCGTGGAGACGAGCGACGACAAAGAGCCCAACGAAGCCGATCTCGGCGTGCCCGCCGCCCTGAGCGCACAGGCGCTAACAGACTTTCTCCCTTCGAACCAGTCCGTGGGCCATGTGCCTCGAAATGTGCGACTTGCGCTCTTCTACATCGACCTGGTGCAGCCATACATCCAGTGGACAGCAACCCCTGACTCCAACACTACTGCAGTGAACGAATCTGTCGAGTTCACGTGGGAGGTCGCAGGCGCCATCACAGTGGACAGCACGCAGCTAATGTACTCTACGAGTGCTGACTTGGTCGACGCAACGAACACGACCGCCCAATCTGGCGTCACGCGCTGGTACCACCCCGATATGGGCGAGACCTCAACACCAAACACGGACAACAAAGGTCTCTTCAAGCAGACCATTCGCTTTCTGAGCCCAGGTGTGTACTACGTTCAGGCGATCGCGACCGTGGACCAGAACTGGGCAGCACAACCCGAGACGCCGACGCCCAACGTCAAGCCACAGACCCACGTCGTGAACGCGCGAACCAACAACGCCTGGTACTTTGAAGCCAACAACAAGACTGTCACAGGAAGGACGCAATGGAGTTCACCGATCTTTCAAGTCGCCGTGCAGTAACTAACAGATTGGATCGAGCGTGAGGTAATATTTATGGCGCAAGATGTTTGCAAAATGGGGAGGAATGACTCTTTTCTTTTGGTTTTGCTATGCTGTTTCGGTTCTTGTGAGGGTCTGATGAATGAATCTCCAGTCCTTTTATCGCTACTGCGCGCTACCGATGGCGTCACCCGGTTACTGACTGTCGCCTCAAAGCTCAGTTGACAATGCCCGAGACGGCGCCGCTGAGCGAAGTCTTGCCCGCAGCGCTGCTCTTGAGGTAACATGCCGGACGGCCCGGGTTCGAGTTGACAAACGTGTACGCCTTGCAGCCCTTGGTGGATGAACACTTGGCACAACAGTCGGACGGCGAAACACCGTAGACCGTAGCGAGGTCGTTGCCCTTAAAGTCGACGTCCGTGAACTGCTGCGAGCACTGTGCTGGCGCAGCCATGCACTGGTAGTACGTTGGGTTCCACGGCTGGCAGTAGAAGCCCGACGGACAGCACGTCGTGCCCGAGGCGCTGCCACACGAACCCCACTCGGGAGTCGTGCACGAAGCCTTCGGGTTGAGCACCGTCGACGAGACCGCGCCGACCTTGGTCTGCTTCTTGCCCGTGCCCTTTTTGAGGTAACAAGCCGAGCGGCCATCCGTGTTGAAGTTGACGAACGTGTACGCCTTGCAGCCGGCCGTCTCACTACACTTGTCGCAACACTCCCACGGCAGCAGGTTGAAGATCGTCTGGAGATCGTCACCGTAGTAGTCCACGCCGACTTCCTGCGCAGCACACTTGCTCGGAGCCGGACGGCACTGGTAATAGAACGGGTTCCACGGCTGGCAGTACTCACCCGACGGACAGCACTTGACACCGTCCTTGTCGCTGCCACACTGACCGCCCGAGGCCACGGAGCACGTCGGCGCCTGGACGACCGCCGAGACAGCGCCTGGCAATGCCTGCTTCTTGCCGGTGCCCTTCTTGAGGTAACACATCGGCTTGCCGTCGGCGTTGTAGTTGACGAATGTGTAGGCCACACAGCCGTCAGTGGCGCGACACTTGTCGCAACACTGCTTGGGGAGCGTGACCGAGAGACTCGAGATGTCGTCGCCATAGTAGTCGACACCAACCTCCTGGGCACCGCACTTGGCGTCGATGCTGCGGCACTGGTAGTACGACGGGTTCCACGGCTGGCAGTACTGGCCTTTCGGACATTTGCTTGGGCCATCCTTCTGATTGCCACAGGCACCGCCGGCGACAGGACCAGGAGTAGTCGGGACAGGAGTCGTCGGCTGAGGAGTAGTCGGAGCCAGCGTCGTCGGCGTCGGTGTGGTCGGCTGAGGAGTGGTAGGAACCGGCTTGGTCGGAGTTGGCGTCGTCGGTGTAGGCGTGGTTGGTGCAGGGGTGGTCGGCGTAGGTGTCGATGGCGAAGGTGTAGACGGCGCCGATGGAGTTGGAGTGGTTGGTGATGGCGTCGTCGGCGTCGACGTACCCGATGGCGATGGCGTCGTCGAGCCCGACAGCTTACACGCCGCACCCACCACGCTCAACAGATCACCCACGTACTGGATGCCGCCCAGAGGAGCCGTACACTCCGACGGACTCGCAGACAGAGCCGCGCTGAACACCTTCACACACGACGCGCTCGCGCAGATCTTCGACAACACGCTCTCCGACGGACGCGACAGCGGCACGAACGAGTACCCAGACTCCGAGCTACACTGCACCAGATCCTTCGTCGCCGTCTGCACCGGAGACAGCGTCGACGACGAGCAGTACGGCGACGGCAGCGACGGAACAGGACCAGGAGCAGGCGTCGGCTTCGGCGTCGGCAGAGGCTCCGGAGCTGGTGTCACCGGCGTCACCGACGGCGGCACCTCGTGCGTCTTGCAGTACGTCGTCACACGGTCCAAGAAGTCCGCACGAAGAGACAACTGGCCCAGCGGAATCACACACTCCGCAGGGTTCGCCGCCAGCGCACCAGCGAACGCAGCCGAGCACTTGGCGCTCGCACAGAACTTGTCCATCTGATCCTTCGTCGGCGCCACCGAGAAACCCGCCAGCGGGAACGACACCTCCTTCGCACACTCCTGGAACGCGGCGTTGCCGTACACCAGCGTCTGCAGCACCTTCACGTCACACACAGTCGTCGCCGGCGTCGACGGCGTTGGCGACGGGACGGATGTACCCGATGGCGTCGGGGTCGTCGTGCCAGAAGGCGTCGGTGTCGACGTACCCGAAGGCGTCGGCGTCGACGTACCCGATGGCGATGGCGTCGTCGAGCCCGACAGCTTACACGCCGCACCCACCACGCTCAACAGATCACCCACGTACTGGATGCCGCCCAGAGGAGCCGTACACTCCGACGGACTCGCAGACAGAGCCGCGCTGAACACCTTCACACACGACGCGCTCGCGCAGATCTTCGACAACACGCTCTCCGACGGACGCGACAGCGGCACGAACGAGTACCCAGACTCCGAGCTACACTGCACCAGATCCTTCGTCGCCGTCTGCACCGGAGACAGCGTCGACGACGAGCAGTACGGCGACGGCAGCGACGGAACAGGACCAGGAGCCGGTGTCGCCTTTGGTGCTGGTAGAGGTTCTGGGGCTGGAGCCGGGGGCAGCGTAGCCTTCGGTGCCGGTGTGAGAATCTCACCTTTGTCACAGTAGGTCTGAATACGGTCAAAGACCTCGGAGCGAAGCAACAGGCGGTTGAGCGGCAGGATACACTCGTTGGGGTTCTCTGTGGCCACGACCTTGAGCGCGTCCTTGCAGTTGCTGCTCGCGCACATCTTTTGCATCTGGTCAGCCGTCGGCGGCTGCTGCGCATTGAAAAAAGTGTATCCGGCGTCGGTCGCGCAGCTGTGGAGCGCCGTGTTGGCGCTCATCACCTTGATCACGACGCCCGCCTCACAGAGGTCCTTGATCTCGCTCGCGGGCGTCGACGTCGGCGTCGGCGTCGGCGCGGGCGTGGTCGCCGGCGGTGCCGAGGTCGCCGGCGCCTCGCTCGGCTTGGTCGGCTCGGGCGTCGTCGTGGTCGGCGCTGGCGTGGTTGGCGACGGCACGGGCTTTTGCGGGATGCCGCCCTGGGTCACATCGGTGAAGTCGCGCGCCGAGACGCTCGCGGGCGCAAAGTCGACGTCGCTGCCGGCCTGCGCGAGCGCCAGCAGCGCCGCCGCGTGCACGAGCGCCGCTCTCATGGGGTTTCGCGGGTGGTAACCTCCGGCGTCGGCGAGAGAAACTGCGCGCAGAAGCGGAGGGTCGAGACGAATCGAATTCGCGAGTGAGCGCCGCGCACAGACGGACACGGGGGCGTCCAGGCCCACGAGATTCGAGGTCGTCGCGTTGTGACTGAATGCACCGCCTGTGGAGACCGCGTGTCAGGGCCGCGAGGAGCAGAGACAGGCCGATCTTTGACGCGCATGCAGGTGCCAGCGACAGGCTGTATGCGTTTTCAAAGGTATTTGGAATAGAGTTGATATGAAAATGGTGTTGGGGAAGATGGTCGGATATTGATTATAAGAGGTATTTGCAACTCTGGCCAGATTCAACACAGTGGGACGGGTCGTGACAGCTGGTGGCGGTGGCACCAACGGCGGTCAATGCACGGGACGGTAATGTTACGGTTTGCTTTCATGAATAATACCGTTTATTTCGTCTAAATACGGTAAATATATTGAAATTCCCCGTATATATGATTTCCGCGCCACCCAATGAGAACAAAGTGGATGGACACTACTACGACCATCGCAGCATGTGGGCGGCGTCGCGCGTGAAGATCTTCGCCCCCAGCGCGTTTCCGCGGACACAAGGAGGCGCGTTGTGTTCTCCTGCTCTCGGCGCGTCGAATCGTGGCCTCGCGAGCTCCGGGCGCTTCGTGCCGGCCAAGTTCGAGCTGCTCGTTCCGGCGGTCCAAGCGTTCCACGCGCGCTTCGGCCACTTTGTCGTGCCCTATAACTTCCGCATCGCTGCAGACGACGCGCAGTGGCCGGCTGAGACGCGAGGCTTGAACATGGGCCGTCGTCTGCACTCGTTTATGGCGAACGCGCGCTACCAGAAGCGGCTCCCGGCCGTGGTCGAGCAACTGCAACGACTCGGCTTCCCAGTCGAGAGAGATTACCGCCGACTCGTGTGGGAGAAGCGCACGCTCGCAGCGCTGGAGGTTTTCCACCGCCTCCACGGCCACAGTCTTGTGCCTGTGGGGTCGGCTTCGTCGTGCCGTCGCCGTCGTCCGTGTATCCGAGAGAGACCCGGGGGTTCGAGTTCGGCGTTCGTGTGGCCAAGCTGCGCCTACAGCGCGACCGCCTCTCAGACCAAGAGCTGCAGGATCTCGAGTGTGTTGCGTTCTCATTTAACGTGGACGAGACCCACTGGCGAACCAAGATCCTGCCGGCACTGAAGGCGTTCAAGAAGACTTTCGGCCACGGGTTTGTCAAGCGAGGCTTTGTCGTGCCGGATACGGATGAGTGGCCGGTCGCAGCTCGAGGCCTTCGACTTTGACTTGTCGTCTATAATATTCGCAACCACAACGCGTATCGTGATCAAGTGGAGCATGACAAGGACGAGCTCATGAGAAACGGCTTGGTGCATCTGTGTGGGAGCCCCGAGGACGAATGGAACATGGTTGTGCTGCCAGCTTTGCTGGCGTTCAAGCAAGTGCACGGCCTCGCCAATGTTCCCGTGACGTTTGTGGTCCCAGTGGGCGACCCATGGCCACGCACAACGTGGGGATTTAGTCTCTTGTCCACACGGAGCACTCGCTTGATCTTTTCCATGAGCAAGTTGAACGCGACAGACAGATCCTCGAAGATATCGGCGCCAAGTGGTTCGCGACACTCGACGATAAATGGGAGCAGTTCGTTCTCCCAGCACTCCACGCATACGCGACCATCGTGGGGGTGGAGACGCAAATCCTGCAGTCGTTTGTCGTCCCCAATGCGTCACCACGGCCGAAGCAGACATGGGATCTTCGTCTGGGAGAGATCGCGACCCACATCCGTCGGAATCGCTATCCTGCACAAATGACACGTGACGCTGAGCAGCTGAAAAGCATGCAGCTGGATCTTGTTCTTGGTGTCGATCTGTAATTTTATGAAGATGCATCAGGCTGTCTGCTGTGACGGGGGCAGCAGTCACGTCTACAAGCTAATTTTACAGACCAGCTATCCCGAGAATGTCATGGACTTCGGACAAGAGCTTCTGTCGGTCGTGGTCGGCTTTGTTGAACGCAGTTGCACTGCCCCATAGTGTCTTGGTCAAGTCGATGGCTTCGTGATCAGTTACCAAAATCCTTCCACCTCACTTGACCATCACCGCGGTCTCGCAATCAGTCTGCTGCAATGACTATCACGCAGAACGACATGGATGAAGCAGAGCATTGGCTCTTCATGCCGCTCGTGACCATTGTCAACTTTTCGTTGTTTCAATACCTCGTGGCCGTTTATTATCGCCGTCGATACGAAGCTCGAGTCGCGCTGTTGCTCGGCTGCGCGTTCGTGGGCTTTGCGGTCATCATTCCTCAAGCCTACCCGGATGATGAGCTTGTTGGGCATCTAAACGACATCTCGGAAGGATGCTCCACACTCACATTTCTCACGCAAATTACAATCATCGGCCGCGACATCGAGCGGAAAGTGCGAATTAGATCTCTGAAAGTGTTGACCTACATCGCCGAGCTTCTAATATTTGCTAGTCTTCTTGACATTGTGCTCAACGTTCTCGACGTGGTGGATTCAAAACTCGATCTTTCCTCAACCGACTGGATCGACAATGCGCTGGAGACTGTGTGCCTATTCTACGTGTTCTTTTTCCGCTTCTTCTACATCACGATATCTCGTGGCTACAAGTGGACGCTCTCCAACAAAAACATGGAGATGCTTTTGTATGCGCTCTTCATGACCCACGAGCTACCGTTTTATTTGCTTCAGCATTTGACCGGAATATCGTGGGATCCTGTACAGGCCGTGTGGCACCGACTCACTCTTCTTCTGTGTGTCATGATGACAATAAAAGAGAAGATGAGCGCGCGACGAACCAAGGCTTCCAAAGAGGCGGCCTCGACCGCTGCGTTCAGTAAAGGCCCACAAGCGCCACAAGGAAGCAAAGACGACGAAGATGTTAGTGAGCAAGGTGGCGGGTTCTTGAAGTCCCCGCTGGGTAGTCTTCGTGTCAAGCTCTTTGGTGGCAAAGTGTTTCCGCGGTCGTCGCCTACAACCGTAACGACCTCAAGTATCAGCGGCACTAGTTCTATCATACGGAGTGGGTTCTCGTCAATCCGGGGCCGTTCACTTAACCGAAGTGGCAAAACAATGACGGTGGTTCCTGGTCCACGACGACTGTGAGCATCGCTTGCCTGAGTCTATTTCTTCCTGGACTCACTCGCCTCAGAGTTCCGAATTGCACTTGCGCACCATGGTAAGCATGTGGTTCGCGTTGATATCGATTTATTCACGGTGCTTGATTCGCGAGTCGATGAAAGAGTGCGCTGACGCTTTAGGGATGTGACAGCGACCTTGGTCAAAGATACCCGGTGCTTCCCGTCATTAGTGAGTGTGCCGCTGCTTCCTCGGGCGTGACGTTTGTCGAGGTGGAGGAGCGTTATGCACGTGAAGATTATCACGCGGTTCCACAAGCTATGTGCTGCTTCCCACGCGTAGTTAGACATGGACCCCACGATCAAGAATGGAATTTCATGTGTCAGAAGCAGCAGGTGTGCACATATCTCAAACTTCTTTGTTTGCCGAACGCTATCCAGACCCAGATCTGCGATCAAAGAGTGGATTCTGAGGACGACGCTGAGAGCAAGCCCGGCATACTTGAATCCGTTGTCGAGTTGATCCAACGCTGTCAAGCTTGAGCACGGCGACCATACTTGAACAAGATCTTGTATGACGAGGAGGACGCTGAGGGCGATCAGTACTTTACTGATGAGAATGAGACTTGCTATCACGCGGTTCTTTGCAACTCGGCGGGCAGTTTTGTGACCAACGATGCTGACCTGGATAAAGTAAGTGAGCATGGATGTCGTCTCTGAGATGTCCGTCAACCAGTAGCAGCATGCTGACGAACTCACGGTATTGCGGCCCAAAGATTAAGAGCACAAACTGGAACTGTGAGACGGCGACAAGTAGAGCCATCGGCCGGAAGAGTGCCATGATAAGCAGTTGCGTTACGTCTCCATCGGAAGGCTTCAAAAGACTCGACATTCGCTTCCATAGAGATGAAAGTGACAAGGTGACGATCGGATGACCACTGCTTGCACGAAACCCGTGAAACATGCGTGGATACAGCAACCCCAAGCTAAATTTATCTTGGGGTTGCTGTGTCCACGCATGTTTAAATTTATCTGCTGTGATTCACTGTACTTCCTTCTTATGACGGATCCACATCTGATGTCAGCGTCCTCGACACCCAGAGTCATGACACTCCATCCGTCGATCGCACAGTGCAACAGCCTCAGCAGTCCGCGTATTTCCAAACGTTTGTCACATTCCAACAGACCACACTTTTGACACCTTCTTGCATCATGGGCATCTCTCAGCGAGACATGGATGAAGCTGAGCATTGGCTGTGTTTGCCACTCGTGATGATCGTCAACTTCTCACTCTTCCAGTATCTCGTTGTGATGTACTTCCGTCGACGGAGTGAAGCGCGAGTCATCCTGTTGCTGGGGTGTGCCTTTGTAGGTTTTGCCGTCATCATCCCCCAAGCGTACCCGAACGACGAGATCGTTGGCCATTTGAACGATATATCGGAAGGATGCTCAACGCTCACATTTCTCACACAGATCACGATTATCGGTCGTGATATCGAGCGCAAAGTGCGCATTCGATCGCTGAAGTGTTTGACCTATGCCGCTGAGCTTCTGATATTTATCAGTCTACTTGACATCGTGTTGAACGTTGTGGATGTCACTGATCAACGCCTCGACTTGTCGTCTCTCGATGGCGTCGACAACATCATCGAGATTACGTCGCTTTTCTTCGTGTTCTTTTTCCGATTTTTCTACTTGACGATGTCTCGCGGCTTCAAGTGGCTGTTAGCAAACAAGAAGCTCGAGATGTTTCTCTACGTCTTGTTCATGACTCACGAGTTCCCGTTCATGCTGCTCGCGTCATGGACCGGGGTCACATGGGAACCCGTACAGGCGATCTGGCACCGATTAACACTTATGATGTGCGTCCTCATGACTATTAAGGAGAAGCTCAGTGCACGGCGAACAAAGGTATCAAAAGAGAATAAAACCACCGTTGGTGTCTTCAGCAAGGCTCCATCAATTCCACAACTGCAAGATAAGGACGACGACAACGAGAGCGAGGAGCGTGGCTCGTCAAAAAAGCGCAAACTATCGCTTATATCGAAGCCGAGACTCCTCCTTGGCAAGGTGTTGCCCAAGCCATCTACAAGAACGACAGCAAAAACCAGTGGGACAAGTTCGCTTGTGCGCAGCGGTCTGTTCTCGAACCGTGGCCCCTCGCTTAATCAAAGCGTCCGCAGTAGTCATGGAGTGAAGATGGCATTAAACGTCATTCCTGGAGGTGGAAAGCGCTAAGCGCGGCGCAGATATCGAAGGTGCGAGATGTTCAAACCTTGCCTATCTGGTGTTCTGTAACCGCCAAAAGGAGGTGACGATGGGATCAACACTGAGGTTTCGATCAAAATTCACGCCTTGTGTTCGCTCTGAACGCGACAGGACGTGACTAAATATACGTGTGCTACTCTCAGCAGAGCGTGGTGGCACTGCATCCGACGCATACTCGAGTAAAGCCTGCATCTCTCTCAAGCTACACAGTGCCTTCTTACGTAATCAAGTTCGCCTCGTGCACCCTCACTGGGCAGTATTGCAAAGCAGGGATGGGTGGGATTTCGCAGACGTCTATGAACGATGCAGAACACTGGTTCTGCCTTCCGGTAGTCATGCTTATCAACTTTGCGCTCTTCCAGTACTTGCTCGTGCTATATTATCGCCGCCGCGCCGAGCCACGCATTGCGCTACTCTTGATGTGCGCGTTCCTGGGATTTGCGGTCATCATCCCCCAGGCGCATCCACGAGACGTTATGGTCGGACACCTTAATGACATCTCAGAGACGTGCTCCACGCTCACGTTCCTGGTTCAAATAACGACAATTGGCCGCGACATCGAGCGCAAGGTGCGCATCTGGTCACTAAAGATCCTTACTTATGTAGCCGAGCTTCTCACGGTCATCGGGCTCCTCGTGGTTGTGCTAAATGTTATTGAGGTCGTCGCGCCAAGCTCAGACTTGTCGGCATTTGACGGCATAGACAATATTGTGGAGATCTGCAGTTTGTTCTACGTTTTCTTCTTCCGCTTCTTCTACATTGCGATATCGAGAGGCATCAAGTGGACGCTCGCGAACAAGAAACTCGAGATTTTTCTTTACTTTCTATTCGTGACCCACGAACTACCATTCATGCTGCTCGAAGAACTCACAGGTGTCACGTGGGAGCCGGTGCAAGCGATTTGGCACCGACTTAGTTTGATGATGTGTATCTTGATGACGATCAAGGAGAAAATGAGCGCTAGGCGAACCAAGGCGTCGAAAGAGAACAAGACCACAACGGGTGGTTTCACTCAAGGACCGTCGATTCCAAATCTGCAAGACGCGGAAGAAGAAAGTGATACTTCGTCAAATGTAGGAAAGAAGCGCAAGTTCAATTTCCCTTCCAAGGCGAAGCTTTTTGGTGGCAAAGTCATGCCCAGCTCCTCAAATACAACAAGGGGCACAAGCGGTACCAGCTCTTTTCTGCGTAGTGGATTATTGTCGATCCGAGGTCGCTCCCAGAAAAGCGCTCGCAGTAGCCGCGGAGGCCACAACCTGAGTATCACACCTGGTCCGAGAAATGAATAGGAAGGTAATGCCTGGTTATACATTGGTGTGAAATGAGGGGAAGCATGTGTGTGGTTGTGTGGTTGCAGTCGTGGATCTCTCTTTCCATCTTTGGCGAGAGTTGGAGGGTAAGAATAGACATTCGGCCAAAGATGCTGAATCCGCCGGCCAGAACCCTTCAATTCCACGAACGAGGTAGTGGTGAAATCGAAACCAGCATATTCAGAACGTCAATGAAGGACCCAGCTACTAGTAGTGACTTCAGGCGCGATTGGTGCGTAAGGCGAAAGCTTATCTGAACAAAACTAGAAGTATGAAGTGGAGCTGATCAAAATTATGAATGTAGGGCTTACAATCAGTCATTTCTCCCCCTTGATGGGATTGACAGAGGCGCCGACCAGGATAGACCGAAAGGTTGGTGCTACTGACTTCAGCGAGCCCAACGTGTGCTTCTTTGAAACGGTTGGCCCGATGGTCGCGTCGTTATCCGAGACGTAGAGTGATTTCTCCTGTGGCCCAAGTGTCGTATTCATCTTGTTCGTGTTGTTGACTCTGCTTTGCTTGCTCGAAGCACTGCGCAACTTCTCGTGGATCGTGAGCACAATGCAGAACATGATCGTGAGTCGGTTCCACAGCGCCTGCATGTCCTCCCACGAGACGCCAGTCAAGTACTCAAGTAACACGAAAGGATACTCGTGCGTGACGAAGAGCAAGTAGAATAAAATGTCGAGCTTACGAGTGCGCAACGTCTCTTTCAGACCCCGCGAGAGAACGATATAGAAAAAGCGCGCGAAGAATATGAACCAGAGTGTGACGTTCTCGAAAATGTTGTCCACGCCATCAAATGCCCGGACGTCAACCCCCACAACCTCCATTATGTTCAAAAGCACGACGAGAAGCCCAAGCAATACGAGGATCTCGCCAGTGATTGACACAAACTTCAGCGAGCGGATTCGGACTTTTTTATTGACATCCCGGCCCACGATGATGATCTGGAGTAGAAACGTTAGCACGGAGAAGGTCTCCGAGCAGTCATTCAGGTGACCGACTAGCACGAGATTGGGGTGTGCGTACGGCACGAGAGTCGCGAAGCCACCGAATGCACAGAAAATTAGCAATGCGCCGCGCGATTCGCTACGGCGCTTGAAGTAGAACGTCGCAAGGTACTGGAAGAGCGAGAAGTTGATAATGAGTGTCATGGGCAAACTGAAAACATCGCCCACAAACTCCATGTCTTCTTCCTTTATCGGCATGATGACCATTGAGCAATGGGCAATGGATCAGTCGCACTTGCCACGTCACGAGGTAGCACTGAAAATGTTACGTTCCCTCGTCCTCACTCAGCTGCAAAGTGAGACTCCCAGCGTGCCCCACGGGCAGCTGCGCCGATAACGGAGACCGTGTCACTGTGTTTGAAGCCACGCGTCTTATGGGATTGTGATCAGATCCGTCTCGTCACCCTAAACATAGCCTTCGAGGTTTCCTCAGGCTGCGGTGAGTTCTCCAAAATCCCTGATCATGAACACGACCCGCTCACTCCAAACCAAAGTAGCTGTGTGGTTGGGGGAAGTTACAGAGAGTGTCTTCGCGCGACAGCGGCAAAGATAAATAGACGAGGAGAAGCGTCGGCTTAGTCGTTTTAGTCTACTGGTCTTACGAGACCTTCACCAGGAATCAACTACGCACAAAGACCCACAGCAATGGCGATCGTTCAGGAGAGACTCGACTACACTGCACGGCTTTACTGCGAGCCGCTCACGCTCATCATGAACTTTGCGCTCTTTCAATATCTCTGCGGGATGTACTACAAACGTCGCCGCGAGCCACGAGTGCGCGTCTTGATCTGGTTTGGATCGCTAGGCTTTCTCTCGCTGATACCGTTCGCGAATCCAGATATGCGAGTATTTGACCACCTTAACAACGTCTCCGAGGCCTGCTCGACCATGACATTTCTCGTGCAAATCACAATCATCGGCCGCGATGTTCACAAAAAAGTTCATATCCGTTCGCTCCGATGGCTCACCTATCTCGGTGAGGTACTCATCCTCATAGGGTTGGTGCTCACACTCAAGAACTTCATTGAGTTGTTCACGACGCAGCCGCAGCTAGAGCGAAGCGATTTTTTCGACAATATCGTCGAAGACGCGTCACTCGTGTACATATTCGTGTTCCGATTTTACTACATCGGGATCTCGAAAGGTGTTAAGTGGCTCATCTACAACCGCAAGACCGAGCTGCTCTTGTACACACTCTTTATCACGCACGAGTATCCGTTTATGGCGCTACAGTCTGCGACAGGCGTGTCTTGGGAGTCGGTTCAAGCGCTTTGGCATCGCATTACCATGACTATGTGCGTGCTGCAGACCATCAAGGAGAAGATCCGTAGTTCCACGAGTAACCGCAGTGCTCGCCACGGACCAAAGACCCACGCGTCCAGGTTCGAGTCGAATGCTCCGACCTCCGTGGTCGCTGCGACCTCCAGCCCGATGGCGGCATCACTTCGACTGGCTTCTCGCAAAATCAACCGACAGCGATCGAAGACGACAACCAAGACCCAGACGCTGAGCACAGCGTTCTCGTTTCGAGCACTCACGAAAGGCTCAGTTACCCCCATAGGCCACCGTTCGAAGACCGTGAATGGACCTAAGCTTGACGTGCAGTGATTTATGCCCCAAGTTCGTTCTCCCAAACTCGGTGGATCTTATTGTACCAACTGAGAGCATACGATCGAGGCAGTCGTGCCCATTCCTCGAACTGAACCATATCAAGGAACCCCAGAGGCTTTTTTTTTATTTGACTCGACTCTTTCATCACCAACACGAAATGCCCAAACCGCCTCGATTGATCGGAGCTCAGTTGTCATACAGGAAAGGCACCGAGGAAGTAGAATAGATTAAGAGGTATCGCACCCCTATGTCTTGTTCGGAAGTAATGCTATGAGCGACCTGTGGCTGCGGTAGGTAGTGGAGGTAGTTGTGCGAGGCAATGACTTGCCCGGTAGGGCAGTCTTCGCAACGCCCACCTTGTTGACCGGCTTGAGTTTCATGGCCACCGAGTTATCGAACTGTGAATTCTTTGGACCTTGGGTTGTCGTGATGGCCTGCTTGGACGTTTGGCTCGAGAGCCTCGCTTTGACGGTCATCCAGAGACACGCAACGATCGTCATCCGCATCCAGAGGCCTTGGACATGTTCCCACGACAGATCTGTGACTTGGTTGAGCACGTGAAACGGGTATTCGTGAGAGAGAAAGAGAAAGTAGCACGCGATCTCGATTTTCTGCGTGGCCCAGACCTTGCGGAATCCCTTGGCGATGGCAAGGAAGTAGAACCGAAAGAACACGACGAACACGAGCGACACGTTCGCCACAGTGGTGTCAATGATATCGATGACTGACATGTCGATGTCGTCTGTGAAGACGTCGATGACGTTGGCCACGAGCATCGTCATGCTGAGCACGACCAAGGATTCGCCGATCCATAGGAGTACCCAGAGCGATCGGATCTTGATGCGCTTGCCGACGTCGCGTGTGAGGATGGTGATCTGTAGTAGGAATGTGAGCACGGAGCACACTTCGGAGACGTCGTTGAGATCTCGCATGAGCTGTCGGTCGGGAAAGGCGAAGGGGATGAGGCAGAGGAAGCTGAGGGCGGCGAGGAAGAGCAGCAGACGCACACGCGGCTCGTGGCGGCGCTTCCAAAAAGTGGTCGTTAGGTATTGAAAGAGCGAGAAGTTGATGATGAGCACAAGTGGCATGCAGAGTGCAACGTCAAGAAGCGCAAAGAATTCTTGTGTAGTTGTCATGGTCGCTGTATTGTCTCGATTGGTCCGAGAGAGGGCCCTGTCGCGTGTCTCTCAAGCTGTCACGATCGTGTTATTCGGTCGGAAGCCGCAACGAATTCTTTGGAAGTGCAGAACGCAGAAGAGGTCTCGGCATTCATACACGCATGTTAATCACTCGCCTCCTACTAAGACAACACGCAGCTGCTAGAACTCGTAGTCAATAGGCAAGTCAACTTGTCCCTGTGACCTCGATAAGACCTTGAGGTTGGAAAGTTGTTTAAGAGGAACCCTAAACGCGCGGACAAGTGCAAGAGCAGGGGTCGAAGGCATGTCACCGGCGTCGACTTGGGTGACTTTTTTTGAAGGGACACCCAAATAGAATTTCGAGTTGTATTACTTCAAAGTATAACTCGAAGTTCTGACCAAGGAGCGCGGTAGCTCCACCCATGATTGGATACTACTCGTGGTTCTGATCGCTTCGACAAAGTGATTTGAGCCAGTGTTTCATCTCAGCTCGCCGCACTGGACGCGTCTCAGCAGATCCTAATCTTGACGGCTGAGTCAATTTTCTCATTCGTTCTTCGCCATGATTGACGTCGCAGCACTGACACCGAGCGAGCACATGGAGCTCATCAGCCTAATCGTGTGCCTGCCGCTTGTGCTGCTCATGAACTTCGCATTATCCCAATACCTTCTCACCATGTTTTTCCGTCGACGCGTCGACGCCACGAGCCGCTGGTCATGCTACTGCTGGGGATCGCGTTCCTGAGCTTCTTCAGCCTCGTCCCGTTCGGTTTCCCAGATCTCGAGCTCGTCCGCGACCTCAACGATATCTCGGAAACATGCTCCGTGCTCACGTTCCTGCTGCAGATCTGTATTCTTACGCGCGACATCAACAAAAAGATGAAGATCCACTCCCTTGTGGTGCTGCTATACGTTGGTGAGCTGCTCGTGCTGTTTGGGTTGGTCGTGATCGTATTGAACATCCTGGAGATCTCGGCCCCGGATATCCCACTCAACCGCGTTGAGTTTCTCGATGATCTCGTTGAAGATCTATCGTTAGCATTTATCGTTGGGTACCGATTCTACTTCCTCTCGTTGGCGAAAGGTTGGCGCGCTGTATTGAAGACCCAGAAGACAGAAATCGGGTTCTACTTGCTCTTCCTGACCCACGAGTATCCGTTTATGGTGCTAAATCACCTCACCGACATGTTATGGGAACATGTGCAAGGTGTTTGGATGCGTGTCACCATCGTTCTTTGTTTGTGGATGACTATCAAGGCGAGGCTATCAAGTCGTAACTCGAGATTCGCAGGTCGAACGACCCTCGGACAAACCACGAACATCGATCGTCCAGCAATCCGAAGGGGAAATGGCCCCAGCGAGGCGTCGACGGGTCCAGCAAAGAAGAGCGGGCTTCATTTTCGTTGTGCAGCTGCCGTGGCTCCACTACAGGCTTCATCCACTGGTATCGACTAATGAGCATGCATAATGTACATGGCCATAATCTATTGAAAGCAGAAGCTACTAAAGTCTAGGAGCGACTCCTCCGAGCCTTCTTCTTCAGAGCTACTGCTGCCGTGGGCACGATGCTCTTGCCGTTCTTGAACGAGACGCCGAGTTTGAGTTTGCTCACGGCTCGGATCGTCGGGCCTCTTGATGTGTGGGTCGACTGCGATGTGCGCCCTTTCAAGTACCCAGTCGAGGCAATAGGCTCCACGCTCTGCTTTGAGGGGATTTTGGTGAGCGTGGTGCCGTGGTGGGCATGGGTCGACTTGAGGCGGTTCGTCGTCTTGTTGCTGCTGCCACTCCCACTACGGTACTTGTCTCGAATCGTGTAAACGATGCATGACAGGAGAGTGAGCCGATGCCAGCACGCTTGAACAGGATCCCAGACGACGTCCGTGCATGCGTTTAGAATCAGGAAAGGGTACTCGTTCGTAGCAAAGAGCAGGTAGAGAAATATCTCAAGCCGTCGTGTCCTGAGCGTCTTCTGGAAGCCTCCCCGAGCCATGCTGATGTAAACGAACCGAAATGCAAAGATGAACCACAGCGCGACGTCTTGCGCGACGAGATCCAATGTATCAAGCCAAGCTGACTTGAGCTCCGGGTGGGCGATCTTGAACATTGTGAGCAGGATCAGCCCGAGTTCGCCCGCGATGATAAGTTCGGAGATCCGCGTGATCCACGCGAGCGATCGCAATTTGACTTTCTTACAGATATCACGACCCAGAATCACAATCTGCACGAGAAACGTGAGCGTTGACGCAGTCTCTGAGACATCGTTGAGGCACTCGAAGACGTGAAGATCAGGGATCGAGAAGGGCACCATCGCAGCAAAACCCACAAACGCACAGAGTAGGAGCAACACGGTGAGAGGTTGCGCGCGGCGGTTGAAGAAGAGTCCTGCGAGGTACTGGAAGAGCGAAAAGTTGATGAGCAATGCGAGGGGTAGCAGGTAGACCTGTGCTACGTAGTCCATGCGGTTTTGCGTGAACATAGCGGCTGCTTGCCTCTCCGGTGAGAGTGTTATGATTGTCATTGACCGACGGGGTGAAGTGATCGACTCGTTGCGGACTCGTCGACGCTGAGAAAATAGCTGGGCTGAGACGGAGACCTTGGACAAGTCTCGCATACTTGAGTCAAGAGCTCGAAACGGCCCTCGTCTTCGAAACGAATGGGAAGCCGACCGTATTCCTGGCAGCTGCGCTCACCTTGGCGGAACACACTGGAACAGAGCGGATGCCTGTTCCACTCGAGGTCCCTTAAGTCAGTTGGAGCCTCGAGTGCCACGGCCAGTTTAGTCCCCATGACGATCCTTGTTGGCTTCGCGCCGCCTTTTTCATCTCAGTAACACGAATAGATTGAAACACACCTGGCATAAGATCACTAGGAATACATTGTGGTTACCGCCCGTGCGGCAGAATGCTCCGCATGGAGAGCCCAATCTTGGAGATGTTGCGCGTACTCGGGGCCTTCGACGCGATTGAGGCGGAGGCCACTTTGGCCGACCGCTTCCTCACTCCATGTGCGGACACTCGCCGTGGTGGCGTGTCTCTCTCCGTCGGGCCTCCACTGTGCTTGGTCACGGTCGCGTGGCTCTTGTTGGTCGTCAGGCCTGTCTTCATGTTCCTACTCGAGGCACTACGGATCTTATCTTTGATCGTGTGGAGGATGCAAAGGAGCAGTGTGAGGCGATACCACAATCCCTGCACGGGCTGCCAGGAAAGCTGCGTGCTAGCTTCAAGCGCCAAGAACGGGTACTCGTTGGTCGAGAAGAGGAAGTATAACAGCATCTCGGTCTTCTTGGTCTCGAGCATCTTCTTTATGCCGCGCGCCATGCCAATGTAGATGAACCGCGAGACGAGAATGAACCAGAGTGCAAATCCCTGGAGCGCGTCGTTCGTAGCATTGAGCCATTCGGCCTGGAGTCTCCGATCACAGAGCTTAATCACGCACATGACCATCAGCAACAACTCAAGCGCCACAAAAGCCTCGGCCACGTGAGTCATGTGGGACAACAATTTTATGCGCACTTTCTTGTTGATATCTCGGCCCAAAACGACGATCTGGATGAGGAACGTGAGCGTCGACGCGGCCTCGGATATGTCGTTGAGGTAGTCGAAGACCGAGTCATCCGGGTGCGAGAACGGAATGATCGCGAGGAAGCCCATGGCCGAGCAGAAGAAGAGCAATACGATCCGCGATTCGCGTCGCCGCGCGTAGAAAGTGGCGACAAGATACTGGCAGAGTGAAAAGTTGATGAGCAACGCGAGGGGCATGAGCGCCACGTGTCCCGCATAGTCGATGCGGTCTTGTGTAAGCATTTCCACGCACTCGGACAGATTGCACACTGGTCTCGCAGCCGCTTTGGTGATGACGCCTGATATAACGACTAAATTTGCTCGATCACAGTCTGATCCCCTCGTCCTGATCGTCTGGGGAGTCTGATCCACGGCTTCACACGATACACGAAACATCCTGATGCTGTTCGTTACGACGGCTTGACTGAACCCATGGATCCCCATCGCCACGTCGGCAGCCTCGACGCGAGCGCTGGCCTGGCAGCGCCGGCCTTGAGGTGTGACAGACTTGGGCCCCGTGACGGCCTGGCGTTTGAAGATGCGCCGACACCGCTTCGCGCGCTAGATATTTGTGCTCGTCTATCGGCGTTGGTGCTGAGCGCTCGAGCGTGACTCGAGCGTCCGCTGGCACGGATCTTGTCTCGAATAGTGTGGAGAATGCAAAGCATCAGAGTGAAGCGATTCCACATCGCGCGCACGGGTCCCCAATCGGCCTTTGTCCACGCGTCGAGTGCAAGGAACGGGTACTGGTGGGTCGCGTAGAGAACGTAGAGGAAACACTCCACCTTTCTCGTTGCGATTACAGACTTGACGCCCTTGGACATGGAGACATAATAGAACCGGAAGAGGAAGATAAAGGCGAGGCCAATGTCCTCAACCGCGGACTGCACGTCGTCGAGGAGAGAGAAGTCGGCGCCGGGGACGACAGCCTCAAGGAATTCAGCGAGCGCAAGCGCCATGCCCAGCCCCGTGAGCAGTTCGCCGATATACGTGAGCCACCGTAGCGTGCGAATGCGCATCTTGCGGTTAATATCTCGGCCGATGACCGTGATCTGGATGAGGAACGTTTGTACGGAACAGACTTCGGAGACTCGGTCGAGATGCTCGTAGACTTTGCGGTCGGGATGCGAGAACGGAATGATCACAACAAAAGCAACGAAGGCGCAGACGAGCAAGACTACGATTCGAGGTTCATGGCGGCGCTTGTAGAACATGCCCATGAGATACTGGAAGAGCGAAAAGTTGATCAGCAGTGTGATTGGCATGCAAAACACGTTGCCAGCGTAGTGAACGCGATCGGAGAGACGCTGCGGCGCCATCATCGTCGAACGCAGAACACTCACGTGGATGCTACGCGTGTGGAGTGGCTTGCTCGTCGCGTTGTGTTATCTGTTCTCGAGGATGGGACGAGTGTTCCGTCGGATGGCCTTTTAAACACACTATTTTTGCCTTTGTTGAGGATCCTGGCTATGCACATTCGGAAATTGCACAAAAAATAACGGGCGCCTCATACTTGGTTGGACGTGGGGGTCTAGTGATCATCTCTCAAGCTTGTTGGCTCTTCATCAATAACTGCCGCTTAACGCTCACTTTCTGGCCCGTTTTAAACAGGATCGCGACTCGACCCAGACCGATGGATCCACCTTCAGTGATTTTTAATTGAGTGGAACTTGCAAACAACTCAGCGGGTGAGTTGAATAGGTTTGGCCTAAAAAGGAAAAGGTAATCAGCTGAACAAGCGAACATGGTCGAGCGCCTGTACTTCAATCAACCTCAGGCTTGCGTCGCACCTAGGGCTTCCGTCCACAAAGGCCGATTACAACCAATCGCAAATAGCTCGAGCCAACCTCACGATCTTATCAAGGCAAGATCAACCACTTGACTAGACTATGGAGTGGGGTAGCCGCAGAGAAACGCATTTTGATTCGTGAGTTCAAGTTCGCCTTGCGACTCCTCCGCTTCCGACGGACTGGCCGCCACGGTCAAAATGCGACCGTGACAGCTTCAGGAACACGCAAGAGCGTGGTCTCTCGGACCAATCAAGTCAGTGACCATGAAGTCAGCGAAAGAACTCTTCGGGCTTCTCGACGTCATCGTCTGTATGCCAATCGTACTCATCATCAACTTCTCGCTCTTTCAATACCTGACAGCCACTTTTTGGAAGCGCCGCCACGAGCCGCGTGTGCGTCTGCTGCTCTTCCTCGCCGCCCTCAGCTTCCTCTGCCTCATCCCCTTCGCCTTTCCCGACCGACAGCTCATGCGAGATCTCAACGACGTCTCCGAAGTGTGCTCCGTGCTCACATTTCTACTACAGATCACCATCCTCACACGCGACGTCGGCAAGCGCATCAAGATCCGATCGCTCTGGGTACTCCTATGGATCGGCGAATCCTTGGTCGTGCTCAGCATGACGATGCTCGTGGCCAACGTCATCGACGTCTTCACAGACGACATCGACATGTCAGTCATCGATATCATTGACACCACTGTGGCGAACGTGTCGCTCGTGTTCGTCGTGTTCTTTCGGTTCTACTTCCTTGCCATCGCCAAGGGATTCCGCAAGGTCTGGGCCACGCAGAAAATCGAGATCGCGTGCTACTTTCTCTTTCTCTCTCACGAATACCCGTTTCACGTGCTCAACCAAGTCACAGATCTGTCGTGGGAACATGTCCAAGGCCTCTGGATGCGGATGACGATCGTTGCGTGTCTCTGGATGACCGTCAAAGCGAGGCTCTCGAGCCAAACGTCCAAGCAGGCCATCACGACAACCCAAGGTCCAAAGAATTCACAGTTCGATAACTCGGTGGCCATGAAACTCAAGCCGGTCAACAAGGTGGGCGTTGCGAAGACTGCCCTACCGGGCAAGTCATTGCCTCGCACTACTGCCTCCACTACCTACCGCAGCCACAGGTCGCTCATAGCATTACTTCCGAGCAAGACATAGGGCGCGATACCTCTTGATCTATTCTACTTCCTCGATCCCTTTTCTGTATGTGACGACTGAACTCCGATCAATCGAGGCGGTTTGGGCAGTAGCCACAGCGTAGACGAGTGCCGAGTTCCGACGTCCCATGTTCTCTTGCATGCGCCCTACACTGGATCGTCCCTGCGTGTGACGGGTGATAGCCTCGCCGGCCGATTGGACGGACAGTCGGTCACGAAGCTTGCTGCTCGCTGTGATATATAGACACCCAGCGAGCGTCACGCGGTTCCACAGCGCCTGAGGGAACTCCCACGACAGACCGCTTGTATCTTCGAGGATTGAGAAAGGGACCTCGTGGGTCGCAAAGAGAGTATACCACACCACTTCGGTCTTGCGCTTGTTGTAGAGATCCCGCCACCCTCGCGACTGGACGATGTAAAAAAAGCGGAAGAAGAAGATGAAGGCCAATGTCGTGTTCTCGCATGCATTCGGGAGATCCTCCTTGAGCGATGTGTACTTTTCCCCGAGCCAGTTCGGTGACACCACAAACAAGAGCGAAAAGAGAACCGACACGAGGTCAACACAGATGATCAGCTCAGCGACACGCGTGAGGAGCATGACCGTGCGGAACTTGATCTTCTTGTTCAGATCACGGCCAATGATGGCGATCTGGATGAGAAACACCAGCGCACAGCACGACTCGGATACATCGTTCAGACCGGGAGACAAGCCGTTTCTTTGACTAGCGAACGGGATCAAGCACACCACGCCCAGGAGGCCGACAGCAAACAATAGCGCTATCCGCGATTCACGGCGTCGACTCCAGTAGAAAACCACGAGGTATTGGAGTAGCGTGTAATTGATCAGCAAGACGCACGGCTGGAAGAGCTGTCGGGCGATCGACTCCATTTCATCGGGGGTAAACGTCGTCCACACCATTTGCAGGCCGCGCACTTCTCTGCGCCGCGCGTTCGTGGCGTTCGGCAAAACGCTACCTGCTGCCGTTGAGATGAGTCTAGCACGTGAGATCCGAATGCCTTCCCCACATGATATCGGATATTGTTAGACCCCGCATCTTCTCGTTCTTATTCGAGCCGAAACAGCAAAACACGTAGATGCTAGCTTAGATTGGGGCCCGAGCTGACGCTAGTCCTCGTCTTGGAAAGCTTTAGCTGTATCATAAAAACTGTGAGCAGTTTCTCGTGCAACTGATCGAGACGGGTGTTCTCTTTTAGTTACAATCGCTAGAACTCGACAGAGTCTGTGGACGCTTCGGCATTTGAAATCGAGCGTAGGGGCCATGCAAATCTTCTCTGCCGGAAGTTGGAATCACCACAAATGCACGAACAGTCTTCGCTCAACGATTTGTGGACCACAGCAATGTATCCATCTTGAACTCTACACCTGATCGGGACCTTATCTGGAGGAAGATGTGTGGTGTGAAACCCTGTTGAGCTAGTCAACCCACAGTTGATTCTCTCTTGGAACTGAGATGTGGGACCAACCGTCAGAGGAGACGCTTCACACACTCTCGCTCCATGTGTTCAAGCCACTCGAGCTCATGGTCAACTACACGCTACTCCAGTACCTCGTCAGCTTCTACTGGGCGAGGCGGCGAGAGTGGCGAGTTGCAATGCTGTTTCTTGTGGGCGCAATCGGGGTCGCGTGTCTCGTTCCGTTCGCCAACGCCGACGAGAATCTCGTGTCCCATTTGAATGACGCCTCAGAGGCGTGCTGCACGGTGACATTCCTGCTTCAGATGTCGATCTCTGGCTACGACCTCAACAAAAAGATCAAGTTCAAGTCGATTTTGCGCCTCACCTATGCGGCAGATGGGCTTATGGTGATCAACATGCTTTTCGCGGTCATCTCGTTAACCGCGACACTCCGCAACGGGCTCGTGGGGGATCTTATAGGTACCCAGCTACCCAATGTTGTTGAGAACGTGACGATGCTGTTCATCCTCGGCTTTCGCGTCTATTTCATCGTCACTTCTTCTAGTTGGCGGGAGTTGCTGGTGAAGAGACGCGCTGAGCTCATCTGTTACGTGCTGTTTGCGACCCACGAGATGCCCGTCGAGATTTTAGAGTGGCTCAGTGGAGTCTCGTGGGAGTCGCTGCAGTCACTATACAACCGCCTTACCATCGCGATTTGCTTGTTTATGACTATTCGATCCAAACTCCAAGCCGGTCGGATGTCGTTTAGTCGCCGTACGTCTGGACCTCTGCTACCAAGTAGGGTTGGATCAGCTTCTCTCGTCTCTGTTCGCTCCCGGAGTGGCATTAAGCGCCCGTCCAACTTGTCCACCGTACTAGTTGGAACCGAACGACTCACAGAACTTCACACAGAGAGGCCCGAGGAATCACCCACAGGTGGTATCGGAAGTGAACGACATTGACACCACACTTAGTTCATTTTTGCGACTCATCAACCAAAGATTCCTCGTTGACGACGCGACTGCTTTCACATTTCGAGCGTACACATTTCCTTTCGTGCAAGATTCGGAATCTTGATGTAATCTTGATGTATACGGGAATCTAAGATTCCCGTGTACATCCGAACAAAGATGCCACATCAGACCAAGCCATTCCACCCTGAATGCCTGTTGTCGTCTTCCTTCGACAAATTCGTAGACGAGAGACTGCCGGCTCCGTTCTGAATGGGGCATTCAGATCACTTGATCGATGAAGGATTGTTTTCCTGTCGACTCGCTCAAATTTCTTGTTCGCTTTGTGGTTCACATCAATGTACCCACTCGATCAGAGTTGTGGCACGAGCTAGACACGATTTGGGGATGCCGGTCTCGTTGTTAATCTTTCTAGACAGAGTCAGACAGTTGAGACTCACTCAGATCTGCAAGTGATACCCTAGAACGTCAGCGAAAGTGACCGAATTAACGAATCATGAAGTCTTAGCCTGTTCGAAGTTGGTCTCCATGTCGGCGCGGACAGCTGCAACGAACACTGTCGACTTGTTCGACACCGGCGTTGTTGCTGACCGCACGAGCATCGAGGTTCCCTGCTTGGCTCTCCTCGTGGATGTGCTAATGAGTGTGGTCCGGCCTACAGTCGAATGGTGGATACTTTGGTTTGCTGAGGACGACTCCTTGCGGATCTTGGCACGAGTAACTACGAACAACGCTGCGGCGATCGTCAGGCGGTTGTACAGCGCCATTGGCGCATCCCAATTGAGGTCGCTTATGACATCGAGCGCGATGAACGGGAGGTCACTGGTCGCGAAAAGGAAGTACGTGAACATTTCGAGGCGCCGATTTTTGACGACATCGCGCCACCCGTTCGCTGCGACGACGCAATACAAGCGGAAGCAGAAGACAAACGCAAGGTTGACGTTCTCGAGAATGTAGAGCATGTCCTGGTCAAGCTGGTCTGGTAGAACCGAGTCGTGGAACTCGTCAGCGAGTGAGAGGAGGAGGGCGGCCAGGTCGATACCGATCAGCGTCTCTGCGACGAGCGTGGCGTAGAAGACGTTACGGAACTTGATCTTCTTGTTCAGATCTCGACCAACAATAGTAACTTGGATCATGAACGTCAGAATACCGCAGAACTCGGAGATGTCGTTGAGGTGCGTGACCTTCTCGTGATCGGCGCGCGCGTACGGCACGAGGATAATCGTCGACAGCAAGCCAACACCCAGCAACAGCATTATCCGTGGCTCGCGGCGGCGGTTCCAGTACATGACGAGCAAATACACGAAGAGCGAGTAGTCAATGATGAGTCCAATGGGCAGGAACCACTGCGCCGAGATGTAGTCCATGCGGTCGACCGTGAACGTTTGCCACATTGTTGTGGGTGTCTCGTTGTTCCGAGATCGAGGAGTTGGCGAATGGCCGTCGGCTGGGGGGACATCTAGTCACCGCAGTACCAGATGCGAAAGGACCCAAGGTTCTGAGCAGCTCGTGAGCTCCATGGTATACAAGCGATTAAGCTTCAAAAGTCCAAAGTTAGAAGGGACAAGACGAACAAGGGCTGAGTTTGAATGGTGTGAATACGCCAGACATATCATCATCCCCAACCTGCCGGTGTCGAGATTTAGACGCCGTCAAGTAAACTAACGGACCATCTTCCAACATGAACTGTGTCGCGATGCTACTCACGAACTACACTGTTGCTGAGTTTTAGCAGCTCATGGTTTCACTTAAAACTAGATCACGCCCCAGCCTTTCTCCTGGAGTAGCGGGTAGATGTAGCCATCGTAGGTTGTCTTGAATAGGCATTTCTCGGATTTTCCGAGCGGTAATGCATCGGCGACCCAGCACGAGTGGCCGACGCCAGGCACTGGATAGAGGAAGAGGCCATCCTTGGCTTCGAGCGACTTGAGACCGTATGTGTCCTGCTGATACTCATCCGTCAGTTTCATGTCGATGGCCTGAAGCAGTGGGAAGTTGAGCAGGATGTCGTCCGAGGTCGCCATGTCTGTATACTGACCAAGCACGGAGGTCTGCCATGGCGCGATGACGTCGTCGTCTGGCGAACCGAAGAAGTGGGCGCTCTTGAGCTTAAGAAAGTTATTCTTGCGCCTCAACTTGTCAGCCTCGCACGCCTCGGCGGCTTCACCCACGCAAGGATTCACGTTGTTGATCGTCGGCAAGAAGGTGCTGAGTTTACGCCACGCGTGCTTGACGGGTGAGCGACCGAGGTTCACGACCGATAGTTTGTCCTGAAGTGCTGGGAAGTTGAATACAAGCGCGTTAAAGTCAAACTGAAACTTGCCCGTAGCATAGTCATTGGACGTGTACTTGGAGAAGTCAAAGATCGGAGCCGGGATGGTCTTGGGGCCAATGCGGTTGGCGAATGCGAGCGTCGGAATCGCGTCGCTAGCCTGTGGGCCGTAGAAGATGCCATTCTGCGGCCCAGCAAGCGAGATGAACATGCGCACTTGGTGGTCGTCCATCTCTTCGATCACAGCACGTGCGATCGCCGCGCCTTGTGAGTGTCCGATGAAAACATAACCTTTGGCGAACCGCGTATCGTTGGCGACGGTCGCACGAATCTGCTTGATCGCGAGGGGCACTTGCGAGTTGAGAGCTGTGATCGAACAGAGGTCCGGGCAAAAGCTCAGCGGCACAAAGAGACGTCCTTCAGCCGTGAGGTTGGCGTTGTAGTTGTAGCCCGAGTTACCATTCGACGTGACGCCGTGGAAGAAGAACACAGGCAACGGGTACACAGCCGGCGCGGCTGTCGGCTTTGGCGTCTCTTCATCCAATGCGATTGGCTCTACGAACTCGTCGGCTGGAGGTTCTTCATAAATGTCTAGCTGGCCATCGGGCGGTGACGCGAGCTTTGTGTGCTTGACGATACGAAGGTGGACGTGCGTTTGCTTCGCTCGAACTGGCGCGACCTGCACCGTTGCAAAGAGTACTGCAGCCACCAAAAGCGCGAGACGACCCATCACCGTCAAGGGAGTTGGAATTGGAAATGCCGATCGAGTGGCAGCGTGGTGCCGCTCGCTACGAGGAGTCGCCGCCAGTGCGCCTAGTACCTTGCCAACGGCTCTCTCGACTCTTCGCACGCGCGTTATCGCCACCAGACCCACTCGGAGCTCTTCACCAGCGCACAGAAACCGCGTCCGTTTCGCCGCAAAGCTCGATCAACCTTCGCCGATTGCTCTCCTCGCTCTCTCACGTCGTTTCGCGGACGGAACACGTTCCTAACATGTTATACCTCGGTTCATGTTCTTAACTTACACGATAGCCGTTTGTATCTCACCACGATCGGTCCAGTAGATCGGTTCTTAACATAACTCAGTCGACTTGAGCTCATCTCAGTTTGACATGCAAGAGTGATGGTCTTGGATCCCCTCGCTCGAATGGACCCCGCGCGACTTTCTCTCTTTCCCACTTTCGTTTAATCGCCCCCTCCCCTCCCCCCTCCCCCGAGCGTCATGGCTCCTCGTTCGCTGCTGCTGCGTTTGCTGCTTCTCGCGGCCGTCGCGTCGCTCGCGAGCGCGCGCATGCTGCCGTTTCCGCTCCTTCGCCACACGCTGCGCGCCGCCAAAACGGCATCAACCTCGCAGACGCCGTCGTCGCGCTTCGCGCACTTGCCCGTCTTCTTTTTCCACGGCGTGACCTCGAACGCGCGCTCCGGATACCACTTTGTGCAGAATCTCACGGACGCCGGCCGTGTGGTCACGGCACTCAGCTTTTGCCAGGACGAGTGCTCGATCGAGGCGATGCAGGACCAGGTCGAGCTCGCAATCACGCAGATCAAGCAAGATATCGCCAAGGACCCAGCGGCCTACGAAAATGGCTACATTTTCATCGGCCACTCGCAGGGCGGCGCGCTCTCGCGCGCGGTGATTGAGGAGTGGGACGACCACAACGTCAAGCTCTACATCTCGCTCGCTGGCGCACAGAACGGCATCTTCTACGGCCCGCAGAAAGAAGACCAGGTGCCGCTACTCGTGTACGCGAACGGCTTTGGCGCCGAGCTCGTGCCCAAAGACCTCTTCGATTTTTCCAAGTATTCACCGGCTGATTACGCGGGGAGACTTCAATACGACATGACCGTCCAAACGTTCGCTCATCCGGAAGGCCAAAAGTATCTCTCCGGTTTCAACCTCGCACGCTCGCCCATCCATGATCGCTGGGCCGCGACGAACCCGTTCTTACCTGTGATCAACAACGTCAACCCGTGCAAGGAGAATGATGCCAAGTGTGTGGATGCCAAGGCACGTCGCAAGGCAAACTTCCTCAAGCTTGAGGCAGCCCACTTCTTCATCTCGCCCGATGACGGTGTCATTTCGCCTTGGCAGACGTCAATTTTTGGCCAGTACAATGACGTCAAAGAAGAAATCGACATCCTTTACAAGTTTGAGGAGTTCACGATCCTCGACATGAAGGAGACACTAGAGTACAAGGAGGATACGTACGGACTGAAGACGCTCGACGAGCGTGGAGGACTCTTCCGTCACGTGGTGCCGGGCATGAGTCACAACTGCTGGGTCACGGACGCTGGTTTCCCACTATCACAGGACCTGTGCTACTTCCAGCCGACATACGAGGCGCAAGTGTACCCACTGCTTCATTAGCTGCACGGTCAAGTCGTAACAAGTGTAAGAAACTGCCGGATGGTCACTAACGAATGACGTGGAATTCGAGCTGTGGTTAACTGACCTCTTGAAGGGCTGTCGAGGTGTGACAAGACAGTCAGGACAGAGTCTGAAAGCACGTGAATAATATAACCTTTATATCTTGCAGTTATTGTTAGTGCAGATGTCGACCTGATCCATCCGTGTGTCCTGGCCTCCTATCCTCAACTTTTCGTTTCAATCTCAAGACTTTGCTTCGACGCCGCAACCTCGCCGGCAGCGATGTGGGGAACTTTCAGCGTGGACAGCATTGACCACCTTTCCGCGCAGTGGTTCCTACCTATAGGCCTGCTGATCGACTACTCGCTCTTCGTGTATCTGCTTGTTATGTACTGGAACCGCCGCCGCGAGCCACGGATCATGCTGCTGCTCGCAGTTGGCTTCACATCCGCTATCATTCTTGTCCCGTACGCGCGCGCCGACCACGAGAAGGTCACGCACCTCAACGACATCTCCGAGTTTTGTGGCATTCTCACCTTTTTGATTCAAGTCACTATTGTTGGTCGCGATTTGAACAAAAAAATCAAGTTCCGGAACGTGTTCAACGCAACTATCGTCGCTGAGGCATTTATCATCGTGGATATGGTCGTTGTGCTTCTCTCCCTCGCCGACGAGTTCCATGACTCCGTTTTGCCAGACCAACTTGACCAGGACATGCTCTACATTCTCGAGAACGTCAACCTCGCGTTTGTCTTCTGCTTCCGCTTTTACTGCATTGTCGCCGCAAACGGCTGGCGCGACGTGTTCAAGAATCGACGAGTAGAACTTTTTGCATACTTTCTATTCGCGAGCAGCGACTTGCCGTTTTTTATCCTCGACTACTTCAGTGATTTGAACTGGGACGCAGTGATGGCGCTTTATAACCGTTTGACCATCGCGGGGGCTTTATACGTGGTAACACGAGCCAAGCTCCGCAAGGACTCCTCAAATATCACCCAAAACCAGTCCACCGTGGGGCGTACGTCGCTTCTAAGCAACAGCACGATGCGAGCCAAGGCGAGAACGTCTATGCTCGTGCGTGCAGCGACGGTGCCCGTGTCCAACCGCTCTACTATTTACGTTGCTGCTGTACAGCCCACTGAGACTTCACAAAGATAAGTGCGGTTGAAGAGATTAAACTTTGCTTCCATCACCTCACACACGAAACAGTTGGTGACGAAACAGTGAGGAACTGTACCACGCACCACATTTGGCAACTTATTGTGGATGCACACTTTCAGTTTGGTATCCCTCGAACTCTTGTCCGACTCTTATCCGACCAGAGCTTGTGGGATGTGGCATGCTTGTCACGTAATCGACCCTTGAATCCCTAGGAGGCAAGATTAATTTCCGAACAGGTCCGATACAAAAGAACCGACTCCATCTACATCGTGATTGCTTTTGCTTTCACTTCTCGATTGTCCTTGATCGAAAGGTACCATGTGGGACTTGTTCACGGTGGACCGTATGGACTTTGTCTCGGCGCAGTGGTTTCTGCCGCTCATCCTCATCATCGACTATTCACTCTTCGCGTATCTGCTCGTGTTCTACTGGAAGCGCCGTCGAGAGCCTCGAGTGCGGCTCTTGCTCTTCGTCGGCTGGCTATCAGTGGCAATTCTTCTCCCGTATGCTCGAAGTGACCACGAGAAGGTCACTCACCTCAACGACATCTCGGAATCCTCTGGTATTCTCGCGTTTTTGATCCAATTAACAATCGTTGGACGTGATCTCAACAAGAAGATCAAGTTCCGGTCAATTCTGCTGGTTACATACGTCGCAGAAATCTTGGTCGTCACATGTCTCGCAGCCATATTCTTAACCATCGCAGACGAGATCGATGACCGCGTATTTTCGGATGAGATCGGCCACCGAATTCTCAAGATTATGGAGAACGTGAACCTCGCAGTGGTCGTCGGCTTCCGCTTCTATTGCATTGCAGCCGCCAATGGGTGGCGAGACATCGTGCAGAATCGGCGGCATGAACTGATTTGCTACTTGCTGTTCGCTACGAGTGACGTGCCATTTCACATCCTCAACGCTGTCAGCGGACTCAACTGGGACGCCCCACAGGCTCTCTACAATCGCCTCACGATTGCCGCATGTCTCTTCGTGGTGACGCGGTCCAAAATTCGCAAGGATTCATCGACAAACCAAAGCGTTTACGTGCAGACCCAGCCGAGCACAAGCCTCTTACGCGTATTGAGCACCGGTACAGGAGGGCGAAAAGCGTCTATACTCCGCATGATCTCCGTGCGCCGATCGAGCACCCAGAGAATATATGCCACAGGTGATGGCCACTAACTTCAATCGAGATCGCCAAGGATCTTTGATAGGCTTCTCAGCTTGGAGTGAATTCATTGAACTGGCGATTATTCTTCACATCTGAACAGGAGAAGAAGGACCGATTAATCACACCGAAGTTTTTCTCGCTCACGCGCCGCCGAGGATGCCTTGTACTGTAACCGCAGCTTCAGAGTAGTCTCTTGTGGCAGCCCCCCACCGTCTGACAACTGCTGCGCTTCTTGCAGTGGTTACCTGCGCAAGGATCCGCAAACACTCATCATCGGCTACACGCTTCATAATCCAGCGGCTCGCGAAACGTACTAAGACTGCACCCGCGATGTCCCAGAGAGGTCCACCTCGATTTGTTCAGATCCCCCCTGCGAGTCTACGGGAGATGACGCCGGAACCACCACACCAGATTCAACTGCGTGAGTTGAACCGAAGGGGGCCGACACACTTGACGAATGGGCATCGCGCTCTTCTTATTGTAAACCCCTATTGACGTTGACGCTATGCCTGCTCGTGATCTTATTCAACGTAGATCGCACAATGTGAAAGTCGTGGTGATCACCGATCGTCATCCACACACACGGGAGGATAGAAAGTCGCATGTAGATTGCTTGCACAAACTCCCAAGAGATCCCAGTCTGCCATTCCAGCAGCATGAACACGTATTCATGCGTAACGAATACAAGGTGCCAGAAAAGCTCCCAGTTATCTTCTCGTAGTAGTGTTCGCCAGCCGCCTGTCTTAGTCTTCGCCAGAAGTCCAAAACGATACACAAACGTGAAAGCTAACGTGAGATCCTCCGCTGCATTATTCATGTCGGTGGCTCCACCAAAGCCTGACGTCACGGAAGGTCGGAAAACCGCAAAGAGCCCAAGTAGAACGACGACACAGTCGAATAGAACGAGCAAGTCTGCGACGAGCTGCAGACATCTCGATGCGTTGAGTATTGGTCCTCGGGAATATTTGGAACCAACAAGAACCGTCTGCACGAGCAACAACAGCGCGAGGCAAGACTCTGAGACATCGTTTAGTCGACTGACCATGTCATCGGCTTGAGTCGCAAACGGTATGAGCACGACCGTGCCAAGTGCAGCGAGCGCCAGCAGGAGGATCACCCGTGGCTCTCGCCATCGCACGCGGAAGAGGAGCACGAGATACTGAAAGCAGCCAAAGTTGAGCAACAGCATCGTGGGAAGACACCACGTCCGAGCGAAATTATCCATGCGTTGCTGTGGGAACATTTCTTCTGCCTTGCTCTGCACGACGTAATTTCGACTGAAGTGGATCGAATGCTTCCATCGTGGCGAATGAGTCCAGCTTGCAATAAATAGGAGGAGGCGATCACCTTGAAACGGCAGCGAATCCTGAATCGATTTTTTTAGAGCGCCGAGCCAGAATCCCACGATTAGCCAGAAAGGTACTGGATTTCCAGTTTCAGCTCAAGGAAAGGCGTGGAAGCGTCTTTCCTTCTTTGACATCGACGCCGTCTCAAGATCCGAACACGCTGCATCGTCGCTCGAGGAAACTTGGTGCTCCAAAGATCCAGCATTCCGTGGCAGACTCGTCTTCCAACCATCGTGAAGAGCTCTGCCTAGTGCCGACGAGCTCAGTCTTTCTCGGACACAACAGTTCCGATGATATACTCTCAAGCTCCCTTCCCCCATGAACGCCAACTCAATCCCGCGCTAAACCAGCGCCAAGCGACTTTCTCTTCCCTCCTTCTAGCTTTCTCTTGGCAAGAACGCCTCGATAGCCACGACCGCTTGCTCGTTTCCCCACGAGAAGCAACGTAGACGCACTCAACGTTCTCTCGCGTGGGAGACCAGCACAGACGCCAAAACAGCCGCCATCACATGGAGGGCTTATCACTCTCGCTCTCTGACGACTGATGGCTCACCGAGAAGACGTAGCGAGGCGAGCGTCACGCAAGATCGAGGCCGGGAGGTGGTCCATACTCCGTTGGTTGTTCGTTCCTCCTTCTCTCTTCGGCAACTTTTGGGAAATACCGGTTTCAAAACCGGTAGATCCTGCCCTTATCTCACACGTCGCAGATTATCCGATTGTCCCCCTCCAGAATATCGAGGTTTTTCTCAACTGAAAGACGAGGTTTTACAAGCGGTTGTTTTGCCGTGGGGTGGATATCCAGCGGCTGGACGATCTTGAAAGCATAGAAAGAAGGCCGTCTTGCGCCGACGTCTCTCCCGAGTGCTCTCTTCCGCGACTCGCTACACGACAACCATGCAGCAGGTGACGGCGCGCGCGTGACCATCGCAAAGAGGAGATCTCGGCGCGTCTAACGAGCTATTTGGCGTATCCGGACAGGCCGTGCTCGACCCAGAATCCCAGGTGGAAAAGGTCGGTTCGCGAGACGCGCGCGTGCCCGGTCTCCCCTTTTGCGCGACTCACGGCTGCTGCTCTGTTATCCACAGGGAGAAAATGCGCGCATGTCGTCCTTCATCGGCGCGATCGCGATCGCCGACATGGTCAAGACCACGCTCGGCCCGAAGGGCATGGACAAGATCCTCCAGTCGATGGGCGGTCCGGACAAGAACATCTCGGTGACCAACGACGGCGCCACGATCCTGCGCTCGGTGTACGTGGACAACGCGGCCGCCAAGGTGCTGATCGACATCGCCAAGACCCAGGACGAGGAAGTCGGCGACGGCACGACGAGCGTGGCCGTGCTCTGCGGTGAGCTGCTGCGCGAGGCCGAGAAGCTCATCGACCAGCGCATCCACCCGCAGACGATCATCGAGGGCTGGCGTATTGCGCTCAACACGGCCCATGAGGCGCTGCTCGCGAGCGCGCGCGACCACGCGGACGACCCGGTCAAGTTCCGCGAGGATCTGCTCAACATCGCCAAGACGACGCTGAGCTCCAAGTTGCTGACACAGGAGAAGGACCACTTTGCCGAGCTCGCGGTGAACGCCGTGCTGCGTCTGAAGGGATCGAGCAACCTTGACCACATTCAGATCATCAAGAAGGCTGGCGGTTCGCTTAAGGACTCGTACCTGGAGGAAGGCTTCATCCTCGACAAGAAGATTGGTGTCGGCCAGCCCAAGCGCATCGAGAACGCCAAGATCCTCATCGCTAACACGGGTATGGACACGGACAAGATCAAGATCTACGGTGCGCGCGTCAAGGTGGACTCGATGGAGAAGGTCGCAGCGATCGAGGACGCCGAGAAGGCCAAGATGAAGGCCAAGGTGGAGAAGATCGCGGGATTCGGCATCAACTGTTTTGTGAACCGACAGCTGATCTACAACTACCCGGAGCAGATCTTCACGTCCAAGGGCATTATGGCCATCGAGCACGCCGACTTTGACGGCATTGAGCGTCTCGCGGCCGTCACGGGAGGTGAGATCGCGTCGACGTTCGACAACCCGGACGAGGTCTCGCTCGGTGAGTGCGAGCTGATTGAGGAGGTGATCATTGGCGAGGACCGATTGATCCGCTTCTCCGGCGTCAAGACGGGCAACGCGTGTACGGTTGTGCTCCGTGGCGCTGGCGCGCATCTGCTGGAAGAGGCCGAGCGCTCGCTGCACGACGCACTGGCCGTGCTCTCGCAGACAGTAAAACACTCGCAGACGATCATGGGTGGTGGTTGTACCGAGGTGCTGATGGCGCAGGCCATCGATGCCAAGGCGCCGTCCGTGCCCGGCAAGAAGGCCCTCGCAATGGAGGCCTTTGCGCGTGCATTGCGCCAGCTCCCGAGCATCATCGCCGACAACGGCGGTTACGACAGCGCCGAGCTCGTGACACAACTGCGTGCCGCGCACCACGCAGGACAGACCACGGCCGGACTCAACATGAGCACAGGCACGATCGGTGACATGGATGTGCTGGGCGTGCGCGAGGCCTACAAGAGCAAGAAGCAGGTGCTCTTCTCGGCTGCTGAGGCTGCCGAGATGATCTTGCGGGTTGATGATATCATCAAGAGCGCGCCGCGCCAGCGCAGCAGCCGGTACTAGGGTAGCGAACTAAATAAACTGCATCGGAGTGGGAGGACCACTTCTATTGTCTTCTTGTGGTCGGATGTTGATCCTAGCTTGTTGGCCTTGGAATAAGTGATCGGGCCAGTGTTTTCTTCGTAAGTGGTTGCTCGTTGGGTTTGTCTCAATGTACATTCGGGTTTTCCTAAGATCCAAGATTCCTAACACATTGCTAGATACTACCGATGGACTACGACGAGGTCCGGCGCTTGAGCGTGTCCATAATGATGCTTTCGACGAGTTTCCGTGCGATGTCTGTGTTGTGGGCGATAACGGATGCATTCTCAACGACCTCTGGCAGGAAGACTTCACGGACCTCTTTGTACAGCGGGTCGTAGAAGTGGCCGGTCTCGATGAGCGAGTCAAAGACCTGGGTGTGCAAGTCGGATAAATAGTTCTTTGCGTAGGCTCGTGCGGCGACTTTCTCCTCGAGCTCGGCCTGGGCCGCGAGTCGACGTTGTTCTTCGTCCAGTCGCCGCTGCTTCTCGGCGTACTTGCGTTTCGCTTCGGCCTCGAGCCGCTGCACCTCGGCCAGTTCTGCATTCCGAGCCTGTTCAAAGATCTCCTGGCGGTGGCGGATCTCGCGTAGCTCGTCTTCTTCGAGCACTTCGAGCATTCCGATTTCGAGCGTTTTGCCAACGAGTACTTCCAGGATCGGCTCGACTTCGAGATCAAAGTCAAACAAGTCGCCGTTTTCAATCTGAGTCCATGCATCGACACCCGAAGGCAATGGCACGAACGACACGGGAGGATGCAAGTCCAGCAGCGCGTCAGTCTGTGTGTCCACGTCGACTTCAGGGTTGCGGTCGGTCAGCTCTTCGAGGTAGTTGTCCGTCTGGATATCCATGTGCATGCGCCCATCGAGAGGAGGAGGCGTCGACGGGCGGTGTTGCTGTTGCCTCTGCGGCGACGGCGCTTGAGGTCGCTGGGGCTTTTTCCTGAGCTCGCTCGCCGGAGACTCTGGGGTTTCCTGTGTTGCCAACAATCCACGTCAGTCACCCCCACATCGGCCACGAGAAGAAGAGACAGTCGCGTGCATCTCAGGCGTTACGTACATCTCTAGAAACGTACGCACTGCCGCGGTGGATTCGCTTATCAAACATGAGATTCTGTGGCCGCTCACTGCCAAAAGCGACGCGCATCCATGAGCATTTTTCAGCCATGTGACGCGCTCGCAGCAGCCACCGTCGCACCTGACGCCATCGCGCGGAGGCTTGGCCCGTTTGGTTGAGACAGACCGAGGGGCCGCCGAGAACTCGTAGCCCGCCTGCATGTCGCGCAGAGACCGTGATGGAGCTGACGCCGGCTCTTGATGGCGCGCTCGGCCATCCACAGACCGTTCTGACCGTCCGTGACCTTTCGCGTCCCTGTTTCAGACTCAGAGACTCCAGGACCCTGATCGTGTCAGATAATGCGGTGTCTTTTCAACCAATCATGGACGAGATCAGATCCCGAAGCCTCGCAGTCGCAAAACACGGTTGAGTAGGGAGGGGGGTATGACTCAAACAAATGGATAACCAATGGGTTACACGCCAACGTTGGCGGAGGACGAGAGTAGTCCGGCCTCTCCATGGCTTGAACGTGTTCGTAGTCTCGCGGGGGGTGCGACAAAAGGCTCCCGAGGAGACGCCCCCCACGCCCCGTGGCGTGTCAAACGCCAATAAACTCACAGCGTCGTGACCAGCGTCGGACTCTCTTGCCGTCGGCGCCGTGGTGCTGTGACACGCGATCCTTCCCCAAATAACGACCAGGGCTCGACTGACTACAAGGTTGTAATATTCGGTGAGGGCCTTTCGCTGCGACAGCTCCTCTGGATGCGGATGCCACCATCAGCCACGACGCCGTCCGGAGAGCGGTGCGTGTTCTGGACGGAAACGGAACGCTTCGGACACCGCCGGACAGCGGTGGTTTTTGTTTTTTTTTCTTGGGTTCCTTGAGCCGCTCGTCCACGGGGCCAGAATCGACTGCGCAGATTCTGAACGCTTTTGGGTTGGCGGGAACGATACAGATCTGTGAGCGTGATCGCTGACCACCATGTTGCTCTGTGGCGGGCTCTGATACGTAGAGTCTCCCCTCACTCGCGAATCATAGGGAGTGAGAGACGACTCGAGTCCAGCAACGAACCCCACGTGAGATGGCAGTGGAAGCCATCCATTCGGTTGGTTTGATCTGGTTCACCTTTTATGGAGCGCTCGAAGAACCTCCGGATTGAAATTCTGGAAAAGGGGGGGACTATGATGCCTCTGAAGTAGCAGCAAGAGAGAGTAAGACACCCAGGGTTGGTGAATTGGTGTGGATGCGTCGCCAGTTTCTGTTCACTTTGAAGATTGGGATGATTGACCGATCAGACCCATTTCATCCCATTTTGTGATGCTAATTCAGTATGTTTACTTCCCATGTCGCGTCTTCTCGGTGGTGCCTACCTACTGATATACTAGAGGAATGGAAGGATCTTCCAGCACCTGGGATTTATGGCACGCCTCTCGCCCTGATTTTCCGTCGTCGGGTGACTTCGTGAAGTAGCCCTATCCCAGTTTGTCTGCGTGTGTGGGTGTTGTTGTTTTTTTTTTTCCAACCCCAATCTTCCAACCACCCAGCTGTTTACTCCAGTACTTTTCTTAGGAGGAAAGAAGAACCAGACAACCAAAACCCTCCGGAAGGAAGGGGGGAGCCCTCGCCTGTGAAAATCCGTCCTGGAGTGACTGTGAGGAGGAGGAGAGAGGGAAGCCCTTCTCCATACAGACGCGAGAACAGCATTTGGACTCTTTCTCCTTTGAGTCAGGCAGCGAGGACGACGGCCGGCCGTCATCTCCTTTCTGCGCTCCCCTTCTCCTCCTGCTCGCGCTCGCTCTCTCTGGAGATCCCGACCCCCCGACCCCCCCCCCCTCTTCCCTCTTCCCCTTCGAGGACGCGCCTCGCCACCCATTCGCACTTGACCGCGCCCATGGCGACATTACACTCGACGCCGCCCACGGGGAACAGCAGCAGCGGCGCGGCCGCGAGCAGTTCGAGCCGCCACTACCAGCGCGGCGACGGCGGCCAGAGCGGCGGCGCGAGCAACAGCCACGGCGCCAGCGCGGGCAACGGCAACTCGGCGCTCGAGATCGCCTACAGCACCATCTCGCCCAAGGTCGAGCAGCAGCCGTCGCCGTACCCGATGATGAACATCAAGCTCAACCTCATCGACCAGAACCCGCTCTCGAGCAACATCACGACGCCCAACGGCGATGCCGCGTCCTGCGAGAGCCCGTTCCCCATGACGCCGCACACGCCCGGCGGGTCCGTCGACATGAACAAGAAGCAGCGCCACAACCTCCGCGAACAGCGCCGGATCCTTCGGATCAGTAACCAGTTTGACATCCTGCGAGGCAAGCTCGAGGCCGCCGGTTACCAGTCGTCGAAAAAGGACAAGTACAGCGTGCTCCAGGCCACGCTCGAGTACATCAACCAGCTCGAGCAGAACCAGATCGGCGGCGCGATCCCGCGCGGAGATGCCCACAACTACAACGGCCCGCCCACGAGCAGCGGGCCCAACGCGAGCGGACCTCCTCGCCATCCACATGACTCGTCGCCGCCTCACGCCAACGGCTTGCCGCGGCTGAGCATCACGGCGCCCGACAAGTCGGGCCATTCGTTCATGATTGACAGCATGCCGTCGCCCGTGCCGGCGCTCTCCATGCCCAACATGCAATTCCCTATGAACCCCATGGATTCGTCCATGTACCCAGGCACACCCGGCGGCCAGCCAGTGTACCCTCCTGTTGAGTGTATTGAAGGCTCGGCGGCCACGTACAAGGATGTCTTCTCCAACAGCAGCATGCCCAGCATCCTGGCCAAGCTTGACGGCACGATCGTCGAGGCCAACAGCCTCTTCCTCGAGCTCTGTTGTAAGAATATCGACGAGCTTCGACTCCACAGTCTCTACACCATGTGCACAGCCATGGATGCACCAAAGATGTACAACCTTGTCAACAAGATCCTCTCGTGCGAGATGGCGTCGGCACAGAGCAAGATGATGTGGCACTTTGCCAACTCGGGCGACCGGAAGGTGAGGATTTCTTCCAAGAGATGGTGTTGTCCATGTCGCAGCTTCTAATGGGTTCTATTTTTTTTGTAGGTGTTCGTTTCGGTGTCGATGATCCACGACAAGATGCACCAGCCAGCAAACTTGCACTGCAGCTTGCTCCCGCTCTCGTAAACAGCGCTGGGGTATCCACACTATGTCACCTATATGTTGGTTGTCATGCGTCGGGTAGAGCGTCGTTGCCCGGCTGCATGTCAGTAGCAGTCGGTCGGCATCGGGAGCGTGTACAATGCGTCGAAGGAGGGAAGAGAAGCCAAATCTCTCGCTCTCCCGGGAGCGAAAATAAGGCAGTCGAGCGAGCAAGGTCGAAGAGTGCAGGTGTACGATACAAAAGCTCGTTCGGACCACAGTGAAGGTAATCCAAACGGCTATTTAACAACAGATCAGTTCTCTTCCATCTCCCCTCCCATCTTCCCTTCCTTCCTCTACTTGGTTGCTGCCTCATCCTGTGCGGAAGACGGCTCAACAGTCGCGAACATCCCGGTGGTCGCTCGCCACACGCCGGCGGCTGCGAATGCGCCGCTGCAGAACAGCAGCCACCGGCGCTGGCCGACGTCGTGGCGCGGCAGCTTGGCGCGCTGCATGACGCACAGTTGGATTAGTCAGCGGGCAGCTTGTCCTCCTCGCGAGGTCGTCCACCGCACCTCAACCATGAAGAACGTCGCGAGCCCACCGAGCGTCAATGTGCCTGTGATGCGGCATCTACGCGCACACCGCTCGATCAAATCAGACCATCTCGAGCTAGTCGACGTCTTGCTGTGTCCACTGACCCGAGACAGTCCTGCGTGTCCACAGCCGTCGCGCCGGACGTCGCCAACGAAGGTGCTCGTGGTTCCATCCCCATCCTCTCGACAACCTTGGTAATCATGCGAAAGTAGCTGCTCACGGGGTCGTCCCTACTTTAGGGACAGCTGGACTGTCCCGCATATCACCCTCGTTTGGATAATATCCACTTCGGGGGACTTGATGTGGTTGACACGACGAAACTGGATTCGCTTTGGTCGGGCTCCTCTCCCGATCGCGCTGTGAACGTCAGCTGACCGCCTCGATCCAGTGCGCGCGCGGTGGCCTCTCTTCGCTCCGACACGCGCGAGCCACTTCTCCCACCGCGTACGTTGGAAAGCGCGCGATCTCCTCTCTCCATCGGTACCGCGGCGGCGCTCTAACTCGCTCGACGGGCCGCGCAATTTCCCGCTCCGTGCAGCATGTCGATCTTCAGTCGCCGCAAGAACCCGGACCAGCTCGTCAAGCTGCTCAAAGAGGCGCTCGCGAGCCCGGGCGCCGCGAAGAAAGTGGACAAGGATGGCAACCCCGTGGACGAAGTCACCAAGCGTCTCAGCCAGATGAAGCTGCTGCTCTACGGCGAAGGCGACCAGGAAGCTCGCCCCGACAAGTGCGCGCAGCTCGCACAGCTGCTCATCTCCTCGCAGCTCGTGCCGACGCTCGTGTCCGGGCTCGAGACGCTGCCGTTCGAGGCGCGCAAGCAGTTTGCGCAGGTCTACAGTAACCTCATGCGCCGCGACCTCGGCGGCTTTGTAGGCTACGTGGGCAACGAAGAGACCATCCTCTCGACGCTCATCGCCGGCTACGAGAAGCCCGAGATCGCGCTCAACTGCGGCACGATGCTGCGCGAGTCGATCCGCCATGAGTCGATCGCGCGCCGTGTGCTCTATTCGGACGATCTCTGGAAGGTACGCGACGAGGAGGGAAGGCTTTCGAGGATGACTTCATGGGTGTGGCTGATATGGTGGTACAACAGTTCTTCGACGTGTACGTGCACTTTCCTAACTTTGAGGTCGGCTCGGATGCGTTCGCGACGTTCAAGGACCTGCTCACGCGCCACAAAGACCTCAACTCGCAGTTCTTCACGAGCCACTTTGACAAGGTCCGTGGGGTCTTGATTAGGACACTCGGCTTGGTGATCAAGTTACGGATGGATGAAAATGATTCTGGATTGGTAGGTGTTCACGCGGTACAACAAGCTGTTGGTGTCAGAGAACTATGTGACGCGGAGACAGTCGCTCAAGCTGCTTGGCGAAATCCTACTCGATCGATCGAACTTTGAGATTATGATGAAGTACATTGGGTGCGTGACTCTCGATGTTGCTGCGCTGCTACTTGGATATTGATTTGTGGGGACCCCTTTCAGCGAGAAGGAAAACCTCAAGATGATGATGAACTTGCTCCGTGACACGAGTGCCAACATCCAGTTCGAGGCCTTCCATGTCTTCAAGGTCTTCGTGGCGAACCCGAGAAAACCCGACACGATCTCGCAGATCCTGCTCAACAACCGCGAGAAGCTCATCGCGTATCTCAAGAACTTCCAGAACTCGAAGGGTACGTTCGATCTGACTTGTTTCCTAGAGTGCGGTGTGATTGAACTGTTCCGATGTTGTATGTGTGCAGAGGATCCGCAGTTCATCGAAGAGAAGGCGTTGCTAATCCGCACGCTGGAGACACTAACGCTTTCGGAAGCCGCATAGTCTGCTAGGTTTGAGTATCACCAGTGCCTCTCTGTTTTGACATCTCCGCGTATCGAAATATTGCATTGGCCGATGTGTACTTTATCCCGATATTGCCGAGTTTCGTGTATCATGCTATGCAGGACACTTCGACGTACCGGTCCTAATTCAATCAAGATGATATGATAAGTTGATTTGCTAACAGCATCGTTTGAGATTCACATTGTTAGATGTGTTATGCTGGAAATGAAGACATCAAAAGAAGCCCGTAGAAAAGTGGAGAATACGCCAGACACGCCCGAGCAACCTTACTTGCCTGAAGTCTTCTTGCATCCACGGCCACCAGCGATACGGAGACACTTGGTTTCTGGGAAGATGGAGAGGACATTGGTCATGATCGACCAGCAAAGCGCGAAAAAGACGTAGGCGATCGTGATCGCGCCCATGGTCTTGCTCTTACCACCGGTGCGGCGCAGTTCCTGGGTCTGCGCCTTCTGGGCGGGGAGCAAAGGAAGGAACGCAAGCGAGAGGAGCTTGGCAGCGAAACTAATCCAGATTGTGTAGGTGACATCCCATCGCACATGGTTTGAGTCGGTCTGTACGTCGACGTTGGTCACGTCGAAGGCCGAGTTGATGTTCTTGAAGATGGTACTTGCGAACGGCGACGACAAGTTGGAGACCGTGGTAACAAGACCGTAGACGGCACCTTCATTGCCCATACCGGCAAGCTCGACGACGACGTAGGTACCGATAATAAAGTTGACACCGGATGGAACCGTCTCGACGATCGGCACACCGAGCCAGAACCACTGGCTACGAACGACGTCCCACACACTGAGCATCGTGACGACGGCATCCAAGGCAACAATCGAAACCATGGTGATGATCGACATGTAGCGCCAGTTCCAGTGGAGACCGAACTTGCCCGTGAGCACGAGCGTCAATGCAAAGATGCCGTTGCCGATGATGCTCTGGAGCTTGTCGTTCAGGTTCGTGACCTTGATCCAGTACGCAGTAACAGGGTCCGACGCGACCCAAATCGAGTTATCAAGCACTCCGGAGAAGAACTTGTACGCGATGACCTGGTACATGGCACGCGTCTGCAGTAGCTCCCAGAACTCAGTGATGTACGTCTTGAATGGCACGCCCGGGTGCTTCTCCTCGCCGATGTAGAACCACGTGATGGGGATGATCGGGATCAAGAAGAGTGCGAGGATGAGCATGAACTGTGGGAACGTGAGCGTGAAATCATAGTCACCTCCGTACTCACGGCCGTTGAAAAAGAAGCCCGAGATGACCTGCGACACAATGACGAAGATCGTGCGCACCGTGTAGATGGCCGTCTGCGTGCGACCGCGAATGGCTTCGGGCTCGCGCTGGGCGAACTCACACACCACAGCGTCGGCCGCGACGTCAGCACAGAGGTATCCAATGGCCGTGAGCATCATGAGGATGATGAAGATTCCTCCTTTGTCGCGCGAGTCTTCGTTGAACGAGGCGATATCAGCAGCGGTGAGCTCAGATGGTTTCATAGTGGCGTACTTGCGGTCCGGGTAGTAGGGCGGTCCAGTCTTCATGCAAGCCATGGTGAGCAGCATCGCAAACGACACACCCCATCCGATCACCATGTACGGACGACGGCGGTAGCCGAAGATGGGGAAGCAGTCCGAGATGATGCCATAGACAACCTTGAATGACCACGGGAGGTTGACGAGCACACGAGCTGACGTAGTCTGAGTACCCTCCATGTTGAGGTATTGCGTAAGGAATGGGTAGATCGTGCCAGGGAGCGTGCCGTAGACAAGACCGACAGCGGCGTACTGAGCAAGAAGACCGAAGCATTCCCTGCCGAAGAGATCCGGGGCACCACCAAGACGCAAGGCACCTCCTTCAATGTCGTCGCCGACCCCGGGAGTCTTGGCCTGGATGTATTCATCGCCTTCCTTCCCGCGCGCCGTGGACGAGATGTACGAGACACGGTCAACAATGTCCATCTTGGACTGCTGAGCGTTGAGGGTCGCCATTGATGACAGAGACTTGACTGCGTTCGGCGCTTTGACTTGAGAACTTGGTCGGTCGAAGGCAGATTGGAAAGTGAGTGGCTTCAGTTTGCTCGAACGAGTCAAGGAAGGACTCCAGGAAGGACCAGTTGGTGATGAGGATCTGCATACCGTCTAATCCAACGTTCAAGAGGAAGATGCTGCGCGGAGATGGTGTAGAGTTCCTTGTGTACCTTGGGCGTGAGGTTGGGGCTTCGGTAAGTCGGTACTTGTACTCCCATGTCGTTTGCAACGGTGATGGACTATGTCGTCTCCGTGTTGGACCCATACATCTGTTTAATTAGAGAACGAGCAGGTCATATCAGTTCAGTTCCGAGTCATTTTACGACGAGCTGGAGAATTGAGACTTCACTTGAAAAGGCTTCTTCCGTGGAGGAGACCAGAACAAGTTAGAAAAACCCTAGGAGCATGCTCTTCATGTGAGGGCTCCGTCATCGCTGCCATGCTCGAGTGTAGCACAAATCACACGTTCTTTTCCAACTCGAGCTTTGCTGGGCTTCTCATGGTGACGCCAAGTCGCGAAGTGGGTTAAATGGAACGAGAGATAGTCCATCACTTCGAAATTTGGTCCCACTATCCATTAATCCCCGACCATATGCGACACTGCCATAGAAAGGCCAAAACCAGGAAGCGCTTTGGGCGAGCCAGGTATTCTACACCACTGAGGAGATGAACGAAGAGAGACAAGAACACGACTGAAGGTGGCGACATCTGGCAAGTTCGAGATCCGTATTGGTAATGGATCTGATGCCAGACCGACGCCTCCGTGGGGAGTGCGCCAATACAGCAGCGAGGTCTTCTACACTCTACTGGGTCGCCAAGTCTGCGCAGCAGCCAATCACCACAGTGAGTTGGCACTTGTCCAATAGAGACTGATGTGTCGAGTCGAGATACCGCACTTTTCTGGGGGAGATTGATTGCTCTTGGTTTCTGATTTCCTCGTGTTTGTACTTCTATATTTGCGATCATGTTCTCGTGACATCAATATATTTCGCCCGAGAGAAGAATTAGCTCACCGATATCAAGAAACGCCGAGGATTCATGAAACCAAGGAGCAACAGCCGTTGTCCGCCAAAGGCAGTTCGCATATGAGGCGGTCTCGTGGCGCCCTCCACATACATCTCGACGGGCCACAGCCTCCCTGTCGCCGAGCTCGACGGGTCGCTGCCTCCCTGTCACGGAAGGACAGCAGTTCCTTGACAACTGGAATGTCCCAGCACACTGCCCCTTTGCCAGGGAAGGAAAGCAGCTCCTTGACAACTCGAATGTCCCAGCAGCATTTGCCGTGATGATATAAAAACAAAACGCAGCGAGAAAAGCAGTCTCTTGGTCTGATTGCGATGTTCTGTGCAGTACTCCATTTGGAGATGGAGAGTCGCACGCAGATGGGCTGATTAAATTGTGGATGAATGGGATGCACCAGTCCCACTCTATTCCAATCGATCCGAGGAAGCGGTGGGTTTACGGCCCATCTCCAGTGTTCTTCTCCCATCGTCAATGGCTAACTCGAGAAAGTGCGAAGCTAATTGCTTCTCCCATCCAGCAGGACTCATCATTGAAACGATCGAGCTCTCAGCTGAGAGTTTCGTCGCCGAACAGGCAGGCATGTCAAACATGTTGTGCAATCCTCTCAGGCGCATCCCCAATGGGAAATAGCGCCTGGGAAAACGAATCGACAGACGAGAGCAACATCGAATGGAAGTGCAGGCCACTGTCTGCTCCTGGGGCCTTCTCTCTCCACGAGCAAGAAATCAGGTTGAATGCCCGCCACGACAGCAGCGATCGTGCTTTTCACAGATGATGGGGTGGTGGCTCGTCGCTGCACGAAATGAAGAAGTGGGCGGTCTCTGATTAAAAAAGTGTGGAACGGCAGTTGATGACCGCTTCTGCTTTCCCAAGAGGATGAACACATTCCACATTCTGACCCGAGCAAGTTCATATGGCGGGTGAGCAGACCTCGACCACTCTATTGCTCTTGGGAAAAGTAAAGAGTCTTCGAGGTGAGCGCTCTACGCTGTGAACTCCATCGGCACACTTTACATTCCCACTCACATCATTCTTCGTTTGACCCTCTCAGATGCAAAAGCCGGAGTGGAATTCAGCATCGAGCGAAATCAACGTGCTGTCAACACGAGAGCGCCATCAGAACCCACACACGACGTTCTCCAGGCCTCACGTATGGGTCATGTACCAGTATTGATTGGTCTACTTGTCGTCGCGGCTGACAGCTCTCGCAATCTCTATTAATCCCGACATGCCGACGATATCAGCGACCAGCAGTCGAGTCTTTACTCCCATTCAGAACCGCAGTCGAAGTCGCATGCGGAAAAGCCGATCGCTAACGAGAACACAAGAACTTTTGCTCCTTGTTTCTCCGCGGAAACCTCGTTGCGGAGACTTCATTCCACCCACAAACTGTTTATCGTGACGGAACAACTTGGCGTCAACCCGATTCCTCCAAGAAAGTTTTCTGGATGAAACCGAGTTCACGACATGTGTTCTGTTTTCGCGTGGGTCCCTTGCTGGATGGCGAATCGGGCGTGCCACCTTTCTCTACTAGATGGGGATTAAAACGTCGAGCCCCGAGTTCCACTGTCGCCTAATCTTGCCAGACATTTTGTGACATGATGGACAAAACCAGGTCATTGCAACAAGGATGCAAAGCCAATGCCTTTGCCTATATGGCAAAACCGAGTCTAGAACTGCTTGCTAAAGATCAGAGTGGCGTGCTTGCTTCTGAAAGTACGCTTTTTTATGGGCCGCCCTAGGCCCACGAGAGTCTGCTTTGAGAAAGATTAGCTTCTTGGAGCCGCTCTTCGTTCACTCCTTTTCCGGCAAAAGATAGAGCTCAGTGAAGACCGTGGGCCAAGATTAAAATAAAGGACGAAGTGATCGTGGTCCTATCCACACTAACCCAGAATTTCTCCCGATTAACTGACCATTTACAGCTGCGAGCATCCCAGCAAAACGAATCGAGCGCTTGACTCTGGTCGGGAAAGAGTGGACTGAACGAAGATTACGCGGCGAGATGTTCGCGACATGCATCGCCTCGATTTTGGGTGAAAGGATGGGTCATCCCACTCTTCCGACCCAGGCCGTTTTTGAGGGTGTAGTAGAACAGAGCGGGAGCTGCGACATCCAGGAACGACCAATGAAATGTTGAAGGAATGGGTATTTGGTCGAGCCAACTACGAGAGACTCATATCGGCAATAGCGCAAAGTTGCGAAGTTGGAAGCTTGGGGGAGTTTGTCGAGATTGTGCGGGAATGATGACGGCTCGAATGGTGAGCAATCCTCGCAAAATCAGCCGAGAGAGAAGGCAGCAAAGTCTCCGACTTTAGGTGCCCATGCTTGATGGAAGGCTCGTTGCTGCACAAGAAGAGTCGGCGGCGTCAAGGAAACTGATTCACCAGCCGTCGGGCAGTCATCTGACCGTAGAAAGGCTCCCTCGAGTTTGGGATGCGTGCGGCCTTCCCTGTGCAGCTTCGGTAGACGACACGATTTCGACCTACAGAGCCCAGCTCCGTTCTCACTTTCGAATTGGCCTCGCACCAACCAAGTCCAGCTCTCAAGTTCCCATGGCGACGTTCAACCCACAACAGTCCAAGCTTGACATTGTCGAGCGTGTCTCGTACATCTCGTCCGCTCGTGGCAAGGAAGGTGACGACTACATCCAGGCCAAGACCCCCGGGGTCGGCGACGACATCGAAGGTGGTGCCCTGCGTCTCGGTGGTGCCCCAGACCTCTTCGGCAAGGAATGCTTCGGTCTTCTTGCCCAGTACGCCGCTGTCGGTCTTGTCTACGGCACGCTCCCTGGCACGATCTACCCATTCCTTACGCAATACCTCAACATGGAGGGTACTCAGACTACGTCAGCTCGTGTGCTCGTCAACCTCCCGTGGTCATTCAAGGTTGTCTATGGCATCATCTCGGACTGCTTCCCCATCTTCGGCTACCGCCGTCGTCCGTACATGGTGATCGGATGGGGTGTGTCGTTTGCGATGCTGCTCACCATGGCTTGCATGAAGACTGGACCGCCCTACTACCCGGACCGCAAGTACGCCACTATGAAACCATCTGAGCTCACCGCTGCTGATATCGCCTCGTTCAACGAAGACTCGCGCGACAAAGGAGGAATCTTCATCATCCTCATGATGCTCACGGCCATTGGATACCTCTGTGCTGACGTCGCGGCCGACGCTGTGGTGTGTGAGTTCGCCCAGCGCGAGCCCGAAGCCATTCGCGGTCGCACGCAGACGGCCATCTACACGGTGCGCACGATCTTCGTCATTGTGTCGCAGGTCATCTCGGGCTTCTTTTTCAACGGCCGTGAGTACGGAGGTGACTATGATTTCACGCTCACGTTCCCACAGTTCATGCTCATCCTCGCACTCTTCTTGATCCCGATCATCCCCATCACGTGGTTCTACATCGGCGAGGAGAAGCACCCGGGCGTGCCATTCAAGACGTACATCATTGAGTTCTGGGAGCTGCTGCAGACGCGTGCCATGTACCAGGTCATCGCGTACAAGTTCTTTTCTGGAGTGCTCGACAACGCTGTGTGGGTTGCCTCAGATCCTGTCACTGCGTACTGGATCAAGGTCACGAACCTGAACGACAAGCTCCAGAGCATCATCGGCAACGGCATCTTTGCATTGACGCTCGTGCTCACGGGCAAGTTCGGTCTCCACTGGAACTGGCGCTACATGTCGATCGTCACCATGGTTTCGATCGTCGCTTTGGATTCCGTAGTCACGATGCTCAGTGTGTGGGACGTCGTCCGAAACCAATGGTTCTGGCTCGGTGTACCAATCGTCGAGACCGTGCCTCAGGGTGTCAACTTCATCATTGGCACATACGTCGTCGTCGAGCTTGCCGGCATGGGCAATGAAGGTGCCGTCTACGGTCTTGTTACCACGGTCTCCAACTTGTCGTCCCCGTTCGCAAGTACCATCTTCAAGAACATCAACTCGGCCTTCGACGTGACCAACGTCGACGTGCAGACCGACTCGAACCACGTGCGTTGGGAGGTCACGTACACAATCTGGATCAGCTACGCGGCCAAGCTTCTCTCACTCGCATTCCTCCCATGGCTGCCAGCGCAGAAGGCGCAGACCCAGGAACTGCGTCGCACTGGAGGTAAGAGCAAGGCCTTGGGCGCGATCACGATCGCCTACGTGTTCTTCGCGCTCTGCTGGTCGATCATGACCAACGTCCTCTCCATCTTCCCGTCGACCAAATGTCTCCGTATCGCTGGTGGTCGCGGCTGCAAGAAGTCTGGCAAGTAAGCTATTGTGTGGTAGTGTCTCGCTTTCGTTTGAAGCTTTCTTGACAAACATGGAGAGTGTTTACTTCGTTTCGTCACTTCCAGTTTGACTAGCCTGACTAAGTAAGACCTTGACTGCGTGCGTTGTTGCCGGAAGATCTCAGTATCGCCATTGAGGCAACTCGGATACAACATTAAAAAGTCTCACACGTCTCAGACAACACACAGTGATGAAGGCCATTGACTTCTGTCTGGTCAGCGTTGTCTGGTGAGCTAGAAATAGAGATGCGAGGACGCTAGCAAAGCTGAGACTCTGGGCTTCCATGGTCAAATTCTAAATAAACCCATCGTCGTTCCACCCACGTTGACTTCGACATTCTCGGTTAACCCGACAATCACAAGATGGGTCGTCCGATCTTCACCACCGCCCAAATGGATCGAATCTCCCGGCAGCTCTTCATGCCACTGATCTTGCTCGTCAACTACACGCTGCTGCTGTACCTGCTCACATTCTACTGGGGCCGGCGGCGCGAGTTGCGTGTGCGTATGCTGTTTGGTGTCGGTGTGCTCGGTGTCGTGTGTCTCGTGCCGTTCGCAGACCCCGACGACGACACGATAGGCCACCTTAACGATGTCTCTGAGTCGCGCTGTGTCCTCACGTTTCTACTGCAGATCACCATCATTGGCCGTGATCTCAACAAGAAGATCAAGTTTCGAACCGTGCTCTACCTCACGTATGTCGCCGAGGCGTTGATCGTCGCAGACTTCGCGATGGTCCTGCTATCGCTGACCGTGGTCTTCAAACGCAATTTCCTCACACAAAACCTCCAAGAAGATATCCCAAATGCCTGCGAGAATATCACTCTCGCGTTCATATTCATCTTCCGATACTACTACATCTTGGTGTCGCGGGGCTGGCGCGACATTGTGGCCAATCGCAAGCTCGAGGTCACGTGGTATCTACTCTTCGCAACGCATGAAGCGCCGTTCGACATTCTCGAGTATCGAACGGGACTGTCGTGGGAAAATGTGCAGGCGCTGCGGAACCGTATCACGCTCACGGGTTGTCTGTGGATCACTGCGCGAACAAAGCTACGAGACTCATCCATTCAAAGCAATACGACCACCCACGCCACTGCCGTGACACAGCCTCGCTCTGGGACGACTTCTGGACGAACGCGAAGCAGAAACAAATATGTTGTCGCTCCCCGAGCTTGAGTCACAAAGCCAACGGTCCAGTTCAGTAGTCTAGTATGTTGCATCTATGTGAACAGCTATAGCTATGCTTACTAGCTCGCACAAGAGCTCAAGGACATGGAGGAGTGGCCACTTGCATCACGCATCAACGTCTTAGAATAGAGCAATTTTCTTGAGGGCAGTTTTCTTAAGGATTCTCCGAATACACGATGATCACCTATCAGAGCTAGTCACCAAGTCGAATCCACGCTTCAGCATTCTCCCACGCACGACTCTTTGGCTCCAGCCTCCAGCAGTGATATCCCTATCTGAAGCGGACAGCTATTCTCAAAGTTAGCCTACAGACGAACAACATTGACCTCCTATGGACATCAACGATCACTCGTCATCGTCCTCAAAGTCATAGTAGCTCCACGGCTCGAACGGGTCCTCCCACTCTTCTAGGCCTTCTTCGTTCTTGTACTGATCCAGCTCGTTGTCAGTGAGCAGACACTTATCGAGTGCCGCTCGGATCTTGGCAATCTCGTTCTTTTTCTTATCAAATCGGCCAATGAAGACGATCTCCTGGCCACGGTCGCCGAACTCGAGCGCCATGAGCTTCTCGTAGTTGGGTAACGCCTTCATATCCCGCGTGCGACGTTTCTCGGGAAGCTCGCAGATCCACATACCGCCGTTTGACAGCGTACAGTAGAGACCTGCCTGTGACCATGTGCCGTAGTTCTTGGGTCGTGTGCCCAGCCAGAAGACGCCTTTGCTTCTCAGCAAGTTCTTGAATAGTCCCTTCTGCTTATTACGCAACCGTTCTTGGAGCGTCTCCTCGTCAAGTGGTTGCGGAGCCTCGACCATGTCCTCGTCCTCTTCTTCGTCGTGGTTGTGGTTGTGTTCTCCTTCTTCGTCCTCTTCTTCTTCGTCGGCGTGCTCTTCGTCCATCGGTGGTGGCGGCAAATCTGGACTCTCGACGATCACGAATTCAGCCTGGATCAGCTCACCAAGACGAAGCGGGTGGAAGGGTCGACGAGCCGAGTACAAGAACGAGCCGATGCCGTACTCCTCGGTTTCAGGTGTGTGAGGCACAGTCAGAGACTCAAGCCAGCCCTCTCGTGCCTGGGCACGCTCGAAGCTAAAGAGTTTGGTTCCGAGCAGCTGCTTCGGATCCACTTTGCCCTTGACACTCGTCAGGATCTTGGCGTAAGAGTTGAACTTGCGGATGACGTTCTCGATCTGCTTGATCTCACGCTTCGGGACAAGATCCGTCTTGTTCAGCACGATCACATCGGCAAACTCGATCTGGTCTACGAGCAAATCCGTAAGTGTGCGAGTGTCCATCTCCGGCAGCTCGTTCTTGTGCTCTTCGATCTGTACGAGCATGCGGTGATCCTCGAAGACCTGGAAGAAGTTGGCTGCGTCCACGACCGTCACGCAAGTGTCAAGCTCCGCGATATCTTTGAGTAGAGGTAGCTGCTTGCCGTCACTACCAACCGCGAACAGTTCTTCGGCCTGCATTGAAGGAAGGCCCTTCGATTTCTTGTCTTTGGCAGGATCATGCTGGTGCTTAGGCTTCTTCGCATCACGCTCAGCGTTCTCCTCCACGACGGCCTCCGCGTCCTCAGGCAACTCGAACGCGAACGTCTCAGCCACTTGCATCGGCTCACTGATGCCCGAGCTTTCGATGACAATGTAGTCGACCTCGCCACCCTTTGCAATCTTGGCGATCTCTTCGAGCAGGTCGACGCGTAGCGTGCAGCAGATGCAGCCGTTCTCAAGCCGCACGAGCTGCTCCTCGCGCTTGAGCACGCCAGACTTGGCCACAAGGTCAGCATCGATGTTGAGCTCACCCATGTCATTCACAATCACGGCCACACGCATCTTGTGCGACTTGTTCTGGAGAATGTGCTGCAGCATGGTCGTCTTGCCGCTGCCCAGAAAGCCCGAGAGCAGCGTCACGGGGATGAGCTTCTTGTTCTTGGCGCGCGAGCCCGTAGGCGTCTTCGCGGGGCTGATCGTGACGTTCGGGGCCATCGTAGTGAGTTGGAATGTGGCCGATGAGTGCAAAGTCCAAGACCGAAGTGTCGGGCTCCTCAGAGCCACTCGATCCCCACTGCTCGAGAACGAGAGCTCGCGATCCAAATCCGCCATCGGAGAAGTGCTGGCGATGGGCTCTGGACCACCAAAACAACTTCAAGGTCGAGGATGCCGAGCAGATCGCCGTCGGAGAAGCTCGTATTCGAAATTGTTGAAGTCGGCTCAACGCCATAATGGCTGGTCTCATTGACTTTTTTCGCACCTCATTAAATCAAATAACCTGTACAATGTGATTATAACTAGACCATAAAATAAATGTTAACAACCTCTTCATACAATAACCTTTTAGAATAGATGCGCATGAAGTATCTTATTGCGAGACTTTGCAGTTTTCCGACGGCGACTTGCACATAAACAGAGCATGCAAGTCCAACTTGACCTGACTCGCCGTCGGACAAGTCAACATGAAAGCAAAGCACTCGCCATGCATCGTTTAAAGAACACCCGGTAGTGGGCACGCTCACGCTGTGATCGCCCTAACGAGCATGTCGTCATCCACGGATCCCCAGACTTCGATGGGTGTCGGCCCATCCAAGCGGATACGGTATGGGTGGCCCTCGTCCCATGTCTTCACGATAGTCCCTCGTTTGTAACCTTCACGCACGCGAGCTTCGACACGGTCGCCAACATCGAAGCGAAGATCGCCGGCGATACAGGCCTCGAAGCCTTCGGTGAGCTCGTCGCGGTCGAGGTCCTTCCCGATGAACACGAATCGCGATTCGCGCGGCTCGTTCCCCCAGGGCCCCGTGAAGCTGCCGTCGAATAGCATGTGGACACCTTGAAAGACGTACTTTTCGTCGACGCCCATGACGTTGATCACGCCTTTGTAGCGTAGCAAGTCGTTGCCCCAGGTCATGAGCAGCTCCTGGATCCAGTCCTGGAGGTGGCCGAGATTGAGCGGCTTCGTGAGCTTGAAACCGACAGACGTGACAGACTGTTCATGCTGGTGGTCTGCATCCTCGAGGAAGTCCGGCTCCTTGACGAGAATCTTTTGTAGATCAAAGCTCTGAATGTTGAGCAACAGCTTGGGGTCAACTTTGCAGTGCTGGCACTCGACAATGTCAACCGAGGAGTTGATCTTGCGGATCTCTTTCTTGACGTTTGCGAGTTCTAAGGAGCTCACCAAGTCGGTTTTGTTCAACAAGAGGCGGTCTGCAAAGGCAACCTGCTCAACGCTCTCGTTCTCGACTCCCTCGGGTTTGACCTCAAGCAGATGCTGCAGGATGTGCTTCGCATCCACGACCGTGATGATCCCGTCAAGCTTGCAACGTTGAGCGACTGTCTCGTCGACGAAGAAGGTCTGAGCCACTGGCGCCGGGTCTGCGAGTCCCGTCGTCTCGATGATGATACCGTCTAGATGGCGGTCTTTCTTGAGGATCTCTTGAATGATGCGGATGAGGTCGCCTCGCACAGTGCAGCAGATGCAGCCGTTGTTCATCTCAACGATCTCCTCCTCGGCGTCATACTTGCGCTGGCGGATGAGAGCATCATCCACGCCCACTTCACCAAACTCGTTCTCGATAATCGCAAACTTCATGCCATGCTGCTCGGTCAAAATGTGGTTGAGCAGTGTCGTCTTGCCGCTGCCGAGGAATCCGGTGAGGATCGTCACGGGGATGATCTTTGAGGGCTTTGTCGGTCCGGCCATTGCGAAGATCGCGGGTATTTGGAGAATGGTCGCGTTTGGAGAATGACATCATCGTGGAACCTGGAACCGTCGTCGGATAGTCATCCGACGGCGAATTGTACCATCCAGCTCCCATCATCGCTTCTTTGTTTCGAATACTATTAACAAGCCTTTGTTTGAAGATTTCGCCGAGCAGGGGTATGTTTGTATGTCGGTGAGAGCCAAGCCTGTTGCCTTCTGAATTCGCCTTCGCAGATGTCTCAACGTGAAAATCCGTTGACGGTAACGTGATTTTTCGAACATGGTTTCGCAACTTTCAGAATTCTTTGACACCCAATCCAAGAGTACAGCGTCAATCACCCATGAGCCGGCTTCCAGCCGTGTTTGGCGTCCTCTACCGGTAGCGGGAAGTATGCCGGCGGTCCCAGCTCCGTGCACTCAACCGATCGCATGGCGAATGCCAGCTTTTCCGGCGTCGACACGTCCATCAAGATGCTGTGGTCAGGTTCAGGCGCGACCGACAAGGCTTTTCGCGTGCCATTGTGTATCTCGAGTAGTTCACGGCAGTATGGCGTGCCAAAGGCGTTAAATAATCTTACGGGGAAGTAGGTTACGTAGTGAGCGTAGGTGTCGATCCACGACCAGAAGGTCGTGATGTTGGTGTACTGGAGAAACATCCCTCGCAGCTTCGGGTTGATGTACTCAATGTGCCGGGAGTTCCGAATTTGCCAGCTGGAGAGCAAGTGCCCATCCACCAGCGACCCAGCCAACGTCTGCGCCAACCCGTTCGGACGCTCACCCCAGCGTAGACGACTGCCCTCATGGGGACGCGAAAGCCTCTCCCCGTGGACACGGGCCCACCGCCTGACGGCGCTCGACCGCCTCCGCTCGCTTCGCCAGTGGAATCAGCGACTGAGCATACGCCGCCAACGCCTTCGTCTTCCGACGAAAGTGACCAGTCAAGCCCCTCGAGCGCCAGCGAGTCAACCAGCATGGAACTCGACCTGACCGCGCCCAACCCAGCGACCCTCCCTGCCGACGCCTTGAGCCCATCGGATACGGCCAGCGGAGCGGTCTCGGCGACCCCCCAGCCACCCTCATCGAAGGCCTTCGAAGAAGATGGCGACGCAGAAATGGCTGGCGACAGACACGCCGCTCCAAGAGCGCCCTTCTCTAGCGCCCTTCAAGACGCAGCTGCAGCAGCGGCAGCGAGCTCGAGCGAGCAGATGACGATGCCCCCAACAGGCACGTCGCCAGCACCCTCGACAGAGCCGGTCAAGAGGCCGGCACCGCCCAAGCCAGTCGGAGCGCGACGTCCGAAGCAACCCAAGGACTCGGCACCGCGAGCGCCCAAGCAGCAGGCTACACCGCGAACCCAGACAACGCCGGAAGATGGTGTCTGGTCCAAGAGTGGGACAGCCAAGCTCCGCTCCTTCCTTAGTGGTATCGGCTCTGCACCCTCAGCTGCCCCCGCCCATGAAGGAATCGTCCACCCCACTGATCCGGCTCTTTTAGCGGACTTGGAGTGCGTCTCCAAGCCGGCCAACTTGAGAGATGATGGAGACCAACGTCCCATGACAAAGCTGGAATCGACTGTGCTCTACAAGATTCTCGCTAAGCTCTTAGATGTTGCAAAACTTCCCCAGTTTCTTCTCGAGACTCACACGAGCGCGGAAAGAGACGTGTTGGAAGACTTCTTTCGTGACCATCTCGGCTGGCTTCTCTATCTCCTGTTGCCCCCGGGTATCAAGCTCTCCGAAAAGAACGCCAAGCACAGCCTCATACAGCTGCTTTTGCTCTCATGTGGCGACGATCTGATGGCGAAAGCCGTGATTGAACAACTGTGCCTGGATGTTTGGTCTATTAGGTGCGAAGCCAAGTCTGGCATAGCAGTTTTTCGATTCGTGCGTCGAGAGGTGCGAGATGCGTGGGCTGGACGGATCCTTCGACTCGGTCGCAACACCGTCAAACTGCAAGCCACGGACTCGCTATCCTCCGCGGTGCCAAGACTCGGTAAGGACGAGGCCGCTCGCGACCTCCTCTATCATGTCTTCCTCCGTGGACCCACTACGCTACGACAAGCGGAATTGCGAGCAACTGTAGCCAACGTGGCGCGAACCACCGCCTATCATGTCGAATATGTAGACTCGGTTGGAGTTAAGGACCGCACAGGACCACTATGGAAGGTCTCCTTCAACCAGATCACCTGTCCCAAGGCGTTCGAACAGGTTCGACGCATCCAAGTGACTCTCAACGGCGAAAATCTTGAGTTCGACGTTCATCACCCGCGTGCCTCGTCCCGGACCCCATGCAGTAAGTGCCTCAGTGTGCGTCACCTGACCACTGACTGCAAGAACACCCGCGTCAAAGAGTCACTAGCTCGACATACGCGAGTAACTGTCGTCACGACAGGCCCAGGGCTACCACGGCTCACGGCGATTACGGCTCCAAAGCACATGGACACCCAGCTCGGAAATCTACGCCACATAGCAGCACCGGCGCTGGAGGCCCGTCTCAAAGCGGAGGAGGCAGAGCGGCTGGCCGAATTGCGACGTCAGACCAAACTGGCTGCAGAAGCAGCAGCCAAGGAGGCTGCGGCAGAAGCCCGCCTGCAGCAGGCAGCGAAGGAACACGTGATCCAAGACGCGAGACGAAAAGAGAGAGAGAGCGCGCGCGCGTGGCCCGCCAGCGAGTCACAGCCCAGCTTCGCGACCTCCACAAGCGCATAAGCGAAATGCACTTGCAACGGACTGCGACGGCACCAGAGACCCATGGCACGACCCCAGCCCAGCAGGCGGAACAGGACGATGGCATCAGGCCAACCACGGAGCAAACTGAGGTATCTGAGCACCCCGGTAGACAGCACCCTGCGCCGCCGGCGCCACCGCAGCTCGAAGGTGCATCGGAGGAGCCCGCCAGGCCCGGAGATAGAGTGGAGGAATCGCCATCTTTCGAACTGCTCGAGGTTAAGACCCCGCCGAAGAGACCAGGAAAACGAGCGGCTCCGGCTTCGCCACCGCGAGAAGATGGTTCAGTTCACATGCTGAAGTGGCAGCTCCTTGGCAAGGAGCAAGACGGGTATGTCGACCACAACAGACTTCACGTGACGGCGAGCACCGCTGTCCACAAGTCTGACTTGGGACGTCGACAGCCACGCCAACTCGGACTACTAGCCTTCTACGCCCCGCAAACCCGAGCAGAGGCGCAGGAGCAGCTGGAGAACGACTTGGAGGCCGCGCAGCAAGCGCATCTAACGCAATGGATCGAAGCGTATCCAAGCCCGCAGCTCGATGCAATCCTAGAAGAGCTCAGGTCCCCGACCACAGTTGGAGCTTGGATGGGTGCGTTAGGTGCTTGGTGTGTCAACGTTCCCGGTACTGGAGGGTGTCTCTACTTTGCGGTGCATGGCTGTCGAACAAGGCGCATCAGAGGCGACGAGATGAGACTGCTCTCGACACATATCAAGGAGGGTGCGTTCTACAAGACCAATATCTGCACGATTTATCTAGAATACCTCGAGCACATGGCCACCGACGGAACACTCTCTCTCGCGGATCTCAACAGGAGGTACTATGGGCTGGGCCCCCCGACGGACAGAGATGTGGCCCTGAAGGCCCTGAAGGCTTTCATCAGTGGCATCCAACTCGCAGACATCTGCAAGATGACGACTCAGCAGTGGGGCGGGGACGAAGAGCTCTTTGCGCTTGTCTGGTACATACGAGAGCCAGTCTTCGTTATTACCGAGGCCAAAGACAAATCCACATCTGTCAGGATCCTAAGACTTGTCAGACCTGACTCGGCAGGCCCGGAACACATCTATGAACATGTCCCAGAAGCTACGGAGGCGTACGCCACTCTACGCGCCATGCTTCGTCACCGAGTCATTCCCACGGTGCTTCTCCATGTGACCTTGCCCTCAGGGCAGGGGCACTTCAAGGCGGTCCGGTTTAATGAACGGCTATACACGGAACGGACCAAGGACGACCCTGACGGCACGAAGGGTCTCATGCGCTCACGGCTTGAGGCAACCTTGCGTACTCTCAACTGGTATACCCCACCTCTGGATGCGGCCGGGATTCCATTGTGCACACATGCAGCAGAAGGTCGATCGTCCAGGAGTGACTCGACATATATCCCGTCGAGCCCTATATCGTCCAGCGGAACTCAACTTGCCTCGCCCGAGTTTGTCGCGCCTACGGTGCTGTACGAGCTCTATAGGAATCTGAACCCCCGTCGACGTCGGCGTAGCTCGCTCGCCTCAGCCTGGGACCAGACCGAACAACTGAATCTCATCTCATACCGCGAGTGGGGCTCACTGCAAATGGGACCAGAAGCACGTTCCGAGGCGGACACGGTTGAAGCAGGATGCCAGTACTGGAGCCGTGACCCAAATCAGCTGATAACCCTACTTCGATCGCTTCCATTTCCGGAGGTTGCCATGGCTCTGATGTCAAGACCCACCCTAGTGAGACTGGGCAAGGAGATCCTTGTACGCAACATGCGAACCACGTTGCCTGACTTCCTGCGCGGCGAGTCGCCTGAACAGGTTCACGGCGAGTGGGCTCAGCTGGTAGCCATAGCCATCGTCATCAGCTCGGTAGAATCGAACGAAGACGCCACTGTTGACTGGCTTATCGACCATCCTGGAGACGTAATTGAAGCCTTACACGCCCTCCGACTCTATGATTGGACGTTTATCGCCCGCATCGTCCAGGCCGGCGACCAAGTATCACTGTCTCGCGCCTCTGCCTTGCTGCAGGGGCGAGAGGAGCAGTGATCAACCCATCGTGTCTACCTCCCGTTCAAGGTGTGTCCCTTGACGTGGGGGTGAGTGCGGCTGGAGCGTCGACGCCCACCCGCAACTTAGACACAACGGCACTGGCAGCGGACCCCATCGCCACCAGTGCATCCGACCGATCGCGCAGACTCGTCCGACGCTCGTCCCGCACGAACGCACAGCTGGACTGCACATCAGTTACCCAATTGCACCTTATCTCTCAGAACGTCCAAGGAATGCTGAAGGAAACCAAGTCGTTAGACCTGTGGCTCGACTCATTTCGGCGACGCAGAGATGGACGCCAACTCGATGTAGTGCTCCTCCAGGAGACCAGAGCCGTTCAGCGCTGGAGTGCAGCTCTCGAACACCTGTGGCTCTAGTCGTGGGGCTATGCACCGCAACGGATGACTTCACCACTTTCCTACTGGCCAGAAGTGGAGACTCCGGCTGCCGGGGTTGCCATCCTTCTTTCACAACGTCAGCACTACAAGATGTGGTGCCGTGGCGGAGGCAGGATTGGTCAGCTCACTTTGTCGCTATAACCGGCAAGATGTCAGGGGAAGTCGTAACAGTGATCAACATCTATGGCCCGGTCTACCGGCCCAAACGAGAAGCTTTCTACCAAGAACTCGCGAACGGCACTGTCCCGCCGGGACTGGTCCTTCTGGGCGGTGACTTCAACTGCACGCTGGATGACGAACTTGACCGAAGTCACCCGGCCGGGAATGTGCACCACTCGCCCGCGCTGGTCTCCTTGTTGCGGCTCTGGAAGGTTGTCGACTCGGTGTCGCCAGAAATGCTCAATGCACACACGACAACTGACATCCGCAGATTTCATGCCGAGTACCATACGTACGCCTACAGCGTGCGGGATGGGGAGCTCGCGTCGGCACGATTAGATCGCTGGTATGTGTCTGCCGCCCATCACGATCGTACGCAACAGGTCGTGGTTGAGCCACCGCACCTCAGGTCTGATCATGACGCGATCCGCCTAAGACTTGGTCCAGACAAGGCCAAGCCGACGTCAACTGGAAACAGAACACCGGCCCTGCGTTACCCGATTCCAAAGTGTGCGGCAAAGCAGGTATACAGTGTCGGCGAAGCTCTCCTCTCTGGGAAAGGACGTGAGCTGGCCAAGCTACCGGCACCTGAAGCTGCAGCGGGATGGGATCGCCTCAAGCTGGAGGCAAGAAGGACCAGCCTGGCCACTAGGAGGGAGTGCCTTGCAACGGTGACCCAAGGTCGACGCGACAAGATTGAGCGACTCAACAGGGCCCTCAAGGATGCGAAGTTCGCGCGGCACCTCGTTGGCCTTCCCATGGATGCAACGGTCGACGAGATCACGCGCGGAATGAACGCGCTTGCTTTGGACCCAGCGCGACGGCATCACGCCATTAGACGACGCCTCATAGCGATCCAATCAGTCAGCACGGCAAAGCGCCAAACTGCTCGGTACGCACAGCATGCAGGTCCCGCAGCAGAGTCAGCCAAGCACCTCTTCCGACGAATTGACTCCCGCTTCGGACGTCGGGCCTCGGCACAACTACCTACGCTCGAAGGTTGCACAGTAGGTCCCGCGGATCGGGTCGCCCAAGACTGGACGCCGATTACGCAACGCCCGCCGTGCGACCCACTGGCACAGGATCTGTTCTTTGCGGCTCTGCCAGAGAAGCCACGAACCCGGGACCTCTCCTCAATCGACGAAGACTTCACGACGGCGGAGGTCGCCTCGGCGATCCGGGCGTGTCCTCGAGGCAAAGCCTGTGGACCGGACGGACTACCCAATGATTGGTATCGAGATCACGAGGAGGACATAGCGAGCGTGCTCGCACCGCTCTTCTCACTTTGGTATCGCAGTGGAGTCCTTCCCCCGAGCTTTAAGGCCGCAACGATTTTCTGTATCCCAAAGAAAGCGAAGCCAGAGACAGGCCTCGACTTCAGGCCGATCGCACTGTTAAACACAGACTACAAGATCTACGCTCGAGTGATTCTCAACCGCATTCGTAACCAGGTACCGGAGCTAGTCGCAGCAACCCAGCACGGATTTGTTGCCGGACGACAAGTGCATGACGCGCTCGATATTTGGTCTGCAATTCGACAGCAAACACACGCCGGTGCCATACCGTCAACGGCTATGGCTGTGCTTCTGGACTTTGCCAAGGCCTACGATACACTGGACCGCCGCTTCCTCCAGCTCTCGCTCACGCGCCATGGCTTTACGCCAAACTTGGTTCAAGCAGTGCACGCTATGCACCTCGGCACAACAGCAGCGTACATAGCGGAGCAGGAAGTCTCAGTGGAAATCGATATCACGACAGGCATCAGACAGGGGTGCCCGCTAGCACCGACCCTATTCGTCCTTGCGGTGGACACCCTATATGAACTTATCGAGATGTCGCCACATCTGCACGGTGTACCAGTCGCGGACGACGTTCGAGTCTCCATTGTCGGCTTCGCCGATGATACGACGGTGTACTTGCAGAAGCCAGACGATACACTCGTTCTCAACGAGCTCCTCGACCGATTTGCACTAGTATCGGGATTAGCCGTCAACGTCTCCAAGAGCATTGCGGTGTGTCTAGACGCCGGTCAAGTACAGCGCGCCCAGCGGATATCTTCATTCCCAGTTGCGAACGCAGATCAACTAGCGCGCTACTTGGGAGGGCAGATCTCTACTCTTACACGCACTGACGCAGTTTGGGACCTCACCGTTCAACAGATGCAAGCGCGGCTCCACCTTGCGTCGATCAAAACCACAGACCTGCTGCAGCGGATCCAGATCTGTCGCGCCGTCCTCATCCCTAAGATCCTCTTCGTCGCAAGGCACTCGTGGCCGACTGCGGCACAGGTGCGGCGGCTGCAAGTCTTTGTCGACAACTACGCCTGGCATGGGGTTCTCTCGGCACATATGAGCCGGGGACGGGCAGGCGCGAGCCAAGCAATCGCCCACGCTCCACGAGAGGACGGAGGCTTTCAGATTCCAGACGTTAGAGACGAACTCCTTCTGCTCAGCGCTACCACTCTCCAACGGTGGTCATCGGCTACAGGAGGACTTGCCTCCAGGGTTGGACGCCTCCTAGCGGCGTCCGCCCTGAGTGGCCCGGAGGCCAACATCTCTCCAGCGCGTGGCCCACAGACGCAACCCAGACTCTTCGCCACGATCGCCACCTCAGGTTTAGCTGTGCTCCGAGACGCGACTTGCCAACCGAGAACGCCAGAGGAAAGCGCCTCCATTGGCAGAGTTATCGGATCCGCAGGGAAGGCGCCCCCATCTGCAGGCACCTGGATCGACGTCAAATATCGGCGTGATTACTCCAACATTCACACCGATCTCAAGGCCATACAGCGGCTGCAACGGAAGCGAGCTGGGCGACTCAACGTCCACAGCCTTCTTGCCTCGCCTATACTTGGCCGGGACCTCCTGCTCAATCGACTGGGACGGCCCCTGGCGGCAGAAGATCTACCCGGACTCCATCTCAAAGGGGTCACGGTCGGGGAGATGGTGGATTTCACGTGGCATTCCTCCACCACAATTAGCTTCCAACGGCGTGGAAGCTCGTATCCCGATCCCGGAGATCGCAGCTTCAGAACTCTGTGTGACCTGCTCGTGATGTGCTACCCGGACCTCTTGGCATCCCGCATATCCCCAGATCAACTGCTTGAATATGGGCGCAGTCAAGATCAGTGGCGTCTCCTCCAGAGGCAAGGCCGACTTCTCTTACTGCGGGCAACTGGAACAGACTCCTTTGACGAAGTCGGCGAAGTCACGTCCCTACGTAGGGCGGAAACGCTGGCAAAACGGGCGAGCGGACGCAAGCGGCTCCAATTCCAGCCTCATCCCCGCCTATCACCAGTGCTCCCCCTATGGGGCTCTGCTACTCGGCTATCCAAGCAACACCTACGACGCTCGCTGAGCGACCAGCGAGCGGCACGGATCGAAAGTGAACTCGCCGCGAGAGCTGCAAGAGCCTTCGAGGCATCGGACGACTATGGCTCCGCTTTAGAAGAAATTGAGTGGTCTTCCATCCACTCGCTACCTCACTCCTCCAGCCGACAGCGTCTGCTCTTCCACCATGTCAAATCCCAGCGCCTCACGGGCTGGGACAAGATCCACAACTGCAGAGGCTGCCCTCATTGCCCGACAATTGGCCCCAGTGGCGGCACTACATTCCATATAGTCTGGGAGTGCCCTGCGGCCCAACAGATCTGGGACATCGTCAAGAAATGGTGGATGCGTCTGGGACTCTGGCCCGTGCTAGGGCGCTCCACCTCCAGGTCCTTCCTGCAAGCCATCTTCAGTCTGCGACTGCCTTACACGCCATCGCGAGTCTGGGAATTTGCCTCGCTTCACCAGGGTCACTGTAAAGCTGACGATCCTGCGGCTGACCCGTTCCCAGTCTTGCAGGTGGTGTGGCAGCAGCTCGTGCTGGAGTCTCTGGTCTTCATCCAGGCATGGAGAACCAAGTGCTCCGACGAGAACACCCTCTGGTCGGTGAAACAAGCAGCGGTTCTCCACGACGCCTCATGTCAACACGCCCTCCGTGTGCTCAGCACCCGGGTCAGCGCAAGCTCCTCGGCTACCCATCAAGACGCGATGCTCATCGAAGAACTCCGCGCATCTTTCTGGACGCAGTTCACCCCGTCCACCCTCCCCCAGGAGGTTTCAACCCGACAAGACTGCGAGTACCTCCTATTCTTCGACGGTGGCATTCATGCCACCTCCGAGACGGCGGCCTTCGGAGCAGTCCTCGTCGAAGTCAACACAACCTCAAGTGATGCCTCGATCGTCTGGACGAGCGCTGGCACGCTCGCCGCACCTAGCTCTACCCTTCACCAAGCGCTCTACAAAGGACTCATCGTCGGCCTCCGGGCTGCCCGAGAACGTCATCTCACCCAACTAGAAGTCATCGGCTGCAACGCCCTTGTACTCAGGCAACTACGCGACCACCGACCCCCTCGCAATCGTGCACTAGCCAATCTTTACCTATCCGCACGTCAACTGGCCGACCTCACCGAAGTCTCGGCCTGGACCCGCCACCCAAGGGCCCACAACAAGATGGCCGGGCGTCTCGGCAAACTCGGTACAACACCGAGCGGAGAAACCCCCCTTGAACCCCTTCGTTCCCAAGACAGCCGGGCTGCCTTGTCGAATCTGCTCTACAACGACCTTCGTCCATGGTGGCCCACTCGTGTCCACCATCCTGACACATAAAGGCCTGCATGTACAGCCCATCAAGCTATTAGGATTCACAGGATGAACTCAATAGACTTCACTTGCATCATCATCATCATCGTACTCAATGTGCCGGGGCAACTCTTGGACGCGAGTCATACTGAATTGCGCAATCATCAGGTGGGGAAGTGCGAGGATCTCGGCTGGAACGAGAGATACTTGGGTGCCAGCCACCGATATCATCGAAGGCTGCAGTCGGCGGACGACATCAGCGACGCTCGTGAGTTCCGAAAAGTCAAAAGTCAACTGCATGCCTTTGGGCCATTTGGCGTCGACGTCGTCTGGAATCTCGTCGATATTCGTGACACACGTGATGAAATTCACGACCCCTTCCGGGAAGGCGGGGGAAAGGAGACCTGAGGGCAGTTCTCCAGTCGGGGTAAACGTGCGTACCAAGTAGACTCCTCGAATGCTCGGGTGATGTGTCGTCGTCAGCGCTGCAGATTCCTTCCACTCAACAACTGTGCAGTTGTAGATTTTGAGACTCGTGATACGATGGTAGCTCTGAACTTTCGCTGGAACCACGAGCTCCGGGCAGTGGCGGATGACGAGACCCGCGGCACGATTGGGGTCGAAGGCATCCCAGGCTGCGTAGAAGGCTTCATCGTGGCCACTGGAAGTGAGTGACTGACAGTTGATCTCGACAAGCGAACAGCCTGGTTTTTTGGAGAACCAGGGCTTGAGAACCAGCGAGCACGCAGAGTCGTTGTGTCTGGATTCAGCGGTGATATGTGCCGCAAGCAGAACAAAACCCCAGGCCAAGAAGACGCCTGGACCAACCGTATGGACAACGAATGACCCGACGCGACGAAGCTTGTTCAATGCATTCGTGTTGGTGTGTAGGCCTCTGCTTTTCGCCATAACAGACAGAGTGGGATACTTGCCCTTGTCGGCGTCCGCTCTCGTACTTGTGTTGGATTTGACGTCGTCTGTTTGAGCCACCAGCGGTTCTATTGGGTCTTGGACTGGCCCATGAACTGCAGGAAAGATCGGAGCTATGTCGTCTCTCGTAGGCCTTTGCTACCGGTGTGAGCATTTCCTTGATCGCCTCCATACACTGGATCAAGCCCACTGCGAATACCAAGCGCGAGAGCATGTCGCTCCACGACGCTACCAGCATGATCTGAAACTCCTGCTGCATGTTAGAGGCCCATTCATCGTCGAACCAGAACACAAACGGGAATCCAAATCCGTTGGGATCGTTGTACTGCGGCGCATAAGTCGCAAAGAGCACGATAGAGACGCCGATAGAAGAGACCATATCTAGCACAGCATCGCAAAGCAAGCACAGCAGTCGACGAAGCGTCTCTTTGTGACGATAATACCGGTGGAGAATCGGCACGATCCAGCAGTTGATGACCAGCAGCGCCAGGTAGAACCGGATGAGCCACAGGCGTGGCAGCACAAGACTCATACGATAGAGTTGATAAGATTGGAGCGACGTCTCGATAAGTTCGCGGACGAGAAGTACATGATCAAAGTAGACGCTGTCAACTCCCAATAGTCCATCGCGCGCAAAGACAAAGCTACCAGAAGTACTGGCTCTTTCGGAGAGGCTCTTTGCCAGACTGTTTTCCGTGACGCGGCGACGAGGATTGGCCGATGACATCGAGCTGACGCTCGCACGGCCATACTTCAACAGACTCCTCATTCGGTGCACAAGCATACTTCGCGCCAGCATGTCGATGAGCACTTGTGGGTCGGGCTGGAATACGAGTCTTCGCGCATGGATCGAGCTGGCTAGCATCAGCAGCATAGAGAGCGCGTGGATGACGGCAACACATGCGTGAATGCTGGAGACTACAGGATACTCGGACTTGCTGATCCCAATCGAATTGATCTCGAGCTGGTACTCGAGAAACGAAAGGCTAAACTGACGGTAGAGCCACGCGACACCAACGTAGTACGTGAGGTTCACTGCGTGGAGAACAAACAAAGCAATCCACAAAACGGTGTGGAACCACGTCTTTCTGATGCGTTCCGCAACAGTCTCGCTGGCGTGTTGCTTGCTTCGACGAGCATTGTTGTCGCCAGGATCGCCATTAGTCATCTTCGGTGTCTGGGAAGTTTGGCTTGAGCAAAAGCAGATCCCTTTACGCTCGAGAGTGAACCGCGGCCTTCTACGAATCTGGTGGGAGTTTCGTGAAACCAAGTGCGTGACCTTTCATCGAACTTAGCTCACCCCACTTGATTCGGGGCAAAAGGCAGGGCGCCTGCACGATCCCACGAAGAACGGGTGTGAACCAGTTATGATTTTCCAAGATCCGATCTCTGGAACCTCTCAGAATGAGTAGTGGAGCTGTTGGAGGTATATTGCTTAAAGACTTCGAACATGTTGGTTTTGAAGGTTTTATCTGCACGCATCAGCGATCGAACACCAGTGCGATTCTCCCATAGCTGTATCGCCCAACACACGAGCGACCCTTCAGCTGCATCACCTTTGGGACGAATCTTACTGGAAGTGCCAGAACCCTACGTGACGTGAGTACCCAGTCGAAGAGTCGCGCGCGTTGTCATGAAGATCCTTCCGAATTCGAGAAGCCAATCGGAGGAAGCCACGTCGACAAGCAAGTGGGCAGTGTGCAGCGGTTTCTCCACAAGGAGGTTGGGCCTGCGTTATCGGGAAATATCAATACATCCTTTCATTCAGGCACTCTTATGCGCGGCCACGATACTCATGATGGCGCGTGCGCACTTTTCCTTGATGTACAGAACGGATTGAGTCCCTCAAAACATTTTCCCCACCACAAGTTTTCGGTTTGCTGGTTTGCAAAACTCTCATAAACGTGGGAAAGTGATAATCCCGACAGATCTGGTAGTTCCACATACAAACGATCATTCTGGCCCAGAGCCCGAACTCTGGATCCTGACTATGGGTACAGACTCGAGAGTGGACAGGGCTATACATTTTCGCATCGAGTCAGTTTGTCGCGTGAGTACTTCCAAAATCAAGGCTCCAATCTTCGGCATCTCAAGTTCGAATTCCGCAGTTTTTAACGCATTTTCGTGAGACCTTGCATTGCACAATTTCCATGATACAGAAGTCAAGAGGAATGCGAGTATTGGAACAAGCATTCATGGCGTCACCCGTCCAATTGATCATGTTAGCGCAACTCTTGTATCAGTGAAAGAAGTGCCGAAAAGCGTCGGATTGACGTATTACCTACTGATTCTAAGTATTTCGATGGTCGCGACAAAAATGGCCAGCGAGACGTCCAGTCGTAGTCGGTAGAACTCATCGTGCAAAAATCGACACACTGAGTTTTCTGGTCCAGAGAGCTCGGCTGGAGTATCTGGAGTCTGGATGATGTCAAAGTGAGCTCATTAAACCTGGACTGGCGTTGCACAAGTGAAAAAGATCATGGACTCACTTGCAATCTGCGGTTGTGTACTCCGGTGCTCACTTCACATTAGGTCCTGACACGGGCAACAATAGTGTAGTCTCAGATGCCCTAGCACTCGCCTGCAAGCTTCCTACGTCTGGAACCTTGGCCCACATAACTGCGAGCTAGAAACTCCCGGTGGCAATCACCCCAAGCCTGGGACGCCAGTTTCTACAAGACCAATTATGGAGACCTTGACGCCCGTGCAAGACCACCAAGCGAGAAAATAATAGCCACAGACAACGACCTCGCAGCTATCTTGGCCTCCACTAGAGCCCCCCTATGAATCATATCGCAAGATAAGCTTATCCAATTCTGCGCGGGGAACACGGGATCAGCGGTCCTTGATTTGCCGGAACTGTACAAGTTTGCTGGTGCTTCAAAGATCGTTGTAGGTAGAATACTCACCAGTTGCCGTCGCTTGACTGCCCGTTTTTGTTTATGGAGCTGAAAATTTCGTATTCACCACTGAGATAGGCATACCGTGTACTGCACGAATGGGACTTGCGCCAGTTTCGACGCACTCACACACCACCTAATATGCCTGCTTTCCGTCAGTCCGTGCCGACACAACTGGCCCCTAAAGTGTGGCGGCCGGCATAGAGTTCAGTTCTATCATGCAAATTCCATCTCGTCGCTGTGACTGGCGTGAGTTCTCGTTGATGGCTGCGCACTGGAACGCATCTACTACCGTAATCCGCGGTATGGGAAAGCCCATACAAATTCTGCTGTAGATCAAAGACTAGATCGTCCACAGCGAGTCCACTCTGGATGCCACTCCAGAGAAGGCCAGTGCAACTCATCCATGTGGCCAGACGTCTGGCCAGAGTAAGTAGACAACTGGCCAAGCCTGCTACTACCGAGTCAGCGGAGTATTGACTCAGCAGACATTCCTGGGCCCTAAGATGGATCGCCTATGTTCTAAAACCATCGTCTGCTTCCCAAAGCCAGGGCTATAGAGTACATTGGGTACAGTAGAGAGCGGGGCGAATGGATCCACCTGCAACTCTTCCGCCGCTTGGTCTCTTCCACCGATTCAATTGGTTGGGTGTACATCGTCTGTAGACTCGAGCGTCTGGGAGACACGAGAGTCTCGGTACCTCATTCCCAAACCTGCAACATGGTTCGCATTAGTGCTTCGCTCGCTGCGCTTGCTACTGCCCTCGCTGTGGTGCCTGCCGCCGAGGGGACGTTCGGTCCTTACTGCGACGTGACCGTGGTTGGACGCCTGGATCTTGACAAGTTCGACTTTCGAGGATGTGGAGCTGCCTCCGGTTACAGCTTCTTCTCTCCGTCTAAGTCACCAACGATCGATCAGATCAAGAAGATGTGTGACAACAGCAAGTGTAAGAATCTCCTTCAACCAGCGATTCACGATGTGAAAAGCGACTGTGCGTGGAGTCTGGTAAACTCGTTCAAGCTCAAGAGCGGGCTGCTGGACCCCGTGAACAACTACTGCTGGGCACCGACACCGGCGCCTACTACGCCTGCTCCGACGACGCCAGCTCCGACGGCGCCAGCTCCGACGGCGCCAGCTCCGACGACCCCAGCTCCTACGACGCCAGCTCCTACGACGCCTGCTCCGACTCCGGATGTGACGACGCCGGCACCAACTCCGGATCTGACAACGCCTTCTCCAACTTCGACCGAACCATGCACGATTCCACCACCGCCTGAGCCAACACCCCAGTCAACAACTCCAACTCCAGACACACCATCGCCAACGACACCGTCTCCAACGACGCCGGCTCCGACGCCTGACGTGACCACGCCATCACCAACGACTCCGTCTCCTACCACGCCGGTTCCGACTCCGGATGTTACGACGCCGTCCCCTACGACGCCGGCTCCGACACCGGATGCGACGACTAACGAGCCGTGTACTATTCCCCCGCCACCTGAGCCGACCCCAGCATCAACCACCCCGTCGCCAACAACGCCTTCTCCGACGACTCCCGCTCCTACTCCTGATGTGACGACACCGTCGCCTACGACACCATCGCCTACGACTCCTGTTCCAACTCCGGATGTGACGACACCGTCGCCTACGACACCATCGCCTACGACTCCTGTTCCAACTCCGGATGTGACGACACCGTCGCCTACGACACCATCGCCTACGACTCCTGCTCCAACTCCGGATGTGACGACACCGTCGCCTACGACACCATCGCCTACGACTCCTGCTCCAACTCCGGATGTGACGACACCGTCGCCTACGACACCATCGCCTACGACTCCGGATGTGACGACACCGTCGCCTACGACACCATCGCCTACAACTCCTGCTCCAACTCCGGATGTGACGACACCGTCGCCTACGACACCATCGCCTACAACTCCTGCTCCAACTCCGGATGTGAGGACACCATCGCCTACGACACCATCACCGACGACGCCTCATCCAACGACGCCTCATCCAACAAAGCCTGCTGCCACGACGCCAGCTCCAAAGACACCTCGCCCGACAAAGCCTGCTCCTACCACACCGGCCCCGACGACGCCGTGCCCAACCAAACCTGCTCCAACCACGCCAGCTCCGAAGACGCCCCGCCCAACGAAGCCAGCTCCAACAACCCCGGCCCCTAAAACGCCATCCCCAACCACCCCGGCCCCAACAACGCCTTCGCCGACCACCCTAGCTCCCACACCAGGCGTGACCACTCCAGCTCCCACAACTCCGTCACCGACGACTCCTGCTCCGACTCCGGACGTCACAACTCCGGCTCCGACAACCCCAGCGCCGACAACCCCCGCTCCGACTCCGGATGTAACTACGCCTGCTCCAACGACCCCAGCTCCTACAACTCCGGTTCCAACGACGCCAACTCCAACGACGCTGGCACCGACTCCAGATGCGACCACTCTTGCCCCAACGACACCGGCCCCAACTACCCCTGTTCCGTCGACACCAGCCCCGACAAAGCCTACTCCGACTTTACCAGTATCTGGTGGACCCTGCGGCAATGACAAGGACGGCGTCAAGAAATGTCTCGACGGTGAATACTGCCAGCCATGGAACCCGTGGTACTACCAGTGCCGCACCATCGACAGTACTTGTGGCGTCCCGCAGGTCAACGTCGACTTCTACGGCGACGATATCTCGAGCGTCTCGCTCTCGCTCCCTGAGCTTTGTTGCGACCAGTGCCGCAAGACCAAGGGCTGCAAGGCGTACACGTTCGTGAACTACAACGTCGACGGTCGCCCGATGTGTTACCTGAAGAAGGGTACTGGAAAGAAGCAGACTCTTGTTGGAGCTGTTTCGGCCATTGTACAGGATTCCGCGCCAGCGTGTTCGGTTATTTCTGGTGGCCAGTGTGGCAGTGACAAGGACGGCGTGAGCTGCTGTCCCAAGGGTGAGTACTGCCAGCCATGGAACCCGTGGTACTACCAGTGTCGCCCCGTCCCGACCAAATGTGCGGCTCAGGAAGTCGGTGTGGACTTCTACGGCGACGACATCAAGACGGTCTTCGGACTCCTGCCGTCGGACTGCTGTGACTTGTGTGCTGGCACCAAGGGATGCAAGGCGTACACGTTCGTCAACTACAACGCGGACGGTCGCTCGGCGTGCTACCTGAAGAAGGGCACGGGCAAGAAGCAGCCGCTCGCCGGTGCGGTCTCAGCCGAACGCAAGTAAGCATTGAGGAGAGCTTTAGCTTTTGTTTTCGTTCGTGAAATACACTCGGTGCAATTTCCTCGTTGCGTCGCGAGAAGTATAATCTGGAAATTTTGTTGATAGGTTCCCAACACCATCGTGGAGCTACTAGTATTAAAATAGCTCCAAAATGGTGTTCAATTGGAAACGATAGGCGTGTACATTCGTCGGATTGATTTATGAACACGAAGGAGCGAGCAGCCACTGCTGCCTTGACCAGGCTCGTTTCGAGTCACGAACGCTTCTTCGATGCCTAGTTTATCGTCTTGAAGATGAAGCTGCCAGCCCACTTCGATAATCAGATTGTCTACCTCGCTGCAAATTGTTGAATGCGTATACCGTCACAGCGATCGTTTTGTTCGGTGGAAGTCTAGAGTTCCCATGAAGAATGCGCCTCGCTTGCGCTTTCGGCACGGGAATTTTTTTAGAGTTCAACAACGATCGTTTGCTCGCCATGGGTGCTTTCTTTGTATACAGCACCAGCGTTGAGGTTTTTGTATTCAGCATTGAATCCGAAACAGTCACACACGCCAACGGCTGGGACTCGCGACACTATCGCACGTCACCGAATTCGCCTACTCTATGCCATTCAGATCCGCTCCCAATTGTCCCTGAAACGCCGCGGTCGGTGAAGAGTTCAGCTCTAATATGGGAATTCCATTCAGCAAAGTGGCTGGCGTGATAGCCTCGTTGATGGCAGAGCACTGGAACGCTTTAATCAATAGATAACGAACCAGATCTTCCCTCAACAGATCGCGGATCCACTCTAGGTGGGACGCCAGAGAAGACCAGTGCGGCATACACTGTATCCGCAGAGGCCAGATATCTGGCCAGAGGAAGTCGACAACTGTCCACGTCAGCATGAAACTGGGCCGCCCTTTCTGCCCACCCGAATGAGTACTGTGGTAGGCGAGATGGACCGGCTATGCTAGATTTATCGCTCTTCCCGGGTGCATAGCCAGGCTCATAGAGTATCCTCGGTACAGTGAGATGGCTGGGCAAATGGATCCATCTGCCACTCTTCCGCCGGTGGGTGGGTCGCTCAGCACGCTCCTCTCAGTGTAGGTGGACAGAGTTTGCGAGACTTCAGCGTCAGGTTAACACAAGGATGGTGTGGATGGCATCGCTTCGCACTCCAGGCTGCTCACTTCCAAACTTTCAACATGGTTCGCATCACTGCCTCTCTCACTGCGCTTGTGACGGCTCTCGCCGTCGTGCCTGCCGCCGAAGCAAATGGGCAGTACTGTAACTCCGGTGCGATCTCGCAGCTCGAAGCTGATAAGCGCGACCCGCAAGGTTGTGGATCCGTATCCGGCTATAGCTTCTCCTCGCCGACAACGTCGCCGTCGATCGTGCAGATCAAGAAGATGTGTGGCAACAGTAAGTGTAGGGCTCTTCTTCAGCCACTTATTCGTAGCGTACAGACCGACTGCGACTGGAGCGCCCGTAACTCGTTCAAGCTCAAGAGTGGGCTGCTAGAACCCGTCGACAGCTTCTGCTGGGGTTTGCAACCAAGCCCGTCGACACCCGCGCCAAGGACGCCGGTCCCGTCGACGCCAGCTCCAACAACACCGGGTCGGAGAACTCCTGCTCCGTCACCAGAAGTGACGACGCCCGCGCCAAGGACGCCGGTCCCATCGACGCCAGCTCCGACAACACCGGGTCGGAGAACCCCTGCTCCTTCACCAGAAGTGACGACGCCAGCCACCACTGAACCTTGCACTATTCCTCCGCCGCCGGAGCCAACGCCAGCACCAACGACTCCGGCGCCAACTACCCCTGCGCCGACAACATCGGCCCCAGTGACTCCGGCTCCGACGACTCCAGCCCCAACGACCTCGGCCCCAGTGACTCCGGCTCCGACGACCTCGGCTCCAAAGCCACCAGTCCCGACGACTCCGGCTCCGTCTACTTCAACCCCGAAGACGCCTTGCCCACCAAAGACGACTTCGCCAAACCCGGACCAGCACCAAACCAACCCTGTCCCGACGACTCTAGCCCCGGCTCCTTCAACCCCGAAGACGCCTTGCCCACCAAAGACGACTTCGCCAAACCCAGATCAACACCAAACCAACCCTGCGCCGACTACGTCGGCTCCGTCAAACCCGGACCAGCACCAAACCAAGCCTGTTCCAACGACGTCGGCTCCGTCTAACCCGGACCAGCACCAAACGAAGCCTACATCGGCTCCATCAAACCCAGATCAACACCAAACCAAGCCTACATCGGTTCCACTCGTATCGGGTACACCATGTGGCAACGAAAAGGACGGTGTGAAGAAGTGTATCGACGGCGAGTACTGCCAACCGTGGAACCCGTGGTACTACCAGTGCCGCACCATCGACAGCACGTGTGGCGTCCAGCACGTTAACGTCGACTTCTACGGCGACGACATCTCGAACCTGTCGCTGTCTCTTCCTGAGCTCTGTTGTGTCGAATGCCACAAGACCCCAGGCTGCAAGGCGTACACGTTCGTCAACCACAACGCGGACGGGAAGCCGCGCTGCTACCTGAAGAAGGGTACTGGAAAGAGACAGGCTCTCGTTGGCGCTGTCTCAGCCAAGGTCGAGTCGGCTGCGTGTGCTTCGTCCGGAGCTCAGTGTGGCAGCGCTGCGACTGGCGCGAGCTGCTGCCCCAAGGGCGAGTACTGCCAGCCATGGAACCCGTGGTACTACCAGTGTCGCCCGGCGTCCCACAAGTGCGAAGCTCCAGAGGTCGGCGTGGACTTCTACGGTGATGACATCAAGACGGTCTTCGGACTGCTGCCGTCGGACTGCTGTGACTTGTGTGCTGGCACCAAGGGATGCAAGGCGTACACGTTCGTCAACTACAACGCGGACGGTCGCTCGGCGTGCTACCTGAAGAAGGGCACGGGCAAGAAGCAGCCGCTTGCTGGCGCTGTCTCGGCCGAACGCAAGTAAGCGCTTGGGAGAGGCTTTGATGACGAGAAATTTTGACTCCCACAGACCAAGGTCAACAGTGCTTGTTGGCGTAGGCACCAATCTTCGGGATACCACTTGTTCGTGTTCCGAAGATTCTCTTTGGTCCAGCATCGCATTCCTAAAATTCGCATCTACCCCTACAAGTGGTTAGTCTTCATAAAAGCATTCATATCTTCTTTTTTACTACTTCGGAAGGACGTCCCAACCACCTGAAGGCTAGCCGAGCGTCGGCTCCTTGCCGGGTTACTCTGATCTACCCGGTTTCCGCATTGTCGGGAAGCGTTCTTCGTAGTCTTTGATGAGGTGTTGAAGCTCCGATTCCAGGCTGCGTTCCTGCCGAATGGGTCTGAGCTGGAAGTTGATGTCGGAGGTGATAAGTGTCTCAAGGCGTGTATCTGTCCATTCGGTCGTCGCTTCAGTCGTACGCGGCAGATCGATAGCTCGATCTTTACTCTGCCACAGAGCGTGCTTCTACAAAACCCCAGTTGGTCGTGGAGAACGCGCCGCATTTCGTGAACTCGCCCTCGCCCAGCTTCCTACTGGTCGACAGCGACCAATGATATTCGTAACTCGTTGTTGCCGCATGTCACTCCGAGCGGAAAGAGACCTAACAGAAAATACCCCTGCGAATGCAACCAAAATCACGGGGAGAAGCTTGCTTCTGGCATACTACGGGTCCGCGAGTGGCACCACCACCTTTGCGCCTTCAACAAGATGGCTGACCATACAATGCGCGCCGAGCCGGTACAGCGCCCAGAGCATCTTGCGCGCGACGAAGCTCTCGCTCAGCAGCAGCACGCGGTCGTCCGAGACCACGATGCTCTCTCCGTCGTCGTGCTCGTCTTTCTCGGCCTGCAGAATGCTCGGATACGACGGCGCGTTCTCCACGACCAAGTGGCGTTTGTTCTCTCTCGCGAGCGCGAGCATCTCTCGCACAGGCACCATGCGCACGGCGAGCGAGTCGTCTGGAACCGTGACGACGTGGTCGGCGGACGACTCGTCCTCGGACGCGACGACGCTGCCCACGGGCCGCACGAACGGGCCGTCGACCGCGACCGGCTCGTAGCGAGCGAGCGCGGACCACATGGCCGTGAGCTGCTTGGCGCTGCGCGCGTGGCGCAGCCGCCGCGAGAGATCGCGGAGGCTTCGTCTCGCGCGCAGTTGGTCGTCGTTGAGCGGCGATTGCTCGGCGTCCAGAGCGTCGGGAGAGCTGCAAAAGGTACGAGCGGATAGCGGAGGATCTGGCGCACGCGGCCATCGCGGTCGCAGGCGCGCAGGTGCCACGGCGGCGGCGCTAGCGGCCGTCCACGAGCGGCGAGTCCACGCAGGCTGCCATCGAGTCCACATTGTTGATGGGGGCGTGCTCACCACCGAGAGGAAGGTGTTAAGAACAGTTTGTAACAGACGATGATAGGAAAGTGCCATCGAGAAGAAAGGAAGAAAAAAGGGATTATGGACCGCTCAGGGGGTAAAAAGCTTTTTTTGGAGAGGAAAACCATATTAGGGGGGCGGGGGGGGGGGGGGGAGAGTCAAGCCGCTCCAAGACCCGAGAGATCCATCGGGGGATATTGGAGCCAGTGGCAGGTCTTGTGGGGCTCGGACTCGTGCGAGCCAATTCCAAAACTCTAGATTCTGATGGGCGTGGCTGAGATCGCCCCGGGGCGCGCGATCTTGACGCCCGTGCCCCGCTTCAATGCGCAGCTTAAAAACGCTTTTGTCGGTGGTGTAAGTGTACGCGTTGCACTCAGGGACGCTGAGGCACATGCTGCAGCACTGCGACGGTAGCAAGTCGAAGAGCTCGATAAAGGTCATGTCGGAGTACTCAATGCCCACTTCCGGTACCGAGCACCCCGAAGGAACAGGGATACACTGGCTGGCGACCAAACATCCCGTAAGAGTAGGGAGACAACGGTTGGCGGACGAGCTCCACGGCTGGCAGTACTCGCCAGCGATGCAGCTTGAGGGGCCAACTACGCCGTTACCACAAGCTGCACCGGACACGGGCGGAGCGAGCGTCGTTGGAGCGGGCGTTGTCGGAGCGGGCGTCGTTGGAGCGGGCGTTGTCGGAGCGGGTGTCGTTGGAGCAGGTGTCGTTGGAGCAGGGGTTGTCGGAGCTGGCGTCGCTCCCCAGCAGTACCTACCCACCGAGTCGAGCAACTCGCTTTTCAGCTTGAGCGAGCTGTTGCGCTTCCACGTGCAGTCACGCTTGACATCACGAATGGCCGCTTGAAGAAGAGCCTTGCACTTGCTGTTGGCACACATCTTGATGATCTGGTCCTGCGTTGGCGGCTTGGTTGGGGATAAGAAGTTGTAACCGGCCGCGGCTCCACATCCTCGAGGGTCGAAGGTGTACCCAGTATGGCGAACATCTCTGGCAGCTCTAATGTTCGCCATACCGGGTATGGCGAACATCTCTGGCAGCTCTAATTAGCGTTCGTGGTAGGTTAAATGGTGGTTGATACAGATGGCCGCCGTCGCTCTCAAGGCTGCTCATTTCCAAACTGCTCATTTCCAAACCTGCAACATGGTCCCCATCGGTGCTTCGCTCGCTGCGCTTGGGACAGCCCTCGCCCTCGCCGTTGTGTCCGCTGTCGCAGACGACAAAATCGCGCCCGAATCGTTCTGTGATCCAGTCGTCGTCGGAAGCCTCGATGGTGACACCTTCGACCCTCGAGGATGTGGAGCCGCGGCCGGTTACAACTTCTTATCCCCAACCAAGCCGCCAACGCAGGACCAGATCATCAAGATGTGTGCCAACAGCAAGTGCAAGGCTCTTCTTCAAGCGGCCATTCGTGATGTCAAGCGTGACTGCACGTGGAAGCGCAACAGCTCGCTCAAGCTGAAAAGCGAGTTGCTCGACTCGGTGGGTAGGTACTGCTGGGGAGCGACGCCAGCTCCGACAACCCCTGCTCCAACGACACCTGCTCCAACGACACCCGCTCCGACAACGCCCGCTCCAACGACGCCCGCTCCGACAACGCCCGCTCCAACGACGCTCGCTCCGCCCGTGTCCGGTGCAGCTTGTGGTAACGGCGTAGTTGGCCCCTCAAGCTGCATCGCTGGCGAGTACTGCCAGCCGTGGAGCTCGTCCGCCAACCGTTGTCTCCCTACTCTTACGGGATGTTTGGTCGCCAGCCAGTGTATCCCTGTTCCTTCGGGGTGCTCGGTACCGGAAGTGGGCATTGAGTACTCCGACATGACCTTTATCGAGCTCTTCGACTTGCTACCGTCGCAGTGCTGCAGCATGTGCCTCAGCGTCCCTGAGTGCAACGCGTACACTTACACCACCGACAAAAGCGTTTTTAAGCTGCGCATTGAAGCGGGGCACGGGCGTCAAGATCGCGCGCCCCGGGGCGATCTCAGCCACGCCCATCAGAATCTAGAGTTTTGGAATTGGCTCGCACGAGTCCGAGCCCCACAAGACCTGCCACTGGCTCCAATATCCCCCGATGGATCTCTCGGGTCTTGGAGCGGCTTGACTCTCCCCCCCCCCCCCCCGCCCCCCTAATATGGTTTTCCTCTCCAAAAAAAGCTTTTTACCCCCTGAGCGGTCCATAATCCCTTTTTTCTTCCTTTCTTCTCGATGGCACTTTCCTATCATCGTCTGTTACAAACTGTTCTTAACACCTTCCTCTCGGTGGTGAGCACGCCCCCATCAACAATGTGGACTCGATGGCAGCCTGCGTGGACTCGCCGCTCGTGGACGGCCGCTAGCGCCGCCGCCGTGGCACCTGCGCGCCTGCGACCGCGATGGCCGCGTGCGCCAGATCCTCCGCTATCCGCTCGTACCTTTTGCAGCTCTCCCGACGCTCTGGACGCCGAGCAATCGCCGCTCAACGACGACCAACTGCGCGCGAGACGAAGCCTCCGCGATCTCTCGCGGCGGCTGCGCCACGCGCGCAGCGCCAAGCAGCTCACGGCCATGTGGTCCGCGCTCGCTCGCTACGAGCCGGTCGCGGTCGACGGCCCGTTCGTGCGGCCCGTGGGCAGCGTCGTCGCGTCCGAGGACGAGTCGTCCGCCGACCACGTCGTCACGGTTCCAGACGACTCGCTCGCCGTGCGCATGGTGCCTGTGCGAGAGATGCTCGCGCTCGCGAGAGAGAACAAACGCCACTTGGTCGTGGAGAACGCGCCGTCGTATCCGAGCATTCTGCAGGCCGAGAAAGACGAGCACGACGACGGAGAGAGCATCGTGGTCTCGGACGACCGCGTGCTGCTGCTGAGCGAGAGCTTCGTCGCGCGCAAGATGCTCTGGGCGCTGTACCGGCTCGGCGCGCACCACGAGGTTGTGAGCTTTCTCGAGACCTTCGAGGCCGAGCGCAGTGAGCTGAGCGAAACCGAGTCCCAGGGCATCGACAGTACGACGTTCTCTGAGCTCACGACGTTGGGCAAGCACATCGACTCGTTGTACGTCGTGTCGCTCGGACGACTCCAGCAGCACAGCAAGGTTCTCAAGCGGTTCAAGCAGCAAGGCAGCGACTTCAAGCGGTACATCATCAGCCGCGACGCCATCCACGCTTTGCTCTACGCATGTATGATGGAGTTCGAAGGAGATCTAGCCAAGAAGATCCTCGACGAGACGCTCGACACGCCACGCGTCATGACGCTCAACATGAGGCCGTTCACGCTGGCGATCCACGCCAACTTGCGCGGTGACATCAAGACGCTCGACGGACTGCACAACGCGCTGCACGTCTACCGCCGCATGCACCACGAGGTCGGATACATCTTGGCGCCGCGCGACTGGAGTATGCTTTTTAACGCGTGTGTGTACCTTGACCAATCTGACTTGGCAATCGAAGTGTTTAAAGAGTACCGAGTCCACGGCATTGCACCGTTCCAGTCTCGTTTCCAGCAGGCGGTGCGCACAGCTTGCTTCAAGGGGCTCTTTGACACGGCGATCGAGATGGCTCGCGTCTGGATCAATGTGGAACGTGAAGCAGCGCGCCCGGCACTGTCCGAGGAGCGCCAGCGTGCCGCAGAAGGTGTTTGCTTCAACAAGATTCTCTGGGAGATGTTCAAAGGAGACCCCACACGAGATCAGGTTGAGCAGGTTTTGGCGCTGATGCAACAGCGACAAGTGAGCGCTGGCGCGCTTGTTTTGCGACGGACCGTGACGCATTTTTTCCAAACAGCTACCGAGGAGCTCGAACCGGAAGCGGTAGTCTATCGTTTCTTCGGCCTGTGGGAGCAGTCTCCAAACGTGATCGCGCGCACGCCGTTCGTGCTTCATCTGGTGCTTCAAGAATGTGAGAGTCGGGGCTGGACGGAGCAGTGTGAGCGCGTGATTGAGTACGCGTTGGACCAGAACATTGAGCTCCCATTTGATAGCACGGCTAAACTCATGGATCGGTACGCGACTCGAGGCCAGTTCGAAGATGCGATCCAACTCGGCGAGCTCGTGCTACAGCCTCGTGCAGAGAGAGTACGTGCGGCGCGCGCGTCTAACGAGAAACTTACTCGCGCGGAGCTCCATGACTTCATCCCCGACGCCTTCTTCGAGACTCTGCTGACCAGTTATCTCTTCCGCGAACGATTTGATGATGTGGTCGCCGTGGACGAGGCCTTCCAGCTGGCCATGCGGCGTGGACGAGCGAATCCCAAGCTCGCTGCTATCATCCGCGACGCGAGAAGTCTCTGCTACTGACCCTAGGTGCTAGCATGTTGAGACAAAGCAAGAGACCGATCTGATTCCGACCATTTCTACTCTTACCGACCCGTCGTCTTGTTCTGCGGGGTTTCCCACCGTTCCATGTATCGCAGCATAGGGGAGTCATTCGCCGATTCGCACCTGACGCAGACAACTCTCTCCCTCTCTCCCGGTTGCTCACCATGAAAACAGGCTTTCTCGTGCTGCTCATGCTCATCTTCGCGTTCACAGCGTCCGCGACAACAACCACAGCAGCCGTGAACGCTCACCAACACCAACCTCTCAACACGGCGAAGAAAAACTCAACCGGTGTGGCGCTTCGCCGCCCTCTGTATCACCGCGCCGATAAAGTCCACCCCGTAGCGGTCGCGAGTGGCGCACACGCAATCGCTCGTCCGAGTTCGCCAGTCGACTTGCACCGACACCACGTCGCGCGGTTGCTTTTCCGATTCATGGACTTGGTCTCGTTTCTGACGGGCAAGAAAGAAGACGAGGTGCTGCAAGATGCGAAAGCCAAGCTTGACGAAAAGGTAGCGGAGGACGCGAAGAAGCACGCCGCCACGAATCAGCACCGCCAGCTTCCTCAGTACGAACTAGGCACAGCGTTCCACGTGTTGCGATTCTTCTCGAACCGCGTCGCTGAGATCAACGACAAGGCTTACGAGAAGATGGAAGAAGAGGAGGCAGAAGCAGCGAGACTCGCAGCGCTGGGATCAGCGTCGTCTTCATCGTCGATGGACGCCGACGCACGAGAAGCAGCAAAGATCGAGGCATCGCGAGCTAAAGCCGCCGCTGCTTACGGCCTCCCGACGCCAAGTGTAGTGACGCCGACCAACACGACTGGAGAACCGACTCAGCACCCTTCTCCTTCACCTTCACCTTCACCTTCGTCGACTGTGCATCCGCTTCTTGCGAGTATCGAGTGGTGAGCAGACGCTTCGAAGTCAAAAATCCCCAGTACGCTTGGAGACCCATTAATGGATTTGAAAATGAATACATTGCCTAAAAGCATAAGAAATACATGGTGCTTTGGATATGAAAGTATGACTAAGAGATCTCATAAAGAGACCAAACTTCGCTCACTAATAGTAGCGATCACTGGAAGTGTCGCGACGCGAAGAATCCCCGACGTACGCGTTCCCACCGCGATTCCCCGAGCTGTAACCCGAATATGAGTCGTCATCATCGCGACTGCGCGTCGGGCCCCCACCGTACCCAGAGCCATCTCCTCCGTAGCGCGAGCCACTTCCTCCGTAGCCAGTCGATCGATTCCCCGAACCAGAGCCCACGTCGTACTCGTCGCGGCCCCGTGGCATCGAACTACCCCCTCCGCCTGAATACGAGCTCCCTCCTCCGTAAGAACTACTTCCTCCACCGGAGTAGGAGCTGTCGCCTCCGTACGAGTCGCTGCGGTCTCCGCTATTCGAGTACGAGCCGCTTCCGTACGAATCATCCCGATTCGAATTCTGGTTCGATCCGCTGCTATCGTCCGACTTGTCCTTGCCTTTAAACAACGATGAGGTCATGCCAATCCCGTGGGCAATCGGGTTATCGGTGAGGAAGCTCGTCGAGCTCTTATCATTGTCGTCTTGGTTGCTGTCGCGCCGAGAGGAGCCAAACATTGAGCCACTCGAGTCGTCTTTCTGGTAGCGCTCGTCGCCGTGGTGGCCGTGCTTGCGGTGGTGGCTTGGGCCTGAATATGAGTCGTCGCGGTCCATCGTGGAATCGAAGCGGTCGTTGTCCGATTGGTTGTTGCCCATGCGCAGAGATCGAGGAGATGAAAAGAGAGTTCGCAAATGATCTCCAGGGCAGAAACACCGTGAGTTGTGCCAGTTGCGCCGGTTGGAGCGAAGAAGACGATCCCTGTCCATACTTGAAGTTCAGACGCTTGGAGACGTTGAAGTTGCCCTGTTGAAGTATTCACTGAGAGACATCAACCGCCCAATTAAATGCTACGTTGTTTCAGAAGTCCCAGAAGTTGTATTTGACATGTATACAAGAACTCATGTAGATTGAATGCAAACAGCTTAGTTGACGACGCCCGAGGTAGCTCCCCAGTAGTACTTGTTGCCGGCGGCGCTGGTCTTCAGGTAACAGGCGACACGCGTCGGCTCGACGACGTGCGTGAAGGCCTTGCAGCCCTTGGTGGCGCGACACTTGTCGCAGCACTCGCCCGCCGTGAGACCCACCTCCGTGCGCAAGTCGTTGCCGAAGAAGTCGACGTTCAGCGAAAGCGCGCAGTTGGTCTGCTTCGGGTTGACCACAGTCGACGACACGGCGCCAACCTTGGCCTGCTTCTTGCCCGAGGTTGACTTGAGGTAGCACGCCGATTTGCCGTTGGCGTTGTAGTTGACGAACGTGTAGGCCTTGCAGCCGTAGGTCTCGGCGCAGCGGTCGCAGCACTCCCACGGCATGATCGACTCGATCGTCTTGATGTCGTCGCCATAGTAGTCCACACCGACTTCCTGCGCCGCGCACTTGGCCGGCGCCGGGCGACACTGGTAGTACCACGGGTTCCACGGCTGACAGTACTCGCCCGACGGACAGCAGCTTACACCGTCCTTGTCACTGCCACACTGGCCACCGGAGTTGACTGAGCAGGTGGGTGCCTGGACGACGGCCGAGACCGCACCAGCGAGCGGCTGCTTCTTGCCCGAGCCGCTCTTCAGGTAGCAGTGCGGCTTGCCGTCCGCGTTGTAGTTGACGAACGTGTACGCCTTGCAGCCCTTGGTCGCGCGACACTTGTCGCAGCACTGCTCGGGCAGCAACACCGACAAGTTGGCGAGGTCGTCGCCGTAAAAGTCCACGCCCACCTCCTGCGCGCCGCACTTGGCGTCCACGCGTCGGCATTGGTAGTAGTACGGGTTCCACGGCTGGCAGTACTCGCCGTCGGGACACTGGAGAGCGCCTGCCTTCTCGTTGCCGCACGGACCACCTGACACAGGAGGGGCAGGCGTAGCCGGCACTGGCTTCGTCGGCGCAGGGGTTGTAGGAGCCGGAGTCGTCGGCGCAGGCGTTGTAGGAGCCGGAGTCGTCGGCGTTGGCTCGACCGTGGTCAGCGTTGGCGTTGTCGGAGCCGGAGTCGTCGGCGCAGGCGTTGTAGGAGCCGGAGTCGTCGGCGTTGGCTTGACCGTGGTCGGCGTTGGCGTTGTCGGAGCCGGAGTCGTCGGCGCAGGCGTCGTGGGCGAAGGCTTGACCGTGGTTGGAGCCGGTGTCGTCGGCGCCGGGGAGGTTGGCGTCGGCTTCACGGTGGTCGGAGCCGGAGTGGTTGGCGTCGGCTTCAAGGTGGTCGGCGCAGGCGTCGTGGGCGAAGGCTTGACCGTGGTTGGAGCCGGTGTCGTCGGCGCCGGGGAGGTTGGCGTCGGCTTCACGGTGGTCGGAGCCGGAGTCGTCGGCGCAGGCGTCGTGGGCGAAGGCTTGACCGTGGTTGGAGCCGGTGTCGTCGGCGCCGGGGAGGTTGGCGTCGGCTTCACGGTGGTCGGAGCCGGAGTCGTCGGCGCAGGCGTCGTGGGCGAAGGCTTGACCGTGGTTGGAGCCGGTGTCGTCGGCGCCGGGGAGGTTGGCGTCGGCTTCACGGTGGTCGGAGCCGGAGTTGTCGGCGTAGGCTTTGTTGGGGCCGGAGTAATTGGCTTCGGTGTTGTTGGGGATGGTGTTGTCGGCTTGGGTGTCGTAGGAGCCGGTGTAGTTGGTGCTGGTGTCGATCCTGTACAGGTGTTGTGAACAGGGTGTAGCAGTTGCTTTCGAAGCAAGAGTTTTCCGCCAAAGTTGATGACGCACTCACTTGGGTTCTGCTCGAGTGCGTGCTCGACCAGCAGGCGACAGAACGCATTTCCACACATTTTACGGATTTCGCTGTCTGTTGGAGCGCGCGCAAGATCCGTCCACGAGTACCACGATCCCCACCAGCACAGGCCCGCGTTAGGGTTCCACGTTATCAACGTCTTGATCAGATGCTCATCACAGATGGGGAACCTCGTTGGTGACGGAGTAATCGGCGTCGGTTTTGTCGGAGCCTGCGTCGTGGGAGCTGGCGTTGGCTTCACCGTCGTGGGAGCCGGGGTCGTGGGAGCCGGGGTCGTGGGAGCCGGGGTCGTCGGCGACGGCTTCACGGTCGTGGGGGCTGGCGTCGTCGGGTTCGGCTTGGCAGTCGTCGGCGCAGGCGTGGTCGGGGCCGGCGTCGTGGGAGCTGGCGTTGGCTTCACCGTCGTGGGAGCCGGGGTCGTGGGAGCCGGGGTCGTCGGCGACGGCTTCACGGTCGTGGGGGCTGGCGTCGTCGGGTTCGGCTTGGCAGTCGTCGGCGCAGGCGTGGTCGGGGCCGGCGTCGTGGGAGCTGGCGTTGGCTTCACCGTCGTGGGAGCCGGGGTCGTGGGAGCCGGGGTCGTCGGCGACGGCTTCACGGTCGTGGGGGCTGGCGTCGTCGGGTTCGGCTTGGCAGTCGTCGGCGCAGACGTGGTCGGGGCCGGCGTCGTGGGAGCTGGCGTTGGCTTCACCGTCGTGGGAGCCGGGGTCGTGGGAGCCGGGGTCGTCGGCGACGGCTTCACGGTCGTGGGGGCTGGCGTCGTCGGGTTCGGCTTGGCAGTCGTCGGCGCAGGCGTGGTCGGGGCCGGCGTCGTGGGAGCTGGCGTTGGCTTCACCGTCGTGGGAGCCGGGGTCGTGGGAGCCGGGGTCGTCGGCGACGGCTTCACGGTCGTGGGGGCTGGCGTCGTCGGGTTCGGCTTGGCAGTCGTCGGCGCAGGCGTGGTCGGGGCCGGCGTCGTGGGAGCTGGCGTTGGCTTCACCGTCGTGGGAGCCGGGGTCGTGGGAGCCGGGGTCGTCGGCGACGGCTTCACGGTCGTGGGGGCTGGCGTCGTCGGGTTCGGCTTGGCAGTCGTCGGCGCAGGCGTGGTCGGGGCCGGCGTCGTGGGAGCTGGCGTTGGCTTCACCGTCGTGGGAGCCGGGGTCGTGGGAGCCGGGGTCGTCGGCGACGGCTTCACGGTCGTGGGGGCTGGCGTCGTCGGGTTCGGCTTGGCAGTCGTCGGCGCAGGCGTGGTCGGGGCCGGCGTCGTGGGAGCTGGCGTTGGCTTCACCGTCGTGGGAGCCGGGGTCGTGGGAGCCGGGGTCGTCGGCGACGGCTTCACGGTCGTGGGGGCCGGGGTTGTCGGCGACGGCTTCATGGTAGTGGGGGCCGGCGTCGTCGGGTTCGGCTTGGCAGTCGTCGGCGCAGGCGTGGTCGGGGCCGGCGTCGTGGGAGCTGGCGTTGGCTTCACCGTCGTGGGAGCCGGGGTCGTGGGAGCCGGGGTCGTCGGCGACGGCTTCACGGTCGTGGGGGCTGGCGTCGTCGGGTTCGGCTTGGCAGTCGTCGGCGCAGGCGTGGTCGGGGCCGGCGTCGTGGGAGCTGGCGTTGGCTTCACCGTCGTGGGAGCCGGGGTCGTGGGAGCCGGGGTCGTCGGCGACGGCTTCACGGTCGTGGGGGCTGGCGTCGTCGGGTTCGGCTTGGCAGTCGTCGGCGCAGGCGTGGTCGGGGCCGGCGTCGTGGGAGCTGGCGTTGGCTTCACCGTCGTGGGAGCCGGGGTCGTGGGAGCCGGGGTCGTCGGCGACGGCTTCACGGTCGTGGGGGCCGGGGTTGTCGGCGACGGCTTCATGGTAGTGGGGGCCGGCGTCGTCGGAGCCGGGGTAGGTTTTGCTGTAGTTGGAGCCGGTGTCGTGGGGGCTGGGGTTGGTTTGACAGTTGCAGGCGCTGGAGTATCGTTCTTGGACCAGCAGGTGCGATAGATCGGCTCGAGTAGGTCTTGCTTGAGGAGGAAGCCTCCACTCGAAACGATACACTCGCTCGGGTCGGCTGCCAACGCGTCCCTCACGAGTCGCTCACAGCTCGAGCTTAAGCACATGGTCCAAGTCTGGATAGTGCTGGGTACACCCTTCAGTTCGCCCCACGAGTAGAACGACGAGGCCCACGCACACCCATCGGTGTTAGAGTTCTTGGAGAGAAGCGAGTCGGTCAACGCCTTGCTACAAGTCGGGTATCCGGAGGCCGCGTGCGCCGCGTGAACGCCAAGCGTCGCGAGCACGGCCACGGTGGCCACGGAGGAGCGCACCATTTGGTCTGGCCGAGAGGGCAAATCACAGAATGAGCCCCACCAAAAGAATCCGAAGACCCGAATCTCGTCAAGGGGGGAAGACGAGATTTATGGCGTGCGTCTCTGGAATTTCGTGCCAGCCACTAGTTTCCCACTCTCGTGTCTATCCGATCCATTCGTGGATGCAAGTGATCACAGGGACGCGTGCGCCACCGCAATCCACGTGGGTTAAAGATCCGATGAACCCAAAGCCAACCGCATGCGACGGAAAATAGTCGACAGTGGGATCGGATGAATTTCATTCAACTTGTTTTGTGTGCTCAAACTGCGGGTCATTTACGCGTTTTGGGCCTGGCTTTGTCCGCTACATGAGGCACTCTAATGCGTAAAGACGGGTCATTTCCGTATCACACGCAAGTGGATTTATTAGGTATCCTGAGTTGTCTTGTAATTTGTATGTATTGCTGACCCACCCGCAGACCTGCAACCCGTGCGACCCGGCCCATATCTCACATTGTCCCGGTAAAAAGACGTGTACTGTTTGAAATCTAGTCGCCTCGTGATGCATAAACGGGTCAAAACCATATCGTCACAGCTTTCCAGAAAAATCAAAGTGCGCGTGGTTGTTCCTGGGGCAAATGGCTGATTGTTGGGAAGCGAAGCGACGCCAAGAGAGTTCTTCGTACTGTAGTGGATGCATGCCTTACCCCGAACGTTGACATTTTCCCGACTGTTTCGCAGTAGTTGCGGTGGAGACGGGTGATCGGTCAGGAGTCTTTGGAATCACTCGGAGCCAGACTGTCGTACGATAGCGTCCGAACGAGCCAGACTGTACGATGTTCCATGGAGACACGAGATACAGAATGAATTTCTACAATCACGCCATGACCGCCGACGAGTCACGTCATGACCTTTCGTGACAGATAGAATTGGGATGATTGCACACGGCTTGGGCGCTTCGTCCACGGAAGGCGGCGCCATGAAGGAAAGTGGAGCCAGGCGGGCTCCGCATAGAAGCTACAGGTGAGCTTCTGGAATAAAATGGCGCGTTCTAAATCTTTGTTGAGCTGGTTGCTGCACGATGACTGATCTTGTCTTCCAGCCCCACCTTGTTTTGTCCTGCAATTCCCAAATCTTGAATACTCACGACGGCGTAGTTCACGCCCGACAAACATGCGAATTGCGTTCTATAGCTAGTACAGTACTTGTATCCATGGATTCTGAAAGTTCTTGTTTAGGCATCCGACATGAGGATCTGCTGAACATCTTGCGGAATTGCTCGGCCCTTGGTGCGAAGATATTGGTCGTGGAGACGTCTAATCTGGCGTCGTCGATGGTCGGGCTGACTGCCAGCGGCTTGCAATGCGTGGAGCGCACGGATGATATTGAAGCACAAAGTCAGCCTCTCCTCAGTTGCGAGCTGTTCAAAGTCGACCGCGTGGGCAAGAGTCGCGGAAATTTCGAGGCGCTCGACGTCGGCCACGTTCTCGAGAACCCGCTCGCTGAGTGTGCGAGCCAGTTGCGGAGGAATCGTTCTTACTTGCTTGCGATCTCGCTGGGAGAGGACCTTGGAGATGACCCACCACCGCTCGGCCAAAACGCACCTTTCCAAGAAATGCGTGAGCCTGTTGCTTGACGTTTGCACTCGAAAGGCTGCCCAGTACGACTCTGTGACGAGTTTACAGAGCAATGCGTCACTGATGTTCGCCGTGTCTTGTGCCAGTGTGTCTAGAATCAACGTCGAAGCGTGTCCAGTGATCGTTGAACGCAGCAGCTTCCTCTTGTTCAGTTCTTCGAGCAACTCCAGAGCTGCTGCTGAATCATTCTCACGGTGAACATACTCAACAATGTTGGCCACCGCCGAGGCCAACCGATCGCCAAGTTTACCACCCGTTCTCGCGTGTCCCCTGTCTTTCACTTCTTGCTGTTGGGCGTCGAATATCAGAGCCAATGCCGACTTCGGGTCATCCTTGAGAAGAAGTGCATTAACAACAACCTTCACCGCCGTTGAATCAAGTAGCGACTTGTTGAACACCTTCTCATACATCGTAACATAACTTGTGACACGGTCGTAGTCATGAAGGAACAATGCCGCTGTGAGTATGCGCGGGAAAAACTTCTCATTCGTCGGAGCGATCAGCTCGTCTTCGGTCATCTCCTCAAACAGCTTGATGACTTTCTCACACGCGGCTTCCAGGTGCTTGTACTTTTCAGGGTGGTCTTCTTGCTCGTTCACTCTGGCAATACAGTCGTTGTAGCTCTCGTCGACAAAATGCGAAGTGTTTTCTTCGCTAGTAACCCGGTAGTATAGAGTATCCAGCGATTGGATCGCGTTCATGTAGTCTTCGCGACGCAGCTTGTAGCCTTTGATCTTCATCTCATCCACGATCTGCGTCATGACCTTGCTGTTGCTTGTGATACGCGCGAAGAAGAGCATCTGACGGTAGAAGTAGAGGTTCATGGGCCGGTCGTCCTTCTGGATTTGCTCGAACAGCGCCTCCACAGCTTCGAATTCGCGCTTGGCGATCAGCGAGTTCAGGTACGTGAGTGTCATGTTAGCAGTTGGAAAGACGCCGCTTTCGAGTGCATTCTCGTAGATGGTGAACACCTGCGCGTGGTCGTTCATGGCTGCGCACGCGCCGATCGCCCACGAGTAGTAGGACCGGAAGTGCTTGGTAAAGTCGACGACCACGTCGTCGGCGAGCACGTTTTTGCCACGCTGGACTGTCGCCGTCGGGATCTCACTAGCGAGCCACTCGCGGTGGCGAAACACAGCCATAGCCAATTCGGGGCGGTGCGCGTTCACGAAGAGCGCCATGGCCTCTTGCTCCGTGATCTGCGTGACCTTGTCGTCGTACCATTTCGGTCGGAACCGTGTCTTGGCCTGCGCCACGGCCACGGCGTCTTCATAGCTCTCCCAGAGCAGACACTTTTCGTCCTGGAGCATCGGGTGGGACGCATAGAGCGGCTCGTAGCATTCGTAGACGACCTTGAGCACCGTGTCCAGCTCGCCGCGCTCCACGAGCTGGCCCATCCACTGCTTCTTGCGGTCCATGGCGAAGCGGAACTGCGACGCGAGCTCGCGCTTTTCGTCCTGCGATAGATCGGGCGCGGCGTCGTCGTTGTCGATGGCCTCGACGCTCGCGTCTCCGATCTCCATCTCGTCGTTCTCATCATTTTCGTCATCCTCCAGCTCGAGCTCAAACTCGAGCTCCGCATCGTCGCCTGCACCATCTTCGTTGTTGTCACCGTCGTCGGCTGGGTCGAACGCCTCGGAGATCACGAGCGAAGGCAACGGCTTGTTCTTGCCGGCTTTGGTCGAGTAAGGCGAGCTTTGCGCGACCGAAACGATCGATCCACGCCACGCCAGCGAGCGCGGAGCGGCGCAAACGAAAGATCTTTCTGCGCAGAACGCGCCGTACAAGCGCGGGCGGCGTAGCATCGCACGGGGCTGCGCTGCGCGCGCGAGAAGCGCCGCCATCGAGGAGCTGCTGGTCGCCATTGTTGAATACGGCGGCTCACATCCAATGACAAGGGGTACGCGTACCCATGTAACCCTTCCGATTTAGAAATCTATCGATTCCAACGTTTCTAAATGTTCTCACGTCATGGCGTCACCTTCGTGCAACATTCATATGGCTGTTTTATGTGTGGAAGCATCCAAGATTTCAATAATAAGGTAGATTTGGGAACAGAACAAGGTAGATTGGTAACCACCTCTTATGAGGAGTGAATGTCAAGTGATCCGACCTTGTTTTGGCACAAATCTCTCTCTCTCTCTCTCTCTTCGGTCGGATCCGATGGGAGATCCCTGCGCTCGAGCTCTCCATGAGCGCCATCGACGACCTTCCCATCCCGCGAGAGCGAGCGCAGGGCACGACGGTCGGCCGGCTGCTCGCGGAGATCGCTTCGCACTCCGCGAGCGTCGAAGAGAACGAGGCCCATGCGCTCTTCGCCCACGTGCTCGTGCGCTTCCAGCTCGCGCGTGATGAGCTCGCGGCTGCGCAAGGCGACTACACCAAAACCCACGACCAGCGCAGCACGACCCTCTTCACAAATGAGCTCGTCAAGTTCCACGGGCTCGTGCTCGCGTTCGTTGGGGCCTCGCTCGCCTGGCGAGTCGTGCAGCACAAGAAGCTCGTCAAGCGACTCGAGGAGGTCCACGCCGGCGCGTTAGGCGCGCACAACAACCGCGAAGGCGGCCTCGATCGTGTCTTTTGCCAAGTGCGTGGTGTCAAGAAGCTTGATCATGACGCCGACTGGAAAGATCAGTTCGAGACGCTGACAGCCGAGTTTGAGAAGAAGCTGGCTGCCAAAGTCGACGATGCCGCCACGTGGACCAAGTTCACGCAGAACGAGCTCCTCACGGTCGAGGCTGCGACGTTGCTTCACGACGCTGAGAAGAACCGTGACCGACTACAATGGTCGGGCAACGAACTCGCCAAGCGCATGGCCGAACGGATCAAGAACGTGAAGTATTCGGCTGACGCCGAGGTGCCGGAGTGGTTTCTCCCTGAGAGCGAGATCGTGAAGCAAGGCAGATTCGCCAAGGGCTCGTACGGTGCTGTGTACCACGGCGTCTGGGGATTGGGCACCAAAGTCGTCATCAAGGTCTTACTTCTCGACGGCACGGACCGCTTGGGGCGCACGGCGCAGCAGCAGTTCATTGAAGAGGCAAATTTGTGGTCTAAAATGTCACATCCGTACGTGATCAGGTTATATGGTGCATGCCACGTCACAGCGCCGCCGTTTTTCGTCTGCGAAGATGCAACGGGGGGAGATCTTCACAATTATCTCGCTCGAACGACAGCCAAACGGTGGCGCCACCTCTTCCAAACCGCGCTCGCTCTCGAGTACCTACACGGCAAAAACGTTATCCACGGAGATCTCAAGCTCAACAATGTGCTTGTGGGGGCAGATGGCTACGCGAGGTTGTGCGATTTTGGTCTCAGTCGCTTCAAAAAGCAGTCGCGCGACCGAATGCTGACTCGCCAGGACTCGAGCATGCAAGGATCTGGCGCGCTGCGGTGGAGTGCCCCCGAGTGTGTCGGCGCTGGAAAAGTCAAGCCCCAGTTCAAGTCCGATATCTACTCGTTTGGGATGTGTTTGATCGAAGCTTTCAGCGGTGAGGCGCCGTACATTGAGTTTAGTGATAACGCAGCCGAGTTGATGATCAAGAACGGCGATCTTCCCCACAAGCCTGAAAGTATGCCCGACGATATCTGGACACTGGTCCAACGCATGACCGCCAAGAACCCGAACGACCGCGTCGACCTGAAGGAAGTCATCAAAGAGCTACAGATCCTCGCTAATGCTGAGCTTCAAGCAGAGGTCGACGCGACAAAAGTCTGTCAGAACTGCAACACTCCACTTCCAAGTGACTCGAACAAGTGTAACAAGTGCGACCGCCAAGTTGCGTCGAAGAAGATGCAAGTCGAGGTCGGCGTGATCACGTCTGCGGCAGATCTGCCGCGCATAGTTGAATTGCTGACGCTTAGCGACGCCCACAAAAAGGCTTCGTCAGTTGCCCTGCGCGACTACCTTTTCGGCAAGCCGGATCGCCAGCGCGAGGTGAAGAAGGCAGGTGCGATTCCCATTCTTACGAAGATGCTGACGGAAGGAGGAGAACCCGAGATCCAGCTCGAGGTTCTGCTTGCTCTCGGCTGTGCGGTCGTTGGGAATGGCAAAGTCCAAGAAACCGCCGTTTTCGAAGGTGTGCTCGGTCTCCTCAAGTCGAAATTGCAGAGCGAGGACGATAAAATGAAGGCCAAGGCTGTGCTAATGCTCGGCTACATGGCTCACGGCAACCCAGGTATTCGAGAGGCTGTTCACGGCGATAGTGAACTGCTTGAACTGGTCAATCATCTTAAATTGAACGGTACTATCGACCAGAAAGCGAACGCAGACCGTGCGATGATGTTTTTGAACCCCAAAACCGCGAAAGCTGGATAGCCACCCGCGTTTTGGCAGCTCGTAACGATATTTGGATCTGACAGGACGCCGTGGATTTGGTTGAATTGTTCTGTATTATGGTATTGCCCTGTAGCGTCACGCAATAAGTACCGATTGTAGAAATCGAAGAAGTCACTTACTTTGCTAGGTCTCGATTTGAAGTGAGACTTGATGCTGCTAGACTGTTTAACCCAGCATAGATGTGCATGAACCTGACGTTTTGTAACAGTTATTTAAGCATGAGCGTGGAGTCATTGCCCCTGGATTCTCTGCTTCATGATGAACACTTCCTTTTAAGAAAGGATGTGTTCATCATGCCAAATACGAGACCATGCACTATTTACTTGTACGGCGCGAGACGTCCATCTGACACTTCGATTAACCCTCATCTACCCCAAGTCTTCATTCAGATACCTTCAAAATTCTGGCTCGGACTCCGCCCGGCGAACATTTTCTGCATGGAGTGAGATTGCATAGCATAAGTTTTGTGATAGCCTGAGGCTGAATGACATCGGCTGTGTACCACAGTTTGAGACAAGCTACCTAGTCCCTTGTCGTCACCGCCGGTCTAAACCCTCTCTGTGCTTCTCGTCTCACTTTTGACATCTTCTGACTTCTTCTCGGATCCCGTTGACAGACCACTGATCTCATTGAGCAGCGCAACCAGTTCTGACTCGTTGATGCTAGAGTAACGGTACCGGTACTGGCCTTCGGGATCGCAGCACTCCCGGTTCTCCAAGAGGAGTTCTGATTCAACACGGAGAGAGCCAGCTCCAGATGCCGAATCACTCACTTGATCATCTCCACCTCCGCGTCCAACTTGGACCGCCGATCCTTGACAGATGCTGTTATCTCTCATAAATATCACACGCAGAGCCAACCGCGTCATGATCGTGTAGGCCTTGTGAGCATAGTCTATTAATAATGCCCTCACAATTAGAAAGAGCGAGATCCAATTTGCAACCACCGGGGGTGGCGAGGCACTCATGGTGCACAGCACCATTCGTCGTCGAGCAGGTCAACTGGTTGGCGACGAGGCATCACTGGATTCCAAGTTCGCCTTGTCTATGTGCAGAAAGCGGTGTGACAGTTGATTTCTTGTGCATCCATTACTCAGGTCGACAGTTCCAATCCCAGAAGAAGCCCGTTTGAGTCGAACGAGGCTCTGGGCCCGTCAGCGGACTAATCTCTGCATACGAAACACAAGTGATCCGCTGGCCATGGCCAGACCCGCTTGAAGTTGAAAGGGTTCTGGGCGGATCCATTGCGACTCGGCTATGCACGAAAGGCCTGTTTATGTCGTGAGCTGTTCTGAACAGTGAACGCACACGAGACAGGCCAGTTTCTGAACGCTCGGCACAGTGTGGGTCTCGGAGGGCATTTGCGTGATTGCTGTGAGCCGTGGCCAAAGTGGGACGTCAGGACCTCGACGTCATTGGAAAGGGCACAATGGAAGCCTTGCTGATCCACAAGGTCCTGGGCGACACGTTCAGCCCCGTCCATCACAGGGCCTTCCCTCCCCCCGCAGAGTCTCCTCTTGGGAGGGCCACTCGACCATTTTCTCCTCGGACTGGAAATGGTGCAGATCCACGCACCCGCTGCGGCTCTGCTCGCGGCGCTCAGCGCCCACGCAGCGTACGCAGACAGCACGTACCCGACGTGTAGCGACGCTATTATCGAGCCGCTCACGAGCACCAATGTCGACACGAGTCTGTGTTGGTTGTTCGGCGGCTTCTACTCGTGGACGACGGTGGACAAGGTGCCGACCGACAGCCAGATCGCGAGCATGTGTGGCAACTCGAACTGTCAAAACTTGGTGATGAAAGCGCTGGCGACCAATCCGGCCGAGTGTGTGATCAACAAAGGCGCCAAGCTGCTCCTGCGAAGCCAGTTGCTCGACCCGATTTACAACAAGTGCACGCAGTGGCCTCGCATCACGCCGGCACCAACACCGGCGCCAACGACCCCCAAGCCGACAACGCCGGCACCAACGACCCCTGCGCCAACCACTCCAAAACCTACCACACCGGCACCGACGACCCCAGCGCCAACTACTCCTAAGCCGACGACACCGGCGCCTACCACGCCGGCTCCAACGACTCCCAAGCCGACAACACCAGCTCCAACGACACCAGCCCCTACAACTCCCAAGCCAACTACCCCTGTGCCAACGACACCGGCTCCCACGACGCCACCACCAACGACACCGGCTCCGACGACACCGGCTCCGACTACGCCAGCGCCAACGACGCCGGCACCGACGACGCCAGCACCAACGACACCGGCTCCGACGACGCCAGCACCGACTACGCCAGCGCCAACGACGCCGGCACCGACGACGCCAGCACCAACGACACCGGCTCCGACGACACCGGCTCCGACTACGCCAGCGCCAACGACGCCGGCACCGACGACGCCAGCACCAACGACACCGGCTCCGACGACGCCAGCACCGACTACGCCAGCGCCAACGACGCCGGCACCGACGACGCCAGCACCAACGACACCGGCTCCGACGACGCCAGCACCGACGACGCCAGCACCTACGACGCCGGCACCAACAACACAAGATCCGACAACTCCTGTTCCTGAGCCATCGTCGGGCAAGCCAAGTCCGGTTCCAGAGCCATCGTCGGGTAAGCCAACGCCAGTGCCGGAGCCGTCGTCGGGCAAGCCGACTCCTGTTCCAGAGCCATCGTCGGGCAAGCCAAGTCCGGTTCCAGAGCCATCGTCGGGTAAGCCAACGCCAGTGCCGGAGCCGTCGTCGGGCAAGCCGACTCCTGTTCCTGAGCCATCGTCGGGCAAGCCAAGTCCGGTTCCAGAGCCATCGTCGGGTAAGCCAACGCCAGTGCCGGAGCCGTCGTCGGGCAAGCCGACTCCTGTTCCTGAGCCATCGTCGGGCAAGCCAAGTCCGGTTCCAGAGCCATCGTCGGGTAAGCCAACGCCAGTGCCGGAGCCGTCGTCGGGCAAGCCGACTCCTGTTCCTGAGCCATCGTCGGGCAAGCCAAGTCCGGTTCCAGAGCCATCGTCGGGTAAGCCAACGCCAGTGCCGGAGCCGTCGTCGGGCAAGCCGACTCCTGTTCCTGAGCCATCGTCGGGCAAGCCAAGTCCGGTTCCAGAGCCATCGTCGGGTAAGCCAACGCCAGTGCCGGAGCCGTCGTCGGGCAAGCCGACTCCTGTTCCTGAGCCATCGTCGGGCAAGCCAAGTCCGGTTCCAGAGCCATCGTCGGGTAAGCCAACGCCAGTGCCGGAGCCGTCGTCGGGCAAGCCGACTCCTGTTCCTGAGCCGTCGTCGGGCAAGCCAAGTCCGGTTCCAGAGCCATCGTCGGGTAAGCCAACGCCAGTGCCGGAGCCGTCGTCGGGCAAGCCGACTCCTGTTCCTGAGCCGTCGTCGGGCAAGCCAAGTCCGGTTCCAGAGCCATCGTCGGGCAAGCCAAGTCCGGTTCCAGAGCCATCGTCGGGTAAGCCAACGCCAGTGCCGGAGCCGTCGTCGGGCAAGCCGACTCCTGTTCCTGAGCCATCGTCGGGTAAGCCAACGCCAGTGCCGGAGCCGTCGTCGGGCAAGCCGACTCCTGTTCCTGAGCCATCGTCGGGTAAGCCAACGCCAGTGCCGGAGCCGTCGTCGGGCAAGCCGACTCCTGTTCCTGAGCCGTCGTCGGGCAAGCCAAGTCCGGTTCCAGAGCCATCGTCGGGCAAGCCAAGTCCGGTTCCAGAGCCATCGTCGGGTAAGCCAACGCCTGTGCCGGAGCCGTCGTCGGGCAAGCCGACTCCTGTTCCTGAGCCATCGTCGGGCAAGCCAAGTCCGGTTCCAGAGCCATCGTCGGGTAAGCCAACGCCAGTGCCGGAGCCGTCGTCGGGCAAGCCGACTCCTGTTCCAGAGCCATCGTCGGGTAAGCCAACGCCAGTGCCGGAGCCGTCGTCGGGCAAGCCGACTCCTGTTCCTGAGCCATCGTCGGGCAAGCCGACTCCTGTTCCTGAGCCATCGTCGGGCAAGCCAACGCCAGTGCCGGAGCCGTCGTCGGGCAAGCCGACTCCTGTTCCTGAGCCATCGTCGGGCAAGCCAAGTCCGGTTCCAGAGCCATCGTCGGGTAAGCCAACGCCAGTGCCGGAGCCGTCGTCGGGCAAGCCGACTCCTGTTCCTGAGCCATCGTCGGGCAAGCCAAGTCCGGTTCCAGAGCCATCGTCGGGTAAGCCAACGCCAGTGCCGGAGCCGTCGTCGGGCAAGCCGACTCCTGTTCCTGAGCCATCGTCGGGCAAGCCAAGTCCGGTTCCAGAGCCATCGTCGGGTAAGCCAACGCCAGTGCCGGAGCCGTCGTCGGGCAAGCCGACTCCTGTTCCTGAGCCATCGTCGGGCAAGCCAAGTCCGGTTCCAGAGCCATCGTCGGGTAAGCCAACGCCAGTGCCGGAGCCGTCGTCGGGCAAGCCGACTCCTGTTCCTGAGCCATCGTCGGGCAAGCCAAGTCCGGTTCCAGAGCCGTCGTCGGGCAAGCCGACTCCTGTTCCTGAGCCATCGTCGGGCAAGCCAAGTCCGGTTCCAGAGCCATCGTCGGGTAAGCCAACGCCAGTGCCGGAGCCGTCGTCGGGCAAGCCGACTCCTGTTCCAGAGCCATCGTCGGGCAAGCCAAGTCCGGTTCCAGAGCCATCGTCGGGTAAGCCAACGCCAGTGCCGGAGCCGTCGTCGGGCAAGCCGACTCCTGTTCCTGAGCCATCGTCGGGCAAGCCAAGTCCGGTTCCAGAGCCATCGTCGGGTAAGCCAACGCCAGTGCCGGAGCCGTCGTCGGGCAAGCCGACTCCTGTTCCTGAGCCATCGTCGGGCAAGCCAAGTCCGGTTCCAGAGCCATCGTCGGGTAAGCCAACGCCAGTGCCGGAGCCGTCGTCGGGCAAGCCGACTCCTGTTCCTGAGCCATCGTCGGGCAAGCCAAGTCCGGTTCCAGAGCCATCGTCGGGTAAGCCAACGCCAGTGCCGGAGCCGTCGTCGGGCAAGCCGACTCCTGTTCCTGAGCCATCGTCGGGCAAGCCAAGTCCGGTTCCAGAGCCATCGTCGGGTAAGCCAACGCCAGTGCCGGAGCCGTCGTCGGGCAAGCCGACTCCTGTTCCTGAGCCATCGTCGGGCAAGCCAAGTCCGGTTCCAGAGCCGTCGTCGGGCAAGCCGACTCCTGTTCCTGAGCCATCGTCGGGCAAGCCAAGTCCGGTTCCAGAGCCATCGTCGGGTAAGCCAACGCCAGTGCCGGAGCCGTCGTCGGGCAAGCCGACTCCTGTTCCAGAGCCATCGTCGGGCAAGCCAAGTCCGGTTCCAGAGCCATCGTCGGGTAAGCCAACGCCAGTGCCGGAGCCGTCGTCGGGCAAGCCGACTCCTGTTCCTGAGCCGACCACCCCGGCTCCGACAACGCCAACGCCGACCACGGTCAAGCCAACGCCGACGACTCCGGCTCCTACGACCCCTGCGCCGACGAAGCCAGTGCCGACTACGCCTGCCCCTCCTGTGTCAGGTGGTCCGTGCGGCAACGAGAAGGCAGGCGCTCTCCAGTGTCCCGACGGCGAGTACTGCCAGCCGTGGAACCCGTACTACTACCAATGCCGACGCGTGGACGCCAAGTGCGGAGCGCAGGAGGTGGGCGTGGACTTTTACGGCGACGACCTCGTCAACTTGTCGGTGTTGCTGCCCGAGCAGTGCTGCGACAAGTGTCGCGCGACCAAGGGCTGCAAGGCGTACACGTTCGTCAACTACAACGCGGACGGCAAGCCGCGCTGCTACCTGAAGAGCGGCTCGGGCAAGAAGCAGCCGCTCGCTGGTGCGGTCTCGGCCGTCGTCCAGGCACCCACCTGCTCAGTCAACTCCGGTGGCCAGTGTGGCAGTGACAAGGACGGTGTGAGCTGCTGTCCGTCGGGCGAGTACTGTCAGCCGTGGAACCCGTGGTACTACCAGTGTCGCCCGGCGCCGGCCAAGTGCGCGGCGCAGGAAGTCGGTGTGGACTACTACGGCGACGACATCAAGACGATCGAGTCGATCATGCCGTGGGAGTGCTGCGACCGCTGCGCCGAGACCTACGGCTGCAAGGCCTACACGTTCGTCAACTACAACGCCAACGGCAAATCGGCGTGCTACCTCAAGTCGGGCTCGGGCAAGAAGCAGGCCAAGGTTGGCGCCGTGTCGTCGACTGTGGTCAACCCGAAGCAGACCAACTGCGCGCTTTCGCTGAACGTCGACTTCTTCGGCAACGACTTGCGCACGGAGGTGGGTCTCACGGCGGGCGAGTGCTGCGACAAGTGTCGCGCTACTAAGGGCTGCAAGGCCTTCACGCACGTCGTCGAGCCGACGCGAGTCGCCTGTTACTTGAAGACCAGCGCCGCCGGCAACAAGTACTACTGGGGCGCCACCTCGGGCGTCGCCAATTGAACATCTTGAATGCTTATCTCACGCTAGGGCAAAAACGACATAGCGTACTTGATCCTATACACAATTTCACCGGACAAGTTCCTTCTTCTATTCGCAACACAGGACAACTCATGGCATGTCGGACGAAACTGTGCTTCTAAAGACCATCCTTTTTCCATATACAAACCGTCACGAATACTTCATCAACGGAACCTTCTCACCAGTGTCGAGTAGACTACTACAATGCTACTTGTATGATGGTTTTGAACATCGGTGTTCACGGAGACATAATCGAGTCGAACGATACACTCTCCTCGTCTGATTGAACCTTGGGCATCTCAATCTTGCTGTAGACACGACCAATGTCTCTGAGCGTCTGAGTGACGATCTCTTCTTCCTGGGCGTCCGTGAGGTGGTCCATGATCGCACGCGAGTCTGGCATGGCGACGGCGATTGCGTCGTCGGCAAAACCCAGTGCCATGTTGGGGTTCACGAGCGAGAAGAGATCGGCGGCCGTCGCATTCGAAGCATCTCGTGCTGTGATGCCACTGAGCATCGCCGCCGAGGATACAAGAAAAGACGCAGCTTCGTGGAGACGCATGCGACCTGGTGGTAGTGTTGGGCAAGAATGAAGCAGAATGGAGAATGAAGAGACTCGGACAAGAAGGCAGGTCAATACCTCTTATAATCGATAAAGGAGTGACGGTGAGCTCCGATGCCGTACATTACATGGTGGGGAGTAACTCTATAAATGAATTAAAGGAAACAGTTCACGAACAAGATACTGGCAGGGACTTTTTTCGATGCGCAACTGCGAATTACACGAGAACGCAGCAAGATGAGAGCACACTGACTGACGGGTCTCTTAAGCTGAGGGCCTCGATGGATCACAGGTATTCGTCAGCAGAGTTCCCCAAAGACACGCTGTAGGTGCATGCACTTCGATTTCTCTCGCAACTTGCTCTGCGTCGGGTTGTGCAGCGTGCCACGGGCTCAAGCCAAGCGGCCTCGGCCCAGTAATTGTCAGGTCAAATATGTTGCATCTCGTAGAGCATTCGTCAGGAAGTCTTTAGTCCACGAAGCCCAGGAACCGAATAAGTGGCTAGCCCAAGAGTTCAGTTCGCCTTTGCCGTTCAACCACCAACACATGGCCCAGCGTGATCCATTTTGTTTCCAGACAAAGCAAATTCTTAGTTCCATACTACTCGTACGCACTAGGTGCCGAGCGTCGCTGGACTAAATTGCGCCGTTTAGAACAAAACCGTGGCTGCGGTTGACTGGTCGCGGATGGCATTAGATCATCACGATTTTTATGGTTTAGAAGAATGACAGAGCTCAATGCGATGGATTCATTCAACTCAAGGATTTTCATCACTACCCTACGCTAGGCGAACTGGCTGTTGATGCTGCTATAACTTTTTTCTGGTCTTGATTCTGTTGTTGCTGGCTCTGTTGGTACTGCGGTTGATGTTTTTGTTATTCTGGTGATGTTGGTGGTGTTGATGAAGTTGTTGATGATTTTGTTTCTGATGGTACTAACGCTGCTCCTTCGACGACGACGACTCGCTCACGCCACTTCGGCCGATTCCAACGGCCGAAAGGCCTCTCTTTCGCACACACGTTCAGATCCACTTACAGACGGCGGGTGTCCGCGCGTGACTGGTCGAGTCCTTCTGACGATGTGGCGATCTCCACGCTCACACGACAAGCACGACTGGGCTGCCACTGGCTCTCTGCAGCGGCGATCCTCGTGCGCCAGGGGCGACTTTCCGAGCACGAGCGTCGCCGCACGCAAAGGCCCGCGGTTCGCTAACCGCGGGCAACCGCAGGTCTCTTGTCGATGTCGAGGCTTGGAGGCGAGTTGGAAAGTGAGTGGCACGCGAAAAAGCATTCCCAACGAGGGCTCTCAGGGGGCAAGAGGCCTCTTCAAGATCACTTGCAGGAGTTTCCTTCATGACCTGTGTTATATGATATCGGAGTGATGGTACTTTTAACTGAGTATGGACCATACTTGAAAAAGACCTGTTGAAAGAGATCTTCGAAGAGCCAGGAGCTCCGAACCGACACGACGGACTGGCCCGAGACGCCGGCCGCGAAATTCCGAGCCATTTTGTTAGCAGTGAGCCCACACGAGCCGCCGCCGCCGTCTCCAAAGAGCCACAGCACTCAACAGCCAACTTGAATGGGCGCTGGAGCCCACTGCAAAGATCCAAGAAAGAGAGAGCTCGACGAGCGGTTGATGGAGTTAAGAACCTCGCCAGGTCCGTTAAGAGCCGATTGAACTTGGCAGTTGGAGGAGCAACCGCCTCGTTCCGGGCGATTGGTTCGAGATATGCGTTTTGAAAGGTACCAACGCCACGCGTTCATTGATCTAATTAAACCGCCCATCACTCCACAATCATTTCTCACAGGTACACCCTGTCCCATTGCTGGCTGCAACTCTCCTCCATCTCCTCAAGCTCACTTTCCAACTCGTGCCTTCCAAGCATCGCCAAGCGACTCGGCGTCTGCTCTCGCGACCGGAGAAGCACCCGCGGGTCGGCGCCGCTCGTGCTCGGAAAGTCGCCCCAGGCGCACGAGGAGCGCCGCCCGCGGAAGAGCCAAGACGCCAATGAGTCCGCTGTGGTGGAGAAGGAAGGAGATCGCTGCGTCGTCGGAAGAAAGTTGGGACTAAGTCATTCGGCTAGCGAGGCTGTCGTCTGCCAGTGGATCGGGACGCGCACGCGGGGAAAGTCGCCGTTCGTGGGTATCGAAGTGGGCGCAGAGGAAGTCGCGGTCGGCGGGGGAGCCGTCGAGTCGCGCAGGCAAGTCGCCGTTCATCTGCATTGCAGTTTGATCGGCGGCGAGTGTGTTGGCGTCCCGAATTGGGCGTGTCTCCACACTCTTCAGACGTTAGAACCTAACGTCTGCTCCGTTCGCGTTCAACCGATTTGTTGAACGCGTAGTTCGTAAGCAACAGAGTTGATTACGTTTGAAGAAAAAAAGAGTTAAGTTGGTGGTAGGTGGAGCCGATGGAGAACACTCGAAATGGACTCTCTTGTCGCTTTCATTGCTTCTGCTTGTTGTGAGTTTCCTTTTTTCCCGTCGGCTTCAACAACAGCAGCATGCAAATGAAGTCAAACTACAAGATGTACTACCACCACCCTGTGTTCATGACAATATTTTGGTCTGCATCAAGTTCGAGGTTCGTAGAACCAACAGGACCAACAAAAGATATGTGGCGCTGGCAGCCCTATTTGCTAGGCCTTTCAAGTTACTGTATCGAACGTTGCAGAAACCAGTCAGTGTTGTGTTGTGAACCCAAGGCGTCGGGAATGCAATGAACCCAAGCAACTCTGTACATTGTTTTGCCACACTTCAAGGCATTGCATGGTTGCCATTTCCCTTTTTTCTAAGCGTTCCTCAAGTCACCCTCAGGCTCCTCGACTACTTCAAGCCCCAGGATGAAGATCTTGTCACCAGCTGTGCTATTCGCAGTTTCCGTGCTCGCATCGCCGGCTTGTGCGTGGTTTATTGGCTCCAACAACAAGGTCGTGTACGCAAGCAACTGTGACTTTAAAGGGAACGACTACGCTTCAATTCAGGCTCCATCCGATGCCTGCGGAGACTTTTGCGCGAGCGACAGCCGCTGCAGGTCTTGGGCATGGGAAGGAAGCAGCGGCGGCACGTGCTGGATGAAAGACAGCCCGGATAATGAGATTACCCACCCGGACGGGATCAACTGCGGCTTCAAGATCGATCAATTCAAGCCGATCGCTCCCGACAATAGCGCCTCGATGTGGCTGCTGGGCTCGGATGGCCGCGTCATGTACCACGACAACTGCGACCTTCAAGGCAACGACTTGTACTGGGTGGAGGCCCCGCCTGGTGACTGTGGGGACTATTGCGCCGACGACGCGAGCTGTTCTCACTGGTCCTGGTCCGATTTCAACGGCGGAACGTGTTGGATGAAGACTGGATGGACGTCAACGCGCACCGAAGTCGACGGGGTTCACTGTGCGTACGCCATTGGCCGCTTTGTACCGACGACGGTTCCGAACGGCATCTCCATCAGCGACTCGCTTTATATGCTCAACAAAATCAACAGTGCTCGCATTGCAGCCGGCAGTCCTCCTGTCTCGATCGACGACGGGCTCACGAAAATGGCATTCAAGAGAGCCCAGACCATGGCGAGTTCGTGCTCGCTCCTCATTCCATACATTCCGGTGGAGATTCTGACTGAAGGATACACTATGAACAACCGTGACGGGTCTTCCCTGAGTTCCAACACAGCGGCTAGTGCCACTGCTGTCCTAAACGAGTGGGGGAACAAGATCATGGACGGGTTCAGCACAAACGTTGGCTTCGCACGTGCCATCGGCTGTAACCAGGCGCAGTTCTGGACTTTGGTATTGTCCCATCCAGCGTAGGAGATGATGGGCATCGCGTGCAATAAGCACGTGATGAAATAGGTATCGTCGAGATCATGTTGTGGTAATGATACCCTGCAACTGCCACGTCATTTTCAATTGGATTTGGATTTGTGATAACCTTGTGACCCCCACAAATCATCAACTTGCTCGATTGTCTTCCCACCCTAAACATTTTATAGGGTTTACTCGATGACCTACCTCTTCCTTTCCTTTTACTCGAAGATCTGCCAGTTTCGGTCTTTACACGAAAGTCTGCCATATATTTATTACTCAATTTTCATGCCGTTCCGGTGGCGAGGATTCAAATGGAATCTCTCAACTACAGTCCAAACGAGTAAACCTACTGCATTGATTGGCTTCCCCATCAATCGACTATAACTCGAGTGCCAACTAGTACTTTCAAACCATGATAGTGGGCACTGAAAGTGACCACGACTTGGAGAATGTTCCGTGTGGAGCTTCATGCAAGAACTCCGAGCATCGTTCTCGAAATTCTGACCGAACTCAACCAGATCCTCTGTGTCTTGGTCAAATAACGGCCAACATACGAAACCTACCCGCGGTCCGTGTTTTTCTTCCACATGGCGCCATTGAAAAGCTCCCAGGACCAATGCGCGCACCCGGCGTCATTTGCACAAATGCCGCCACAATCAGTCGAGAAACGCCGAGATAATCACGAGAGAGGCCGACGTGGGCTTGATGGCGATGGGGCTCGAGTGTCAGCGAGCGGAATCACAACTGGAATAGCAATTCGTGCGGCTGCCAGGAGACACGAGGTGAATGCGTTCAACGAAGTGACCTGGAGGGGCGGACTTGGGTACCCAAACGCTTGGGTTCGCCAACTTTTCACGGTATGTAGACAATCAAATTAACATCGATTTACGATAAATTATTATATTTAAGAAGTAAAAACAGGTGGCTATGCATATACAGTTGCATTATGTTACAGTGTTATTCAAATTGAAAATACACACATAAGATTAAAGTAATGCTGAGGTTGGGATACTTCAACTTGATCGGTGAATACACCCGAACAAGCCGATGGACGCCAGTCACATATTTTGAAGATCGCGTCTTGACATCAACGAGAGAAAGCAAAGTCCACCGAGTGATAACTTTCAGCTTTGCAACAACTGATAATATTAATCAAGGATACCTTGGGATCATGTACTTCAACTCGGACTCGGACTTCATCACTTCTTCACATCGCCTACAGTGGTCGCGCAAATACTTGTGTCCAATACGGCTTGTTGCCACCACCGACACATTTCGCAAAGCCCACGTGCGTCACACCGGGGTTAAGTAGGTTCGCACGGTGAGGAGCAGACTTGAGCCAGCCGGTCATAACACCCGCGACGTCATGCTGACCAGCAGCGACGTTCTCAGCGGCTTGGCCCCACTTGTATCCCTGCGCGGTGATGCGGCTACTAAAGTTCTTCCCGTCTCCGCCTGCGTGACCCATCGTGCAGCGCGCAGCCTGGTCGCGCGAGTGGCCCGCAGCAGCTTTCATGAGCCGTGGGTCGATCGAGAGCGGGGGCAGTCCATTGCTGCTTCGCTGCGCGTTGATGCAGTCGAGCATTTGTTGGGTCTCCTGCGCCGTGAGACCGTTGTCGTGTGCGCATCCCGGTGTATGTGACGGCGTAGTCGTCGGGGTCGGCGGTGCGATGATCGAGGGCTTCGTGTCGTTAGTGAGTGGGGAGAGGCCATTGCGGCTTCGGAGCGAGTTGATGATCTCAAGCATCTGCTGGGCCTCCAACGCAGTGAGACCGTTGTCAATTCCGGATGACTGGGGCTGCGCGTCGATTTTGCTTGGGCACCGGAGCAAATCGATGATATCAACCATCTGCTGCGTCTTCTGGGCCACGAGAGCGTTGTCATGCGTGGAGGTCAGCGTCTTCGTTTGCGTCACGGTGACGGGCGTGATGCGGCCGTGGAGGATACCTCCGCCGCCGAGACTGGACGTCGTTCTCGTGGTAGTCGTCACGGTGGTCTTCATCGGGCTGTTTCGCAATTGCAAATGTGAGTAGTTGGGATCTTCAATGCTGAGCACGCACACTCAACTGACTAGAGAGACACACTACTGACGCATGAAGTGGATCTAGGAATTTCATGTCTACTGACGAGGTGCCTATGTACACTGGAGAATTCCTCGGCTTACACATAAGTCTAAATAGTACCAACTTAGCAAGTGTATAATTTCAAGAGAATGGTTAGTATACAATTTTTACATGGAATGCAAAATAATAGAGCAATGCTTCATAATATTAGTTTTAAGGTGCTCCCAAGACTTCGTAATATTCTGGTTGGCAACCTCGTGGATCTGGACGTATAAAAGATGAGAGGTACCTTGAAGATTGAGTGATCATGATCGTGATGAATCGGGAGACTTGAATACAAGGCCCCTCTCGGGCAAATGTGATGACTTCACATCGAAGTCGAATGAACCAGATACATGGTGTCTAGTTGATTCAACTTCGTGGCATCGAGTCATGGTCAGTCATTCGGGCGGCACCCCTCGATCGTCGCCAGTGTGTCATTCGACCGGGGATTGACAGTGGTCAATCAGGCAGGCACGGTTGATCCTGCTGTGTTGCGGACAGCACGACGGACTTCCGACTACGATACATGTAATGCGTCTTTTGATGATGATGCATTCAGTGCCTGTTGGTCGCAATACATACAGCAGACATGTCCTGATCTGATAGCCTAGCACCGTCAAGTTAATGGTATGGCGGAGGTATGAGCCTTTTGCCAAGGCCATCAAAGCCAAGCCTGTTGCAAACACCTCATTCGTTTTGACGGAGTTCATCTCATCAATTACGATGATGCAACGAAGTCTATTATTGAGTTCAACGGATGTGAAGCCTAATAGCTCTGAGGTGTGCCTGGTGAGTCCTGTCTTTGACTTTGAAGGTGAGGTTCATTGGATCGCACTGTTATGAATCCTACAACCTGGTGAGTCCTGTTCTCAACGCAGAGGGGCTGGATGGACCACCACGGTCGCAGATCGTAGGCAAGGAGTTCAGGTACGCTGACAGGAGTGGTGACGCGCAAGTCCAGAGTGCGAGTCGTCAGCTCGTTCGCCATTCTGTTGGTGGCTCGGATCCAGATCCATGCAACCTTAGCCTATGGAAAGTGAAGAACATCCATGAACAGCAGTAAATCCATCACGCACAGTATATATTGCAAATAGTTGGTCAGTCACTCATCCGCTGAGACCACTACCACGATTCCCTACTCGGACTCTCACTTTCTAGCCGTCCCTAAAAGGATGCTCACAACCTACAGCCTACAGTCCTTAGCATACAGGCTCCCGATGCAACTCTCCAATTTGCGGCCAACCGCACAAGCGACCCTTCGACTCCTTCCAGCTTCTTCCAGCTTTTCCAAGGGTCGCCCTCGGGCGACCACTCGCGGGCAATGTGAGCCGCTCGTTTGCGACGATCATGCACGGAGAGTCGCCCATGGCGCATGAAGATCGCCGAGCTCGAGTTCCGAGGCCGCGCGCGGAGAAGCCTGGAGCTGCAGGATGCGCCGGAGGGAGTGGGCTATGTGGGTGTCGGAAGGCGTACGCTGGGCGTGCCCTGCCCTGGAGTGAAGAAAGAACGAAGCTGTCGTCAGCTCCAACGACTCAAGGCTTCGAAATGCGCGTGCGCAAAGTACGTGCCACAGCAGAACGACGCGGTCGCTACTCCGGTGGTGGCGAGCGAAGGAGAAGACCCGCAAGGGAAGAGAAGGCGTGCTAGACGCGCTTGGTGACGACGCAGCCGCCGCTCCGGTGGTGGCGAGCGAAGGAAGAGGACGAGTGTGCATGTAGGCTACCTTGACTTGGTAGATCTGCAGAGGACGGAGCGAAGAACGTTTGGTGATCGACTGCTCCATCGATTAAAAGCCAGACGACAGTGCCTGGAGAGGTACGAGGGAGTTCACCCGTTTGTGGTCGTCGCTAAGGCTCCGCGACGGCAGCAAGCCACAAGCAACCATGATACGCCCGGTTGAACAGAAGAACTGATTAGACCGGTTTGACAGAAGGCCGTCGGAACATTCCCGACGATGTCAGGAAAAGAGTGTGCTTGCCGTCGACGGTGGACCGTCTTGTCCTGAAGAAAAGATAAAAAGGTGCAGCCCGAACAGCTGCGGCTATTGGATTCTTTAAACGTAGCGATCTAATAGACCTCAACTTCAAAGTCAAAGCCAAGGCTCCCGATGCAGACTAGACTACCGATGTAAAAACCACGTTCGATCACTTCGAAGTAGTTGATTACTGCGGCCGCGCAAAGTCCTGCGTCCAGTACTCCTTGTAGCCGTTGCAGCCGCTGTTGACGCCCTTCGCAAAACCCACCTGCGTCACACCCGCACTCAGCAAGTTGGCGCGGTGCGACGGCGAGTTGGACCAGCCGCTCATGACGCCCGCCACGTCACCGTAGCCGGCCGCGACGTTCTCGGCGGCCTGGCCCCACCTGTACCCTTGCGCCGTGATGCGGTCGCCGAAGCTCTTGCCGTCGCCGCCTGTGTGGCCCATGGTGCAGCGCGCAGCCTGGTCGCGCGAGTGACCCGCGGCCGCGTTCATGAGCCGCGTGTCGATGGTGAGGGCGGAGAGGCCGTTGCTGCGCCGCAGCGAGTTGATGCTGTCGAGCATCTGCTGGGTCTCCTGCGCCGTGAGACCGTTGTTGTATCCGGGCGCCGGCGTCGTCGTGGGGGTCTCGCCCGCAGGCACGAAGCGACCGATGACGAAGCCGCAGCCGAGATTGGCCGCCGCGCGCTTGGCGGCCGTCGCGCCGCTCTTCATCCAGCACCCTTGCTGCGGCTCCCACGTCCAGTGCGTGCACTTGGGGTCGTCGGCACACAGGTCGCCGCACTTTTCGGACGGCTGCTTGGTCGCGTACAGGTCTCCGCCGTAGAAGTCGCAGTTGCTTTCCCAGTAGACGCGGTTCCCGGAGCCGAGTTCCCATGCGTGGGTGGTGGTGGGGAGCGTGGCAAGGGTGGCGATGGCGGCAGCAGCGAGGGCGGCGGTGAGCGTGGTGATCTTGGTGGCGGCGGTCATCGTGTTGAGGATGGGACGAGTTGACTTGGGGGCTTGGCAGAGCTGGTTTGCGCTCTTGGGGATGGTGTTGCGCGCGCGAAGGCGAATTGGTTTGTGAGGCAGTTGACCGTGGTCGCTCGTTGGTGTGGTGGTGGGTCTTCTTGGACGAACTAGCAGTGTTGACACCGCGTCCACGAGTGCTTCCGGTTCTTCGAAGCTGACGTGAGATTTGCAGCAACGGTTTGTGTGGCCCCAACGAAGTGGCCCCTGCGTTCGCCGATCCGGGATCCGACGAGTTGAAGATACAGGATCGGTGGACCGATTCTCTTTGACCCGCTGATTCCTTCCGACGTTCCATCCTTCGTCGAGCGATGTCAGTTGCTCACACCACTACTACTGTGGTCTGGACAGTGCGTTACGTTGGGCCTTTCGCTCACGTGTGCACTATACATACAGTACGCGTGGTGCTCTTCAAGGCTTCAACTCTTGTGTGGTGTTTCTAGAACGAAGGGTCACTGATGTCGCCCATCTCTCTCACTCTGTCGACGATTTCCCGGAGGACACCCGAGACATCCGAAGCTCGTGGCCCAGGATCGGTAGCCGTGTTGGTAATGCAAGTACGCAGGCCCGAACAAAACAGGTTCACGATCGTTCGCAAGTGCTTATCGCCCTTCTGTGAGTGTTGTGCAGTCCTGAAAAGATTCAACTCGTGCGTGATGCGCCGAATCATTAGTGACGACGGCGGTCAGTCACCGCGTTCGTTGGACTTACTGCATGCTGTACCTTCCCGGAGGACACCCAAAGCATCCAAACTGTGTGGGCCAGGACTCGGCGACGTGGACAGACACTTGGTTCTCTTTGGGTGGAGTTGGATTTGAACACGGTAGTGTAGACTGATTCCATGTTCCCGCTGTGGACAATTCAGGACACTCGACGGATTTTGCCCCAGGAGACCATTCGCATGTACCGGTAACCCAGATTGGATCGGTTATGTATCGAGGCATCCGACACGTGATGACAAAAATACAGCAGTATCCAGAACGACACCCACACTCCCGGCTCGTGTGCATTGCCCTGGGCGAACTGCTGCAGTGACTGTTCTGGAGATTAGGATTCCATCTACTGTGTGGAAGCAAGCGGCTCGGCTTTGTATCTCGAGCAGCGAGACTCTTGCATACAGCCTCTGTATCAATTAAGAGTTCCATCGCCTACTGCTCAAGAGATCTGTCCGCACCGGGGTTCGACTACAAGTACGTGTACATGTACTGTCCACCTCCGCCTCAACAAATCGGCCTTGCTCGATCCTCGGAATCAGATTCGCCACCCACATCAGTCATCGAGCACTATGTATGTGCACATAATATATGGAGTACCGGTAGTGGATATGCGCACTAGGAGTATTACCACGACCTCCACGCGGAAGGTATTGCTTTGTCTTGCCTACTGTATGTGACCCAATCATCATCATCAACAGTAGCAACGTGAGCCCATCCCCCCTTCGATGACATGTACTGTACCGTACCGTACAGTACCCGATGGATCCTAGTGACTGTCCACCTCCAGTGTGCCAAAGCGACAAACTATGGGTACTGGATGGCGGGCAGGAATGTGTCACAGGAGGGGACGCAGCTGGTGCTGGCGCGTCGACTTCGATTCTCCCGCCAGCAGTGAGGAACGGACAGGCGAGTGCAAGACGTGGTCGATCCTGTCGAGTCGTCGAGTACGGTACACTGTACTCTACCTGGTCCATGGAGGCGTTACAAATCTCGTGGCGGTGAGTCGCACCAACGTCAAAACACCACAAGTGACCCTTCGATCCGTAACACGTCACGCAAAGATTGAACGCACTCACCCTCCAACACGGAAGCATCACGCCAGCATCTCCGAGAACGCCATCCTATCCAAGTGGACAGGGAGGACCCATAGAAACTTTGAAGTTCCCTAACACCGGTGAACGATCCGAGAGAGGGAGGTGGCGAGATAGCTGCAAGAAACGAGGGCGTTTGAGCTCGAGGATGGCCAGACCACAATCCAAATTGCCTTGCAGCGCAAGACCAACTACTACAACCAGCAAACAGGCGAGCCAAGGCTGAAGTATCTACCAACTCGTCCCATCCTCAACAAGATGACCGCCGCCACCAAGATCACCAAGATCACCACGCTCACCGCCGCCGTCGTCGCTGCCGCCATCGCCACACTTGCCACGCTCCCCACCACCACCCACGCATGGGAACTCGGCTCCGGGAACCGCGTCTACTGGGAAAGCAACTGCGACTTCTACGGCGGAGACCTGTACGCGACCAAGCAGCCGTCCGAAAAGTGCGGCGACCTGTGTGCCGACGACCCCAAGTGCACGCACTGGACGTGGGAGCCGCAGCAAGGGTGCTGGATGAAGAGCGGCGCGACGGCCGCCAAGCGCGCGGCGGCCAATCTCGGCTGCGGCTTCGTCATCGGTCGCTTCGTGCCTGCGGGCGAGACCCCCACGACGACGCCGGCGCCCGGATACAACAACGGTCTCACGGCGCAGGAGACCCAGCAGATGCTCGACAGCATCAACTCGCTGCGGCGCAGCAACGGCCTCTCCGCCCTCACCATCGACACGCGGCTCATGAACGCGGCCGCGGGTCACTCGCGCGACCAGGCTGCGCGCTGCACCATGGGCCACACAGGCGGCGACGGCAAGAGCTTCGGCGACCGCATCACGGCGCAAGGGTACAGGTGGGGCCAGGCCGCCGAGAACGTCGCGGCCGGCTACGGTGACGTGGCGGGCGTCATGAGCGGCTGGTCCAACTCGCCGTCGCACCGCGCCAACTTGCTGAGTGCGGGTGTGACGCAGGTGGGTTTTGCGAAGGGCGTCAACAGCGGCTGCAACGGCTACAAGGAGTACTGGACGCAGGACTTTGCGCGGCCGCAGTAAGTGCTTACTTCGGCGATAGTCGACGGTGGTAAGCATTCGTAGTCTACATTGCTCGTCTGCATCGGTAGTCTGTAGACAGCAGGCTAGGGACGGCAGGTGGTAGGTGGTAGGTGGTAGGTGGTAGGTGGTACGTTGCTAGCTGCTGTGTAGGGATTGCTCGAATCGGCGGTTCAAGCGTGGGCTTTGATCTTGCGAGGTCAGCTGCCCACCAACTATTTGCAATATATACTGTGCGTGATGAATTGACTATCGGTCGTAGACACTCTGGTCAATACATATCCGAGCTTGCAGTGTAGGTTGAGAATAGAATATATTCACACGAACGGGTCATTGCCGTAGTCCACAGGTGGTCAGCGGGTGGACCCGCAAATGCAGAGTCCACCTTGTAAATATGATGGCTGTCTCGCGGGCTAACCTCGCAAAGGACTTGCGCGTCAGCTCACACCCCAACGAGGCTACCTCGATTCAAGGTTATTCCACGCTTACAACACCTGTTACACAACGAACTGCGTCTGTGGTGGCCCTCCCAGCCTCGTCACGTTGAGCACTGACTGGTGTGCATTTTCATAGTACTCCTAAGCTAGTGGGATTCATTGGTTGATCTCAAAAGACTTCGCTCGGATCATCGTTACGAAAGTGCGAACAAACCGTATAACGTTACACACCGCTCCGGGCATCTATGTGTCGTGCCTGCCCTGCCTCGTTCCTAAGTGATGTCTATTGGATCGCAACTCAATGAGCCCTACTACTACCTGCTTGTTACCGCAGTTGGTGGCGGAGGAAGCGGCGAATTTGCCATTCGTGGAAGTCCTTGCGGCGCCAGTATGCATCCTCCTCTTCGACGGCGGTTCTCGCGGCAACCCAGGGCCAGGAGGAGCAGGTGCTCATTTTGTCGACGCAACGGCTGCGGACTCGAAACTCGCGGGTCTCTCGAGCTCCGTCATCGGGATGGCAGATCAATGATGACGAAGCTGGAGTCTATTGAGTTTCAATTTACATACCCTAATAACTATCAACTAGGGATGGCAGATCCTGTGGCTACTACCAACCGAGCGGATTACCGAGGCCTGCTCGGGGGCCTCCAGACAGCAATGGAGAACAGATGGCGTGATCTCACTCTGGCAGCGGACAGCGCATCCCGGCAAGACCGTCGCGCGAAGGATGGTAAATTCATCACGCACAGTATATATTGCAAATAGTTGGTGGGCAGCTGACCTCGCAAGATCAAAGCCCACGCTTGAACCGCCGATTCGAGCAATCCCTACACAGCAGCTAGCAACGTACCACCTACCACCTACCACCTACCACCTACCACCTACCACCTGCCGTCCCTAGCCTGCTGTCTACAGACTACCGATGCAGACGAGCAATGTAGACTACGAATGCTTACCACCGTCGACTATCGCCGAAGTAAGCACTTACTGCGGCCGCGCAAAGTCCTGCGTCCAGTACTCCTTGTAGCCGTTGCAGCCGCTGTTGACGCCCTTCGCAAAACCCACCTGCGTCACACCCGCACTCAGCAAGTTGGCGCGGTGCGACGGCGAGTTGGACCAGCCGCTCATGACGCCCGCCACGTCACCGTAGCCGGCCGCGACGTTCTCGGCGGCCTGGCCCCACCTGTACCCTTGCGCCGTGATGCGGTCGCCGAAGCTCTTGCCGTCGCCGCCTGTGTGGCCCATGGTGCAGCGCGCAGCCTGGTCGCGCGAGTGACCCGCGGCCGCGTTCATGAGCCGCGTGTCGATGGTGAGGGCGGAGAGGCCGTTGCTGCGCCGCAGCGAGTTGATGCTGTCGAGCATCTGCTGGGTCTCCTGCGCCGTGAGACCGTTGTTGTATCCGGGCGCCGGCGTCGTCGTGGGGGTCTCGCCCGCAGGCACGAAGCGACCGATGACGAAGCCGCAGCCGAGATTGGCCGCCGCGCGCTTGGCGGCCGTCGCGCCGCTCTTCATCCAGCACCCTTGCTGCGGCTCCCACGTCCAGTGCGTGCACTTGGGGTCGTCGGCACACAGGTCGCCGCACTTTTCGGACGGCTGCTTGGTCGCGTACAGGTCTCCGCCGTAGAAGTCGCAGTTGCTTTCCCAGTAGACGCGGTTCCCGGAGCCGAGTTCCCATGCGTGGGTGGTGGTGGGGAGCGTGGCAAGGGTGGCGATGGCGGCAGCAGCGAGGGCGGCGGTGAGCGTGGTGATCTTGGTGGCGGCGGTCATCTTGTTGAGGATGGGACGAGTTGGTAGATACTTCAGCCTTGGCTCGCCTGTTTGCTGGTTGTAGTAGTTGGTCTTGCGCTGCAAGGCAATTTGGATTGTGGTCTGGCCATCCTCGAGCTCAAACGCCCTCGTTTCTTGCAGCTATCTCGCCACCTCCCTCTCTCGGATCGTTCACCGGTGTTAGGGAACTTCAAAGTTTCTATGGGTCCTCCCTGTCCACTTGGATAGGATGGCGTTCTCGGAGATGCTGGCGTGATGCTTCCGTGTTGGAGGGTGAGTGCGTTCAATCTTTGCGTGACGTGTTACGGATCGAAGGGTCACTTGTGGTGTTTTGACGTTGGTGCGACTCACCGCCACGAGATTTGTAACGCCTCCATGGACCAGGTAGAGTACAGTGTACCGTACTCGACGACTCGACAGGATCGACCACGTCTTGCACTCGCCTGTCCGTTCCTCACTGCTGGCGGGAGAATCGAAGTCGACGCGCCAGCACCAGCTGCGTCCCCTCCTGTGACACATTCCTGCCCGCCATCCAGTACCCATAGTTTGTCGCTTTGGCACACTGGAGGTGGACAGTCACTAGGATCCATCGGGTACTGTACGGTACGGTACAGTACATGTCATCGAAGGGGGGATGGGCTCACGTTGCTACTGTTGATGATGATGATTGGGTCACATACAGTAGGCAAGACAAAGCAATACCTTCCGCGTGGAGGTCGTGGTAATACTCCTAGTGCGCATATCCACTACCGGTACTCCATATATTATGTGCACATACATAGTGCTCGATGACTGATGTGGGTGGCGAATCTGATTCCGAGGATCGAGCAAGGCCGATTTGTTGAGGCGGAGGTGGACAGTACATGTACACGTACTTGTAGTCGAACCCCGGTGCGGACAGATCTCTTGAGCAGTAGGCGATGGAACTCTTAATTGATACAGAGGCTGTATGCAAGAGTCTCGCTGCTCGAGATACAAAGCCGAGCCGCTTGCTTCCACACAGTAGATGGAATCCTAATCTCCAGAACAGTCACTGCAGCAGTTCGCCCAGGGCAATGCACACGAGCCGGGAGTGTGGGTGTCGTTCTGGATACTGCTGTATTTTTGTCATCACGTGTCGGATGCCTCGATACATAACCGATCCAATCTGGGTTACCGGTACATGCGAATGGTCTCCTGGGGCAAAATCCGTCGAGTGTCCTGAATTGTCCACAGCGGGAACATGGAATCAGTCTACACTACCGTGTTCAAATCCAACTCCACCCAAAGAGAACCAAGTGTCTGTCCACGTCGCCGAGTCCTGGCCCACACAGTTTGGATGCTTTGGGTGTCCTCCGGGAAGGTACAGCATGCAGTAAGTCCAACGAACGCGGTGACTGACCGCCGTCGTCACTAATGATTCGGCGCATCACGCACGAGTTGAATCTTTTCAGGACTGCACAATACTCACAGAAGGGCGATCAGCACTTGCGAACGATTGTGCACCAGTGTGCGTACTTGCATTACCAACACGGCTACCGATCCTGGGCCACGAGCTTCGGATGTCTCGGGTGTCCTCCGGGAAATCGTCGACAGAGTGAGAGAGATGGGCGACATCAGTGACCCTTCGTTCTAGAAACACCACACAAGAGTTGAAGCCTTGAAGGGCACCACGTGTACTGTATAGTGCACACGCGAACGAAAGGCCCGACGCAACACACTGTCCAGACCACAGTAGTAGTGGTGTGAGCAACTGACATCGCTCGACGAAGGATGGAACGTCGGAAGGAATCAGCGGGTCAAAGAGAATCGGTCCACCGATCCTGCATCTTCAACTCGTCGGATCCCGGATAGGCGAGCGCAGGGGCCACTTCGTTGGGGCCACACAAACCGTTGCTGCAAATCTCACGTCAGCTTCGAAGAACCGGAAGCACTCGTGGACGCGGTGTCAACACTGCTAGTTCGTCCAAGAAGACCCACCACCACACCAACGAGCGACCACGGTCAACTGCCTCACAAACCAATTCGCCTTCGCGCGCGCAACACCATCCCCAAGAGCGCAAACCAGCTCAGCCAAGCCCCCAAGTCAACTCGTCCCATCCTCAACACGATGACCGCCGCCACCAAGATCACCACGCTCACCGCCGCCCTCGCTGCTGCCGCCATCGCCACCCTTGCCACGCTCCCCACCACCACCCACGCATGGGAACTCGGCTCCGGGAACCGCGTCTACTGGGAAAGCAACTGCGACTTCTACGGCGGAGACCTGTACGCGACCAAGCAGCCGTCCGAAAAGTGCGGCGACCTGTGTGCCGACGACCCCAAGTGCACGCACTGGACGTGGGAGCCACAGCAAGGGTGCTGGATGAAGAGCGGCGCGACGGCCGCCAAGCACGCGGCGGCCAATCTCGGCTGCGGCTTCGTCATCGGTCGCTTCGTGCCTGCGGGCGAGACCCCCACGACGACACCTCCTATCGTGGTTGATCCTCCAATCAACCCAATTCAGCCTATGCTGAACAGCATCAACGCGTTCCGCGCTCAAAATGGACTCCAGGCCCTCACAGTTGATGTTCGGCTTATGAACGCGGCGGCGGCCCACTCCCGCGACCAGGCAGCGCGTTGCACCATGAGCCATATGAGCGCCGACGGCAAGAGCTTCGGCGACCGCATCACGGCGCAGGGGTACAGGTGGGGACAAGTCGCCGAAAACATTGCGGCGGGGTACAGTGACGTAACCACTCTCATGGACGCGTTGATCAACTCGCCGTCGCACCGCGCCAACTTGCTGAGTGCGGATGTGACGCAGGTGGGGTTTGCGAAGGCCGTCAACAGCGGCTGCAACGGCTACAAGGAGTACTGGACGCAGGACTTTGCTCGCCCATTGTAGATGAAATTCAAATCGCGAGCAATGAAACGATGTGCCTGTTGATTTGATTGTCACGCTAGGGCTGAGATATTGATGATGATGATGAAGGTGAAGTCTATTGAGCGCAATAAATGTACCCTAATAGCTGTGACTCTTTGCGTTCCTTTGTTACAGTGGGTCAACTTGACTGTGGAGCCAAGGGCGTAAGTCGGAAGCGGCGAGCCCGGACAGGTCTGCATGGCAGAGCCTACGTGTTGGATGATGAACCTGGCTGGATTGCCTTGTGTTTGACTTTGAACGTGAGGTCTATTGGATCACAATTAATGGACTCCTATAGCCGGGCGATATACCCTATTGAACTACCCCGATGAATCGTGGCGAAGATGGCGTGATTGCCATTCGTGAAAATCTGTGGCCAGGTGGGCCTCAAGCCGGGAGTGGTGTTCCCTTGGCTGGATGTGGAGCCCCTGGACACTTCGTCTGGTGTCCATAGCAATGTTGGCCGCGAGGTCGGCCATCTTGTTGTAGGCTCGAAGGTGGTGGGTCCACGTGCGAACACGAACCCGATCAGCTAATCGCCGAGCTTCCGCGTATAGGGGTCGGAGGGTTGGGTGGCGAGGTGGTCTGTAGCTGCGCATCTGCCCCAGGATAAGCGCGCTATCCCCGACAACATCCAGACGCCACCGATGCGTTTCAGCGGCCGCCAGCCCCGTGATGAGGCCGAGGTATTCGGCTTGGTTGTTCGTGGTGGTGCAGCTAGCGTAGGACATGCTGGCACTCCAAACTATCCTCGCTGTCACTGCATCCGCGTCCGTTGCAAGGATGACCGCACCGGCACCGCCTGGTCCGGGGTTGCCACGGGATCCGCCATCGAAGAAGAGCACGAACCTGCTTCCCGGCTCGGTGAAGAAACTCGGAGACGACTCAGTCCCCACTCGCTCGTCCAGCGCGTGGAGCACCGCGCGTCGCGGATCTCGAAGCCATGGTCCGCGAGGGAACCGGTCAATGAGGCTCCGGAGGGAGGAGCGCATCGCCGCTTGGTGACAGAGTCGTGCTTGGTCGCAGGACCACGCAAGTCGGCCGTCGATGATGTGGTGGCGCCATCTCCAAATGACTGCCAGGGTCGTGAGCACTTGCTGTTGCCACGCACATGCTGCAATCTCGTGCATCTGGATGATCTTCGTGGCGTCGCGCCGCGGGGTAGTCGCCAAGGCCTGTCGATACCACAACATGCCTGGGAAGTCCGGGGCGCGGAGCCCAAACACAGCCTGCTTGAGCCGGTTGTGGTCCCGAAGAAAGTCTGCTGACAAGCCCCAGACCGCCCAAAGTTGTTGCCAAAGGTCCTGCGCCATGGAACATGACCAGAAGATGTGCCCAATCGAGCCTCCATTGTCTCCGGCCGCGCAGTGGGGGCAGCCTCGGCGCTTGTGGAGGCGATCCCACCCTGATAGCCTCCCTCCCTTGATCCTTCGAAGAAGTAGGCGCTGCCGAGAGGTTGAGGCCGGCAATCGATCGATGGACTTCCACGAAATAGACGCCAGCGCCGCGCTGATACCACAGTCTTCCCTTCGCATGGTCTGACCGCGTGCCTGGTTCTCCCGGTCAGCTCTGGCTGCTGCAGGAGCTTCGAGATACTGGCGGACCCTACAGCTACGAGTCATCTGTGGGTGGCGCCAAATGCAGCGTGCAATCCCGAGCCAGGGGTGGCTGAGGACCTGAATGCTTGGGTTGTCGAGAGCCTTGCGGATGAGTGCCGCTGCGGAGGAGGTGGACGTGACCAACCCCATCCGGACTTGGGTGTTAGGAGTCGGTTCCCAGAGCAGAGTGATGGCGTCCACTGAGCGCCGGAGGCGCCAAACGTCAGTCGTAGGCGGGACGGTACGAAGCATGTCGTTGTCGTCATACAGTGCTAGTATGGCCGGGTAATTCGCCGTTACCACGTCACACAACAGCCGAAATTGGTCCACCTCTGCACGAGAGAGAGGGAAGGGGCATCGGCGGCTCCGAAAACGCACACGGTCCGGGGAACAGGGCTGAATCTCGAGGACGTCGGCCAAGGTGTCGCCGCTCTTGGCAATGGTCCTGAAGGTGGCATGGGTTGCCAGAGAACCATCGTGTAGGATGAGGATGTCATCACCGATCAATTTGGCTGAGAGGAGAGCATGGAGGTCGAAGGTTCCGTGTGTGACTTCCTGGTAGGCACGTAGAGCGCGCAAGTCTCCACTGTGCTTGGAGTAATCGCAGACATACCATTCGTCCTCCCAACTTCTGGTGAGACGGTCTTGGGTTTTGAGCTTGGGAAGAATCTCCAGAGTCTTCTCGCGTTCCTCTGGCGTTCGCTCCTGAGAGTACACATTGTCCGCTGTCCTCTGACCGGTCTTCGCAAGCGAGCCATCGTGGAGCGGGGCTTGTGGCGGCCGGCGGCAAGGTCGTGGGGACCAGCTGTCGGTACCGGGCCCGTGGAGTAGCACCTGACCGATCTCACTGCGTATTCCTGCAGCACCTTGGCTCCAGCGCTGAACAGTAGTGAGGCTGAGGCGTTTGAACTCGGTCGCGAGGTCGGGGACGCTGAGTCCTCCGTGCTGACGGGGTTGAGCTGCGGTGGCCGTACTCATCCACGCCTTTTTCCCAAGCCGAGTTTCGACGAAGGTGCCGTGCCAGACATAATTGTGCAAGAAGCGCTGGAGGGAACGGATACGCCCGGTCGTGGGCCAAGCGTGTCTGCCGACAAAGAGGAGTTTGGGGACAATGATAGCCCGCGCGACTTGTACCCGCTGGAGGATGTCCGTCGTTTTAATCTGAGCGAGGTGGAGGCGGATGCGGAGTTGTTGGAGCGCTATGTCCCATGTTTTGGCGGGCGTCGGCCGCGAGGAGATGTGCGTGCCGAGTAGGCGAGTACTGGCCCCATCGTCCAGGCGCGGGAACGGGGGGTCCGGTGCACTAGATGGCCACCCCGCTGCAGACAGTGGCACGATCGTACACTTACTTGTGTTCACCTGAAGCCCCGACACTGTTGCGAACCGGTCGAGCAGGTCCTTTAAATGAGGAGCCTGATCCCCCCCTGGCAGGTAGACCGTGGTGTCGTCTGCAAAGCCGACGGCCTTGACGGCGGCGCCGGAAGGTAATCGAAGGCCCGAGATCGTGGGTGACGCCGTGAGCGCGTCGTAGAGCGTGTCGACCGCGAGGATGAAGAGCACGGGGGCTAGCGGGCAGCCCTGGCGGATTCCGTTGAGGATGTTCTGGTCTCGAGACGCGTGATCATCGGCCAGGTACACCGCAGTGGTGGCGACGTGGAGCTGATCGATGATGTCAACGAATCTGTCCGGAAGGCGCAGCCTTCTTAGTGTCAGCGATAGAAATCTTCGGTCCAAGGTGTCGTAAGCTTTTGCGAAGTCAAGTAGCACCGCCACTGCCGTCGAGGGGAGCTGACCACGCGATGCCATGAGCTGTAGGGCTGTCCACACGTCGATCGCGTCGTGCACCTGGCGACCTGCCACAAACCGGAATTGAGTAGGTGAGACCAGTTTTGGAATTTGAGACGAGATGCGAGTGAGTAGGATGCGTGTAAAGATCTTATAGTCAGTATTCAGCAACGCAATGGGGCGATAGTCGAGGCCTGTGCGAGGACGGGCTGACTTAGGGATACAGACAATCGCCGCTTGGCGGAAACTGAGCGGCAGGTTCGCTGTCGAGAACCACGTGTTGAAGAGGCGTGTCAGGACTGGAGCAAGGAGATCGGCATGATCGCGGTACCAATCGTTGGGGAGCCCGTCTGGCCCTGCTGCTTTGCCGCGCGGGCACGCGGCAATGGCCGTCTTGACTTCGTCCTCTGAGATGGGGTCCAGCAGACGCGTTGAGTCAGCAGCGGCTCGAGGTGGTGGTAGCGTGGCAAAGAAGGTGTCTTGCTCTGGCTCCGGGCACGGTCCGCGCTGAGTGATCGGCCTCCAGTCTGCTGCTGTGCGGTCGGCTGGGTTGCCTAGGCTCCCGCCCCCAACCGGCGGCCCCGACATTCTCGCAGTGGTTCGTTCGCGTAGTCGAGAAAAGAAGGCACGTGTTACATCCGCCGTCGATCCCGCGTACTTTGCAAACTTCTTACGCTCTCGGCGCCGGGATTCCTCCTGGGAATTGCGTATGATTTCTGCACGAATCTGGGTGGCACGTGCCGCATGGTCGAGGGAGATGCGGCTCAAACCGCTGGTAATACTTGCCACCGTCCCTTGGATCTCGATCAGATTACCTTTTGCCGCCTCTTCCGCTTGACGCAGTGCGGACCGAAGCCGACGCGCTCGACGTTTAAACGCTCGCGTGATCTTGCGTTTGTGCACCGATATGCCACTGAGTGCCTGCTTGCGGACACTGATCTTGAAGGGGTCCCACTCTCCTTCTGTCTGCTCGGAGCCCCCTGGGGAAGTCTCCAGGGAGTTCAGAGCGTTCTCAGTGACCTGTCGAACTATCGATAAGCACCCCGATGGGAGTGGGTACCTCAAGGCTCGTGGGCGCCTTCTCCCTCGCTTGGACTTCCGGGGGTCTCTCAACGTCATGATGACCTTGACTTCGTCGTGGTCGCTCGGATTCGGTGGCGGCCGTGTCTCTACTGCTACCACGTTCCTGAGAGCGGTGGAGCTAATGTAGACACGATCCAAGCGGCTAGAAGCCATCTTGCCGTTGCGGATGTACTTGAAGGTGTGGTGAAGCTCGTGGAATTTCCTCGCCTGGCGAGTTGACTCTACCCCGAGTTGAACTGGTGCCAGAACGTCCACCAGGTCCCAGTCTGCCAGGAGGGCCTGAAGTTCTTCCGAGCCGTCCGCATCCGATGTGAGCTTGCTTCGATCCAACTCGATGTCAAGTACGCAATTGAAATCTCCACCCAAGACGACCAGACCCGCAGGTCTTCCTAAGGCTTTGATTTTCCGGAACAGGTGAGCTCGAGCTTTCTTGGTACGCGGTCCGTAGACATTGATAAGTGTGATCGGGTTGCCGTCAAGTAATCCAGAGATGGCCATGAAATCCCCACTCCACTGCTCGAACCAGAGCGGTTTTGCTTCCGCAATTCCCGAGCGCGGTGGAATCAGTATGGCGACTCCACCTGCCCTCTCCCTGACTCTTTCCAAAACATGGTTGCGGGAGCGTCGTCTGTGTCCTTATAGCCCCACCCTCTTCTGTACTCGCCTGCTAGCTGCGCTGCCCATGTCGTGCTCGCTCTGTGGTCCTGCCAGAAGGTGACGTCCGGTCGGCGACCGTCCCTGATCGCTCTCGTACTGTTCAACCATTCTTTGGCCTGCGCCGCCGGGCCTAGCCCGTTTACGTTCTGGGTGTGTATCGAGAGACAAGGGACGGAGCGAGGCACGACCACCAGCTTCGGTTCCTCGTCGCTTGTCTCGGAGAGATTAGACGCAGACTCCTCGCACTCCTGCGCCGTGTCCGCGAAGGTTTCGCCGTCTTCATCCGCTGTAAGTGGCTCGAAGTAGTTACGCGTGCTACATGAGGCACTAATCCTGCCAATCGCGCGGGGAGCTGACAGGATGGGCACCATGAAGGCGCCCTTAACTGCGGTCCGCCTCGCGGGCCTCGTGGGCTGGCGGGCGGTTGTCGTGGCCAGCAGCTGAGTGCTGATTCGCCACGTCTGGGTCATCTGCGAACAGGAGTTCGAGCGCGCTCCAATCTCTGCATTTCAACGCGACGGAGATCGCGGCCGTGTAGTCGATGCTGGCTGGGCGCAATAGTCAAAGCGCGAGGCTGTCGCAGATCTGTGGGGTCGGGGCCGTTCGGAACTCGCGTCGTAGATACTCAGGGAGCATAGCCGCGAAAGTCAGGAGGCGGTTCCACTCCGCGTCGGCGAGAAAGCGGGCCGTATACTCTGGATCCATGTGGAGTCGCGGCCCCTGTTTCGGGACAAGATGGCGGAGTCTGTTCCATCTGTCGATCTGTCTGGCCAATCGGTAAGCGAGGAGGGGTGGGGATGAGTCGATCGCCGTTGCCCATTCTGTGCAGAATTGCGCCGTTTCCTGCTGGATGCGCTCGTCTGCCGCGACACGGTGGAGCATCTGGATCGTGCCAATGCAAGCGAACGCCCTACCCATGTGCTGTATGATGTCGTCCGATTGCGTGGCGAGCCAAACTTGTGGGTACGGGATGTTCCTCGCCACCTGCGTGAGCCGAAGCACATCATCTTTGAGGCTTTCTGAGACATCGTCGAACGCCGCCAGTTCGTTGAAGACATCTTTCTCTGGACCTTTGAGCTTTTGTCTCCAGGTTGAATAAGACAGTCTATTAGCTACCGTGGCCTGTTGGAGTGCGCGTGCAGCTGAGTCCTCTGGTTCTAGTGCCGGGGCCGCCTGAAGTCGATTGAGCAGATCGTCGAGCTGGTCCGTGGTCAAGGGCGTGGCCGGTGAGCAGGACATCGAACTCCGCCCAGTTTGCGATAGAGATTCCAAGCTGAAAAGCGACGACGGAGACATTTCCAAGGCAAGGCTGACGGCAAGTCCTGGTGGTGCTGGGGCGAGCTTCTGGCCCGTGGGCTCTGGTCGATCCTCTGCATGAACCTCATGAATGGCTGCCAGGGGCTGACTATCCTTGCCGACGTCTGGGCTTGTCATCTGATCTTTGTCGTGTGCGACGATGGGCGCCGGGGGGGTTAGCAGATCAATCACCACCGCTGGGGGAGGGGCTATAGGTGGCGACGACTTCGGGCGCGGCTCAGACGGCTCACTTGGAGTATATTCCGAGCTAGTGTCTGGGAGTATCGGGGCCGAGGTCTGTGTCAGTACATGTTCTTCCACTGATTGCTCCGTTCCGGTACGTAAGATGTCGACGACTTCTCGCAGTCTCTTAGCCATAGCCTTGGCTTTCGATTTCGGGCCGGACCACGCAGAGTAGAACTTTTCGTCCACTCGGAGGGCCTGGAAGTGGGACGCGTTGATTCCATCATTGTTTTCGCGGTGATGAAGGACGAGAAGGAGCGGGAGGACCTTTTTGGCGGCGTAGACGCGGAGCTGCGCGACGGTCTCGGCTATGGAGAGGGTCTCTGTCGCCACGGAGTCCTCCTGCAGGTTGTACGAGTACCGCTGAACCACAGCTTCCCATTGTCTCTCCCCGGTCGCTGGGCCGAAGATTGCCTTGTGTTCATGGCGTGATTGGCTAGGCTAATCGCCATGGCGTTGTGCGCTCTGAAGTGTTGTTGCCAGTGGCGCACGCCCACTTGATCGGCCAGTCGCCTAGCTTGAAAATAGAGTGCCCGTAACTTGGCGTTCACGGGGGTTCGGTACTCTCGGAGCTGTCGTATGAGCAGCGCGCAATCTCCAACAACAGTGATGTCGCTCCAGCCATTGTCGAGCGCGGCTTGCAGTCCAAGCAGAAGGCCGTGGTACACATCTTGGTTGTTCGTGGTTGTCGCATCTGCAAGGCTGTTCGCAGCGCTCCAAAGAATCTGAGGATCGGCGTCGTGGGCAAGACCGACGATGACTGCCCCTGTGCCTCCTGGGCCAGAGTTTCCGCGACATCTCCCGTCGAAGAACAGGATTCGCGTGGCAGGGTCTGCCACTGATGGGCTGAGATATTGAGCTAATCAAGATCGCTTCGGACAACATTTAACACCCTCAATGGCCGGATGAATAAAGAGATTATTGGTGAAGGTGTCTCTGCGCTCTTTCAATACAAGAGTCTGCTCGTTAACTAATGACGCCTTTTTCGAAACGAGTCTGACGCCTGATCATGGAGTTCGGCGTACCGTCGACGAAGACGCGCTTAGCGCTGAAATCGTCTGGAGTGCTGCCATGTCATATGCACACCCGTCGACCACGAACAACCGCGCCGAATATCTCGGTCTCATCGCAGGGCTCAAGGCAGCCAAACGACACGGGTGGAAGGTCGAGGTCGTGGGCGACAGCGCCCTCATCCTCCGGCAGCTTCGGCTTTATCGACCGCCCAAGCATCCCCGACTACTTCCCCTCTACGCCGTGGCCCGCCGACTCGCAGACGAGCTCAAGGTCCGCGAGTGGCACCACCACCTCCGCGCCTTCAACAAGATGGCCGACCACATGGCGAACGTCGCGATGGATCTAAAGAGAAGCATCCAGGCGCTCCACACACATCAGTGGCCTCATCACGAGCAACTGCACCGGCTGCTCGCGACCGACTTCCAAGAATGGCAGTCGCGATATCTACTCCGCGACTCTCAGCGGTAGGAAACAGGGTCGTTAGGCCCGGCTATAGGATTCATAACAGTGCGATCCAATAGACCTCACCTTCAAAGTCAAAGTTCGGCGTACCAGTCCAACATGGGAGGATCCCAGTCGCATCCTTTCTTATCCGAAATCCAGTCATCCACGACGTCATCTAGATCAAGTGACTTGCCTGTGTCTGTCCGCATCGTTCGATACGCTGAAAGCCCTCCAAAGCCGCTAAGAACACCCTCTAGTGCATTGCAGAGTCGCTCAAACAATCCCCACAACTCCTTCTGCTCGATGGGCAAGCCCAGCGCTACAGCCTCGAGTCGGATAACACGTTTTTTGGTCTTGCTGCTCTGTCTGATTAAGATTCGCAAAGCATACGCGTTTTGTTTCTCATAGAATCCAGTCAGGACCCACCTGACGCTCAGCCCTTGGGGAGTAACTCTCAATCACAATCTGGTCGAATATCGGGTCCACGATCACTTCGTGTTGAAACCGCGGAAGACCGAGGTCACTACAGCACAGGACGTCTCAAGGTCATGGAGAGTTCGCAAAATCTCTCGATAGCCATTTTCATCAATGCTAGTGTTGTTGGTGTAACGTTAGAGAAAGTTGACATGTGGGATTAGAAACGGGCCAGAAATCAGTTAACCTTCACTCTGAAAGGTATGCATAAATTACAATGCCGCGCATTCGCACGGGAAGCTCTGGATATTGGAATTGACCTCGAGTATCAAATTCTGCAGTGATGAAGTATACCAGCAAGGTCGGACTGTGGTGCCGTTTTACAATCTCACATTCCCAATACACCACGTGTGAGGCACCAGGTTGATGTGGGAACGATTTCGGCTCAAACTTAAAACTTGAGCCAATGATGACTCTTTCGACAGGCGAGTTGGTGCCCGTAACGGAGTAGTGACAATTTAGAAACACTGTTGTTCGAAGTATTGCATAGTGCGGTGTGCCCGAACGTGAGAGACAAGCAATCACATGTAACGTCACGTCGGAACAACGTCGGCGTTGAGAACTTTTTAAAGGAGACCTCTTCGAGTTGACATCCGGGCGATGATGGAGCAGGTCCAAGGTAACAACAACACTATTCGACTTCCTGGGATCTCTTTTTGTATTCCTTCTCCATGGTATTATCCAAGCAGGGCCGTCAGGCCCGGCTATAGGATCCATAACAGTGCGATCCAATAGACCTCACCTTCAAAGTCAAGTCATGGCATTATCCAATATGTCTACTAGACGTGTCCTAGTCCTCTCCTCGCTGGAGGCCTCAATAGGCGCCCCTTGGCATCCTCAACCAGTTCAGGCTATTGCCAGCCAGCTCAGCTGTGAGTACCGGCGCACAACTCAGTGAGTGGACCCAGTCTTGCTCGTCCTCAGCCCACTAGAGATGACCACGACAGATATGTTGACAGGCTGTGCACGCCATGTAGGCAACCGATCGTCAGACACGTTGAGTATTTGTAACTTGAGCTGCGTTCTCGACGATGCTCCGTTGGTAGATGACCCCATCATGCTCAGGACACATTCTCCACAACTGAGAGTTCTCGTCTTCACCGAACCCGAGGCAGCACGACAGCAGGAATCACACGACCACAGTAGTAAGAGCAGCCGCGACTGCCTTTTCAGGCTCTGTACGGATTGCAATCGCGAGAAGCGCAAGTCGATTCACTCGATGCAAGGCTTCCTGTTGCTGCTCAGTCACAATTGATATCTTTCATGCTTGCCTTTCCTCCCATTCGATCTTGATCGAACGCACAGGTGCATTTTGGTGTTTCTCCTAAGTACTGCTTCCGCCATGAAAGATTCGATTGTCCGGCCCATGCAAACGCTCCCGTGCCTTCTTCCTCTCTTCCCCTCTTCAGCTGCGTCTTGCAGAGCATGATTGTCTTCCAGGGTCGCATGGACAAGTGCTTCGATAAAACCAATACGCGATTCCGTGACACGGTATCACACTAGACAGCTCCTCTCGAGCTTCTCTCGGATGGAGACCAGTGCAATGCGGTTTTCGCCTGGGAAGCGTAGACTGGAGTTGCAGTCGCAAATCACAAAATGCAACGATTGTTGAACGAATGTAAATGTCACATTTTCCAACGTGAATGTTGCACCAGGCCGGTAGAGAAGACATCCAGCAAAATTGTTGAGGTTTCATAGAGTTTATCGATTTTAAGAGACTCTAAAAATTTAATATTGCTCTCTTTCAGTAGATGATACTATCGTTTATGAATAGTAATCAATTAATAGAAGGAAGTGGACCCGAGTAGGATCCCACCTATACTCTGGATATAAATATCCAGAGAACAAAACACGACGATAGCTACAATTGTGACAGGGCGCAGCAAGCAAAAATGGGTGTGACGGACGGTCGCAAATGTTTATTTCATCAGTGTGCTGTATTCAAGAGCAATACGCGGACGCAAACCGTTTTGCCTGATGCTGTGAAGGCTTAAAGTCTCCTGCCACGGTATTTGTCGCCTCACTTACACTGGGTGGGCGGGGATCACGAGCCAAATCGTCTGGTTCGTGCACTTATCGACGCTCTTGGCAAACCCAATGTTTGTTTGATCTTTTGTCACAACCGACCCAATGACTCGAATTAGCCACGTATCAATCAGATCGCTCACTGTCGCAGGACCAAACTCCGCGACCTTGGGTCCCCTCCTCACATTCATCGTGTATCCGCCTGTCTCGACCTCGATTGGCACGTACGTGGAGAGATCCTTCGCACACCTCGTCGCCAGTTCGTTGGCGTTGGCTGCAATAGCCTTCACAAGACGGTCGTCGACCGAGACAGGACCGGTACCACGCTTGGCACGCACACGATTGAGTCCGTTGAGCATATCGGAATTTTCCTGTTTGGTTAGTCCGTTCTCGACTCCAATAGAAGGCACGAAGCGACCAATAACGTATCCGCATTTGACACCAGGGATCTCGGTCCGTGCTGCCATCCAGCCGTTTTTCATCCAGCATGTACCACCGTTGAAGTCGGACCAGGACCAATGTGTACAACCAGCGTCATTAGCGCAGTAGGTACCGCACTCCGTCGACGGGGCCTTTATAGAATACGTGTCGTCGCCCTTCAGATCGCAGTTGTCGTGGTACATAACTTGATTGTTCAGTTGCCACAGAGATGCAATGTTATCTGTCGCTGTCGGCTGAAATTTGTCAATGACATAGCCGCAATTGACTCCAGTCGGACGGGTTATGGCGCCAGTCGCGACGTTTTTCAGCCAACACGTTCCGCCGCCAATTCCCTCCCATGCCCACGCCGTACAATTAGCTGCGTTGAGGCAGTAATCACCGCAACTTGACGAAGGAGCATTAACCCAGCCGAAGTCGCCCCCTTTGAAGTCGCAGTTATCTTGATAGACGATGCGGTTGCCAGAACCGAGCTGCCATGCAGACGCTCGGACAACCAGAGCACCAACTGCGACAGTAAGTGCCAATTGCTTCACCATACTCAATTTGCGTAGATCTTTCTTTCGGCGTTGTTTTGAAACTGAACAGCCAAGTCGTTTACACGGTCGTGAATGAACCCAAGCCTGTGAGGATGCATGATTCATGCAAGTTTTCGGTTTCAGCTGACGTTGTGAAGCCAAGGCGTGGGTTCACTTGGAACGACGGCGAAACTGTTCAGTATTCTTGCGAATAATTATGTGGAGTCAGGGATACTGCACTCTATCTATTGATCAAGGCACTTTTTGCCGCGGGATTCAGCGTAATGTTTGGTTCATCCCCAGTCGGGCACTATTCATCTCTCAATACTACTACTACTATGGACCATGTCCAGCGCTAAATACAAGTTGGTAAACTAGTATCCTCACGGCTAGGACCTGTCTTTGCCGGACACGTTTTCCGTCCTTGTAGGCGATTCCTCGTTCGGCAAAGCGTACTAAATGAGCGAAATTTTTCGAGCAAGTTTGAGCCAAAATTACGCATCTGTCATTCGAACTACATTTTTTCACTTGCGTGAATCACGCCATTTAGACTACCATCATTTGAGACCACGGCAAACGAAGCCAGACTTAACGCCAACACGAAAAACTTGGATCTGAGCACACCATCGGATAGCTCTTGATCACCTCTGTCGAATGGTGGTCTCGGATTGTCGAATTTCCAAGTTAATTTTTGAGCTGACTGAGACGTTTCAATTTTTTTGAGTTTTGAGTTAGGACCCCCATCGTGTAAAAAACCACCCAAAGATTCCGAATCTGGGCTTGTTTTCTTCAAATTCCAACTCCTTCATAGTGAAATTGAAGTTCAACGTGTCCATAAAGAACGCGAACTTGCTTTTTACTAGTTTTAAACAACAAGTAAAAAACAAAGTCAAACAACAAAGAGTAAGTTGGTGGACAATCAAAACCGGTATCTGAAATGTTTTATGTGTTTTTTACTCGTCTCGAGTCGTTTCGTACTTTATCGAAGACAAAACTTTTTCTCAAAATCAACTCGGTGGCGTTAAGACTGATTTCGTTTTGCGTGGTCTCATTTGTAAAGAAGGGAGTCTGAAAAGAAACCCAACAGTGTTAGGAAAGTTCTCCGTCGAGTGGTGATGAACCTTCAACTTGTAAGACTCGTCAGGCGACAGATTCCAGGTGCCAACTAATAGCATTCGAAGTGCTGGTAAGTGACTTTGAATATAATAGTAACTTGATGAAGGAGCATCGCCGAGATTCTATTCAGTTGTGTTTGCCTACCACTAGTTTTGGGTGTCCCGGGGAACAGCGCATCGTGCTAGGATCAGTTTCAACACTGGTCCAACTATGGACGAACAAGTCTACGGTATAATAAATGGATCCAGAGTCAGGAATCTCAAGGAGAACTCACTTGGACAGGCGAAGAGTGTGGTACGACGTTTTGGCAGGTTGCTGAGTCTCAGCAACCTGCCAAAACGTCATTCCACAGATAGACACTAATAATAATAAGTCAGCAAATCATGGAGGAATCCGATTCCTGTAGCTGGTATCCACTTCATCCAGACAAAATTGCCATGATTGGATGGTCCCTTGACAATGTTATCGCAGCCACAACTCTTGGATGTGACATATGCTTCAAGTTGTACTAGACGAGAACTCGCGTCGAGTTTCCTCTCTTTGCACACTGGGGTATGGACCTAAGAAGTTTCCAAGGCGCGAACACACTCAAGCCTTCCAACTTCACCACAACGCAATTTACTCTAGAACCGAAACACCACTCTCACAACCAAGTCCGCGATGCTTTCAGCCAAATCGACCATTGCCCGAGCCACACTGCTCTCTGCAGCAGTCGTCTTCTCTACAATCCCGACCACGATGGCTTTGAATTTTCAGCTTGGATCCGGCAATCGAGTCAACTGGGCCAACAACTGTGACTTCTACGGCGATGACCTCTACTCAACGAAACAACCAAACACCAAGTGTGGGGACATTTGCGCTGACGACCCGAGATGCACGCACTGGACGTGGGAGCCCACCAACGGATGCTGGATGAAGGGCGGTAAGGAAGGTATCTGGAGAGATGCCCCAGGAATGGGCTGTGGCTTTGTCATTGGACGATTCGCGACCGTCGCGTAACGCGCAATGTCAAACCTATGTTGCTACATTAGCGGAGTCTCGTGTGAGTATATCAACAGAATCTGTTAACATCGAAATAATCGATTCATCGCTGTGCTTTTGTCATTTCAGTGTCGTCTCAATTGAATTGCGTTGCGTCCCTGTCGAGCATTGTGGAACTTCCAGCAGTATCCTTCAAAAGCTCATACAGTCGGCACTGATCGTGGTGACCATGCATCTGTTTGCCTTCGTGTGCTGTTCAGTGCGTCCCAATACGGTATAAACAATATGTTACCGTATACCTCCTTGAGCTCCACGAACGCAGTCTATGGTAAAACCACATCTCGTACCTTTCCATAACGTTATCTGAAAATCCCATGCCCTCATGTGTACCAAACAATTGTTGCACGAATCTCACCATTCGATAGGTTGTGCGAATGTTTCTCCAAGTGCAGGTTGCGCGAATGTAACCACCTCCCATCTCTGCCTTCAATAAGCAACACATCTACTCAATCCCCCCGAAGCATGGCGACCAAGTGGTGGGCGCCGCCGAGGAAGAAGCCGGCGCAGCTGCTGCTGCGCGCGAGCCGCGACGGCGACGTCGAACTCGTGCGCGCGCTGCTGCCCGCTGTGGGCGCCGACGCGCGCGACCGCCGCCGCAACGTGCGTGGGCGTCGCCGAGCGAGTTGACTTCAACTTCAACGCGGGTCATGACGAGTTTTGCTGTTGCAGTACAAGCGCACGCCGCTCCACTGGGCCGCGGAGAAAGGACACGTCGCTGTGGTCGACGTACTGCTAGGCCACGGCGCGGATGTGGACGCTGCCGATCGGGTTCGTTTGAGATTGCATGGATGGTAAAGAGAGAGAGAGAGAGACGGATGGGATTTACTGAATGACATACTGGGTGGGGATGTGTAGCTTGGGAACACGCCGCTGCATGTGGCGGTGTCATGGAAGCAAGCGCAAGTGATACCGCTGTTGATCGCCGCCAGAGCTACAGTTGATGTGACTAATTATGTATGTGATGGGGAGGGGAGAGTTGCGATATATCTTTTTCCGAGTTTGATTTGGCTGATTGGAAGAGGATGCGGTGATTTACGTAGCATGATGAAACGCCACTCCACTGGGCTGCCCAACAAGGATACCTCGAAGCGATCCAGCTTCTTCTCAACGCTGGAGCGAACATTCAAGCGTTCGACAGAGTGAGAAGCCCTTTTTCTGGTTGGTAAAGTGGTTGTTACTCATGGAAGTTCTTGCCGAAAGCTTGGTCAAACACCGCTGCACAAGGCATGTAAGACCAGCAAGATTGAGGCTACTCGGATGTTGATCGCCGCCGGCGCTGATATTCATGCCGTTGACAGGGTGAGCGGTCCATTGAGAAAGTGAACTACTTTATCCAGACTGATCACTCCATTTGGGTTTGTAGAAATTACGTAAGCCGCTGCACATTTTGTTAGGCGTCCGGCGAGATTACGTTGATTCGATTCTCGATAACACTGCTGTCACTGTGATCCAATTGCTCGTCTCCCATGGAGCTGAGTGGGATGCCAAGTGTGATGATATGATCGAGAAGAACTATGCTCGCCCTGAGGCACCGTCTCTCCGCGTGTGCCTCCAATTGTGGGCACACAAACAGGCTCAAGGGCATCCACTCACCGAAGTTCCCCTCGAGAATATTATTCGTGGGTCTCTGAGTGTACAAACATACATCGATGAGTTGAAGATGTCCCGCAACCTTGTGTTTCGCCGTAAAGTTTGCGTGGTTGGCCCCAGTAATGCTGGAAAGACGAGCCTGATTCAGTCTCTGACCACGCTACAACCCAGATTCGCCAGTCGTGATGACCGAACAATTGGCATAGATCACATTGTCCACAAGTTCGTCGAAGTTTGTGCTGACGGCCGGCATAAAATGCACGAGGTTACTTTTTGGGACTTCGCTGGCCAGGATGAATACCGAGGGGCCCACTCTCTTTTCTTCTCAAGGCGCACGCTTTTCCTAGTCTGTATCGACTTGGATGCGTTCACCACAGCACTGCTACAAGCGTCTCTGTTCTCTGATGACCCAAAGCAGCTCGACCGTATGATGAAAGAGTTCATTGACAATACTGTGCTGCACTGGATCCGCGTCATTTGCGCACGACAACCCGACGCGGAGTTTGTTTTCGTTGCAACGAAGGCAGACTTGCTTGATGAGGACCAGGAGTTTGCAGCCGAGGTCACTGCAACCCTCAGTCATCTACTTCATCATGTCGAAGGCTACGTGGACATCGTCCGTTGCCCTGACCAGCGCCAGGCTCCGATTAGCAAATGTAGTGAGTCTGAACTTCTCGGACCCGCACAAGTGTTGCTCGTTAGCTGTCGAGATTATGTGTCGGTCCAGAAAGCTCGAGTTGACTTAGAGAACGTCATAGTTGGAAGCGAGAAAAGAAGCTACGACATGCCCGATAGTTATTCCCGTGTATTGGAATCAGTCATCACCGTCCGCCAGGCAGCAGCCAAGCAGACCACCAGCGAACGTCTTCAAAGCACATTCGTTCTATTGGATACACTCCTTGATCATCTCCAGCCGATCGGTGTAGATGATCGAACGTGCCAGATCATTTTGCAAACGCTCCACGACCTCGGAGACATTCTCTGGTACGATGAGCTCGGAATCGACTACGTCCGCTCGATGGTGATTCTCGATCCGCTGCTATTGATTGATTTCATCGGGCAAGTTGTGAATCACAACCGCAAGGCGCTCACATTACCTCACAACGAGCTTCGAGCGCTTCCATTTTGGGCCCACCTTGACGAAGGTAGCCAAATGCTAGCGATGAAGCGAATGTTGCAGCATTTCAACCTGGTGTTGCCGACCGCAGGAGAAATGAGGTGGGATTCCGATTTGATGGTACCAGCATTTTGGAGATCTAAGACGTGCGCAGCATGGCTTTTTGGTGGCGACGTCGTACGTCTCGATCGCACAGCCTCCGGAGACATGGACGACGTGCGTGTGCACTGGGAGTACCAATTTGTGAATAACCTCCCCGATACTTTGTTTGATCACATCGTCGTTGCGTGCCACTCGCCGTTCATTAACCTCAACGCTGGTCCAGATTGGATACTATTTGAAAGCAAAACTGTCAGCGCTTGTCGAATTATGGTCAATCGCGACCACAAGACGCTGCACCGTATGTTGTGGCTGGAGGCACTTTTGGCCAAGACAGCGACAGAGCACCAAGCTCGCGATCTATGGGAGGCCGTCTCTTTGGTCAGCAGCGGGCTCGAGCGCGTGCTGCGCGGATACCGAGGCCTCCGGTTCACTCGAGTCGCTCGAGATAACGAAGGCAACTCGCATTCACTAGAAAGTCTGTTCAGCCATCCATTAACGAATCACGCCGTCAAATGGATGCCCCCAGCGCCGACATGGGAAGCGTTCAAGACTCACTTCGAATAAGACCACTTGGCGAGCGTGTCGCGTCAGCATGTGAATTCACTCGAATACCTGGTTTAGCATCCGTCGCTGCATCTCGCAGTTAATGGAGACGCCCGGATTCTCCATGGGAGTTATTTTGCCCGAGCGGCTGTGTCAAGTCGCGAAGGATCCATCCATATCGACTCTCGCAGATTTACTGACCTCCACGACTCCAACCAATTGATTTCCACAGGAAGGGGATCCCGATCACTGGCCTCCTTGTTGGTCGAACGATGATGTGGCCAGAAAATCTTCCAATGAGATGTTAGCGTCACGTGGGATAGAGAGACCATGTGGTCAGAAGCAAGCTTGTCAATTGGCCGACAGTACCGTAAAAGCGCCGCCGCGACAACTGGGACTCGCGCGCCTCTACTGGCGCCTATTATTGTCTGCTTGTCGCGGCAACGAGTTCTTGAGGTCTCGATCGCAAGGCTCTCCTCGCTTCTGTGCTGGTGTTCCCAATGGTCAGAAACTCGAGGCAGAATCCGAGTCTCAAAGGGTGGCCTCCAAGCAAGCTACAAAGCTTGGTAGGTGGGTGGTAGCCACTGGTCCGGCTCAGGCTCTCAAAGACGTCTGAGGGTCCGAATACTGGACAAGATTCGTTAGGGAAAATGGACAAAGTGGTCCGACCATCCAGGCGTGGGACTCGCTGAAGAGTCCTCCGCGAGGTGATCCCGACAGGCGCTGAGTGTCGTCAAGCGAGCGTCACGATCGACGACGTCGTGGGATAGTACAGCGATCCGGACCGAGACCATGTCTGAAGCTTCTTGAGCACTGAACAGCAGTTGCGAACGGCTTTTCCGGTCAGACTCGGAGTTTGCATGGTACATCCAGACTGTCGCGACTTCCACCAGAACCAGTTGGGTCTCTGAACGACAAGCGTCGGACTCACCATTTGTTGAGGCCGTGTCACCGACGGTACGACACCGGAGACCGTACGGAAGTGGATCCCCCCTCCCTTTACTTCAGCACCCAGCAGTAGCAAGTCGGAATCCAACTCACAATCCAATTTGCTCTCCCACACAAACACTTACAGCAATGCCTTCGACGATCTCTCTCCTCGCGCTCGCTGCCGCTACGGCACTCACGGCAATGCCATCGGTCTCGGCCTGGCAATTCGGCTCGGGCAACCGCGTCATGTGGGACAACAACTGCGACTTTTACGGCGGCGATCTCTACTCGGTGCGTGGCGGCGCTGACCGCTGCGGTGATGCCTGTGCCAACGACGGCAGCTGCACGCACTGGACGTGGTCAAACTATAACGGTGGCACGTGCTGGCTCAAGAACGGCGCGTCGGGCACGAACTCGTACTCCCAGGGCATGGGTTGCGGCTACGTGCTTGGCCGCTTCTCGGAAGGCAACTCGGGTCAGAACCAGCAGAGCCAGACGAGCAACGGCATGACCGACAGCGAGAACCAGGAGATGCTCTCGCGGATCAACTCGCTCCGTGCGCAAAACGGCCTCCCGGCACTCACGATCGATAGCCGCCTCACCCGTGCTGCCTACCTTCACACCGTGGACCAGGCCAACCAGTGCACCATGAGCCACGACGACAGCAGCGGACTCGGTCTCGGTGACCGCATCAAGGCTCAGAGCTACACCTGGAACTCAGTTGCTGAGAACGTTGCCGCCGGCTACCAGTCCGTCAACGATGTCATGAACGGCTGGATCGCCTCCCCAGGCCACCTGGCCAACCTCCTCCGTTCGTCGGTGACCCAGGTTGGCTTTGCCAAGGTGACCAACAACAACTGCGGCACCTACAAGATCTACTGGACTCAGGACTTTGGCCGCCTCATGTAAAGAGTCCGATCTCTCTGGAGACACGCGCCCTATCCATTCGGAAGATAGGAACCGCGCGGTGTCCCCACTCCTCCTCGTTCGATTCGATGTACAGTACGCGTATTAAGTGGATGTCGGTGAAGCACCTTCCGTCGTGGTTGACGTCGCTCGTCGTTCATCTTCGTCTAGTGACCAATAGTAATCTGTTATGAGTATAAGCGACACTCGTGAATCTAGTTCTATTCCTCATCCAGTCCCATTGTTTGGTACAGCAAAGCGCCTCTGCGGTCATTGTCAACACTTCGTGTGGAAGGCCGGAGAAGAGCGTGTCGCCACCGAAAGACGCACTTTCCCATTGTTTGCGTGGATAATCTTGGATTCCGCGCCTTTAGCCCTTCTTGCGCAGCCACTCGAAGCGGAAGGAAAATTCGAACCGTGTCCGAGCCACGACCTTCCCCAGAGGAATCAAGCCCAAGCAGCCAATCCAATGATCACTCCTGCCACAGTGAACTAGCGATACTTGCACCGTGAGCACGACCCACTGCATCAGCTTCAGTGAACTAGCGATACTTGCACCGTGAGCACGACCCACTGCATCACCCAGTTTGTGTGAAGAATATACACAGGCTGATGCAGCGAGGAAATACGCGCTCGCCAGCGAATCTTGCGGCAGATTATAAAGAAAGACATGAGCTCCAAGCTCACGTCAAGAGGCACGTTCCCAACGGAGGAGTGGAGAGACCCGTGTACTGGATCGCGAACTGCTTTCGCGGCAGCTTGTCCATTGCTACCAATTGTGGGCAGTCCGATCAAGTTTGGCCCGCGACACGTGAAGTCGAAAGGCAATGGGAACCCGATTGCCGACGAGACCAGAACTGTGGCGCTGATAGCGATGCCCGCCGCTGGTCCACTGGCTGCGTGGAAGGCTTTAGAAAACACCATGGTCGGAACAAAGTAGCGTATCTGAATGAAGATCGACATCGTGTTAAGAAAGACAACAACGAATGCGCGCATCCAAAAGACGTGACTGCGCGCGAGTCCCGAGTTCGGCGGATTCAATGGAGCCATATCGAAAAGCTTGATGACGAGGATGCATGGTATGAGGTGAGATAATGAGCCAGAGCAAGCACCACCACACCAGTTGCTTATGCTCGAAACGATTTTTCTGGGCTATGCGTCACACCGAGTCGCTACCACGCAGTTCAACGGAAGCGCTCGCAAAAAGCAAGCGCAGCATCAACTTTGGGGCCAAGCATACTCAGACATCCACGCTCAGGAGTCTCCTCTCACTCCGATTGAAACACGAATTTGTCGGGGATGCACTCGTCGAGCTAAACTCGAACAAATCGCAGAACCGCAATTTTCAGCGAGTCAACAATTTTAGTCCAGCTTAAGCCTATTGAAGTCCACGACAGATCAACACCTTCGTCATTTCTGAGCCTCCATCGTGCCAGACTGTTCGAGCCATGCAGCAGCACGAGCACGATATTGCACGCTGAGAAAGTCAGTATCAGATTGAGTTGAACCATCGCAACCCCCCGTAGCATGGTTACTGCAGGAGGCTTTCCCCCACTTACACCACATGATCAGCTTGGTGATAAATGCGGTGGTACAAGTGAATGGTGTGAAGCAAATCCGCAGGTTGTTCTCAGAATCAAAACAACCGTGAAAGCCTCTCTCTGACCGTATTCAAATTCGTGGAGGGCTCTGACTGAAGAAGGAAGAAACACTGTATGCGTTTGGTCGAGGACAGAGATCGCGCTTGAACACATGCACGAAGGGTCGCACCGATAAACCATGGCTGTGGGTCACCAGTGCTTCACTCGTCGGAATACGCGCCATGGCGTCGAGGATCCCAATCAAGATCGGACTTGACAGTAGCACAGTCTCGACCAGGACGAGGCATCGGGCGCTCGAGTCCTCTCTTATGTAAACCGCCGCTTATCAATAATCTCCGCCGAGTGGCCTCCACAAAGTCTGTCCTGTTCGCGCTCGCGTTACCGAGGACAAGTCGCCATTCGGTTGGACGACGGGCGTCTCATCTGAGTGCGCGCAGCATGGTGTGAAATCTAGTACGCGGAGCTTCACAGAGGACTTGCTGAAGCACTGACTGCTTCTCTATGTTGCACATCTCGATCGCGTGAGGTGAGGATGATCGCCGGCATCATACGGAGACCAAGGCTGGGCACGGTCTCCGCAACTCGCGAGAGGTTACGAACTGAAAGGAATAGCCAAAGTTCTAAACAGGGAGGTAGGGGGCACTATTTCTAGTCGGATTCGGATTCTCATCCACGATCTAATCCGGATATTCCATTTTCGTACGACGAGTCGTGTTTGTATACGTTATCCGAACCCCGCTTCCATTGCATGGGGTCCAGCTAACGAGACAACCGATGCAGCCTGCATCGGTTGTCTCGGCATGTGGTGCGAGTTGGGTACGCATGGTCACGACACGAATTGCTTGCGACGTGTGTTATCCTCGGACGAAGCAGATCCACTCGAGAAGAAGTTGGCCATCCGCGTAGGATAAGTGCAACCGAGACCGACGGTCTCTCCCATCAGCTGACTGCAGAAGACTCGCGAAAGCGACGCGTTTGGGTACGAGTTTAGCAGGGTGATCGGATCCAAAGGTCCAAATATATCTAGGACATTCACTAGAGCAAACTTAATTTTTGTTCCAACTAATATATCGATCTAAACAAAATATACTATATATCCAGATTTTACATTTTCTTAAATATAATAAACGGTATATAAAGATTAGAAGGAGGTTGTGATGATACAAAAATAGCTGGCCTTTCTCTACAAGGGTTCCGTTCAATGAAACGACGCGATCTTGTGGATCGGCGGACAGACACACCAGAACCCGTGGGTGGCTCGGGCTTCTACATGCCTTCACGATTCTTCAATAATACGTCCGATCGGGCGAGCGCATCGCGATTGGGTTTGTGGGGATCTCATATCCGTCGCCGCGTATCGGGAAGAAATAGATACAACTTGTCGATTTGGGGCTTTATATCTCGATGAGAGAGATGATCTGTTTCGCCTTACGTGGCTGACAGCGAGCCCAGGACTTCCCAGATGTAAGCTTCTTCAAGAACGGGTGGGAAAAGGACAATGGACGCAACTTTTCTGCCTCGTTTGCCCGTCTTATCCATCGCCGAAACTCACCCATGCTGTCCTGAAGTCGCGTCTCGGAGAGAGGTGGTCTCGTTGTCACCCGCACAATGGTGCCCCCAGCGTGTGTAGTGATCAGTCGCAAGCCAAACACAGTCGCCCACGAACCAACGACAAGCCAGCAGGATGTTCCACGTTGTGGCGTTAGTCCTTTCGTCTGAGAACATTCGGAGGCGTCTTATCACGGTGGCGTTCGGATGTGCCCGGCAGGGAGAGCCACTTTGTATTTTTCTTCGTTATCCACGTCGCGAGCACCGAGACAAAGCGAACGATGAAGTTCGGAGCTGCGATCACAAGCGCGCTTGCCTCGGCTGCGATTTCGGTCGAACTGGGCAAGGACGTTACGGCCGTGCTGGATATCCTCGCTTATAACGATGTCTATGAGATGCTTCAAGACAACGTCAACGGTGTCAACCTCGGTGGTCCGTCGCGCGTCGTACCCATCGCCAAGGATATGCGCGCCAAGAACCCCAACAGCCTCGTCCTCTTTGCTGGTGACACCATGTCGCCGTCGCTTTGGTCTTCGCAATTCAAAGGCATGCAGATGGTGGATGCGCACAACGCGATTGGCGTCGACTTCGCGTGTCTGGGAAACCATGAATTTGACTTCGGCATCGACGCATTCTTGAACGTCACGAGCGCCACCAAGTTCCCGTGGCTCAATGCCAATTGCTACGAACTCAGCACGGGCAAGCTGCTCCGTAACACCCAGCCCCGTGCGATCAAGCAGTTTAACGACCCCAAGTTTGGCACGCTGAAGATTGGCCTTTTCGGCATTATGTATGACATGAAGGACTCGAGCAAGGGCCTCTTCTGGACGGATCCGATTGAAGTGGCGAAGAAAGAAGTTGCGATTCTCCAGGCGGCGGGTGTCGACATGATCATCGCGTTGACTCATCAAGGATTTGAGGATGACAACCGTCTCGCCAAGGAGGTATCGGGTATCCACATGATTTATGGCGGGCACGACCACGATTCCATGCAGCGTACCGACTTGCCAACCCCCTACGTCAAGGCAGACTTCGATTTCCGCTCCGTCTGGACGTCTCACATCGAATACAAGGCGAGGGATCTGCCCACGCCTGCGAGCTTCAACATGAACCACTCGTCGATCCAGATCACCGAGCAGCTCCCAACAGACCCCGCTCTTGACGCTGTCATCTCGGGCTACTCGAAGAAGATTGGCGAGTTGTTTGCTCGAGTCGTCGGCACACTCTGCGCGCCACTCGACCTCACGAGCAAGGTCGTGCGAAGCAAAGACTCAACGATCGGCCACTTGTTCACGGATGCGCAGATGAACTTCTACGGGGCTGGCTCGGGTGATGTTGTCGTGATGAACGGCGGTGGCATCCGTACCGACAAAATCTATCCTGCCGGACCGATCACGCTGGGCGAGGTCGTGGCGTGGTCACCGTTCGGCAACACGATCATGGTCGTGCAGACTGACGGTGCCTCGCTCAAGAAGTTTATCACGAAGGAGATGGTCGGCAGCTGTGGTAGCAGCGGCATCAACCAAAACGGCTTCTACGTGCACCCAGCGGGCGTCAAGTACACGTTCAAGTGCACGGCCTACAACACTGGGTCCATCACGAGCCTCGAGTGGTCAGGCCACCCGACGCGCACGGGCCCTGTGCAGGACACGGACTCGTTCAAGCTCGTCCTGAGTAACTTCCTGTACACGTCTGAGTTCAGCACGATCCCGGGCGCCAACTACACGGTCATCGTCAAGGAGTCGGAAGCCACACGCGTGGATGCATCGCTCGAGGCGTACTTCAAGAACCTCCCCGAGTCGACGCTCTGCGAAAAAGATGGGACCGTGCGTTCGTTTGTGTCCTACTAAATCGCAAAGAAAGTTTAAAAAGGTGTTTAATAAGTACTACCAATCTCATGACCGCGAACACACATGCAGTCCCTATTGCAAAACGGGTGCAGGAGAAAGCCGAGCACAAGTCTCACGTTTGAAGGAGATGGACACGAAACGAGAGCAGTCCCAGTTAAGAACGTGTTGCTAACTGCTGACAGCAAGATTGATCGCTTCATGCTTGCAGCCCCGCTCGACTCCACGATTCTGTCTGCTTGGCTGCGCAGTGAATCCAACGCATCGTATGTGCTCACGCGATGTGCCGTCTCAGCGGTCGTTTGGCGAACTCAGAAGTGCGAAAATCACCTGTCTCAACCCGACGTCGCAAATACCGTCGGGGTGCGTGACAAACGACAACAGATACGCTGATGAGCCATGAGGATGAGGGAACATTCACCGTCGCGATGTCGCAAGAGCGTTCTAGAGCTTGCTCTTGCTTTCTTTAACCTCGAAGAGATCAATTTGGTCTGCCATTGCAGCCATCCGAACTAGCGAAGGGTTAACATCCCAGTCCAGACTCTTTCATCAGTCACTTGTTTGCCATGAATAAGGAAGCGAAGGCATTTGTCTCAATGTGCAGATTCCCTTTGGCACACCCTCGACCGATCGCCACTAACCTCCAATATTCCTGAACTGAGTCGCAAATGAGTGACCTCGACGGCCGCTCATTTGCGCCATCGTAGCAGATTACAGACTCATGCTGACATGCATCGCTGAGCCAGAGATATTTTCAATGATCAATCTCTCCCTCTTGGTTTGCGCTCAACAGAAACGGCCTTTGAAAGTTGCGAGAGCCGCCCACTCACGAAGCCCCTGTGTTAATTAAATGAGCTTCTCTCGTCCATCACTTGAAGGTTCTGTCCACTGCTCAGGTGTCGGGTGACTTGATCCTAATTCAGTAGTTGAAGTTAATTCATTGAACGTTTGTCATTTGTATTGATTGCAGTACACACACAATCCAAAAAGCAAACTCCAAGTTGAATGACGAGGGTTAGACAACACACGGTTCTCGCAACGTGAGTTCGTGGAGGCGTCTCAACACTTGCGCGAGGAATCGTCATAACCACCAGATGCGCAGAGGATCAATTACGGGCCAGCATGGCAGTTGGCAATACAGGAGCTGAAGATCGCATTGCAGTTGGTGTTGCCCTGCTCGATGCAGAGCCTGCGCTCGTCAGCACATTCGCCCTGGCAGTTGGCCTGGACACTTGAGGCGAGCACCAACACAGTCGCGACGGCGGCGCACAGCAGCTTGAATGCCTTCATCGTTTTCCTGGTGGAAGAGGTCGCTACTTGGAGGATCGAGAGCAAATTGCACAATGGCAAGAAGAACCAGAGAGCTCTGGAAATTGAGAAGAGCCGCTTCTGTTCTGGTGTTTCTGCGCACGCACTGACGTTCTCGTCTCACCCATTTGGCCATTCAAATCTTCTTTGTAGTTCAATCTGGTTGCTTGGCGAAGTGCGTAAGATCGGAGCACGATGGCTATCTAGGTTTTGTTTTTGTCAACCTGCGGAGTTTTAGATAGGAGGGCGATTTTTTATTCCCAGGTATCCTCAACGAATTGGATTTGCCGAGGGTGACTGATGTGGGTGGCGGTTCTGAACCCAGAGCTCTAACGTGCAGATCATGACTAGCACTACACTGCGCTCCGCTATGCTTCACACAATTATACTGTATAGTCTGCTGTGCAATCAAAGCGTCGTCAATCAGGCTAATTTGTGCCGAAGGAAGAAGGAAAAATATCCGCGATCTGATGAGAACTTGAGAGAGACAGAGCTTACCAGAGCATCGGATATTGTTCATGTCGATCCATACTACCAGAGTGCAGAGTGCCAAATCCGCAAAACCGAACCTAAGCCATTTTTATTTGCCCAAAATGAGCACATGCCACCCACTCGGCACATCGTTGAAACTGGTGGTAATCGAAGCCATGACCAATAAATGATCTACTTGTTATAATTGATAAATACAGCTGGATGCTGTATTTTAAATGGACTGTATAAGCGGATATCCGCAAAAATTTATAATTTTATAGATGCCCACTGCACCGCTCTTCAGCTTTATAGACGAACACCGCGCTGATTCATGTCTTATCGGGCCACTTCGATCACCCATATCAGCCATCTTGGTGAGCATCAGTCCCCATTGATCACTGAAGACTGAGAGGAGTCTGGGTGGCAAGATTGTGGGCACCACCTGAAATACGCGTAGTCGAGTCGACTTGATTGACATCATTCGTCCATTACGCTCTGGTCCTTTACAATCTGTCGTGGGCCGTCGTTTTCTGGTCGATACCTATGGAGTCCTACCCGTACAACGCCAAAGAATACTTCATCCTCGACAATCAGTGGCTTCCGAACGTTCATCGCTCCATATCGATTCCAATCATTACAATTTCCCAGCGTCCTCTCGCTTCTCCACCCCGTTCACCCTGTGTCTCATCCTCAATCATTTCAGAGATTGAAGGCAACTGCAAGTTATCCTCCAAAGTATTCAGAACAACAACATGCGCTTGCGCAACTCTTGTGCGCAATTCGGAATGCCGGGGAACTGGGTTACCGACGACAGTTGGGATACCGCCCAGCTTTTTAATCACTTCAGCCATGTACTGAAGGGCAGATCATGAAGTTGAAAGGTCTAAGTGACCCGGTCATCACATGTCATTCGTCGACCGATCCGTGGCTCAACTAAAAGGGAAACGCATCATCGCGGAGTGCAACCACAGGCAACCGCTTATTTAGAGGTCTGCTTGCTTCATTCAGCTTGGGCTTCGCCTTTGCGTGGACTCCGCTTTCTAAAGGAACTAAGGGTCAGTCTGGGTTTGTGTTCCGAAGCTCATTCTGCGATTTGCCCTCCAAAGCCGTCAAGCCACATGCAAGCCTCCAAATTCGTCTTCTCTGCGATTGCGACCGTGCTTTTGTTGGTGTCGAGCGCCAACGCAGACTGCCGCAGCGACTGCGTCGACGAACGCAGGGCATGCCGTCAGCTCGAAATCACTCTCGGTGTCCCCCAGTATTGCACTCCGGCCTATTTGGTCTGCGTCTCGGGGTGCCCCTAAACGCCTAGTCGTCGGTTCACGACAAGATCCAAAGGAATTTCGCTCCACTGCGAGGACACTCTTTAGTGTCAACACGACTTGTCAATATCAAGATGTGCATGAGTTTCTATTAGGAATCACGCTGTTGATCTTAATAGACTTCAATTCGAAATGAAACGAAATCTGTGCATGTGTTACTCTTTCTCCTTGAGCGGTAGTGTTTATCGATGTCAAAGTTGTGACTAATCTGAAGACGCGAGAAACTCACCATGTTTCCAATCGCTGTGCTGGCACTGAAAAGTATTATCGGCTAGAGAATACGTGTTGCTTCCGTACAACAAAATGCTTCGAATTTGCGAAAATGAACTGGACATAGAAGCCCATGGAACGTAGGACTCTCGCGTTCCATGGGCTTGGGATGTCCTGCCAGGACATCTCAACTTGAAGCTTGTAGTGCGCATACAGTGTACGTGTACCACGAGCTTCAACTGCACCATGATCGTTAGTCTCCTTCAACAAATTTGAGCTTGGTGGAATCCACCGCCGGGATGCGGTGCAGTACTGTATCAGGCGTTAGGAGCCAACCGATTGCCGATTGGCTGCTTCGCAGTCAATGGACTGGTGAGGATGCGCAATGGGTGATCGATTTCACCACCCACATCAAGGCATTCGGGAGGATGAGCCACTTGGATTAATCGTTGAAGATTTATTTTTTCGAAATCCATGATGCAGCGTCAGGGGTACCAAAATATAATATCGAATTGATTGTGACGATGTCAGAGGCAATAGTTAATTATTCAGTATGCATCACAGCAATAATACTTATTGCAATAACTGCAGTGTATTGACCATTATGGGACCAACGTAGAAGCATTCCACATGTCCCGACTCGCCTTCAAGAACTTGAGCATTTCAAAGTTGGCTGGGAGCATTGCCGAGTGGTGTTCCGACAAGACAAACTTACACTCAGAAAAAGGGCGTTCACAATCGTTGCTAGTCGGAGGAATGCACCGCAAGAGTGGCGAATACACAATCGCACGTGGGATCGTGCGGGTTACTTCACGGAGCATCTCTGTCGCGACATCCACTTCTGACCAACCTAACAAGTGGTGAGCGGCGAATCGAAAGAGTAGGGAAGGATTGAGCAAACAGACATGACGAAGCGTACGGTCAAGATTGAATCGAGTGAGGTACGATTGATTGAGCAGACAGAGAAGGAGGAACATGCGGTTAATAGAGTGTTGTGTGATCATAAACGTGTGGTGGCAAGGCCAGTCAATTATTATTGGCCAAATACTATATTTTACTGGAGCCTCGACAAAAAATAATCCATAATTCAATACAATACAATGACAAGTTACTGCAACTGAATAATTTTCTTGGAGCCCTGTGCAGCGTCATCTGCTCCATGAGCGCTACTCCCCCACGAATTCCGGGTGACACGGTGTTGAGTACGTGCGTCTAGTTAGTTCTTACAGACCTCGAGAAGGCGTTTACAACACTATTAGTCTTTACAGTGGTCAAGCTCAAAGAAAATAGGATTTTGAAGACAGCGACAAAGTCTGTGTACTCCTCCCGCGTCATATGGAGATGGACAACTCACGGCTGATTAATCAGGCAATTCGTCGACTGGCGCAGTATCTATTGCATGTGTATCTTCACAAAGTTCTCGCATCCTCAGGTTGTGTTTGACGCGATGAGCAATAGTCCACCTCATCCTGAGGGAGAGGGAGAGAGGGAGAGAGGGAGTTCCGAGTGAGCTCCCCTCCTACACAAGAGAAAGCCAAGGAACAACTCGAAACCACGGGAGAAAATCAATTCATTCTGCAATTTGCTCTCTTCGACACAAGCAGCCTCCTCCCAAGCACGACTATGAAGCCTACCAGTGTTTTCTTCGCCGCCGTCACGACTATTTTCGTCCTGACCTCGGGTGTCAACGCCGACTGCCGCAGTGACTGCGCCGACGAACGCAGGGCCTGCGTTCAGCTACAGCAGCAGACCGGCGTCTTCCAGAACTGCGGCCCAGCCTACTCGGTCTGCCTCTCTGGATGTCCGTAGAAGCAACCAAGAACCACTTCGACCTAGCTGAAAGATGACCCAGCCAAGCTCGCTTGGCTGGCAATGGCGTGGCAAATTGATGAGATCAGCTAGTCCTTGGAAATACATGTACGTTGGCGAAAGCCAGCCTTTCTCGGACGCCGAAATGTTTCGTAAATTTATGAAGTCGATATCCCTCTCCCTTCAAAGGAAATGCAACCCGTTGTCGAGAACAACGACACACTAGTGGTGTGAATGTGTAGTATGAGTATATCTTATTGATTCCTAGTCGACTTGTGTATCTTAGAACGAGACGAACGAGCGCACGGTCTTGTCGTTCTCACAAAGCGTCGAGTTGGGCAGGCCCTTGACGTACGACTCGAGTGCCGTGTCCACACGCGTGGCCTCCGACTCCTTAACGAGCACGCTGTAGTTGACGCCCGAGATGACACTGAACTCGGCCGTGAATAGGTAGTTGCTCAGCACGAGCTTGAACGAGTCCGTGTCCTGCACAGGGCCCGTGCGCGTCGGGTGCCCCGACCACTCGATGTTCGTGATAGTGCCAGCGCTAAGACCCGTGCACTTGAACGTGTACTTGACGCGCGCGGTGTGCACGTAGAGACCGTTGAGAATCACGACGTCACTGCCGCAGCTACCGACCATCTCGCGCGTGATAAACTTCTTGAGCGATGCGCCGTCGGTCTCCACGACCATGATCGTGTTACCGAAGGGAGACCATGCGACGACCTGCGCGAGCGTGAGCGTCCCAGCTGGATAGATCTTATCGGTACGGATACCGCCGCCGTTCATTACGACCACATCGCCAGTGCCCGGACCATAGAAGCTCATCTGTGCGTCGGTGAAGACGTGGCCGATTGGCGCATCCATTGCACGGACAACCTTGTTAGTAAGATCCAGCGGTTCGCAGAGCGTACCAACAACGCGAGCAAAAAGCTCGCCAATACGTTTGGAGTAGTCGTTGATAATCGAGTCAAGAGCCGGGTCGGTCGGCATCTCCTCCGTGATCGGAACCGCCGTGTGCTTCATGCGGAAGGTCGCGGCGTTGCTCGCATCCTTGGCGAAGTACTCGATGTGCGAGGTCCAGATCGATCGGAAATCAAAGTCAGCCTTGACGTACGGCGTACCAAAGTTGGTTTGCAGCATCGACGCGTGGTCGTGTCCGGCGTAGATCATGTGGATACCAGGCACTTCCTTAGACAAACGATTGTCATCAGCCAGGTCCTGGTGCGTAAGGGCGATGATCATGTCGACGCCCTGTGCCTGGAGCAGCGAGACCTGTTTCTTGGCGGCCTCGATGGGGTCCGTCCAGAAGAGACCCTTGCTCGAGTCCTTCATGTCGTACATGACACCGAAGAGGCCGATCTTGAGCTTGCCGAACTTGGGGTCATTCAGTTCCTTGATGGCACGAGGCTGCGTGTTACGGAGAAGCGCGCCTGTATCAAGCTCGTAGCAGTTGGCGTTGAGCCACGGGAACTTGGTGGCGCTCGAGACGTTCAAGAACGCGTCGACGCCGAAATCGAACTCGTGGTTACCCAGACACGCGAAATCAGCTCCAATTGCATTGTGCGCATCAACCATCTGCATGCCTTTGAACTGCGAGGACCAAAGCGACGGCGACATGGTATCGCCAGCAAAGAGCACGAGGCTGTTGGGGTTCTTGGCGCGCATGTCCTTCGCGATGGGTACGACACGCGACGGGCCACCGATGTTGAGGCCGTTGACGGTGTCCTGGAGCATTTCGTAGACATCGTTGTAGGCGAGGACATCAAGCACGGCCGTGACGTTACGAGCCGCCTGGACGGATCCGGCGACCACGGCAACCACGACGAAAGTAACGGACTGGAAAAACTTCATCTTGAGAGTATCCACTTGACCCGTTGGAAGCGAATTGAAGAATGGGAGCTTTGAACGGCGTTTGTGTACCACCGATTTTCACTTTCACCGGCACTCCAGTGGCGATCAAGTGACACTGGATTTTCTGCATCTCGCATCTCACAAGTCTCAACCTCGGACCTTTTTCCGCCAGAATCTCTCGGCCATTCCAAAGCCCCATCCCCGTTTCATTCTTGTCCTGCTGCATGCTCAGGTAGAAATGAGAGACTGAATGCAGCTTTCATCCTGATTCTGGTAGGCTGATCAACTCAACCAATTCTATCTTGAATGCGATGGAGCTGGACGAAAGACGCGATTCTATGGGGTGAGCGACAAAAGATCCGGCAGACTTAGAAGGCGGAGCGTGACACAATCGTGTCAACTCTGTTTGATTGGCGGCAGTTGCGGCGTGCTCCTCTCATCACCAAGAGACGTTCTCAACATCACGAGATTTTGACACGTCCACTCAGTGGAGATTCCCTGCACTTTCTTTTCTTCACCAAGATTCTATCGATTTGGATGATCAAGACGACAACCCGTAACAGTGAAATGTGCGCGAGACCTGAAGGGTCTCTGGGTCTCTGGGTCTCTGAGGCTAGAGAGCCTGTGAGGGAACGAGTAGGCTGCTCACTCCTCTGAGTGTTTCCGCCAGCCATTTCTTCCGAGTGGTAAGTTGTCGATTCTACGCACCGAGTGTCAGGTGGTGCTGCGCGTGTGAGAGACTCTGCGAATCCGAGGGTTTACCCAACTCTTTTTGAATGCCCATCTCCTTCCCAACGAATTATCCACCCGAATCTGGTTTTGCTGAGGTTCTCACGGCTGTAACAGTGCATTCACGTCGTGAATGCTCCCAGGATCAGCCCACTCTGCACTGTACGTAGTACAGTAGTTCAGTGCCGGATTTCCCGGGAGACGCTCATCGGCGGTACAAGTCGATGGTACTGCACACTAAGATGCCCGTTGTTGACGTTGGCGACCCAACATTTGACAATTCAATTCAGTGCACATTAATGCAGCACCGCCGCCGAATTCCTGTGGAGGCTCAATGTTTCACAGCAGAAGATCCAGAGCGCCGCTCGCGTTCGAAAAATCTCTCAGGCTGGTGATATGATCCTCTGGGGCCAGTGCGAAGATCCCACCGTCGGTCGACGGCTTCGAACAAGGTGAGTTGCCGACATTTATTTCAGTACGCCTCTTCAAGGCTCATGCGTTGCTCAACGCCGACCACCGACAAGGCCATCATGGCGTGAACGCTAATGCGGCATTGCAGTTGCTGTGCAAGTCATCAAGGCAACGCCTTTTGGTGGGAAAGCTCAGCGGGCCGGGTTATCTCAGGTATGGGATATCTGCTGAAGCCCGTTTCGATGGCGTAGGTTCAAGAAACTGCGGTTTCGCGTGAGACCATAAGTGATCACTCATTGCAATGTTATTCGCAGCAACGAAGGGCCTAAGAGAGCAGAGGAGTCCGTGGAGACGGACGTATTCCTCGAATCCCCAGGACACTCGAAAGTTAAGAACATTAAGTTTGAACTGTTCAGGGTGGAGTTAACTCAACATTTAACATGTTATCAACCAGCTCAGAGTGAGAGTGATGGTCCTACAGTGATTGACCTCGAGCGGTTTTAAGAGGATCATCAGAATACGGTATGGTGAGGGTGAATACTGTATACCTTGTCGCTTAGCTCGTTTTTACGTTAACGCGTTTTAGACGATGCGAAGAGGATGTGAGGCACCTCTTGCTGTACCGTAGCGTGTGTGGTCATGGGAGGAACTTGTTTTTTGTACCGTGTTAGTCTTCCCACCGCAGCCACTGTGAAGGAAACGCAAGCGTCCAGCACTCGTGCTGACGACAGTGGAGCACGGCAAAGAACATCCATGCCACTCTCACTCCTTGTGTTGTTCTTATTCGGCGGCTTCCTTACACAGTAACCTCTTCGACGTAATCGCAGCTTGGCTGCGAATAGAAACGTTTGATGGATACCTAGAGTCAGCGATCACACATAAACCGATACCGTGGAGCGTTGTTGGTGGGAAATCTGAGTCCTCTTTCTCATTGATCACAAACTCCATTCCAACTAAGCTGGATCTTATGAGGTGATACCTCTCGAATACAACCACTACGACTAAGATGAAGTTTGCAATGTGTTTGCCACAAATTTGAACAGTAGCCCGCCTTGTTTGATACGAAATGCTACACCATCATATCCACGACATTCAGTATGCACTGTCTTCAACTCACCTCATCATGAATGCCCAAGAGGCGCAAGACATGGACGCAGCACTTCGTGGCGGCGATGCGCCTGCTCGCGATACCGTAGCAGCTTTTCTTTGCGTGATCCTGTACAACGATCTTGCCACGTCTTTTGGAATCGGTTCCCGTGGTGAGAGGAATGGCGAACATTCCTCATGATTGCAATTCCCGGTGGTTTGGTGATGTCTGTCAACGTATATAATAGTACATTTGGACAAAAGTCTTTGATTAGCACCGCAAGATTGTCGGTGGGTCAATCAAGGACTGTGTCGTTTCCAGCAGCATTACGTCATCATCGTCGGAGATATTCAGACGACGCGCGAATGTAATGATATCCTACCGCCGCTTGTGACGTGAACTCGACTGATCAGTCCTCTCGCATCGCTTCAAGCCAAGTCGAAATCGTTCCTTGCGAATAATGGCACGCGGCGGCAGCCAACAAGCTGATACCGGAGCACTCAGCATCACTATTGCAATATACACTGACTAGTCGCGGATTCTACGAACAGAGCAGCTACTGGGAATTCGAGTGCTCACCTTGATTCGTCGATTCAATCTATTCTTGTCGCTGACTGCCAGGGAGTTTCACTGTCAGCCAGCAACCCTTTCGCTCTGCATGATGACGGGTGAATCCAGATTTGCCTGGTGTTCTCAGTACTGACGTAGAAAATGCGAAAGAACAAAAAATTCGCCCTCATGTTGAATGGCCAAACGGAACACATTAAGTACTGAAATGAATCATCTCAAATGGCCATTTGGTCAAGACATCACATACCCAAAGACTCAAATGCACGAGATTTAATGAATGAACGAGTAATATGGCACCACTCTTTGGGATCCCACTCGAGTTGTGTTCCTTCGTCCAGCCAACGATATGATGTGTCGAGGCCACCTTGAACGCACACATTTGTGTGAAACGGGCGCAAGCGTAACACCTGAACGCAATTGGCACCCGTATCCACCCCTTCGTCCCAAACGTCGTGCCAACCAATGATGTGATCCCAACAATTAGGATTCACATGAGATGAACTCAATAGACTTCACTTACATCATCAACATGAAAGTGATCCCAAATGGGCTGGCGGGGCATTGTAGCGGAGCACCTCTCTAGCCTGCGTGTCGGCAATAGAAGCATGGGAAAGGATGGTTGGCCGACAGATGCAGTTCACCGGTACAAACCTCCATAATTAGCTGTGGCTGTCCCACTCATAACTGACCACCAACTTGCAAATCTGGGCGGATTTTACCATCGATATAATCAGTGGTCATCAACTCAATCCTCTCGCCCGGTTCTTGCCGCTGGAAAAGACGCCTTCGCTCCCACTAACATGCCGATGGATGTCTGGGACACTGGATTGACTCCAATTTCGAGTCTAAGACCCCAGTGCCTACGCGTGCTCCACTCCATCCCTCCAACCAGGTTGGATTGCTCGATCCACAGATCCATAGCGCATTCACTTCCACATTTTCCTCTTGGTAATCGGTCAATTTCCAGAGACTCCGCGCGTACCGTGCATTCCGGTCTATCTCCCCGCTTTTGTAATGAAGTTCTTCCAGTCCATCACGTTCTTCATGGTCGCTGGTGTCGCCGGATATGTCCAAGCAGCTCGTAACGTCACGGCTGTGCTTGATGTCCTCGCCTACAACGATGTCTACGAAATGCTCCAGGACACCGTCAACGGCCTCAACATCGGTGGCCCGTCGCGTGTCGTACCCATCGCGAAGGACATGCGCGCCAAGAACCCCAACAGCCTCGTGCTCTTTGCTGGCGATACCATGTCGCCGTCGCTTTGGTCCTCGCAGTTCAAAGGCATGCAGATGGTTGATGCGCACAATGCAATTGGAGCTGATTTCGCGTGTCTGGGTAACCACGAGTTCGATTTCGGCGTCGACGCGTTCTTGAACGTCTCGAGCGCCACCAAGTTCCCGTGGCTCAACGCCAACTGCTATGAACTCAGCACGGGCAAGCTCCTCCGCAATACGAAACCGAATACAATCAAGCGATTAAACCACCCAGCCTTTGGTAGGATCAAGATCGGCCTCTTCGGTGTCATGTACGACATGAAGGACTCGAGCAAGGGTCTCTTCTGGACGGACCCCATCGAGGCCGCCAAGAAACAGGTCTCGCTGCTCCAGGCACAGGGCGTCGACATGATCATCGCCCTTACGCACCAGGACCTGGCTGATGACAATCGTTTGTCTAAGGAAGTGCCTGGTATCCACATGATCTACGCCGGACACGACCACGCGTCGATGCTGCAAACCAACTTTGGTACGCCGTACGTCAAGGCTGACTTTGATTTCCGATCGATCTGGACCTCGCACATCGAGTACTTCGCCAAGGATGCGAGCAACGCCGCGACCTTCCGCATGAAGCACACGGCGGTTCCAATTACGGAGGAGATGCCGACCGACCCGGCTCTTGACTCGATTATCAACGACTACTCCAAACGTATTGGCGAGCTTTTTGCTCGCGTTGTTGGTACGCTCTGCGAACCGCTGGATCTTACTAACAAGGTTGTCCGTGCAATGGATGCGCCAATCGGCCACGTCTTCACCGACGCACAGATGAGCTTCTATGGTCCGGGCACTGGCGATGTGGTCGTAATGAACGGCGGCGGTATCCGTACCGATAAGATCTATCCAGCTGGGACGCTCACGCTCGCGCAGGTCGTCGCATGGTCTCCCTTCGGTAACACGATCATGGTCGTGGAGACCGACGGCGCATCGCTCAAGAAGTTTATCACGCGCGAGATGGTCGGTAGCTGCGGCAGTGACGTCGTGATTCTCAACGGTCTCTACGTGCACACCGCGCGCGTCAAGTACACGTTCAAGTGCACGGGTCTTAGCGCTGGCACTATCACGAACATCGAGTGGTCGGGGCACCCGACGCGCACGGGCCCTGTGCAGGACACGGACTCGTTCAAGCTCGTGCTGAGCAACTACCTATTCACGGCCGAGTTCAGTGTCATCTCGGGCGTCAACTACAGCGTGCTCGTTAAGGAGTCGGAGGCCACGCGTGTGGACACGGCACTCGAGACCTACCTCAAGAAGCAGCCCAACTCGACGTACTGCGACAGCGATAAAACCGTTCGCTCGTTCGTGTCCTTTTAGAAAACTTCTTCTGAGAGTAGCGAACTTCGGTTGGGTAGAAAAAAGAGACTAAAACCATACCGCACGTTGATCCCGGCGACAGACGAGAGTCAATGGTCGTGGCAAGAGATCTCGTAGATTTAATACAGTAGGTGGGGCTTGACACATTCGTGTCAACTTTGATTGCAGGTAGTTGCGATGTGCTCCTCTCCGTACCAAAATACTGAACGTTCGCGATACACACAGGTCCCACCGTCATTCGACGTCTTCGATTTGTTGACTCTTCTTTCAGTAGGCTACGACAAGGCACATACGTTGCACACCGCCGAGTCCCGTGACCCACCAAGGCCTTGCCATGCCACAAAAGCTAATGCATCATTGTGGCTGCTGTGGAAGTCTGCTTGAAGCAGCCACGTATGGCGGGAAAGCTCAGTGGGCTGCGTTATCTCAGGTGTGCTGGAACGTTGAATCCCGTTTCGATGGGGGCAGGATACTAAACTGCGCTTCTGATGATGATGATGCAAGTGAAGTCTATTGAGTTCATCCTGTGAATCCTAATAGCTTGATGGGCTGTACATGCAGGCCTTTATGTGTCAGGGTGGTGGACACGAGTGGGCCACCATGGACGAAGGTCGTTGTAGAGCAAGTTCGACAAGGCAGCCCGGCTGTCTTGGGAACGAAGGCGTTCAAGGGGGGTTTCTCCGCTCGGTGTTGTACCGAGTTTGCCGAGTTGCCCGGCCATCTTGTTGTGGGCCCTTGGGTGGCGGGTCCAGGCCGAGACTTCGGTGAGGTCAGCCAGTTGACGTGCGGATAGGTAAAGATTGGCTAGTGCACGATTGCGAGGGGGTCGGTGGTCGCGTAGTTGCCTGAGTACAAGGGCGTTACAGCCGAACTAAACTGCGCTTCTGCGCGCGTCCACAAGCGATCGTGATGAGCTGGAGATACCTAGCAATAGAAAAAAAGGGGTTAGAAAAAACACTCATGCACCTGTCGACATCTGCTACCCAAAATCAAAACAACGGATTCTCTTCCTTTCGTAGGCTCTCTATAGTTTGTCCAGGAACAGCGTGGGACAAAATGGTGGATTTTCCAAACCACTGTTTTGGGAGGCGCCGTTTGGCTCGGAGACCAACAGCAGTTTCGCCACAGTGCCGGTTGGGGCGATTTCGAAGGCTCGGCAGGCTATGATTGTGGTGCCTCCTGGTTGATTATAACAAATGGTGTTGAAGCGGACCGCCTGAGCGACAAGCCGTAGCAGTTGTCGGTCAACAAGATGGTTCGAAGCGCGGGCTGCAGCGTCACCGTAGAGGAAGCGCGCGCTGCATGTAAAGCGCCAGGCACACAGAAGATGTACAGCGGGAGCTCGTGCCAATCCTGCGACTGTGTCTAGCATCTTTTGTGCACCACGCCGATTACCTAGTTGCCACTCTCGACGCGACGCACCCGCTGATGGCGACGTATCTCTTTCGGCATCACGAGATTCGTGTTGGAGTGGTCCAGGAGCTTGTTGTTGGCGAGTCGCCGTGGATGCGCGCGACAGGAATCCCCCCCGCACGTGGAGTTATACGTGCAGCAAGAGAAAGTGGAAGCTCCTGTCGACAAGTTACCGAGTGTGTTGCTCGAGGGGACCGCACAAATTCTTGACGAGCGTGGCGCCCGCGCGGGGAATGTCACCAAAGATGTGCTAGAATGTGCGATCAAAAACGCGTTGCTGCAAGTCCACATCACTCCTCGCGAATCCGTCGCAGCGCAAAACCAGCAGAGCGTGTCGCCCCAGCCAAAGTAGCGATTCTTAGAGTAGCAGATCGAGAAGTCCTCACAAATGGAAATCAGTTGAACCCCCAAAGTAGCGCCTCTGGGGTGGAATATTCCATATCCCACCGGAAAACTTCGACTTTCTGAGCATCGATGCGTTTGGAACTTGGAAGCTCTGGTGGTTCGACAGCAAACGCCAGGGCTACCCACCATTGTGCACGATCGCGAGCACTGATCTATCGACAAGGGCAAAGCGGAAAATGTTCTCAGAATGGTCGCCTCAAGCTTGAAATGTCTGATTTTAATCGGACATTTCCAATATTTTGATTTTGTAGATATTAGAGTCAAATAGCTCGATAGCGTCACCCGCTCAAATGTAGTGTTCTTCAATATTGAAGCAGTGTTCGAGGTACTTGTGCCATTAGGCAGCGTCGAACGAATCGATGAACTCGTGAGCAAACTGCTCGACTTCCTCCAACGAGAAGTCGACATTTTGTTGGCTATGGAAGCCTTCATACGGGTCCAGACAAGTTCGATGGGGTTCAACTCTGTATGACCGACAGGTAGAAAGAGTGCACAACAGTATGCGGAAATAGTATGTGAAATTTATTTGTGGACCAAATCCTACGAGTTGTGGCTTAGAATGAGACGAATGAGCGCACAGTCTTGTCGCTGTCGCAGTACGTCGAGTTGGCCTGGTTCTTGAAGTAAGTCTCGAGTGCCGTGTCCACACGCGTGGCCTCCGACTCCTTGACGAGCACGGTGTACGAGACGCCCGTGATGACGCTGAACTCGGACGTGAATAGGTAGTTGCTCAGCACGAGCTTGAACGAGTCCGTGTCCTGCACCGGGCCCGTGCGCGTCGGGTGGCCCGACCACTCAAGGCTCTGGAGCGAGCCAACGCTCTGACCCGTGCACTTGTACACGTACTTGACGCCAGCGATGTGCACGTAGAGACCATTGAGAACGACCTGGCCAGCGCCGCAGCTGCCGACCATTTCGCGCTCAATGAACTTCTTGAGCGACGCGCCGTCAGTTTGCACGGCCATGATCGTGTTGCCGAAGGGTGACCAGCCGACGACTTCACCGAGAGTAATCGATCCGGCAGGATAGACCTTATCGGTACGGATACCACCGCCGTTCATCACGACGACGTCACCGGTGCCCGGGCCGTAGAAGCTCATCTGGGCGTCTGTGAAAAAGTGGCCAATGGGTGCATCCTTCTTGCGCACGACGTCGTAAGTGAGATCGAGTGGCTCGCAGAGCGAGCCCACGACGCGAGAAAAGAGCTCGCCAATTCGCTTCGAGTAGCCGTTGATAATCGAGTCAAGAGCCGGGTCGGTCGGCATCTCCTCCGTAATTGGAATCGCCGTGTGCTTCATGCGGAAGGTTGCGGCGTTGCTCGAGTCCTTGGCAAAGTACTCGATGTGCGAGGTCCAGATCGACCGGAAGTCATAATCGGCCTTGACGTAGGGCGTGCCGAAGTTGGTTTGCAGCATCGACGCGTGGTCGTGTCCGGCGTAGATCATGTGGATACCGGGCACTTCCTTAGACAGACGGTTGTCGTCCGCGAGTTCCTGGTGCGTGAGGGCGATGATCATGTCGACGCCCTGTGCCTGGAGCAGCGAGACCTGTTTCTTGGCGGCCTCGATGGGGTCCGTCCAGAAGAGACCCTTGCTCGAGTCCTTCATGTCGTACATGACACCGAAGAGGCCAACCTTCAGCTTGCCATACGTCGGGTGGTCGAATTGCTTGACTGCGTTGGGCTCCGTGTTGCGGAGGAGTGCACCCGTGCTGAGTTCGTAGCAGTTGGCGTTGAGCCACGGGAACTTGGTGGCGCTCGAGACGTTCAAGAACGCGTCGACGCCGAAATCGAACTCGTGGTTACCCAGACACGCAAAGTCGACACCGATGGCATTGTGCGCATCCACCATCTGCATGCCTTTGAACTGCGAAGACCAAAGGGACGGTGACATGGTATCGCCAGCAAAGAGCACAAGGCTGTTGGGGTTCTTGGCGCGCATGTCCTTCGCGATGGGTACGACACGCGACGGGCCACCGATGTTGAGGCCGTTGACGGTGTCCTGGAGCATTTCGTAGACATCGTTGTAGGCGAGGACGTCGAGCACAGCTGTGAGAGTACGAGCTGCTTGGACATATCCGGCGGCTACAGCGACCACGACGAACGTAACGGACTGGAACAACTTCATGCTGAAAAGTATGCACTTTATCTGGTGGAAGTGAATTGAAGAATGAGAGCCTAGGAATGCGTTTGTGTACTGCCGGCTTCCACTTCCATCGACACTCAAGTGGAAATCAAGTGGCCCAGAATTTTGTAGATCTCATATCACAAGTTTCGAGTCCTCAGTTTCCAGCAGAATCTCTCGGCCATTCCAAAGCCCCATCCCCCCTTCATTCTCGTCCGGTTGCACGCTCTAATAGAATGGAGGGACGGAATGCATCTTCCATCCTGATTCTGGTGGGCTGATCAATTCAATCGATTCTATCTTGAATGTGATGGAGCTAGACGAAAGACGAGATTCTATGGGTTGAACGGCAAAAGATCCGGCAGATTTAACAGGTGTCACGTGACACATTCGTGCCAACTCTTTGATTGGCAGTAGTTGCGACGTGCTTCTTCTCTCATCGCCAGAAGAAGTTGACGATATCACGAGATTTTGACGCGGACATTCACTTGACTTTGTTTTCTTCGAACCAAGATCCTGTCGAAGGCGAGTGATCAAGACGTCAACCCGTACCGGTGAGTAGTTCGTCGTGAATCTGTCGACGTTTTCTCACCCTGAGGCGAGAGAACCTGTAAGGGAACGAGTAGGTCGTTCACTCGTCTGAGTGTTACCAGCAACCATTTCTTCCGAGTGGTAAATCGTCCATCCTAGACGCGAAATGTCAGGTGGTGCTGCGCGCATGAGAAACTTTGCGATTCTGAGAGCTTACACAACGCTTTTGAGTGCCCATCTTCCTCACACTGTAACGCATTATCCACCACAATCTGGTTTTGCTGTTGTTCTCACATCGGTAACAGTGCGTTCACGGTGAATGCTCTCAGGATCTGCTCACTTGTGCAACGGTACAGTACAGTATTACTGGGCCTGACTGCATTTCGACACCGGGAGATGCTTATCGGTGGTACGATTCGATTGTACTGTACAAAACATAGCTCGTTCTTGACGTTGGCGGCACAACGTTTGACAATTCAATTCAATCCACACCAGTGCACCATCGCCGCCAAATTCCTCTGGAGACTCAATGTTTCACATCAGAAGATCCAGAGCGCCGCTCGCGTTCGAAAAATCTCTCAGGCTGGTGATATGATCCTCTGGCAGAGGATCATATCACACACATGAGAGATTTTTCGCACTGGCCAGTGCGAAGGTCCCACAGTCGTTCGACCGCTTCGAACATGGAGAGTTGCCGACCCTTATTTCAGTAGACCTCAGCAAGATCCATGTTATGTATCTTGCTGAGGTGTTGGTTCACGGGACGTATAGGCCTCGCCATACCGCGAAACCTAGTGCATCATTGACAGTTGGTGTGGAAGTCTGAGTAAGGCAGCCACGTATGGCGCGAAAGCTCAGTGGGCCGCGTCATCTCAGGTATGGGATGTGTGCGGGAACGTTGAATCCCGTTTCGATGGGGGCAGGATACTTAACTGCGCTTCTGTGCGCGACCACAAGCGATCACTCATTGCAATGTTATGGGGAGCAACGAAGGAGGCGCGGAGACGGACGTACAGTACTCGTAACGAGAAACTCCATGGCTCGACACTTAAGAACATTCAGTGGGTGGTGTTGTGTTGTTCGGTTCATTCGACGTGTAACATGTTATGAACCAGTTGATTGTTGGTGATGGTCTTGCAGTGGTTGACCTCGAGCGGTTTTAACGGAACACACTACCGCAATGATGAAGGCAGTGTATTGAGCCCAAAAATAATGTGAACGCTATGCGTTTCTTGATTACCTTGGGTCAACTTGGCAATTACTGTAAACTTTGTATTTCAGCCCCCTCCCTCCAATTCAACCCCCCTCTATTTTAACCCCCTCCCAAGGAGGGGGTTTAACGACTTGTGTCCTCTCCCGTGGGAGGCGGGAGACGTGCCATGCTCGGGTTGGACGATAACAAGTCCGGCGCAGCAGGTAGGTGCAAGGAGAAGAACGCGGCCTTGGTCTCTGGGAGGTCGGGTACGTGCTCCCGGGACCACAGAGGGCTCCAATGGTGCAGCATCTACGTCCAGAGTTGTTGGGCGCGCGGACACGCCCACAAGCCGAGGTTTGGACAGCCTGGGCAACCTGGCTGTCGCTGGGTTCGGTCCCATTTGCTGAGACGGTCTCCTTTGAGGCGAAGTATGAGCGTGCGGTGAGGGTCGATGACCCCTCTAATGTTAGCGATTTCCGTCCACGTGAGGTCAACTTGGCTAAAATGCCAGGTTTGTGCGTACGCGTAAAGTAAAAAGAGCTGAATGGCGAGGATCTTGACACCCGAATATCGCGGCTTCCTGCACTCACGAGCGAAGTCCATCACCCCACGGACAGGCCCTGCCTGCACCAGCTCATCGCATCCAACAAACGATGCTGGGAGGATGTGAGCGTCCTCAACCTGCGTTGCCCGTTAGCCTGTAGTTGCTGTTGCGACTCAAACTCGGCCTTGCGGCGGCTTAACATAGTTCTTTGAACTACGAACATGCTCTTCAACCAGATGCATCCAACCTACCTCATCATGAATGCCCAAGAGGCGCATGACCCGGGCGCACCACGTCGTGGCGGTGATGCGCCTCTGACGATCGGCAACCGTTTCGTTTTTTAAAACGAAACGGTTCTCGATCGTCAGAGCAAAGAACGTCGGGATTGCAATTGCCAATGGTTTTATAACTTCTCTCCTCGTTGTTACACGTCTGGACAGTTGCACCACCAGAAATCATTGTTGCGTGAATCGAAGACGATGCATTTTCTAGTGGTGATGTGACATTGTCGTCGAAAAGAAATTCAGACGTCGTGCAGCGATACCTTTCAATCCCTGTACAGAAAGGAGCACACAGAGCCCCAGCAATTAGGGCACATTTCTTGCCTTCGCCTCCATCAACATCAACGATTCTACTGCCGATCAAAAGAAAATGCCACGCTTGTGACCTGGATTGGAATGATCAGTCCTCGCTCGTCACTTCAAGCCAAGTCGTAATCGTTACTAGCAGACAATGGCACGCAGTGGCAGCCAACAAAATGATACTGAAACACGAAGCATCACTATTGCAGCATCCACGAGACACTGCCAAGTCGTGGACTTTCCCGACAGAACAACTGCTGGCGAATCGAGCACTCAACTTGAGTCGTCGATACAGTCTATTCTTGTCGCTGGCTGCCAACTAGTCTCAATGGCAGCCAGCAACCCTGTCGCTCTATCGTGGTCATCAACTCAATACTCTCGTCCAACTATGCCGCTGGAAAAGACGCCTTCGCTCCCATTAACATGCCGATGGCTATCTGGGACATCGGAGTGACTCCTATTTCGAGTCGAAGTCCCCAGTACTCACCTGAGCCATCCCCCCCAACTCTCGGTTCACCGATAAATAGCGAATTCACTTCCACATTTACTTCGTGGCTACCAGTCTACTCTCAGAGACTCCGTCCGCACCGTGCCTTCCGGTCTTCCTCCACTCTTCGCAACACCATTGCAATGAAGTTCTTCAACTCCATCACGTTCGTCGTGGTCGCTGTGGCCGCCGGATCTGTCCAGGCAGCTCGCACTCTCACAGCTGTGCTCGACGTCCTCGCCTATAACGATGTCTACGAAATGCTCCAGGACACCGTCAACGGCCCCAACATCGGTGGTCCGTCGCGTGTCGTACCCATCGCGAAGGACATGCGCGCCAAGAACCCCAACAGCCTCGTGCTCTTTGCTGGCGATACCATGTCACCGTCCCTTTGGTCTTCGCAGTTCAAAGGCATGCAGATGGTGGACGCACACAATGCCATCGGTGTCGACTTTGCGTGTCTGGGTAACCACGAGTTCGATTTCGGCGTCGACGCGTTCTTGAACGTCTCGAGCGCCACCAAGTTCCCGTGGCTCAACGCCAACTGCTACGAACTCAGCACGGGTGCACTCCTCCGCAACACGGAGCCCAACGCAGTCAAGCAATTCGACCACCCGACGTATGGCAAGCTGAAGGTTGGCCTCTTCGGTGTCATGTACGACATGAAGGACTCGAGCAAGGGTCTCTTCTGGACGGACCCCATCGAGGCCGCCAAGAAACAGGTCTCGCTGCTCCAGCACAGGGCGTCGACATGATCATCGCCCTCACGCACCAGGAACTCGCGGACGACAACCGTCTGTCTAAGGAAGTGCCCGGTATCCACATGATCTACGCCGGACACGACCACGCGTCGATGCTGCAAACCAACTTCGGCACGCCCTACGTCAAGGCCGATTATGACTTCCGGTCGATCTGGACCTCGCACATCGAGTACTTTGCCAAGGACTCGAGCAACGCCGCAACCTTCCGCATGAAGCACACGGCGATTCCAATTACGGAGGAGATGCCGACCGACCCGGCTCTTGACTCGATTATCAACGGCTACTCGAAGCGAATTGGCGAGCTCTTTTCTCGCGTCGTGGGCTCGCTCTGCGAGCCACTCGATCTCACTTACGACGTCGTGCGCAAGAAGGATGCACCCATTGGCCACTTTTTCACAGACGCCCAGATGAGCTTCTACGGCCCGGGCACCGGTGACGTCGTCGTGATGAACGGCGGTGGTATCCGTACCGATAAGGTCTATCCTGCCGGATCGATTACTCTCGGTGAAGTCGTCGGCTGGTCACCCTTCGGCAACACGATCATGGCCGTGCAAACTGACGGCGCGTCGCTCAAGAAGTTCATTGAGCGCGAAATGGTCGGCAGCTGCGGCGCTGGCCAGGTCGTTCTCAATGGTCTCTACGTGCACATCGCTGGCGTCAAGTACGTGTACAAGTGCACGGGTCAGAGCGTTGGCTCGCTCCAGAGCCTTGAGTGGTCGGGCCACCCGACGCGCACGGGCCCTGTGCAGGACACGGACTCATTCAAGCTCGTGCTGAGCAACTTCCTATTCACGTCCGAGTTCAGCGTCATCACGGGCGTCTCGTACACCGTGCTCGTCAAGGAGTCGGAGGCCACGCGCGTGGACACGGCACTCGAGACCTACTTCGAGAACCAGGCCAACTCGACGTACTGCGACAGCGATAAGACTGTGCGCTCGTTCGTATCCTTCTAAGTAGCTTTTATGCGTGTTCCCGCACACATTTCGAAAAGCGACCTCTACCGGGTACAAAAGAAGACTGAAACTACTGCAACGCGCTGAGAGTAGTATCGTTGTTGATATAAACTCATTGCGCAACTTACTGCAGTTGTGCGATTCACTATTGAATAGTTTTGCACCCTTACGGCACTTCAAAAAGGACCGCTAGGGTACAATCGATTAAAATCGATTGAGACATCAGACGGAGCTCTATAGGAGATTGAGTTGACAGATACTAATGCCATGCGTTGCCCGGGAAGCTCTGGATATTCACACACGGAGCAATTTTATCCGAAACGAATGAGTACCTCAGCTTAGTGGCATCAATAATTGTGACGTTTCTCGAGGTCGTGATCTCCTTCATCTTCGTGCTAATGCTCAGCGTGCTCACGAACCAGACTGACAGCGTCGACGTGCCGTCCGGCTGGAGCGACACCTCCGGAGATGACACGTCGTACGATCTATTCCAGACTAACGGCAGCTTCCTCAGCTCGCCGCTTATCAGAGTCATCCCTAACTTCTACAATCACGAGACATCGATCACAGGAATACTAGCCACGCTCGGTTTGCAGTCGATTAAGGACGGCCTGAAATTGTACGAACTTCGGACAGCGAACTTGCAGCCTGTACGCGCGGTGTCACGAACGCATCGTCTCCCGGCATGGTAACGGATGTCGTCGTCTTCGTAGAAAAGGCGGGCTTGAGAGTAAGGAAAGATCTGGTGATGAGGACGAAGTTGAAGTCTTTTGAGCGAGAATAGTGTATCATAGTAGTTGTATTAGCTACAATCCTAGTTACCGTGGGTCAATTTGGCTAGGGATGAGTCGGAGACTTCGAGTTCGGGCAGGTGTGAGTAGCAGATCTAGTCTTCATGGTTATGCGCATGACTGGTAGTTCCTGTGTCGCGTTCTTCACCACGGCATCCGCCATGGTGAGTAAGTAGTGTGGGATTCAACTTATTTGTCCAAATGAATAGCAAATCTGGCAGATTTAGAGCTTCAAATTGCGTATATAACCCTCAACAAACGTATAAATACGCAAAGTAACCCCTGTTAGTTTGGAAACTGCATTCTTGATCCCCGATTAACGCGTAGTGGTCTGCTTCCAAATCGGTTGGACGCAGATTTGTGCTTGTCGACCGCCAGAAAGCCGTAGCCCGAGCGGCATTGTGCCAGAACAAGACTCCAAATCGTCCACCTGCAAATTTATATGCTCTACAGTCTCACAGTGAAGGTAGGTAGGCGAGATTGGGAAGACCAGCCGCACCACTATTCCTATTACGTACGTAGAAATGTGTTCGACGACGTGGGGCGGGTACGACGTCCGCCGATCGCGCGCCTTCGCGAGCACGTGACTGCTTGAACCAGCGCCCCACAGCTCGTGACGACACTCCTAGAATTCGAGCGACAGTGGCCTCTGGCACGGCATAGGCGTACACGAGCGTCACTGCCCACCACCTAAGCTCGCTCCCGTACATGGGCCTCCCACACCACCACAATCTCCGATTTCCAATGACGTAACCAATTCGTACCCTTCATAACCCTACTTTGTAACCCTTATTTACACCCGTTTCGCGCGGCAGATTAAGACCCTGGTGTGGGCGGCAAAAAACTCAAATCCCACAATAAGGTCTCTAACTTTGGATTCGAACGAATAAAAATGGAGAGAATGTTACCCGAATGTCGTTCTTGACCGACTGGGTCAACATTCACCTAAACAATTGTGTTGAGCATTCGTCTGACAGTTGTCGTACTCAATGACTATTGGCTAAAACTAGGCCGCTTTTCATGATTCAGTCAGTTGGCGGCGTTTGGCTTCACGAACAAGCCGAAGCGCCGTCACCATGCGTAGTTGAGTCGAGCGTCGCTTGCGCGACTTTTCTGTTGCTGGCTCGATCGGGAGGAGTCCCTTCGCAATGACATACAGCGCATCAGCCTCTTCCTCCGTTGGCTTTTGTGGCATAGGCCGCGCTGTGGCTTCTTCCACACACTCGATGATGTGCTTCATCATCGCCTTCCACTCTGAGAATGTTTGCTGCTTCTTGCGCGTGGATAGATCCACGGTACTGATCGCTTTGTAGGGCGGGTGTTTGAGAGCCTTGTTGCCAAACCACCAGAGCTTCCATGCTGCGAACGTCTCGACTCGTGGGAAGTCGAAGTCCTCTGGGAGAGCGTAGAGCTTGTTGCCCCAGAAGTGTAGCAGATAGTCAGTGGGTGGCGATGACTGTGGAGGTGGATTGGCGTCCGATGATGTGGTGATGTCACTGATCAGGTCTCTGATTGTTTCTTTGAGGAGGCTGTGTGTGATGTTGCCAGCACACACACCCTTCTCCTCGATCAGATCGGACATACCCGCCAGTACGATGCTTGGTAGACGCTCAACAGACTCTTGAGTCTTTTGCTGTTGCTTGTACAGGACAACGTGCGGTGGAATGCCGGTTGGCTTCATCCACTCGTCTAGCACTGTCACTCTCGTGAACAACTGGTCCAGTAGATGGCGCTCTCGGAAAATGTACGTGCTGAACAGAGGATGGGTCGGAGGCAGAAGCTGCTTCAGTGCCCGAGAATGAAACACCAGCGATGCCAGGCACAGGCGCAGCACACCACGGAGGTGGTTCTCTGTCGCAAGCTTCGGGTACATGCGGGATACGCTACTATCGCACAGTTCATCACTCGGATTCTCAAAATGCGGTGGCAAAGACGCGAAAGCGCATGAGGCACGGACCTCGGCGGCACTGACCTTCGACATCCTATTGCGATCTGGACAGCGTTTGGCGTCTGCGAATTGTCAGACGAAGTCTCCCAACAGGCTAATTGTTGGTCGGTTCATCATTTTCCAGTCTATTTCAGTGGCGTTCAATGTCAGTTGGGGGAAAATGTACGACGTTTGTCGGACGCGGCCGCTGTGAATTGCGACACTGTCACACGAATACGACTATATCATTTTCGACATTTATCGTATATAACGATAAAAAGACACGAATCCCATCAGATAGTCTGTATATCATACTATCATATTATGACGTATACAAATAAATCAAGTCTTGGTACGCTGTTCGGATCAAGGTGAAACTCGGGATAAACATCCAGAGAACAAACTCATTAGCGATCGTTCTCTCGTTTCAACATTTCCGCGAAATCGAATCGGAAGGAGAAATCAACGCCTGTGGAGGGAGAAAGAATTCGTTTGTTAGACGCACAGACGAGTTCTACCACTGCGAATAGGTACCCCAGCCACTCTCGAGCCGCAGCGCCGCAGCGAGAATCACAATTTTTATATCCAGAGTCTAGTCCAGAGTTTCCCCATGATACGAATAGCGTGATCAAGATTGTTTTTATAAGTATACTTCATAGTATGGAGTATGATTTTGTAGAAATGCTTGAATGTGATCCGTGTCTTGTCCTTGTTATATCATACATGTCATAAACGAATATTCTATTTGAATTTTGACCCAGTCGGTCAAAAACAACATTCGTGCAACTTTCCTCCCACTTTGTTTTTGCTTTGGGCCTACTGTTACTAGTCGACGACTCCAAACTTCGAGATCCCACCTCCATCTCAGGCCCACCTTTGCTATTATATTACTAGTACTACGTGAGCGCGAACACGGGTACTTTGTCCGGATTGTAACTTAATATATTATACTATCTTTGGAGCCACACTGAATACACTCGCATCTTCTATATTATATAGAAGATGCGAGTGTATTCAGTGAAACACGGATCACAATGCCGTGCATTCGCACGGGAAGCTCTGGATATTGGAAATGACCTCGATTATCGAATTCCGCAGCGTGATGATGTGACGCGAACGTTATGCATTGAACGTGATCACGCACGAACGTGCGTGGAGTTGGTTGAAGTATTTATGAGCGTATGTGATGTAAGTAGGGACAGAAATTCCAACGTTGCTTTAGGACACTGCTCCTTTGATTTGCTGTCCATTACCGTACTGCTCTATGTCGTCGCACACAGCGCACTGCCACTCCACTTACGTGCGCCCGTAGGTGAAGCGAGGGCGTCATGAAGGAGAGAGCTTCTCCCGGGACTGGCTGTTGGAGCTTCGACGGTCGGGGCCAAAGTTGAGCTGCAGTGGATCTCTCCCACCGTCATCCGCTTTCGAAAACGGAAGAATCCTTTTCAGATCATTTCGAGATCAGATCCCAACCTAGATCTCGACGAAAGTCTCACTCTGGTCGTACATAGATCCAATTACCCAAACAGCTGGGCTCACTTTGATCTCGTTCTGGCGACCACAAAAACAGTCACGACTGCTCTTCAATGCGGAATCACTGAAGAGTAGCGCACTTGATCGACTTCAATTCTTCTCCGCAGGTCAGAAGCGGCTTCGTCGTCCTCTGATGGGCGTCGCTATTGGCGCACCCCATAACAACATTGAGTGCGGCGCGGCGCGATTACCCCGGCGCCCGCGGATGGGCCGCCGAGTGCCCTCGTCATTGTGCGCGCAAGTCTTGCGCCGGCCAAGGGTTCCTTTATGAACAGCGACGACAGATCCCACTTCCTCCTCGCCACTATTCCTTCTCCGACTTTCAGCCACCCCCTCGCGCGTCTGGCACACGACACCGCCAACCTGCGCGATCTCAAGACAATGTGATCAAAGTGCGAGTTGTCCAAGACTACGACGCTGGCTTCTAAGCCAAGTCGGCTCACGGTAAGGATAGAACTTACAGAAGTTCATTAATTGCGCTCAATAGGCTTCACTTTGTTCCTCTCTATGGGTGTGGGTAGGCTGGGGTGAAGTGCACCACTGAAGTATTGGCCGTGTCAGCGCTCAACCCTGCCTCATCTCCCCGTCAAGGTCGAGGTCTCGGCGCTCTGGCTGCTCTGCGGCCTCTCCACGTTACCCTCTTCAAGAATGAAAAGGAACCCCACATACATGCCGTACGGCAGCGTCATCTACGTGCCCGTACAGGCAAGGCCTGACGCGCAAGGTCGTCAGCTGGGGCCGCTGATCCGGCTGGGTTGTCCAGCACCTCACCACGGTCGACGGCGTGGCCGCCCTGCGACTAGAAGCGCGGCGTCTTCAAATACGTCGATGCTGGTAGACTCCAAGTGCAGCTCTTCCGGGAGAACTGCGGCGACGTTGCGCGCCTAAGGGCACGGTGCCCAGCTGCTACCAGCGTCGACGTCCACTGAGCGCATTAAATGTACCCTAATTGCTGGTGCTCGGTGTTGTGCTCCTGCTTCGGTGCCTCTCGCGCGCACTTCTTGGCCTCTCTCCAGTGGCTCTCCAACGGCTGGCGCCTCATGGTCATCGGCACCGGCGGAGTCATTCTCCGGCAGCTCGGGGAGCATTGGCACCACAGAACGACCACCCCGGCTGCTCTACCACCAAGTGCGACACCTTGCGACATGGTCCGCATCCCTCACAGGCACTACCGAGTGAGGGCTCACAACGCCATGGCCACGGCGCTGGCCACCCATGCGACGGACTGAGCCCTCTCGAGCCAAGTCCGTCACCCCACCGACATGCCCTACGATGCAGACCTGCCCCAGCTCACCGCTTCCCATTTCCAGCCCTGGCTCTCCAGTCAGGTTGGCCCACGGTAAGTCCAGGATGCACAGAGCTCCAACTATTAGTACATTTACTGTGCTCAATAGACTTGAACTTCGTTATCATCTCCATTGGCTCTCCGTTGAACGCCTCGCGTCGCCGGCCGCGCAAGGGCTTCTGCGTCTTCGCCAACGTCGATCACGACACCTACGTCGATATTGACCGCTGGGGAGACTGCCCGTTGCTCAACGTCGCGCTCCAGCTCTCTCCCTACTTCACGGCGGGTACCGGTGCTGGGGCTGGGGTGATTGCATCGCCAGCGCCGTCTCCGGACTGAGCAATTAGAATTACAACCTTAACGACGGCGTACGAACGACGATCCACTCGAGAAACTCTTCCGCACCTCGCTCGACTTGAACCTCTTCACGTGTGTCGGCGAGGCTGCGTGAGCGCTGATGCTCAAGGCCTCGACCATTCACGACTCGAACGCGCACGTGCTCATGCAGGTGCTCGTGTCGTCGGGTGGTTCGCAGCCGCTGGAGCACCATTACTACGCAGCAGTCACAACGGACACCATCTCGCTTCGTGGCTTCTCGCCCAAGCTGGGCGCCGTCGCTAAGTACCGTATCACTTCAAGTAACCAAAAAAACTGCCTGATTCCTTTGAATCCAATGATGTCTTGGTCTGCACAAGACTAATCCTGACTTCAGTATGAGTGGCGAAGGAACCATGCTCGTTGTCATTCGGTAGGCATGCTCTCCTTTGTTTCCAGAGCAAACACTTGCGATTTCTGTTGCCAATTACGTCTTATGATCTTGCCCTTGGATCACGTCACACTCTCTCTCAGATCCCGTTATGATATCGTGATCGATAGGCGGGGTCTGATGTAACGGTGCACGACCGTACACAGCACCTGCGCTTGAGGAAGCGTGAGCAGCCGCTCCGAGTCGACCCCTGTCGACGAGCGCCAAGGACTTGGCAGAAGGCGAACTGATTGTATTCAGATTATTCCCCTGGGGAATAATCCCCCCCCCCCCCCCCCCCCCTATACCTGATATCCCTGGTATCTAATACCCAGGGATATCACCTACTGAATCTAATAAAAGAGAGTCACTACTTAGGGTAACTTTTCCCCTAAGTGGACCACACACATTATGTACCTACACAACCTAACCTACTTGTGTAACCTTGTACCCCGTTACACCACCCCCCACCAAAATGAGGAACACCCTTGTCCCTACTTTAGGAACAGCCGTGTCCTAGAAAAGGAACACGAGCCTATTCCAGTACGGAATTTCCGAGGACCCACACGGAAATGGGTACAGACTCATGGCGACCATGAGCGCGAAGTCGCGTGTCGATTTTTCGACAACGACTGATCGAGAGCCGCAGCGGCTTGGCGCAACACCTCGCTGCGTCATGAGACGCATGCAGACGTGCGCGCGGTCGCCAGCGACCACTGGATCATGACGATCCCCCAGAACTGGGCCATTTTGCCGTCTAACGGCGGCAAGCCAAAATGGCATGGTCAGACGACCATTGCGAGGCGAGCAGAGCTCGCGGCAAGCCCAAACTTGGCACGCACACTCAGTGCGGTGGGTCCTTGCCTCGTGCAAGCGTACAGGTCTGTACGATGCGATCTCGCAAACTTCGTCTCTTGACGGTGCCCAGAACTGGGTCCAGTCTAATACAGGAGATTGTGTCGGTGGATATCCACCGCGAGTACTACCAAGTACTCGAGAGGCTGGCTAGCCTCATCCAGCGACTCAACTGAGTGCGTGGAGTGCGGGGATACCCGTGGCAGTCGAACAACGACGTTGCCGGACAACTTCGTGTTGTCGGCCACACGCTCGGGCGTGATGGCTACACCGCAGAGAACTGCTCGGTGTACCAACACCAAACTGAGCCAGCCACTCTGGCTTGATACGAGCGTTGTCCAACGCAACCGATGAGGTCGGCGGACATTGTCGATGCTTCGACTGCGCCGAACGCGGCGTTCTCGCCATCTTCATGGCCTTCTGCTTGGGTCTTGTACCCATGTCTATAGTAGACAGGGACAGTCGACTTGACTGAGACGGACCTTCCGTGTGCTCCACTGAGCGTCTTCCTTGAGGAACTTGGGACACTTCTCATCTTGATGGAGGTGGTCGGCCCCACCTACTGGAACCATCCAGGATGATCATGTTCGCATGCGCGAACAAGATCAGAGCAATCTTGCCTGAGAATATTCTCATCAACCCAGGAGCTCTGGTTGCTTGGATATCCAAGCCACTTAACCAAGAGCTGGCGGACGCCATTGTGCACACGCACACTGTCGAGAGACTCGACGTGATAATGGCGTTCGCCATTCCTGTCGATCACAGGCAAAGGAGCGCGCACCGGTCGCAGCGCTTTCCTTCTGGTCTTGACACCAGTGTCGGGGACCTGACGTGTTCCTTCGGGTTCAGCAAACGTAACCCGACGTCGTATTGACGACGCTGCGGTCGCATTTGACGACCATGTCGGACTTCGACGAGCTTGAGCAAGCCGTGCAGAGCGTCTTGGCGCTTCGCTGTGTGGGTGAACCACGCCACTTGCAGAACCCTGCACTGCGAGAGAGTCGCTGGAGGAACCATCCGTGACTGGCACGTTCTCGTGGGCGACTGTGTGTGGTTGCATATCGGCGGCAACTCCGCTTGGAATTGTTTCCGACGACTCTTCGTCTGATGCATCTCCATCAGGGCGGAGATATGGCTTGAGCAAGCCGACGTAGAACGTCGGGTGCGTCTGCAACCATGTTGGCAGGTCGACCCTGTAGGAGTTTCCACTCCGCTTCAACACCTTGAACGGGCCGATATATCTCGGGAGCAGCTTTGAGCTGCCCAAGCTGGACACAGCATTCTGAGACAGGTTCTTCGTGCTAACAAGCACATAGTCGCCTGGCTGGAACACATGCGTGTTCTTCCGACCGTGTTTGTCGGCTTGTTCCTTCTGAACATCTTGGGCAGCTGCCATCGCGTCACGCACGCGGGTGATGACGTTCACATGTGTCGACAAGAACTCGTCGATCTTGCGGCGCTCCGCCGACTTGGAAACACCTTCCAACTGGGAGGCAAGTAATTGCCGAGCCCCTCCCCTACCAGACTGGGAACTGCCCATGAGGCAGAGCGGCAGCGCTGGGTGTCTCAACCCGTTCACGTAGAACGGCGACAGACCTGTCGAGGCATGAATAGAGTTGTTCATGGCGAACTCCACCATGGGGAGGTGGTCGCACCACGAGAGTGGGTCACTCGCACAATACGAGCGGAGGATATCCTCGACGACGCGGTTGGTGCGCTCGGTCTGACCGTCGGTCTCCGGATGATCCGTCGTCGACATGTCGAGCCTGGTGCCCAGGATCTGGAAGAGACCTTCCCAGAAATCACCAGTGAACCTGGGATCCCGATACGATACGATTGAGTCGGGGAGACCGTGTAGTTGAAACACGGTGTCGACGAAAAGTCGAGCACAGTCGAGACCTGTGCAGGTATCCGAAACCGGAACAAGATGCACCATCTTGGACAAACGGTCAACAAAGACCAGCACACCATTGTGCCCAGCGGACGTCTTTGGCATGCCAAAGAAGAAGTCCATGCTCACTGAGTGCCAGCAGTCGCTGGGGACAGGCAAGCTCTGAAGCGGAGCCTGAGAGTGTGCACTTGGCTTCACTCGTTGACAGACGTCACACGTGCGGACATACCGCGACACCCACTTGTACATCTTGGGCCACCAAAACCTTGGGCTGAGAAGCGCGTACGTCTTCTCACGGCCAAGATGGCCAGCACCAGGTGCGTCGTGGGCACCATGCGCGATCACATATCGCAGGTCGTCGTCTGCAGGAACGACAACGCGAGCTTCTTCGCTGTTCGAGACCTGATATTTCAGGAGGCCGTCTTCGAACGTGTACCGATGGAGTCGGGCTCGAACACGAGGGGAGATAGACTTCTCCGAGTCGGACGACTTGAGAGCACGAATGATCTCCGCACATTGTGCGTCGCCTGCGTCACGAATCAAGTCGTAGACATCAGAAGCAACTGATGTGAGATGGTTCATCTCGTAGTCGGGACGCCGAGAGAGTGCGTCCGCCAGCACGTTGAGCCGACCCGGCTTGTACTCAACAGTAAAGTTGTATTCTGAAAAGAATGACAACCAGCGAGCCATTCGCGGCGACAAGTGCGGGGACTGTGTCGCCGTGCGTAGAGACGCATGGTCTGTGTAGACCACGAACGGCAACGCGCCGAGAAGGTGAACGCGGAATTTCACCAGGGCGTACTTCATCGCCAACAACTCCTTGTCGTGAACTGGATAGTTCTTCTCGGCCGCTTGGAGCTGGCGAGACTGATACGAGATGACTCTCTCGTGACCATCGTGGTCCTTCTGCAGAAGTGCACAGCCGATCGCATAATCGGAGGCGTCGCAGACGACGCTATACGGAGCGGAGTCATCCGGCAACGCCAGGATCGGCGCTTGGAGGAGATTCTCCTTGATCCTTTGGAAGGCAGCTTCCGTGTCGTGAGACCACGACCACTCAACGTCATTCTTGAGCAGCTGAGTCAGCGGCCGAGCCATCTCGGCGTAGTTCTTCGTGAACCGGTGCAAGTAGTTGGCGAGACCCAACCACTTGCGTAGGTCCTTCACGGACCGTGGTGATGGCCACTCGGCAATTGCCTTCACCTTCTCGGGATCCGCCCGAACACCGTCGACTCCGACGAAACACCCAAGCACTGGGATCTCTTCGGCACCGAAGATACACTTATCCAAGTTGGCATAAAGCTTATGCTCCTCGAGGCATTCGAGAACTTGGCGGAGGTGATCCTCATGGAGCGTATCCAAATCACGACTGGGCTCCGGCTTCGTGTGGACGTAGATGTCGTCGAAGTACGTCTGTGCGAACGCTCGCAGGGGACGGAACAAATGGGTCACCAAGCGATTGAACGTCGCTGGGGCGTTCGACAGCCCCTGTGGCATCACGAGCCACTCCCAGAGCATGCCGCTCGGCGTACTGACGGCAGTCTTGGGGATGTCCCCACGCTCCATGAGCACTTGGTAATAACCGTCGACCAAGTCGAGAGAACTGAATTTCTTCGCGCCGGACATCCGGTGGATGATCACATCCTTCCGAGGGATCGGAGTGGACGCAGGAATCGTCTGTGCGTTCAACTTGTTGTACGCGTGGACGATCCTCCACTTGCCATTTGGCTTGCGCACACAGAACGTTGGTGCGCTGTGCGGCGAGACGCTCTCGCGCACCAGGTCAGCCTTGGCTTTCTTGGCAAAGAATTCATCAATGAAGTCCGATTGTTCGGCCGGCAGAGCCCACTGGCGAACCGTCGCATAGCTCGAGCCAGGCTTGAGCTTGATCTCGTGGCGAACACCACGATCAGGGGGCAACCCGCCGGCGGGTTCTTGCTGAGGCAAGTCTCCGCAAACCGCTTGACTAGCGGATAGAACCGATCCTTCGGATTCTTAAGGATGACCGAACCACGGCGCGCGTCAAACTTCTGACGAAACTCAACGAGGACATCCTCGTCAATCACCGTCGAGGTGTTGAGTTCAGCGAGGTCTCGCTCAGATCGGAGGATCACAGCCTCAGCGATCTCACCAGCCTTGAGCTCGCGGACGAAATCGTCCATAGGGAGTTCCTCCAAGCTAGTCAGCTCGGAGAACTCGGGCAACGGTGCCATATCGACCGTGGACGGATCGATCGACGATCCCGTCATCACATCAACGATGTGCACGTCATACGACGCGTCCGAGAGCGGGAAGTGCTCAGCCATGGGCTCGGTCATATCCGACGACCCTGAGAGCGGCTCGACCGCACGCGGACACGCGACAAGGGAACACATCCCCGAAGCATCTTCCATGCTGGTACTCGGAGGGGTCGGAGACAACTCGACGCCCTCTTCTACGCCGTACTTCACGGCAGACGGCACGACCGTCTCCGGAACACCCGAGGTGTCCATGGCGTTCACTACGCCAATGAAGTAGGCACTTCCATCTTCTTTGATGGGGCTCATCAGCCGGCGGACGAAGGAGGGTTCATGACGCTCCTGAGCTCCGTTCCTGCCGGGAGACGTGCTCCCAGTCGACTTGGTCCTCCAATCGATCCATGGCTCGTGGCGCTCGAGCCACGGCATACCGAGGATGAGGTCAAACCTCTCATCCATGTCGAGCACTGTAAAGCGCTCGACTGAGTCGAAATCGACAAACGCAATGCGTAAATCGACCTCGATCTTCTTCGTCTCTGCGACGATGCCCGTCGCAAGACGCACCGAGACTCTTCCGAGATCTCGCTCACAAGCTTGAGCAAACCGAGAAGCATTCTCAGCAATACTTTGCTTGCGACGGTAATTGCGCGTCGCACCAGAGTCGATTAGGACTCTGAAGGGACGTGCAAATCCCTTCACTTGAGCAGTGACGACGATGAGCTCGCCACTGATGCACAGCTCATCAACTGCTGAGAAGAGATCTTCTTCCGGGGGCACCTCGCCTTGCGATATTGCCGAACTCGGCGTCGCGGGGCGAGGAGTGATCGCCCCAGTAGACTGCCCCGCGTCTACTGGGAACTCTCCTTTCCCTGCGACGTGGAAGCAGATCCACCTCGGTTTCCCGAGCGCCGCGGCCGACCACGGCGGGCACGACCACCGCCCCTCTTGCGCGGGCAATTCCGCTGGAAGTGACCGAACTTCCCACAAGTAGAACACTTGATGTGAAGAGCCTTCACGTCGATCGCACGCAAGTCGACCGTGCTGAGATTGACTCCACTGAGGTCGATGACACTCAGATCCATCGGTTCGATGACCGGTGGTGGAACCGGCGTGACCGGAGGCGGCGCAGCCGGACTCGCGGATAAACCGCGCGAGAGACGCTGAACGTAGTCCTCTCGCAGCGCGACGACGAACGCGTCTTCTAGGAGCATGGGCTCCTCGCGGAAAACCGCAGCCTTCTCAGGACCGGGATCCATTCCTTCCATGAACGTCGTCAGCATGACGTCTTCTGCGAGCGCATTCGCAGCCATGTTGGCACGGAGTTGACGTAACTCCTGCACATACATGTGCAGCTCGCGGCCACCTTGCCGACAGGCGAGAAACGCAGCTCGCTGGCGATGCGCCACATTTGGCGGTTGAAACATCGACTTCATCGCGTTGGCAAGCGTTGCCCAGTCGGAAAAACATCCGGGATGCGACGTCTCGCACGTGAGGGCCCAGATCTTCGCCCGGCCCGTCATGTTCGAGATCGCAAAGACGATCTTCTGCCGTTCATCACGGATGCAGCCGGCTGCTGTGGCGAGCTCGATCTCGCGTTGCCAGAAGGCAAGATTGTCGCTCTCTTCACCCGAATACGGGGACACCGTAATCTTCACGGCCTTCGGACGTTCCGGAGGTGCCGGCGATGGCACATACGTAGCCGTCGACGGCACCTGAGCTGGCTGAGTAGCCTGAGTCGCGGACACGCGGGACGTCACGACGTCGAGAAGATACTTCTCGAGAGCTGTCTCGTAGTCGCGAAAACGCGCGACATGGGCGAGGACTTCGCCGGAGCCGCGTCGGAGCAGCTCGATGACACTTGCACGGCCATTGATGGCCTCCATCTTCTGGAGATAGGCCCACTGGGTCTCATCCAGGTACGGATGGTCTTGACGCGACAGCGTCGGATGGCTTGACGCCATCACGAAGTCGGAAGCTTCGGACATAACGATGTCGGCGTCGGATTGACGACAAGTGCTACCAAGTGTAACGGTCCACGACCGTACACAGCACCTGCGCTTGAGGAAGCGTGAGCAGCCGCTCCGAGTCGACCCCTGTCGACGAGCGCCAAGGACTTGGCAGAAGGCGAACTGATTGTATTCAGATTATTCCCCTGGGGAATAATCCCCCCCCCCCCTATACCTGATATCCCTGGTATCTAATACCCAGGGATATCACCTACTGAATCTAATAAAAGAGAGTCACTATTTAGGGTAACTTTTCCCCTAAGTGGACCACACACATTATGTACCTACACAACCTAACCTACTTGTGTAACCTTGTACCCCGTTACAGATTTGGTCACCGGTTCGGTTCGGTTTGTAGCCGTGGCCGAACCGTTCACTCAATTACACGTCACAGGCGAATCATCACACGTCACAGATGACTTCAGATCTTGGGTATGCGGAATCGTAACACCCCCACTCGCATCACAATGATCCATGGCGCCGTCAACGAGTCCAGCCTTGCTCATCAAATGACGCAACGGCTTCGATGACAATCCCTTCGTGAGAAAGTCGGCGATCTGGTCCTCGGAGGCCACATACTTCAACTCGATCACACCGTTGACGATCTACTCACGTGTGTAGTGATATCGTATGTCGATGTGTTTGGTGCGTGCCTGGTAAGCCACGTTCTTGGCCAGTGCGATGGCACCCTGATTATCTTCGTGGATCGTAGTAGGCTGGGTCTGCCGGATGCCAAGGTTCTCGAGCATCATCCGCACCCACACCACCTCTTTCACGCAATCGCTGAGGGCCATATACTCGGCCTCGGTTGAGCTAAGTGCAACAGACTTCTGGTACGTGGCTCACCAAGTCACAGGCGCACCACACAGCATCAACATCATCCCCGACATCGAGCGTCGGCCATCGCGATCACAAGCCCAGTCGGCATCACAGTATGCATCGAGGTTCAAGCCCCCACTGCCGTCGTAGACGATGCCAACCTCAACGGTCTTCTTGATGTACCATACCACACGAATGGCACAATCCCAATGACGGGGGCCGGGGTTCTCCAAGAAACGACTGAGTTGTGCGACGGCAACGGCAATGTCCGGGCGAGTACCACAGGCAAGGTACATGAGACCGCCAATGAGAGAGCGATACGGTCGGCGTTTCATACTGCCCTTGTCATCATCAGTCTGTGACTCGTCACTTCGACTCGGGTAGTAGGCCGGGTCGGTTGGAGACAGGCTTTCCTTCGCATCTTGCTTACCAAAACGTTTGATCACTTCTTCTGCGTAACTGCGTTGGATGATGGCAAGTCGTCGACGTTCTTGATCGTGGCTGATCTCGATTCCAAGGATGAACCTGGCGATGCCGAGGTCCTTGATTTTGAACCGCTTGGCGATGCCTTGCTTTGTGGACTGGATCATCGCGGTTTCATTTGATGCAATCAATACGTCGTCCACATACAGACACACGAAGCACATCGCACCCCCACTGACCTTGGAGTACACGCACGGGTCAGCATCCGTTGGATGAAAACCCAGTGGCTTGAGATGACCATCGATGGTGACGTTTCATACTCGTGATGCCTGTTTTAGGCCATACAAACTCTTTTGCAATTTGCACACCATGTTCTTCCTGTCGATCAGCATCGTTGAGCCTTTCGACTCCAAACCTTCGGGGATCTCCATGTACAGCTCCTCATCGACTTGACCGTACAGGAATGCCGTGTCCACGTCGCACTGTTCAATCGTGTAACCTTGAGCACAACACACCGCGAGGAACACGCGAACTGATATCAAGTTGGCAACAGGCGCGTACGTCTCGTCATAGTCAACACCATGACGTTGGGCAAATCCTTTTGCAACAAGTCGAGCCTTGTATCGTACCACGCGACCTTTCTCGTCCTTTTTGAGTGCGAATACCCAACGACAACCAATCGCACGTTGGTGGATCGGCCTTGGTACCAGCGTCCACGTTCCATTCGACTCCAATGACCCGAGTTCAGCCTTGATGGCTGTCTTCCACTCCTCGCTGTCGGGTGCAGCCACCGCTTCCTTGTAATCCATTGGCATTTCATTCATAACCAAGGCGTACTCTGCGACTCTGGTTGCGACTTAAACAGGTCAATTTCAAGGCCAGGTCAGCGTCTTTTCTATGTCTCGTTCGTGACCTGTTGAGCCCGGGCCATCCGATGGTCAGACGAAGAAACATACTAAATCATTGTGTGATTAAAGGCCAGAATTTATTCAAGACAGTCGAGGTATTAATTTAACATCATCTCAGTTGGCGCTTTCATTTCCGCTGCCATCCGAGTCATCCTCATCACTGTCGCGCACTTCGTCATCGGAAAGCCCGCACATATCATCTTCCCAATTGCTTGGGGCATCGTCGGAGAGGCAGATTGGCTTGGGCAGCTCGAGCGGCGTTCTTCGGTCGGGTGCTTCTGCGTCTCCTATCATCACTGCATTCTTGAGCTGCACATAATCCCGGGAGATCCTTTCGATGGTCCTAACAAAGTTCTCTAAAGGAGGGTGAGGCGCGCCAAAAACTTGGTTAAGTGTCCTGTTGAAACGCTCTAATGGATTGTTGGTCCGCGACACAAGACGCTTGCCGGCGCCGTTCTTGTACTCCTTACCCGACTGGGACACGAAATCCCAAACATTCCACACCTCTGGCTTATACCGCTTGATCCACGTGCGCTCAAAGTAGCGCCAAAACGCTCGCCACTCGTTCGTAGAATACTTCATGTTGGCTGCCGCGCAGTCTTCCATGATCTTGTCACGCACCCAAATCGCCCCGCGCGGCCAGATATGGTCATGGGGAAGGACAGTTAGCATATCAAGGACTCCACAGCCCATGGCAATCTTCACTTCTGGTTTGGAAATCCGAAGTTGTACCATCTTGCGCTGACATGCTTTCTTAAAATGAAAATAGCACCCGACAATACTTGTTTTGTCCGGATACCACTCACTCATAACGTCAATAAGAGCTTGTTCAAAGTCGCAAACGACTTGGGCTGGCGCAACCGGCCGAATGCACGCGTTGTCAATCATCTGGACCACGTGGAGGTACGCTTCCTTGGCCTTTGATGTTGACAGTACGTAGAATATAGGAATGTATAGTTGACTCGCCTCATCGAACACCATGAAAATAATGCACTGCTGAAATCCAACTGGAACGCAGTCAAAAGTGCCATCGACAAATACGGTGATCTTGCTGTAGGACAATAGGCGGATAAGGGCTGGATGCGCCCAGCCTACAATCCGATCAATTGGACGCTTTGCCTTGTTTGAAATTTTCCCAACGGCTTGCCATACATAGTGGAACTGAAAAAAATAAAGCTGGGTACCAACCACAAGTGCTAGTGGTGGTGTCTCAACTTTACCACTTATGGAGCTTCCGTAGTGTCGAGACCTAGCGTTGTGAAACCGTTTTATGGCTTGATTTCGGGATAAGCCTGAAACGGGAACGGAGGAACTGTATAGGAAACGGCGGCTAACCTCAAGCCACGCCTCCTGTGGTGACATGGTGTTTGAGATTGCGATGCGATCAATCTCACTTTTCATCGCGGTGGCAACATTTCCAGCTGTGACTGTCGCCCCATCCGTAGATTGTTCAACGACGAGAGCATGCGTGCTCAATTTGGTTCTGATAGTCAAAGTAGCCGCCTTCCGCAAAGCAATAATCCAAGCGCGCGTCACATTTTTCCGAACGATAGAAACTGCATCGATATGTAATTTTGACCTTGGATATATTCGCGCGGGTATACTCATACCCTTTCCAGTACAGTTTTGTCATGCCGGTACGGTCACGTCGTAAGCGATTAGAGTTGCTGGGTAGTGTGTGTGGTTGCTGCTGCAATGTAGGGATATCGATGCGGGGCTGGCCTTGGGCGAGACCAAACCAGTCAAATTGGTTGACGACATTATGACCTTGTGGTCTTCCATCGTTGCGTGCTGTAGTACGCAACGATGGAAGACGAGGCTCTGGAGAGCAAGAGCGACGTGGGCTCGTGGTCGCCGAACCCAAGTGAATTCTCGGTCGTTCAAATGCGCGAGACCGATTATACGACGCAGACGGAGAGTGAGAGCGTGACCTCGCGCGCGAACGAGAGCGAGGGCGAGAGCGGGAACTCGCGCGCGGACGAGAGCGAGGACGACAGCGCGAACGAGAGCGAGGACGAGAGCGAGGACGAGAGCGGGAACTCGAGCGCGACCGGGAGCGCGATGGCGAGGACCGTCCCCAGCGCTGGGTCCACGATCGTGAGTACGATCGGCGCTGAGATGAAGTGGTCGAGCCTGATCTCGTACCTTCGCGATAACGCGCACGGCGACAAGAGAGAGAGGTGGCCCTGTTGCTGTCGTGGCTGCGGTAACGTGAAGTTTCGCGCGAGCGCGACCGACCACGTTCTCGTCGGGCCGAGAAGAAAGCCGAACTCGCCCGCTCGTGGAGGCGTGATCGCATGGTCGAGAGGTGGTCGCCCCGAAGAACGGCTTCCCTCCCGTCACGAAGTTGCTGGTCAAACTCGAGCCGTTCCTCGAGGCGCCGGCGCGCCTCCAAGTCGAAGTGGCTGTCGTGCCGAACGTTGTTCCCCCATACGAAGGCCTCGTGTTGGAGACGGTCGCGCCGCGCCTCCACGAGCGGGGAGGCGCAAGGAGACGAAGGTGACGATCGTGATGATAAGCTGGGTTGGGGAGACGTTGGTGTCATTCGCGTCATGGCGGTTGGTAGTGCCGGCAGGTCGACTCCTGTTCTCTTCGGGTCTTGTTTATTTTTTTTGTTGTTGTCGAGAAGGCTGTGTTGGCGTCCAAAGCCTGACCTCGAGAGCCACGGAAAGCCGAGGCCACGTGGCACGACGTGACCTGCTTCCTGACCATCTGTTCCCCGACGTGACCAATTGCCTGACCAAGTGGATGTGAGCATAAAACAGACGCTGACCTGACCTTCAAATTGACCTGTATTAGACGCTTCCGCGACTCTGGCATGAGCACGGGACTTTTTTCTTTGCGGTGACAACGACCGCGTGACCGAGATGCCAAGAGCTTGGGCACGCGATCGAGTGATCATACTTGGCATGTTTTCGTCCGACATATCACTTGGGCCAGCGGTGGATGGCGGTTCAGTGATCGCTCGAGGCTCGGGAGCTTCGGTCTTTGCTTCGTGAACAATCATTGGGACACCTGGCAAGGTCAGTGCAGGTAGCGTGTCATCGACAGATTCGTCGTCCGATGGCTCATCATCGGACTCATCCACACGTCTGTTTCTCCATCGCTGCTTTGTACGTCTTGAACTTGTCGAATACTTCGTCCTTAGTCTTCATGAAGTATACATTGACGTGGCGAGAGAAATCATCAACGAATACTGCGGCGTATCTGCAACTGCCTGGTGTCTTGGTCTTCATCGGACCCACAACGTCAGTGTGGACGAGTTCCAGCACCTTGGTCGACTTCACCTTCACCACTGGATTGCGTGGGAAGTCCGACTGCTTCATCTTGCCCATGCAACACCCAGCACACAAGGAATTGTCCGGCTTATTGGCCACCTCGGGCACATCATCTGCTACTGCCTGGAGCTGCTGGTATCGCCTGAATGGGATGTGGCCAAGGCGTGCATGGATCGATTCCCACAGCTCAGTCGTCTCAGCACTGACCATGGCTGATCGAGGCGGCACCACGACACGGATCTTGTACATGTTGCCCACCTTCTCCGCCGTCATCACAGTTGTACCATTGAAGCGGAACGTACACATCTTTTTCTGGAATTGGACGTCGACGCCCTTCTTGACCAAACGAGCAATCGAGATCAAGTTGCTGTCGAGTGCTGGGATATGCAACACGTCCGACAGTGATACGCTCGTTCCATTCTTGAGCACCAAGTCGACCTTGCCCGTTCCAATCGCGTTGATCTTCGTTCCATCGGCGACGTTGATGGGGATCACCTTGTCCAGAGGCTTGTACGTCTTGAATGCACCACGATGGCTGCACATGTGCGAACTCGCACCAGAGTCCACCAACCACACTGCGCCATCACCACCAGCTCCTGCCGCAAACGCATAATTCGATCGTGAGTGTTCTGCACGGTGGCCAGACGGCTGCTCACGCATCTTCTTCTTGCACTCAACCTCCTTGTGGCCCAGTAGTGACACTTTCCCTTGAAGCCACTACGCTTTCCTTGCTGACGAGCTTTGCAAACAGAGAAGGCTTTCTGCTGTTGCGCACCGTCGTCCTCCCTTTCCACACCAGCCAACCTCGAGATCACATCACGGAGGGAGAGGTTGGGCGTGTTCTCGAGTACACTGACAATCAGTCGATACTCCTCCGTGGGACTGCCGCTGCATTTTGACTCGAACGAAGTTGAGCCGTTGCGACTACTTGAGTGCTCGAGGGTGTATATATCTGACCAGTCAACTTCATACAAGGCACGACCGTAGTCTGCCGATGCCGCATGAGCTACGTCACTAAGAGCCGCAAGCTCGCGCTCTACCCTCTCGCGATGAGGTGCACGTAGGAGCTCTCGTAGCCCTCGCTTGGCGGTCCTCGTGGCTGGGCCCCACAAAGGCAAGACCGGCGAGAGAGACGGATGAGGCAAATATTGTAGTCGCGGCCGCCCACTCGCCACGCGCCCCAGGGCTTCTGCATGACGTAGGGTCTTGACGATGCCGATGTCCATGAAGGGTTCTGAGCGCACAGCTCTCTGGAGGCAGAGACCCTCATGATGGTGAGCAACTCGCCATCGGCCCGTGATACGTCCGTGTTCAACGAGTTCATCCGGTGGAAGCTGCGGGGAGAGGAGGACCGGATAGCAGATCACCAGGAGATCGCGGAGAATTCTGAAGCTTCGGTCTCCCGGATCCGGGTAGCTTGTGCCTCGTTGTCGAGATAAGGTCCCGGATCAGATGTAACGGGGTACAAGGTTACACAAGTAGGTTAGGTTGTGTAGGTACATAATGTGTGTGGTCCACTTAGGGGAAAAGTTACCCTAAATAGTGACTCTCTTTTATTAGATTCAGTAGGTGATATCCCTGGGTATTAGATACCAGGGATATCAGGTATAGGGGGGGGGGGGGGGGGGGGGGATTATTCCCCAGGGGAATAATCTGAATACAATCAGTTCGCCTTCTGCCAAGTCCTTGGCGCTCGTCGACAGGGGTCGACTCGGAGCGGCTGCTCACGCTTCCTCAAGCGCAGGTGCTGTGTACGGTCGTGGACCGTTACACTTGGTAGCACTTGTCGTCAATCCGACGCCGACATCGTTATGTCCGAAGCTTCCGACTTCGTGATGGCGTCAAGCCATCCGACGCTGTCGCGTCAAGACCATCCGTACCTGGATGAGACCCAGTGGGCCTATCTCCAGAAGATGGAGGCCATCAATGGCCGTGCAAGTGTCATCGAGCTGCTCCGACGCGGCTCCGGCGAAGTCCTCGCCCATGTCGCGCGTTTTCGCGACTACGAGACAGCTCTCGAGAAGTATCTTCTCGACGTCGTGACGTCCCGCGTGTCCGCGACTCAGGCTACTCAGCCAGCTCAGGTGCCGTCGACGGCTACGTATGTGCCATCGCCGGCACCTCCGGAACGTCCGAAGGCCGTGAAGATTACGGTGTCCCCGTATTCGGGTGAAGAGAGCGACAATCTTGCCTTCTGGCAACGCGAGATCGAGCTCGCCACAGCAGCCGGCTGCATCCGTGATGAACGGCAGAAGATCGTCTTTGCGATCTCGAACATGACGGGCCGGGCGAAGATCTGGGCCCTCACGTGCGAGACGTCGCATCCCGGATGTTTTTCCGACTGGGCAACGCTTGCCAACGCGATGAAGTCGATGTTTCAACCGCCAAATGTGGCGCATCGCCAGCGAGCTGCGTTTCTCGCCTGTCGGCAAGGTGGCCGCGAGCTGCACATGTATGTGCAGGAGTTACGTCAACTCCGTGCCAACATGGCTGCGAATGCGCTCGCAGAAGACGTCATGCTGACGACGTTCATGGAAGGAATGGATCCCGGTCCTGAGAAGGCTGCGGTTTTCCGCGAGGAGCCCATGCTCCTAGAAGACGCGTTCGTCGTCGCGCTGCGAGAGGACTACGTTCAGCGTCTCTCGCGCGGTTTATCCGCGAGTCCGGCTGCGCCGCCTCCGGTCACGCCGGTTCCACCACCGGTCATCGAACCGATGGATCTGAGTGTCATCGACCTCAGTGGAGTCAATCTCAGCACGGTCGACTTGCGTGCGATCGACGTGAAGGCTCTTCACATCAAGTGTTCTACTTGTGGGAAGTTCGGTCACTTCCAGCGGAATTGCCCGCGCAAGAGGGGCGGTGGTCGTGCCCGCCGTGGTCGGCCGCGGCGCTCGGGAAACCGAGGTGGATCTGCTTCCACGTCGCAGGGAAAGGAGAGTTCCCAGTAGACGCGGGGCAGTCTACTGGGGCGATCACTCCTCGCCCCGCGACGCCGAGTTCGGCAATATCGCAAGGCGAGGTGCCCCGGAAGAAGATCTCTTCTCAGCAGTTGATGAGCTGTGCATCAGTGGCGAGCTCATCGTCGTCACTGCTCAAGTGAAGGGATTTGCACGTCCCTTCAGAGTCCTAATCGACTCTGGTGCGACGCGCAATTACCGTCGCAAGCAAAGTATTGCTGAGAATGCTTCTCGGTTTGCTCAAGCTTGTGAGCGAGATCTCGGAAGAGTCTCGGTGCGTCTTGCGACGGGCATCGTCGCAGAGACGAAGAAGATCGAGGTCGATTTACGCATTGCGTTTGTCGATTTCGACTCAGTCGAGCGCTTTACAGTGCTCGACATGGATGAGAGGTTTGACCTCATCCTCGGTATGCCGTGGCTCGAGCGCCACGAGCCATGGATCGATTGGAGGACCAAGTCGACTGGGAGCACGTCTCCCGGCAGGAACGGAGCTCAGGAGCGTCATGAACCCTCCTTCGTCCGCCGGCTGATGAGCCCCATCAAAGAAGATGGAAGTGCCTACTTCATTGGCGTAGTGAACGCCATGGACACCTCGGGTGTTCCGGAGACGGTCGTGCCGTCTGCCGTGAAGTACGGCGTAGAAGAGGGCGTCGAGTTGTCTCCGACCCCTCCGAGTACCAGCATGGAAGATGCTTCGGGGATGTGTTCCCTTGTCGCGTGTCCGCGTGCGGTCGAGCCGCTCTCAGGGTCGTCGGATATGACCGAGCCCATGGCTGAGCACTTCCCGCTCTCGGACGCGTCGTATGACGTGCACATCGTTGATGTGATGACGGGATCGTCGATCGATCCGTCCACGGTCGATATGGCACCGTTGCCCGAGTTCTCCGAGCTGACTAGCTTGGAGGAACTCCCTATGGACGATTTCGTCCGCGAGCTCAAGGCTGGTGAGATCGCTGAGGCTGTGATCCTCCGATCTGAGCGAGACCTCGCTGAACTCAACACCTCGACGGTGATTGACGAGGATGTCCTCGTTGAGTTTCGTCAGAAGTTTGACGCGCGCCGTGGTTCGGTCATCCTTAAGAATCCGAAGGATCGGTTCTATCCGCTAGTCAAGCGGTTTGCGGAGACTTGCCTCAGCAAGAACCCGCCGGCGGGTTGCCCCCTGATCGTGGTGTTCGCCACGAGATCAAGCTCAAGCCTGGCTCGAGCTATGCGACGGTTCGCCAGTGGGCTCTGCCGGCCGAACAATCGGACTTCATTGATGAATTCTTTGCCAAGAAAGCCAAGGCTGACCTGGTGCGCGAGAGCGTCTCGCCGCACAGCGCACCAACGTTCTGTGTGCGCAAGCCAAATGGCAAGTGGAGGATCGTCCACGCGTACAACAAGTTGAACGCACAGACGATTCCTGCGTCCACTCCGATCCCTCGGAAGGATGTGATCATCCACCGGATGTCCGGCGCGAAGAAATTCAGTTCTCTCGACTTGGTCGACGGTTATTACCAAGTGCTCATGGAGCGTGGGGACATCCCCAAGACTGCCGTCAGTACGCCGAGCGGCATGCTCTGGGAGTGGCTCGTGATGCCACAGGGGCTGTCGAACGCCCCAGCGACGTTCAATCGCTTGGTGACCCATTTGTTCCGTCCCCTGCGAGCGTTCGCACAGACGTACTTCGACGACATCTACGTCCACACGAAGCCGGAGCCCAGTCGTGATTTGGATACGCTCCATGAGGATCACCTCCGCCAAGTTCTCGAATGCCTCGAGGAGCATAAGCTTTATGCCAACTTGGATAAGTGTATCTTCGGTGCCGAAGAGATCCCAGTGCTTGGGTGTTTCGTCGGAGTCGACGGTGTTCGGGCGGATCCCGAGAAGGTGAAGGCAATTGCCGAGTGGCCATCACCACGGTCCGTGAAGGACCTACGCAAGTGGTTGGGTCTCGCCAACTACTTGCACCGGTTCACGAAGAACTACGCCGAGATGGCTCGGCCGCTGACTCAGCTGCTCAAGAATGACGTTGAGTGGTCGTGGTCTCGCGACACGGAAGCTGCCTTCCAAAGGATCAAGGAGAGTCTCCTCCAAGCGCCGATCCTGGCGTTGCCGGATGACTCCGCTCCGTATAGCGTCGTCTGCGACGCCTCCGATTATGCGATCGGCTGTGCACTTCTGCAGAAGGACCACGATGGTCACGAGAGAGTCATCTCGTATCAGTCTCGCCAGCTCCAAGCGGCCGAGAAGAACTATCCAGTTCACGACAAGGAGTTGTTGGCGATGAAGTACGCCCTGGTGAAATTCCGCGTTCACCTTCTCGGCGCGTTGCCGTTCGTGGTCTACACAGACCATGCGTCTCTACGCACGGCGACACAGTCCCCGCACTTGTCGCCGCGAATGGCTCGCTGGTTGTCATTCTTTTCAGAATACAACTTTACTGTTGAGTACAAGCCGGGTCGGCTCAACGTGCTGGCGGACGCACTCTCTCGGCGTCCCGACTACGAGATGAACCATCTCACATCAGTTGCTTCTGATGTCTACGACTTGATTCGTGGCGCAGGCGACGCACAATGTGCGGAGATCATTCGTGCTCTCAAGTCGTCCGACTCGGAGAAGTCTATCTCCCCTCGTGTTCGAGCCCGACTCCATCGGTACACGTTCGAAGACGGCCTCCTGAAATATCAGGTCTCGAACAGCGAAGAAGCTCGCGTTGTCGTTCCTGCAGACGACGACCTGCGATATGTGATCGCGCATGGTGCCCACGACGCACCTGGTGCTGGCCATCTTGGCCGTGAGAAGACGTACGCGCTTCTCAGCCCAAGGTTTTGGTGGCCCAAGATGTACAAGTGGGTGTCGCGGTATGTCCGCACGTGTGACGTCTGTCAACGAGTGAAGCCAAGTGCACACTCTCAGGCTCCGCTTCAGAGCTTGCCTGTCCCCAGCGACTGCTGGCACTCAGTGAGCATGGACTTCTTCTTTGGCATGCCAAAGACGTCCGCTGGGCACAATGGTGTGCTGGTCTTTGTTGACCGTTTGTCCAAGATGGTGCATCTTGTTCCGGTTTCGGATACCTGCACAGGTCTCGACTGTGCTCGACTTTTCGTCGACACCGTGTTTCAACTACACGGTCTCCCCGACTCAATCGTATCGTATCGGGATCCCAGGTTCACTGGTGATTTCTGGGAAGGTCTCTTCCAGATCCTGGGCACCAGGCTCGACATGTCGACGACGGATCATCCGGAGACCGACGGTCAGACCGAGCGCACCAACCGCGTCGTCGAGGATATCCTCCGCTCGTATTGTGCGAGTGACCCACTCTCGTGGTGCGACCACCTCCCCATGGTGGAGTTCGCCATGAACAACTCTATTCATGCCTCGACAGGTCTGTCGCCGTTCTACGTGAACGGGTTGAGACACCCAGCGCTGCCGCTCTGCCTCATGGGCAGTTCCCAGTCTGGTAGGGGAGGGGCTCGGCAATTACTTGCCTCCCAGTTGGAAGGTGTTTCCAAGTCGGCGGAGCGCCGCAAGATCGACGAGTTCTTGTCGACACATGTGAACGTCATCACCCGCGTGCGTGACGCGATGGCAGCTGCCCAAGATGTTCAGAAGGAACAAGCCGACAAACACGGTCGGAAGAACACGCATGTGTTCCAGCCAGGCGACTATGTGCTTGTTAGCACGAAGAACCTGTCTCAGAATGCTGTGTCCAGCTTGGGCAGCTCAAAGCTGCTCCCGAGATATATCGGCCCGTTCAAGGTGTTGAAGCGGAGTGGAAACTCCTACAGGGTCGACCTGCCAACATGGTTGCAGACGCACCCGACGTTCTACGTCGGCTTGCTCAAGCCATATCTCCGCCCTGATGGAGATGCATCAGACGAAGAGTCGTCGGAAACAATTCCAAGCGGAGTTGCCGCCGATATGCAACCACACACAGTCGCCCACGAGAACGTGCCAGTCACGGATGGTTCCTCCAGCGACTCTCTCGCAGTGCAGGGTTCTGCAAGTGGCGTGGTTCACCCACACAGCGAAGCGCCAAGACGCTCTGCACGGCTTGCTCAAGCTCGTCGAAGTTCGACATGGTCGTCAAATGCGACCGCAGCGTCGTCAATACGACGTCGGGTTACGTTTGCTGAACCCGAAGGAACACGTCAGGTCCCCGACACTGGTGTCAAGACCAGAAGGAAAGCGCTGCGACCGGTGCGCGCTCCTTTGCCTGTGATCGACAGGAATGGCGAACGCCATTATCACGTCGAGTCTCTCGACAGTGTGCGTGTGCACAATGGCGTCCGCCAGCTCTTGGTTAAGTGGCTTGGATATCCAAGCAACCAGAGCTCCTGGGTTGATGAGAATATTCTCAGGCAAGATTGCTCTGATCTTGTTCGCGCATGCGAACATGATCATCCTGGATGGTTCCAGTAGGTGGGGCCGACCACCTCCATCAAGATGAGAAGTGTCCCAAGTTCCTCAAGGAAGACGCTCAGTGGAGCACACGGAAGGTCCGTCTCAGTCAAGTCGACTGTCCCTGTCTACTATAGACATGGGTACAAGACCCAAGCAGAAGGCCATGAAGATGGCGAGAACGCCGCGTTCGGCGCAGTCGAAGCATCGACAATGTCCGCCGACCTCATCGGTTGCGTTGGACAACGCTCGTATCAAGCCAGAGTGGCTGGCTCAGTTTGGTGTTGGTACACCGAGCAGTTCTCTGCGGTGTAGCCATCACGCCCGAGCGTGTGGCCGACAACACGAAGTTGTCCGGCAACGTCGTTGTTCGACTGCCACGGGTATCCCCGCACTCCACGCACTCAGTTGAGTCGCTGGATGAGGCTAGCCAGCCTCTCGAGTACTTGGTAGTACTCGCGGTGGATATCCACCGACACAATCTCCAGTATTAGACTGGACCCAGTTCTGGGCACCGTCAAGAGACGAAGTTTGCGAGATCGCATCGTACAGACCTGTACGCTTGCACGAGGCAAGGACCCACCGCACTGAGTGTGCGTGCCAAGTTTGGGCTTGCCGCGAGCTCTGCTCGCCTCGCAATGGTCGTCTGACCATGCCATTTTGGCTTGCCGCCGTTAGACGGCAAAATGGCCCAGTTCTGGGGGATCGTCATGATCCAGTGGTCGCTGGCGACCGCGCGCACGTCTGCATGCGTCTCATGACGCAGCGAGGTGTTGCGCCAAGCCGCTGCGGCTCTCGATCAGTCGTTGTCGAAAAATCGACACGCGACTTCGCGCTCATGGTCGCCATGAGTCTGTACCCATTTCCGTGTGGGTCCTCGGAAATTCCGTACTGGAATAGGCTCGTGTTCCTTTTCTAGGACACGGCTGTTCCTAAAGTAGGGACAAGGGTGTTCCTCATTTTGGTGGGGGGTGGTGTAACGGGGTACAAGGTTACACAAGTAGGTTAGGTTGTGTAGGTACATAATGTGTGTGGTCCACTTAGGGGAAAAGTTACCCTAAGTAGTGACTCTCTTTTATTAGATTCAGTAGGTGATATCCCTGGGTATTAGATACCAGGGATATCAGGTATAGGGGGGGGGGGGGGGGATTATTCCCCAGGGGAATAATCTGAATACAATCAGTTCGCCTTCTGCCAAGTCCTTGGCGCTCGTCGACAGGGGTCGACTCGGAGCGGCTGCTCACGCTTCCTCAAGCGCAGGTGCTGTGTACGGTCGTGGACCGTTACAAAATCCACCACATCGGTGGTTGTCGTCAGCTGAAGTTGAGTGAATGGTCATCGAACGAGAAGCAGCAGAGAGGTGGTAGAACTAGCATGCTTTGATCAATACAGCTCACTCTCAAACATTCTCAGTACGAAGTAGCTCTGATACCTTAATAATCAGAAGGCGGATCCACACATCACATTGTATGGCATTGCTCCTCCGCCCAGCATCTCTGGAATCAAGTCCAGTTGTGGTGGTCACGGTTGGGAATCTGGCTCATACAAAGCCTGACCTCTAGTCGACATTTCCAACACGCCATCGTCAGTCTGCGGTTGCCGCACTTGCCACTGAAATGCTCGGAACTGGTCGCGCTTCTCCGGAGCCATTCTACAGTTGAAGGCCCCGCGGCGGACCTGTTCCCCGTCATGTAGGTGGCCTAGCAGCAACACGTCCTGGAGACTCTCGTGCTCCAAACCTGGGGGTCCGCCAGACGACCAAACATGGTCTCCCCGTCAAGCCACGACGCGGAGCGCTCCAAGTCCCCAGCACGCACGCCACTCACCACACTTCTCTCGAAGGCCACTCCACCCTACGAGATCGTCTTGCCGTTGATCTGCGTCCGTGATGGAGCCCATTGATTTCGTGATTTCACATTAAGCGATTTGGACACCCATACTATAATAGTACTGGCACCGGGCCAATCGAGTCGCATATCCCAAAACAAATCCTTGTTGAACGAATGTATCGTCACGTTTTCCAGCGTGAATGTTGGACCAGGCCGGTAGAGAAGACATCCACAAAAGTGTTGAGGATTCTCACAGTTTATCGACTACTAGATACTATTTATCCATTATAGAGTTTTTCTCCATTAGATAATAACATCGTTTATGAGTAATTATTTATTCATGGAAGGAAGTGGACCCAGTCAGATCCCACCTATACTATGGATATAAATATCCAGAGAACACGTCTCGAGTCCTCAGTTTCCAGCAGAATCTCTCGGCCATTCCAAAGCGCCATCCCCCCTTCATGCTCGTCCGGTTGCACGCTCTGATAGAATGGAGGGACGGAATGCATCTTTCATCCTGATTCTGGTGGGCTGATCAATTCAATCGATTCTATCTTGAATGCGATGGAGCTAGACGAAAGACGAGATTCTATGGGTTGAACGGCAAAAGATCCGGCAGATTTAACAGGTGACACGTGACACATTCGTGTCAACTCTGTTTGATTGGCAGTAGTTGCGACGTGCTTCTTCTCTCATCACCAGAAGAAGTCGACGATATCACGAGATTTTGACGCGGACATTCTCTTGACTTCAACCCGTAACGGCGAGTAGTTCGTTGTGAAGGCATCGACGTTTTCTCACCCTGAGGCGAGAGAACCTGTAAGGGAACGAGTGGGCCGTTCACTCGTCTGAGTGTTACCAGCAACCATTTCTTCCGAGTGGTAAATCGTCCATCCTAGACGCGAAATGTCAGGTGGTGCTGCGCGCATGAGAAACTTTGCGATTCTGAGAGCGTACACAACGCTTTTGAGTGCCCATCTTCCTCACACTGTAACGCATTATCCACCACAATCTGGTTTTGCTGTTGTTCTCACATCGGTAACAGTGCGTTCACGGTGAATGCTCTCAGGATCTGCTCACTAGTGCAACGGTACAGTACAGTATTACTGGGCCTGACTGCATTTCGACACCGGGAGATGCTTATCGGTGGTACGATTCGATTGTACTGTACAAAACAAAGCTCGTTCTTGACGTTGGCGGCACAACGTTTGACAATTCAATTCAATCCACACCAGTGCACCATCGCCGCCAAATTCCTCTGGAGACTCAATGTTTCACATCAGAAGATCCAGAGCGCCGCTCGCGTTCGAAAAATCTCTCAGGCTGGTGATATGATCCTCTGGCAGAGGATCATATCACACACATGAGAGATTTGTGGGCGCTCAGTGGGCCGCGTCATCTCAGGTATGGGATGTGTGCGGGAACGTTGAATCCCGTTTCGATGAGGGCAGGATACTAAACTGCGCTTCTGTGCGCGACCATAAGCGATCACTCATTGCAATGTTATGGGGAGCAACGAAGGACGTAAGAGCAGAGGAGGCCCGGAGACGGACGTACAGTACTCGAAAGTTAAGAACATTCAGTTGGTGGTGTTGTGTTGTTCAGTGTGCGGTTCATTCGACGTCTAACATGTTATGAACCAGTTGATTGTTGGTGATGGTCTTGCAGTGGTTGATCTCGAACGGATTTAACAGAACACACTACCGCAATGATGAAGGCAGTGTATTGAGCCCAAAAATAATGTGAGCGCTATGCGTTTCTTGATTACCTTGGGTCAACTTGGCAATTACTGTAAACTTTGTATTTCAGCTGGGTGATGGATTTCGCTCATGAGTGCAGGAAGCCGCGATATTCGGGTGTCAAGAACCTCGCCGTTCAGCTCTTTTTACTTTACGTGTATCAAACGATGCTGGGAGGATGTGAGCGTCCTCAACCTGCTGTATTGCGTATGGGAGGAGCGTTTTTTCTTTGTACCAATACGTGTTACTTTTCTCACCACAGCCACAGTGAAGGAAGCACGAGCTGCCAGCACTCGTACTGACGTCAGTAGTGGCGCATGACGTAGGATATGTGCTCCACTCGGCAAGTTGGAGCGTCTCTTCACCACCCCTCCTCTCACTCTTTCTTTATGTGGTTCTCATTCGCCAGCTTCTTTGTACACTAACCTCTTCGAAGCAACCATAGCAGCCAAAATCTTGGTTGCGAATGGAAACGTTTGATGGGTGCCTAGAGTCAGCGATCACACTTAAACCGATGTCGTGTCTCAACCGCAATCTTGCTGTGAAGCGTCGTCGATGGAAATGGTGAGAAGATGCGGTCCTCTTTCTCTCTGACCTCTCTCTCCATTCAAGCTGAGAGGGATCGCATGAAATCGAACACAACTACTGTACGAAGATGAAGTCAACCAAGCACCGACTTTTAGACATTAGACTTTGAAGCTGTGTTCGAGGCTTTGGTAAGGCGAAAAGATCGTGGCAAACCTTTTCTGAGACCCGTCCACTCGGTGACAATGTGTTCGACAGGAACACTACCACATCGAGTAAATTGAGCCCACGCCGAGATTAGGAGTGCACATGCTCAACAATACCTCTAGGATAATCGCTGCCTTTTATCGTCCGGACGGCGCAGTTACCGGGCCTTTGCCATGTCAGTCAGTCATGAACGATAGTGTGCTGCTGGAGCGTGTCATGGTTCAGACCAGCAGCTCATTTGTAGCATCAAGCCAGTTTTGTCAGTGCCATATTGTTTTGGTCCAATTGGTTAAGTTCGCTCTGTTGTGCGAGAGAGAATCTCGCAATGACGCCAAAACTTCCTACTTATGGGCTCATGTGGCATGTGACAACACTGATCGGAATCTGCCACGAAAACGCAAGTTTTTGGAACGGGGGCATGTTTTTGTGTTATGTTGCTCTTCTGTTGCGACAAGGCTGACGAAATGCTGCAGCAACGTATTGTCAACATTTTTGAGCAACATGTTGTCAACATACAGCATGCTCTTCAACCAGATGTATCCAACTCACCTCATCATGAATGCCCAAGAGGCGCATGACCCGGGCGCACCACGTCGTGGCGGCGATGCGCCTGTCCGCGATGTTGTGGTTGCTTTGTTCCTTTTGATTTGTGTGTACACGGCGATATCGCCATTTCCTTAAAACGAAACGGTTCTCCATCGTCAGAGGAATGGAGAAAGAACCTCGGGATTGTAATTGCCAGTGGTTTTGTAACCTGTCTCGTCGTTGTTATGTCTGGATGTTTGCACCACCAGAAATCATTGATGTGTCAATCGAAGACGATGCATTTTCCAGCGGTGAGGTGACATTGTCGTCCGAAAGATATTCAGACGGTGAGCGACGATACCTTTTAATCCCTGTGAAGATAGGAGTACACACAGAGCCCCAGCCATACAAGGATACATTTATTGCACTTGATAGACTTAACCTCCATCAACATCAACGATTCTTCCGATCGGCAATAGTATCCTACTGCCGATTGAAAGAAAATGCCACGCTTGTGACCTGGATTGGAATGATCAGTCCTCGCTCATCACTTCAAGCCAAGTCGTAATCGTTACTAGCAGACAATGGCACGCAGCGGCAGCCAACAAAATGATACTGAAACACGAAGCATCACTATTGCAGCATCCACGAGACACTGCCAAGTCGTGGACTTTCCCGACAGAACAACTGCTGGCGAATCGAGCACTCAACTCGAGTCGTCGATACAGTCTATTCTTGTCGCTGGCTGCCAACTAGTCTCAATGGCAGCCAACAACCCTGTCGCTCTATCCTGGTCATCAACTCAATACTCTCGTCCGACTATGCCGCTGGAAAAGACGCCTTCGCTCCCATTAACATGCCGATGGCTATCTGGGACATTGGACTGACTCCTATTTCGAGTCGAAGTCCCCAGTACTCACCCGAGCCATCCCCCCAACTCTCGGTTCACCGATAAATAGCGCATTCACTTCCACATTTACTTCGTGACGACCAGTCTACTCTCAGAGACTCCGTCCGCACCGTGCCTTCCGGTCTTCCTCCACTCTTCGCAACACCATTGCAATGAAGTTCTTCAACTCCATCACGTTCGTCGTGGTCGCTGTGGCGGCCGGATCTGTCCAGGCAGCTCGTACTCTCACAGCTGTGCTCGACGTCCTCGCCTACAACGATGTCTACGAAATGCTCCAGGACACCGTCAACGGCCTCAACATCGGTGGCCATCGCGAAGGACATGCGCGCCAAGAACCCCAACAGCCTTGTGCTCTTTGCTGGCGATACCATGTCACCGTCCCTTTGGTCTTCGCAGTTCAAAGGCATGCAGATGGTGGATGCGCACAATGCCATCGGTGTCGACTTTGCGTGTCTGGGTAACCACGAGTTCGATTTCGGCGTCGACGCGTTCTTGAACGTCTCGAGCGCCACCAAGTTCCCGTGGCTCAACGCCAACTGCTACGAACTCAGCACGGGTGCACTCCTCCGCAACACGGAGCCCAACGCAGTCAAGCAATTCGACCACCCGACGTATGGCAAGCTGAAGGTTGGCCTCTTCGGTGTCATGTACGACATGAAGGACTCGAGCAAGGGTCTCTTCTGGACGGACCCCATCGAGGCCGCCAAGAAACAGGTCTCGCTGCTCCAGCACAGGGCGTCGACATGGTCATCGCCCTCACGCACCAGGAACTCGCGGACGACAACCGTCTGTCTAAGGAAGTGCCCGGTATCCACATGATCTACGCCGGACACGACCACGCGTCGATGCTGCAAACCAACTTCGGCACGCCCTACGTCAAGGCCGATTATGACTTCCGGTCGATCTGGACCTCGCACATCGAGTACTTTGCCAAGGACTCGAGCAACGCCGCAACCTTCCGCATGAAGCACACGGCGATTCCAATTACGGAGGAGATGCCGACCGACCCGGCTCTTGACTCGATTATCAACGGCTACTCGAAGCGAATTGGCGAGCTCTTTTCTCGCGTCGTGGGCTCGCTCTGCGAGCCACTCGATCTCACTTACGACGTCGTGCGCAAGAAGGATGCACCCATTGGCCACTTTTTCACAGACGCCCAGATGAGCTTCTACGGCCCGGGCACCGGTGACGTCGTCGTGATGAACGGCGGTGGTATCCGTACCGATAAGGTCTATCCTGCCGGATCGATTACTCTCGGTGAAGTCGTCGGCTGGTCACCCTTCGGCAACACGATCATGGCCGTGCAAACTGACGGCGCGTCGCTCAAGAAGTTCATTGAGCGCGAAATGGTCGGCAGCTGCGGCGCTGGCCAGGTCGTTCTCAATGGTCTCTACGTGCACATCGCTGGCGTCAAGTACGTGTACAAGTGCACGGGTCAGAGCGTTGGCTCGCTCCAGAGCCTTGAGTGGTCGGGCCACCCGACGCGCACGGGCCCTGTGCAGGACACGGACTCATTCAAGCTCGTGCTGAGCAACTTCCTATTCACGTCCGAGTTCAGCGTCATCACGGGCGTCTCGTACACCGTGCTCGTCAAGGAGTCGGAGGCCACGCGCGTGGACACGGCACTCGAGACCTACTTCGAGAACCAGGCCAACTCGACGTACTGCGACAGCGATAAGACTGTGCGCTCGTTCGTATCCTTCTAAGTAGCTTTTATGCGTGTTCCCGCACACATTTCGAAAAGCGACCTCTACCGGGTACAAAAGAAGACTGAAACTACTGCAACGCGCTGAGAGTAGTATCGTTGTTGATATAAACTCATTGCGCAACTTACTGCAGTTGTGCGATTCACTATTGAATAGTTTTGCACCCTTACGGCACTTCAAAAAGGACCGCTAGGGTACAATCGATTAAAATCGATTGAGACATCAGACGGAGCTCTATAGGAGATTGAGTTGACAGATACTAATGCCATGCGTTGCCCGGGAAGCTCTGGATATTCACACACGGAGCAATTTTATCCGAAACGAATGAGTACCTCAGCTTAGTGGCATCAATAATTGTGACGTTTCTCGAGGTCGTGATCTCCTTCATCTTCGTGCTAATGCTCAGCGTGCTCACGAACAAGACTGACAGCGTCGACGTGCCGTCCGGCTGGAGCGACACCTCCGGAGATGACACGTCGTACGATCTATTCCAGACTAACGGCAGCTTCCTCAGCTCGCCGCTTATCAGAGTCATCCCTAACTTATACAATCACGAGACATCGATCACAGGAATACTAGCCACGCTCGGTTTGCAGTCGATTAAGGACGGCCTGAAATTGTACGAACTTCGGACAGCGAACTTGCAGCCTGTACGCGCGGTGTCACGAACGCATCGTCTCCCGGCATGGTAACGGATGTCGTCGTCTTCGTAGAAAAGGCGGGCTTGAGAGTAAGGAAAGATCTGGTGATGAGGACGAAGTTGAAGTCTTTTGAGCGAGAATAGTGTATCATAGTAGTTGTATTAGCTGCAATCCTAGTTACCGTGGGTCAATTTGGCTAGGGATGAGTCGGAGACTTCGAGTTCGGGCAGGTGTGAGTAGCAGATCCAGTCTTCATGGTTATGCGCATGACTGGTAGTTCCTGTGTCGCGTTCTTCACCACGGTATCCGCCATGGTGAGTAAGTAAGGTCTATAAGTTTGGATTCCAACGAATAAAACTGGAGAGAATGTTACCCGAATGTCGTTCTTGACCGACTGGGTCAACATTCACCTAAATAATTCATTTTCGACATTTATCGTATATAACGATAAAAAGACACGAATCCCATCAGATAGTCTGTATATCATACTATCATATTATGACGTATACAAATAAATCAAGTCCTGGTACGCTGTTCGGATCAAGGAGAAACTCGGGATAAAATATCCAGAGAACAAACTCATTAGCGGTCGTTCTCTCGTTTCAACATTTCCGCGAAATCGAATCGGAAGGAGAAATCAACGCCTGTGGAGGGAGAAAGAATTCGTTTGTTAGACGCACGTACCCCACTGGGCTCCATGAGTACGATACCGAAATGGATGACTGTAAAGTGGAGAATGATCGGTAACCACGCGATCATCTTGCCCACGATCGAATACCAGTGCCGTTCCAGGATGAATGCCAAGTGGAACATGGCTGACATGCCGTACCGGTACTTCATCACGCATTGCATGCTGATGAGCGACAGTGCCTGAAGTAGCGTATAGAGGAACATGGACCGCATCGATTGGGCGAGGGCTGCTGGGTGGAAATAGAGGTTCCGAAGTCGAGGGTTGTATTGGGCAGCGCTGAACTGGCAGGAGACGAGGACAAAGCAAGTGTTTGTCAGCGGTACGTCAACGTCGAGGTATTCCACGAGCAGGATCACTTCCGCTACTGCGGCAAGTTCGAGGGCGTGGGATGTTACAGCAGACGCGGCAACACAAGCTGTTGAATTAGCCTCTTGCTTGGAGTCAGTAATCGAAGAATGGCTACTGGCTTCCTTTCCAGATGCTGGAAAGAAATCGCCCCAGTCAAGCGGATGAGTTTTAGTAGCTGCTGCGCGGTTTTTTACGCGCTTGATGATGTGCCCTGACCTCAATTTCTCCAACGCAGACCCCATAACTCGGCCCTTCCCCACGGTTGAGCGGTGGTCCATAAAGAGTCTAATAACCACGAGTCCTTGTACAACGTCGACCACCATGATAATCACAATGGCCAGATTCGATGGTGAATTTTGAAGGATCATGGACTGGTATAGCGACGCACAGATCTCGATACCGGTCACGGCAACCTCCGAGCTGTGGTCTTGGAGCACTTGCGTGTATCGACGAAGCCCTTTCTTCATGGAAAACTTGATGAGCGGAAAGAGCAGAGTCAGCAACACTTGGTATAATGTCGATGCGCGATCGAAAAGCACTGAGAAGGCAGGGTAGATGACGATCTGGATGCACTGAAAGAGCATCGCAGGCATGTATCGCCGCATACTGGAGATCAACTCAGTGTCTCTCCAACAGCGTTCGCGGAACACGACTAGATGACCGACCGCGAGCACGGTCCCAGTCACGCTCGTCGCGACAACCCAGCTCATTGGGATCGGGAAGCGCCACAAAAAGGACACGGTCGATACGAATGCAAACTGGAGCACGGCAGCAACAAGCGCCACACAGAGGGCTTGACACGAAGTGTACATTTCCGGCGTGAGGTCACTCGCAGCGCGCCAGTGCATGAGCATGCCAAGTGTGACGATGAAGCAGATGATGAAGACGTCGACAAAGTATCCAGGGTTGGCTCGAAGCCCGGCGAGGGGGTCCTGGAGTGGCACAATCGACGGCAATAGAGCCACAAGTAGAGCTGAAATCGGAGTCACGATGACCACGAGCGCTGCGCGTGATCGCGAGGTCGTCTCAACATACTGCTGCAGCGCGAGGAATTTTTTGATTGAGTAGCGATCCGACGCATCATGGAGCGAAGGGAGGGGGGCAATCTGACGAATCGATGGCATCGATGATGGATTGGCGTGAGAGGTCGAAGTCGCGAGGTGATTCTGGATATTTATATCCAGAGTCCAGTCCAGAGTTTCCCCATGATACGAATAGCGTGACCAAGATTGTTTTTATAAGTATACTTCATAGTATGGAGTATGATTTTGTAGAAATTCACGAATGTAATCCGTGTCTTGTCCTTGTTATATTATACATGTCATAAACGATTATTCTATTTGAATTTTGACCCAGTCGGTCAAAAACAACATTCGTGCAACATTCCTCCCACTTTTTTTGGAACCGACGACGGCCCACCTTTGCTATTATATTACTGGTACTATATGAGCACGACACACATTGACGTCAGTGTGCTGAGAAGTTTATCGGTTTCAGTTAAATTGCTCTCAGTGTGAATATCCAGGGCTTCCCGGGCGACGCATCACATTAGTATTTATTTCAGAACTCCGTATATCAACCATCCGTAGCAACTGGGGATCTAGAATATATTTCAACATGGAGATCATTCTTCTGCAAAATGCAGACATTGTCTACAAGAGTCGTGGACCTCACTGACGCGCTGGCGTCTCTACGCTGTGGAGTCAAATGCCCGAGCTGGCGCGGATACACGAATATAATTGATTGACTTGCCCCACACAAGAATGAATTTGTGACTGGTCTTGTGGCAATGATAATGACGCCGACGACCCACTAGTCTATTGAGTTCGACTAGCGAATCCCAATGGCATCATGCACAGCGGCCAGCGCGGGATCAGGCCCAGAGGTCTTGTAGAGCTCTGCGGTTTCCCTCCCGACCCCACCACCACCAACAACCGCACCACTTAGGTCTCTTGGAAGGCCTACAAGCTGCGCACACCAATGGATGGCGTGACCTTACGGTCATCGGCACCAGCAGGTTAATTCTATGGCTCCGAGAATATTGTGCGCCGCAGGATGAGCGGCAGCGGCTGCTCTACCACCGGGCAAGACGCCTCGCCGACATGGTCGGCGTCTCCCTATGGCACCGCCAAGTGAGGACCCATAACTCCATGGCCGCGACGATGGCCCCCCATGCGATGGCCACAGCTCTCACGAGCCGCGTCCGTCATCGTACAGACAGGATCTGTCATGCAGACCTGCCTCAGCTCGCCGCCTCCGATTTACAGCTCTGGCTAGCCAGCCAGGTTTACCCACGGTAAGACCAGGATTGCATCAGAGCTCCAGCTATTAGGGTACATTTATTGCGCTCAATAGACTTCATCTTCATCGCCATCATGATGAACAGCCGGTACCGGCAAAGCCTTGTGTTCGCCGACACGGAGACCGGTCATTGGCCAACGTATGGTCTTGTGACTTGTCTTGTGTGACTCTAATGTCAACTTGATCGTTGTGCTCACCATAGCCGAGTTATCTACCAAGTCGAACAGCCAGCTCCTCCAGATAGGGTTTTCCAACATTGCATCCAGCCGCGGTCTGCGAAGTTCGAATAAAGATCACTAGTGTTGCTACACGTGGGGCTATCAGTGTGAGTACCTCGGTGGGGAGGGCAAGCGGATAGTGTTTGGGCTGTCCGAACGCTGTCCCGAGTTCATTCTCATCAAATTCACCGATCTCGCGCGTGTCCACACCGCTGCGGGAGTCAGGAAGGTACTTTATCACGGTACACTACCCTGGGTAGAGCTTCAGAATCCAGTCGCGTGTTGGCGTCTTCGATTCCACCCATAATACCAGCTCAATAAACATGCTAAAAAGGCTCCGGCGCATGCGACTTCCACCACTGAAGAGCAGTCCCAAAAAAATTTTGACCTTGAAGGTGTGGTCTATTGGATCGTTGTTATGAATCCTATAGCCGGGTCTCATTCTCAGCCCTATTCTCTAACGTGGAATAGATGACCGGGTTTGTGCGCCACAGCTTAGAGGTGGGACAGCCAAGGGTGTCTCGGTGGTCGATATAGTCACCGTTTGCAAAGAATGAGGGCACTGTCGCCTACAACTCGGACAGTCCAGCTGCAGTGCACTTGGCAGACTTGAGCCCGCAATGAGGCCGGATGTTACGCTCTATCCTACGTTCTCTTCGGGTACGCTTACGACATTGGCGCGATCCAGGATTTTAAAGCTAAGCGCATCCACTTCGGCTTGCGCGATGATCACGGATTGCCAGACAATCCGCCGTCAAAGAAGAGTACGCGGCATAATACTGATCTCCTCAATATTGCTACGGTACCATGGTTGGAGGGGTTGATTGTGAGATGCAGTAATAGGCAGGAAAGAGGTCGTCGCAATTCTCATGTAGAAACCTAGCGGACTTCATGAAAGATTTTGAGATGGAGTTGTGATTCCAGTCTGTCTATGTCACAGAAGTGGGGTACTGGGCTCCTGGTGACAAGTACGCGGGCTGGCTGGCTGGGTGGTTGGCTTGGTCTTGGACGAGGCTAGTCGAGGCTAGTTGAGGCTAGTTGACTTGAGAGCAAGTTGAGAAGTGAGATTGATGTTAGAGTTTGTTTTCCTATCCTCTGTGTGGGCCTCTAGGGTGCTCTGTGCCTAGATGTCGTCTGTCCTAGATACCTTACTTTCAGTATCCAAAGTTAGCTATGTCAACTAATATGTAAGCCCTCCTACAATCTCTTGAATACAGTATGCATAGTCACTACGTCCTCACCAATGTGTTGCAGCCGGGTCAGCATCACCCATTACTCTCGGGATGCTTTTACACCACCCAGTGCATAATCCTTCCAGGACTAATCGTAGTAACTTAGTTCCAGTATAATATACTGAAACCAAATCAAGGTCGTTGCCTAATCCTTCTGACGCGAGCCATTCTTTTCTGGCTGCGTCACATGACCTCCCTTCGAGAGAAGGCCCCCTGCACAGACTTCCAGTATGCTTCGATGAGACTTGGAATCTGCTTCAGGTTTTCAACGGGTTCCCATGTGGCTTGACGTCTTGATTCTCCGAGCCAGTGTATCTTGTACTGGTCTCTTCCACGAATCTTCCGATGCCCAATGACAGCTTCGATGAGTTGTCCTTCAGTAATGCCGTCCGCAAGCAAAACCTTCGTAGTCTGCTGTTTGCGTTTGTTATCCTTCATATACGGCTTGAGCAAAGATGTGTGGAAAACGGGATGGATACGAAGATCCTTCGACATGGCAAGTTCATACGAATCTTGATGGACTTTCTTCACGATGGGGTAGGGTCCGATAAATCTTGGTGCCAATTTGCTTGTCGATGCGAAGCCTTTGTGGCGAATATCAAGATTCTTGCCGTCGAGTAGCACGAGTTGACCAACTTCAAACTCTTGATGCAGGCGATTCTTGTCATAATACGACTTCATACGCTCTTGTGCTTCACTAATTGCATCTTTTGCCTTCTTCAAAAACACTTCTTGTCGAAGCAAGAATGTCTGCGCAGCCTTATCCAACTTTTTGAATCCTGGGTCTGCAGCAATATCGTCTGCCATGTATGGAACATAGCCCAGATCAGCTTCAAATGGACACATGCCGATCGACGAATGCACTCTGCGGTTGTAGGCGAATTCCGCTAGATGCAAAAACTTATCCCAATCATTCTGGATCGGGTTCACAACACCTCTGAGATAGTCTTCGATGAAACGATTCGTGCGTTCTGTCTGTCCGTCTGTCTGCGGTCTAAACGCTGAGGAAAGGTTGTGAGTAGTCTTCAGGATCGATGTCACTGAGGACCAAAATTTCGACGTGAACTTCGAGTCACGATCCGAAACTATTGTCTTGGGCAAGCCATGATCCTTCACATAATGCTTCATGAAGAGATCAGCAGTATCTTCTGCCGTGGCGGTTGTGCGGGTTACGATGAACTTCGCACGCTTGGTCAAACGATCAACTATGACCATAATAGCATCATGCCCATCTCCAGTTTCTGGTAAGGCTACCAAGAAATCCATGGAGATCTCAACCCATCTTCCCGATGGAATACTAAGCGGATTGAGTAGACCTGGAGGCTTCATCTGCCTCACCTTAATGCGCTGACACATTTCACAAGTGTTCACATAGCGCTGAATGTACTTGGTCATACGAGGCCAATAGTACTTCTTCTGGACTGCTAGATACGTCTCAAAGTATCCTGGGTGTCCTGCAGTCACAACATCGTGGTTTTCATAAATCACACGATTCTTCAGATCTTCATTGTCGGGGATCACGAGTCGAGGTTCTTCATCTTCTTGTGTCTGATAGTAAAGGAGTTCGTCACCTACGCTATACTTTAACACGGTTGAACCATCAGAAATCTTCGTCAACATTTCTCGTGTCTTCTGATCCGACTTGTACAGTTTCCTTGTCGCCTCTTCGACAGCAACTGGACTTGACTCGATGGTCGCAACAATCTCTCTATTAGATGCTGCTTTCAGAAGATCATCTAAACTGACTTGAGCGGCTTTATGCTCAAAGTCCGGGTTCCTGGACAAGGCGTCTGCAACGTCATTCGTATGTCCTGGAATCCACTTGAACTGAGGTTGAAACTCAGCAAGTTCGTTGAACCAACGGGCAATTCTTCTGTTCGTGGTCTTCTGCGTGAGAATAGTCTCAATGCTCGTGTGATCAGTCTCCACAACAAATGGACGATCGAGCAAATACACGCGCCAAACCTTCAAGGCATGCATGATTGCGAGAAGTTCTTGTTCACGAACTGGATAATTGAGTTCAGCCGACTTCATTTTTCGACCAGTGTATGCGATTGGATACTCCAACTCTCCCTCCTTTTGAAACAAGACTCCCCCAATTGCGAAATTGGATGCATCCATACGAATGCCAAAAGGTTTCGTGAAGTCCGGAAGTTTCAAAACAGGCGGTGACGATAAGCAAAGCTTGAGTTGTTCGAAGCATGCCAGTTGATGATCATTGAGCTCGATGGACTCACTTGATCTCTTTCCCTTGATACACTCATGGAGCGGACCCGCGAACTGAGCAAAGTCCGGGCAGAAACGAGAAACGTACACTGTGGTACCGAGAAAACTCTCCATCTGCTTCTTTGTCTTCGGAACTGGCCAATCCTTGATAACCTTGATCTTATCAGGATCCATGCGAACGCCATTCCTTCCAACGAAATCTCCAAGACAAGGAATTTCTGGAACACAGAACTGACACTTCGACAGCTTGATGTACAACTGTTGTTCTTCACATCTTTGAAGTACTCGATCCAACGCCTCGAGATGCTCATTGATGTCTGTGCTTCTCGTGAAGACGTAGATATCATCAAAGTAGATACGCATCACATCGCGCATGTCGCTGAATACTCTTTGAAGAAGTCGATTGAAAGTGCCAGGACTTCCACTAAGTCCCATGGGAGTTACAAGATACTCGAACAAACCATCAGGCATTGAAAACGCTGTAAACGGTATATCTTGTTCTCTGAGCTTTACTTGATAGTAACCCCAAAGCAAATCCATGCATGAAAACCAATAGCTTCCTGACATTGCGTCAAAGGTGTCTTCTTTGCGCGGCATAGGAATTGCTGGCAAGATCGTGTTGTTGTTCAACAGACGAAAGTCATGGAATATTCGCCATCCAACAGCTTTCTTCACACAGAAAGTCGGTGCCGAGAAAGGCGAGGTACTAGGACGAATGATACCTGCCTTGACCATTTCCTTGGTCCATTCTTGGATCACCTTACGTTGCTCAGGGCTCTGTCGCCACTGAGGAACTGAGATGGGCTTTGTACCAGGCTTGAGTTCGATGACATGTTCAATACCTTCACGGACAGGTGGCACAGTGTTCGGTAGCTCCGTTCGAAACACAGTGTCACGACGCTTCCACAGCACATCAAAAGCTGGGTTGTCCTTCAAAGCTTCCCATCCTTGCTGCTGATACCTAGCAGCTTTCTCCGAGTCGTGTGGATTAATCATAAACACACGCTCGACATCTCCCTTGCGCAGCTCTTTGGCAAGTTTCTTCATGGAGATGAACTTGGTATGACCCAACTCACTATCATGTCCATGTTGACGATAGTAGTTGAAGATCTCACGATTCTGACTTTGTCTAGCACGACGGCGATTGGCGACAAAGCGAGCGGGACGCGCCGCAGGCGTACGTAGAACAAGAGGCTCTTCAGGCTGTACACCAGTACGTGGCGTAAGCTTTAGCTCAGCCCAATCGATGTCGGGATTCTGTTCACGAAGCCATCGCATACCAAGCAAAATGTCTTTGCCTTCAGGAATAGGCATCACCTGAAACTTAGACGTGATCGTGGGGAAACCGGGAACTTCAAGAGACATCTCCACCATTCGACGATGGCGGTATACGGTCTGCTCATAACCGAGCTTGACTTCCATCAAGTCTTCGACCGTTTCTTGCAAGTTCAACACTTCCACCAGATCTTCTGAGACACCATTCATGCTGCAACCGTTGTCGACGAAGATGGACACATTCTTCTTCCAATTAGGCTCCTTGAAAGCAAGAGCTTGGACTTCGAGAATCGCGTACAAGTTACCACTAATGTAGTGATTTGACTCCTTGTTCAGAGGACAGTCCGGAGAGATATGCCCCTTCTTCTTGCACGCATGGCAAGTGGCTTCCTTCTTCCAGTCATCGTTGTTCCTCTGAGAGTCGTGTCCTTTCTTCTTCCACTTGTTACCCTTCTCCGACTTGGTCGCAGTGCCTGCAGAGTCGTGGTTCAACTTCGATGAGTTCTTCTGACCATTCTGCTTCGGCGGTCTCCCAGAATAATGCGCAAACTCGAAATTTGTGGCGATCTTGATCGTATCATCCAACGTCTTAGGACTTTCTTCCTTGATCTTTGCGGAAGTCTCAGCACGAAGGCCGTGTTGGAAATAAAAACGCTGATCAAGATCCGCGATGGGAAGTTCAGACTGCGAATGCAAGTCCTGAAACTTTGCCACATATTCATGGATCGATCCAGTTTGCTTGAGTTCAAACATTCGCTCACGAAGGTTGTACTCAAAGTCCAATGGCTTATAGCGCTGACGCAACTTAGCCTTGAACAATTCCCACGTCTTGGGAATCCCCGCAGCAGCACACTCTGCTGCGAAGATCGTCCGAACCCAGTTCTGAACAGACTTTCCCAGATTGCCAGTGACTTCTTCAACGAAGTCTGAGGTCTCAGTATGCATCACAGCACGCTTGTTCGAGTAGTAGTCTTCTGTGTTGAAGATCCACAACTCTATGTCTTCGTTGACCTTTCCTTCATACATCGGCGGATCTCGACGACGCGTAGATCCATGAAGGTTGAGCATCTGGTTGAACTGGTTATTCGTCATCTGCATGAACGCCTGCAACTGCGCCTGGGACTGCTGGTTCTGCTGCTGCATGAACATCATGAACTGCTGGAACACTTCCCCTGGAATTTGCCCTCCGGCAAAGTTCCCTTGATTGGCTGGAGCAGCTTGCGGAGCCTGTGGGACTTCTCCTCCCTGATCTTGAGCGTCTTGATGCTGCATTGGCTCTGCTTGAGTTGAACGGGTTCTTGACACTGAACGAGCACGTTCAACTTCGTCAGGATCGTTCGATCTGCTTTGACGACGTGGACGTAGATTTGGTGACTCACGCTCGACTTCTCTAGCACGACGACTAGACATAAGTCGGACTTCTCAGCGTATACGATGTCACCGATGGATTACGAAGACGATGCTTACGCAATCCAAAAGCAATCAAGTTGAACCGAAACTTAGAAGATTCTACTTACGATTCGGTTTAGAAACAAAGATCTCGTCTAGACGTACTGTCGCGAAGTCTTCGGCCTTGTTCAGGAAGTTGAAAACGGCTTCGAGCTTCTTCTCGTGGTCCTTCTGAAGTTCGTCCGTGGCGAGAGCCGCACCGAGCTTGACGAACGCTTTGGTGACGCGCTTCGCCTTCTTGACGGCTTCTACTAGATCGTGCTTGCAGCGAAAGTACTTCTCAGCCGCGTTCGGATCCCCCTCAACGAGAAAGTTCTCCGTAACGTCGATGCGGCGAGGTACGCACGTCTCTAGCACCACGGGTCGCGATGGATCACCGAGGTTGAGGGACTTGTAGTTGTTGGCACGTCTCACACGACGAGCCTTCCCTTTCGCAGATGTTCGGGTCATCCAACGAAGGTTGGTACTACACAGAGCCGGGCGGAAACCAATACAGGTTCCACTTATGCCAACTTCTAGCTCAGGCAGACCGAGTAAGAGCACTGCTGATACGCCCGAATCTGTCCTCAACTCAGGTGAAGAGGATTTACGGTACGCAGGAGCACTCAGACTCACGGGACAGAGACTACCACACCACTTGAACTTGGTCTTGACACTGCAGGTTCGCACCCACAGATCCTTGAGCCAGCGTAGAACTGCGAGACTTGATCACCAGTCTTGGCAGAGGACTTGACCGACGAGCGCTACTATGTCACAGAAGTGGGGTACTGGGCTCCTGGTGACAAGTACGCGGGCTGGCTGGCTGGGTGGTTGGCTTGGTCTTGGACGAGGCTAGTCGAGGCTAGTTGAGGCTAGTTGACTTGAGAGCAAGTTGAGAAGTGAGATTGATGTTAGAGTTTGTTTTCCTATCCTCTGTGTGGGCCTCTAGGGTGCTCTGTGCCTAGATGTCGTCTGTCCTAGATACCTTACTTTCAGTATCCAAAGTTAGCTATGTCAACTAATATGTAAGCCCTCCTACAATCTCTTGAATACAGTATGCATAGTCACTACGTCCTCACCAATGTGTTGCAGCCGGGTCAGCATCACCCATTACTCTCGGGATGCTTTTACACCACCCAGTGCATAATCCTTCCAGGACTAATCGTAGTAACTTAGTTCCAGTGTAATGGGCCCACAGCCCATTACAAGAGAGTAGGTTCTATAAGAGAGAGTTGTCCCTCCCGTGTCTCTGATTGGTCAGAGGCGCGTGTGTTCTTGTTGCATTTCCATTGGTGGAAATTCTCTGAGATTTCATCCTATCAGAGGACGACACCGCATACATAGGTTTTATTAGGGACACCAGAGTAGGTTTAATGAGGTCCAGAGATGTCTGGACCTCTCAATGCAGAGTCCAATTTACCGTCAAGTCAAGAGCCCAATCTGAGCGTCGGGACAGGGGTCTCGACGCTGTGTAACGGATCTGCGCCCGTTACACCTGGTAGCACTTCGTGGTCCGTCCACACGACCAAGACATCAAGATGGCCGACCTCAGCTTCGACCTCAGCCAGCTGACTCGTGCGGAACACTTCCCGCACCTCACCCAGTTTGAATGGGAGGCCCTCGGCCGCATGGCTGAGGCCGCTGGCCTTCTTGCTGTGAAGGCCCTCCTACGCAGCGGTGACGCGGAAGCCCAACGTCTCGCTGCTCAAGAGTTCATGATCCGTGAAATCGATGACGCGCGCGCCCAGGCGCAGACTCTCGCGCGTCAGAAGATTTCGCCGCGTGTCGAACTGCTCAAGATCGACACATCCAAATATGGTGGCGACGAGAAGACGCCACTTCGTCGCTGGTTCTGCGAGCTGGACGAGGCAATCGATGCCCGGCTCATCGTCGACGAAGAACAGAGGATTCGCTATGCCATGTCGCAACTGACTGGGAAGGTGAAGACTTGGGCCTATGGCCTCAGGTCTGCCGACCGGAAATGCTTTCGGTCGCTCGAAGACTTCAAGTCGAAGTTGCAGTCGACTTTCGAGCCGCCGCAGAGCGAAAGTGGTGGCACCCGCTACGCGAAGAAGAGTTCGAAGAAGGGGAGCTGCTTTCGGTGCCAGAAAGCCGGCCACCACGCCAAAGATTGTCTCGCGCCGGCGCCAGCGTCGGTCGCCCAGGACCGATCCGTCCGCTTCCATCAGCTGACGGACGACGCGTCAAAAAACGAGTCGGACCAGTAGGTGCGGGGCGCCCTACTGGCCGGAATGAGGCGGCGCGTGCAACGGTGGAGCACCGTCGCCTTGGCCCCAGCACGTCTGAGGCGTGTTTCAATTCCACCACCGGCAGTGGCTCCAACAAGTTGGTCACACTTCGCGTGAGAGTGATCGGAATGGATGAGCCGATCACAGCCCTGCTGGATTGCGGAGCAACGAAGAATTTCGTTCGCATTGGTTGCTTGAAGGAGTGTTGGGGCATGAAGATTCGAGATGAAGGAGAGAAGATGACGATTCGGCTTGCAGACGGCAGGCCGCGAGAAGTACCGAAGCATTCGGTACACATGAAGTATGTTCTCGGTGGATCCGAGAAGGAAGATGTGTTTTTCGCAATCGACATGGACAAGAGGTTCGATTGCATCTTCGGTTTGCCGTGGTTCGAACGCCACGAACCCCGGATCGACTGGAAAAGTCGGTCCGTGAAGAATGTCGGCGCTGTCGCGTCCGACACCATCGATGATGAAGCGTTCGCCGTTATCGACGAAGTCTGGTGGATGAACATGTCCGTATATTCATCCGCAGCTACTACAGCCGCCACAGAGAGCGATGGCCCTGTCGGCGCTGATAGCTGCGAGTCGACCAGTTCGACTCCCGTCAAGGATGCTCCATCGATGGCGCCGTCGACGCCGCGTCGACGACGAGCTCGACGAAAGTCGGGCTCACACGCTGGGAAGCGCAAGCGTCTGCGCGCGAAACGTGCGCGCGCTGCACACGAGGCGTCGGTCGATTACATCGTCGATGCATTTCTTGCTGAAGAGGAAGCGCAACGTGGCGGTTCCACAACGATTTGTGAAGATGACGCCGGCTTAGAGACCGGGTCCCAAGATTGCGATGAGAAACCGTGTCTCATCGCTTGCGAAGATGGAGACCGTGTATGCGACGAGAAACCGCGTCTCGTCGCTTTGGAAGACGGGGAGGAAGACATCCTGGCGGCTGTCTATACAACCGCGGCGCCGGCGTTCCAGCACATCCGAGTGCCAAACCCCCCGCGTATGGCATCGGAGATCGTGCAATGTGGCACGATCTCGATGAAGACATTTCTGAAGGATCTCAAGCGTGGTGAGATCGAACAGGTGTGCGTGATCGTTGCAGAGGATGATCACTTCATGACAGCGTCGACAATGAATCCCGACGCGACTTCAAAGACCCAGCGTGAGCAGCGCTACGCAGCGCAGTCTCTAGAGGCCCTCAAGGAATCAGGTAGCAAGGCGTACGAACTCGTCTTGGAGTTCCAAGACATCTTTCCGGACGAAGTCCCGAAAGCATTACCGCCTGACCGCGGTGTTCGACACGAGATCGATCTCGTGCCAGGCTCAAAGTACTGTGTGATGCGCCAGTGGCCGCTTCCCCGCGATCAAGTTGAGGCTATTGATGCCTTTTTCGAGGCCCGCAGACAAGCAGGTCACGTTCGTGAGTCGGTTTCCCCGCACTCGAGCCCAACGTTCTGCGTCAAGAAAGCTACTGGCGGCTGGCGGATTGTTCATGCATTCAACAAGCTGAACGACGCTACGATACCGGCACAAACGCCGATACCTCGGAAGGACATGATCCTTGACTCGATGTCCGGGTCGGTGGTGTTCAGTGCCATCGATTTGATGGATGGCTTCTACCAGATCCTTATGCGCGAGCAGGATGTCCCGCTCACAGCTGTCAGCACGCCGAGTGGAATGCTTTGGGAGTGGTTAGTGATGCCTCAGGGTCTCAAGAACGCACCAGCGATCTTCAACAGGATGGTATCGCACGTGCTGCGGCCGTTCCGCAGCTTCGCGCCGAGCTACTTCGACGACATCTTTGTCCACAGCAAGGCCGAGGACGGCAGGGCGCCGGAGGATGTTCACACTGAACACCTTCGCCAAGTGTTCGAAGCGATGCGAACACGCAAGCTCTACGCGAATCTGAAGAAGTGTGTATTCTTCGCACCGGAAATTCCGGTGCTAGGCTGCTATGTGAGCAAGGACGGTGTCCGTTCCGATCCTGAGAAGGTCGCCTCGATCTGTGTCTGGCCAGTGCCCAAGGACCAAAAGCAACTCCGGCAGTGGCTGGGGCTCGCAAATTATCTGCACAAGTATACGAAGAATTATGCAGCCCTCGTCCAGCCGCCGTCGCAGCTTCTGCGGAAGGACGTCGAGTGGAAATGGTCCGCTGAGCACCAGCAGGCCTTTGACTCGGTCAAGTCGAGCCTACAAGAAGCGCCGATCTTGGCGCTCCCCGACTACGATCGACCCTTCCACGTCGTTTGCGACGCAAGTGACTATGCTATCGGCTGCGCCCTCATGTAGTTTGATGTTGAGGGCCGTGAGCGAGTGATCAGCTACCAGTCACGGCAGCTGAAGACGGCCGAGCGGAATTACCCGGTCCACGACAAGGAACTCCTTGCCATGAAGTACGCACTCGCCAAGTTCCGAGTGTATCTGCTGGGCGAACAGCAGTTCGCCATCTACACGGATCATGCGTCGTTGCGAACGGCGACGAAGTCTCCGCACCTGTCCCAACGGATGGCCCGTTGGCTGTCGTTCTTCGCCGAGTACAACTTTGTTGTACACTACAAGCCGGGAAAGAGCAACATCCTTGCGGATGCGCTCTCACGTCGCCCGGACTACGACCCGCGCGCGCCGATCGATGAGTCGTCGGCGCCTCAAGAATGCCCAAGGTGCGTTGAGGAAGGTCTCAGCGCTTTGATTCACTCTGTGCAGTCGTCGCTCACCGACGACATTCGCCGAGCCTACTCCTCCGACCCTGTCTGCCAAGAGTTAATTGAGTTCCTATCTTCTGACGGCTCTGATGGTTCGGAGTCACTGCTGTTCCGTCTTACACCTCGTGTGCGTGCTCGTGTCCGCCGGTACCAGCTTGCCGACGGTCTCCTCTACTATAGCGTCGATAAGACCGACGCTCCTCGCGTCGTCGTCCCCAATGACGACGACATTCGACTTCGTCTCATCCACGAGCACCATGATGCGCCCGTCGGAGGTCATTTAGGACGAGAGAAGACATTTCTCTCGCTTTCGAGGAACTATTACTGGCCTCACCAGTACAAGTGGGTGCGGAAATGGGTCCGCACGTGCGAAGTTTGCCAGCACGTGAAGCCATCACCCGCTCAACAGGCGCCGCTCCGGCCCCTCCCAGTCCCACGTGATATCTGAGACTCCGTCAGCCTCGACTTCGTCTTCGGATTCCCCAAAGACTCTCAAGACCGTGATGGGATCATGGTCTTTGTGGACCGTCTCTCCAAGATGGTTCATCTTGCGGCTGTGAAGCAAACGATCACAGCAGAAGAGGCTGCCGCTGTGTTTCTCGACAGTGTCTTCCGCCTCCACTGCCTTCCGGAGACCATCGTGTCGGATCGAGATCCTCGATTCACCTCCCTCTTCTGGCGATCGCTGTTCAAGCTATTGGACACTCGCTTGCAAATGTCGACGGCTGCCCATCCCGAAACAGACGGGCAGACTGAACGCGTTAATCGCGTTCTCGAAGATGTGCTTCGCAGTTACGCCACATCATTCCGTGAGTGGAGCGAGTTCTTGCCTCTTGTTGAGTTCGCACTGAATAATTCGGTGCACGTGTCGTCGGGGATGACGCCCTTCTACGCCAACTATGGCCGTCATCCGCGTACCCCGGCGACGCTCTTTGCCTCACCGGGTCGCTCTCATTCAGGTGTGGGAGGAGCATCGAGATATTCGACGCTGGAAGTGACAAGTTCTGCTCGGGCATCTGCACCCAACGATGACGCGTCACGTCCCACCCAATCAAGTCGCGTGGATCATCAGCACGAGACCCAAGTTCAAGGTCCTAGCCCCGGCCAGGTCCACGGTGATGTTCAAGGTTTCGAAAACGTTCAATATTTCGACCGTGAGGAAGTTCAAGCAAACCCAGACCGTGCCCCTGCCCCCGAGTTCGAGGGCTCCACAGAGAACAACCTTGTCGACAACGGATATGCCGACCACCCGGCCGGCATGGACGTCGACGAAGAGCCCGTGTCTCCGGCCGCCGCTGGAAACGGAGATGAAGACATGGACGTAGACCTCAATGCGATCGAAGCGGTGATAGCAGCGGTCCAAACTGCGCGCGAGAACCCGTCGTCCGAGTTCAACTTCGATGCATTGCCAGAGCTCTCGACCCTATCGCCGAGAGAAGAGAAATCGATCAAAGACTTCGTCGAAAAGCGACAAGCTATTGTGCGATTTGTGCGAGACTCCGTCGCGGACGCAGTCGACCGTCAGAAGGAAAACGCTGATTCGAGCGGCCGCTCGAATCGAACCAAGTTCTATGTGGGAGATCGTGTTCTGCTCTCGACGCAGAACTTACCAGAGCGGCTCATCAGTCACTTGGGTTCGAACAAGTTGTTGCCAAGATATATCGGTCCATTTAAAGTTACCAACGTTGTCGGTGACGCCTACACGCTAGAACTTCCCAAGAAGTTGCGCTTGCACCCGACCTTCTACGTTTGGCGCCTGAAGCCGTACCTCACTTCTTCGGATCTCGCTGCCGACCTCCACGACGAGGATTCCCGTCGCCTCCGTCGCCAGTCGACGCGTCCGGTGACGCGTTCTTCCGCTGCCTCTTCGGGTCGGGCTGTCCCGGCGCCTCTGTTGACATCCGCTTCTCCGCTTGCGACTCGGCGCGTTCGAGCCGATCCTCTAGTTGCTGAAGGCGTTGACGAAGCTCGGCGTTCTGCCGGGCTTGTTCGTAAAGAAGGTCGCGCAGCTCAGCAGAATCAAATTCGCGACGCCACCCCCGGAACCCCTCACGGAAGGCTTCGTGAGACTGACGCTGAGCTCGAGCGTCCTGCTCGAGCTGATACACCCGGATCCCGTGCGACTCTTGCTCCGTCTCAAGTGTCGCGATCTGATCGACCGCGTCGTCTGCCTTCTGCTGAAGATCTGGCACGAGGAAGTTCTGCAGACGATCAACTCGACGCTCTAAGTCCGAGTTCTGTGCGCGGTGATCTTGTTGATACCCGTGGGATTGCTCGCGGGGAGGATCGAGACGACGTGGCTCGTTCCAGTCGAGACCGGCATAGCGCTGGTCCCACCGATCGTGAGGCGGATGCGTCGACTCCGGGGCCGCGTGGTGGCTCCACTGCGCGCTTTGTTCGTGATGGCCCGCCGCCGCTGATTGATGCCAACGGTGATCTTCGGTGGGTGGTCGACCGTATTGTTGACCACGATGATCGCCCCGATCCTGAGGCCACGGCGCGTATGCGTCGTGGCGGTACGAAGAAGAAGAGTGCGATCCCCAAGGCTCGCTTCTATCGCGTCCACTGGCTTGGCTTCCCTGATGATCAGGATACGTGGGAGCACGGGCCGACGCTCGCGCTTGAGATCCCTGGTCTCGTCCGGCAGTACGAGGACCAGCTTGCGGCACGGTCCCAGCAGCTCTAGCCTGAGAGAGAGCGCGCCCGTAGAGACCGAGCGCACGTCGTAGATCTTCTTCATTCTGATGGCGACGATAGTCGGCATCCCACTCCATCCAAGTCGCGCGCGTGGCCCCGGCCTGCGCGCAAGCACGACAACCCTCCTCGACGTCGACGTGACACGTTATACGCCGCGCCTCACACAGACGATGCAGCTCCTCGCGCAATCGCCCGAGCGAGTGCTCGCGCTGGGCGGTCTCCCAGCGCACGACGGTCGACTCGATCTCGCCTTTGTTCCATATACGAGCGAAAGCATTCCACGACTGTTGCAACGCGGTCGCGACCACGTTCATCGTCTTGCCCCTTGCTTTGCGGTAGCGAACAAACCACTCATGGATCTCGTCAGCCGTGAGACTGCGTGGGTTGGCAAAGCGCGAGATGTCGCGATAAGGGACTGGGTACAGCTCCCGGTCCGCGATTCCACCGAGCTGAGGATCGAAGAGCGCTGCACGTGGCGGCGCTGCGAAGCTTGTGCCTTGATGTGTGTTGACCTGTTCCAACACTCGCGCCATCGCCTCATCGCTCAACGTCTCAGGTGCCACGGCCGAAGTCGTCGTGGCTGCCGTTGCTGTCGTCGTGACTTCCGTTGTCGCCGCCGTCGTTGGCGTCGTTGTGCTCGGCGCCACTGCCGATGCTTGAGTTGTCGTTGTCGTCGGTGCGTCCGCGTTGCCGCGGGCGCCAGCTTGTTGTTGCGACGGTTGAGCCATCGCGCCTAGACGTCTGGGTGTCTTGGTGCCGTCCGAAGAAGATTGAAGGCTGCGCTGGCTTCCGCCGGCGCTCTCGCCTAACTGCCTGATCCCGGGTGCGCCGGGATCGCCCGTTGAAGAAAGCGCGCGCACCCGCTCGTGCGCGCTCCGTGTCCTCGTCCCTTGGGTTGACTTCCCGTTGGTCAGTTCTTGAAGAGGGGGATGATGTAATGGGCCCACAGCCCATTACAAGAGAGTAGGTTCTATAAGAGAGAGTTGTCCCTCCCGTGTCTCTGATTGGTCAGAGGCGCGTGTGTTCTTGTTGCATTTCCATTGGTGGAAATTCTCTGAGATTTCATCCTATCAGAGGACGACACCGCATACATAGGTTTTATTAGGGACACCAGAGTAGGTTTAATGAGGTCCAGAGATGTCTGGACCTCTCAATGCAGAGTCCAATTTACCGTCAAGTCAAGAGCCCAATCTGAGCGTCGGGACAGGGGTCTCGACGCTGTGTAACGGATCTGCGCCCGTTACACCCAGTATAATATACTGAAACCAAATCAAGGTCGTTGCCTAACCCTTCTGACGCGAGCCATTCTTTTCTGGCTGCGTCACAGTCTAGAGGATACGATCAACTCCCCTTAAAGTCCGGCAAGAGTAGACTCTATGAAGCCAGATCCCAGTGTTGAGATAAATGGCATGCAAAATATCCACACCCAGGCCTCATACACTCAGTCCGCGTCCACACGCTTGATTAAACCCACACGGACGTAGGTGCCAACGACTGGATCCAGCCCTTGATGAATGAGACTTTGGAGTAAACAGCCGGGGAATTCGCGCTGGTGCCGCACTTCAAGGTCAACGAAACGACACCGACGAGCACATCCCCCGCAGCCCGCTCGAGGACAAGAGGTCCGCCCCCGTCGCCGCTGCACGGACCCTTACCTCCCACGTAGGCAGTGCAGAGTTGGCTCGAAGTGATCGGTAAAACGGCCTTGCATTGGGCATCTGTGATCACAGGGACTTCGGATCTCTTCAGTTCGGTCGAGGAAACGCCGTCATAGGCGGTCGCGCCCCAGCCCATGACAGTTGCGTTCTGGCCGGCAAAGGTACTCGAATCGGCCGAATAGAGCTTAACTGGCGGGAACGCGGACGGCGCGGGGAGCTCGAGGATAGCGTAGTCATAGTTATTCGTGCTTGGGTTATAACTCGGGTGCATAGTTGCGTCCTCGACAACTATCATGGTCTCGGGGATATCTCGTCCAAGAGATGCCGAGCCGATGTAGACAGTAGTGCTGGCGCTGACACGGACGCACCTCGCGGTCGTGAGCACGTGAGTGGGAGAGATGAGCACGCCAGCGCAAACAAGATAATCCGATCTCTCCAGTGCGACCGTGTAGGTCCTGGTGCCATCGATGACGTCGGTGCCACCGATGACAAGCTCGCGGTTGTTGGCCTGGGCGTCGCCGCTGGCAAGAGCAGCTACGGTAGCGACGAGAACGTGGAGGATCTTCATGGTGAGGTTTCGGGCGCGCTTGTTGGTTTGGCGACGAATCGCGAAGTGAGAGCTGTGATGAATTCGGCAATAAGGATGATCTTCAACTACAGTCGTGTGGACTCCTGTTTTCGTTGTGGTTCAAACTTGTGCGCAGCCTCAGCTGAGTGGTAAGTTTCAGACTTCCAGGTAGCGCATATGTCGTTGCATGTGTATCTTTGACCATTCCGAACTTCAACCAAAAAGACGGGAAAGGAAAGCACCTGGCTCATGCGAGATCTTCACTTGGTTTTGACAAATCACCGATTACCGCTATGCACCGGTGGATTTTTCTAGACCTGGGAATCCTAGATTTCTGTTCAGTTGAAAGAAAAAAAGACTCGAGTCATCAAGCACAGCTATACGCACCGAGAGCTGAGTACGCAGATGGATTGCATCAAAACAACAGTCCTGCAAAGGAGAGCGCCCTTCAACGCCTCAATCGCACCGTTTAGTGTCCATATCTTGATCAATAGGACCCTGTTCTGTCGCGGACTCGAAAACTCATCAGAATGACCGGTTCCAACAGCCAGCCGCTCGAACCATCCTTCTTTGTACCTGGTATAGCCAGAACTCTACCGTGTTTTGATAACTTGTGGCCAAATCATCCCATCAGAGTGATGGTCTCCGAGTTGAAGTGCCCCCTTGCCTTCACTCTCCCTTCCGCCGTCCTCCTGCCGCCATGTACGCGCCGCTGCCTCCGCCGCCGCTCAGCGCCATGCGCCTCAGCGCGCCGCCGTGGTTTCCCTACGGAGCGTTCGGCTGCGCGCCGCCACCGCTGCGTCGCCAGTTGGTGGCGCCGCGCCACGTCGCCGCGAGCGCGAGCAAGACCACGAGCGAGGCGAGAGCTGCGAGTGAGAAAGACTCGCTTGTCAGAGTGAACGAGAGTCGCAAGGAGCTTGACGGTGGCGGCAGAGATGGCGGCCTCGCAAAGGATGTGACAATCTGGCTTTTGAACGACTCCGTCTGTGACTATGAGAGAGAGACTTGAGGAATGAGATGTCATTTGTTGGACATATTATTTTGCTCACTATTGCATTGACATAACCATCTGTCGTCCCCCCCTCGCCAATCCAGCAAGAGTGGCTCTGCTCGATGAACCCAGATCTGAAGAAAGGCTCTAGTGTCAGAAAACGCCAAAAGTAGTCAAGGCGATAAACTGCAATGGCTCGCGTTTTTGAATGGCTTGAGAAACCAATGACAGTCGTTAACATCGCGTTTATTACCTAGGTCTCCGCCTCCTTCCGCAGTTCGTCATACCAGTCCAAAGTCGGAGGAAGCCATTTGACGATCATCCTCGTCTCCAGCCAGTCGTCAACAACTTGATACAGATTCAGCATCTCACCCGAGTCCTTCCGCACATGGCGCGAGACGGCGAGTCCTCCGAAACAACGCAACACTCTCTCCAGTGACATACAGAGCCGCTTAAACAACGCCCACAAGTCTGCTTGCTTATCACGTGAAACTCCTGCAACAGCTTCGAGTCGGATGATACGTTCCTTTGTTTTGCGATGTCGCGAGATGACGATGCGGCACGCAAACACGCCTTTCGTGTGATACAAGATCCAGTCCGGTCCAACTTGACGATCGTCGAGTGAGTTGTGGCTCGCGATCACGATTTGATCGAAGACCGATTCGGGTAGTAAGCTCAGAAAATGGTATTCCCATTGCACATTGACTGTAATTGCCAGACGGTCAGCTCTTCTGGACACGAGTCGAACTTGTTTGGCTATCTCCGTGAACTCATACGATAGTAATTGGCCGCCGAAACGCAACGACGAAGGAATAATCGACCTCCATGATGCTGGCACCAGAAGATCGGAATCCCATTGCATCTCTCCCTGGCCTTTTATGTGCACGAGATTGAACTCTCGCAACAACTGCTTCACCGTGAGCATGAATGCTCGGTCCAGATGAAGCCATAACGGCTTGGACTTCAGAGTGTCGTGAGTCATCACTTCGCTCGTGAACTTGTGGTCAGCAATCGGACGAAGGAAGTCGATGAGCAGCATCGGATCCAAGATCACTTCGCGCTGAAGTCTCTCAATGCCAAGGCCCTCGTACCACAATACGTCGCCGAGGTCGTGCAGTGTCCGGAGAATCTGTCGACACGTGTCAACATCGATGTCGGGGTGATTATCGTGAAGTCGCTTGACAAACTCATCGACGTTCACAAAAGTTGCTTGCACACGCGATAGAGCGTCTGTGGATGGTGAGTGGCTGCGGATGCCACGAACGAACTCCAGAGCTGCAACGTAGCTCTCAGGCATCAAAACGCTGCAGTTGCTTGCAACGACAACCTCTTCGATCTTGGTCCTCGCAGCTTTGATCGACTCTGCGTCGACGCAACTCACCCTCACCCATTCGTGTTGGAGAAGACGCTTGATCGTTCCTTGCAATTTCTCGAGTTGTTTAGCGGAGAATCCACGGGTCTCTGTTGTCTTTCGATGTATTCCATCTGGCTTTTGCGCTTCGTTCAATGCCTGTTGAAGCTCCTGGTTCGTCTGAGACACGTACTGCTTGAGACGCTCCTCGAGATCCGACTGAGCAGCCTTGGCGTGTCGCGAACTCGCATCCACCTTGTCCGTCTTCGTCGCCACGAACACAAACTCGGCATCCGACTGACGAGCGATAATCAGTCGAATCCACTTCAAGATCTTCTTATCCACTACCTCATCCATGAAAGGATCCACTTGACAATCGTAGTCGGCGAGAAGCGTAGCTTGCTTAAATGCCACACCGTACGAATGCATGTCGATACACAAGATGTAAATCGTGCGTTTTGTGAAGAACATCGCGTGGACAGGTTGATACACGTCTTGGCCGGCAAAGTCCCATATCGTGAACTCGTAGCTCTTATCGCCGTCTTTGAAGAGGTGTGGATAGTGGTCGATAGCGACCGTGCGGTTGTCTATATGCTCGAGCGACGGCGTCAAGGTTACGATCGACTTGGAGATGCTGGTTTTCCCCGAGTTGCTTGCGCCAATAATGCCAAGTTTCGATCGAAAAAGCTTCAACTTCGACTTGAGGAGCTCTCTAATGTATGTCCGAGTGGCGTCGACACCGCGTTGGATCACTTGAAGCGGGATTTTGGTTAGATTCCCCCCATTCTTCAGTTCACGTCCCCAGAGATCAACACAAAGCTTCAAAGCTGACGCTTCTGGCAAGGTTTCATCGGAGGCTACCATCGTCTCGCACTGTTCGTCCCACTTGGCACCGTACACTACAAGCGCCTGCAGAACTTCCAACGTGTTGTCATCCGCGCTTCTGGTCTGGCCAAATCTTCCCGTGCTAGCGATAGCAACATGTAATGGCATTCGCCCACGCTGCACACACGACGTGAGTGAGACATGGTCCGATATTTGGCGATTTGCGGTTTGCGATTTGCTTACGTCGTCAACTACGTGAAGGCTACAATTTGCTCTCAGCAAAAGCTTAACGACCTTAGCCTCGGCTTTACTTGATGCACAATGCAACGGCGTCCGTCCATCCTAACCCAGCACATCGACACAAAAGAAATCATATTAATACGAATCCCAACACACTCCCATCGACGTATCTAGCTGCCAGCGCGCGCATGATCATCCGCCCACTTACAACACAGACACGTACCTTGGTTTGAGCCTCTTTGTTGCATCCTGCCTCAAGCAGCAGCTTCACGACCTCAACGTGGCCACACCTTGATGCCTCATGCAACGATGTTGATCCAGTCTAACCCAGCACATCGACACAAAAGAAATCATGTCAATTCGAATGCCAATACACTCCCGTAGACGTGTCCTCACACAGCGCGCGGAAGAACGACCGTCCTCTCACGACACAGACACGTACCTTGGTTTGAGCCTCTTTGTTGCATCCTGCCTCAAGCAGCAGCTTCACGACCTCAACGTGGCCATACGATGATGCCAAATGCAACGATGTTGATCCAGTCTAACCCAGCATATCGCCATAAAGAGATCATATCAATACTAATCCCAATACACTCCCGTAGACGTGTCCTCACACAGCGCGCGGAAGAACGACCGTCCTCTCACGACACAGACACGTACCTTGGTTTGAGCCTCTTTGTTGCATCCTGCCTCAAGCAGCAGCTTCACGACCTCAACGTGGCCATACGATGATGCCAAATGCAACGCTGTCGCTCTATCCTAAACTCTCGCGTCAGCTCGCTTCCTCCCTCTCGTCTCCCTCCTAAAACCGCATCCGCACCTCGTCACTCGCGTCGACGTCTTCTCCTCTCTTGAGATACTCGCGCACAATCTCCACGTTTCCGCTTTCGCTCGCATCGAGAAACGTTTCTCTCGACTGCTTGTTTCCCATTTTCCACTCGATGAAGTGACGAAAGAGAAAGAGCTGAGAGAAACCGAACTTATCGCGCCATGAGATCCGCACTTAACACTACTTCAAGCTCTGACTCGAACTGGATTCTGCACATCAGCAACCACAACTCGCTGCTTCCTTTTCCTCCGTTGGGTTCAGTAATGCATTTCTCGTCGTCTCATTTGCAATCGCAAAAATAGAGTAGAGAGGATTGGCGATTTATCTGTCGCCCGTTAAGAGGCAGATTCTTCGACAAGCGCACCAAGATCGAGCTCAGCTACTTAAGTGACGGTTCCGTCTTTTGCTTTCGCCTGATAAGGCTGTGGACGCGGTTTTGCGTTTGTTGGTTTGATTGTGAGCACCGGTGAATGGGGGCGAGAGAGAATGGAATCTTTTTGTTGGGGTTTTCGAAGGACCGAACGAAGTTTCCAACTTTCCTTGCTGTTATCGGAATGCTGCTAACTGTTCATTTCAGACGATTTTGGTTGTGGCATTACTTTCGCGATAGAACGCGCAATGGCCAAAACGCTTCGTTTTTCGACAGATCAAACGCGCCGACTCGAGGTGAAGTCACGTTCTTCCTTCATCATTTGACTCACGGCCTCAGATTTGAAGTCCTCGCGACTCGAGTCGAGTTGATGGACAGCCACCGAAGCACCGCACGTTGCACCTCCTCACGCCACTTTTACTGTATTTGGATTTTCATTCTCTGAGAATCCAGACTTTGCTATCAGGACATCACTGACCACTATATTCACCTCCGGCATGAAATGTAAACTGAAAGAGAGTTGCTTTTTCTGTCAAGGAAATTCTTCTGCAAGCGATTCGTCGCCACAACGCCATAGCCTCGGATCCCGATCCACGCAGTTCATTCACTCATTCATTTCGAGCGCAGTCCACCAGAGTCGACGCCTGACGATGCGAACCAACTATCGAGCGAGGGTTCCCTTCTTCGGCGCCAGCATCGTGGGGAAGACAACGTGTATGAATTCTGTGGCGACTGGATCCAGCTCTTGGCGTACGAGACCTTGGAGTAGACAGCTGGGAGATATTGGTTGAGGCTCCATCAACATATCTCCAGAAGACATCGATGAGCATACCTCCCTTCTCGAGACGAGCGGCCCGAGACAGACACTGCACCGACCGTCGACCATCTCCTTCTCCACGGTCACAGACACTGGGAACTTTCTGATGGCTAGCCCGCTTGTTTTAACGAATAGACTAGCAAAGTCCAGTTCAGTACTAAGTCATTTTGGAAATATGAACAAGGATTGTGTTAATGAGGACGACCTGATTGCGTGACATGAGAGCCTGCCATGGTTTCACGCACGAATACTTCACATATATTCTTCTCGATGCTTTGTCGCGACTGCGCCTCCGACGCTGGAGACGGCACAATGCTCGAGTGAGTTGTCCTGGTTGACGCACCCTATACATTGCACATGAGTTTTCGAAGATCTGCACCCTCCTCCATTTCTCGTCATCTGAGCCCATGCAGCCAATCCACTTGACCCGAGACGAAGAAGATTCTGTTTTGCGGCGCCCGTTCGTCGGAGTGTCAAGTACGAACGGGTCGGATGGCGGGAGGGTCTTCTCACCCACACACATCCGTATCGTGTCTACGTCGTCATCATTATTTGACTTTTTTGTGAACGCTTCTTCAGCAAAACCAACACGAATGCAACAGCCCAATTCGTTTCCATCACGGTGTCGACCGTATCCGAGTCGGGGGGTTCAACGCGCCACCACCCCACCTTGTTTCCTCCGTATCCTTCATCCCTCGACCACTTTCCGTCAACCGTCTTTTCTCTGCAACACATCAGAATGATGGTCGTCTCCGATCCGGGTTTACACCACCACCACCCAGAGTGATGGTCTCCGAGTTGAAGTGCCCCCTTGCCTTCACTCTCCCTTCCGCCGTCCTCCTGCCGCCATGTACCCGCCGCTGCCTCCGCCGCCGCTCAGCGCCATGCGCCTCAGCGCGCCGCCGTGGTTTCCCTACGGAGCGTTCGGCTGCGCGCCGCCACCGCTGCGTCGCCAGTTGGTGGCGTCGCGCCACGTCGCCGCGAGCGCGAGCAAGACCACGAGCGAGGCGAGAGCTGCGAGCGAGAAAGACTCGCTTGTCAGAGTGAACGAGAGTCGCAAGGAGCTTGACGGTGGTGGCAGAGATGGCGACCACGCGTGGGACAGGATCTGGGGCATGAAGCAGTGTCGAAGCGTGAAGAGTGGCTCGATTTGGGAGGTGACACCGGCGGATCTGGCGTTTATGATGAAGCGCAAGCAAAGAGCGAGAGGAGTGGCGGTTCCGAGAGTTACGAGTGGGTTGCTGAGGGGCACAAAGAAGCTTCATGCAGGAGGCCGCGAGCCCCATGAAGTTGGGACTTCGTCGAGCAGCAGCAGCGATACCGACTCTGAAGACGACGAGCTTCCGGTGCTCAAGCAGTATCACGGACTCGTGCGTCTGAGTGACTTCCCGTCGGATGGGTGCGAACACAAGAGCTGGTGGGTATCGTACCAGTCGATACTCCGCCTCTCTACTGACGTATATTCAGCGACGACGTCATTGCATCGGGAAGAAGAGATGACGCTCAAGGCACGCTCAGCACCCAACTCAAGCGAGATCCCGCTCCACTTGACTACAGAAGGCTTTTCGAGCAGTCGCGCCAAAACAATCCATCGAGGATTGCGACACATCCTCCTCCTCCTCCGCCCGATGATGTAAGTGAAGGGTAGGAGAACGTGCAATGTTCTCTGAGGAATATGTTCTGGCTCTAGGTTCCGACTCTAGACGACGGCAAGCAACCACCACATATGTCGTGGTGGCCGGTAGGTCTCAAGGAAGTGTTTTGGTGGTTGATCTAATCCCTTTTTGTGAGCAGGGAGATTGGACCTGCGGGACTTGCGGTATGTCTTCAGTCCTCGTTTTGTCACTTGGTAACGCTCATGGATGTATACTGTTGTAGGCAACCACGTAAGTAGAAGACCCGTCTCACGGTCAATGCGCAACTATGCTGATGAAGTTCATGCACATGATTCCTGTGGCGACCGATTCTTCTGCAGAACTTCTCATACAGGTCAAGCAAAACCACAACTTTGTCATATGGGCAAACTCATCAGTGTGCCTTGAGTATAGAGAGCTGTGTAAGCGCTGCAGGGAAGGTCGCTACCAAGATGCTGGCTTCATTTACCCCACAAAAACTTCGTGACCATCTGGATAGGCTATCACGTACACATCGTCTTCTTCATTCATATGAAATGAGAAAAAAGTGCAGTTCGTTTTTGCTTCGCTCTTTCTGTCAGGTGGTTTGTTTCGTCATGGATCGTCTTCCAGACTCGAGAGCGGAGGAAGATGCTGATGGATGAGATGCTCCAGCTGAGGAGCATTCGCCCCGTTCACCTCCGCCACAAGCTTCCGATCCTGCGCGCGAAACAGTTGGCTTTAGAATTTTTGTTTTGACCAACGCCTTTGATCTTTTTTATCATGGGATCACCTTGAACAGAAGGAAGCGTGGCTTGCAACTGCCGTTATCCTCGATACCTTCCAGCCCAGCGTTGACACTCGCCTGCATCGGCCCGTCAGCGAGCCTCTCTCACGCACTTCTTTCATGCAAGACCAAAGCGCATACACTGACAAAGACGACTCGCTGGTCGGCTCGATCGATCTCCGTGTTGAGACGCTTGTACGTGGGCTCCATGATCTTGCAGGGCCCACACCAGTCCTTGTGGGCGTCTACGACTGCCACCACCACCGCGTCAGCATCCTTCCGCCCTGAAAATTTGGGACCCGCGTCTCCTCACCAAGCAGCTTCTTCTCGCTGCTCTCTCTAACAGCGGTCCAGTGCTCCCCATCGCGCACACGCTCCATCGCCGAGTCGTCTGCTGGCCTCCAAAGGCGTTCCTCCTCTACGACCTTTCAAGATCTTTTTTTTCATCAGACGAGGGAGAAGAGCTCATGTGGACCACTTTGCCCGTCGCATTACACGACCCAAAATGGAGCATGTCCTTTCCAAGTATCCAGTTCTCAGTCACCAGCGACTCGCTGGCCATTCCCGCCATTGTCTCAGAGGACGCCAGCGCCGCAAGTGGATGAACCATGACGCACTCTCTCAAATGTCAGAAGATGCAAGGCGTTTTGTGGGATTATCGACTACACCTCAGCTAAATAGAAAGCAGAAAATGCATGGCGTCAGTTGACTCCATCGGGCTCCGTGGGCGTGGTCTCCTTCGATCGGAGGCGCCATGTGCGGGGTCCCTGGGTTGCTTGGTTGGTTGGTGAGGAAGGAAAGGAATGGCGGAGGCCATGAGAGCGTTCGTTGGAGGGGGCTGAGGACTCGAGAGAGAGAGCTGTCAGCATTGTCGTGAGGTCGATCCTTCTCGTGGTTTGTGAATGCGAGTCGCGAGCTCGGTCGCGTCGTCGGACGAATCTTTGATGGAAAAAAAAGAGAAGCTGGAGGTGGCGGGCGGTGTCGCTTACATCGAGCCCGAGTGGGTCGAGCGCGTCTCCGTGGTCGAGAGGTCCATGCATCCGTAAAAGCTCTTGAGGAGCTTGGCGAGCTTGCAGTTTTCCTTCTCGCACCGCTGGATCACGACCGGCGGGCACTTTTGGAGCGCTTCTTCGAGCTCGAGCAGGAACGCGTTGAGGAAGAGCACGCGGTCCTTGACGACCCACTTGGAGTTCTTGCCCAAAAAGCGTCCCTGCATGACCGGGAACTCGGTCGACGTGAACACGGGCTGCAGGAACTTGGAGAGCAGACAGTGCTGGTCGTTGCCGCCGCAGGGACACTGGTTGGTCTCGAAGTGGCGGCGCGCGAGGCGCTGGAGCTGCAGGAACGCCGAGAAGCGGCGGTAGACGATCTCGCCGTCGCTGTTGCCGCCGAACTTGGGCTGCACTTTGATGGCGTAGTCCGTGTGGCTGCCTTCCTTGCGCGTGTCGATGACCACCGTGTGGACGGCGTTGAGCGGGAGCGACATCGGGAGCATGGTGGCGAGAGAGCGAGAGGGCAAATGTATCGGCTCGACGGGATCGAGGCAGATTGGGGAATGAGGGAGAGCGTCGTGGTGGTGGTGGCGGTGGTTTGACGCCGTCGCGTGCTCGCCTTCTCCGCTTCATCCACCAACACAGAAGCGCCATTGTGTCCTGGCTGGCGTGCCGTTCCCGGTCGGACAGAGACGGAGAGGTCACGTGATCGTCGGGGGGGAACGGTTCTGGAACCGAAAAGCGCGAGGCGATCAGCTGTTGCAGTAACATGGATAGTAACAGGTCAGTGGGAAGTCGTAATGGCTCGATATGACTCGTGGGCGCCAGCTGGAAGAATAGAGTTTGAGAGGTTGTGGGAATGCGTGCGACTCTGATCAGCGGTTCGGGGACGCTGACGCAAGTCGGCAAGGAGGGAGTCAACAGTGCCAAGTGAATTGCGCCCGTGACGCGGACCAAAAAGCTTGCAAGAACCGTTCTCTGCCCCACAGAGACAACGAATGCTGGGAAAATCCCAACATACACCTACCGAGGTCGCAGTTCCAACACTACGACGGTCGGTCGCCACGAAAATCGGCGTCGGATCGGCTGGAGAACATCTCCGGCTCAAAAACCCAAACACGGTGCCGCGTGGCGTCGTTTGGCGAACCAGCAGGCTCAAGTGTCAACGAGCCAGAACCGCGATTTGCTTGGTGACTTGGTGCGCAGATCCACAGGCTCGTTTGCCGGGTGGCCATCAATCAACAAGCACGCGATCAATCAACGAGCAATGTACATTCGCACGGAAGTGAAACCGCCGCTCCCGCCCTCTCAGGTCAGCAACGCCAACCCCCCACGGGTTCGAATTCGAAGTGGAAAGAAAGAAAGAAAAAAAAGAGAAAACGAGGCCTATAACAAAAATAATGTTCCAGGATTTTGCCTGGTGGGCACCACCGCGGTGGGACCCAGGCCGGCTCAAAGCGATGTCGGAGACTCGAGGCATTTTGTTGATGCCTGGGTGCTGTTTCCTTCGTTCACACATCTTCTCCTACAGCATCTGGTAGACGTCGGGAACATTTCCCACAAGGCACCATCGGCGGGTGTAATGGGTCGAGATCAGTTCGCGAGAAGAACGAAAAAATTGGTTGGCGAGGTCGGCGCGAAATGTTTCCCCTAGTTCCCCATTGTGACCAACTCTGGAACTGCTCTCGCCGAGGGGTGTGGAAACAGAACCCGAGTTGGCGGATTTTTGTTCTTCTCGCGTCTGTGGACCTGGGCGGACTGCGTGGCGTGCGAGCCTGTCGCACGGACAGAGCACGCAAGTCGCCAACTCATCGCCATCGCGATGAGTTCCACGGTGTGGGGGTTTTGTTCTCGTGCGTTTACGACCAGTCAAGTTGCCCGGATTCGAGTGACTCTTGAGCCGGTCGGTTCCAACGTTGGAACTTCACTCTGCCCACTCACACATACACAGATCAAACGGGGCGGCGCGAGATGATGGCTGCCGAACCGATGCACAATCCGGTTGGTCGAGCTGGACACCTGTTGGCGCACCAGCGTTGGCGCGCCAACGTGTTCTCGTGGCCATGACAAGCCGAGCAGACAAGCCCCCCTCGACGAGTGTGACAGATCCGTGCTGTTGGCGTCAAGCGTGTATCCGAGGTCGTCGTGGGATCGCGCGAAGCGACCCATCGCGTAAATGTGTTCTTGCAGACGCCAATACTGTAGGATGCCAACAATCGACTGGTGCTCGAGAACCGTTCTGTCGCCAACGCCACGACCGCGCGACTCGCAAGCTCCTGTCACAGCGACCCAATGGGTCCAACGCGGACATGGGGGGCTCGCGCAAACACGTGGTCCCGGATCTTGGTTTAACGCCAACGGACCAACGACAGAGATCCGTTCTGGAACAGAGATCCGTTCCGGACCTCGAGAGGCGGCCGGCGCGTCTCACCTGCGGACGAGGGCATGGCACGCTGACTCCCTCCCGGCGCGCCAACATGCCAACATGCCAACGTTGGCGGTTTTTGGGCCAGACCCGCCAAACCTTTTGGCTGGTCGACACAGTTAGGAACTAGCAGCCAGAACAGGATAAGAACCGTTTCGAGTCAGATCCGCCCTTCCCTCATTTCAATGACATCAGATTCGGTGGCGAATCAATCCCTTGATAACGAATATAACACCTCTCTAAGCAGAACCTCCAAAATTCCCGTTAAATCAGTACAAATGTATTGCGTTTGCGTGATGTCAGCAGTTCGGCGACGCCTTCAAGAAGCACCCGATTTAGTTGGCAGTTTCGAGTAGTTCTCCTCCTTCTTGACTCGAGAAACATTGCCAAAGAGGATTCGGTTGTGTTTGTGCGATCTGCAGGTGTGAAGTGGATGTATCAAATCGAAATTGGCACTGCAATTGTAGCTGTTCATCGATGTAAGCACTTCCTCGACAAAATCAAAAGCAACAGCAAACTCATCTGCGAGTGTTAAACAGATTTGTCCCACTTGTGCTACACTGGCTCAGTTCTCAGTTTGGCGACTTTGTCAATACCAATCAGGCAGCTGTCGCAAATCCGTGCGATCGAATCCACTTGGCCACTCGAAGGTGGCCGGCCATCTTCGCCATGTCTGCAATGAGCTCGCACTTCGCCTGCTCGAGAGGAAAGTGCGAGAGGAGGAACTTGACCACACGCAAGTGACCCCGCCGAGCAGAGGCCTCGAGTGCACCGGGAATGTCGTTCTCAAGTGCGTGCTTCACCAAATACTGCACAACCTCGAGATGGCCATTCAAGGCTGCTGATCGGATAGTCGACGAATGAAATACGAAGCCCATCGCGTGGAGCCATTTTGCCACGTCCAGGTGTCCTTCGGCAGCCGCTTCGTTCATCGTGTCGCCAAAAGACACTGTGTAAAACGGAATTGGCTCATCTGCAGCTAATCGAGCTGCTTCATTGTTCAACATGGCCGCGACGTCTTCTTGCGAGTGCTCGAGGAGCCATTGAGCGATTGTCAAGTGACCATTCACAGCTGCGCGGTGGATAGCAGTCCTCGAGACGTCTGCGTAGTCGTGTTCAACGAGAAATTTTGTAGCTTCCGCGAAGCCCTTGGACGCGGCGATCTCCACAGACTGTGGGTCGTACACGTTCTGGATATCGTGTCCGACTGTTTTTTCGTACCACTTCATGAACTCGATGTGGCCATGTTTGCCAGCGGTTTGAAGCACGGCCATAGACTCGACGAGTAGTCCGCGAGCGTGGGCCCAGGACGCCACAGCGATGCTACCGCCAGCAGCGCTCTGTGCATTGAAGGCAAGCACGCCGCAGTCCGGGTAGTGCGTCTCTAAATAGTCGAGCACTTGTACGTGGCCGCCGATCTTCGCCCTAAGCGTGTACTTGGCCTTGACGTCGAGTAGGTCTCGCACTCGAAGCCAGTCAAGCATTCGAATATCACCGCGACTGAAGGCTTCGATCAAAGCATCATTAACGTTCAGCCATGGCGGGCTTGGGTCATACGCGACAAATTCATATCCGTCTTCGACGCGAATCTGGTGCTGCTCAAAGAGCCAGTCGGCCATGTCGTAGTGACCCTTGATCAGCGCTGTGGTGACTGCATGTGGAGAAAACCAGACGTCCGAAACCTCGCGCAGCCGCTGAAGCAGTGTGAAGTGGCCATACTGCGCTGCGCGGTTCATGGCGCGACAGATCATTCTTTCTTTCTCTTCCAGGTTGGGAATCTCCAGCATCCACTCAACGAGATCGACACGGTTCTCTCGAACTGCGCGAGCTAATGTATCCTGGGTCACGAAGCAACCGCCGAACGCGGAGTCTTGCAACCACTCAAAGAGCTCAACGTCGCCCACTGATGCCGCGATGTCCAGCGCCTCTGGGGCTTCGATAGCTGGTATTCTCTCTGCTAAAAAGCGCAGGATTTCTCGGTTCTTGTGGCGCACAGCGATGTAGGCGACGCTCGTCCAGATCTTCGGCGGCAAGTTCACGGTGAGCGCTCGCTCCAAGAACCCTAGTCCGGTCTTGGCCACGGCCTCGAAGATCGCTGCGGCGCTGTACTCGTCCACATCGACACCGAGCAGAGCGGCGGCGTCGACCCAGAGCGAGAGCAAGCGCGAGCCGCCGCGACGCAGCGCCTCCCCGGGCCCGAGAACCACCAGCGGAAGCAAGTACTCCTGGATCTCGATGAGCAGCTCCGGCTGGCCCAGCAGCGCGGCGTCGCAGGCCCACGCGACGCTCGTGAACACCTCGGGCATGCGGACTCGCTCGTGGTCCAAGCAGCAATAATGAGCCTTGGGTTCAGAGTTCCGTTTATAGAAACGCTAGAATCCGCGAGCAGCTACGTTTCGAAATGGGTACACTTGATCCATTCAATCCCTGTGCTATATGGTATAATACCTCTTTTAACCGATCCATCACCGTTTTCAAAATCCCTTACCTCAGTACTTGAGCGTCTCATTTGGGGCTGTTTCATTCCTTCCGGCAATGGATCCTCCACCGCGCACGAGTCGGCTCGGCGACGCCTCCGCAGCGCGCGCGGACGCCGCCGAGAGCGACAACGCGCAGAACGAGTGGGAAAACGAGCGGCGCGCGCGATTGGCGCTCGAAAAGCAGCCGAATCGAGCGGGAAACGACCGAGAACGCGGCGGTTTGGACGATCGCGCGACGACGCGCGACGACGACGAAGCGAGACGGCTCGTGGCGCTCGAGACGCCGCCCGTGACCGATCCGTTTGCGTGCGTCTGTCGACCACTGAAGCTCAAGAAGATCGGGTGCGTGTGTGTGGGGGATTCTGGCTGGATTCGTCGACGCAGACAGACGTGACTGATGATCTCTCTGTATGTGATCGCCAGGCAGAGCTACGTGCGTTCGCAAAAGGCTTGTGGGAGATGTGTGAGGATGTTGGTAAAGATGGTGATGTTGTGCTGTAGGTTTTGTACGAGAAGCGCGCGGTGGACCGTGGACGTGTGAGGCGCGAGCTCATTCTCGTCGGGCCGCACTGGGTCGGCGTCGTCGTCACGCTCGGCATCGTCATCGGCTGCACGGGGCTCTTTCTCTACCAGCAGTGCTGGACGCTTCCGTGGCACTACACGGCGATCACGCTCGCGTTCTGCTCGCTGACGCTGTACCATCTCTACCACGTCGCGTTCAAAGACCCTGGCATCGTCTTCCCGGCAAAGCCCAAATCCTCAGAGGAGCACGACGCCACCGAGACCAAGGAGACAGCTATTCTGATCCACGAGGAGGAAGACGAAGAAGACGACGGTGAACTCGATGGAAGGACAAACAGAGACGGTTCTGCCGACACGGAAAGCCAAAGGGGACGAGTCCGACCAAGCGTAGCTCGTGGGCAGCTCGATATTGGTCCTCAGTACTCGCGATACAGCCCGCGTCCACGATTCTGCGATGTCTGTGAGGTCTCGCAGGACGCCTACACAGAACATTGCGACGACTGCGGCGTCTGCATTGAAGACTACGACCACCACTGCCCGTGGATGGGCAAGTGTATCGGCAAGAAAAACGCCCATGCATTCAAGATGTTCAATCTCACCTGGGTCTTCTACGTCGTCTTCGTGCTGTTCGCGAGTATCCAGAACGTGGACTGGAGTGACGCCGCTGTGCAGCGACTGCATCGATTGTCTACGGGCGAGTGGGTGCCCATTGATACGACAGAGAAACCTCATTGAATATCCTACGCCAGTGCGTTCGATTGAATATGTACCATTATATTGTGCGTAACGTCGCCGCAAAGTCGGGGTGCTGCTCACTCAATACAGCCCACGAACCATTCGTTTCCATAGCTTCGATGCACTCTCGCAGGGCCTCGGCAGCACGCGAGTTCGGGTCATCCGCACTCGCCAGACGGAGTACGTCCAGCGAGGCCTTGTACGTTACAGTGTTGACAGGATAATCTCGGACGTGTGCGACTTTGAGTAACGTGGCCACGTCGTCGACGAGCGCTGCAGTTGCAGACCGCATCAACGCGTTGTTGATAGTCCACGCGTCGAGATTGATAATGGTCGGATACTTTTCCAGGATGCCGCGGAACGAAAGCTCGGTGGTGCCAACTTTGTACCGCACATTAGCACCCTTGTCTTCTTTGGCCTGCTTCCTGATCGCCTTGAGATGTTTGCTGACGATGTCGAACACGCGCTGCAACGCTCGCTTGCTCAGGGGCTCGCTGGCGCCCAACTGCCAATTGTCTAAAACGTAGAGCATCGTCTCGAGATCGTTGTTGGATTCGCACAGATTCAGTAACTGCGCGTTCAGTACATCGCGTGCCTTCGGATGCTGTACATCGTACAGCATTTCCACTTCACGAATCGGCATCACGTCTTGTTGACTCACGGTATCTCTGACGAGCAGCGCATACAAAACCTGAGAAAACACTTCAGCTCGCAGTGGCGCCTTGGCGACCTCCACAGTCGTTCGCAGCACAGCGAGCGCGACGTCAATATCACCCGATCGGAGGGCCTGGAGAATCGACTGCGAACCCGTGTGCGTACTTCGGTCGATCACAGTCGGAAAGTTATTCATAAGCTGAAGCACCGAGGGGCATTCCTTCAAGGCCGCTGCGAGTTCCTGCTCGCCTCGATCGCGGAATTTGTGGCGAATCTTCGCACGGTATTGAGAAATGCTGGCGAACAGTTTGGAGATCAGAAGCGGCGCCGCTGGGATCTTGTTGTACTCCATCTCATGGAGGAGCTCCATGATCTGCGTGAAGTTGCCGTCATGGATCGCATACAGAAGCAAGGCATTTCGCAGCGACTGCTTGTCTTCATCCTCGTACACGCGGTCGTGGTCCTTGGCCCGAAAGTACAAGTCGGCGATGGCGACGCGCATCTCTTCGTCCTTCGCCATCGCGACGACGTGAGCAAATGAGGCCGCGTCCACTGGGATGGCCCTGGTCTCAGCATCTCGCAGCAGCTCAACAGCGAGATCGACGCGGCTAGCAGAGGCTGCCGTACTGATCGCCAACGAGAGCCGGCGAGGGTCTCGCTCAATCGCTTTTGGGTACTCGTCCATGAGCATCGTGAGCACCTTGAAGATCGCCGAGTCGTCGACGTGCTTGAGCTTGGACTCGGTCTCCTCTTCCTCCAGCTGGCCCTGCAGCGCGACGTCGGGACGGTGCATGAGGAAGTGGAAGAGCGCATGCGAGCTCGAGTAGTTGACGCGGAAGCGCAGTCGCTGCAGCTCGTCGAGGATCCTCGCCACGCGCGCGAGCCAGGGCTCGGCGTCTTCCTGGTCGCTTCGAGGGTCGGCGAACGCGAACGTGCACTCCATGCGCAGCAGAAAGTTGAGCGAGTCCGACTCGTAGAGGTCGAGGCGGTTGCGCTTGGTCGCGAGCTCGTGCTTGCGGAAGTGCTGCTGCATGTGGCGGAAGCGCTTGCTCGGCGGTCCGTGGAGCATGGCCCAGAGCACGTGGCGGTGCATCTGGAGCCGCTCCGACTGGTAGTGGTCCCAGGTCGTCTTGGCCACGTCGTAGAGCTGCACTTGGTCGCGCTCGAGCGCGTCGCCGAACTGCTCAAAGTGCGCGCAGACGGCGGCGAACTGCTGCTCGACGCTCGCCTTCTCCATGACCGCGAGGAAGTGGCGCTCCTTGAGCTTGCTGCGGCGCTGGCGCAGGAACTCGAAGGCCTCGAGCGCCACGGCGTACGACGAGAACGGCGACGCGAGGTGCCGCTCGCACGAGCGGACCGAGTCGAGCTCGGTTTTCTTGGCGGCGCGGCGGCGCGGCGAGTCGTCGCGGATCGCGGCCGTTTGGCTCTGGATCTGCGCGGAAAACGGCCGCGAAGGCTGCGTTGGAAGCGCGAGACGCGCAGCTGCGTGGTGGGAAGAGAGCGCGACGCGCGACGCGCTCGTGGCGCGCGCAAAGGCGGCCGCAAGCGCGCGCCATCGGGGCACAACGCTGGCCATGGGGATGATACGCAATGGTGGCTGGCGGTGGACAAAATGGGAGTATTGGATGGTGTGGACCACATCGAATACATAGCCACGCACGGTTCGTATCGTTGATACGAACCACATGGGTGGTCTGGACCCATTAAGAAACGTTGCATTCGTAACGAATCTAACGTTGCTATATGGGTGGTCGGCGCGTCTCACTGACGGACGACGGTGAGACGTGCCGAGGTCCCGGAACGGATCTCTGTTCCAGAACGGATCTCTGTCGTTGGTCCGTTGGCGTTAAACCAAGATCCGGGGCCACGTGTTTGCGCGAGCCCTCCATGTCCGCGTTGGACCCATTGGGTCGCTGTGACAGGAGCTTGCGAGTCGCGCGGTCGTGGCGTTGGCGACAGAACGGTTCTCGGGCGTCGGATACACGCCAACAGAACCCGATCTGTCCCAGAACACTGTCTCTCTAGAACCGTTCTGTCTCATGCTACTGTCTCTCTATGAGTTTTCGCAGTTGGTTCGTGCGTTGGCAAGCTGACATAATACACACTCAACAGAACTTGCCAACGCTCTTCGAGTGTAATCGAGTGTAATCTCGAGCTATTTTAAATAGCTCGAGATTACAGCACTGACGGGTCAGTCCTGTAAACTTTACGCAGCCGTCAGTGACGCCTGCGCGGTCGAGTGCGTGTCAGATCACTTACGCTGTCGTAGTCCTGCTCTGCTACTGCAGATCGTCCCGGATCCTTCACAGGCAGCTCGCTCTGGCCCAGCAACGCACGGACGCGAGACTCGCGTGGCGACCTGCAGCGTTGGGAGGTGGGACCATATATATAGAAACGGTAGAAACGACGAGGAGCTCCGCATCTATTCACACGTCGCAGAGAGATGAGATCGATTTGAACGAGGGATGTTCTTAACTGACCCGTTGTAGCTGCCCAGTAAGGAAATGATGCGACGGCAGCTCGCCGTCCACGCTCGCCGCGCCGCAGTCTGGCGCCGTCTCTCGTCCGCTTCCGCTGCCTCCGAAGCGCTCGCCGCCAAGAAGAAGAGTCGAAGTCGGTCCGAGCCGAATTTGGTCGAGATTGGCCACGTATTGACGGCGCTACGAGAGTTCCACGCGCGCCACGGACACGCGGTCGTGCCGCCGCGATTCGTCATTCCGGCGTCCTCGGACGACGGTGTGAGCGGCCACTCGAGTGAGAAGCGTGCGTGGCCTCCACAGCTTCATGGTTTGAAGCTCGGCGACGTGTTGAAACGACTGTATCATCTTTCTGGTTCCCAAGAGCTCCACGAGGAGCTACGGTCGGTGGGTCTCCACCCTGACGAGGACGGCTACAAGGCGTTCTACTGGCGTGCAACTACACTGGCGGCGTTAGAGGCCTACAAGAAGCAGTGTGGAGATTTATACATTCCTAGATCGTTCGTTGTGCCGTCGGGGGACGACGCAGAGCACTGGCCGATTGCAACGTGGGGGCTCCGACTCGGCCAGCAGGTCCACACACTTCGCAAGAAAGCGAACGATGACGAGGATTCGATCCCTGAGTACCAGGTTGACGCGCTGCAGTCGATCGATTTTGTATGGGACGTCATGGAGCATCGGTGGGCGACCACGTTTCTTCCGGCGCTTCAAAGGTTCCACGCGGTTTATGGACACGGCAACGTTCCTCAGAAGTTTAGCGTCCCGTCGTCAGCGGAGGATCCGTGTTTTGAGGAGTGGAGTGATCTTGTGCAGTGCCACGGGTACCGACTTGGCGCTATGGTGAATCGAGTACGACGCGGCGACACATTTACGATGCAAGTCGTGCGGTATTTTGATGTCCTCGAAGATCTCGGGTTCACGTTCAGCAGCTTCGATCAAAACTGGAGCGAACGAGTTCTTCCTGCACTAGAGGTCTTCTACAATATCCATGGCCACAGTGACATTGGCGCGCGCTTTGAGATCCCACAGGGAGATATGCGTTGGCCACGCGCGACGTGGGGCATGCGACTGGGCTTTATCGTGCAAAACATCCGCAGCCGCGGCGACTTCTTCCCCCAGATCATGCGCGACGGCGAGCGACTGGATAAAATCGGCTTTGTGTGGAACCGCGCCGAAGTCAAATGGCGCCAAATGGTGTTGCCGGCGCTCGAAACCTTCGTCGCTTTGCACGACCACACCAACATTCCGCGGAGCTTTGTAGTGCCACGAGAATCTCCATGGCCGCGTGATGCCTACGACTTGAGGCTTGGCCGTATTGTAGCGATGCCATCGGCTAGAAGTCGCTTCGCGAGCTTCATTGAGATCGACCGCAAGCGTTTGGAACAGATCGGATTCGATTGGTCAAGTGTAGATGAGACAAACGCCAGTGACTCGGATACCGACAGTGACACTGACGACGAATAAAGCTCTGTCAACCGTTTGTTGAAGTTTGAGTGGTTGTATAACCTCACATTGCCTTGACATTCTCTGCGCTCCCAAACTGGCAGAGAAGACAAAGCAAGCAGAAGCTCTAAAGCGGAGTTTGGAGTGATGGCACAGAAATCACAGGAGCAGCTCCACTCCGCACTGTTTCGGGCAGTGGAAGACAACGATGTCGATGCAATCGAAAAGCTGCTGAAGGCCGGCGCTGATATTGAAAGCCTCAGCCGACGGGTGGGTGGTCCCAAACATTCGTCACATGTATTCACGATTGTCTAGCTCATTGCTCAGGATCTGTGACTGGCGTTTAGGACGGGTGGACGCCGCTGATGCTCGCAGTCGAACAAGATGAGAGCACGGCAAAGTTTCTCATAGCGTCAGGCGCGAACGTCAATGCACGGGGAGAGGTAAACGCGCAAGGCTAACTGTGCGATACTAGTGTTGATGCTATTTCTCGAAGCAAGGAGAGACGGCGCTGCATATCGCAGCAATCCACAAAAAAACTGAAGCAGTGCAGTTGCTCATTGATGCAGGTGCAGACATTGAAGCCGTCGACGACGTTAGTTCCTCATTCATGTCGACCTTTCCTCTGAAACTCCCACGTCGTCTGTACTGACCAGTCAAACATGTCGGCTCTTGACTGGGCATCAGTGAACGGTGATCAGTCAAACATGTCGGCTCTTGACTGGGCATCAGTGAACGGTGATGTCGAGCTCATTTCGGTTCTTTCACGTCGCATGGTTCCCCCAATAAAGGTACGTCGACCCACACTGACAATTCTCAAGTCCTGATACTTCACCTCCAAATCTTTGCACATTGCAGGATCCCTCGCCTTGCCTCCTTAAGGCTTGCTACCACGGAAACGATGAGGTTGTGCGAGTGCTTCTGGAGGCCGGGGCTGATCCATGCAAACGAAATCAGGTTGGCAACGCTTTTTCCGTATGAGTTCGATGTCAATTTGCCCTTCATGATCGTTCCGTGGGCTTAGGACGGACATCCTCCGTTGCATGTGCTGCTTCTCGAAGACGATCTCCCGACATTCAACGTATACAAGTGCGCCTTTTGGCTTTACAAATATGGAGCCAGCATCGAGATTTCCATTGCCGAAATTCTTACCTCCGCTTATGCCAGCCCACAGCGTCGACTCCTTAACCGTTGCATCCAGGAATGGGAACAGCAACGCCGACAGGGAACTCCGTTGATACTGGCGTCTGAAGATGATGTCAAAGACTGGGGGGACGAGATTATGCGTCAGATACATGCGGAATTCGGAATCTAAGCTCTCGACGTGGCACATAGGGAGCTATCCGCTTACTACGGATACATACGCATGCTTGTGGTTGCGGAAATCAATCTTGACGCGTGGGGAAACCTCATCTTCCATTATTTCTTCACCACACTATTTGCTATCATCTCGGCCAATCAGGATGACTTGACAATCTGTCATCCCACGAACACTGATCAATTTTCGGAAAGAGTAGCCGCGTGTGTCTTCTTCGAAGTAGTCATGCAAGCATCAACTCCAGCATCGCACTTTACATCAACGCTATGGTGGTCGATCTAATGATCCAGTGTACACCAGGCAGTTCGTCATGCCCCCGCAATTCTTTTTCACCTCAAAGTTGCTGAAAGGTCCTCATTCGTATCTTCGTGTATCGTAATATGCGGTCACATCTCTCTGCGACGTGTGCATTTTAATTATAAATCAACCCATCACCACGTCAGAATGCTGCAGGTCTTCACGCGAGTCGCGTGCCCGTGTGGCGCCGCGTTGCTTCGCCAGAGTTTGGTCAATTCGACGTGTTTAGAACACTGCGCGCAGTCTCAAAGGCGTGGTGGACCCATGATGCTATCCCATTGCTATCCCATTGGCCCTGGTTGGTACGGCATTGCTGACTGGATGCACGTCGGATGTTGAACACCAAGAAAGTGGTCGGTGCGCCATGAGCAGAGGTAATATTCGTGTCGTCGACTCACCGCGTACACGAGCTCGACTAAAGTATTTAGAACCGCGCTACAGCCACTCCGATGCACCGCGAATTTCACCAATTTGTGCAGCAGGTAAGTGTAGTTGCGAAGGGGCTCCACGCCGTGTGGTATGTGTATTACCCGTCGATCATTTGCAATGCGGCATCGAAGAACTGCTTGGACGAGATACAATACTTACCCAAACACGCCCTCGTAGCAAGATTGGTGTCGGAAGCAGTCTGACAAATAAGAACCAACTGTGGACTCATAACACAGAGACTGCAATTGGTGACCACAATTGGGCTCTAATGTCTCTGTGGTCGGTTCACTGATGAAGCGGCGCGATATGCGTATGCTAGGCATTGTGCGGGCTCCACTTCCAGCCTCGACCAAACTCAGTGATCACAACTAGGTGAGCTGGGAGGAAATGGGGGCGCTATAACAATGAAATCTCATACTTGACGACTCTGCCCCGTCCCATTTTATCGAGGCGTCATTTGAACGCTCGGGTTGTTTCTTACCGATGCCAAGCAATGATAACTTCCGCATAGAGTGAATAGCTTTAAATGCGGATATCAACTCGGGAAGAGCTGTCGGCACCATTCGTGGATGATAACTCTACCCCTGCAAGATTCTGGGAGCACAAAAGAGGGAAACTATGCCATGAAGTTGTGTAGGGTTTTTCATTCGTTCGATTCCACGACGGCACTAGTATGCTTCACAAACTCAGGAAACTTCACAATCACGTCCCCCCAGGTTTTTTTTTTGCCAAAGCTGATCCTGCGATGGGTAAGACAGGCGGAGATTATTGGCGAGCACGACACGAGGGAGAAGGTGCTGGCGCTTCCGTTGTCGGGAGTGGCGTCGAATCATCAGCAGACTCTGATGGTGAAGGAGCAGCAGTTGATGAAGTTGGAGCAGCAGTCGATGGTTCAGGAGCTGGAGGGGGAGATGACGATGATGGGGGCGATGCTGCTTTCTTTTGGTTGTAGCTGACAACCTCGAGGTTTCGCACCGAATAGGGCGTATCTGCGTTGCGAGCACCACTGAGTACGGCTCCACACACCACAAAAATGAACTCCATGTGAGGATACTTACCGGCGGTTGGTCCTGGCTTTCCTGACGACCCCTCCATCTGTAAGTTAATGATCCTGCGTGAAACGAAAAACAAAAAAATACTCGTTGAGAATACGATCCACTAACCAAGGCAAAAATTACGACTCACAGCCAAAGCGCCTTGCCCACGTATCCCTTGCCAACCTGAGTTGTCACCAGCTTTCCGTCCATGTAGAATTTGGTTTGGACATCGGCGCCGTTGATATCACGAAGCTCCGACTTGATCTTATGGAATTTGCCTGGATCCGGGTACGTCACGTCCTTCGCCGAGACTTTCGAGCTCGTGTTGAACGTGTTGAACGAGATCTTCCCTGAACCCTTCCACTCAGCCATGTCGATCTCTGGCGGCCAGCCCACGACGGCCGTGAGCCAGAACGCAGGCCACGTTCCCTTGGTCGTGGTCGCTCGGAACTCGCCTGTGAAGTCGAAGCCACCACCTTTTTGGACCGTGAATTGTTGTTTCGCATGGACGGCACCGGCCAAGTAGTTGATTGGGATCGACTTCCCTCCGTGCTTTGCCGGCTTTAGCCCTGTGACTTTGGTCGCCGTGATGGTGAGCGTCCCATCGGATATCTTCACTTGGCTCTCGTTCATCCGCGCGCCGCCGTTGTGATCGGTGCCCCATGGATAGTGATACTTGAAGATCGCGTCGAACTTGCTCTGCGAATCAAAGCAGTCGGAAGCAATCACGATCTCGCTCGCGTAAAGCACGTTAGCTTGCAGCGAAGCGAGCACGAGGACGAGAAGAGACGACCACATCGTAAGAAAACGGATGGGTCAGATGCCAGCCAAGTTGTCGAGTGAAGCGAGATGTGTTTCGGTCGGCGCTTCCAGCTCCTGTCTCCGACGCAGCGGTGTGCACAGCAAGATAAACGCCCTCTCTCTGGAGCCTCTCAAGATGGGTAATGATGGTACGAATCGAGTCGTTTGCACCTGTCCAATCCAACGAGAAGGACGCGAAGAGCTGAATGGAGAGACCGGATGTTTTGTTTTCTGATGTCGAGATGCAAAGTCTTCAGTGAATCAGGCTCCTTCCCGTAGAGCCAGTTCACCTGACTCTTTTCGAGACGCGAGTGAGGGAAACAGGGTGACCGGAGCTTCAGGAGCGGAGACCTTCAGTGTGGCCCACAGCAACCAAGCTGCTTGGTTTGCGAGAATTCCATGACTTGTGTGAATTGAGGTAATTGATGATCAAAAAAGAGCAGGATTTGAACAGAACCAGTGGATGCGTTGTGTTGCTGGCTGAGTAGTGTACAAAACAAGCGGTGCCATCTGGAGACAGGAAAAAAGCTGGCAAAACGCGTACTATCCACGGAGTCCATCGATTGAACTTGCCCTGTCGACTGAGCCTCAGCAGGGAAGCCTTAGGTTCGGATTCGTAAAAATGTTTGGCCATTATCTTGGTCGACAGCATATACGTGGTGATTGGTCGCGACGGCAATTTCCTGCAGCAGAACGGGATTGTCCATGGCTCCACCCCTACATCTCGACTATGAACCTCTGTCGACGTGGACAGCAAACTGTGATAATTACGCGCTGGGTGGGAGAGATCCTTCCGCGTTGGAGCCCCAGGTGATCCAGGTCTCTCCCGAGCACTGCTAGACGTCATCGTGTAATCAATACCATCCGGTTTAGATCCTATTCGTGAGAACGAAGAAGAAGATGATGACGATAAACTACATTGAGTTCAACTACAGTGTACTATGTGTGAATCCTATGAGAAAACGAAGTATATGCTATGATGGCCGTGTTGTAAGTCTTTGAGATACGAGCCAAAACAACGCAAGAGGGCACATTCGCTAGATGGCTTAGCACATCTGTGGCTTGGAATATTCCCATACTCTCATTGGACTCCTTCAAGTGGGGGTTCAACTGATTTCCATTTGTGAGGACTTCGCGTTCTGCTACTCTAACACACTACGATACATCTAGTTTACATGTGCTATGTAGCGCGCGAAGAACACACAGACCGCATGGTTAAGTAATAGAAAGTTTGAGTGTGGACGCTAAGGCGGTGAGCTGGGAGCTCAGATCTTGATCTTCCTCGGGGGTTTCTTGCAGTGCGTTGGATCGCGTTGATGTGGTCGACGACCAAGCGAATATCGCGCTCGATCAATACGGAGGTAGGAGGTGCATCAATGGATCGGTGTTTTTTGTCGTTGCGGACTGACCATAGAGTGTGGAATATTACGGAGCGGACTCCTTCAAGTGGACCCTTGTAAATGGTCGCATACGAGACTTGGGTGCCAGTCTTTGCGTCCGTTCCAAGATTCGCCGAAGCTTGACTTTGAAGGTGAGGTCTATTGGATCGCACTGTTATGAATCCTATAGCCGGGCCTGACGACCCTGTTTCCTACCGCTGAGAGTCGCGGAGTAGATATCCCGACTGCCATTCTTGGAAGTCGGTCGCGAGCAGCCGGCGCAGTTGCTCGTGGTGAGACCACCGGTTAGTGTGGAGCGCTTGAATGCTTCTCTTCAGATCCATCGCGACGTTCGCCACGTCGTCGGCCATCTTGTTGAAGGCGCGGAGGTGGTGGTGCCACTCGCGGACCTTGAGCTCGTCTGCGAGTCGGCGGGCCACTGCGTAGAGGGGAAGTAGTTGGAAATGCTTGGGCGGTCGATAAAGCCTGAGCTACCGGAGGATCAGGGCGCGGACGCCCACGACTTCGACCATCCATCCGTGGCGTTTGGCTGCCTTCAGCCCTGTGATGAGGCCGAGAGATTCGCCGAGGCATCGGCCACCATTTCCTAGGTGGTTTGTCTGCAAGTCTGCGTACAGTGGAGAAGAGTCGAAGCAGTTCTGGATGGCGCTGCGGTCCGTTACACTTCAGCTGCCCAAGGATGAGTGCATTGTCTCTGGTGACTCTGGTGACCTCCAGTGTTCTTAGGACGAAGGATATCCCGACAGAAGATTGACCATGAGCCGATGGTCCTCAGCCAATCGTTCAGGGATCCGCGCTCCACGATTCTGACTAGTGAACTCGAATGGCTTGGCTGGTTTCTACATCGAAGAACTAATTAGAAAAGTAGAAGCTGCGGGCCACGGAACTAGGTCGTTGTGCAGCACCTTGGAGAGGTCAGAGCAAGCTTGACGGGTCACACGGTGCGTGAGTACAATTACTTATGTTTGGTGCGCGCAGAAAAGAATAAAAGAAAAAGGAGAGTTTTCGAAATCGAAGATTTGGAAGCAAATTTTCCTAAAGTTTAGAGTGGCTGTCGGCAGTAGTCGTACTGGGGCACATGCGCTCCCCACGGCTCATTTTCGTCTTTCCGCGAATAACCCACCACTCCACTTCCTAGGCGGACTCATAGAGTCTCAACCATTCGTTAAGCAGCATCAATGAACTCATGCTGCCCCGCCAACGCCACGTTTGTTGATGAGGAAATCGAAATCCACACCTGAATTTGGCACGTTCAAGTGTGGTTTTCATTTCTTCTTTATTCTATATACCTCTCCATCGCCACGTAACGTGGCAATGGAGAGGTCCCGTCTCAACCAAATCCACGTCACTATCGACCCTAGTTAGTGTCTGGTACGTCCCCATGGGGTCTGTGTGTTCTTCGCGCGCTACATAGCACATGTAAAACTAGATGTATTGTAGTGTGTTAGAGTAGCAGATCAAGAAGTCCCCACAAATGGAAATCAGTTGAACCCCCCTCTGGTACGTCTAGAAAACGTTGAGAATGTAGTGTTGGAGTGGATACAGCTCCAGGTACTGAGATAGTGCATTGAACATTGAGTGCCCATATCTACGGTTACGGATGAATATCTACGGTTACGGATGAATATCTATGGTTACAAATGAATACATCTACACAGCTGGCTACACACGGAGTCACATGCACCGCGGACACCACGTCTACATTACTCGGTCGCTATCGCTATCGCCGTCTCTGTCTCTCTTTTTCTACCTGTGTCTCTGTTTGTGTATCTGTATCGGTATCTGTCTCGGCGGCGACCGAAGTTTACTTGTACACACAGCCCTTGTGGGTGACCTTGGCGAGCCCCGTATGGTATGTCCAGGTGCTGGTTGCGATGCAAGTTTGCAAGTGAGTATATTTTGTCGCCACAAGTTTGGTCCTAGTTCCTACTGCCGCTGGGGTACATGGAAGAGGGCGCCCTCATGGGGACCATGGGGCGTCCTCTGTGGCGAGTTGATGAGTCGCGCCGTGATGATGCTGCTGCTGCCAGGCGCACTCGTGCTGCGGGCAAAATGATGCCGTTCATGATGGTGCTGATCATGATGGTGCTGATCATGATGGTGCTGATCATGATGGTGCTGATCATGATGGTGCTGATCATGATGATGCTGTTCCTGATGATGCTGATCCTGATAATGCTGTTCATGCTGTTGTAGTGTTCATGCTATTGGTTGTTGATGCTGTTGGTTGTTGCTGTTCATGCTGTTGGGAATGGTTGCTACGATAGTGGTTGCTGGCCGAGTGATCGGCTTGAACATGCTGAGTGAAGGTCGACACTCCACAACACCCCCCAAAGTCGATCACTCAAAATCACCGAAATGTATCCATGTTCGTCACAGCTGATTTGTAACCATGGTGTTACAAGTGGGCAATGGCATTTTCAAGTGCGGGTACATCCCGAGCCGTGATGTAGGCGCGCACGAGCACAGGCACATCCGAGTAAATGTCCTGGAGTGGCTCCCACGAGTCTTCGTCGGCTTCAAGGCCACGCCACGCCACCAAAAGCTCCCACTGGCGTGTGGTGTTGTTGCGGCGATGATCGCGGATCTCGCGGACGGCCATGGTGAGCCCCTGGTGGGCGACATGGCGGCGGATCTCTTCTGTCTCGTTGAGACTCGCATCGTGGTAGAACTTGAGACGCGTCGCGTGGACCTCGTAGCGCTCGTTGGTCAATATGTGTTGGATCACGTAAGAGTAAGGGAGCGTCTCAGCGACGCGGAAAGGGCCCACCCAGCGGACCATGAGCTTGTTGCCGTCCAGACGGCTGTCAACGCGTGACCAGAGTACATAGTCTCCGACATGGAAGTTGCTAGTGGTCCCGTGCTTCTTGCTGGCCATCTGTTGGAGGCGGCGCTTCTCCTTGGCGTCCACCGCGTCCCGGTGCCACCCTGCGAGGCTAGCTCGCAGTTTCTCCAGCGCGGGAGCCGCCACCACGACGTCGATCGCGCGTACGCTGAGCTCATCGCTCGCCACAGTCGGGCGGAGGATCGTGTCGAGCGCAATCGCTGCGGACAGGCCCGTGAAGAGCTCGACCGGAGCTCTGCCGGCCAGGCTTGCGACGGGAGCATGATTCAAATTCGCTTGCACTATAGGAAGGATGTAGCGCCAGCTCTTCGTGTCCAGTTGCGCCTCTAGAAGCAGTGCGCGAATCACCTGTAGTATATCGCGGTTGAGACGCTCAACCGTACCATTCAACCATGGGGAGTAGACTGGAGTGAACGCCTGGACCCCCTTTAGCCGCTCACTCAACGTAGCCATGAGGGCGTTTTTAAAATGGCTGCCTTGGTCGGATTGCCATTTCTTGGCTGCCCCGTAACGCTTGTACCAGTCAAGGATGGCTTCTGCAGCGGTGTCACTTGTTGGTGAGTCACAGGGCACCAGTTCACAAAAGTGGGTAAGTTCGTCCTTGAGGGCAAGGAGATATTTTTCGGTGCCGTATGATGGCCCCATGAACAGATAGTCCATGTGGAGCACCTCGTTGCGCTCAGTTGCTGCGTTGTGGTCGCCCCAATGGCGCTGCACGAGCTTCCGGCCCTTAATGTGCTTGCACAGCAAGCACTTCTGGTGGAAGCGACGCACGTGCTGAGTTGCACGGTCTATAGAGTAGTGTTGATTCAGCTGGTTCAACATGATGTCCTCGCCGCGGTGGCCTTGGACACCGCAGTGTGCGACGATCAGAATGCGTTGGAGTAGCTCGTTGTCTGTCGTAGGGATCCACAACTTGCCGTCAACTAGAATCATTTCGCCCTCTCGTGCATAATCGGTACCATCCAGGTACCTGAGGTGTAGTTGCTGTGCGGCGGTCACGGCGGCCACGGTTGGCCACTCAAACGTGTCGTCCTGGAGTGGTCTGAGCTCAGAGACGTGGCCCTGCGCCCGGGTACGAACCACCCGCACCGCTACCTCACGCTCGTGCTCGTGCTCGCGTTCGGCACGGGGTCCCCACCTGGACACCATGTCCGCCCATACGTTGTCACTACCCCGAATGTGCTCGATCTCATACTTGAGGCCCACCAGTTTGAACGACCACCTCTGTAGCTTTCCTCGTACGTGTTGCTTCATCTCTGTGTCGTTGTCAAATACTTTGATCAAATTAGCGTGGTCGCAGAACATGCGAAAACCGTTCGGTCGTTGGAGCAAATATTCGAGATCACCGCATGCGCGCACTATTGGGTAGGCCTCTTTCTCGATAACAGACCAGTTCACTTGCGCGCCACGGAAACATCCGCCTTTGCAGATTAACAGCTCGTGCTTTTGTTGCACAACGGGCTCACTCGCGTCCCACTGACGGACTTGAGTCACTATGGCAGCCCATCCTAGATCCGAGGCGTCTGTGAAAAGACAGACCTCCGCGTCTGCATGGGGAAACACTAGCTCGTTCGGGCTCGCCAGCACGCGTTTAGCGTTCTCATAGGAATCAATCTCTTCATCGGACCAGGATAGTGTCACCTTCTTAGCCTCCCGTGCCTTCTTACTGTGGTTCTTGAGCGACAGGTCAAGTTTGTGCTGGAGTGGCTCGAAGATGCGAGCGTAGTCGACGACAGACTCACGCATCCACCCAGCAGCACACAGGAAGTACTGCAATTCACCAGCGTTCGCCGGCAGTGGCAGACTGGTCAGTGCCTTGACGCGGTCGGGGTCTTGCTGCATGCCATCGCCACTAATCACACGTCCGCACCAGGTCACACTCTTCGCATAAACCGTGCTCTTCGGTGCGCTCAACCTCAGGTTGTATCGACGGAGTTTCAAAAAGAATGCGCGTAGGTTGTCAAGGTAATCCTCATCACTCGATCCGTATACTACGACGTCATCAATCCAGATGATCACGCTGTGATAGAGTTCGTCCGCGAACACCGTCTGCATCTGGCTCTGGAAATGGAGCGGTGAGTCCATCGCGCCTTGCGGCACTCTTAATGGAGTGTAGACGCCGTCATCGGTCATAAAACTGAATTGCTCCTGGCAGCTAGGGTCCAAAGGGAACTGCCAAAAGCCTTTGAAGAGATCGAACTTTCCCAGCGCCTTGGCTCCCCGAACACGGTCCTTCGCTTTCGCAAGGTCAGGCATGGTGCCAGCTATCGGTACGGTCATAGCATTCACCGGTCGATAGTCGTTGACGATCCTGAAGTCGTTCTCTGATCCGCTCTTCTTCACCAATATAGTTGCTGACGCCCACTTGCTGTGATTATTCTTCTTGATCATGCCAAACCGCTCTAGGTCCTCAACATATTTCCGCATGAATTCGCTCTGCGCCTCAGGATAGCGCCTCTGGCGGCACCTATGCGGTGGGGCGTCCTCCTTGAACGTCACACGGAGTGAATCAACGTCAGCCGCAGCGTCAGGGCCCAAGCGAACTCGGAAGATGTCACTAAACGACCACAGGAGAGTCTTCAGTCGCGGTAGGAGCCGCGGCGGAAATCCGTTGTTGATGGCGTCATTCAACATACCGTGCATCAGGGCTTCGATCTCGCCTTCGCGGTCCTCACCAATGATGACGCCATCAGGGATGTCGTCGCCATCGTCAGCTTGGCGACGGGCCAATTGCTCGAACATGCCATCAACATCGATGCCAAGGCTTTCCAGGGTCGGCCTGCCCATTAAGAAGGAGTCATCGTTGCCCTCGAGCACAAGGCAGGAGACGCGGCGGACGTTTACGTTGCCTGCCGGGGTCCCGATCTTCAGATCCACCTCACACTTATGTGTGCACAGGTCTCGCTTCCCTCCCGCTGTCTCTATGGTCACAGGCTCATCAAGCTTCTTGTAAGTTGGCAGGATATCTAAATCGCGCATCTCGTTCACTGCCTGCCGGGGAATCAAGTTGCACTCGGCGCCGGTGTCAGCGACAAAGGGAAGTTCGAACACGTCATTAATGATGACCATGCTGCGGCCCGGCTCACTGCCGGCCACTCGCAGGGTCTTGACCTGGACGTGGCGGGCAGCCTTGACCTTTCTCATAGCAGCAGTCGCTGCCTTCTTGTCTTCTTCGGACGCGGTCGGGCAATCACGAAGCCAGTGGTCACCTTTACAGTGCCAACACCCAGTGCGCGGCGCACGAGAAGCTTCTGTGAGAAAAGGGACGGTGCGCGGCGGTTGTGGTGTCGGCAGAGTAGCAGCGCCAGCGGGAGCCGCAGCACGCGGCGCACTTCGCCTCGACTCGACTTGGCGCCTCCCATTCGCCTCGGCGCTCATAACGTGGTAGTTCTGCTGCTCCCTGGCTCGCTCGAGCACCAGGTCGAACAGCGCAAGGTCGCTCGTCTTCGCAGCGCGGTGCTGGAATGCGACCAGGCGTTGGACCTCGGTTCTCAAGGCAGGCGGCTCTAGGTTGGCCGTCAAGATGCGGCAGCGGTCCTTCATCTTGTTCTTGTAGTCATCAGCAGTCGAGCTCGTAGTACCTAGTAGGTCCTTGAGACCCTTCTCCTCGATAATGCGATCGAAGTCACCGAAGTAGTTAACCAACCGTGCTTCAACGTCAGCCATGGACATGTTCATCTTCAGATGGCGACGGAACAGGTCGTCGATGTCCGGTACGTGGCGGTTCTGCAGCTCGTTACATCGCTGCTTGATCTTATTCATGATTTCCTCATCCGTCGCCAGCTCCTCATCCACTCGGAGGATATACTTGAAGAGCTGGTCGAGAAGGCGAGTCTCGATTGACGAGCGCACGCTCGCCATCACGGCCTCGACGGCCTCGTTAGTGACGGCGCATCGCTCCACGATCCGGCGATCATACTGTAGGCGATCACGGTGCCACTGCACCAGACTTGGTTGGTCCCACGAGGTCAAGCGAGGGGCCTTGGTGAACTCGAACACAGGCGGCATTCATTTCGACGTCGCCGTCCTTGTCGACACGGCCAGGCGGCATCGCGCGGGCGAGGGTTGCTTCCACTTGCGAGATTAGTTTTGCTTGCTGGATTGCTTGCTAACTGGCGTAAGCCAAAGAATTCTTTATGGTATGTCCAGGTGCTGGTTGCGATGCAAGTTTGCAAGTGAGTATATTTTGTCGCCACAAGTTTGGTCCTAGTTCCTACTGCCGCTGGGGTACATGGAAGAGGGCGCCCTCATGGGGACCATGGGGCGTCCTCTGTGGCGAGTTGATGAGTCGCGCCGTGATGATGCTGCTGCTGCCAGGCGCACTCGTGCTGCGGGCAAAATGATGCCGTTCATGATGGTGCTGATCATGATGGTGCTGATCATGATGGTGCTGATCATGATGGTGCTGATCATGATGATGCTGTTCCTGATGATGCTGATCCTGATAATGCTGTTCATGCTGTTGTAGTGTTCATGCTATTGGTTGTTGATGCTGTTGGTTGTTGCTGTTCATGCTGTTGGGAATGGTTGCTACGATAGTGGTTGCTGGCCGAGTGATCGGCTTGAACATGCTGAGTGAAGGTCGACACTCCACACCCCGAGACGTCGTAGCCCTTGGCCTTGGCGAGCGCGACGAGCTTGGCTTCGACGGCGGGTGTGACCGAGGTCTGCTTGCTGACGATGCGCAGCGCCATGCCCGTGGGCGGTAGGCAGCCGCCGGCCGTCTTGGTCGTGGGCGGGCCGCCCGTGGCCGTGATGACCCAGTCGTAGGTCTCGCCCGTGAACTGCGTGGTGGCCAAGGCCGAGGTCATGGCGGCGAGCAGGTCCTTGAACGAGCCGGCCTCGATGATCCAGTAGGGGATGTTGGCGGTGCCGAGCGAGAGCAGCGCCTGCGCGGGCTTGGTCTTGTCCGGGATCTTGCCGTTGAGCGCGAGCGTGGTGCGCGGTCCGGTGGCGTTGCCGGCGTTGCTGCCGATGACGACGCGCGGCGAGACGGTCTTGTCGGCGGCGTTGACCGTGTGCGAGAGCACGCCGAAGTCACAGAAGACGGGCGCCGGGTTGCCGACGGTGACCATTTGGAGCGTGTATCCGGTGGCGTCGAAGTAGACGCTGGGGTTGAGGTTGGCCTTGGTGGCGAAGTTGGGTGGCGGGCAGGTCTGCGCGTGGGCGACGTCGAGTGTGTGCGCGGCGGCGAGGAGGGCGATGGTGGCGGTGGTGGCGAGGGTGGGCGTGGCGAGTCGCATGGTTTCTTGTTGGAAGTGGTGGTGGTGGTGGTGGTGGTGGTGTTGGAGGTGGAGGTGGTTGGCTGGCTGGCTGGCTGGCTGGTTGTCTGGCTGGCTGGTGGTAGTTGGCTAGTTCGGGAGTTGGTCTGCTTGCCGACTGCCTAGGAAATGTTGGAATGAGTGAGGGATGGGACGTCCAGCGCTATGGGCCGTCCTGGGCACGACAGTTGTCTCGGCGAGCCGCATCGGACGCGGCATCGGGAGCGGCACTAGCCTGTCGTGGGTCGTGTTCAAGTTCGACGTTGAAGGCAGTCCAGAGTAGTTCCCTCCGTACCTTCCGTATCCTCCGAGCGACTAGAATCTGCTGTTGGCTGTTGGTGCCAGGGCGTATTCGTTGAGTCCGATGTACCGCTTACCTGGGTGAGCGAGGGTGGGCCCTGTGTGCTGTGGCCGAGGCTGGAGGTGGGAAGGTGGGAATGGTGCGTCGGCCGTTCCATCCTAATATCCCATGGAGTTCCATGTAACCCATTGGGTTTGTGGTGGTCTTTGATAGACAACTTCGGTAGGCCGTTTGACAAACGATGGGGTGTTGTTGGATTGGAAGAACGAATGATTCGCATCTGCGCCGTCCTCCGATTGATCGTGTGTGCTTGGACGGAGTGAACGGAGCGGCTGTTCCACATTCTTCTGTACGAATTTGTTTACGAAGCCAACTTGTGTACTTCCGGTGTCATAAGAAGACGGTCCGGTCCACATGCGAAAGGCAACACACAATACCGAACAAGCCTCGGGGAGCGGCCATCCAGCCGTCGAGACAGCCCAGTCGGCCAGAGAGCCCAGTCGGCCAGAGAGCCCAGTCGGTCAGAGAGCCCAGTCGGCCGTCTCCGAGCGATCCTGGTTTCCAACTGGTCTCGGTGCGCTCGGGACAGTCTCGTGAAGTTGGACAGGAACTTGATCCGGTTAACTTCAGCGCGGTCCAACCACCAGTTTACTGCGCCGTATGTCTACGGAGTTTCCTTTTTCTTGCATTTGTGGTGGTGACGGGTGCAACGATGGAATGGAACGGAATGGAACCAATCTCCTTCGATTATCCGCTCGGTCTCCGTTCAATACGCAAACCCATCTGCACACCACACCTCCATCCAACCACACACACACACACACACACACACACACACACACACACACACACACACACACACACACACACACACACACACACACACACACACACACACACACACACACACACACACACACACACACACACACACACACACACACACACACACACACACACACACACACACACACACACACGATCAATCGGAGGACGGAGTGGAGCGAATCTTTCTTTCTTACAGTCCATCAACACCATGTCGTTTGTCAAACGACCTGGCTATGTGCACCACAAACAAAGTGGGTTACTGTGCGTGGAACTCCATGGGTTATTTTCGTGGAACGGCCGACGCACCATTCCCACCTTCCCACCTCCGGCCTCGGCCACAGCACACAGGGCCCACCCACACTCACCCAGGTAAGCGGTACATCGGACTCAACGAATACGCCCTGGCACCAACAGCCAACAGCAGATTCTAGTCGCTCGGAGGATACGGAGGGTACGGAGGGTATGGAGAGAACTACTCTGGACTGCCTTCAACGTCGACCTTCAACGACGACGCACGACAGGGTACCCCCGCTCCCGATGCCGCTCCCGATGCGGCTCACCGAGACAAATGTCGTGCCCAAAGCGGCCCACCAGCGCTGGACGTCCCATCCCTCACTCATTCCAACATTTCCTAGGCAGTCGGCAAGCAGACCAACTCCCTTACTAGCCAACTACCACCAGACAGCCAGACAACCAGCCAGCCAGCCAACACCTCCTCCACCACCAACACCACCAACACCACATCCAACAAGAAACCATGCGACTCGCCACGCCCACCCTCGCCACCACCGCCACCATCGCCCTCCTCGCCGCCGCGCACACACTCGACGTCGCCCACGCGCAGACCTGCCCGCCACCCAACTTCGCCACCAAGGCCAACCTCAACCCCAGCGTCTACTTCGACGCCACCGGATACACGCTCCAAATGGTCACCGTCGGCAACCCGGCGCCCGTCTTCTGTGACTTCGGCGTGCTCTCGCACACGGTCAACGCCGCCGACAAGACCGTCTCGCCGCGCGTCGTCATCGGCAGCAACGCCGGCAACGCCACCGGACCGCGCACCACGCTCGCGCTCAACGGCAAGATCCCGGACAAGACCAAGCCCGCGCAGGCGCTGCTCTCGCTCGGCACCGCCAACATCCCCTACTGGATCATCGAGGCCGGCTCGTTCAAGGACCTGCTCGCCGCCATGACCTCGGCCTTGGCCACCACGCAGTTCACGGGCGAGACCTACGACTGGGTCATCACGGCCACGGGCGGCCCGCCCACGACCAAGACGGCCGGCGGCTGCCTACCGCCCACGGGCATGGCGCTGCGCATCGTCAGCAAGCAGACCTCGGTCACACCCGCCGTCGAAGCCAAGCTCGTCGCGCTCGCCAAGGCCAAGGGCTACGACGTCTCGGGGCTCGCCAAGGTCACCCACAAGGGCTGTGTGTACAAGTAAACTTCGGTCGCCGCCGAGACAGATACCGATACAGATACACAAACAGAGACACAGGTAGAAAAAGAGAGACATAGATGGCGATAGCGATAGCGACCGAGTAGTATAGATGTGGTGTCCTCGGTACATGTGACTTGGTGCGTAGTCAATTTGAGGGTCAGGTCGGCGTCTTTTCTATGTGCAGGGCGTGACCTGTGGGTCCACGGTCACTTGATGGTCAGGCGTAGAAACGTACTAATTTATTGGGTGAGCCAATGACAAATCGTTCGCAAAGTGCGTTAGGTTTTTAGTTAAGATCATCTTGGTTGAGGAGTCTCATCACTGTCGTGAATTTCGTGGGCGGAAAGCCTGCGCATGTCGTCAGGTGCAGATGCTCCCATGAGACCCTTTCGATCGTTCTCCAGCGACGGATGGGACGCATCAAAAGACTATTGGCGGCATGGTGTTAGAGATTGCGATCAGATCGATCTCGTTTTTTTATCGCGGTGATAGCCTTTCCAGCAGCGTATGACGCCCCACCAATGCATCACGCGGACACGCGGAGTAAGTTTTGAGTAGGTTTACGATCCCAGGCGCCAGAGGGCAAGCCTTGAAATCTTGGAGGCGGCAGGTCGACGGACTTGGCCACCGGTATCCGACGTGAGGGGAGAGATCAAGTTCCGAGAAGGCGCTAGGGCAGAGAACTAGCTGCGCTCCTCACATTGCTGCATAGTCGGGTTATTGTTGCCCAATACCAGAGCCGGAGCCGGCGCTGGCTCTGGAGCAGGAGTGCCCAACGCCCGTGGTGCCGGTCTGTCACTAAAGGCGCAGTCAAACTGGCGGTGAAGGCGCGCTCGGGATCTCGCCGACACTCCGTTGAAGCCGGAGTTCCGAATTTGCCGGCTGGTGCGCAAGTGACTATCCACCCGACCAGCGACCAAGCTCAAGTCTTCGTTCCCCCCGTTCGGAAGCTCAAGCCACGAGCGAAGACCCCCTGCATCCATGGGGACGCCTCCGCCCACCCCCGTGGACACAGGCCCACCGCCTGAACGTGGTGAAGGATCTGCGTCGCCAAAGGTTCCCGACGACCTCGCATCCTCCACCCCGCCCCCAACGCCCCCGCCGACTCTAAGCGATGAGCCCACCAGTCAGGCATCGATTGAGCCATCCTCTCCAAGCCTCGACCCTTCGGACCCACCCACCGCCAGTGCCAACCCCATCGACTCTTTGACGATCATGTCGGACTTGGTTGAACCGGTGCTGACCAACGCAGCGACCCCCCTCTCGAAAGTCTTCGAGGAAGATGGAGACGCTGTGGGCAAGACGCACGATTCGCCCAAAGCACCGTTCACAAGCGCGCTCCAGGCCGCTGCAGCAACAGCGCACCTCGAGTCCCCCCGCAGTCGCCCTCGGCACGACCGCAAGCGGCGCCATCGCACTCCCGGCCAGCCCCTCCGCGACCGACGGGTGCACGGCGCAGTCAACAACCACGACAACCCCAACCGCGACCGCCTCGTCAGCAGATCAGCAAACCCACGTCGTCCAACGACAACGGAGTCTGGTCCAAAAACGGGGCAGCCCGACTGCGCTCCCTTCTGAGCGGCGCGGCATCTGCACCTTCTAGTTCCATCGACGCTGGCCAACGAGCGCCCCCGCCTGATCCGACTCTTTTGGAGGACTTGGAGTGTGTGATGAAACCTGCGAGCCTCCGCGAAGATGGTGACCAACGCCGAATGACCAAGCAAGAAGCGGCGGTCTTATACAAGATTCTGGCGAAGCTCCTTGATGTGGCGAAGCTCCCTCAGTTCCTGCTTGAAACGCATTCGAGCGCGGAACGTGACGTCCTCGAAGATTTCCATCGAGACCATCTCGGGTGGCTTCTTTACCTCCTCCTTCCCCCAGGCATCAAGATCCCTGAATTCAACGCCAAGTACACCCGTATTCACATGCTCCTCCTGGCATGTGGAGACGACCCTGCTGCCAAGGCCGTCATTGAGCATCTGTGTCTCGACGTGTACTCGATCCGCTGCGAAGCTAAGTTTGGCATCGCCGTGTTCCGGTTCGTCAGGCGAGAAGTTCTTGACTTCTGGGCAGGCCGCGTATTAAAGCTCGGACGCGGTACGGTCACGCTGCAGGCGACCGACTCCCTCGCGACGGCGGTGCCTCGAGCAGGCAAGGATGAAGCTGCTCGCGGGCTCCTTTACCATGTTTTCCTGCGAGGGGACACCACGATCCGGCATGCTGAGCTGCGAGCTATCGTTACGGCGGTGGCGCACACCACAGCGTGCCATGTTGAATATGTCGAGTCGATCGGTATCCGGGACCTCTCTGGCCCGCGCTGGAAGGTCTCTTTCAACCAAATCACGTGCCCGAAAGCTTTCGAAGGAGTGCGCAGACTTTTGGTTCAGCTGAATGGTCGCAACCTTATCTACGAGGTTCATCACCCGAGGACTTCGAACAGGGTCCCGTGTGATAAATGCCTGAGTGTCCGCCACCCCACGAAGGATTGCAAGAACACTCGCGTTAGCGAGTCTCTTGTTCGTCACACCCGAGAGGTGACCGTCACGACAGGACCAGGCCTCCCCAAGTGGACGGCGACTTCGTCGCTTCAGCACTGCAACGAGCAGCTCGCCCACCTGAGGCGAGTTGCGGCCCCGGCTCTCGAAGCTAGTTTCAAGGCTGAGGATGAAGACCGCCATGCGAAAACTCGACGCCAGGCCAAGCTTGCCGCTGACGCGGCTGCTCGTGAGGCAGCGGCAGAAGCGCGATTGCAGCAAGCTGCCAAGGACCATCTTGTCCAAGACACTCTCCGACGAGAAAAGGAGCGCGCCCGTGCGGCCCACAAGAAAGTGACGGCGCAGCTGCGCGCCCTCCACAAGCGCATCGAGGATCTTCGACTGCACCAAGGCGCCGAGGCGCCCTCGACCGCCGTTGCTTTGACGTCGACCAGCCCAACGGAGGCTCACCGCACGGCTCCCACGAGTTCCCCGCTGGACTCATCTGAAGGAGCGGACACGGGTTCTGCGGCCCCGCTACCTCCCTCGGAACTGCCTGGCTCGCAGGCACCACCTGCTCAGCCGCCCAAGCCACCGTCGGATACAGCAATCAAGGAGTGTCCTGTGCCCTCGGCTGTACTGACGAAGCCTGACCCGGGGCCTAACCAATCTGAGTCATCGGAATCGTCGCCTTCCTTCCAGCTCCTCCAGGTTGTGCCAGCGCGCCCGAGACCAGGCAAGCGCGCAGCGCCGGCTTCTCCTCCGAGAGTGGACGGTTCCTATCACATGGCCAAATGGCAGCAGCTCGGCGACGTCGACGCCAACTACGTTGATACCGACTCCCTACCCGTCGCTGCCGAGAAATTAGAGGAACCGGTGGACGATACCCGCCGGCAACCCAAGCAGCTGGGTTTGCTCGCATTCTATGCTCCCCAGTCCAGAGCTGAGGCCCATGCACAACTCGAGCGTGACCTGCAGGCACGCCCAGTGCCCCAACCTGCTGAGCTGGCGGAGGAGTACCCCAGCCCCCGTCTCGATGCTCTGCTTGATGAACTACGTTCGCCGTCCACGGTCGCGACGTTGCTCGCAGCACTTGGTGCCAGGAGTGTGAATGTCCCAGGAACTGGAGGCTGTCTGTACTTCGCGATTCACGGCTGCCGTACTCGTCGGGTAAGGGGAGATGTGATGAGGACGCTGCCCTCGCACGTGAAGGAGAGCTCCTTTTACAAGACCAACGTATGTGCGGCCTACCTCGAATACCTTGAACACATGGCGTCGGATGGAACCCTGGCTCTGGCGGACCTCAATCGGCGATACTATGGACTAGGTCCACCGGCAGATCGTACCGCGGCTCTCAAAGCCATCAAGGCCTTTATCGCTGGGATTCAATCCGCCGACATCTGTAAGATGACTCTCCAACAGTGGGGAGGCGATGAAGAACTCTTCGCGTTGGTGTGGTATGTTCGCGAGCCGGTCTTCGTCATTACGGAAACCAAGGATCTGTCGACTTCTGTCCGGATCCTACGATTGGTCCGACCTGACCCGTCTGGCCCGGAACACATCCACGAACAGGTTCCTGACGCGTCCGAGGCGTACGCGATCCTACGAACTTTGCTCCGCCATCGAATGATTCCCACCGTGTTGCTACATGTGACGTTGCCCTCCGGCCAGGGTCATTTCAAGTCGATCCGCTTGAACGAGCGTATCTACAGCGAGTGGCACAAAGGAGACCCCGACGGCACTCGTGGACTGATGAGAGAGCGACTCCAAGCCGCCTTGACGTCACTAGGGTGGTATGCACCGCCGATGGATGCCACGGGCATCCCGCTGCATGCAGTCGGGCCAGTATATCGGGACTCGCGCAGCGACTCGACGTACTCGCCCTCTGACCCACCAACCCCAAGCCATTCGGAACAAGAGCCCATGCCGTATGTGGCTCCTCATACTCTCTTTGAGCTCTACAGGTGCCTCAACCCCCGCAGACGCCGGCGCAGTGCGCTGGCTGCGGCGTGGGAACAAGCTGAGTATCACAATCTGGTCGCCTATCGAGACTGGGACTCTGCTCAAGCGGACCCGGCAACGCGCTCTGAGGCGGACACGGTTGAAGCGGGCTGTCAATACTGGAGCAGATCGCCAGACTCGCTCCTGGCCCCCCTCCTCCGTGCTTTGCCCTACCCTGAAGTAGCCATGGCGTTGATGTCGCCGGTCACGCTCTCTCGACTCGGGTCAGAACTCCTCCACCGCAACGGCTGCCCAGCGACTCCAAGCTTCCTCCGCGGTGACTCACAGGACCAAGTTGACCGTGAGTGGGCCCGGCTGGCGGCAGTCGCCACCGTCGTCAGCACCGTGATGACTCGGCGCCGATCCGTTGGCTCCTCGATCACCCGTCCGACGCTCGTGAGGCCCTGCATGCCTTGCGACTGCACGACTGGAGCATGGTTGCACGCGTTGTTCAAGCCTGCAACCAAGCAGAACTGTCCCGCGCTCCTGCACAGCCGCAGGAGCGCGGCGGGCAGTTATAACCCACCGGTGTCAGGCCGCCGCGCGAGATGTGTCACTCGCTGCGGTTGGCCATGTGGACGGGGCGTCGACGCCCCTCCACAACTCTGACACTGGCAGGTGGCAGACTCGTGAAGCCCTCACTCCCGTCACGACCCTTGACCGACCTCGGACCTCCCGACGCAGCTATGATCGTCAACGGGACCCAAGGCCGGCCACCCACCTGCACCTCCTCACCCAGAACGCCCAAGGCATGGCCAAGGACATCCAGTCACTCAGCTCATGGTTGGACGCCTTCCGACGAAGACGCTCCGGGCTTTCCCTAGATGTTGTGCTTCTGCAAGAGACTCGTGCTGTTCCCAAATGGAGCCGGATGCTTGAGCACCTCTGGCTTCGATCTTGGGGGTACTCTCCCCATCAGACGGAGTTGGTGATGTCGTATTGGCCACCGGTTTCCACGGCAGCGGCGGGCGTAGCACTCCTTCTCTCTCTCTCTCTCTCTCTCTCTCTCTCTCCCCCCCCCCCCCCCCCCCCCCCCCTCACTCTGCTCTGCAAAATGTCTCCCCGTGGAGACAGGACTCCTGGTCCGCGCACTTTGTCGCTGTCACCGGCACTGTCGCCGGCGAGACAGTCACTATCGTCAACGTCTATGGGCCAGTCCATCGACCCACACGAGAAGCCTTTTTTTTCGATCTTGCCAATGGACAGGCCCCACCTGGTCTTGTGCTTCTGGGTGGAGATTTCAACTGCACACTGGACCTGGAACTTGACCGAAGCCACTTGGTAGCCTCATCGCATTTCTCGCCGGCTCTCGTCGCCCTCCTCTAAGCTTGGAATGTTGTGGACACGGTCGCTCCTGATATGCTCAACGCCACGTCCTCAACTGATGTGCGCCGATTCCACTCCGAGTACCACACTTACTCGTATTGCGTCTCAGATGGTGGATTGGCGTCGGCCCGGCTGGATCGTTGGTATATCTCGGCTCCTCACCTTCCTCGAGTGCATCAGGTAACCACCGAAGCCCCGTATCAACGGTCTGACCATGACTCTGTTCGTCTCCAGATTAGTCCATCGCTGGAAGGCCCACGCTCCATGGGTCGTCGCCAACAGAGTCTACGGTTTCCCCTGCCCACCTGCGCAGCTACAAAGGTCCATGAGGTCGGAGATGCTCTACTGAGAGAGCGTGGGCGATTACTCGCGCGATTACCGGCCCCGGATGCAGCAGTCGGTTGAGACCAGCTCAAAGTTGAGATCCGACGCTCCAGTTTGCGGGAACGCAAAAACTGCCTGGCATCGGCGGCCCAAGCTCACCGTGACAAGATGAAAAAGCTTAGTCGGGCCCTGCGGGACATTGTTTTCTCACGAAAGATCGTCGGCCTCCCAGCAGATGCCACTGTCCCGGACATCACACGAGGGATGTCTGCTCTTTCACTTGACCCGGCACGACGGTTCCAGTCTATTCGTCGAAAGCTCATTGCTATCCAGGCCAACGGGACGGCGAGACGGCAGCTCCAGCGGATGGCATCGCACTCCGGCATCATGGCTGAGTCGGCCTCGTCGCTCTTCCGAAGAATCAGCCCTCGTCTGGGCCGCAAGTAAACAGCGCGACTACCACCAGTGGACGGCCCACCTCAAGGCCCGGCCGATCGTGTCGCTGGAGACTGGACTCCGATCACCCAGCGCCCCCCCTGCGATCTTTACCTGCAGGATCTCTTCTTCGCGAGCTTGCCGCCACGACGACCCGAGCCCCTACTCGCGGACATGGACGTGGATATCACGGAGGAGGAAGTCGCGGCTGCCATCCGCTCCTGCCCCCGCGGGAAAGCGTGCGGTCCCGACGGCTTGCCCAACGACTGGTACCGAGCGCATGCGGACGAACTCACTATTGTTCTGGCGCCTCTTTTCTCGCTGTGGTACCGTAGCGGTATGCTACCTACCAGCTTCAAGTCAGCGTCTATCTTTTGCATTCCAAAAACGACGACCCCGACCAGCGGCCTTGACTTCCGTCCAATTGCTCTACTGAACACGGATTACATGATCTATGCCAAGGTCCTTCTCAATCGGATTCGCCGCCACGTTCCCCGGCTTGTCTCGACGACCCAGCACGGGTTTGTTCTCGGCCGCCAAGTGCATGACGCCATTGATATCTGGGCAGCACTGCAGAAGCGGGCACAAGACGGCGAGCTGGAACCGTCAGCACTCGCGGTCCTACTCGATTTCGCGAAAGCTTATGATACTTTGGACCGGCGGTTTCTAAGGCTGGCACTCACTCGACATGGGTTCTCTCCTCAGCTCATCCAGGCCGTCCACGCTATGCATCTTGGCACAACTGCGTCGTACCTGGCTGCTCTGACGTGTCTGCTGATATCGCCATCACGACTGGGATCCGGCAGGGCTGCCCACTAGCCCCTACGCTGTTTGTTCTGGCTGTTGACACCCTCTACGAACTCGTTATGAGCTCGCCACGATTGCCAGGTCTCAAGCTAGCTGACGGTGCCCACGTGTCCATTGTGGGCTTTGCGGATGACACCACGGTTTATCTACGGTCGCCTGAGGAAACTTGCGCTCTACACGACCTCCTCCAGCGCTTTGCATCCGTCTCTGGTCTTCACGTGAACGTCAAGAAAAGCGTCGCGGTCTGTCTCGACCCAGACCACGTTCCCAGAGCCACACGACTTTCGGTCTTCCCGGTCGCGTCAGCCTCTCAGCTTAATCGGTATTTAGGCGGGCAAATTTCTACCCTTCCCAACCTCGACGCCATCTGGGATCTGACGCTACAGCAGCTCCAGGCAAAGCTCCATCTCGCCTCGATCAAGACGACGGACCTGCTGCAGCGCGTGCAAGTCTGTCAAGCTATGATACTCCCGAAGATCCTCTTCGTTACCCGGCACAGCTGGCCCACCGCCAAACAAGTGCACAAGCTTCAGCTGCTCGTGGATAACTACGCGTGGGGAGGTAGCTTATCAGTCCGCACGCGCGCCCGCCGCGCGTGGGTCAGTCGGAATGTCGCCCACGCACCGCGTGCAACGGGTGGTCTCCAGATTCCTTCCGTCCGAGATGAACCTCTCCTCCTCGCGGCCACTACACTTCAACGCTGGGCGTCCGCCTCCAGTACTCTAGCTGCGGCGGTAGGACGCTTATTGGCCGCGGCAGCAATCAAGGGCACCGAGTCGACGATCTCGCCGGGACGTGGCCCGGTTACGCCTCCGCGGCTCTGTGCCACCTTAGCCATGTCTGGGCTCACTGTCCTCCGAGCAGCGTCCTGCCGGCAACGCTCGCCAGATGAGATGGCTGCGCTAACCCAGGTTGTTAATAAGGCCGGGCGTGCGAAGCTCCAGGATGGCACCTGGGTCGACGGCTGGTACCACCGGAACTATTCTGATCTTCTTCCCCAACTTAAGGCTATCCGGGCGATCCAGAAATCGGCATTTGGGGGCATCAACATCGCGAACCTCCTTGCCTCTCCGATCCTTGGTGGTGATCTCCTGCTCAACACCAACGGCTCCCCTCTCCGGGCGAGCGATCTCCCAGGCCTAGCCCTCGGATCCTCCACTGTTGCGGACACGGTGGAATTCGAGTGGCTCACGCCCTCGACTCTCCGCTTCCGTCATCGTGGAGTACCTTTTCCTGATCCCAGTGCTCGCAACTTCCGCGTTCTGTGTGACCTCCTCGTGATTTGTTACCCAGGGCTCCTCTTCTCGCCAGCACATCCGGACGAGCTGGTTGAACGTGGCCGCACCCCAGATCGCTGGAGGCTACTCCCTCATCCAGACGATATCCCCCTTCAGCGTGCCGTTGGTGGAGGCCCCTTCACGGACCTTGGTCCGGTTAAAACACTTCGTCATGCGGAAACTCTAGCGAGGCTCGCATGTGGGCGACGGCGACTCCAGTTCCTGCCACACCCCCTTCTCTCCCCTGTCATGCCTCTGTGGGGTTCCGCCACCAGAGTGTCAAAACGTGATCTCCGAGAGCTTCTCCGAATGGCTCGTCATGACGAGGTAGACAAGGAACTTGCAGCCCTCAGCGACGCTGCCCACGCGGCATCTTCCGACTTTGGCACTGCCCTCGATGAGGTCGACTGGCCGGAACTCTACTCCCTCGAGCACACAACCAGCCGACAACGCCTCACCTTCTTCCAAGTTAAGGCGAACCGGTTATCAGGTTGGGACTGGACAACCCAGCGCCGGGGATGTCCTCACTGCCCGCTCCTTGGATCCACTGGTGGTAGCACATTCCACATTGTGTGGCAGTGCCCAGCCGCACGGCATATCTGGACCCAAGTCCGTTCATGGTGGGCGGGTCTGGGCATCTGGCACACCCAAGGCCCAGCGACTACCCGGCTCTTCCTCCACGCCATCTTCAGCTTGCAACTGTCGCACTTGCCACTCAAAACCTGGGAACTTCTCTCACCTCCCCGGAGTCAACCTCATGTCGACGACTCTGCAGTGGATTTGTTCCCAGCGATGGCGGTGGCTTGGCGACAAATTGTGCTGGAGATTTTTGTGCTTCTTAAAGCCTGGCGTTCTCGGCGTGCTGACGACGACCGCCTATGGTCTTTTGCCCAAGCAGCTGTGCTACACGAAGCGGCGTGCCAACGAGCTCTCCAGGTTTCCCGGACTCGCCTCGCCGCTGATCACTCCACCCCGAAGTGCCAGCTTCGACTCCGTTTTAAGTCCGAGAACCCCGTGCCATCGAGCCCGGCGGCACACCTACTGCCTTCCACGACAACGATGCATCTGCTTCTGTTTGCTGGCGACACTCATCGCACCCCCGGCCCCGGAGGAGCCGGAGCTGTGCTTGTACGCTACACCCCAGCGTCAGGGGAAGCCTCCGTCATCTGGAGTTCAGCGATCTGTCTTGACTCGTGCTCCATGACGCCCAACCAAGCTGCCTTCCGAGGACTCCTTGCTGGCCTACAGGCCGCCCTATCGCACCGCCTCGACCACGTTGAAGTCGGCGGCTCCAACGGTGTCATCCTACGCCTTCTACGTACGCGCCACCCTCCGCGTCGCCCTCACCTGCGACGTCTGTACGACCAAGCACGCGTCCACGCCGATCGCCTCGGCATCTGCCGCTGGCACCAACTCCCACGATCGGAGCTTACGATGGCGAACGCGCTGGCCACCCACGCGATGACTTCGCGAGCCAGCACGCACGCCAATCACCCTTCCTCTCTCGACGACCACTCTGCCCTCCGACATATGCTCGCTACAGACCTGCGTCCGTGGTGGTCCATCCAGACCGACTACGTTGAGCGTTAGCAGGTTCTACACCGAGCCTCTCCAGCTATTAGGATTCACACGTGTTGAACTCAATAGACTTCATTTGCATCATCACTCCGTTGAAGCCGGATGTGGAGCAGGAGCGGGAGCAGAAGCTGAAGTCAAAGCCGACGACGACGAGCCAGAGTCCCCGCTGCCCTTGTCCTTGTCGCGCTTGGACGGACACGGTGTGTCAGCGAAGTCTCCTTCACCAAAAATTTCGCTCGTCGAAGTTTTACGCAGCCTTTAGGTGAGCTCAACCTGGGTCGGCGGGGTTACTGTTAGGTCTGCCGCTGCTAACAATAGGTCTTCCGTATGCAGGGGCAACTGCACGCAATGGTGGAGGGCGCGTTGGATAGCACGATTGACATGGGCTCGCTGTCCGCAAGTTCGCATCCGTTCAACGGTGCGCGACCTAGCATGGTGACGCGACGCGGTCAGAGAACAAGAGCGTGACTCCCACATCCAACCGACCGCAACGGAGGAACGCTTGCTTGAGCGACGGCGCTGCGGTGTCCCACAAACAACACCCCGGACGAGGCACCAATGGAGCAGGCGAGAACGACCTTACGCAACTGGGGCCAGCATGATGATGATGGATTAAGTGGAGTCTGTTGAGTTTGTCGTAACAGAATGAATCCTAACAGGTTTCCTGCTGCGCTCCACGTAATTCGTTTAGGACTCACTAGTGTTGCCAGCAAAACTGTGCAATCACATCTAACGCATTGCCGTCAACAACGAGTGTCGAGGCTCGCGCGCAGGCTCTATTTATCGCGCCACTCCACACTCCAGGAGCACAAAGCGCCCAGGCTCTGCCCCGAGGCCGATGAAGACACGAAGCGCCACGGCCGCCGACCAGTTGGCGGACAGACCGCCCGAATGGCTCACTGCTTCCAGACGCAGTGCCGGCAGTAGCGGTTGCGCACAAAGCTCTCCCGGGTGGCCAACGACGAGGCGCAACGCCTGGCGGTCTGTTGCTCCAGCTCGTGCGGCCGCGATACGCGAAGCTTTGCGTGAGTGCCGCCGCACACGATAGGCATAAAACAGAGGTTGCGCCATCGCCGCCGTGGCCGTGGTGACGTTCGGCCACGCGCGAGCTGTCACAGAAGTGGGGTACTGGGCTCCTGGTGACAAGTACGCGGGCTGGCTGGCTGGGTGGTTGGCTTGGTCTTGGACGAGGCTAGTCGAGGCTAGTTGAGGCTAGTTGACTTGAGACCAAGTTGAGAAGTGAGATTGATGTTAGAGTTTGATTTCCTATTATCTGTGTGGGCCTCTAGGGTGCTCTGTGCCTAGATGTCGTCTGTCCTAGATACCTTACTTTCAGTATCCAAAGTTAGCTATGTCAACTAATATGTAAGCCCTCCTACAATCTCTTGAATACAGTATGCATAGGCACTACGTCATCACCAATGTGTTGCAGCCGGGTCAGCATCACCCATTACTCTCGGGATGCTTTTACACCACCCAGTGCATAATCCTTCCAGGACTAATCGTAGTAACTTAGTTCCAGTATAATATCCTGAAACCAAATCAAGTTCGTTGCCTAACCCTTCTGGCGCGAGCCATTCTTTTCTGGCTGCGTCACATGACCTCCCTTCGAGAGAAGCCCCCCCCCCCCCCCCCCCCCCCCCCCCCCCGCACAGACTTCCAGTATGCTTCGATGAGACTTGGAATCTGCTTCAGGTTTTCAACGGGTTCCCATGTGGCTTGACGTCTTGATTCTCCGAGCCAGTGTATCTTGTACTGGTCTCTTCCACGAATCTTCCGATGCCCAATGACAGCTTCGATGAGTTGTCCTTCAGTAATGCCGTCCGCAAGCAAAACCTTCGTAGTCTGCTGTTTGCGTTTGTTATCCTTCATATACGGCTTGAGCAAAGATGTGTGGAAAACGGGATGGATACGAAGATCCTTCGACATGGCAAGTTCATACGAATCTTGATGGACTTTCTTCACGATGGGGTAGGGTCCGATAAATCTTGGTGCCAATTTGCTTGTCGATGCGAAGCCTTTGTGGCGAATATCAAGATTCTTGCCGTCGAGTAGCACGAGTTGACCAACTTCAAACTCTTGATGCAGGCGATTCTTGTCATAATACGACTTCATACGCTCTTGTGCTTCACTAATCGCATCTTTTGCCTTCTTCAAAAACACTTCTTGTCGAAGCAAGAATGTCTGCGCAGCCTTATCCAACTTTTTGAATCCTGGGTCTGCAGCAATATCGTCTGCCATGTATGGAACATAGCCCAGATCAGCTTCAAATGGACACATGCCGATCGACGAATGCACTCTGCGGTTGTAGGCGAATTCCGCTAGATGCAAAAACTTATCCCAATCATTCTGGATCGGGTTCACAACACCTCTGAGATAGTCTTCGATGAAACGATTCGTGCATTCTGTCTGTCCGTCTGTCTGCGGTCTAAACGCTGAGGAAAGGTTGTGAGTAGTCTTCAGGATCGATGTCACTGAGGACCAAAATTTCGACGTGAACTTCGAGTCACGATCCGAAACTATTGTCTTGGGCAAGCCATGATCCTTCACATAATGCTTCATGAAGAGATCAGCAGTATCTTCTGCCGTGGCGGTTGTGCGGGTTTCGATGAACTTCGCACGCTTGGTCAAACGATCAACTATGACCATAATAGCATCATGCCCATCTCCAGTTTCTGGTAAGGCTACCAAGAAATCCATGGAGATCTCAACCCATCTTCCCGATGGAATACTAAGCGGATTGAGTAGACCTGGAGGCTTCATCTGCCTCACCTTAATGCGCTGACACATTTCACAAGTGTTCACATCGCGCTGAATGTACTTGGTCATACGAGACCAATAGTACTTCTTCTGGACTGCTAGATACGTCTCAAAGTATCCTGGGTGTCCTGCAGTCACAACATCGTGGTTTTCATAAATCACACGATTCTTCAGATCTTCATTGTCGAGGATCACGAGTCGAGGTTCTTCATCATCTTGTGTCTGATAGTAAAGGAGTTCGTCACCTACGCTATACTTTAACACGGTTGAACCATCAGAAATCTTCGTCAAGATTTCTCGTGTCTTCTGATCCGACTTGTACAGTTTCCTTGTCACCTCTTCGACAGCAACTGGACTTGACTCGATGGTCGCAACAATCTCTCTATTAGATGCTGCTTTCAGAAGATCATCTAAACTGACTTGAGCAGCTTTATGCTCAAAGTCCGGGTTCCTGGACAAGGCGTCTGCAACGTCATTCGTATGTCCTGGAATCCACTTGAACTGAGGTTGAAACTCAGCAAGTTCGTTGAACCAACGGGCAACTCTTCTGTTCGTGGTCTTCTGCGTGAGAATAGTCTCAATGCTCTTGTGATCAGTCTCCACAACAAATGGACGATCGAGCAAATACACGCGCCAAACTTTCAAGGCATGCATGATTGCGAGAAGTTCTTGTTCACGAACTGGATAATTGAGTTCAGCCGACTTCATTTTCCGACCAGTGTATGCGATTGGATACTCCAACTCTCCCTCCTTTTGAAACAAGACTCCCCCAATTGCGAAATTGGATGCATCCATACGAATACCAAAAGGTTTCGTGAAGTCCGGAAGTTTCAAAACGGGCGGTGACGATAAGCGAAGCTAGCGTTGATGCGTCCGAGTTCAAACCATCGCTGAGTTGTTCGAAGCATGCCAGTTGATAATCATTGAGCTCGATGGACTCACTTGATCTCTTTCCCTTGATACACTCATGGAGCGGACCCGCGAACTGAGCAAAGTCCGGGCAGAAACGAGAAACGTACACTGTTGTACCGAGAAAACTCTCCATCTGCTTCTTTGTCTTCGGAACTGGCCAATCCTTGATAACCTTCATCTTATCAGGATCCATGTGAACGCCATTCCTTCCAACGAAATCTCCAAGACAAGGAATTTCTGGAACACAGAACTGACACTTCGACAGCTTGATGTATAACTGTTGTTCTTCACATCTTTGAAGTACTCGATCCAACGCCTCGAGATGCTCATTGATGTCTGTGCTTCTCGTGAAGACGTAGATATCATCAAAGTAGATACGCATCACATCGCGCATGTCGCTGAATACTCTTTGAAGAAGTCGATTGAAAGTGCCAGGACTTCCACTAAGTCCCATGGGAGTTACAAGATACTCGAACAAACCATCAGGCATTGAAAACGCTGTAAACGGTATATCTTGTTCTCTGAGCTTTACTTGATAGTAACCCCAAAGCAAATCCATGCATGAAAACCAAAAACTTCCTGACATTGCGTCAAAGGTGTCTTCTTTGCGTGGCATAGGAATTGCTGGCAAAATCGTGTTGTTGTCCAACAGACGAAAGTCATGGACTATTCGCCATCCAACAGCTTTCTTCACACAGAAAGTCGGTGCCGAGAAAGGCGAGGTACTAGGACGAATGATACCTGCCTTGACCATTGCCTTGGTCCATTCTTGGATCACCTTACGTTGCTCAGGGCTCTGGCGCCACTGAGGAACTGAGATGGGCTTTGCCAGGCTTGAGTTCGATGACATGTTCAATACCTTCACGGACAGGTGGCACAGTGTTCGGTAGCTCCGTTCGAAACACAGTGTCACGATGCTTCCACAGCACATCAAAAGCTGGGTTGTCCTTCAAAGCTTCCCATCCTTGCTGCTGATACCTAGCAGCTTTCTCCGAGTCGTGTGGATTAATCATAAACACACGCTCGACATCTCCCTTGCGCAGCTCTTTGGCAAGTTTCTTCATGGAGATGAACTTGGTATGACCCAACTCACTATCATGTCCATGTTGACGATAGTAGTTGAAGATCTCACGATTCTGACTTTGTCTAGCACGACGGCGATTGGCGACAAAGCGAGCGGGACGCGCCGCCGGCGTTCGTAGAACAAGAGGCTCTTCAGGCTGTACACCAGTACGTGGCGAAAGCTTTAGCTCAGCCCAATCGATGTCGGGATTCTGTTCACGAAGCCATCGCATACCAAGCAAAATGTCTTTGCCTTCAGGGATAGGCATCACCTGAAACTTAGACGTGATCGTGGGGAAACCGGGAACTTCAAGAGACATCTCCACCATTCGACGATGGCGGTATACGGTCTGCTCATAACCGAGGTTGACTTCCATCAAGTCTTCGACCGTTTCTTGCAAGTTCAACACTTCCACCAGATCTTCTGAGACACCATTCATGCTTCAACCGTTGTCGACGAAGATGGACACATTCTTCTTCCAATTAGGCTCCTTGAAAGCAAGAGCTTGGGCCTCGAGAATCGCGTACAAGTTACCACTAATGTAGTGATTTGACTCCTTGTTCAGAGGACAGTCCGGAGAGATATGCCCTTTCTTCTTGCACGCATGGCAAGTGGCTTCCTTCTTCCAGTCATCGTTGTTCCTCTGAGAGTCGTGTCCTTTCTTCTTCCACTTGTTACCTTTCTTCGACTTGGTAGCAGTGCCTGCAGAGTCGTGGTTCAACTTCGATGAGTTCTTCTGACCATTCTGCTTCGGCGGTCTCCCAGAATAATGCGCAAACTCGAAATTTGTGGCGATCTTGATCGTATCATCCAACGTCTTAGGACTTTCTTCCTTGATCTTTGCGGAAGTCTCAGCACGAAGGCCGTGTCGGAAATAAAAACGCTGATCAAGATCCGCGATGGGAAGTTCAGACTGCGAATGCAAGTCCTGAAACTTTGCCACGTATTCATGGATCGATCCAGTTTGCTTGAGTTCAAACATTCGCTCGCGAAGGTTGTACTCAAAGTCCAATGGCTAATAGCGCTGACGCAACTTAGCCTTGAACAATTCCCACGTCTTGGGAATCCCCGCAGCAGCACACTCTACTGCGAAGATCGTCCGAACCCAGTTCTGAACAGACTTTCCCAGATTGCCAGTGACTTCTTCAACAAAGTCTGAGGTCTCAGCATGCATCACAGCACGCTTGTTCGAGTAGTAGTCTTCCGTGTTGAAGATCCACAACTCTATGTCTTCGTTGACCTTTCCTTCATACATCGGCGGATCTCGACGACGCGTAGACCCATGAAGGTTGAGCATCTGGTTGAACTGGTTATTCGCCATCTGCATGAACGCCTGCAACTGCGCCTGGGACTGCTGGTTCTGCTGCTGCATGAACATCATGAACTGCTGGAACACTTCCCCTGGTTCTTGCCCTGCGGCAAAGTTCCCTTGATTGGCTGGAGCAGCTTGCGGAGCCTGTGGGACTTCTCCTCCCTGACCTTGAGCTTCTTGGTGCTGCATTGGCTCTGCTTGAGTTGAACGGGTTCTTGATGCTGAACGAGCACGTTCAACTTCTTCAGGATCGTTCGATCTGCTTTGACGACGTGGACGTAGATTTGGTGACTCACGCTCGACTCCTCTAGCACGACGACTAGACATAAGTCGGACTTCTCAGCGTATACGATGTCACCGATGGATTACTAAGACGATGCTTACGCAATCCAAAAGCAATCAAGTTGAACCGAAACTTAGAAGATTCTACTGACGATTCGGTTTAGAAAAAAAGATCTCGTACTGTCGCGAAGTCTTCGGCCTTGTTCAGGAAGTTGAAAACGGCTTCGAGCTTCTTCTCGTGGTCCTTCTGAAGTTCGTCCGTGGCGAGAGCCGCACCGAGCTTGACGAACGCTTTGGTGACGCGCTTCGCCTTCTTGACGGCTTCTACTAGATCGTGCTTGCAGCGAAAGTACTTCTCAGCCGCGTTCGGATCCCCCTCAACGAGAAAGTTCTCCGTAACGTCGATGCGGCGAGGTACGCACGTCTCTAGCACCACGGGTCGCGATGGATCACCGAGGTTGAGGGACTTGTAGTTGTTGGCACGTCTCACACGACGAGCCTTCCCTTTCGCAGATGTTCGGATCATCCAACGAAGGTTGGTACTACACAGAGCCGGGCGGAAACCAATACAGGTTCCACTTATGCCAACTTCTAGCTCAGGCAGACCGAGTAAGAGCACTGCTGATACACCCGAATCTGTCCTCAACTCAGGTGAAGAGAATTTACGGTACGCAGGAGCACTCAGACGCACGGGACAGGGACTACCACACCACTTGAACTTGGTCTTGACACTGCCGGTTCGCACCCACAGATCCTTGAGCCAGCGAAGAACTGCGAGACTTGATCACCCGTCTTGGCAGAGGACTTGACCAATAAGTGCTACCATGTCACAGAAGTGGGGTACTGGGCTCCTGGTGACAAGTACGCGGGCTGGCTGGCTGGGTGGTTGGCTTGGTCTTGGACGAGGCTAGTCGAGGCTAGTTGAGGCTAGTTGACTTGAGACCAAGTTGAGAAGTGAGATTGATGTTAGAGTTTGATTTCCTATTATCTGTGTGGGCCTCTAGGGTGCTCTGTGCCTAGATGTCGTCTGTCCTAGATACCTTACTTTCAGTATCCAAAGTTAGCTATGTCAACTAATATGTAAGCCCTCCTACAATCTCTTGAATACAGTATGCATAGGCACTACGTCATCACCAATGTGTTGCAGCCGGGTCAGCATCACCCATTACTCTCGGGATGCTTTTACACCACCCAGTGCATAATCCTTCCAGGACTAATCGTAGTAACTTAGTTCCAGTATAATATCCTGAAACCAAATCAAGGTCGTTGCCTAACCCTTCTGGCGCGAGCCATTCTTTTCTGGCTACGTCACACGAGCGCTACCTCTGGTGTTTCCTCGAGGCCGCGCCGTTGCCGCGACTCACAGCCGAACGCGTGCGCTCGGGAAGGTGTGACCTCTTTAGCCGGCAGGTCGACCCCTGTTCTTGTTTGATTGGTTTATTGGGTCATTTGACTTTGGAAAGTCTGTGATGGCGTCAAAAGTCTGACCTCGGCAGTGACAACCTTCCTTATCCATGAAGGCTCACGAAATCCGATCAGCCTAGAAGAATGGTCGATACTCGTTGGAACACTTGACGCTGATTCCGAAACCACCGTTTACAATGCTCCCTCTCACCCAACGGGTCAGCATACCCCTTCACCGGTAGTCCCTGGAAGATCTTCCCCACACCTACTAATATTGCCTGACCAAGTGGATGCGTGCATAGAAAAGACGCTGACCTGACCCACAAATTGACCTGTTTTGGACGCTTCCATTTTGGCGAGCGCAGTTAATGAACTCTAGTAGCTTGAACTATAGACGTTCTTGAATTACCGAGGCTGGGCGCCCGGCCTATTGATGTGCTCGACTCAGAAGGAAAAGAGTTCGTTCCCACATAGTGGAAACCACGTACCGTTTCGAGCCTCATCCTACGCTCGTACCTTGCGTACAGATATGGAGCCAGCCTGCAACTATGTCCAGGGGTCCGTACCAGCCACGATGGCCAAGGCGCAGGCGGAGATACGTGCCAGAGCAGATGCCGCAACCACGCGGGACCCCACCATCGGATCCGCTCTCGCAGCGGTGTCCTGGAAGCAGATTGCTAGTATGCCGGCTACCACCAGCCAGCAGCGACTCCTGGCCATGCGAATCAAAGGACAACGACTCTCCGGCTGGGATCTCTCATCTAATCGCTATGGGTGCCCACATTGCCCGGCGCTCGGGACCGAAGGCGGGCACGTGTTCGATATCTTTTGGACGTGCCCAAGCGCTCAGCTCATCTGGGAACTCCTTCGATCTAAATGGGCGTTGATCGGCTCGTGGCGGCACAAGACCAGCACAGTCAACGAAGCCCTGTCCACGTTAAGACCCTTAACTCGCACCTAGATCAGCAGCCACAACGTTACAGTTGCAGTAAATAACTACACGAACTTCACAACGACAATGAAATACTTCGTCAAAACCAGTCACAAGTTTAACGCAATATTTCATTATTGTTCAGCAATTTTCATACTGTATTTACTTCAATTGTGAACCCCCTGACATTGTAACCCCCCTAAAATTGTACCTCTCGCGTGCACCACCCAGTGTAGTAAACCCTCCCTGGAATAGTACTCCCGTCGGCAGATCCACCAATTTGCCGTCGGGGCACATTCTCCGATGCGAGTCCCGAGACGTAAGTTCACCAACGAGCAGAAGCTCGAAGCCATCGTTCACGCAGCGGCCACCTCCATCCGCGTGGCAGCAAAGCGCATCCAGGTTGAGCCCTCGGTGGTGCGTGCGTGGGTCAAGAAGCGCGGAGAGATCGAGCAGTCACCGGCACGCAGCTACCGAGTCGGTGGGGCCGGCCGTCAGCTCGCCTCCGAAGAGCTAGAGTTCCTACTGATCGCCCAGATTGAGGATGAGCGTAGCCTCAATCGTCGTGTCACTCGCAAGCTGGTGGCTGACTGGGCTCATGCGATTGCCGCTGAGCTTGGGCTGTCGGACTTCCTCGTGTTCAACGGCTGGCTCGAAGGGTTTTTGGACAGGAACCACATCGTCATCCGTCGCGCCACCAACAAGACCACCCTTGACGCAGCAACCATCGCCGAGCGCGGCGTGCTCTTCATCGCTTGTGTCAAGCGGCTGATCGCGGAGTTCGACATCGCCCCGGAGAACATGCACAACATGGACAAAACCGCCATCTTTCTCGACCACAGCCGCAAAACAACGCTTGCGCCACGGGGTGCAGAAGACGGCATCATGCTTCATCGTGCTTCGGCCGCGGGCAACAAGAAGGCTTCCACGCTGATCCTCCAAACCTCCAAAGCGGAGATCGTGACGCACAACGGAGTCGTGCACGCGTACGTGAAGAAGTCGTGGATGAACAGTGAGTTTTTCATCCGTTGGATCGATTACATGTTCCCGCGGGCGACGAACGTGCCAAAGAAGACGTTGATCGTCTTTGACTCGGCTCGATCACACATCAGCAAGGCTGTTAAGGCCCACCTAAAGTCGCGACAGATCCTGTACGCCTCATTCCGGGGGGGGGGGGGGGGGGGGGGGGGATGACGGCGTCAATTTGAGTACACGAAGGGTGGGAACGTTCGTCCCCCTTCTGCGACGGTCACGTCAGAGTGGGTGCGTCAAGCGTGGAGGGAGCTCGACCAAGAAACCATCGTGAAGAGCTTTCAACGGTGCATCCTTGGCCCCGACGAACAGCTCTCTCTGGCTACTCACTCTATCTATGGGGAGGCATTCTGCAAGGCGAGCGGCATCACTCCACCAGGCGACGCAGCCGTCAACGAAGCATGCGATACGGCTGGAATTGTAGACGATGTCGATGAAGAAGAGGACCTAATTGAGTTCATGGACGAAGAGTAGGATCGAACAATAAAATTCTCCTTTCGGGGGACGCTCAACTTGGAAACCCAAACCAGGCACTACAACTTGAGTGGATTCGCTTGAAAAGGAACGGTAGACGGTGGGGATCGAACCACCGGCCTCTTCCATGAGAACTGGGAGGCTCACCACTGAGCCGACCAGCACCCGCATGAGGTTACAATACCCTCCCCAAAATAGTACGCCCCCTGAAATAGTACATCTGTTCGTGGAGGGCTTACTGAGGACTAAACCCGGGTTCACAATTGGAGTAAATACAGTAAATTTCCTGAAAGTGTCACTGACGGCATCAGGTTTTTCTAAAACGCCTCACCTTTTCACGGTACCACACTTTATTCTAGTTATAACTTAAGCTGTCGCTGAGAGACACCAACGACAGCCCTTAGCATAATTGTAACGTTTATGGTCTGTGCCTAACGTTGACAGGCCTAACCATAACCGGTAGAAGAAAATACCGGTAAAAGCTTGTCGTCGATCATCTGAAGCGCATTAATTTGCTGGACCGCAAGCGTTTCTCTCTCGTCTCTTTTTCTGGGACGTCGTTACTTGACGATGAGTGCATGCAATCAGGCCTCAATAAGATTGCCAAACTTACAGGATCGACGGTCATTCCAGTATTTGCAAGCGCTGTTTTGTTTTTGGCGATGAAGTTGAGCGACTAATTCGAGATACGAAAGTGTTTGACAACTTCACGAAGGCTGCATATATACTTGCTCTCAACCTACCCGAGGCTGGCCACTGGTGCGGCGCGGCAATCGACGCGAGCAAGGACAAGATCGACGTAGTTATGTTTGAGCCGATGCAAGCTCATACAGCCCAACTAAAAAAGCGTCTCTTTGATCTCATGACTCCGTTGAAGGGGACCCGTGAGCTATCTATTCGACCTCACACTGAGTTTGGGCAGCTCGATAAATACAACTGGGGTCTCTTCGTCCTCATGGCTCTTGAGCTATTCCTCCCCAATGCCTCATTGAGGCACTACGATTCAAGTGAAGCAGCAGCATTCTTTCGGTTCAGGTATTTTGCACACGCACTCGAAGAGTAGTTCATTATGATTACATATGATTATTCAACTAATTCAACAAGTCTGCTTAGTCTATCCGATCTATCCAGCTTCAACAATCTGCTGGATCAGTCTAGTCTAACCTCGTGGACGTCCCATCTAGTGGAGAGGATAAACTTTCCATCCGCTGTATTCCTGCTCAAGATAACCCTGATAAACTTTCCATCCGCTGTATTCCTGCTCAAGTCCTCGAGCACATCTGTCAAAAAAATACTACTACTAATCTGTCCGATCTGGCATTGGATCTTTGAAGTCTAAATGTCCAATCTACCTAGTCTCCCGAGTCAGAACAATCTCGCCCAGATTCCCGCTTTCCAAATTCCAAAATTCTGAAGAATTTCAAACGGGTACTGACAAACACTCTTCTCGACATCCCCGTCTCTGTGCGTCATCATATGATGTGTGTGCGCCAGATTGGACAGATTAGGGCAATAACATCTGATTTTCATGTCTCAGACTAGGGCAATACACTCGTGCAAGTCGATGAATTAGTGGTTGACCGAGTGCTTAACCCTCTGTTCCCAACGTCGTAACAGACGACTTTGCAACTCTTTAGGGCTTAGTAACTTACGACGAAAATTTTGATTATCCATAGGAAATGGCTCGGAAATGGCGCATTGATACGTTATTCAGGTCATTTTCACCTCTATAAACCGTATAAATGTATACAATATATTTATAGAGGTTCGTTCACGGACAGGTTTTGGTGCAATGATTTGGACTGACTCAAAGAAAATCACCCTATCACATTCCAACGAGATTCACGAACCCAAAAACATCTTGTTTCGCTGTGACATGTTTGCCAAGCCAGAAAAAAAACTGTTCGAAGAAAGTGACTTTTTTTGCCAGAAAAAAAAACTACGTTCGGCATTACTTTTCTTGGGATAAATAAATTTGGAGAGTGCTGGCAGTGCAACTGCCGAGAAGTAACACAGTGAAGTGGCACTAGAGTGTGCGACACAACATCCTGCACTTTCTAAAATGCTAAAACAGTGATAATTTTTTGAAAGAATGAGCACAACAATCTCTCACACCCTGGCAAACGCAGCACAGACCACATCCCGTGACCATCCACGCTCCCAAAAGAGCAAAGCAGTAGAGTCGAACAGTACAGGGTCGCAGCAGTTGTGGTATGCCCAGCTAGCGAGGTAAATGTTTCCAGTCGAGATCGCCGATTGGAATCCATCCGCGGAGCATAGAACGCGCTCGTTGCATTGAAGGTGTTACTACGAGACGAGTCGACCAATAAAGAGTCGAAGAATATCATCGGTCCACTCAAGCACTGTGTTTGCGGCCTAGCAATCAATCAAAGCACTCTTTCCACTATCTCCTTCTCAGGTCCATTCCTCGCAATCAATCAATACACTCATTCCACTATCTCCCGCTCAGGCTCATTCCGCTCCAAAGTGATCACTTTCCAATATTCCGCAGCCTCAACACCCACGGTGTAACCAGCAGGAACAACTCAAGACCCACAAGGTCACCAGCATGCTCGATCGCGGCCACACTCGCCGTGCCAATCTGTCTGATACCTACGGGTAACGTTTGATGAGGCGGCACGGCGAGTCATGCCTGTGCTGAGTGAAAGCACCTGCACGATCCACACAAAGACCCTCCATCGCTCGCTGGACCGAGGACGAAGCGCCTTGGCCAACGACATCGAGGTCACAAGCCTCGATGTAAACCACAGTTGCAAACGTGGTAGACGAACCGCGAATCAAGTGCGACCAGCGGAGGTTTGATTTCGAGTTAGCACGTAGTTATACTGTAGATCATCGACTCTCACCATCAAATATCAAAGGTAATATGTTGCTCTCAACGATACTGCACCCGCCAACCACCCCAACGAGAATCTTGTTGCACTTCAAACACCATTCTTCGACCTCATGCGGTCCAAACTGAAGCGTTGTTGCCACTACTACACTCTGGAAATCGATACCCCCCATTTTCTCCCCGTCGTCAAAACCCATTTTCCATGAACATTTGATTGTAGTACCGTACTTTGTCGACGATGTAGAGGTTGCATTTCGCCCTGAAAAGCCATAAAATAACTGTATAAACCGTATAAAAATACTAGTAATAATGATACTTTCGGTCATTTTATTGCAGATATATTCTGCTGCTGTTGTATGCCGGCACAAACTGACGTGTAAATTGATATTTATTTCTGGGAAAGTGATAACGTGTGCAGGGCTGCAGCACTCCTTCGGAGCACTGCCAGTAGAACCATCTATCCATCAACGGGCTTCGCCCAACCAGTGCCGCTCCCTGATCGCGAAACGCACTGTACAGTGAAATACATGTTTGGTAGTCCTCTTATCGCGTATATCACCTAAAATGTTACATTTTGAAGGGGTAGGGTGACTTGACTTGGACATCGCTGATTGGCCAATGTGGTTTGGTACTGAAAGTGGGGGTGCTGTAATCTTCCGGGTGCTTCATCTTTCCGACTTTTGCGGTTTCCGGTATTTAGATAGAGTTCGATGATTACCCGCGCTGGTTCGCACAACCCGGAAAGGGAAGCCCAACCTAACGACTCTTGAGGCCGTCGACTATGAGCCGTTATTGATAAAGTGGGTGGGCTCAAAGATCCCACACAAGACTTCCCCTCAAGTTGAGAGGAAACCTTTGTCCCTCCCCGGAGGAAAAAAATCTCGACGTGTGCGAGATTTGCAGAACATACAGATGATCGATCTGTCTCCGTATGGCACCCTTTGTTTACAGTATCGTCTTTTCCATCCTTGACGAAGTTCCAATCATCGCTCCGGCTGGCTCGGAGATGCCACATGTCGTCGTCCATACTGTCGTCTGTTCTCAACGACACTTCAATATCTCGTCGGTCTCTTCCATCAAACAATTTATACGCAACCGACACCGGCATTCGTTATCGAAGGATTCTGTATTGCCGTCGCCCAATATCACGATAGACTCTAATGTGAGTAGCCATGTATAGATGTCAATAGTTGAGATGCGAGGGAGCCTTGATTACTTCTATACCACGTGAAATAAAGAGTTGTCCCGCCAACGCAATTTGCAAGAATCAATATTCTGTTGTGAAGCGAGGCTCGCAATAAAGCCCCTCTCCTCGACTTCGATGTTCACGCCGCAATTTCATGCGTAACCCTTGTTGAAACTGATGAGCAGGCAGGGATGTGGTACTAAACGTGGGCATCTCAGCCATCATCAAGTCCACCTCTCCAAAATCATCCATTGTGCTGGTAGTGTCGACAGCAATTCCATCACCATCAGAATATTCAGTTCTTCATTCAGCTCACCATCTTGCTCAGACAACTGCAAACGATCCATCGGTTCCATCATTACCCATCTCGTGATGCTCCAGAGATGTCCCATGGCGACGAAGAGTAGGAAGAGGGACGACAAATCTTGCCTCATTCCTCAATTCGACTCGGTCCCAATCCATCCCTCTTTTTCGCGATGTGGTCGTCGGTTCTCGTGCTCGTGCTCGCTTCGTTGCAAGCTAACGTGCTTATGGCGAGCGAGATCGTGATTCCTTCCGGTTGCTTCAGCACGCAGAGCAAGTTCGATGCGATCTTCAAGTATCACTATCCATGGGGCACTGATCACAACGGCGGGGCACGCATGAGCAAAAGCCAAGTGAAGCTATCGAATGGAACACTCACCCTGACAGCAACCAAAGTGTCGGGGCAAAAGCCGGCGTCGCAAGGAGGGAAGTCGATCCCGATCAACTACTTGTCTGGTACTGTCCATGCAAAACATCAATTTACGGTCCGAAAAGGTGGTGGCTACGACTTCACAGGCGAGTTCCGAGCGACCACGACCAAGGGAACGTGGCCTGCGTTCTGGCTCACGGCCGTCGTGGGCTGGCCGCCAGAGATCGACATGGCCGAGTGGAAGGGCTCAGGAAAGATCTCGTTCAACACGTTCAACACGAGCTCGAAAGTCTCGGCCAAGGACGTAACGTACCCGGATCCAGGCAAATTCCATAAGATCAAGTCGGAGCTTCGTGGCATCAACGGCGCCGATGTCCAAACCAAATTCTACATGGACGGAAAGCTGGTGACGACTCAGGTTGGGAAGGGATACGTGGGCAAGGCGTTCTGGCTGTGGGTCATGATTTTCTTCGAGGCTACTTGGCAGTATTTTAAGTGTTACTGGTGCCCACAGGATCATTAATTTGCAGATGGAGGGGTCTTCTGGGCAGCCAGGACCAACCGCTGGTGAGTATCTTCGCATGGAGTACGAGCTTCAGATGTGTTGAGTCTTACTCACTGATGCCAACACAGACACTCCCTATTCGGTGCGAAACCTCCAGGTTGTCAGCTACAACAAGAACACAGCTCCTTCAGCACCGGCGTCGTCATCTCCTGCTCCTGCTCCTAAACCGCCGACAGCAGCTCCTGAGCCAACTACGAAGGCACCGGCTCAGAGAGCACTCCCGTCGATGAAGAAACCAGCAACAGCTACAGCTGAACGTGTCGAAAACCAGGGTCCGGGTGTCGTGAAGCCCTCCAATGAAGCGTGAACCAACGAGATTGGTAGTACAAAATCCAACCCAAATGTGGGCCAGATAATAGTAGATACATGACGTGAACTCATAATACAAACAAGACTGTGCCGGTGTCTTCGCTGAGGTTGAGCGCCGGGATAAGCAACTCGAACATATACCTGACGTCTTTGGGGATCATGCATCACATGCCCTACTTGAAGCGACATTGCCTCAGTGACTATCACATCGGCGTATATTCTATCAGAAGTCAGCCGCATGACGACTGTCACTGCACCTCCGGGCCCTGAGTTTCTTGTGGAAACTCCATCGAAGAGAAGTCAATATTGCGTCGCCGGTTGTGGGTTTAGAGCCGGTTGTCTGCTTCGTGCAATCACTCGTTGTATTGCCAATCCAGCAATAATTCATGTTAAACTACAACTTCTCGCTCTTACCCGACCAGATTAAAAAACTTGTTGGCACTATAGATCATCTCGAACCCTGACAGCGAGATTGTAGTCAGTCGTTGTGACTGGTACTATTTTGGTGCGTATACGGGCATGTGATCACAGTGCGTTCGAAAAACGATACTGAGACGTCCCGTCCAGGGTTTGGTAAATTCCAATCCCTTTGCCAATACAATAAAATAGTTTATTGCAATAATTGATTGACCCCCCGCGCCCAATAGCCAACCAATATTTTTCGACCCCTACCCAGGCGGAAATCGGAACTCCAGGAGCACAAACGTTACATATGCGAGGGCTAGTCGGGTCGGAATCCCCTCTCCGGAACGTGGAAAGCCTGAACCGGGCCTCGCAAACCAGTGAACCGGCGCGACTCGAGAATTTGTAGCTCAGAGGTGACCAACAAGCAGAAGCATTGCAAAATGCTGCAGGAATGTTCTCTTATAGCCATTCTCATAAACCACCTAGTACAATGTCCACCGAGTCCTTAGGCTAGGATTCTCTTCTCACCGGACGGTGATGATTACCATGTTTTCTGCCTGTGCTCCTCTTGCTTTCGCCTCCAACCTTTTTGACCATCTAACGCGATCCCACACCGAGGCGACGTGAGAGAAGGTTTCGTATGCTGAAGCCGCATCAAACCGAGGATCTAAACAATTGAAAACCCTGATTGACTCGAGTTGGATTCGCCCAACCTCCAATAAGGTAGAGCGACTCTGTTCGCAGGCGGGGATTGTGTTCTCTAGCCTCCGAAAGGCTATGTAGCGCACAAAACTCGAAACGATTCTCTTCCCCAAGTTCACGTGGGATACTACACGCCAAAGCGCGGGCTGCTAAGGAGCAGCGCCTCATCTGATGACTAGGTATGGTGTGGGTGAGGGATGGAGCCCGAGTGCATACGTTTTCCTATACATTCTTAGTTTCACGCACTATTGATGAAACTTTTGCCAATAGCCCAATTATTGATATAGGCCCAAAATCTCGCCCAATAAATATTGGGCGAGATTTTCAGTATCATTGGGCGAAGCCCTTTATAATGAAAACGGATCGTAACCTCGGATGTCTCTCACAAATTTCCCTCTCTATAGAAGCCGTACTTTGTAGAATAAAAACGTTCTTCTGTGTTCTTCGTGTTGGGACGAGGCGTCTTTAATCCCTCGAGCTGATCACAGCAGGTGAAAATGAGAGCTTTCCGTAATTTCGGTATTCTTAAAATGACACGTTCTGACGTGAATTTTGTTCTTTCTTCAAAAGCAGGTGAAACAGCAATACAGTCTTCAAGATAATTTCGATTAAATACGAAAGTTCTTTTCTTCAAGTAAAACGGATCTTTTATGTGCGCAGTGTCTCATACACTGAGGCGTTACGCAAAGTAACTGGCTATCGATAAGAACTATCGTACTTAGTATAACTTAGTACAGTTCCCATAGTCGTACTTAGTAAATGTACTACAGTTCGAAAAGTAGTCACACTCGGCGTAAATACAGTTCGAACAGCAGTCACACTCGGCGGTTGTGTGCACATGAGAAGACGCCAACGTCCAAAACAAATAATAAAACTCGTAACGATCTGAATCGGAGAATTTCTGCAGCATAACAGAGTATCTTAGGACGGCGAATCTCTGCAGCATAACAGAGTATCTTAGGAACGGCGGTTTGCGTGCAGACAAGAAGATATTGGACAAAGTGTCCAGAGAATGAGCAACTCAGAACGACCTGGATATCTTGACTGTATCATCAGAGTATGTTACGCAGGTTGACAAAGAACTTGATACAACCTCCAAGTGTCCATTAAAAGCAAGGTCCAGTGCAGAAGGGATCCAATACATTCCCAATCCAAAGCAAACGGTTGGCTAAAGCAAAACGTTTCATAGTATCATTAGGCAAAGCGAATCGAGTTGGCACGCTGAGGTCAAGGGTCGGAGAGATGCTGGAGACGACGATGGCAGCAGTTATCTTCTCCGCAGCGACACACGAACCAGAGGCTACTTCCATAGTCGGCAGTGATCTCTTCGCCAGACTGGATGTCGCGCAGGGTGACGACTGCGATTACGTGTATTGAACCGTTTGCAACTTCATGAAACGCCGCTGATGGCCGACAGGAGTGATTCACAAATCTCATGAGACCACCAAACGTCTCAGCGTCTATGCAGACACGCCAGATACCACAACCTTTTGGACCTTCGCGCATCATTAGTTTGTAGCCGCGGTTCCGAACGCGATCTTTGCTCGGTCGGTCAAGCGTGATCCTTCCGAGATACTCGCCTATCACAGTGCCTCGTGGTATCGATTTTGTCGCTAGAACTGTGTAGATTTGCAACTCCATGTCTTTGGCAAGGACGACACTACTCGATTCAAGCAGCCCGTTTCCGCAGTCGCCGCGATATGGGGAGCAGTTAGCAGAGCAGAAGATACCAAGCCGAGCGTTGCGGCACGTAGTTCAATGTGAGATGGGAGATGCAGCTGCTCAAGTCTCCTTTCTCTTTAAAGTTATCGCGCCTTGTCAAGCACCCAGGTCGCTGCCTACATTATCATTTGAGAATCCTGCTGCAAGAGGCGGAATCGATGACCCCTTCGTCAGCGAAACACTTGCCACGCGAACTCCACTTGTGTATTGGTGTATCGGTTATTCTCACGGTGAACCTCGAGCAAAGAGCAGGATTGTGCAACGGAACCAAAGGAACCGTCTTCGATATCATCAATGACGACGAATCCCCATCTCACTATCCAATTGCACTCATTCAAATTCCAGATTATAAGGGGCCATCATACCATTCTCATATCGAAGGACTAGTGCCAATTACATGCAAGACTGCAATCCTCAACTCCAAGCTCGACGGCCCGTACAAGCTAACTCGAACAGCGCTTCCCATACGATTGGGCTATGCTACTACGATTCACAAGGTACAAACATGCAACTCTGTGGTCCTCAATCCCACAGCACTCAGAAGCAATTGTTTGGCGTATGTTGCTCTTTCTCGAGTACGCGAACGCTCTCGTATGTATCTTACAGCACCAGTTACTCTCGCACAACTTACAAAGTCAGAACGAGCGAAAGAGATTGACAGCGTCGAGAATGCGCGAGTTGATGAGCGTGAAAGGCGCAGTATTGTCGAGACATTGCAATTAGTCCAGAATATGAAGCATATTACATATCAGCACAACCTCCACATGACACTTTCACTGTATGAACAGTAAGGCAAATATGAAATTACTCAAGTAGTGGAGTGGAAGTTTGGAGCCACAGCATGATGTCAAATTTCCAAATCATTTCATCACTGAGAATCGGTAAATCCTGAAACAAAAATCTGAAATTACACTATTATTATTGTTTTTTTTTTTTTAGAATACTCGATGAATGATGATGAAAGTTGGAGTCTATTGCGTTACAACACTCGATATGTTACCTCCATTTTATACGATAATCTATTGAAAGGGGTATAACTCTTTAGAAAACTGCTAATCATCACATTAGCAGGATTGGGCTTCGCCCACCAAGCACCCTCGCGCTAGCCTGGTGCTCTCTAGTATTGCAATATACCAAACCCTGGTCCCGTCCCAGATGAACCCATGCCATTTTCGTCTATCGAGATGCATCTGCCACGGCTCGCGCACTCCGACTTACGACCTTGGATAACTAGCCGAGTTGACCCACGGTAAAGACCGGGGCTTGTAACAGAGCCCCAGCTACAGTATTAGGGTACGTAGACTTCACCTTCATCATCATCATGACGTGTCGAGAAAAAGTTGAGTTACGAAATAAGTGCATTGCGAGTCTCGGCACCCTCGCACTCGATCAAGGCAATACCATGATTTGCACGCTTGAATGAACGTCCGCATGCCGCGAAAAACACCAAGACCTAAACCACGAATTTCGCGCACCCCCCGGCGATAATAGGCTGGGTACGGAGCCACTTCCAAACCTCGAGAATTCATGAAAGTATGGATTTTTAGCTACTAGACTTCATTAACTGCGCTCAATACGTTTCACCTTCACATTAGCACAGCTGGCTACGCACGGAGTCACATGACACCATGTCTATACTACTCGGTCGCTATCGCTATCGCCGTCTCTGTCTCTCTTTTTCTACCTGTGTATCTGTTTGTGTATCTGTCCTTGTCTCTGTTTGTGTATCTGTATTGGTATCTATCTCGGCGGCGACCGAAGTTTACTTGTACACACAGCCCTTCTGGGTGACCTTGGCGAGCCCCGAGACGTCGTAGCCCTTGGCCTTGGCGAGCGCGACGAGCTGGCTTCGACGGCGGGTGTGACCGAGGTCTGCTTGCTGACGATGCGCAGCGCCATGCCCGTGGGCGGTAGGCAGCCGCCGGCCGTCTTGGTCGTGGGCGGGCCGCCCGTGGCCGTGATGACCCAGTCGTAGGTCTCGCCCGTGAACTGCGTGGTGGCCAAGGCCGAGGTCATGGCGGCGAGCAGGTCCTTGAACGAGCCGGCCTCGATGATCCAGTAGGGGATGTTGGCGGTGCCGAGCGAGAGCAGCGCCTGCGCGGGCTTGGTCTTGTCCGGGATCTTGCCGTTGAGCGCGAGCGTGGTGCGCGGTCCGGTGGCGTTGCCGGCGTTGCTGCCGATGACGACGCGCGGCGAGACGGTCTTGTCGGCGGCGTTGACCGTGTGCGAGAGCACGCCGAAGTCACAGAAGACGGGCGCCGGGTTGCCGACGGTGACCATTTGGAGCGTGTATCCGGTGGCGTCGAAGTAGACGCTGGGGTTGAGGTTGGCCTTGGTGGCGAAGTTGGGTGGCGGGCAGGTCTGCGCGTGGGCGACGTCGAGTGTGTGCGCGGCGGCGAGGAGGGCGATGGTGGCGGTGGTGGCGAGGGTGGGCGTGGCGAGTCGCATGGTTTCTTGTTGGATGTGGTGTTGGTGGTGTTGGTGGTGGAGGAGGTGTTGGCTGGCTGGCTGGTTGTCTGGCTGTCTGGTGGTAGTTGGCTAGTAAGGGAGTTGGTCTGCTTGCCGACTGCCTAGGAAATGTTGGAATGAGTGAGGGATGGGACGTCCAGCGCTGGTGGGCCGCTTTGGGCACGACATTTGTCTCGGTGAGCCGCATCGGGAGCGGCATCGGGAGCGGCATCGGGAGCGGCATCGGGAGCGGCACTAGCCTGTCGTGGGTCGTGTTCAAGTTCGACGTTGAAGGCAGTCCAGAGTAGTTCCCTCCGTACCTTCCGTATCCTCCGAGCGACTAGAATCTGCTGTTGGCTGTTGGTGCCAGGGCGTATTCGTTGAGTCCGATGTACCGCTTACCTGGGTGAGCGAGGGTGGGCCCTGTGTGCTGTGGCCGAGGCTGGAGGTGGGAAGGTGCGAAGGGTGCGTCGGCCGTTCCATCCTAATATCCCATGGAGTTCCATGTAACCCATTGGGTTTGTGGTGGTCTTTGATAGACAACTTCGGTAGGCCGTTTGACAAACGATGGGGTGTTGTTGGATTGGAAGAACGAATGATTCGCATCTGCGCCGTCCTCCGATTGATCGTGTGTGCTTGGACGGAGTGAACGGAGCGGCTGTTCCACATTCTTCTGTACGAATTTGTTTACGAAGCCAACTTGTGTACTTCCGGTGTCATAAGAAGACGGTCCGGTCCACATGCGAAAGGCAACACACAATACCGAACAAGCCTCGGGGAGCGGCCATCCAGCCGTCGAGACAGCCCAGTCGGCCAGAGAGCCCAGTTGGCCAGAGAGCCCAGTCGGTCAGAGAGCCCAGTCGGCCGTCTCCGAGCGATCCTGGTTTCCAACTGGTATTGGTGCGCTCGGGATAGTCTCGTGAAGTTGGACAGGAACTTGATCCGGTTGATTCGATCGCGGTCCAACCACGAGTTGACGGCGCTGAATATGTGGTGTGTAGATGCGAATGGGTATGTATCGAAGCAAGCCCAAGTGGCTATAATCCAGTGCGATGGGTTCCGTTCCCTTCCGTTCCCTTCCGCTCTCTTCCGTTCGACTCCATTCCACTCGATTGCTTCGTCACTGCCGCCACCAACTGTGGCGGTAGAAAATCGAATCCCTTGGACAGTCTTGCCGACGGGTTACGACTATGTGGTTGTCCCGACGCGACGGGGGAGAATGTGTAGGTCATATAATGTTTCCACTCTGACAGACCGATCGCTTGTGTCCCAAAAAAGCAAATGACGAAACCGAAATGGGGTAACCGGCACTGGGGGCGTCACCGGCATTATCACCGGCACAAGCGTCGATGCCCGCGATTGTTATTGTGTGGGGGCAAGTCAGCGAACACTGCGACCATGTGTGTGTGTGTGTCTTAAACCTTAGTACAGTAGTATAGACGTAGTGTCCGCGGTGCGTGTAGCTCGGTGCGTAGCAAGCTGTGTAAATGTATCATTCGTTTGGGTTTGTATTCTCAAGTAGATCCTAGACTCGAGTGTGCCGCGAGGATTTAGACCGGTCTACGTTCGTCTGTGACGGAACCTCTTTCGTCGGCTCTCTCAGGATCTGAATGTTGTGTCTTTGCTTCCGCTCTGTGGGCACAAGAAATTTCGTGTACTCACCGTCGCTCGGCCCGATCCACGAGGAGGTACAGTGCTCGACTCAGAGGGCATCCCCAAGTGCCCAGACAACTGTTCAATATTGAGAAGAGCTCGGACTCGAGTGCGTGCAAGGGGCATGCCAACGCTCGGTCAGGGACGAGGTGCCAGCGGTGACTGGAGCCAGCGCGTGGATACGGGCAACATGCTCAGCCTGCGCAGCTAGCTGGACTCGAGTAATAATACACTGCAGATCGGTCAAACGCTTGCACAACGCGATCATGTTTCGTAGTAACTACGGTATTACTGCTGCTATAATAGTCGTTCAACTTCGAAGTATTTAATAGTCGCCGGTTGTTTCGTTCAAAGTGGAGGTGAGTTGGATGATTCCCACCGTGGACACACGTCAGGATGCTGCCCAAGTTGTTTCTCCCGACGTTCAAATCTTACGTAAAGACACACACACACACACATGGTCGCAGTGTTCGCTGACTTGCCCCCACACAATAACAATCGCGGGCATCGACGCTTGTGCCGGTGATAATGCCGGTGACGCCCCCAGTGCCGGTTACCCCATTTCGGTTTCGTCATTTGCTTTTTTGGGACACAAGCGATCGGTCTGTCAGAGTGGAAACATTATATGACCTACACATTCTCCCCCGTCGCGTCGGGACAACCACATAGTCGTAACCCGTCGGCAAGACTGTCCAAGGGATTCGATTTTCTACCGCCACAGTTGGTGGCGGCAGTGACGAAGCAATCGAGTGGAATGGAGTCGAACGGAAGAGAGCGGAAGGGAACGGAAGGGAACGGAACCCATCGCACTGGATTATAGCCACTTGGGCTTGCTTCGATACATACCCATTCGCATCTACACACCACATATTCAGCGCCGTCAACTCGTGGTTGGACCGCGATCGAATCAACCGGATCAAGTTCCTGTCCAACTTCACGAGACTATCCCGAGCGCACCAATACCAGTTGGAAACCAGGATCGCTCGGAGACGGCCGACTGGGCTCTCTGACCGACTGGGCTCTCTGGCCAACTGGGCTCTCTGGCCGACTGGGCTGTCTCGACGGCTGGATGGCCGCTCCCCGAGGCTTGTTCGGTATTGTGTGTTGCCTTTCGCATGTGGACCGGACCGTCTTCTTATGACACCGGAAGTACACAAGTTGGCTTCGTAAACAAATTCGTACAGAAGAATGTGGAACAGCCGCTCCGTTCACTCCGTCCAAGCACACACGATCAATCGGAGGACGGCGCAGATGCGAATCATTCGTTCTTCCAATCCAACAACACCCCATCGTTTGTCAAACGGCCTACCGAAGTTGTCTATCAAAGACCACCACAAACCCAATGGGTTACATGGAACTCCATGGGATATTAGGATGGAACGGCCGACGCACCCTTCGCACCTTCCCACCTCCAGCCTCGGCCACAGCACACAGGGCCCACCCTCGCTCACCCAGGTAAGCGGTACATCGGACTCAACGAATACGCCCTGGCACCAACAGCCAACAGCAGATTCTAGTCGCTCGGAGGATACGGAAGGTACGGAGGGAACTACTCTGGACTGCCTTCAACGTCGAACTTGAACACGACCCACGACAGGCTAGTGCCGCTCCCGATGCCGCTCCCGATGCCGCGTCCGATGCCGCGTCTGATGCGGCTCGCCGAGACAACTGTCGTGCCCAGGACGGCCCATAGCGCTGGACGTCCCATCCCTCACTCATTCCAAAAGTTCCCAATTTGCAAGCTCCTGCTCAAGACCATCACTCCTCGGGCCATCTGGTTCCCTCGCCGTCAGCTGCCACGCGTCCAAGGGAACTCGCCTTCATTGGCGGACGCGTGGCAGCCGTCGGCGAGCTCGACGAGGATCGACGAAGGCCGCGAGCTCGGGCACAAGTCGCACGCGACGCCCAGAGCGTCCGTGCTCAAGTCGCCGGCGCGCCATCAGGTGCGCTAGGCCCAGGGGCAAGTTCCAGCAAGGCTGCCGCGCTCCACGACACGAAGGCCGCGCTCAGGGTCCGACGGAAGCCGTCGACCCGCAAGACGCTGGCGAGCCGTGAGGCTCGACCGGTACCAGAAGCTCGCTACATCCGTGTGGACGAGCTGGAGAAGACATCCCTCGACTTCGTCGATGGGATCGGAGTGAACGAACGAAGTGTCGTCGACTGCTCACCGACATTCAGCACCTCGACAGGGCCCTGCAAAGGGCACGGAGGAGTTTACCGATCGTGGTCGTTGCTCGGCTCCGCAACGACTACGCCACGATCAACCCACTCGACTGCATCCTGTAGTCTCCTGGCAAGCAAACAAGGTCGCGTAGCCCCAGAGAGAGGCCCACCACTGCTATCGCCATCACTCGACAGACACTCTGCCGGAATGTCTGCCCTTTTACTCGCTAGCTTGCTAGTCACTGGTCTTTGAACCCGCTATAGGTTTCTATATGAGCAAACCAATAGGCGTCACACGAATCAAATCAAAAAGTCCACAGGGAGCCTGAGTGGTAGGGTGGTGGATTGATGAACCACCGTAAAGAAAGAATACATCGACCACCAGCTACAAAGTATATTTATCGCGCTCGAAGAACCTCACCTTCATCATTGTCGTCATGATGACTGTTGCACAGAATTTGGGGGACCAATGGGGAAGTTACGTTTTAGAGTGTAACCACAAGTGTAACCAATACATGTCCGTCAAAACATCAACGTGTATTATGCACTTAGTGTAGTTACCTAGTGTGGTCTCATGGCCTCAAGGCGACTCGGAGCTCATTAGCTACACTACGCCAACTCATCTGCGTGTTGCGACGTTTGCGGCCGCGTCGTGTCTGGACAGGTAGATCGATCACTGTTGAGACACGATCGTAAACAGAACAAGCATCAGTCACACCACAACGACGTGGAGTCCACTCCAGTGCACTCGCCACCGCAGCCTCGATACGATGCATTAGGAAGCGCAGATCACTGAGGCGCTTGCGAGCGTTTGATGAACACAAATCACTTTACTGTACATAGCGAAGGGGAGGGAGTTTGGCAGTGCTGCTGCCGCATGTTCACAATATCCACATTTGACGTGGAGTGCAGTCAGGAAAGACGAAGTTCTCTGGTAGTCGACGGAATCGCCCTTGCCAGTCGTAGAGAAAGCCCGCGCGCGAGTTCTGGACTGAAGTCGATGTACTTCGCACAGCGAGCCATCACCCCAACATCATGCAACTGCGCGCAGTTTTCGAGAGCGATAGTCGTTGGTACATTGTCCAGGAGCTCGCGTCGGAAGGCGAGTTGTTCGACCACCTGATCGAGAACGGGGCCATCGCCAACATCGTCCTCGCTCTGTTGCTTGTTGATGCAGTCGATTTAGCAAAGCTGGTAGCCCATACGCTTCCAAAGACGCAGTGACGGCGTCGCGAATAATCGAACTGTTGATCGCACTGCTTGCGCTGATCACCTCGCGGACACGCTCAACCAAGCGGTCAGCCATGGTCACATCGACACGATGAACAGCCTCAGCGAGCGATTGTAGCTTCTCAAGCATCGCACAGTGGGGTGGGATGCCTGTGGCTCGCTGAGATTGATCCTCACCAACGCCGACCAAGACACGGTCGCGAAGTTGCTCCAAAAGGTTGGTGTCTTGGTAGAGAGGGCTGCGGAAGAGTGGGTGTGTAGCACCAAGAATCGCCAACAGATAGTCGTGGTGGTGCATCAAGGAGGCGAGAACGTTGCGTTGCCGGCCTCCTCGTAACTTTGGACATGTACAGCGAACTCGTCACTCACAAGGTCGGGCTTGTTGTCCCGCAACCAATTGAGGAAGCGAGACCAAGATGCTCGATAAGATCGCCGGGATCCTTCGGAGATCGTGTTCGCTCGCACTGCAGCGACGCGATCTCGCAGAGAAAGCGTAACCTCTGACATCTGGGATGCAGATCCCCTATTTTCCATTGTGATTTTCAACACTGATGCAAATGACTGGCGATCACGAGTTCAGTCATGGGAATTTGGGGGCGGGTTGTCCCACAAGTCCGTGCCAGCCGATAGTTCGTCCCTCAAAAGACTGACAATGGAGGTTCCCGCATGTAACAAAGCCCGATCACGAAGTAAGCACCAAACATCATATGCGGCACTCTCGCATCAAGGCTGTGGTGGTTGTCGTGGAAAGCATTACATGAGACTACAGTCTAATCGCAGGCTTAATATTTTAACGAGGGCTTGTCGTGTTGATCTTGTTGGTTGCAGCGCAAACTGAAAAGTGAGCTTACCAGGCCAAAGGCCTTTTAACACACTACTGCTGCTCTCTCTGTGTTTCTGTTTCATTCCTCACTGATATGCAATTTGTATGCAAAGGCAGCTTCTAGAACGTGTCTAGAAGCTTGTCACACTCCTCATGCACACGTCACCCACGGCCACTCGGTCAGGTTGCTGTCTGACTCGAAGTTTCCAGAACACGACCAACATTCTGACTCGAGTCGCCAGTTGACGCACCACACCGTGCCACACCAATGTAAAAACTGGCGTAATCACTCGCGACACTCCCCCTCAACTGGCGCAGATTCGAGAACGCCGCTCGCTTCACGAAGAGCAACCAGTCTCGGCGTCGGTACGGGCTTCGTCAAGTAGTCCGCAAGCTGGTCCTCGGTTGGTACGTGCTTGAGGGCAATGGCGCCTTGCTCGACTTGGTCACGGACGAAGTGCGCGCGCAAGTCGGTATGCTTGACGCGCGGCGTGTATCCTTGGTTTGTCGCCATGCTGATCGCCGCCTTATTGTCAAGTAGAATCGTCGACGGGCCGCGCGCGTTTAGACCTCTCTCCGCAAGCAAGAAACGAAGCCACGCAATCTCTTGAGTCGCCAAGGCGAGTGCCATGTACTCTGCTTCTGCGGACGAAAGCGCGACGGTCGACTGACGTTTGCTCTTGTAGATAATGGGGCCACCGCCGAGCAACACCAGCACACCAGAGGTCGAACGACGAGTCGCTTTGTCGCCGCTCCAGTTGGCATCACAGTACGAGCGCAACACCATCGAGTTGTCCGTCGATCTCATGTATCTGATGCCGTGGTTTTGTGTACCCTTCAGTTAGCACAGGATGCGCTTGGCTGCGCGCAGATGCATCGCGCGCGGACAATCAAGATACTGCGACAGCATGGAAAGTGACACCGCGATGTCTGGACGCGTCGCGTTCGCGATGTAGAGCAGGGAGCCCACGAGCTCTCGAAACTTGGTCTTGTCTCCGATGACATCGTGCTCATTGCCCGGCATGAGGCCTTGGCCGATTACCATGGAATTGCGAACCGCGTGAGCGTCGTCGCAGCCGAATTTAGTGGCCATCTTTGTGATAAACTGCTTCTGCTTCAAAGACAGGCCCCCCTTCTTCCTGTCATAGTCGACTTCCATGCCCAACACAAAGTGGGCGTCACCAAGTGGCTTCAACGTGAAGTGTTCACTGAGGCTTCGACTGATATCATCTGCGTCTTCATCACGCTCGCACCCAACGAGGAGATCATCAACATACAGCACCACGAGCACCGTCGATCCGCTTGCGCCGTCATCGTCGTCGCGGTGGTGCCGTACGAACAGACACAGGTCCGCTCGACATCGAGCAAAGCCCATGGCCAAAAACACGGCGCGAATTGTCTTGTACCATACAGCTGCCGCCTGCTTGAGACCATAAAGGCTACGACGAAGCACACACACCTTGTTCTCGTCGACACAGACTCCGACGGTCTCTTCCAGGTCCCCATTGAGGAACGCGGTCTCGACATCGAACTGCTTGATCTTCAATCTCATGCTGTAGCACACCGATAAGAGCACACGGATGGTGCCGATGCTGGTGACTGGCGAGTGCGTGTGGAAATAGTCGACGCCCTGCGTCTGCCGAAATCCTTGCGCTACCAAGCGAGCCTTGTGGCGGAGGACGTTTCCATTTTCATCATACTTGCGTGCAAACACCGATTTCGATCCGATCACCTTGGCGCCGCGCGGTCGTGCTACAATGTCCCATGTATGGTTTCGTACATGGGCACGAATCTTAGGGCGGATGGCTTCTTTCCACTGCTCAGCTTCAGACGAAGCCATGGCCTCCGTATACGTGCTCGGCACTTCATTGGCAGCGAGAAAAATTTCACAGTCATCAAGCCGCTGACGCTTGTTATCGCGCTCAGCGTCGTCCGTATCATCGGGCGAAGAGACTGCAGCAGTGAGACGTAGAACATCGCGACCTTGGTGGCTGACGTCATCCAAAGCCGGTACATCACTCAGGAGGTGGCGCCGTTCGTTCATGAGTGAGCGTGGACGGGCAGAGCCACCGCCGGAAAACACCATACGATCACCAACCAAGCGGTGCGACGGTACAAGACTGGCATCACTATACTGGGTACCTTCGAGAGCACGCATCCGAGGCGGTGGAAGAGGGTCGTACGACGACGTCGCGAGACTTGGACCACTTGGACCACGACTTGGACCACTTGGACGAGCACGCACAGCGACTTGAGTACCGTTGGAGCTCTGCGTCCCACCACGTCCCCCCGCAAGCGGTACAATGGCAGTAGGAACATCGTGAGTGGCACCCTGACGACCCGTGTTCGTGTCCGCCTCCATGTCGACGTCACCATCGTCATTATTGTCGACTTCCATCTCTTGCGGTTGGTGGGACAGTCGCGGGTGGCCAGTCGTTGTCACGGTCGCGATCACCAGGAGCAGTAGCAACGTCGAGAGCGCCATCGACTTAGACAAGCGTGCGATATGACGACGGCGGGCGTTCATCGAGCACTACCGTACGCGTCGTGACGATGCGTTCGTCTTCGAGATCACAAACAATGTAAGCCGAGGACAGGCACCGATGTGCTTTGGCGTCGACTTTGTGCGCTTGCTGTCGTCGACACGGTAGAAACCCTCGGACCCGAAGACATGCAAATAGTCGAGTACCGGTCGAATGCCATCCAAAATCTCCACTGGGCATGTGTCGGGCCAAGCCGAGTTGGGGGTACGATTGAGGATGTGTGCGATGGCAAGCATAGCGCAGACCCACCACACACGATCCACATTCATGTAATGCATCATTGATCGAGCGCCTTCGGCGAGCGTGCGGTTTATCCGTTCCGCCAAGCCGTTCTGTTGCGGAGAGTACGGCGCGGACGTCTGGTGGATGATGTCGGCAGTGGCACAAAGCTGGTTGAAGCGCTTGCTTGTGTACTCGCCTCCATTATCCGACCAAAGGCACCGGACGCGAATGCCATATTGCGTCAGGATCTTGGCCAAAAACTCCTTGAATCTCTGGAACACCTCGGATTTCGCCTTGATCGTGTACACATACAGCATCCTCGAGTAGTCGTCAATGAAAGTCACAATAAACTTGGCACCACCCTTCGACGGAGGCTTGATGGGCCCCATCACGTCACTGTGGACCAACTCAAAGGGCATACTGGTCTTCACCTCACTTCCGGACGTGTGGGCAAATGGACCGGTCGTCATCTTGCCAAGTGCACACCCACCGCAGACCCCAGCATCACCATCGTTATCATCGTACGATGGATGGTCATCGCATGCGTTGGCTGCCTCATTCATGCGAGCACGAGATGCGTGACCAAGCCTAGCATGCCACAGCATGAATCCTGGCTGTGTGGGCATCCGCACAACCGCACTGTTGGCCTCGGCACCGGACGGCCGAGCGACTCGCCACACAAAGAGCTTGCCGACCTTGGGTATAGTGGCCACGACGGATCCATGGACCATGATGCGAGCACGACTGCGTTCAAATTGGACAACTGCGACGCCTCTAGTCGTGAGCGCCGGGACCGAGATGAGCTTGCTGTCGAGCTCGGGTACGAACAGAACGTCCGTCAATTTCATCGTCTTGCCGTAGTCCAATACAAACTGGACACTACCACGACCCCTAACACTGAGTCGCTGCCCATTGGCTACCGTCATCCAAAGTGGAGCGGGCAAATCTTGATACTCGACAAAGTCACCAAAATCACCAGACATGTGCGAGCTCGCTGCGCTGTCCAGGAGCCATGTCATCTTCTCATCGCCGGGTTGTTCATCCGTCACCGTGAATACAAACTCATCACCGTTCTTCTCGGCCTTCTGGGAGCAGTTAGTTTGCTTGTGACCGGCCTGCTTGCACAAGTAGCACTTGCCACGGAACGGACCGTTTGCACTGCCGCCTCCCTTGACTTGTTTCTTGCCGTTTCCATGGCCGCGTTGCTGCTTGCGTGCCCCACCGCGAGACTGCGGGGCCGCCACCTTCAGCGCCATATCCTTCTTCTCACGTCGCCGCAGGGTCTCAAACTCGCGACGGAGCATTTCCTTCGCACTTAGCAGCGTCACGCCAGTAGACGCCTCGATGATTCTGCATCGCGTCATACTCCTGGGGGAGACTACCCAAAAGTACCACGAGCTTTTCATCGTCACCAACCTTCTCGCCCACAGCCACAAGCTTGAGGCACAGCTTGTCAAATCGCACGAGGTGGTCCATCAGGTTGCCGCCTTCTTCGAGTTCAAAGTCGCTCAGTTCCTTGCGCAACTGGACACGGTTGTGAAGGTTCTGCTGCGCGAAGAATGCGCGGAGAATCTCCCACGCCTCCCACGCCGTCTGCGCCTCGCGCACCATCGTCTGGAACGTCGGCGAGAGGTTCTTGACGATCAGATCCAGAGCCCGGAGATCTTTGGCCTTCCAGTTGTTGTCCTGCAGCTGCTGCGGCTCTGGCTTCGACTCGACGTGGCCGATGACTCCCTTGCGGGCGAGCGTCATGAGCTGGGTGAACTCCCAAAGGAATTAGTTGTCAGCGGTGAGGAGGTCAGCGGAGGTTGGGCTCATAACCTTTAACGAGGGCTTGTCGTGTTGATCTTGTTGGTTGCAGCACAAATATCGTGCCCTCGTTAAATCATATTAGGGGGGTGAAAGTTAAGAAATCGTCGAACAATTCCAAGCGGCTGCTCGGCCCGAAACTGAGCAGGTCCTTGGCCCAATTCTAAGTCGGTTCAAAGCTTCCACACTGCTGTTCAAATTGCTGATTGCTGATATTTTTCCGCAAAATTCTAGATTCATAGTAACAACATTTGGGAATACCTTAGTGACATTTCGAGAAACGCCCTCGAGAGGGGAGGAAACATGCCGATATGAAGCGAGCGGCATGTTCTACGCCTTTCCAGGCTCTCCTTGGATCGCGCGGGAGTTGGCTAGGTCATCTATGAACGTCGTGACCGTGTAAATATCGTCAGGCGTCAGATATACCACGGCGCGTCCCCCGCTATCTCCGTCGGCGTCCATGTTTCCTTTGGCGGTGTGTCTCATGATGTCCCATACCCTCTCGCAGATTCCCTCAGAAGAGTGCCTTCAACACACCCAAGAATTCAGAAATTGCTCATTTGGAAGCTGCGTGATTAAAAATTAAGCCACCTCAGGAGGTGGCTTGATTCTAAATTATGCATAAGCAGAAAACGGGCCCAAATTCGAGCAACACCAAAACCAAAATAACAGCAGCGTTTTTTCAACTTTGACCCCCCCCCCCCCCCCCCCCCCCCCCCCTCTTGCGCGAACCAGTTGATGCCAAATGAGACCACGCAAACGAAACCGGTCTTATTAACACCACCGAGTTGATGTTGAGTTGAAGTTTTGTCTTCGATAAAGTACGAAACGACTCGAGACAAGAAAACTCACCATTCAACTCTGTAGTTATAAAACAAGTAAAAAAATAAAAACATTTCAGATACCGGTTTTGATTGCCCACCAACTTACTCTATATCGTTTGCCTTGTTTTTACTTGTTGTTTAACACTAGTAAAAATCAAGTTCTCGTTCTTTATGTACACGCTGAACTTCAGTTTCACTATGAAGGAGTTGGAATTTGAAGAAAACAAGCCCAGATTCGGAATCTTTGGGTGTTTTTTTACACGAGGGGGGTCCTAACTCAAAACTCAAAAATCAATTGTTTTGGACACGTCTCAGTCAGCTCAAAAATTTTGTGGGACAAACTTGGAATTTTGACAATCCGAGACCACCATTCGGCAGACGAGATCAAGAGCTATCCGATGGTGTGCTCAGATCCAAAGTTTTCGTTTTGGCGTTAAGTCTGGTTTCGTTTGCCGTAGGCTCAAATGGATGATATTCTCAAATGGACTTTCTGTCGGCATATGTGGAATCCGTCACGTCGTCACTTTGTGGCTTTGCGATTCACATGGCCGGAGTTTACAACGGTGACCTGGAATTCAATTCTCGTTGAGATAGTTTATCAGATATTACAGTTCTACGACTGGTGGTTCAGTTGTCAAAGACGATCTCGGCAACTCACTCGATTCAAAATTTCTTGCTTTGTTTAAAAACCGGAAGTCTCCCGATACAGTACATAAGAGTCTCCACAGAGTAGAAGAGTACCACAAATAAGAAACAAAATGACGTTCTACAAGAACATTTCCAAGGCTGTGTTCGGGTGACGCTTCGCATTTGCATCCAATATGTTGACAAGATTTTCGTAAACTTGACCATCGAAACTATTTTCCCGTAAGTAGTCAGCATTCGCAGTTCTTTTATTTTATTTCCTAGTAATGAGTTGTGGTCACGGATTGGACGAGCAATTGACGAGTCCAGCTCGCCCTCTCCTTCACGAGACGGGTTTTTTCTACGAGCAGCGCTCGTTAAAAAACCTCAGCTCGTCGAAATTTTAATACAGGGCGGTCACTCGAACGAGCTCAAGCTCGTAGCTCGTTCAGCTCGTTCGGTGCGATATGTAATTGGTCAAAACAACTGCGTCCCGTTGGTTGGCTATAATTGGTAGACCGCCGCGAGTGAAAAATACGAGCTCAGCTTCAACTTTGAAGTTGGTGGTCGCACCATATCTTGTGCAGCAACCAGTCTCAATCCAACCGGAAGGCGTCGCTAATGTTGCGATCTTGTGTACGTATGGCCATCGATATCACGAGGGCTTGATACCTCGCAGCGAAGCGGGCTGCTCTCAGGTATCAAAGGACGTCTCCATATTAACAAGATGGCCTTGCCTGTTTAACCTCGTGCCTCTTTCCAAGTTGCGAGCGGGGGCCCCCACGACGACCTCTTGCAATTTTGAATCGGAAAGTGTCTTTACTATTGTTTACATGATCAAACTTCCACCAGTTTCATAAAGTCGCCTTGTTCAGCAGAATCTCCACCAGACAAGATGATGGCATCACCTGCGCGCAGCCAATAGAAGCGCCCGCCCCAACCCGTGACCAAAGCAATCGCGAACTACGAACTTGTTCATGGCTTCACAAAGGTACCGCGCGAACAAGGCGAGAAAAGCATCATTCACCATTGGGGTGTGAGATTAGAGGCGTCGGATGGGGCGCTTGTATAACTCTCCCTCGCAAGCAAAATGTGCCGACAGTATACTAAAAGCCTGTTTTTATTCTCGTCCGATCATACGTCAGTTCGAATTGACAGCTGTTCGCGAACGCATCAACACGATGCTCAAGTTGACCATTCGTGATGCCTGGTCATTGAGCACGTTGTGCGTAAAGAGAGTTTCGTGTTGCACGCTCGATAGTAGCTGAGTGATGTGACTTCACAGAACGTCAATACTTTCTTGGAGTCGAGCGTCTTGTACAGAGAGTGCCTGTAAAGTTGGTCTTGAAGCGTGACTCTGGTGTCGAAGAGAGCTCGCTCGATCTGAGCGGATGTTTGGTCTTGGCGTGTGGAGAGTTCTTGGGAATTGTTCTCTGATCTTTGATCCACAGTCATGAGCATGAATGCATGTTCCATTGCTCTGCTGCCAAAAATGATTGACCATATCATCAATTTGGTCATCATACGCTGCGATGGCAGCATTCTCCGTCGGCTCTGCACTCTCCTCACCTTCGTCGTCGACGATGTCAATAATTGGACCTCGGTCACTCATGTTGGTTGGTGGCATCCAAAATGCGAGAAATTAAGCACCACATTGTGGTGGTGGAGTGGCATCATGTCATCGGGTTGCGGACAATTTATTGAAAGGAACTACGATACAGTGCAGCACTGAACGTGAAAGAACAGAATCTCGTCGTTCAATGTTGAAGATGGATATTGCGAGAAATGAGAAAATTGCAGTTCCTCCGTAATGTTTCCGAGCAGAGTGTCGAGGTTTCTGCCAATAAAATCACGAGCATTCAACGAGCAACGAGCAACGAGCTCTGTGGGGACAACTCACCCCCTTTGGCTCGTCAACTCACCCACTTTTTCTCGTTATTTTGTAATATTATTGGACGAGCTCCAAAATTGCGCTCGTTCCCTTGCCCTTGGAGTGTGTGATCTGGGTTTTTGGTTGGGTAACGTCTCGTTCACGAGCGCGCTCGTAGAACCCGTGGTTGTGGTCATCTGAATGTTTATGGACGTCAGCTTTCCCGCAGCGGGGGGACCTACTTCGTCGGCCATCGCTTACAGTTAACCATCAGAATACCGTTTATACGAGGATCATCGAGATCCACAATATTAATTAAAGTTCGCCTCCAGCCTATTCGAGCGTTTGGAGCGGTTGGTTGATATTCAGAGAATGTGTGGACAGTACTTGGACTTGTCAGATTTGTCCTCTTCAGCTCTTTCCAATTTATCCGAACGGCGGTGCTCTTGGCTTTACAGCCGCAAAAACATACGGTGAACTATTCACCCATTGTTGTAGTGCTCGTTCTTGTTCCGATTGGCAACTGTACGTTACTTGGTCGTCGAGAACGTGCAATTACTAATAGAGCCTAAAAAGCCTCAATCCACTGAAGTCATTGATACCATGGGTGCGAATCGGATGGCTTCGTAGCCGCCGCCTCCACTAACGGCTTGCTAAAGTGGCCACGACTGCTCAGCCCTGTCACCTCACTCTTCAACTCCCCTCCTCAAGTGAAGACCGCCCGAGCTCCACGCATGGTCAAGTTCTGGTCTGTCGCCGTTCTGGCGGCAGTCTCTCTCGCTGCTTCCAGTTCATCTGTAGAAGCTCAAAACGCCGGTGTCCATGCTGCGATGATGCCCGACACTGAGTCACGCGCTGCACCAGTAGCCCTTGCATCGGCGACGCCTTCAGGAAAAACTGGCGGGCCAGCTCCGAAGGCACCATCCGCTGTTGCAGCTCCTTCACCTGCGGCTCCAAAGCCGGTTGCTACCCCGACCGTGGCGCCAACGTCAAAGAAGACTCGAAAGCCAAACCTCGCGATTATCGAGGAACCGAACGACAATAGACCCGCACCTAAAGTCACCCCAGCTACCCCAACACCAACGACCCTTCCACCTTTGACCGACTCCTCCACGTGGCTCGTCCACAGGATCAAGACCAACCCGTCGCAAGTCGGATGCTACCGACATATCAGCTTTACCAGCAATAAGCAATGCGCCAACGGGTACGCCTTCGACGGATTCTTTACGTGCTGGTCGCAGTGCCCGTTGGAGTATCCCGTGCAATGCGCATTCGAGTGTATCCCACAAAACAAAGATTGTGCGTTGGCGATAGCAGACAAGGCGGGCGCAGTCGCGAACACGGTGCTATCGGTTGCCACCAGCGGTATCTTTGGTGCTTTCAAAGCGACAGCGAAAGGCGCGAAGTTTGCGCTCGCTTGTGGTCAAGGCCTCTACGACGTTGCGACGAAAATTTCAGCGGAGGTGGAGAAACTCACGGCTGGAAAGACGTTGACATCAAAGGACATGACGAAAGAGCTCATCACGAAGACTGATTTCTTCATGTACGACTTGCCAGTTGCCATCGCCACGTGCATGGGCGTCGATCTGCCTGCTGATTACTTGAGTAACCGAAAGTTTTTGAAAAAAGCCGAGCAGTTCCTCGTCGCGATCATCGACATGAAGCTTGAGAAGATCAACCCCGTGGATCCAAAAAACTTCATGAACTTCTACAAGTCGTTCAAGGAATTCTGGGTAAAGGACTCAGCTGCAACCGACAAAAAGCTGCCGGAGGTCACTGCTGAGGAAGTAACGCAAATTGGCCAAGCTGCGACGACCTGCGGTGGTCAGCTCAAGGCCTACTTCGCGAAAGTCCGAACTGAAGTTGAAAAGTACATCGCAAAGCCGCCCAAAGGTGCAGAAAACCTCGAATATGTCATTTATAACCTGCCGTTGGTGCTTGAGGACTTGGCAAAGGCGACTGTCAACTGTTGGAAAAGTAACGCACCAGATGGGATGAAGACGCGGGATGACATCATCACTGGGGCCAAATTGATCACCGAGCAGATCGTGAAAACAGCCAAGACTGGTGCAAAACAAGCCTTGAAGACCGTTGCGCAATACAAATTTGAAATTGCTCACTTTGCTCTCGATGCTATCGCCGTCTTCGACCCGACGGGCATCGCCAACCTGATCAAGAAATTCCTGATGCCTTTCTGTCCAATCTCCGAATTCAAGGGTCCCATTGAGAGAGGCACGCTCGACAAGGCGCTTGGACTCAAAATTATTGGCAAGGCATTCCAAGGGACAACGGGTACGTGGAACCCCCAAGGTGACGGTCTGATTCACTTCAATTTCGACAGCGTCGACAATGAGAATGTCAAGCTCAACATCATGTCTGGTGGCAAGAAGCTACACGAGTGGGATGCCATCAGAGGGGGGACCCTAATTTGGAACTTGAAGCTTTCTGAGTTTGCGGGTAAGACACTCTACATCGATCGCTGGCGTCCGGGAGTCCTCGGCTTTTGGGGAACGGGGGGTGGCTCGCTCTCTATGTGGGTCCCAGACAACACCAAAGGCTCGATTACTCTCAACGTGAAGATCAATCCTACTGGACGTGGTGACTAAAGCAGCGCTCTGCAAAAACCCTTGATTTTCGAATCGCAACGGTAATCGTGCACGTGGAAGGGTGTCGTATATCACCACTGCAGTTAGCGAGCATTAATTGATCCAAAAAGATTTGCCTCCGTCGCCATATAGAGTTACTCTACGTCCAAACGTGGACCATCTCACTCATCGCTCGAACAGCTCGCACGAGTAGCTCGTTGGTGGTCTCTCGCTACATCCTGGCAGTTGGAAACTAAGAGAATTGAGAGAAGAGTGCCACCAAGTCTCAGACTAAGAAGGCCAGAGGACCCTTGAACGCTTCGAGGCATGAGTGAGCGCGAAGAAACCCGACAAGAGGCTCGCCGATAAGGAATCCTCAAACGCGCGCCGGGGGTTGTGACGACTCGCGACCACAACCTTCTTCAGCTTGTCTAAGCATATATATGGCATCTCATTCGGGCTTTGCTGCTTGCGTGATTGTGCACTACGTCAATCCGAGGTGTTATACTGTTTGCATCAGTGTCGGTGACAACGAAAGCCCTGAAGCTACTCATCCAGAACTGTTGAGAATATTTCATTCAGCCTCAACAACAGATCGTTTATAGGACTGCTACGGTCAAAAGCGAAGTCTCATGCCGACGATTCTGGCCCATAGAACAATGAAAATCTCTTATCCCCAAACCCATCTGAGGTCCAACGAACATTCGCTCTACCTAGTCGATGGTTGTGTAATATACATGCATTGAAAACATTTTAAAGGGATTCACAGCACGCGACACGCTCCATCCCCGCGAGAATTGCCTCGGTGGAATCGAACTCGGCGCACATTTCTTCGACTTCGGCGGGTGAGACGCGCTTGGTCGCGCGCAAAAAGATCGAATCAAGCTGCTCGACTTGCGTCGATGTGAGCGTAGTCATCGTGTAGTACTCGATCATTTGACGCACTTGCGTGGCGTTCATGTAAGTCAAAAGCAACTTCTTGTTGACGCGACCAGGGCGGATGAGCGCAGGATCTAGCTTCTCCGGGTGGTTTGTGGTCATGATGATGATTCGGCCGGGGCAGTCGATCACGCCGTCGAGCACATTAAGCAAACCGGCGAGATTGAGCTTCGAGTTCTTCTTCTCGTCCTCCATGATGAGCTTGATCATCATCGACATGAGCTTCACGTCCTCATCCTTGCCATCGCCAACTTTCGACGACTTCGGCGCCTTGTCTTCCTCAGACTTGCTCTCGGTCTCCTTGGACTCGCACTTCGGCTTGTCTTTTTCGTTATCTCCATCAGCACGCTTGTTGACAATTGACGAGGCGCAGTCGATGTCCTCCATCACGAAGATCACATCTTTAAACGAGTACTCCACTGGCGAGTCGAGACCCTGGACGGCAAACTTGAGGTCGAAGATGGCGTCCATGAGCTCCTGATTGGACTTAATCTTCCCGAGGTTGATGGTCACGATATGGCGCTTAGTGTACTGGGCGATAGCCTTGATCAGACTTGTCTTGCCAGTGCCTGGAGGACCGTGCAGCAAGAACCCAAGCTTGTAAGGGAACCCCTTGATGCCGAACTTGCCCGTCTTGTTGGCGAAGTTGTCAAGCAGCTGGAGAACCTGCTGCTTCTCGTCGAAAAAGAGGTTCTCGAACGTCTTCTCTTCACCCAGAGCGTAGCGCTTGTAGGCCACGACGCTCTTGTTCGAGTCCGAGTCTGAAGTCTTGGAGCCCGACTGGATGTAGAAGTACCGCGAGTGGTCCTCCTTCACCTTCTTGCGCTCGCTCTCCTGGTAGTTGCTGTAGGCTTTTTCGATGAACGCGTCGATGCGATCCGAGCCGTCTGAAAGCTTGGACGAGAAGCGGAAGATGACCTTGGTCTCCGTCACGCCCTTGCGGTCGCCCGGGTTCTCGGGGGTCACAACCTCGTGCTGGAAGAGGATGCCCTTCTCGACTTCGATCCACGTGTTGATCATCGGCAGCGCCTCGACGCTGAGCTTGTCGACTTCGTTGTAGCAGTAGTCCTCGTTCTCTTCGTCCGAGTCGTACGCCGACGAGTTGCTGGTGACCGATCCGCTCTCGTCGTCATCGGGGCGAGCGACCTCTTTCTTCTTGGGCTTCTCCAGCAGCTCGTACTTGGCGTCCTTGCTGTCCAAGTTGAGCACATCGGCGAGGTAGAGCGAGATGGCCTTCTGCAGCAAGTGGTTCTTCTGCTCATAGTCCCAGACCTTGTGGCCGTCGCGGTTGTAGCGCTGCGTGATCTCGATCGTGCGCTCGACGGTCTCGCTCTCGTCTTTCTTCCACAGCCACGCCACCAACGGGGCGAAGATCGAGAGCGAGCCATCGCCGCCGTTTTGGATCAGACTCACGAGCTGCTGGATCAGAATGGGCACGAGCAGACAGAGCAGCGCGTCGAGCACGAGGAAGCCCGTGCGGAAGCCCTCGAGCGCAGCGAAGAGGTCGGCGGGCGAGTGTGGAGGCGTGGGAGGCCCCATCAGTGTCGTTGGCGTCGGGATCGCAGTGTCGGCCATTGGCGTTGGTGTGTTGGTGAGTTGGGAAGTTGGCGAATGAGATCGAGATTGTTGGTGTCCGGCGCTCCGGATGGGATGGGACGCGTCTGGACGTCTTCCGGAGGACTTGGGTCCACGTGCTTTTCCTTTTACAAGAGTGATGGTCACTTTGCACTTTCGACTCCGCTGTTTTCTGATTCCAACTCATTTCTAGCCAATCAAAATCCTTCTCATCCTGTGACAACCACCGTTTCTTCCCGTGAGTGATGGTCACTCCATCCAGAAGGTACCCAATTCCTTGGAAAAACGACCTTCACTCGTGCGCGTCTCCGGTGGCTTCGGCCCCGACAGTTGGCGTCGTTGGCGACGTTGGCATCGTTGGAATGTTGGCGCCAACTCCTTGGGTGAGCTCCTGAGCAGCTCCCGCTCCAACACGATGCAGGCGTCTCGCATTTGCAAATCCTCCTCGTTCCTCCCAAGCATGAGCTCCACGGCCATCGAGTTCGGGCTCATCAACACGCTGCGCACCAACCACCTCGTCGTGGACGCGCTGCTCTGCATGGTCGTGCCCGTGCTCATCCAGCGCGTCATGGCGGCCACGCAGAACTCGCAGACGTCGCTCTGGTCGCTGCTCGTCGCCTGGCTTTTCCCGCCCAAGACGCCCAAGTACGTCGTGCGCGAGATCGAGTCGTCGCAAAAGTTCAACCGCTACGGCGTCGTCTGGGACGGCGAGCAGAAGAACAAGCTGCTCCAGAAGGCGCTCGCCATGTACATCGCCGAGATCATCGACATGCGCAACAAGAACGCGCGCTGCGAGCTGATCGAGAAGCCCAAGACCAAGAAGAAAGCCGTCAAGCGCCTGGGCGACGACGACCGCGACGTGCGCGACGATGTGTCCGAGTCGAGCGCGACGACGACCGCGTCAAGCGTGGACGACGACGCGGTCGAGACCAAGCCACTCACGCAGGCCGAGCGTTTGAACATCGAGGCGCTTCCGCCACTCGGCGACTGGATCGAAGTCGCGGACGGCGTCGAGTTCCGCCACGAAGACATCTCGCCCGAGAGCGGCGGCGACGACAAGACGGCGAACAGCGTCAAGGAGTGCAAGACCAAGTACGTGCTACGGTCGCTCTGCGCGGACGGCTCGCAGCGCATCGACGCGCTCGTGAAGAAGGCCTTTGAGCAGTACCGTGAGCGCGAGCGTGCCAAGTACAAGACCGACAAGTCGCGCTACTTCTATCTGCAGGCTGGCACCAAGACGTCGCAGTCGGACTCGAACCAGCAGGTCGTGGCATACAAGCGGTACGCGCTCGGCGAGGAGAAGACCTTCGAGAACCTTTTCTTCGACGAGAAACCGCAGGTGCTGTCGCTGCTGGACGACTTCATGGGCAAGACCGGCAAGTTTGCGATCCGCGGCTTCCCGTACAAGCTCGGGTTCTTGCTGCACGGACCCCCGGGCACCGGCAAAACCAGCTTGATTAAGGCGATCGCGCAGTACACCAAGCGTCACATTGTCACGATCAATTTGTCCAAGATCAAGACGAACCAGGATCTCATGGACGCCGTGTTTGATCTCAAGTTCGCCGTCCAGGACCAGGATCTGCCTGTGACGCTCACGTTCAAGGACGTGGTCTTCGTGATGGAGGACATCGACGCGGCGTCCAAGATCGTCAACTCGCGAGACGCGTCGGACCGCGAGAGCGACAAGGTGCCTGGACTCAGCCGCGCTGAGCGCATGGTCGACAGCCAGAAGAAGGCGGCGCAGACAGACGATGACGACGACGACGAGATCATGAAAACCATGATCGGCCCGGCGATGAAGCCGAAAGAGGGCGACCGCTTGAACCTGTCCGGACTCCTCAACGTGCTTGACGGGGTCATCGACTGCCCCGGTCGCATTGTCATCATGACGACCAACCACCCCGAGAAGCTCGACGCCGCGTTGATTCGACCAGGCCGTGTCAACAAGATGCTGCTGCTCTCACACATGAACGCCCGTGGCGCCCAGGAGATGATTAAATACTACTGCCTCACCAAGCTCACCATCGAGCAGCAAGAGCGTCTCGTCGCGGTGTTCGACGCCAACGCACGCTTAAAAAAGCCGTTTACACCAGCAGAAGTCGAAGAGTTCTGCGCCGAAATGGACGACGCCGACTCGGTGATCGAGGCGCTCGAAAACCAGGCCGAGCAGCGGGAATCTGACGTTCTCGCGTAGATTTTGCTCCTTTTATGATAAAAAATCTTCTGTACATTTGAACCATTTACCGCCTTTCCTTCGTTGAATGGGGAGCCGAAAAAGTCGTGGTTCTGGCTCCGTTTCATCCTGTGGAGGTTCTCGTAGCAGGGTCTCAATTGAGTTCACCATGCATCGATCGCGTACATGTCGTTGCCCTCGGCCAACTGAGCTAACATTTTGATCGCGCCACGTTTCCACACGGTGCGCACTGCGAACTCACTCTTCGCTCAGCAGATGCGACGCTTCCGGCTCCTCTTAATTTTGCAAATAGTCGCAATACTGACGAATGGTAGGGTTTGTCGTCAAAATACTTCGTAGTGCTTTGTTGGAGACTGCGAGCTCCTGAAGATTGCGTAACGTAACAAGGTGAGGTCTATTGGTCTGCTCGTTTAGAAACCTACTAGGTGGGGGAGTGCCCGCGAAGCGGGCACCTTAGTTTGCGCAGTGCTAGGGACGGGAACGAAAAGAGAGGTTGGCGCAGCGCAAGCGCTGCTGGTTCTTTTCGGGAACCCAGTTCGGGGGGGGGGAGGGGGGGGGGGGGGGGGGGGGGGGGGGGGTACAGCACACAAAACTGTCTTTTTACATTTATCGTAAAATCGATTTCGAAGTCGCGAAAATCAAAATGTCCAAGCGGAAGTCGAGTGACGCGCCTTGGTGACGTCGGGGGGCTACATTGAACAATAGGGAGGGTTAGGTTGAAAACCACCATCCGTCGCGAAAACTCACTTGATATATTTCCCGCGAACTCATCCCTCCAAAACGATGACCAAACCTACTGCATTACGTTGGGGTGGGTTCGGGGGCCGTCCGCTGCGCGGCCGGGGCGCTCGGCCTGGCGGCCTCGCTCACAGATCGTGTCGACTTTTTATAGTAGGATAGCCGTCGTTGCGCCTGGATTACGGGGCGAATCCACACCTCCAATACAAGAGATCTCCGTCAAGAAGGTCGGCGATGGCTGAGTGGTCTGCTCGCGTCGTGGGATGGAGCACGTGACTGCTTTGGGCGGTGTCCATTGCCAGATTGGGTGCGACGTCCACCATGCGATTGGCGGCCCTTGGGATGGTGCATCCAGGTGTTGACGCCAAGTAAGTCCGCGATCCGCCGTGCCCGCGCGTATTTGGTCCGGAGGATCTTGTTAAGAGGCACGGTAGCTCGGTATGCTTGCATCTGTCGAATGATGAGCATGCTATCGCCAACGACCGTGAGGGAGGTCCAATGGTGTTGATGAGCTGCCGTCAGCCCAGTCAGCAGGCCCTCGTACTCAGCTTGATTGTTAGTTGTGGTGCGGGCCGGATATGATATCGCTGCCTAATAGACAACTTGAGCGGCGGTGTCGTTGTGACAAAGTCGTACTACAATCGCTCCAGCCCCGCCCGCTCCGGGGTTGCCGCGTGATCCACCATCGAAAAATAACAGGTGACGTTGGTCATGGTGCGGGAATCCAAGCGTCATCGGGGGTCGTGATGCCAATGGCGCGTTCTTGAGCAGCTCGAGTGCTGCCGCCGCTTGTGGCGTAGCCGCACTATCCATCGTGCGCGGCTATCGTAGGTCGTGGAGGGAGGCTTGGAGACGTGTTTGGAGGAGCGCGAGTGCGTGGTCCGGTCGCCAGACTTCATTGTCTCCGTCGAGTGTCGTGCGTCGTTGCCAGATCGTCTGGAGTGTGACGAGAACGTGCTTTCTCCAGGCGGCCTGTATAACCACATGTGTGGCGATCATTGCTGGTTCTGTGGGAGGCGACAACCGCATCATATCTGGGTGATCCAGTCGAGGTTTGGGAAACCAACGAGCCGTAAGCGAAAGGAAGCCGTTTTGCTTTCCTCAAGGCCTGGGGTGTAACGAGGCTGACCTCGTTACGTCATGTACACTGTGGAGCAGTGTAGGAAGCGCGCAACACAGGGAGTTACGTTGGGTTGGGCAAATGGGAAACTGAATTTATGGATTAGGAAACCTAGAAAAACCTACTCTTTGTACATAAAACCTCGCAGATCCGCTGTCATCCACTGAATCACAAGCCCTAGCGTGATTGGTGGGAAATACGGATGATATCGTAGGATATTATCCAATCAGGAGACATCGCAACGAGATGGGTTCACGACGTTCCTATCGGACACCATTGACATGGGTCCGTACCATGTAACGGGCCCGCCCCGTTGCATCACCCTCCCCTCAAGGCGAAAGTCGCATTGGACGACTTGCAAAAGGGAGCACTTGTTGGTCAGTTGGTCCAACGGCGAATCGCGAGCGGCGGCGTTGATCGGTGACGATCAACGCCTCCAAGGAGAATGAACTCGAAGAAGACCATCAGTGCCGCCGACATGGCAGTGCGCACCATGCGCGCGGCTAAGGTGAGCGAGGATGCCGCTGCGCTGGTGCGCGCAGCGGTCGAAGACAACTTGACGGCCGGCGAGGGCGACAACTCGACCGAGCCACTTGGAGGCACAGCGAATTACGACGGTGGTCAACCACCGTCGCCCAAGACGACCGAATACCCGTCGGCCGACGCCGAGATGCGCTGCGATGTCGAAGCCGACGGCGACGAAGAGATGAAGGTGCCGGCGAGCGCTGCGACGATCAACGTCGCAGCGCGCAAAGCCGCACCTCCAGCGCCGTCGCAGACGCTGTCAGACTACGACGAGACCGACGGCGAAGAAGAAACCAAGTCGGAGGACAGTGCCGCACGCGATCCTTTCAAACGATCGCCGTCGTTCGACAGCTCGTCGTCCGAGCGGTCGGCGAACAGCTAGTCGGCGCCGTACAGCGAGGCGGACGAGCAGCGGAAGGAAGAGGGAGAGGTCGCTGAAGATCCCAGCCCTCACGATCGACGTGATCGTGAGGTGATCACCACCAACGGGACTCAAGAGTTCGAGGGAGCCTTTAGATCCTCGGCGCCAGAATCACACCCTGGCTTTCATCGGCTCACGACATCAGCCGATGGGGTGGTGTACACGATCCCTTGCGGACGGACGATATCTTCGACTGCGCTTCGCTCGAAGACGATCCATAAGTCGCGCGTCAATATCGCGACAGCGATATGCGCCGTCGACGTTTAATCGAATGCTCTTTCGAGCGGCGTTTCTATCGTCACAACGATAGACCAACTGATCGCGACCTCCCTACGTTGATCCAAGGGTGGAATCAATTCCTTGACAACGTCAAGGTCAAGGGAGGCATGAAGACCTGGCACGATGCGCTCAAGTCGCAACGAGAGAAGTTCGAAGGGTTCTCCGAAACTGGTGGACGAATGCGCGTCTACCGGCGCTCGCGCCGTAATGGCCTGCTTTGTTTCGTGTGGGGATGAGCCTGCTCACACTGTCCACCTGACGCAGATCGCGTCACTCGCGAGGAATACCTCAGCGAAGGGTGGAGAGGTCGGATCCCTGCCGACCTCCTCGAGGCCTCGAGCAAATCTACGAGCGCCGTCGCGCGAGCGAGGAGCGTGCTGCTTCCTCGTTACCTTACGCAGCGGGTGGATCTCGTCGTACTGAGCGACGAGACCCGGAACATCTTCGAGGAGAGCCTCGCGCGGCTCCCAGCTATCTGCAGATGGCGGATAGCCGCGCCATCGAACGAGATACTTCGTTCGACTACCGCCCTGCTGATCCTTATGATTCAGCAGGCGCTCAACGATCCAGCGCTCAGCACCACTGGAGTCAACCAGTGGGGGCGGCGGCGGTGGGGAGACATTATCCACCGGCCGCGCCGACGTATCTTCAACGCGACGAGTCGTACTCGGCTCGTCGCGACGACTCGGATGATCTTCGGCTCCAGCTTGCGCAGGATCATCTTCGCGCAGACCTTGCGGAGGAGCGGTCGCAGCGAGTGTGGCTGGAGGCGCAGCTGGCTTCACTGCAGGGCTCCCATGACCGTGTTTAAACGGAATTGAACACCCTTGTCCGGGAGTACAAGTTTCTCCTCGGAGCTCTCGAGCGCTCGGGGATTCTAATTGTAAAACGTAGGATGCATTCGCATCCTACGAGGAAGCCCAAGCGTGTACGTGTGCCCCATGCGGCGGAGCACGCGTGATGAACTTCGGTAGCAGCTTGTTGCTATCGACGTTGGTAACTGCATGTGTAGGTAGGGTAGTAGTTGATAACAACACTAAGTCACCTTCATTAAATGAAAACGTGTTCCCTCTTCCATTCTTATCTACGCTCATCTTCTGTCGATCGACCGCATGGGCGATCGAGTCTTGTACGAAGCGGACAACCGCTTGGTGCTTCAGCAAGAAGTCCTCCGCCGCTGATTCTGAGTGCTGGGATATCCATCTCTTCTTTGACGAGAGCGCCATCACTGTCGTCGTTGAAGTCGTCACCATTGACTTCGAGCGCGTCGTCAGTTTCATCGTCGTTGCCGTCGTCGTTCTAACAAGCGCGACCAATGACTGGAGCGTCAACGGTCGTAAGATCGACCATTACGTCGATCTCCGAGGAGCGAGAGCGGTCCAGGAGCTCGCTCGAGCGAGTCCCTCCCTCCCCTGAAGGAGACTCACTCTCCAATAGGGTTGTAATACGTGGATTGCGGAGACCGTTCACGTAGAACGGTGTATGCTTCGTGGACGCATGCACAGAGTTGTTAATTGCAAATTCGACCATCGGCCAAAACTCACTCCACCTCGAGAATGAGTGGATGTTGCCTCGAAGAATCAATTCGATCACGCGGTTCACGCGCTCTGTCTGACCATCGGTCTAAGGATGGTCAGAGGTCAAAATCTCGATTCGTGTTCCGAAGGAACGGAACACGGCGTGTCTAAACTCCGCGGTGAGCCGTGGATCTCGATCTGACACGAGCTCTCGTGGCAGTCCATGGTGTCAAAACACCGTGTCGACGAAGACGCGAGCGCAGCCTTCGGCTGTGATCATCTCCGGAACTGCTTCAAGATGCACCATCTTGCTGAAGCGATCCACAAACACGAGGATCCCGTTGTTCTTCTGTTCATCTTCGGGAAAACCGAAGATGAAGTCCATGGAGTCGGACTCCCAGCACTCTGTCGGTACAGGCAGAGAAAGTAGCGGCGCGCGAAGTGAAGGTCCTGACTTCACTCGCTGGTGTCGTGTGCATTTGCAGCACGAATGTCGTCAAGCAAGGTCGACGACGGAACACTGGAGTTGAACGCACTCGCTGCGTTTAGATAATCTTGGGCGACGACCATCGGCTCAAAGTCTGGCCGACGGGACAGAGCATCCGCGACGACGTTGAGTCGTCCACGCTTGTACTCGACAAAGAAGTTGTACTCCGCAAAGAAAGGCAGCCAAGTCGCCATGCGCCGCGAGAGGTGTGGACTGTTCACAGCCGTGCTTAAGGACGCATGGTCTGTGAAGACCTTGAACGGTCTATCTCCAAGTGGATAGACGCGGAACCTGGCCAGTGCGTACTCCTTGTCATGCACTAGATAATTACGCTAAGCTGGTGCCATGGATATCCGGCAACTACTCAGTGGGATGGATCTGCAAGCGAATATTAACTCATTGCAACTAGAACGCGCCAACAATTGAACGTGGAATCAGTGTGTCGCCGCGTTGGTGTTACTCACGGCACACCACTGCCCTGAGGGACCACGTGAGAAACTGATTGATGAGCTGCAGCAGCTCAAGAAAGGAAAAAGCATGACCGTTGCAGATTATTCTGACCGATTTGCTGCAATTGTACGCAAAATTCAGCTTTTGACTCGGCCGGAATCGGGTGCACTTACGGACCACGAGCAACACAAATAGGATTGTGAAGGAATGCCTATCGAGAGGCAACAGAGGATCTACGCGTCCAGCTACTTTTGATGAACTTCATAGTGTATTTCAGAGACTGAAGATGGCTGGTCGACTTGAAGGCCGAGCAAAACCTGACGGCGACAAGAAGCGGAGGAGATCGCGCAGTGGACGTAATGGCTCGGAGGACAATGCAAAGGGTGGCTTCAAGGAGACGAAAACGGCCACCAAGACAGGAAGGATTGCAAATCGGACACCCAAAACACCGAAGACGTCGAAAAATCCCGAGTCTGAGCATTTTCGAGCTAAATTAGGGAAGTTCGCAGGCAAGACCACCGATAATTAGGACAACAAGTCCGCGCTAAAGACTAGTCTTGAGCGAATCGTCGCAGCAACGCAGTGCGTGTTTGCTGATGAAGATGGTGAAAATCCTGACGAGCGCGCTGCCAACGGGGCAGATGAAATTGTGGTGAGGTGGCTTGAGGTTTTGAGGTGCGTCAAGTCCGGACGCACCTCCCTCAACATTCGGTCGACATCAAGACCATCCATCAGTCTGCGATGGCAAGATTGAGGATAACAAGCTCCGAACGCCGAGTCCGCCACATCCAGGACACCCTCAGATACGTACGCAAGAGACGGACGTGACGGCTACGTCCCAGCACCTGAGACGTGGCCCACAGGCTGAATTGTCGTTGAGGCCCTGAGTGGTCTGATACAGTAGGAACAGATCTGAAGAGCCTGAGTAGTATCAGACTCAGTAGGTGGGTGATCAGCACCTGATTACGTAGTTGGGTGATTATCCGATGCCAGCGCAGAGACAGGTCAGGTGCGGTATAGGGTAGGCAGTCACGTAGACATCTAACTCTCTGGATCAGGCATTCGGTTGTTGGAAAATATAACTCTGGAGTTTGCTGCCAACCACTCAAATCCTTCAAGTAAGGACTTCGAGTCCAGAAGTCACAAGACCCGTCACCACAGGAGGCGACGCTAAAACCTCCGGGTACATCTCGACCGAGCGCACCTGACGACCGTATTCCGAGCGAAGCGCGTGTGGCTGCTGCTGCCCACGCGTACCGAGAGACTCAAGAGCAGGGGAAGACCAGCACCAGGTGCTGTGACCGCCGGACGAGGAGCGTCCCGTCCCCCCGCGCATCCGGGCCACCAGCCAGCTTCTGGTGACGATCGGCTCTGCGCTTCCCCGTCGCACGCAGCACATGACCAGCGATCCACGTGCTATGCCAAGGCGACAATCCAGCGAGCTTCACGACCCCGTTTGCCAAGAACCCCCGGATCTCAAGCCTAAGTGCCTACGGTTCACCGCGTCATCGACTGTGACAGCGGGGTGTTAGCAACAGCAGCGACCGACCAGCCCAAAGAGTCTGTGTGGACCCGTGTGCGGCACCTGCTCCGCCCTCGCTGAGCGGCAGGTTTTGCCCCCATGCCTTCACGACAAACTATATTCGGAGGATGAACTTGAGTCGGCATGTGCTACCAGAGTGGTTGAATTGCAGGGTGAACAAGAGATTGAGGATGGCAAGAGAACTATGAAGACAAGGTGGTGGCCGCCACAGACTCTACACAGTCAGAAGCGCTTGACAACCAAGTGCTTCAAGTCAAACGACATCAACCCCTTTACGCTACCCCCTTTACAAGACCATGATCACGGAGCTTTTGAACACCGGTAGCAGCGTGTCGTTAGTGGCAACAGAGCAAGTGTCGTGGATGGCATTTGGACAAAGGCAAAAAGAGTTTCTTCCGATAGATCAATCGAACCTTGTGCAAGACAAGAGCAGATTGATTTGCCCATGTCTCTTCGGAAGTCGGACCCTCACCCACAAATTTGAGATTGGTGATGGGATGTTATTTTCATTGGTACTGGGCATGGATTTCATCCGGCAGCAACGGTTCAGTTTTGATTTCAGAGAAAATGTGATTCAAGGAGAAGGAAGGAAAGTGCCAATGCGCGATTATGAAACCAAGCAGCATCAGACATTGGCCTCAGTCTGTGATGAAGAGTCGCGACTTATGCGAATTCTTGACGTCCATGGTCAAGATATAGCAATTGAAAAGCTCGTACCGAGAGACCACCTCACCGACGAACAAAGGGTAAGGTTACGAGGTCTGCTGGATGAGTTTCGACTAACAATGACTAGGAAGATTGGATAGGGTTCCTAATCCCAAGGTGCTACCATGGGGCGATTATGAAGGAGATTGACAGACTGATACAACGAGGGGTACTTGACAAGAACGCGCGGTGGACAGCACCAGCGTTTGTGATTCCCAACAAAAAACGGGACAATTACGCTGTTGTCTGACTTCCCCGGGCTCAATCGCCAACTAGTAAGGCACTACTACCCACTATTCAAGATCGTGGAATTGATCCGTGAGCTTCCCAAGCCAGGTTTTTAACTAGCTGCTTTGGACCTCGTGATGGGCTATTACAGCCGTGAGATTGCAAACAAATCTCGTCGATACACTGTGATTGTGCTGCCGTGGGGAGAGTATTGCTGTTGTCGTTTGCCTATGGGAATCTACTGCTCCCGATGAATTCTAAGCGGTGGTGAACAAGATCCTTGAGGGATTGCTGTATGTGAGAGTGCATTTAGACGACGTGCTGATTAGCGGGTCCTGCCAAATAGTAGAAGGTTTTATATTCAATAGTTTTCCCAAAGGGTCCAAGAGGGTATACAATTTGGAAGGGTATTCTATCACTGCTCGTCTCAATCGACAATGAGTTCATCGAACTCGTCAACAAGGTCAAACAGCTCGTCATCTTGAGTGCTAGTCGCCACTGGAAACCCCGCTCTCCAGTCACAACTCGCGGAATCGCTCTCCGTAAACGTCGTGGCAACTGATGTGCCAATCCTCAAAACTGTCGGCGAATCCGGCACCGAGAATAGACTTTTCGACCACGTCTTGCAGCACCGCCTTCCACGCGCTTTCTACCCGCCGCGCTACGGTATTGAGACTTGGTGGCTTTGGGTTGCCGTTGCGAGTGTATTCGACTTGGTCTGACGCCTTCCAAGCGTCGATGACTGGTGAGACGTGGTGTTTAAAAGACTTGTAGATGCCAATATCTCGGGCCTGGAGGTACGGTGTCAAACCGCCCGGCACCACCACGGATTTGATCCGCTTTTCTCCACAGCGGCCTTAACCGCCTCGACAATGTGCACTCGCATGGAGTCCCAGAAGATTGTCTTTCCCTGCTTCGCATCAAATACTGCGTGTGAAGACGGAGAATAGAATAGAATTCCAGGCGAGAATGGTCGGGAGAGGCAGGGTTCGCGGAGGATATTCTAATTGGCACGGTATACTATTTCTTTCGACATTCTTGAAGTCTCCGGAAACCTCACTAGTTTCAGTAGGGTGATCTATCCAGACAGGGACATCTATTTGGCAGAACCCGTTATATCCAAGGGGTTGGACGATCGCATGGACCACCTGCGAGAGGTGTGCGAGCGCTTTGAAGCAGCTGGAGTGGTTGTCCACCCAAAGACGAGCAAGTTTTGTGATTAGGCAGTTAATTACCTCGGTAATCGAATCACCAAATACTACTTTTGGTTAATATCAACCGGATCGTGGTTACACCGAAATTGAGAAGATTAACCCTTTCGCGGTTGTAATTTCTACTATAGGAATAGTATCAGTATACAATAGTCAAGTATATAAGGCGCAGCAGGGTACAAATTGTTGCCTTCTGGAAATGACTGTATGAATATTTTGCACCGTGTTTTGTAACAAAATTTCCACAAAAACCCACCATATGGGACATTACACCATATGGAACAACCTTGGTTGACTCAGATTTTCTTAGAAACCATACCCACTTTTGCCAAAGGGTGTTCGTGGTGCAACCGCCTGCGGCGAGCGTGAGGCTGGGAAACCCAGCAGGATAGTTGAAAATGATCAATAGCTGATCCAAATATTCGTATGTGATTGTCACAGTCTCTGTATACGTACGGTGTGCATGTAGTATTTTAGCTCGTTGTGTGCTTTGTGTTGTTGTGTATGAAGCGGACTTTCAGTCAGCGTGATTTGCATTTGCGTGCGCGTGAGGTGATTCTGACTACTCACCTGCGAGACTTTGATTATTACTCACCTACGTTCTCAGATTGTTTTCAGATGTGAGCCGTAAGGGTCCACTTTACGATAGTGCGCCAAAAATTATCTGTTTCCGCGGGGAAATGAATCTCGCAACACTTCCATGAAACATTTTTTTATCCAACAATCATGCTTTCCTGTTGATTATCGATGCATGAAGACACACATGATTGCAGGTCATTACTATCAAATCGTAGAGATTTTCTCACCCCTTATGAATCACCATCCCCAGCCACAAATTGTTCCCTTCTGGGGTACTTCCACACACCCCATTTTGTAAACACCTCAGAAGGGCGAAAAAATGTACCATTTACCGCGAAAGGGTTAAGCTGTGCGAAGTATGTTCTAAATGTAAAAGAGGTTGACCACGCTATGGGAAACTCCCCTCAAAAAGCTATGGGAAACTCTCTTCAAAAAGTGTGATTGCACGCGCATTGATTCGCTAGGCCTTTCCAAGGAAAGAGGCGCGCGTTGACTATCGTTGACACTCGGACGAGACTGACAGCGGTCGTGCCGATCTATTACGGCACCAGCTTGGAAGCAGCGAAGTTGTTGACCGCCTCTGGTTTATCCTGTGCCCGCGACCCCAGCGATGCATCTATGATCAAGGAAGCGAGTTCAGCTCAGAGTTCCAAGAGCCTTTAGCGAGGTATGGGGTGAAAGCAAGCCAACGGCAGTCAAGAACCCGCAAGCCACCGCCTTCGTCGAGTGTGCACGGGACTCTCAACAACAAATTACGCACGTGTTGCTTTGAGTCTAAGGACGAGTGGGGGAATTACCTATCGAGTGTGACGTTTAGTCTTTGGGCAACATATCACACGATGTTGGGATGCTCTCCTGTACAAGCGGCATTCTGGCGTGACATGTTGTCTGATCTCGCTCAAAAAAACTGATTGGCAAGTCGAGCATGAAAGGAACGTCGCGCAGATCAAAAAGGCGAATGCGCGGGAGAACGCGCGGCGAGCGCCGCATGACTATGCCTCAGATGATCACGTATTGGTATCTCTATACAAGCCGCTCCAGGGCAAGATGGAGCCCGCGGAAAGGCTCATTCACGGTGGTGTCTGTGTTCGACAACGCGACAATTACGATTGACCGTGGTTGCCAACTCGAGACAATCCACATCCGTCGAGTAAGTTAGCCTCGCCGATGTTGAGAACAGTGTTACACTAACTGATTAACCGGATTCATAAAGCCTGCAACTCCGGCGTATTTGTTCTTCCTCCAGCTGCTATCCGAGATTATTCTCTAATCGCTGTTACTGTCTCAGATCCTTGACATTGAGGTGCATCTCCCGTTCACGGGAACCCATCTGACGCGATCTCACGATGCCAAAGTCGCTCTTGTCATGAGGAGGCGAGATCGCGTCACGAATAGAGTCAACGTTCTGTGTTTGGCGAAAGGTTGCAAAGGAGGGAGCTTTGACCGCCGTCCCATTCTCTAGGCGCGCGTGGGACATTTGCCAATGAGTGCGAGCAATCTCGCTAACCTGCACGTTCAGGTTATCACGAAAAATGTTGTCGATCGCGACGGTTGCGTCGGCGATACGGGAGTGAGTGGCTCGATGCGAGCTTGTCGTGGGCATAGCAAAACCAAAGAGCTCAAACCCAAACTCACCGACATGGTTGCGGCGCTTGTCGAACAGCGCGCGACAAGCCATACTGCGAGAGCGATAGCTGTCGGCCTGGAGAGTGACTAGATCCTTCTTCGGGGCCATTGAGGTGGGGCGAAGGTAGAGGGTGTCGTCCTCACGACTTGCCACGTGGTCTTACGCCGCGAGAGCTGTATACACGCGCACATTCACGGCTTCTTTGAGTATTTCGAACGAGGAGTCGAGCGAGAACGGGAAACAAGCGTGCGGAACCGGCATATACGTCCTGTTTGTCGCTCCAAAACTTCCAATTCGGACGACGACCTCCGCGACCATTGCTGACGGTGGCACGACTTGAATTGCGCTGCAATAGGGTTGGAATGCTCGTCTAAAAGAGGCATTTGGCGTGAATGCAAACTATATAACACGAGCGTCTTGAAGAGGACACGTATGGGTGGACATCCTGAGTCGCCTATATCGACGTAACGTTTTGTAGTAAGTGGTTGGTTGCTTGATTTATACGATAAATATGATAAATAAGGGCTATTTAGTGGAATGTTTACTTATTAGACGGCTGGATACTCGTCACCATGGGTACCTATTGGACCCGCTTCACCGAAGCTCGAATAGACATCAAGAGCTTTGTTCCTTGGACAAGTGGAATGCAGACGGGGAAGCTCGCTATGCTCAAAGTTTCGACTCTATCTATCCTAAAGACAGGTTGGAAAAATGGTATACAACGAGTGCGGCACTAGGGGGGGGGGGGGGGGGTGATTTTTTTTCAACGCGTCCCGGTACGTGGACTCGCCGACACGTATGCATGGAGATCCATCGGAACACTTCGCTATTACCAAGAAATCGCTGCCAAAAACTAGTGTTGAGCTCACTGTCTTGCATCAGATATCTTGATTCCTAGAGAGGTAGTTTATGTAGAGATACCACCTTGAACGACATCCCACTCACGAGATTGAGGTGATCGGAACACAGCATCAGCTAGCAGCGTTTACACTCGAACTGGAACCAACAGTCGAAAGCCACAAGGTACGTTGATTCATCTGCCCTCGAATTCTAATCTCGATTCATTTTCGATCTGAATGTGTTAAGATAGGGCAGATTGAGTTGTATAGATGCAAATACTCTGGTCTACGGCTCTCAAGTCATTGCGACTCCTTCAATTGTGTAGAAATTTGACTTGGAGGGACACTACAGTTTCGTTGCAGCTCTCAACGACCTCCGGCGGTCAGCGCAAAGTCCCGGGCGCTCTGTATACGGATGATCCGAACAATCGAACGCTAAAGAAGGCTAACCTAAAGAACAGGCTTCTATGGTAAACTCGTACAACTGGCGAGTTGTTGTCCACGAACACTCTGACGAGAATTGCTTGTGTGGAACCCGCTGCAATATGGGATTGATCAAGCTGTTTAACCCCTCCAACCCAGACGAAAACTTGCCATTTTTAGCCTTAACCCCATTCAGCTTATCCTGTAGGGTGAAGGAACTCTTGTATAATATTTCCAAGATGAACTTTATCCTGTACATCGTCTATCGACCGACTATCCGGTTATTTTGCGCTCCAGAGTATCGGAATAGGAGGGAAAACAGCTTATCCTGAAGGTATTGTCGCCATATGGTTATTATCCTGTACAAAATGACGACATCGAACGGTTCATACGTGGGATTCGTCGAGAAATAATGCCGAAAAATGGAGAACCAGTGACTTGTACAGTCTATGAACCGTGTCATCGAATGTATCGACCAGTCCCAGGCGACTTCAGCCAAACCGTCCCACGCTGTCAGTCAGACCACGAGGTGTGCGTGTGTTGGGCGGGTGGTGGAAAGAGCAGTTCTCGAAGGTCATCAAAGGGAAGTACCTCGAGAACCAATCAAAGCTGATAGGACGCTGAGAGCCACTCGTTTCAACAGCGTCCTCAGACGTCCCAAAATTGATGGGGCATTTCCGCCATTTTTCAATATTCAATGAGGCAGAAAAGGCTGAATGCCACACCAAGTTATTCGGCCCTTTGTACGTAGCTGTATTACGGAGACACGATAGACGACACGATATGATATAGAAATGACATGTATTTGACTGGAGCTTATTGGAACTACACTACCCTCCCGCGTCCGTCCTGGTCGACGAGGGAGCAGGTCGTGCGCGAATCTTCTTCTTTGTACCACAAATCAACTCGCCGCACAGCCACTTTTTGTGCCAAATGTCGCTCATTTTTAGTACATATTTAGGACAAACTGTTCTAAACCGACCAAATGCTGTCCTAATCCGTATGGCTTGTGGATACAACTTTCGGCATAATTTACCAAGTAAGTGTGATTCACGTTGTGTTCGGGTCACCGATTGGGAAAAGTGACTCGCGCCCGCGCGCTTGCTGGGCGCTCGCCTGCGCTAGATGCTTCGCACCACCATCTTCTGCGCTGCAAGGGGGGGGGGGGGGGGGGGGGCAAATAGATAGCATGTTCTGGTCGTCGGAATGTTCAACGCGGGCATGACCCTTCTTGGGCACGGAGACATCCCCGCTATTTCGCTTCAGTGATTTCGGATACGTGCTGTATGGCACGCATAGAGAACTCAACCAATCTGACCTAGATCTGCTGGACGGATTGCCGACGACCGAGGAGTTCCTACTGCTTCATCGGGATTTGTCCTCACTCGCGTCCTAATACTATCCTAAATCTGTCCTAAATAAAGTTTCTAACTGCTCGTTTTTTTTAATTCTGTGTCCCTATAGGGGCGGAAGGATTACCGTTTTCTTAGGACAATTAGGACATTTTCGGACGCTTTTAGTCCAGGAAAGCTGCTTCCAATAGCGGACCCTATAGCCGCGGGATAGTCGCACCTCCTTTGACGTGAAGGCAGAGCAAACAAGTCTTCAAAAAGCGGCGTACCGTGTGTCCTCAGCATCGCTGATGCTAAGCAGTCTCCGCGGGTGAGTACGCGTGGGCGCCTCCCCACGATGGCCTTGCGCTCCGCAATGAGCAATAACACAGAGTCTATTCCGTAGCGCCCTTTGGGAACCACATCTTTCCATCAACCACCAGTACCCCATCGTTCGATTCGCTCATCGAAGTCGTTCGCTCGCGCATATGCGCACGCTACAGCGCAGCGATCTCACCGCGCGTGGGCCATACAAATCCGTCCGAGCAAAGGGGTCTAATCATTGGCTGCTGGCTGGCGCGCGTCTGTGCTCTAGTGAGTCTTTTTAGTCGGTGAGTGTTCATTGGTGATCGCCATCGTGAAAGCATGTCTGGCCATAAATTGTGTTCACCTTGTATATGATAGATCACGTGTTGATATTCCATGAGCCCCAAATGCCCATCTGAGCAATTTCCCGCGCGTGTGTTTTTTCACGTTTTTGTCAGGAGCAAAAGTGTGGATCAGATTGCGGTGGTCGCAATACATGCGAAACCCACGGCTGCGCAATAGCAGGTACGATGCGTCTTTACAGGCTTGGACGAGAGGATATGCTTTCTTTTCTACCACGCTCCACTGTGGCTGTGCGCCAGTGAACGATCCACTCATGCATGTTAGCAGCTGATGTCGTTGTTCGTGAACAGGTACGTCGCTTTGCCAGGCTGCGACCTGCGTGAGAATAATCGCCCATCCGTAGTCACTAGTGTCCGTAAAATGGCACAGCTCTACCTCTTCATCGGGGTGCGTCATTACCGCCGATTTACAATAGAAGCTCCTTGGTTCCATCAAACGTGCTGTTTGCTCGGTATTCTTTCCCCATGTTGGATTTTCGCCAAACATTCTTGCAGTGGTTGAACAATACGTTCAGAGTCGACCATCGACTCACGCATTCAGTTTGCGGCGCAAAGAAACGTCTGTAGCTCTGCGGCATTCGATGGATACGGTATTTCCGCCAGACCTTGTGTTCGCTTAGGGCTATGTCTGACGCCATGACCGTTTATTAACTTTCCGCACCACTCAATTTCTGTCTGGTGTAGCACCGATTTCTTCACACTCAGCTTCAGTTCGACGGAATCAACGGTCGACAAGAACTTGTCAAGTACCACCAGATAAGCGTCAACGTCGTTCGAGTACAACAGAATATCGTCAATCCACACTAACAGCGTATTATACAATAGGTCGGTAAACACCGTCTCCATGGTAAGTTGAAATGCAACGCTGCGTCGCAGCATCCTTGCAGGACTCGGGTATGTGTATAGATCTTCTCGTCTGTGTCATATGGTAATGGCTCCTGGATGTCCGGATGCAACGGCAGTTTCCAAAATCCCCGCACGAAATCGAAATGGGCAAACGCTAAGTTGTTCTTAGTATGACGAACCAGGTTCTGCAAATGGGGCATGACGCCAGCCAGCGGTATGGACTGGCCATTCACCCTGACGTAATCACATGCTTGTCTAAGCTCATCAAATTTGGGCATTTTAATAGGCAACGCTGGTGAAGCCTAGCGTCTCTTTGGGTTTTCGTACACCATCTTGTTTTTCACGAGCTCCGCACTGAATTCTTTCGTGAATTGGCTTTGGGCGGGTGCAAAGGGTCTCGCATTCGAACGAACAGGCGTCGCACCCTCCTTCAGTCACAGTCGATATGGCTCCACACCAGCAGGAGGGTCATGGCCCAGCGTTAATCGCCAGACATCTCGTCGTCACACAATTGTTCGATATCATCGTGACGGTTGGCCGGAAAACCAGCCTCGACTGCCTTGTCGATTGATTTAGTGATGGCTGCGTTTAATTGTTCATCAATATGCGACTGTAGAATCGACATGGACTCAACATCATCATCATCATCATCATCCTCGGCTCGAGCGCCCAGTTGCTCGATTTGCCGGGTCACATCGGTCCCAATACTGCTCAGGAGGTCTTCACCCAGGATCACCTCATCTTCTTGTCCGGCCACTATATGCTACCTGTAGGTTTGGGTAGGTTTTGCGGTTCCTGCTGCAGTTGGAATCTCGCACGGCGCTTCGATATTGTGTGTCGCGGTAACACTTGTTCCTCCAACAGGTAACGTACTGCAGCAGATTATGAGCGCAAATCGGGTACCTTAGCTTTTTGGCCATGACTTTCCGTGGGTGGTATGGAATTTGGCAGTTTAACCATGTCCGGATAAAAGGCGGCTAGAATGTGATGATAACCAAACCCTTAGTGAAGCAGGTTTGTCGTCACACCTGCCCTCGAAAGTCAAAAATTCGGCTATTTCCGACATCAGTTTATGGCCGGGCCACTATTCGCACGGAAGATCACTATTCGAAGCATTATGTGATAGACGGGACAAAAAACGAGAGATATCTTATTTCAGTATATACAGAGTGAAAGTCACCGGTTGGATTGTGGAGTCCAGCCCCACCGGGCATGAGCTCAGCCGTCGGAAGCTTCGAGGTCGTCGTTTGTCAGCAGGTGGCGCTAGACGTCGACTGTCTTGCGCCGGCGCGGCTTGGTCTGTGCCTTGGATGGAAGTACGAGAACCTCCAACCGCACCGTTTCTCGGACAGAGAGCCATACTGGCGATGGTTCGTCCACCTTGATGCCATTGTGCTTAAACTGGGTCTGACGGCTCGTCATCGCAGGCAAACAAAGAGGCCAGATGCCTGCCTCTTTAAAACCAGCCGCAATATTCTCCCCCTTGGCCTCAAACCCTTTGGCTAGACGAACCGAAACTCACGCGCGGGAGAGGGTCAATACACCGGTAAAGATTACCGCGACCTCTGGGAACACGTTCGGGTCTGCACGTTTAGTGTGACCATGGAATTCTTTCCACGATATGCTCTCCGAGTCTCAGTTCTCCATCTCTGCTCATAATTCACCTGAAATACTCTTTTTTCTGCCCCGGTACTCACCGGTTTTACCTCAATGCTCTATTTTAGTACTTTATGCTTGAGGTAGGCCGTGTGTTGTGTTGGTGGCAAATTGCCGAATGAGAATGTATTTGTGTTGTTTCCTTGGTCTCTGGGAAGCGCTGCTCGCCCTGTCCCCAACTGTCCAACGGCCCTTGGCCAACCACTAGTTTAACCTAAAAACCTCAAATTGATTTGGCCAATCAGGATCCGCTCTGATCGATTCTAACCAATCAGAGCAGTCCTTCTATCAATCCGATGTCGCAAACGTGGCGACAGGGACCAGTGGGTTTTTGGGTGATGGAGGTTGAAGGTGCGCCTTCAACCTCCCAGCCAATCACAGTGGGCTGGCAGCAGCGGCTGCCGACGCTGCGGCGTCACGGGCCCCACTTGTGGCTCTTGGGGGGCATAACCGTCTCACCCCCCCTCAGCGCGTCGCCCATAGCCAAGGTTACAACTTTATCTATCTGCTGGGAAAAACTCCCCGGTGCGTACACACTCGGTGAGGGTAAAAACCAGCCTACCTACTTCTCCGGCTACTCGAGACGAAGCTCGATCATTCCGATCCCACGCGTCAAGTCACAGTGCTTGTTACTCCCCAAGGACTTGGTGAAGAGGTCAGCTAGGTTCTTCTCCGAAGCGACTTGAGTGATCTCGAGTTGTTTTCCATTTGGTCATGCATGAAAAAGAACTTTGGGTCGATGTGTTTGGTGCGATCACTATTGATGTAGCCTTGTTGTACTTGCGCAACGCATGCCGCGTTGTCCTCGAAGATCCTGATAGGTCCCAGCTTCGTCTTGACTCCAAGGGCGCCACGAACGAACTTGAGGAATCGGCGCAACCAGATGCACTCACGACTCGCTTCATAAAGAGCGATAAGCTCTGACTGGTTGGTTGACGTGGCAGTTAGCGTCTGCTTCGTCGACGTCCACGAAATCGCAGCGTGCGAAGTCATGAACACATAGCCAGTCTGCGAGCGTGCCTTGTGTGGGTCGGAGAGGTAGCCTGCATCTGCGTATCCGCTGATGTCGTCGGTGACTAGATCACTGACGTGTACGCTCGTACCCTTGCGGTACAGTAAGCCGTACTTACGAGTCCGTGCCAGATATGTCAACACTTGCTTTACGCCAGACCAATGTCTTCTGGTCGGTTCCGATGTGTACCGTGCAAGTACACTAACAGCGAAAGCTATATCTGGGCGTGAGCAGTTTGCCAAGTAAAGGAGAGCTCCGATGGCTTCCTTGTAGGGATACTTCTCGTCGAGCACCCTTTCACTGCCACGTCTTGGTCCAAAGACATCGCTCTCTGGTCTCAGGTTCCGCACAACCATGGGGGTCTTGGCAGTCCTTGTGACATCCCTCATGTTGAAGCGTGTCAGCACTTTGCTGATGTAGGTTGCCTGATGCAACACGGGATCTGAGATACCTGGAGACCCAGACAGAACGATATAGTTCCAAGGTCTTTCACCTTGAACTCGGACTTCAATGCTGCCATTGCAGCTTCGATTGCCGCGTCCGTTCCGACCATGATGATGTCGTCGACGTAGATCCCAATGATGGCGATCTCGGCACCGCTTCGCTTGACGAACAAGCATGGGGAGCATTCATGGGTCTGAAAACCACATTTAATCAAGTACTGCGAAAAACGCAAGTACCAACGCCGGCCGGCTTGCTTCAACCCATAAAGCGACTTGTGCAATTGCACACACGGGAGGTTCATTGACTTCTCCCCCTCGACACGTAACCCCTCAGGGACTCGCATATATAGTTCAACATCGATTAGACCATACAGGTACGCAGTTTCTATGTCTGCCTGCCTGACTTGCATGTTGTTCGCTGCACCGAACGCAAGTAACCAACGAAGGGTTGTCATGGTCATGACCGGCGAGTACGTGTCGGAATAGTCGATACCGAAACGTTGCGTGAAACCTTGTGCCACAAGTCGCGCCTTGAAGCGCACGACTCTACCCTGTTGATCGCGCTTACGCGCAAACACCCACCGACATCCAATAGGTCGGTGCTGTGGGGGGCACTCTTGCACGTTTCCAAATACTTCACGATCGAGAAGTGCCTGCAGCTCCGATTTGATGGCCGCCTTCCATTTAGGCCAATCGGGTGATGCCCTACATTCCGAGACTGTCTGGGGCTCTGCATCTTCATCGATTGCGGCCAGGAACGAGCTGACGTTCGTGTCAGCAAGAACTTCGCTGATGGTATCGACATCATGCTCAACATCAACAACCTCTGGTTCGATGGAGTCTCCAGCGAGTTCTTCGTTCGTGCGCCTCTTCCTCGGATTTCTATCCTTTGCTCCTTTTGGTCGTCCACGTTTCTTCGGTTGAGTTGTCGTTGTGGACGAGGCAGGAACGGGGTCAACTGCTATCGCGGCAGGATAGTTGGATGCTTCATTGAGGGTTGATCGTGTCATCCGTTCCGTTGGAGTGGAAACGTCAGGCGCATTCTGTACAATGCTGTGCAGATGAAGGATGCGTCGTACGTCCTTCTCACCTTGACCGTTGTATGGGTCCTTGTGAATCTCCTTCGTCGACGGCTGTTCGAATGTGAAAGCCGATCTAGAGACGTCATCGTCGTCACCAAGTTTCGGGAAGGTCTGTTCATCGAATTCACACATGGTGATGTGTGCCGTAAATAGGTCTCCTGTTTGAGGACTTAGGTAACGGATAATCGATGGTGATTGGAAACCTACGTATACCCCAAGCTGGCGCCTGGGTCCGAGCTTGGTTCGTTGGTGTGGAGGTATGGGGACGTATACCGCACAACCAAAGATCCTCAGGTGCTTTACTGATGGTGGAAACCCATGAACAAGTTCATATGGCGAAGGCCCAGCATCAGAAGCAGGCCTGTACTGGATGAGAGCTGCCGCATGAAGAACTGCATGACCCCAAGCAGATAGCGGCAGGTTCGATCGCAGTAGCAAAGGCCGAGCGATCATCTGGATCTGATTCACAAAGTTCTCCGCATTCGTGTTGTGAGCGTATGGTACGGAAGTCTCCAGGTTTATTCCGCTAGACGTGCAGAACTCCTGAAATGACTTCGAGACGTACTCGGATGCGTTGTCGACACGAACATTCTTGATTGTGTGCTCCGGGAACTGCGTCTTGAAGTGAATAATGCTGGCTTGCAGCTTTGGCATCACTTCGTTTCGAGAAGTTAGCAGTTGAACCTTCGAGAACCGAGCCGATGTGTCTTTCACAACCATGAAGTAGTTGAAGGGACCTGATGGTGGAGATATCGGGCCGCACACATCGCTCACCAGAGTGTCGAAGACACCGCGCGGTTTGATCTTCTCGCCGTGGAGCTTGACCTTCGGGCGGTTCTGAAGCTTTCCCATTGCACACGGTCTGCACAGTCGTTTGCTATGGGTGGCAAAGTCGCTCTGCTTCAGTGGCATGCCAACAACTGCCTTCGACATTCTCTTCATCACGTCCCTGCCTGGATGACCTGACCGATCGTGCCACTGCTCGTACACGCTCGTCTCGGTTGAACGAGGAGTAGATGTGCCAATCGTGTCTTGGATGACACTAGCCGCACATTCTGGCGACGGGGTGATGAAAGTGACATAGAGTCCGTTGCCATTTTCCTCACATTCCTCCACGATCTGACCTTTCGCATTAGTCAAACGCAAGCACTCCCTGCCATCGGGGAGAGTAGCTGTGTTGACGTGCAATCCATTCTTTCGGATGTCGGCAAAGCCGATCAAGTTCCGAGAAGCGGATGGTGCGAAGATTGCCTTGGTGATGTTGATCGTAGTTCCATTAGGCAACTGGACTTGTGCTTGTCCAGCACCCTTAGCGATCGATGCAGCACCGCCAATTGTCTTGACTTTGGCGGGCGTTTCCGATGCCTCGAGTGACGTAAGGAACTTCCGACCCCTTAGGATAGCGTTGGTTGTTCCTGAGTCGATGAGGCAGGAGTCATATTTGCTCTCATTACTACTGTAGCACTCAACGCAGTTCGCTTCAGCTTCGTCACTGTCATCGGACAAGTTCGTCATGAACGTAGCCTTATTCTTCGAAGACGATGGTCCTCTGCTCTTCCCCTTCATCGTCTGAGACGACTTAGCGTTTCGCAGTGACTCTTGGTAAAGCTTGACGTGGAACGCAGGTGTGGGACACTTCGCAGCCCAGTGACCTCTCAGACCACACTTCCTGCATGCGTTGTTCGAATCCGAGTTGTAGAATGCCTTGTGTGCCCCAGGCTTCCTGTTCCCTGATGAGAACTTCCGTCCCTTTCCATTGCCCTTCCACTGCTTCTTGCCATGACGGCGCTGATGAGGCTTGTCCTGTTGACGTGGAACTTCCCCATAGTTGACTTCAGCCTTCCACGGCTTCTCAGGCGCATCCGGGACGCGTCGCTCATCATGGTTGCGCTGAAGCAACAAGCCGTGCTTCTCATCGAGCAATAGGGTAACCACGAGCTTGTCGAAAGTCGTATGGTTCATGCGGCGATACTGTGTAGCCAGTATGCGTTCCGCCGGACTGAACGTCGTGAGAGTCTTGTCGATCTTGTCTAACTCCGTCAACTTCTTACCACACCACGAGAGCTCACTCGCGATGCTGTACAACTTTGTCGTGTACTCGGTGACTGTCTTGAAGTTGTAGAAACAGAGTTTGTTCCATTCATCGTTCAGGAGTGGCAACATTGCTTGCTTTCTATCGGTGTCGAAGCGAAGACGCAGACTTGTCCAAATTACAGCGGGGTTGCGTTCCTCAAGGTAATTGAACTTTAAGTCTTTGTGCAGGTGCCGGAGGATCAGGCACACTGCGCGCGCAGCGTCTTTGCGAGTGGCAACTTCCCTCGTCGTAGTGCCGCTTGGTATGACGAAGTTTTCATCAATCGTGTCGCTAAGGCCTTCGGCGCATATGTTGTTGTAGCACTCGAGTGACCACACGATGTAGTTCTCGCCACCGATGCCCAGCGCTGGGAACTCCAACTTTTCTAAGTTCGACATGGTAGGTGCGGACAAGACGGCACTAAGTACTTCTCTGCTAGGTACGACTCCCTAAGTACACTTTGAGCAAAGTGCCAGAGTACTAGGTGCGAACTGTGCGGGGACTAAGTTCGATAACGAGCGTACTAGAAGAAGAACTAAATGTACTTAGTTAAAGATGTTACACGAACACCACTCGTTGTCGCAGTGGTTCTGCTTCTTGCGCTGGCGCTCTTCTTCTTCGGCTTCCTGTTGTGCGCGCTTCTCGTTCACGACCTTGGACTCGAGAATGGACGTGATCGTCTTGCCCACGATCTTGCGCTGAAGGTCGCAGTGAAACGGCACTTCACCAATCGCAGAGACGATGTGCTTGATCCGGTTGGACTGGACAGCCGACTCGTTGAGCTTCTTCGTGAACGCGCCGTGGACTCTGACGACGCGCTCGATCGCCTCTTGAAGATCGTCGCGCAGTTGGTCGAGGGACTCGGCGCGGTCGCGTTCGAGGTAGCCGATGGACTTGGCGAAGTCCGATCGGCGCGGGAAGCTGTACTTCTTCTTCCGCGACCGTGGCCTTGAGCTGGGCTGCGACTCGACCTTGGCGGCGACGGGGCGGACAACAGGCTCTTGTCCGCTGAGGTCGAGGGTGGCAACGATCTTCGGCGACTTGGGCAGCTTGGTCACCTTGACCATGCGAGCGTCAAACAGGGGTAGGCAACGAACTAACGGCCACATCACGAGTCAATGCACGAGCACGGGGACCTTGCTTTTACGTGCGGGGCACGGCAAACGCGGGTCTTCCGGCGCTCGGGCGGGCCGCGGACGATGGGTTGAGCAGGAACCTCGGGTCGGTCCGACGGCTCAGGGGTCGTGGGCCACGGGTCGGGTCAACGGGTCGGGTCGGGCCTACGGGTCGGGTCGAGTCGACGGTTCGGGAGGCGAGCGAGGGGAGGAGGCCTTGACCGTCGGGGTTCAGGCGGGAGCCAGCAGTGCTGGTAACGTGAGGTAGGCCGTGTGTTGTGTTGGTGGCAAATTGCCGAATGAGAATGTATTTGTGTTGTTTCCTTGGTCTCTGGGAAGCGCTGCTCGCCCTGTCCCCAACTGTCCAACGGCCCTTGGCCAACCACTAGTTTAACCTAAAAACCTCAAATTGATTTGGCCAATCAGGATCCGCTCTGATCGATTCTAACCAATCAGAGCAGTCCTTCTATCAATCCGATGTCGCAAACGTGGCGACAGGGACCAGTGGGTTTTTGGGTGATGGAGGTTGAAGGTGCGCCTTCAACCTCCCAGCCAATCACAGTGGGCTGGCAGCAGCGGCTGCCGACGCTGCGGCGTCACGGGCCCCACTTGTGGCTCTTGGGGGGCATAACCGTCTCAATGCTCATAATTCACCCGGCTGCTCACTTTTCATCCTTTTTTCTGATCGTGCTCAGTATTCATCCTGCGGGTGCTCAAAATTAAACCGCGCCCCAGTTGCCATCACTACATGCCTAGGTATCCCGCTCCCGTCTGACTACAAGGACAACAAGAGCATTGTGAAGAAAGTTGAGAAGATTGTTGTCGATGTGGTTGACAAGAAGTTCGAGAAGCACAATCCTGCTGATATGAAGAACTTTGTCAACTTCTACAAGTCATTCAAGGAGTTTTGGGGAACGGATACGGCGGCAAACAACAAGACGGAGTTACCTGAGCTTTCTTCTGCGGACGTCACGCAGATTGCTAAAGCGTCCACAGCATGCGGAGGTATGCTCAAAGACTATTTCATCAAGGTGAGGCAAGCCGTCACGGATTACCTCAACAAGAAGCCCGAAGAACGGAAATCTGGCCTCGAGGAAGCGATTCTTGCGTTACCGTTGGTACTTGAAGACTTGCCGAAAGCCACTGTGAATTGCTGGAAGAGTAATGCGCCAGACGGAGCAAAGACCCGCAGCGAAATCATCACGATGGCACAAGTAATGACCGAGCAACTCATCAATACAGCCAAGGAAGGAGCCAAGAACGCATTGAAGACAGCGTGGAAGTACAGACTTGAGGTTGCTCAGTTTGCCCTCGACACTGTCGCTATCTTTGAACCTACGGGAATCGCATCGATGATCCGGGAGTTTTTGCAACCGATTTGCCCCGTCACTGAGTTCAAAGGTCTGATCGAGAGAGGCACGCTTGATAAAGCACTTGGCCTTGAGACCGTGAGCGCGGCGTTCAAAGGTTCCACTGGCACGTGGGAGCCAGACGGTGACGGATTCATCTACTTCCGTTTCAAGAGCTCTGACACGGAAGAAATTTACGTCAACATCATCTCGGGTGGTGAGAAGAAGTATAGTTGGGCGCTAAAACCCAAGCAAAGTTGGCAGAAAGAGCTGCCGCTTAAGGATTTTGCTGACAAGACACTTTACATTGATCGCTGGCGCCCGGGAATCTTCAATTTCTGGGGCACGGGTGGCGGTTCGCTTCTCATGTGGGTACCAGAGAACACAAAGGGACGCATTTCCCTTGATGTCATCATCAATCCGACTCAATTGGGCGATCGCTAAACAAGATTCTAGTGAGCGCGGATCCAACGGGCTGACCTCTTCTGTCTTCTGACGCTCGACCTTCTAATCCCACATGTTACGATTCGGCGTATTCATGAAGAAATGTAGATCACCAGTAAAAGCTCAATGTAGTTCATTGTGATTCGCGCAGTGAGGCAAACGTAAAGAAATAACAACAAGAGATGATGACGATAAAGGTGAAGGTAACGGCTGGCGCGACCTCACGGTCATCAGCTCAAGCGGGCTCATTTTCCGACAACTTCGAGAGTATCGGGCGCCACGCAACGAGCGGCTCCGACCACTCTACAACCAAGCGCGCTATCTTGCCGACACCATCGGGATCTCTCACTGGCACCACCAGATGAGGGCGATCCAAGATGAGCTCATTCTGATGGCAGCAGGCACAGTGCAGCGCTGGACATCAGCTACAGACAAAGTGACAGCAGAAGTGGGACGAATCCTACTTGGCGCACTAAGTATCGGCATTCGTGGCGTAATCTCTCCCGGACGACGGCTCCCTACCTCTCCGAGAGTTTGCGCCTCCCTAGTGCACACTGGACTATCAGCTATACGTCTCGCAGCATGTACGCCAGCCTCGGAAGACGAGCTCTCAGTAACTGACCTACTGTCAACTGCGGGACGAGCACCTCCGTCAGCAGGATTTTGGCTCGATGGTTGGTATCAGCGGGATTACTCACATGTGCTCAATGACTTGAAGAAGATTCGGAATATGCAACGTGCTCGAGCAGGACGCCTCAACAGATCAGATCAAGTCTTCTTCGAGCTCCAATCCTTGGAGCAGATGTATTGCTACATCAGTCGGGACGCGCGCTTCGCGAATCGAATCTTCCAGGTCTACACTGGTCCAACCTCGCGACGCCGATGAGCGGTCCCTGTTCCTACAGACGCGGGCAGCCTTAGCGGACATCCCACCTCCGCTGCACAGCTGGAGCCAGGGATGGCTGTATGTCGACTACGCGGACGTAGCACGGGTACTCGATCCATTGAAGCAGCTGCAGGAACGAACGCATGGTCGGCTTGACATTCCAACGCTATTGCGCATCGTACCGTGTGAAGGTGAAGCTCTCTTAGGCGAGACAGGACAGCCTCTTTCCAAGGCAGAGTTTTATCATTACACCGCGAAGAGTCGACGCCTGAGAGATCTCGTCGAAGTGGAATGGCTGGGCGAGAATCGCTTGAGATTTGCCGCGCGCGCCGAGTCCTTTCCGCTTCCCGACAAACTGGCACGCGGCTTCCGCAAACTTTGTGATGAAGTGGTATATAACTACCCGGGCATCCTCACAATGCCGGCGCAGCCAGAGGACATCATCCTTCGCCCACCGAGTCTCGACATCTGGACCCTTCAGCCTTCTCCCGACGGCCACGTGCTTCAGTGGAGCCCAGTGGCGGACATCAAAGTGCCGGTCGGGGCAGTCAGCTCAACGAGAGAGGCCACAAACTTGGCCCGACGCTTCCTCCAGGACGTGACAGTCAGTTTTGACAGGCATTTGTGGCTCGACGCCCCGCATCAGCTGTGGGCGTCTGGCAACGACGTCACCAAGCAGGCAGCTAAAATTCTCCTTCGACAGAAGTCACATGCTCGAGCACAGGCGGAAATTGAAGGCAGGCGGCAACGATGGCGACAGCAGGATCCAGAACTCGCAGACGCCCTCGACACGCTCACCTGGACGGAAATCGCGAACATGAGAGGGGTTATCGACCCTCACCGCACGCTAATGCTTCGGCTCAAAGGAGATCGTCTCAGCAAGTGGGATCGAACGCAGCGACGGCCCGGTTGCCCACACTGTCCAGACCTCGGCTCTCTCGGTGGCACCAGCGCTCATGTCTTTTGGGCGTGCCCACGCGCACAGCAACTCTGGACGCAGATGCTGCACCACTGGAGTCCCTTGTGGTCACCGGAGCACGCTCCCGACCTCCCAGAGGCCAAAGCCGCGTTCTTCTCCCTGCACCTACCTGCCGCGCCGGACTTGCTATGGTCCAACCCGAGCATGGCACGTCTCCCACCTCCCACAGTTGACGCCACGATTGCCACCCACGCTGCGTTGACAGCAGCGTGGAGGCAACATGCCCTCGTCGTGCTGTATACGATCTGGAGATGGCGCACAATTCCAGAGACCGCGGAAGACCTCTGGCCGCCTGATCATGCAGCGGCGGTCTAACAACAACAAAGTGAGGTCTATTGGTTTGCTTATCTAGAAACCTATAGCCGGCCGGGGCCAATGTTTAGGTATGACCTTCTCTCCAATGCGCTAGGTCTCCGGGTAGGAGGGCCGCGATGCGCTGGTGGCTCGAGTCGTCCGTGGGATGGCGCACGAGACGACTTTCGTTGGTATCCATGGTGAGGTTGGCAGCTGCGTCTGCCATCTTGTTCGCCGCGCGAGGGTGATGAGTCCAACGTCGGACACCGAGGGTGTCCGCGAGTCGGCGCGCGCGTGCGTATTTTCCTTGCAACGGGGTGCAAGCGGGGGCTTGTACTGCCTCATTTGTTGAATTATCATCATGCTGTCGCCGACGACCGCCAGTGGTGTCCACCGATGCTCTTCTGCTGCGATGAGGCCGGTAAGCAGACCTTCGTATTCGGCCTGATTGTTGGTGGTGGTGGGATCTGCACAGGCGATGGCCGCCGTGAAGACGACTTCCGCGTGTACTGTGTCTGCAGTGATCCGAACGATGACCGAGCCCGCCCCGCCGGGTCCTGGATTTCCTCGTGAGCCACCGTCAAAGAATAACAGATATTGCACGAGAACGTTCGCAGGGTTGACCGGGTGGGGGGTGGGAGTGGCTGGAGAATCTTTGAGCAGCTGAATAGCAGTGGCGGTGTGTGGTGTTGCCGCACTCGTCGCCGTGCGTTTCCATTTAAGGTCTCGCAGGGATGCCATCAAAGCGTTGTGCAAAACCATCTCCGCATGCGCGGGAGGCCAGATGTCATCGACTTGATCAGGAGTGGTGCGCCATCTCCATATAGTTTGCATCACTACGAGGGAATGCTGTCTCCACGCTGCTTGGACGGCAGCATGTGTGGCCAATGTGGCGTCTGCCGTAGGGATTGGCAGGCGTGCCATGCGCGGGTGAGACCACAACAGATCTGGGACTGCTGGAAGCCGAAGAGAGAAGAATGCGGATTTGGCTTCGTTGATTCCTGGAAGCTGCTCGGCTGACCATAGGTGACTCCAATAGGAGAGCATGCCTTGCCAGAGTTGCTGCGCTTTGGGGCACGTCCAGAACACGTGCACGCTGCTGCCGCCTGGAGCACCAAGTCCAGGGCAGTGCGGGCATCCGGCTTGTAGGTGGGTGCGATCCCACCTGCTGAGGCGATCCCCTTTGAGACGAAAGAGGAGCATGCGCTGAGAGTCCGCAATCCCGGGTAGATGGGCGATTTCTGTCCACTTAAGCCTGGCTAGGGCTTCCGCGATTTCGTGATCGTTCTGGTGCCAGCGAAGGAATCGCGCGTCTTGTTCCGCGCGAGCCCTCTCCTGTGAAGTCTGCCTGAGAAGGTTGTTGGCGTCTCGCTTGGTCACTGCATCGTCCTTATTCCATATGCGGAGCGGGATGTCCAGCCACGGGTGCCGGTCAAAGGATACTGTGGTGTCTTGAAGGAAGCGCCGGGCTAAGTTGGTAGCTTCCGTCGTCGAACTAACCTCACCAACCGGAACCCTGACGTCCGCCACTGGGCTCCACTGCAGAGTGATCCCATCAGCTGTGGGCTGGAGGGTCCAAATGTCTAGGCTCGGTGGGCGTAGAATAACGTCTTCAGGTTGGGCTGGTAATCTGAGCAGCCCCGGGTAGTTGTAGACCAATTCATCGCATAGCCTACGGAAACCTCTCGCGGTCTTGTCAGCAAGCGGATGCAGCGGCGGTCTTACAAACCGCCCTGGTGTCGTCGCTACGGGACCTCCGGTGGGCGCGAACGGATGCGAGCGCGGCCACCCCACACACGGCCATCGCGCTACGATTACTACGTGAACCTCGCTCACCCAGCCCTCGGTCGCCGAGGCTCAGCTCCGGCCACGATCGACATTACCTCCTCTTCTTCGACGGGGGTTCTCGAGGAAACCCCGGACCGGGAGGCGCCGGGGCCGTGGTAGTTCGGCTAACTCCCGACAACATCCACGCCGAAGTCATCTTCTCCGCAGCCATTGCCTTCGCAGATCCCACCACCACGAACAACCAAGCCGAATATGAAGGCCTCATCGCCGGCCTCACCGCAGCAGCAGGACACCACTGGACGCCTGTATCGGTCATAGGCGACAGCATGCTCATTATCCGCCAAATGAAGACGTTCAAGCCCCCGCTCAACGTCACGCTCCAACGCAAATACGCGCAGGCGCGCAGACTAGCAGACTCCATCGGAGTACGCGGTTGGGGCCACCACCCTCGCGTGGCCAACAAAATGGCCGACGCAGCAGCCAACCTCGCAATGGACGACAACGTCAGCAGCCTAGCGCACCACCCTACTGATCAAGAACGGCACCAGCGCGTCGCAGAGCTCCTCCCCGGAGATCTCCAGCACTGGAGAGAAGGTAACACCTAAAACTTGGCGCCACGCCGGCTATAGGTTTCTATATAAGCAAACCAATAGACCTCAATTGAATTGATTCCAGGTCTATACATCGGCTCCGCCACAATTGCAGAGTTGATCGACATCAAGTGGGTCTCGCCTACCCGGCTTCATTTTTGACCCATTGGACTTGAATACCCTCATCCAGGTGACCGCAGCTTCCGGCTATTGTGTGACACCATCGTCTTTTGCTATCCAGAACTCCTCCTGCCCCACAACCCTCCAAACCAGCTTCGGGAGCGCGGTAGATCCACCGACTTGTGGTCGCTTCATGAGCGCGATGGTGCCGTCCACTTGATTCGCGGGCTCCAAGACTTCCGACTCGGACTCGAACAAGAGCGTCGTGGCCTACAAGCGCTACGCTCTGGGTGAAGAGAAGACGTTCGAGAACCTCTTTTTCGACGAGAAGCAGCAGATTCTCCAGCTGCTTAACAACTTCGCCAACAAGACGGGCAAGTTCGGCATCAAGGGGTTCCCTTACAAGCTTGGGTTCTTGCTGCACGGTCCTCCAGGCACTGGCAAGACAAGTCTGATCAAGGCTATCGCCCAGTACACTAAGCGCCATATCGTGACCATCAACCTCGGGAAGATTAAGTCCAATCAGGAGCTCATGGACGCCATCTTCGACCTCAAGTTCGCCGTCCAGGGTCTCGACTCGCCAGTGGAGTACTCGTTTAAGGATGTGATCCTCGTGATGGAGGATATCGACTGCACCTCGTTAATTGTCAACAAGTGTGCTGATGGAGATTACGAAAACGAAGGAGATAACGAAAACGAAGGAGACAAGCCGAGGTGCGAGTCCAAGGAGACCGAGAGCAAGTCTGAGAAAGACAAGGCTTCGAAGTCGTCGAAAGTTGGCGATGGCAAGGATGAGGACGTGAAGCTCATGTCGATGATGATCAAGCTCATCATGGAGGACGAGAAGAAGAACTCGAAGCTCAATCTCGCCGGTTTGCTTAATGTGCTCGACGGCGTGATCGACTGCCCCGGCCGAATCATCATCATGACCACAAACCACCCGGAAAACCTAGATCCTGCTCTCATCCGCCCTGGTCGTGTCAACAAGAAGTTGCTTTTGACTTACATGAACGCCACGCAAGTGCGTCAAATGATCGAGTGCTACACGATGACTACACTCACACCGACGCAAGCGGAGCAGCTTGATTCGATCTTTGCGCGGGCGACCAAGCGCGTCTCACCCGCCGAAGTTGAGGAAATGTGTGCCGAGTTCGATTCGACCGAGGCAATTCTCGCGGGGATGGAGCGTGTTGCATGCTGTGAATCCCTCTAAAATGCTCTTAATACATGTATATTACAGAAGATCCTCCACCGACTAGGTGGAGCGAGTTTTCCATGGACCTCAGACGGGTTTTTGGATGGCAACAGTTTCCTACTTGAACGACTCGTATGGCTTGGCAGTCCCACCAGGATGAACTGAGCTGACCAAGTCTGAATGACGTACTGCACAATCACCCTTGCGGCGAAGCCCGGATGAGATGTCATACATACGTTTAGACAAGCTGAAGAAGGGCGTGGTCGCGAGTTGCCGCGCGCGTTTGAGGATTCGTTAACACCGTGCCTCTTGTCGGATTTCTTGGCGTGCTCAAGGGTAGTCTGAATTTCTTAATCTGAGACTTGGTGGTACTCTTCCCTTGCTTCCCCTAGTTTTCAAGCGCCAGGGTGTAGCGAGAGGCGGTCGACAAGCTACTTGTGCGAGCTGTTCGAACGATTAGTGAGATGGTCCAGCTATGGACGTAGTGTTACTCAATATGACGATGGAGGCAAATCTTTTTGGATCAATTAACACTCGCTTAGTGCAGTGGTAATGCACGACATCCCTCCACGCGCACGATTGCCGTCGAGATTCGGGAATTAGGGGTTTTTGCCGAGCGCTGCTTAATCGCCAAGTTGAGTAGGATTGATCTTCCCCTCCAAGGTGATCGAACCTTTGGTGTTGTCTGGGATCCACAAAGAGAGCGAGCCACCCCCCGTTCCCCAAAAACCGAGGATCCCCGGACGCCAACGATCGATGTAGAGTGTCTTACCCGCGAACTCGGAAAGCTTCAAGTTCCACACTAGGGTACCCCCTTTGATGGCATCCCACTCGTGTAGCTTCTTGCCACCAGACATGATGTTGAGCTTGACATTCTCATTGTCGACGCTGTCGAAACTGAAGTGAATCAGACCGTCACCTTGGGGGTTCCACGTACCCGTTGTCCCTTGGAATGCCTTGCCAATAATTTTCAGTCCAAGCGCCTTGTCAAGCGGGCCTCTCTCAATGGTACCCTTGAATTCGGAAATTGGGCAGATAGGCATCAGGAATTTCTTGACCAGGTCGGCGATGCCCGTCGGATCATAAACGGCAATTGCGTCGAGAGCAAAGTGAGCGATTTCCAATTTGTATTGCGCAACGGTCTTCAAGGCTTGTTTTGCACCAGTCTTGGCTGTTTTCACCATCTGCTCAGTGATCAATTTGGCCGCAGTGATGATTTCATCCCGCGTCTTGACCCCCTCTGGCGCGTTACTTTTCCAACAGTTGACAGTCGCCTTTGGCAAGTCCTCAAGCACCAAGGGCAGGTTATAAATGACGTACTCGATGTTTTGTGCACCCTTGGGCGGGTTTGCGATGTACTTCTGGACTTCAGTTCGGACTTTCGCGAAGTAGGCCTTGAGCTGACCACCGCAGGTCGTCGCCGCTTGGCCAAGCTGCGTTACTTCCTCAGCAGTGACCTCCGGCAGCTTTTTGTCGGTGGCCGCCGAGTCCTTTACCCAGAAATCCTTGAACGACGTGTAGAAGTTGATGAAGTTTTTCGGATCCAATGGATTGATCTTCTCAAACTTCATGTCGATGATCGCGACGACGAACTGCTCGGCTTTTTTCAAAAACTTTCGGTTACTCAAGTAATCAGCAGGCAGATCGACGCCCATGCACGTGGCGATGGCAACTGGCAAGTCGTACATAAAGAAATCAGTCTTCGTGATGACCTCTTTCGCCTTGTCCTTTGAAGTCAAAGCACTCCCAGCCGTGAGTTTCTCCACCTCCGCTGTAATTTGCGTCGCAACATCGTAGAGGCCTTGTCCACAAGCGAGCGCAAACTTCGCGCCTTTCGCTGTCGCTTTAAAAGCACCAAAGATACCGTTTGTGGCAACCGATAGCACCGTGTTCGCGACTGCGCTCGCCTTGTCTACAACCGCCAACGCGCAGTCTTTGTTTTGTGGGATGCACTCGAATCCGCACTGCACGGGATACTCCAACGGGCACTGCGACCAGCACGTGAAGTATCCGTCGAAGGCATACCCGTTTGAACATTGCTTATTGTTGGCAAGGCTGACGCGGCGGTAGCATCCGTCGTACGATGGGTTGGTCTTGATCCTGTGGACGAGCCACGTGGAGGAGTCGGTCAAAGGTGGAAGGGTCGTTGGTGTTGGGGTAGCTGGGGTGACTTTAGGTGCGGGTTTATTGTCGTTCGGTTCCTCGATAACCGCGAGGTTTGGCTTACGAGTCTTCTTTGACGTTGGCGCCACGGTCGGGGTAGCAACCGGCTTTGGAGCCGCAGGTGAAGGAGCTGCAACAGCGGATGGTGCCTTCGGAGCTGGCCCGCCAGTTTTTCCTGAAGGCGTCGCCGATGCAGGAGCTACTGGTGCAGCGCGTGACTCAGTGTCGGGCATCAACGCGGCATGGACACCGGCGTTTTGAGCTTCTACAGATGAGCTGGAAGCTGCGAGAGAGACTGCCGCCAGGACGGCGACAGACCAGAACTTGACCATGCGTGGAGCTTGGGCAGTCTTCACTTGAGGAGGGGAGTTGAAGAGTGAGGTAACAGGGTCGAGCAGTCGTGGCCAAGAGCGAAGACTTTAGCGAGCCATTAGTGTGGCCAGCGGCTACGAAGCCATTCGGTTGACACCCATGATATCAACGACTTCAGTGTGTTGAGCCTTTTGAGGCTCCAGTAATACCACGTTCTGGACGATCAAGTAATGCACAGTAGCCAATCGGAACAAGAATCAGCACTACAACAATGGATGAGTAGTGTTCAGATCCAACGTATGTTTTTGTGACTGTAAAGCCAAGAGCGCCATGCGGATAATCGGAAGGAGCTGGAGAGGACACATCAGACAAGTCCGAGTACTGTCCACGCGTTCTCTGAATACCAATCACTGTGGTTTCCACTCCAAACACTCGAATAGGCTGGAGGTAAGCTTGCTTTGGTATTGTGGATCTTGATGATCGTCATGTCGTCAAGACGGTTTTCTGATGGTTCAAAGTAAGTGGTGGGCGACGACGGAGATGTTCGTCGGCGGCAGCCTACTTGTTGTAGACAGGAAATCCCCCACCTACTTTCTGTGTGGCCGAAGGCGAAGAGAATTGTGGAATGTGCTGGTTACGGACGGACGATCCATGTCTTCTCGCTTCACTGTCAGCATCTCCTCCCCTTGGACTACGCAACTGGAAGTCTGTCAAAGAGAAGTGATGAATCGTGGTCATCCAAAAGTTTATGGGCGTCGGCTTTCCCGCAGCGGGGGCCTAAACGACAGCAACTACTTTCCCACCAAGTGGTCAGTATCTGCAGTTCTTTTTTTATTTCCAAGAAGTTCGACGGTCTGATCAGCTATAAAACCACTTACTGAAGAGCTGACCTCCCCTCGATGTCGCCTATTAATAGTGCGGTCGTGTGCGTCTCCGCTTCTCCCTGGTCTATCCCTTCGTCTGATCTTGTTTGGTCCGTTCTGCATCCCCTCTCAGGTCATACTCGGGTGGTCAGTCCTGTGTGTGTGCTGCATCGTTGGTGAGGATGGTAATACCGTCGTGTCGATGTCTATCCACTCGTCCGGTGCATATCGTGTCATCCACTCATCCATCGCCACATTCGCAAGGTAATCCGTCATCTTGTTGCCCGCGCTGAGCGACCATTCGCAGTTTGTTCGCCCAATGCCAAATTTTGTCTTTAGAGGTTCAGCATGGCATTGGGCGATCAAACAATGCGATTGTGTTGAAGCTATTTCTTTAATCGCTTGATGTTGTTGATAAGGTCGAGGAGCTTAAAAAGAATTATTTGGGGTCTGATCAACAAAATCAAGCTCACCTTAACTCTGATGGATGAAGGAATCGTCTTCATTGAGACGGTTATGGGCGTCGGCTTTCCCATGTTTGGAGCAGAAACACGCACCAGCTGGCCACTTGGAACGAGACAGTCTTCCGAACCAGAAGCACTGCGACAGAACTGTCCCAAAACTTTAAGACAGCTGGACAAAGTCATGAATCCCCCGATACAGTGACCCTCTCAATCTGTTGGTGTTTCAAGCGAACAAGTTTGATGGTCAAGTTTACTAAGGTTTTGTCGAAGTAATTGGATGCCACTGTACATGTTCGTGTAGGCTGTGATTTTGTTTGTTGTTCATGATACTCTTCTACTCGGCGGGGACTCTTCTGCTTCGGGAGACTTCCGGTTCTCCAACAGAGCACAAAACTTAAATTGACCTCAAGACATTGTTTGTTGCCGAGATCGTCGATCCAGCAATCGTAGAACCGTAAGATCTGGTTGACTATCTGAACGAGCATCAAGATCCCGGTCGCCGTCCGGCCAAGCAAGCAACTGCAAAAGTAGTACAAACCACAAAGTGACGACGTGACGGATTGTGCACACCTGATCCGACAGAAAGTCCATTTGAGAAATTATCCATGGGGCACCAATTGATTCGCACGATATGATTTAACGAGGACACGGACACCCACGAGAGTGTCGCATACTGCCGCTGTACTGTACGATGTATTTCGTGATCAGACTTACATGCGGGAACCTCAATCATCACGACACGGTTTGTGTCTGGGATGATGGGGGGTGAAGGTGAGGTTCTTTGAGCGCGACAAACATGCTATGTAGCTGGGGCTCGCTGTGCACTCCTTTGCAGTGGTTCTTTATTCCACCACCCTACTCGGCGAACCTGCCACTCAGGCTGCCTAGTGCGCTTAACCGGATTGCCAGGTGTAGTTTGCCAAGGTATGTGCGATGGGGTTGTGAGCTCTGGCGCCAGCTAGTGTCCGGAATAGCGACAACAAAGAAGTCTATTGACTTCGTCTAGCGCGGCAAAAGGAAATACGTACGACTGAAAGCACCCCGGGCACTTGAGTCTACCAATTCCTTCGCTTGTGACGCGACGCCTTTGGCTGGAATCCAGAGAGGCCAAAGTGAGTTTGTCAAGGTGAGGTTTCTGTATAGATCAACAACATTGTTCTCGTTTTTCGCATGCACAACCGGATTAATTGCACGTCTCCTAGGTCGTTGAATATAATCGTGAAAACATTCGGGAGTTCCCGAGCTCTGCTTCGAACTGCTCAAAAACATTCCTAAGAAGACATTTTATCAGTCAATGCACAGTACTTTTCTCGGTAGATTCCCACCTTCCCAACCTCCAGGCCGATTGGACGTAGAGGTAGCCGGTTGAGATTTTGCTGAGTGGGTAGTCAGGAAACGAGGAAAGTCGAAGGATGTCGTTCTGCTCGAGCTGACTGTGAGCCTCTACATCAAAAAGATGATTTGTGCAGGCGCTTGATAATGGGTTTCTTCATCCTCTTGCAGAAATTCTCAAGTTTAACCAAGTTTAACCAATGCTTCTCTTGATAAAAAGATCCCCACCTATTCGACAACTCACCTGCCGTCGCTTATTCCCTGTTCTGAACGTACGTCATATCCAGTCATCACGGCTCTGGCTCTGGTTCATCTTGTGAAGGTTCTTGTAGCAAGGTCTCAATTGAGTTCACCAGTGCATCGATTGCGTACATGTCGTTGCTCTTGGCCAACTGAGCCAACATATTGATCGCCCCACATTTCCGCACGGTGCGCACTGCAAATTCACTCTCCTTCACCAACTCGCTCAGCAGACGCGACGCTTCTGGTTCCTCTTGATTTTGCAAATGATCGCAGCAATACTGAAGAACGGTAGGGTTTGTCGCCAATATATTCCGTAGCGATTTGTTATGGACCACGAGCTCATGAAGATCGTGCAGCAAACCAGTATCACTTGTCGTCCACGCTAAGTTGACAATCGCGACCGCAAGGTGGTCTCTGCGAGGAGAAGAAGCCGCTTCAAGTTGGCCCACGAGCTCCAAGATGAAAGCCTTGTCGACAATTACGACGTCAGTCGCACTCACCAGGTTCAGTAACAACGACGCGTTAGTCTTCTCGATCGAGGACCCGGTCTTGATAGACTGAAGGAGATGCTTGTGGATCGACTGATTGGCTATGGCTGAACAATTCATGCTATCGTCGTGAGCAATCGCAACCAACGCCGAAAGTGCTGCGTTACGAGCAAGAGCGGACGAAGTCGCGAAGACTCGAGCAAGATCGGGGATGTACTTACTCAACCTGGACTTGAATCTCGCGTCCACCTGAAGGACCAGTTCCACCAACTCAGCTGCCCGTTGGCCGTGTGACTTCACGAAAAGATTCGACCAAATGACGTCCGCTGAGCCAATCCTGCTTGAAAGGTCGCGTTTGAGTTGATCAATGTCGCCTACAAAGTCCTGGGCAGCTGAGCGATAAAGCAGGAGGAGGCACCCGAACGCGTACAGTGAGTCGACCATATCTTGAGGGTCTTCAACAGACATCCGGAGCAATCGAATGACGGACTCCATATCTGAAGACGAGAACAACGCCGAATCGGTCTTCAGCTGTCGATACCACCGCTGGAAGATGTGACTCCTGGATGCCAATTTAGTGGTACGCTGTAACTCGTGCAAAAGCGACGACGTATCCAACAGCATCCCACCGCACGAGTGACAGAAGCGTGCGTTCGTGGGATGATTTGACGTCCCACAGCTATTGCAAACAATCGCCTCACTCACCGCGCCATCAACATGGTCTCCTGCCTTCGATCGAGGACCTTTCTGTGCATGTAGATGCCCAACCGACATTGGAGACACGATCGTCGAGACTACTGCCCCACCGGCGGCTTGGATCCCTTCATCTGCAAACTCATGAAGTTTCACAATCACTTCGTCCAAGTTTTTTCTCTTCTCCCGTTCTAGCGTCGTCATCTCTTCGACCAGAGCCCACGCATCGTCGGGCATAGTAATTGGCTGCGGAGGCAGCTTCCCACTCTTGATCTCTGCATCGATCGCCTCGCTATCGCCAATATGAGAGTAAGGGTTCTTCCTCGTGAACGCCTCGATGATGCACATCGCCAGCGAATAAATATCGGATTCGAGCTGAGGCAGACTGGAAGAGCACTCCGGAGCCATCCACGGACCCAGCACAATCGAGCCGTCCAGTCTCCTGGTCATCGCTTGATATCGCGACCTCTCCTTGACTCGGCTCATGCCGAAATCTGACACCAACGCCGTCAGCTTGTCGCTCACGAGAATATTGGAGCACTTCAAGTTGCCGTGCACGACGCTTTTGCTGTGGAGATGCTTGAGACCCACTGCAGCCTCGTACAAGAGCTTCCACCGAAGTCGCTCGTTCGCCGGATCGCGAGCGAGGAACTGCACGAGATTGCCGTTTGCAGCGTACTCGCACACGAAGAAAGGCCGCGAGGCGACATGGCAGCCGCCAAACAGCCGCACGACGTGTGGACTATCAAACGAGCGCCAGAGCTCGATCTCCCTACAGAAAATTTTCTGCAGCGAGGCATTCATGCCGTTCTGTCCGGGAAGCAACATCCTCACGACGACTGGCGCCTTGTCGCGAAGCGTGCCGCGGTGGACACTTCCGAGCGATCCCGAGCCAAACGGAGTCGCGTCGAACGACACGTCCGACTCCAAAATGAACCATGGCGGAGTCGGTGTGCCGTGGTTGTCGGTGTCCGAGATGACGTTCTGCAAAGCCGCCTGGACGGCGCGCTGGCTGTCTTCGGACAGGTCCGAGTGGCCGCTTTGGATTCTGTCTCGCTCGGCCTTGAGCAGCACGATCGCGTCGAGCTTTTCTTGGATCCCTCCGAGCGCGCTGACGATCTCGCTGCGGTCCTTGAGCAGCGTGTCGAGTTTCTCGTCGCGCCTTTGGATGTCTTTTTCGTACTCGCTTCTCCACTCCATGATCTCGCCCATGCCCGCGAGCTGCAGCGACCGGTAGAGATCGTCGAGGTTGTCGTTGATGTGCGCGATGGTCTCGCGCAGCTTGCGGCGGTTGAGCACGCGCTGCACGACGTTCATCTCCTTGTAGGCCTCGAGGTGGCGCCAGTACTCGTTGAGCGTCGCCTCGAACTGCGCCACGTCCTTGTGCGGCACGCGCCCGTGCTCTCGGTAGAGCGCGTCGATGCCCTCGAGGATGCGGCGCAGGCGGTCGTAGAAGTGGACGCACGTGTCTTTGCCGTCGCGCAGCTCGGCGCAGAGCACGCGCACCGTGCCGAGCAGGCGCATGGCCGGCGCGAGCCCCGGCACCGCGATCTCCACGGCGATCTCCAGGAGCTCGGCCATGGGGTCGGTGGTCAAGTGCGCGCGAAGAAGGGCGAGGGACCCGCGAGCTTCTCGCGCATCGCGAGTGGGATCGGTCGATGGAAAGTCAACAATGGCGCCCGTGAGGAGCTCATTCGCAAAAGAGGGTACCTTTATGATGGAATTGAGAAGGTATTCATTGTTCAAATGTACCTTGTTTAAAGTGTAAACTAGATATTGGTGACTTGATTTGTAAATTACAAGCGCCCTCTTCTGGTTCTTGAGCAAAGTAGCGGCGATCGATCTTCACTTCTATCGTTTCTAAAATTTTTCCCAGAAACGTCCGCTGGTTTCGTCTGGCGTCCTTTGATCACAGAGAGCGCGTCCGTCCACTTGTGCGTGAAGATTGGAGTTCACACAGGGCCATTCGTTGCCTTCACCTTCATCATCTCTTGTTGTTTTTTCTTTACGTTTGCCTCACTGCGCGAATCACAATGAACTACATTGAGCTTTTACTGGTGATCTACATTTCTTCATGAATACGCCGAATCGTAACATGTGGGATTAGAAGGTCGAGCGTCAGAAGACAGAAGAGGTCAGCCCGTTGGATCCGCGCTCACTAGAATCTTGTTTAGCGATCGCCCAATTGAGTCGGATTGATGATGACATCAAGGGAAATGCGTCCCTTTGTGTTCTCTGGTACCCACATGAGAAGCGAACCGCCACCCGTGCCCCAGAAATTGAAGATTCCCGGGCGCCAGCGATCAATGTAAAGTGTCTTGTCAGCAAAATCCTTAAGCGGCAGCTCTTTCTGCCAACTTTGCTTGGGTTTTAGCGCCCAACTATACTTCTTCTCACCACCCGAGATGATGTTGACGTAAATTTCTTCCGTGTCAGAGCTCTTGAAACGGAAGTAGATGAATCCGTCACCGTCTGGCTCCCACGTGCCAGTGGAACCTTTGAACGCCGCGCTCACGGTCTCAAGGCCAAGTGCTTTATCAAGCGTGCCTCTCTCGATCAGACCTTTGAACTCAGTGACGGGGCAAATCGGTTGCAAAAACTCCCGGATCATCGATGCGATTCCCGTAGGTTCAAAGATAGCGACAGTGTCGAGGGCAAACTGAGCAACCTCAAGTCTGTACTTCCACGCTGTCTTCAATGCGTTCTTGGCTCCTTCCTTGGCTGTATTGATGAGTTGCTCGGTCATTACTTGTGCCATCGTGATGATTTCGCTGCGGGTCTTTGCTCCGTCTGGCGCATTACTCTTCCAGCAATTCACAGTGGCTTTCGGCAAGTCTTCAAGTACCAACGGTAACGCAAGAATCGCTTCCTCGAGGCCAGATTTCCGTTCTTCGGGCTTCTTGTTGAGGTAATCCGTGACGGCTTGCCTCACCTTGATGAAATAGTCCTTGAGCATACCTCCGCATTCCGTGGACGCTTTGGCAATCTGCGTGACGTCCGCAGGAGAAAGCTCGGGCAACTCCGTCTTGTTGTTTGCCGCCGTATCCGTTCCCCAGAACTCCTTGAATGACTTGTAGAAGTTGATAAAGTTCTTCGGATCAGCAGGATTGTGCTTCTCGAACTTCTTGTCAACCACATCGACAACAATCTTCTCAACTTTCTTCACGATGCTCTTGTTGTCCTTGTAGTCAGACGGGAGCGGGATACCTAGGCATGTAGTGATTGCAACTGGTACATCGAACAACACAAAGTCTATGGAGAGAATGGCTTGTTTGAACTGATCTTTGGTCGTCAGTCGTTTTCCGGCCGTGAGTTTGTCCACCTCTGTCGAGATTCTAGACACAACATCGAAGAGGCCTTGACCACAAGCGATTGCTCCCGACGATGCCTCCACCAACTTCTTGAATATCTTGCCAACGGCACCCGTCAGGGCCGAGGTGGCGACTGAACTCACCTTGGACGCGATTGCCAAGGTACAGTCCTTGTTCTGAGGGAGACACTCGAAGCCACATTGCACAGGGTAGTCGAGAGGACATTGCGACCAACACGAGACGCCTTTTACCAAAGTGTACCCACGAGGGCACGACTTCGAGGTTGTCAGGCTGATTCGACGGTAACAGGCCTTCTGCAGCGGATTTGACTTGATCTGTCCAGCCACAATCTTGTTTTCGACCCATGTGGACGAACCACCTTCAGAATCCGATGACCCCGGAGCAGGAGCAGGGGCTGGAGCTGGAGCTGGAGCTGGAGTACCGCGGGTGGAGTCCCAGGCGCCTTCGGAGCAGGGGCTGGAGCTGGAGCTGGGGCTACCGCGGGTGGAGTCCCAGGCGCCTTCGGAGCAGGGGCTGGAGCTGGAGCTGGGGCTACCGCGGGTTTAGTCCCAGGCGCCTTCGGAGCTGGAGCTGGAGCAGGCTGTGCTTTGGCTTCATTTGCGGTGCGTAACTCGGTGGCCGTGATGTCCGCAGCGTGGACCGCAGCGTTTTGGGCTTCGACCGGGGAAGTGGAAGTTGCAAGAGCGACAGCCGCTATCACGGCGACCGATAAAAACTTGACCATGCGTGAAGGCTGGGTGATCTTCGCTCGAGGGAGTAAATCGAAGAGTGAGTGCCGGACCAGTGGGTACCTGGTGCAAATGGTTCCGAGACAGCCACCACAGGTCTTGCTTGACGGAGGGGTCATCCACAGGGTTTTGGGCCATCAGGATCGCACGCTAACAGACCACGAAAAATCACTGGAATCACTCGGTATCGGGCTTTAATTTGAAGTCATGTTGAGTACCGAATGATGGATCACGTACAAGCAAGTCGAGTGAAACTGAAAGAATTCAAAGTCGGAAACATTTATTAGACGACCGACGTCGATGCTTCACTAACACCACAACCTAGTCAAATGACTACTGTGACCACCATTCAGTACAATGGCAACTGATATACTCGATAGTTTAATTCGTTGGCAAAACTCAATGTACCAGTCCAGGTGGCTACATGCTCGCAAACCCGAAATGCAGAAGAGTGCACATATTAATATTTGATAGTGGTTTCTATCCTCCACATTATTGACGATTCCATTTCGCGAGTCGCGCAACCAAATGGGTGAGAATCGGGTCGTGATTCATTCACCATATGCTGACTCGAAGGATAACATCCTCCTGCTCCTCGTATTTTTGCCCGCCTCCAAAGAGTTCTGTGGGTGATGAGCCCACTAACATCAAACCTGGGTCCATTGGTTCTCTTTTTGAGTCTGGGTTGAGGATGTAAGAAAATTCTGCCTAAAACCAGCACCTCGACAAAATTTACTTAGCGCCGGACCCCTGATTTATCGAAGCAACGGGTCAAATAGAATTTCAGAGTATTTGCAAGAAAAGTACAGCTAATGCTTTAGGAGTTCTATTGGCTTCTGATTCATACGAAGCTGGAATCTTCTCCACACAAAATATGACAGGATTCGCACGGGTTTGGCCATACTGACTCCACACATTTCTGGGCGGTCATGCTTCCCACGCATATCGACTGTGAAATATCCCCTGTTCAAAAGTCGTCTATTTCAAAGAGCTGGCTTCGGACTGCACGAATCTGTTGGTCTCATCCACTTGGAACGTGCGTCAGTACATCCACCCATCTCCGAATCATCTCCCTGCGGGAAGAAATATGGATTATAACAGGTTCATAGAGAGTTGACACCGGCTTAGAGCGCGAACAAACTGTAGGTAAATGACTTTCCACAGGGCCGGCAGGTAGGAATCTTGCACTGTACTAGACATGGGAAAGCCTTTGTGAACATCCGTCCCAATCTTGTCCATGCACGACTGTAATACTGACAGACAATGCTGCACAGATTTTGCGATGGATGAATTTTTGTCCACACATTAATAATCACAGATCCACATTGTCTCGAGGATCCAATTGCTGAAGTAATTGGATTTGAATTTCAACACAAAACGCGGAGCAGTCCGAGTCAAAGTCAACACAACCTCAAGTGATGCCTCGATCGTCTGGACGAGCGGTGACAAGCTCCCCACACCTAGCTCTACCCTTCATCAAGCGCTCTAAAAAGGACTCATCGTCGGCCTTCGGGCTGCCCGAGAACGTAACCTCACCCAACTTGAAGTCATCAGCTGTAGCGCCCTCGTACTCAGGCAACTACGCGACCACCGACCCCCTCGCAATCGTGCACTAGCCAATCTTTACCTACTCGCACGCCAACTGCCTGACCGCACCGAAGTCTCAGCCTGGACCCGCCACCCAAGGGCCAACAACAAGATGGCCGGGCGACTCGGCAAACTCGGCTCAACACCGAGCGGAGAAACCCCTCTCGAACCCCTTCGTTCCCAAGACAGCCGGGCTGTCTTGTCGAACTTGCTCTACAACGACCTTCGTCCGTGGTGGCCGACACGTGTCCACCATGCTGACACATAAATGCCTGCATGTTCAGCCCACCAAGCTATTAGGATTCACAGGATGAACTCAAAAGACTTCACTTGCATCATCATCATCATCATCACTTCAACACAAAACGAAACACTTCACTTGCATCATCATCATCATCATCATCATCACTTCAACACAAACGATACACTTGTCCTGCTCGAAACGCAACGATCATGATTCGGAGCAAGAACACCATCCCCGAGTCGCGACTTGACCCACTTGCTCTGGTTCGTGTCATCTCAAACTCTTCGATTTGCCACCACCAGCGAAGATCCCCTGAAGTTGCAAGAATGGCGAAGGTATGGCCCATAGCTGTCTGGGCGGCAGTCGCTATGGCGGCCTCTTCGATGTCTGTGGACGCCCAAAACGCTGCCGTCCATGCCGCCAAGCTTCCGGGCGTCGATGAAGAATTGCGTGCAGCTGGGGCTCCAGTCGCAGCCAAAACCCCGGGGACGAAGTCGCCAACAACGCCGACTGCGCCGAAAGCCGCGGTTGCTGTTGCCGCTCCGAAGGCCCCGGACGCACCTGGTGCTGGTTCGAAGACTCCGTTAACGGCTCCGGCCACTGCTGTGAAACCTTCAGCAGCCCCACTTGCAGCTCCGAAGTCTCCCGCAGCACCAGCGTCTGTGACCAAGACTCCCGGAACTCCAAGTAGCCCACTACCGGCGAGTCAACCGAAGACCACAGGGACCCCGATTGGTCCCGTGCCTGCGTCCAGTTGGAAGTCAACACCAACATCCGTCCCGTCCAAGGACTCACCGACCTGGGTTCCTAAGCAGATCAAGTCCACGTGGGCCTAGCCAGTGACGGCAAGTGTACCGAGGGATACACCTTTGACAAGCCTGTCTCTTGTTGGTCGCTTTGTCTGCTCGAATACCCCCTTCAGTGTCGCTTCGAGTGCTTACCCTTACCTCAGAACATGGATTGCAAGTTGGAGCTGGTCAGCAAGGCCAGTGCAGTGGCCGAGACGGCCCTCTCGTTTGCTACGGGTGGACTCTTTGGATTCCTTCGGAAGTCAGCGACTGGGGTGAACCAAGCGGCCGCTTGTGGCCAAGGCATTTACGACGCTGTGACGAAAATCTCGAAAGAGGTGGACAGTTTGACGGCAGGACAATCCCTGACGACGAAGGATAAGGTCACCAAGGCCCTCTCCAGCTTGGACTTCGTCGTGTACGACGTGCCGGCTGTCGTTGCGACGTGCTTGGGCGTCACGCTTCCGGCAGATCTCACAAAGAGCAAACATGCCAAGAAGGTCGAAGCGCTTGTCTCCAAGGTCGTCGACATGAAGGTTGCCAAGAAAAACCCCACTCAACCAAGCAACTTTCTCGATTCTACAAATCGTTTAACATTTCCTGGACCACAAGGTCGGCTCCGAGCGAGAAGAAACTACCCGAGATCACTGCTGATCAGGTCACGCAGATGGGCAAGGCTGCCACAACGTGCGGCGGTATGATCAAAGCCTACTTCAACAAGGTCAAAGACCAAGTCGCCGACTACATCAAGAAGGACCCGCAAACAACAGCAGACAAACTCGAGTACGCCATCCTCAACTCACCGCTCGTGCTCAAAGACTTGCCAGATGCCACGATCAACTGTTGGAAAAGCAACGCGCCCGATGGAGCCAAGACCCCTGAGGACGCCTTCACGGTGACTCGGCTGATCACGGAGCAGATCGTCAAGACCGCCAAGGTTGGAACAAAGGCCACGGTGAGAGCGATCGGCAAGTACAAGTGGGAGATTGCGCAGTTCAGCTTGGATGTCATCGCGATCTTCGATCCGTACAACATTGCGACACTGGTGAAGGAGTTCCTGATGCTATTGTGCGAAGTGGAATCGTACGAGGGAGTAATCGACTCCGGCCCACTCGACAAGTCGCTTGGCCTCAATACCGTCAGCAAGGCCTTTGCTGGGTCTTTCGGCACATGGGAAAACAAAGGAGGTGACGGTTTGCTCTGGTTCAATGTGACCAGTGTTGACACCGAGAACGTCAAGCTCAACGTCATGTCTGGTGGTAAGAGACTGTACGAGTGGCCTGTGGAGAAGAACACGACTATTCTACAAGCTCTTCCGATCGGCCAGTTCGCTGGCAAAACCCTCTACCTCGACCGTTGGCGTCCAGGAATCCTCAACTTTTGGGGCACTGGTGGCGGCTCGCTGCTCATGTGGGTCCCCAAGACCGTGGACGGCGAGATCCATCTCACAGTGCTGATCAACCCAACCCACATCGGGGATCGCTAGATTTTGGCTCCACCGCGAAAAGCTCCCAAGTTATCACATCCGAAGAGCTCTCCTAGGGTGATTGCGTGTGTACATGAATGATCGTGATTGATCTCCGTGTTGGTCATGTTGAAAATGACAATACGAACCCCTATCAGCCTCGAGCCAGACTTCCATGTTGATAGAGTAGAGACCAAACTTCTCCATCTTATCTCTTCGTAAAAATCGTGATTTCACAATGCTTTGTGCTTTTCCATCCAGGTGCCTAGGTTATCGTGGATTCGACGTCACTAGAGTAAGAGACCACGTTGCAGTAGGCGGCTCCAACGCCGTTATCCTTCGACTCCTCCGCACGCGGCACCCGCCGCGTCGCCCTCATCCGCGTCGTCTCTACGAACAAGCACGTACCCAAGCCGACCGCCTCAGCATATGCCGCTGGCATCAACTCCCACGATCGGAGCTCACAATGGCGAGCGCGCTGACTACCTACGCGATGGACTCGCGAACCAGCACGCATGCCAATCACCCTACCTCCCTCGACGGCCACTCTGACCTTCGTCACATGCTCGCTAATGACCTGCGTCCGTGGTGGTCCACCCAGACGGAATGCGTTGAGCGCTAGCAGGACCCACATCGAGCTTCGCCATGCTATTAGGGTTCACCTCGTTGAACTCAATAGACTTCATTTGCATCATCATCATCACTTGAGTAAGAGACCAGGGATACTGAAGTTGATCTCTAACTGGTTATGATCGTCTCTCACACGGAGGTTGTGCTAGTAGTTAGTATGCGAGAAGATTTGTATCCGAGACCAATGTCGTCAATTATGCGCCTTTGAGGCGCTTCCTTGGCGCTATCCGTCTGTTTTGCTTGGTCCGACTAGTGAGTTATTCACGGATGAGTACTTGTAACGCTAATGAATTTTGCGGACTGTTGCCTTGTATTTGAGAACTCAAACCCTCAACGTAAGCATCCATGCCTACCGCAGAAGTCGACCTCGCAAAAATGTGGTTAGTGTGTTTTAGCGATCACCCATGTGCGTCGGGTTGATCAGCACGTTGAGATGGATCTCGCCTTTGGTGGATTCAGGAATCCACATGAGGAGCGAGCCGCCACCAGTGCCCAAAAAGTTGAGGATTCCAGGACGCCAACGATCGAGGTAGAGAGTTTTACCTGCGAACTGGCTCATAGGAAGAGCCTGCAGAACAGTCTTGCCCTTGCTCACGGGCCACTCGTAGATTTTCTTGCCTCCCGACATGACGTTGAGCTTGATGTCCTTGGTGTCGACACTGGTCACATTGAACCACATCAAGCCATCTCCATCACTCTCCCATGTACCGAAAGACCCAGCGAAGGCCTTGCTGACGGTTTTGAGGCCAAGCGACTTGTCGAGTGGGCCAGACTGAATCAAACCCTTATACTCAGTCACTGGGCAAATCGGCATCAAGAACTCCTTCACCAGTTTCGCAATGTTGTACGGATCAAAGATCGCGATCACGTCCAAGCCGAACTGCGCAATCTCAAGCTTGTACTTGTCGATCGCTCTCACCGTCGCCTTTGCTCCGTCCTTGGCGGTCTTGACGATCTGCTCCGTGATCAGTCGAGCCGCCGTGATGATTTCATCTCGGGTCTTGGCTCCATCGGGTGCGTTGCTCGTCCAACAGTTGACCGTGGCATCTGGCAAGTCATTGAGCACGAGCGGTAAGTTGAGAATGTCATACTCGAGTTTGTCGACTGTTGACTGCGGGTTCTTCTTGATGTAGTCGGCGACTTGGTCTTTGACCTTGTTGAAGTAGGCTTTGAGCATACCGCCGCAAGTTGTCGCAGCCTTGCCCATCTGCGTGACCTGATCAGCAGTGATCTCGGGTAGTTTCTTCTCGGTCGCAGCTGAGCTATTGCCCCAGAAGTCTTTGAATGACTTATAGAAGTAGACGAAGTTGTTTGGCTGGGTGGGGGCTTTCTTCTCAGCATTCATGTCAACTACCGTGGAGACAAGTCCCTCAACTTTCTTGAGGTAGGTTTGGCTCTTCGTGAAATCTGCCGGTAGCGTGACACCCAAGCAGGTAGCGACGACAGCCGGCACGTCGTAGACGACGAAGTCCAAGCTGGATAGAGCCTTAGTGATCTTGTCCATCGTTGTGAGAGCTTGTCCTGCAGTCAAGCTGTCCACCTCTTTCGAGATTCTCGACACGGCGTCATAAACGCCTTGGCCACAAGCAACTGCATGTTGAACGCCACTCGCTGCCTTCTGGAGGGATCCAAAGAGGCCACCCGTTGCAATCGAGAGGGCAGTGTTCGCAACCGAAGTCGCCTTGCTGACCAGATTCAACGTGCAGTCTTTGTTCTGCGGGATACACTCGAAGCCGCACTGGACGGGGTAGTCGAGAGGACACTGAGACCAACAGGAGAGGATGTTGTCGTACGTGTAGCCCTTAGCGCATAACTTGTTGCTTGCGAGGCTCACGCGGCGGTAACAGGCCTTCTGCTTAGGAGCAGCCTTGATCTGGTTTTCCACCCAGGTGGGCGATTCCTTCGTTGGGATCGCGGTAGGTAGGGCCTTCCACGAAGGTGCAGGAACAGGGCCTGTTGGTGTCTTGGCTACAGTGGCTAGTGCAGGCTTTGACGTCGCAATGGGAGCCACCGTAACCTTCGATCCTGAGCCTGATGCTGCTAATTTGGGCGCTACTGGCGACTTGGACGCAGGAGCTACTGACCCGGCCGCGCGCGACTCGACTTCGGCACCAGGTAGATTGGCAGCATGGACCACAGCGTTCTGGCCATCCACTGACGATGTGGAGGTAGCTATAGCGACCGCCGCCCAAAGTGCGACGGACCAGAACTTGACCATGCTGTGAGCTTCGGAGGGTCCTTCTTCACTAGGGGTGGGAAATCGAAGAGTGAGAGGATGGTAGCGACGAAAGCTAGCCTTAAACGGGGCCCTTCAGGTGTCAACAGTGTAAAGCTGTTGAGGAATGCGCTCAGGCAATGCTGGGTCGAGACCTCGCATCACCTCTCTCGCTCTCACTTCTTGCTCCTCATTTGCTGTGATTGAGTCTTCAAGAACCAGTCTGGACGAATTATTCGTCCAATGAATGGATGAATTGGTTGAGATGGACCATCTATACAAGTTCATCCACTGAGCGAACGATGAATGGACTCGATTCGTTGCTTCCTGTCTGCAACAAGGTTTCGTTTGACTCTTACTGAGGATTAAATTATCAAAATTGATGAGTCACAGAAGATGATTGAATACAATTTTACGATACGTCTAGTACTCAACAAATGATAATTTGTCAGCGTTCATACGATTTCGATTCTGTTCAGACGGAGAATCCTGCAGTGTCTGGAGTTTACGCGTGTTTAGTCAAAAATGTACCGTGGCATTGGAACGACCGAGGAAGTGTGGATACAGATATCGATGCAGAGATGCGACTCCTGGACGGACAATACGATTCTTACTTTTCGCTCCTCTCACACGACGAACATATCACGTTGGGTTTAGGTTTGACTCCTACCTGGACGAGAGTTTATACTTTAATTGACCTGGAGATTCGCTTGGTCGGAGTACGAACTCTGACAATATGGGAACCACTCGGAAATGAGAACGGATTCAACTGGATTTGGATTGGTGAGACCATTTTTTGTGCAATACTTACAGCCTGTCTCTCATTTACGAATAGTCGGATCATTAGTGTTCTGTGCATTCACCAAGTCTTCGACAACACGAAAGTCATCAGGTGGAACCCATCTGTCTCCACTGGAACCCGCACGGAGGGTTAGGTCCCCAGTGAGGAACGAGCACTTAGTCGTATAGAGATGGACCGTTCTACGCGGCAAGCGCGTTACCAAAGGTGAATGATCTGAGAAACAGCCGACAAGACGTACAATTCTTCATATGCAGGCGGACTTCGACCATCTCGAGAGGACTACGACCTGAACAGGACCGCCAAGGACGACTTATCATTGGCGTAATACTAGCTTTGACTCCTGGTGGGGTACAACTCATCCATGGCTGTTTTTTCAGGCGAATCTTGCAGTAGAAGTATAACGGAATCGATATCAACGATCGTTCCTCCCAGCGAGGAGGTTTCCCACCCTACCCAGTCGCAGTACTTCCTCTGAGGGCCCAGCCACATGGCTATCGAAGATAAATCTACGACGTTCACTCGCTGCGCAGCGAACCGCACGTATCAAAGAGGAACCTGCCGCGAGACCGCGAGAGCCTTTGAAGTTTCGGACGACTTTTGATCGGCCGCCGAAGAGATGGACTAAATCTTCATCCACTCGCTATCCCCATTCACCAGCTGGCAACGCCTGCTTTCCTCATCATCAAGTCTCGACGGCTTTCAGGGTGCACAACCGCAGAGACTGTCCGCGCTGTCCGAATCTCGGCTCCAGTGGCGGCACCACCAAATTCCACATCGTCTGGTAGTGCCCTGTGGCACAACAGATTTGGGACGCCGTGAAGATGTGGTGGATGCGACTTGGGCTATGGCGCAGCCCAGGTCGCTCCTCCCCGTGCTCCTTCTACAAGCCAACTTCAGCCTACACACCACCTAAAGTATGTGAATCGCCTCGCTCCACCAGGGTCAACGTAAAAGTACCGACCCCGCGGCGGACCCGTTCCCTTTTCTTCAGGTAGTATGGCAGCAGCTCGTGCTCAAGCCTCTGGTCTTTATCCAGACATAGAGAACCCCGCGCCGTGACGAAACCAACCTCTCGTCGACGGGTCAAGCTGCAGTACTCCACGACGTCTCCTGCCAACGCACCCTCCGTGCGCTCCACACGCGGATCGAGGCGAGTCACACCTGCACCCTCCAAGACGCGGTGCTTGTCGAAGAGCTCCGATAAGTTTTCTCGACCAAGTTCACCCCACCTCCTTCTCCTCCCAAGAACCCTTTCCGCCATGAGGGCAATTGCATGCTCTTCTTCGACAGTCCACGACAAGGACAGCCGCATCTGATCCCGTTGTCGTCCAAGCAACCAAAACATCAGGCGAGGCGCGACTGTCTGGGCAAACTGCGTCGAGCATTCTGCGCCCAGCACTGCCCAGCATCAAGCACTCTACAGAGGAACCATCGCCAGTCTCAGAACTGTTCAGGAACGCAACCTTAACAAGTGTATTAAAGCGGGTATTGTCGCTGTCCAAATCTATAACGGATTCGATCAGGCTCCAGGCGGAGGGATGCATACACTGATAACCATGAGGATTCCGCAAGAAGACGCAAGCGGCCTCACCACATCATCGCTCAACACTTATCTATCGCCCATCTGTGTCGGATTGACGGCAATTTCAAGCGTAATGGAGCCATTGGTATCCTCCGGCACCCACATCAGCAACGAACCTCCACCAGTGCCCATAAAGTTCAAAATTCCCGGGCGCCAACGGTCGATATAGAGCGTCTTGCCAGCAAACAAAGTGAGTGGGCCAGTCATCTTCAGCTTTTTCTTGGCTCCCAATGGCCACTCGTAGATCTTTTTACCACCAGACATGACGTTGATCTTGACATCTTTGGTGTCGAAGCTCTCAAAACGGAAGTAGATCTGACCGTCACCCTCGTTCTCCCATGTACCGTAAGTTTTCTGAAAGGCTTTACCAACCATCTGGAGACCAAGAGCCTTGTCAGCTGTACCACGTTGGATGACGCCCTTGTACTCTGTAAGTGGACAAATTGGCATGAGGAACTCCTTGACAAGTCCAGATATTTGGAATGGATCCCAGAAAGCGATCACGTCCAGACCGAACTGAGCGATCTCGAGCTTGTACTGAGCGAGAGTTTTGAGTGCGTTCTTGGTGCCAGTCTTCGCAAGGTTGATGACCTGCTCAGAGATCAAACGAGCCGCTGTAATGATCTCATCTTGGGTCTTGATACCATCAGCGCTGTTACTCTTGATGCAGTTGACAGTGGCCTTGGGTAGATCCTGAAGGATCAGTGGCAGGTTGAGGACCGCAAAATCAAGCTTGTCAGCAGTGCTGGTCGGATTTTTCTTGATGAAGTCGGCAACCGTTGTCTTCACTTTACCGATGTAATCTTTGAGCATACCGCCGCAAGTCGTAGCAGTCTGTCCGATCTTCACGAAGTCATCAGCTGTGACCTCAGCCAGCTTTCCATCGGCAGTCGCCGATGTATCTTTGGACCAGAATTCGCGGAACGACTTGTAGAAGTTAACGAAATTCTTCGGGTCGATGGGGTTGATGTTCTCGAACTTCATGTCGATGGCACTGACGATCAACTTTTCGACGTACTTTGTAAACTTCTTGGTGCTCTGGTAGTTTGCAGGTAGCGTGGTACCCAAGCACGTTGCAATGGCGGCAGGAATGTCGTAAATCGCGAAGTCCAAGTTCGAGATCGAGGCCTTGGCCTTCTCCTTATTGGTGAGCGCTTTACCTCCAGCAAGCTTATCGACCTCGCCAGAGATCTTGGTGGTAACATCGAGGATAGCCTGACCACAAGCTAGAGCCTTCTGTGCACCAGTTGCGGCCTTCAGAAGCATTCCAAAGACGCCGGATGTGGCAATTGACAATGCGGTAGTTGCAACTGCACTCGCCTTTGTTACAACCTCCATCGCGCAGTCCTTGTTTTGTGAGAGACACTCAAAACCGCACTGCACAGGGTAGTCAAGCGGACACTGCGACCAGCACGAGATGAGATTGTCGAACGCGTAGCCCTTTGCGCACTGCTTGTTGCTAGCGAGACTGACTCGGCGGTAGCAAGCCTTCTGCGTAGGGTTAGCCTTGATTTTGTTCTCGACCCAGGTGGCCGAGTTGGTCGCCGGAGCATGTGATGGAGACAGTGGCGCCTTCGAAGCAGCCGCCAAAGCACTCGTCTTGGCTGCGGTACTAGCGGCAGTCGCCGTATTGGCAGCCGACGGCGTCGTGGCAGCCTTCGGCATCGTCGCCGCAGCCTTCGAAGTAGTTGCAGCTGCCGATGTCGACGCGCGGGCCTTCGGGGCTGTTGCCGGGGCTGTCGCTGATGCAACAGCGGGCGTCGCAGCGCGCGACTCCAAGTCAGGAGCGTGAACAACGGCGTTTTGCGCTTCCACGGACGTGGTAGCGGCGATGGCAACCGCCGCCATGGCAGCGAGAGACCAGAACTTGACCATCGCGGACGATGGGGTTGTCTTCAGTGGTGGAGGGGAAGTTGAAGAGTGAGCAACCGGTAGACTGGATTGTTGCCTTACACAACGACAAGGACCTGTCATCTACCCCTAGTTGGAACTGCTACTATTAGGAGACGCTCGTTATGGAGAAGCGTAAGGCAGCCATCACCCCGTTTTCCGCCCTGAGTGTGACCGGCGCCAACAGTCAATAAATAAATAGAAGCCATCACTCCCTCACTTGCTTCCAACAAAACAAGATATACAGCTGTATTCTCACACAGTTCACTGTGTTGAGGTATCAGAGCAACTTCTTCACTGGGAATGTTTGAGAGTAAGTGTATTGATCGAGTTCGATCTACGTTGGTCCTCCTACCTCTAGACTACGTCTCTCTCTTACTATGGCCATCCATTCTGTCGAAGTTGCTTGCTACCACCAGTGTGTCGAACGTGTGACCGGTTCGACCACGGTTTGTAGCCGCGATCGGACCGTTGATCTGGCCACCGTGCCACCACGTCCTGACACCACTCGTTGCCGTCCAAACCGTTTGCTCAGACGGTTTAGGCTGGAACCGCACCGTCAACGTGAACCGCGACTGCACCTCCCTTAACCATGCTGGCAATGTCCTCAGCTGCTGGGTTGTCACAAGTCGCAGGCTGAGTCTCACGCGTCACAGGCTGACTGTCACACGTCGCAGACGGCTTCGGAACTTGGGCATGCGGAAACCCAACACCCCCACTCGCATCACAAGGGTCCATGGCGCCGTCGACAAGTCCGGCCCTGCCCATCAAGTAGCGCAACGCTTTGGATGACAGTCCCTTGGTGAGGAAGTCCGCGATTTGGTCTTCCGATGCCACATACTGCAACTCGATAACACCATTGACGATCTGCTCACGAGTGTAGTGGTATCGAATGTCGATGTGCTTCGTGCGAGTTTGGTAGCCAACATTCTTGGCAAGTGCGATGGCACCCTGGTTGTCTTCGTGGATCGTCGTGGGCTCGACCTGTTGGACCCCGAGGTTCTCGAGCATCATCCGCATCCAGACAACTTCCTTCACACAGTCGCTGAGCGCCATGTACTCGGCCTCAGTCGAGCTGAGTGCCACCGACTTCTGGTAGGCCGCTCGCCATGTCACAGGCGCACCGCATAGCATCAACACCATGCCTGACATCGAGCGCCTTTCGTCGCGATCACAAGCCCAGTCGGCGTCGCAGTAAGCGCTGAGTTCAACACCCCTACTACCGTCGTACACGATCCCAACCTCCATGGTCTTCTTGAGGTAGCGCACAACTCGAATGGCGCAATCCCAATGGCGTGGGCCAGGGTTCTCGAGGAATCGACTGAGTTGGGCGACTGCGACGGCAATGTCCGGTCGAGTGCCACAAGCGAGATACATCAAACTGCCAATGAGCGATCGGTACGGTCGATCCTTCATCATCGTCTTGACATCGTCGGTTGCGGCCTCGTCACCGCGGCTCGGATAGTACGCAGGGTCAGTCGGCGACAGGCAGTCCTTTGCGTCTTGTTGCCCGAAGCGCTTGATCACTTCGTGTGTGTAGCTGCGCTGGCTGATGGCAAGTCGTTGGCGTTTTCGATCGTGACTGATCTCGATGCCGAGGATGAACTTCGCAAGACCAAGGTCCTTGATCTTGAACCGCTTGGTGATGCCCTCTTTCGTGGACTTGATCAACGCCGCATCATCCGACGCGATCAACATATCATCCACGTAGAGACACACAAGGCACGTCCTACCCCCACTGGCCTTGGTGTACACACAAGGGTCAGCGTCTGTTGGTTGAAATCCGAGTGACTTGAGATGTCCATCGATCGTTACATTCCAAACGCGAGAGGCTTGTTTCAAACCATACAAGCTCTTCAGCAGCTTGCAGACCCTGTCGGTCTTGGTGATCGTCATTGTCGAGTCACTGTCGTCGTCATTGTCATCCCTGTTGAGTGGACCGGTCTCCTCGTCAGACTTGCACGTTGCGGCAGGAGCCTGATTACCTTCGCGTAACTCCAGTCCCTCAGGCAGTTCCATATACAGTTCCTCGTCAACATGGCCGTACAGGAAAGCCGTGTCGACATCACACTGCTCGATCGTGTACCCTTGAGCACAACACACAGCGAGGAACACTCGGACGGAAGTCACGTTTGCGACAGGAGCATACGTCTCCTCGTAATCGACGCCATGTCGTTGGGCGAATCCCTTGGTAACCAGACGAGCTTTGTGGCGCACGATGCGACCTCTTTCGTCCTTCTTGAGTGCGAATACCCATCGGCAACCAATCGCTCGTTGATGGGATGGTCTTTCTACTAACATCCATGTACCGTTCGCCTCCAGTGACTCGAGCTCTTCCTTGATAGCTGCCTTCCAGGCCTTGCTGTCGGGTGAAGCCACTGCCTCGTTGTAGCTGGTCGGCACTTCGTTGCTGACCATGGCGTGCTCTGCAACTCTGGCTTGGACACGAGACTTCTTCTTCTGCGGTGACAACGACCTCGTGATGGAGATGCCCAGAGCTTGAGCACGCGACCGAGTGAGCATACTGGGCATGCCTTCATCTGGCCCGTCGATGGATGATGGGGAGGTGATCAACTGCGACTGCGGCACCTCCGCCTTCACCTCATGGGTGATCATCGGAACACCTGGCCAGGTCAAAGCAGGTGGTGCGTCTTCGGCCCCCTCATCGTCAGATGTCTCATCATCCGACTCCTCCGGCTCGATGGCGACCTCTGGCCGTGTCGTCTCCATGAACTTGACCGAGCGGACAAGTTGCACAGTGTCGGTCTTGATGTTTAACACCCGGTATCCCTTCACACTGTCATCGTAGCCGAGGAACTTGCACTTGAACGCCTTCGAGTCAAGTTTGCGTCGCTTCTCCTCCGGCATATCCAATCGATCCAAAAACTTTGACGTCTTTCAAACTCGGGCGCTGTTTGAAGACGATCTCATGTGGTGTGAGCTTGTTCACCGAGTTTGGGATACGGTTGATGATCCACGCAGCCGTGTTCATGGCCTCGGCCCACCACTTCTTGTCCACTTCCTCATGGTGGATCAAGCACCGAGCCATCTCCACGACGCTTCGGTTCATACGTTCCGCAAGTCCATTTTGTTGCGGAGTATATGGGATGCTGCGTTCGTGCTTGATCCCGTGCGTCACCAAGTACTGTTCAAATCGCTTGTTGATGTACTCGCCACCGTTGTCCGAACGCAATCGGATTATGACGTTGGAACTTTGTTTCTCCATGGCAGCCTTGTACACCTTGAACTTGTCGAAGACTTCGTGCTTTGCTTTCATAAAGAACACACTAACGTGACGAGAGTAGTCGTCCACGAACACGGCAGCGTAACGACAGCCGCCTGGTGACTTGGTCTGCATCGGACCAACGACGTCAGAGTGAACGAGTTCAAGTACCTTGGTCGACTTGACTTTGACATCAGGGTTGCGAGGGAAATCCGATTGCTTCATCTTGCCCATGCAGCACCCAGCGCACAGCGACTTGTTTGGTTTGCTCTCGACTTGGGGCACATCGTCAGCAACAGTCTGGAGCTGTTGATATCGCCTGAATGGGATGTGACCAAGGCGTGCATGGACCAACTCCCACGGCTCAGTCGCTCGCGTACTGGTCATGGCAGATCCAGACAGCCCTGTCGTCCAGACCTTATACATGTTGGCGACCTTCGTAGCCGTCATCACGGTCTCACCTTGGAATCGGAACGTACACGTCGAATTCTGGAACTGAACATCAACACCCTTGTCAACCAGACGAGCGATCGAAATCAAGTTGCTGTCAAGTTCCGGGATATGCAGCACGTCCGACAGCGAGATGTTGGGGCCGTCCTTGAGCACCAAGTCGACCTTGCCAACTCCAATCGCGTTGATCTTCGTACCGTCAGCGATGTTGATCGAGATCATCTTCTTCAACGGCTTGTACGCCGTGAATGCACCACGTTGGCTGGTCATGTGCGAGCTCGCACCGGAGTCCACCAGCCACACCGTGTTGTCACCAGCGGCCCCCGCCGCAAACGCATAGTTCTTGCGCGAATGCTCTGCACGGTGACCAGACTGCTGTTCGCGCATCTTCTTTTTGCAGTTGACCTCCTTGTGGCCAAACTTCTTGCAGTAGTGACACTTCCCGAGGAATCCACCACGCTTGCCTTGTTGACGACTCTTGCCAACAGAGAACGCATTCTGTTGTTGCGAGCCGTCGTCGTCGGTCTCAACGCCAGACAACCTCGTGATCACGTCGCGGAGTGACAGGTTGGGCGTGTTCTCCAACACACTCACAATCAGTCGATACTCCTCAGTGAGACTACCGAGCAACATAACGATTTGCTGCGTCTCGTCGAGTGGGTCGCCAAGAGCAGAGGACTTCACCACGAGTTCCTGGAATTGGTCAACGTGCTCCGAGAAGCGAGTACCGGGCTGCATCTTGAAGTTGTGCAGCTTCTTCATGATCAAGATCTTGTTCTTCAGGGTGTTCTTGTTGTACTGCTCTTCCAGCAGTGCCCACGCCTGAATCGCACTCATCGCACTGCGGATGTACACTTGGTATGTGACATCGACTTCTCCGGCGATCACGCCGAGGGCTCTCAAGTCGTCGCCCTTCCACTTCGGTGTCGTACGATCCGTGTAGGCGTCATGCTCTGGATTCACGATGTGCGGTAGCAGACTCTTGCGTGCGAGCTTCATGCGCATATTGTACTCCCAATGGAAGTAGTTGTCTTCGCGCAGCTTGTCCATGGTGCTTGGGCTCATAACCTGTTGAGGTATCAGAGCAACTTCTTCTTCACTGGGAATGTTTGAGAGTAAGTGTATTGATCGAGTTCGATCTACGTTGGTCCTCCTACCTCTAGACTACGTCTCTCTCTTACTATGGCCATCCATTCTGTCGAAGTTGCTTGCTACCACCAGTGTGTCGAACGTGTGACCGGTTCGACCACGGTTTGTAGCCGCGATCGGACCGTTGATCTGGCCACCGTGCCACCACGTCCTGACACCACTCGTTGCCGTCCAAACCGTTTGCTCAGACGGTTTAGGCTGGAACCGCACCGTCAACGTGAACCGCGACTGCACCTCCCTTAACCATGCTGGCAATGTCCTCAGCTGCTGGGTTGTCACAAGTCGCAGGCTGAGTCTCACGCGTCACAGGCTGACTGTCACACGTCGCAGACGGCTTCGGAACTTGGGCATGCGGAAACCCAACACACTGGGACTTCACTCCACATAAAGCACAGCAGTGTCCGCAGGATTACTCCTGTCCAAGTGGACGAAGTCGAGAGTGAAGGGCGGGACGCAATCTCAGGGCTATCCACATTTTGCTGTCATCTGGAAATGAGACGCTGGACTCAACTCTACTAATTGGAAGACAAAGCATACGAAGGCTTTTCGGAATGTTTGAACCAGATAAAATGGGCTTATACCCGTGAGGACATTGCCTTCGGGAATATTTGAACCTCAACACTGGCACCATACGAGGAGGAACCGCCCCAAGCAGACCACGAGATCCCTTTCGAAGTGAAGTCAATCAAGATCAACAGAGTCATATTTCGATAGTGGACCTACCAGATGACGAGCTGCTGTGAAGCTTTCCGTAGGTGACTTCAAGTTGGGTATTGCTGTCTTCGCGTTTGGGACTTGGGGTTCCGCTTTACTGCCGATAATTAGAGTACGTAAATCGAAACTCAATAGACTCCACCTTTTCTCTCTCTCGCTTTACTGCCGATAGCCTTGCAACCAGGTTAATTCCTGCAAATGGAAAAACCCGAGACCGACACATGCTTTTGTGTCTATCCACATCAAAGACAGAGCATGAGTGGAACCTGATTACCAGTGTTTACGACCAGGATGTCACCTGGATATCAACTCGCCGAAATCATTATCCACTCATGATCGCCAGCCGGCGATAGATAACTCGCCACGATTATCATTGAGATCCGTCATTCATCTGACAATTTGGCAGACATGTGCGCTCATTCTACGCCAATCGAGAGAAAATGAAGAATGCCGAAAAAAAAAAACACACACACACACAATTCTTTGGCTACTGTATCACAGCGCACTACCTTCCTTGTCAGCATACGCCAGCGCTGCCAAGAAGTGCGTTCTCACAGCACCATGACTGGCACCTTGGCAAACCACGCGATGAACACCCGACAGTTTAGTGAAGTCTACCACACCAGCTGGCCTGCCACGCAAATCTGCAACGAATCGCGAACCCCGATTAACGATCCTGACCAGCTGGCCACATTGCCCACGTCCTCCAACCAAGCGTCTAGACTAGATTCATACAAGAACAAACAACGCGAAAGGTCTATCATACATTTCGCGCACCCACTACGAGCAGTGTCGTTCAGTGGTGCGGCGAGTCAGCATTGGCATATTATGAGAACAGGTGAACTGCGAGCCAAAAAAATATCGGAGGCACAGTATATTCTTTTCCAGGCACACCGACACACCATTCTAACTTCTACGGAACTTGCAGGAACAGAATAGGAATTCTAGAGTCAGTTGCAGGAACGGGGATCCGGCAAATTCGCAAATGCAGGAATAAAGCTCAACCCGTTGGTGGGTTTTATTCTGAGTCCAGAGCATTGGTGCGAATTTGGAGGACAAATCACCCTGCGATAATAGAAACAGGTACAGTTTGTTCGCGCTCTAAGCCGGACCCCTGATTTATCGAAGCAACGGGTCAAATAGAATTTCCGAGAATTTGCAAGAAAAGTATATCTAATGCTTTAGGAGTTCTTTGGGCTTCTGATTCATACGAAGCCGGTATCTTCCCCATACAAAATATGACAGGATTCGCGCGGGTTTGGCCATACTGACTCCACACATTTCTGGGCGGTCATGCTTCCCACGCATATCGACTGTGAAATATCCCCTTTTCAAAAGTCGTCTATTTCAAAGAGCTGGCTTCGGACTGCACGAATCTGTTGGTCTCATCCACTTGGAACGTGCGTCAGTACATCCACCCATCTCCGAATCATCTCCCTGCGGGGAAGAAATATGGATTATAACAGGTTCATAGAGAGTTGACACCGGCTTAGAGCGCGAACAAACTGTAGTGCACCGCGAATTCCAACAAACCTGATGATGGCGCAAGTGAAATATATTGAGTTGACTAAGGTGGGTCCTGGAGCTCCGGGAAGTATTGGTTGCTGAAACCTGTGAAGGGCTCAATGCAGTTGGTCTGGAGGGACAACCACGCATACAAGTTGTTTGCTAGCGACTCGTTTAGGTCAGAATGACGGACTTTTGCCGTTTCGTGGTGGTTCAGAAACAAAGTGATGGCGTAAAGCAAGTCATCTTGCCAGCGGGCACTACCGTCGACGAAAATCATACACCCCATCAGATGAACGGATGTTGATGATCTTGGAGTCTATTGAGCGCAAATAATGTACTCTCATAGCTGTGACTCGATGCGTTCCTGTATTACCGTGGGTAAACTTTACTGAAAAGCCAAGGGCGTAAGTCCGAAGCGGGCAGGTCTGCAAGGCAGAGCCTGCGGGTTGGATGATATGGATGATGAAGCTGGGTGGATTGCCGTGAGTTCATGGCATGAGTGGCTAGCATAGTTAGTTAGCTCGCCAAGGAGTTGTGCGCTCTGACGTGTTGTCTCCAGCGGCACACGCCACTTGGTCGTCCAGACGCCTAGCGTGAAGAATGAGGGCCCGTAACTTATTGGGGGGTCAATACTCTCGAACCTGTCGTAGGATCAGCGCGCAATCTTCAATAACAGTGATGTCCATCCGCTGTCGAGGCTTGAAGCCCAAGGAGGAGACTGCGGAACGCGGCTTGGTTGTCGCATCGGCGAGGCTGGTTACAGCGCTCTAAACAATCTAAGGATCGGCATCGTGAGCAAGGTCTACTAAAACCGTTCCTGCACCTCCTGGCCCAGGGTCTCCGCGAGAGCTCCCGTCGAAAAAGAGGACGCACGCGGCAGGGTCTACCGCTAGGAGCTGGAGAGTGTCCGTGAGATCGTCGAGTCAGTCGTGGAAGAAGGCGACGAGACCGGGCGCGTACTCTGGCATCTCTGGTCGGCTGAGACGAAGCGAAAGCGTGTCGAGCTGCGAATCAATTCACACACCGTCCCACCCTATAAGACCGGTGCGTACATTACCTCGATCCAGACGTTGGATTAGCAAGCCGATCCAACGTCTGGATCGAGGTAATGTACGCACCGGTCTTATACTTCTGTCCACCTGTTGGAATGCGTGTTTTGATTGAACTGCCGTAACTTTTGCTCGATGGCGTCGAATTCACAATGAAAGGCATGAAAATGCGCGCCAAAACAGCGTATTTCAATTGGATAAAACTAGAGCTTCTATTTCATTCTTGATTAGACAAAATCGAAAAAAATCGGTCGGTCCTAAACTTTTGTCCAGCACTTTAGTGCATTGAACAACTTCGTGCTATCTACTTTATTGCATTGAAAGAAAGAGAAAAGAGAAGAAAAAGAAAGAATCACACGCGGCGGTGTAACGATCACCCGTGTGGGTCGGGTTGACAAGCACTTCGAGGGTGATGTGTCCAATGGCCGATGATGATGATGGTGACGATGATGAGGTCTAGTTAGTCAACAAATGGATCCTAACAGCTCACATCTGGTTACATGTACGGTGGATACTACGCAGTGCTTTGATAGAAGGCTTTACAGCAGTCCCCCATTGGGTCGTCTACTTCGACCTCCAGTCGATCTAACGGCCACCCATCTGCGTTGGGCTCATGATCACATCTAACACGATACGACCCTTGGTGTTCTCTGGCACCCACATCAACAGAGAACCACCGCCCGTGCCCATAAAGTTGAGGATACCCGCGCGCCAGCGATCAATGTAGAGCGTCTTCCCAGCGTACTTCGTGAGCGGGTACGTAATTTCCTTGCTCGTCTTGGCTTTCAGCGCAATCGATTCCACCTTCTGGCCGCCGGACATAATGTTGAGCGTGACATCCTTGGTGTCCACGCTCTTCAATTGGAAGACAAGCTTGCCATCGCCTTTGCTCTGCCAGTCGCCACTGGACCCCTTGAAGGCGTTACCGACGGCCTCGAGTCCGAGCGCTTGATCGAGTGGGCCTGATTCGATCACCCCCTTGTAGTTTGTGGGCTGACACATCGGCTTCAAGAACTCTCTGACCAGAGCTGCGATATTGGTCGGGTCGAAGAGCGCGATGGCGTCCAAGCTGAACTGAGCAATCTCGAGCTTGTACTGATCAAGGCTTTTTAGCGTGGCCTTGGCGCCGTTCTTTGCTGCCTTGACGATCTGCTCGGTGATGAGGCGTGCTGCCGTGACGATCTCAGCGCGTGTCGTGGCGCCGTCAGGTGCGTTGCTCATCCAGCACTTGACCGTGGCCTTGGGCAGTTCTTGCGTGATGAGAGGCAAGTTGAGAATGACATACTCGAGGCTCTGTTCGGTGTTCTTTTTGGTGTTGATGTAGTTAGCCACCGCAGTCTGGACTTTCCCGAAGTAGTCCTTGAGCATACCGCCGCATGTCGTGGCCGCTTGGCCGATCTTGAGCATGTCGTCAGCTGTGATCTCCGGGAGCTTTCCATCGGCAGCAGCTGACGGGTCCTTAACCCAGAAGTCACGGAACGCCTTGTAGAAGTTGATAAAGTTCTTTGGGTCGAGCGGGTTGACGTTCTCTAGCTTCAGATCGATGAGACTGACGAGGAACTTTTCAACGTACTTGACGATCTTCTTGCTGCTTTTGAAGTCAGCGGGCAGCTTGGTGCCCAAGCACGTCGCGACAGCGCCCGGGAGATCGTAGACTACGAAGTCGGCGTTGGAGATGGCCGCCTTGATCTTGTCCTTGGTCGTCAAGGCTTCGCCTGCCGTGAGCTTGTCGATCTCACCGGAGATCTTGGTGGTGACGTCGAGGACAGCTTGACCGCACGCCAGGCATTTCTTCACACCGGCTGCCGCCTTGCTGAGCGCTCCAAAGACGCCGCCCGTGGCGATCGAGAGGGCCGTGGTGGCGATTGCGCTCGCCTTGTTGACGAGCTCGATCGTGCAGTCTTTGTTCTGCGGAATGCACTCGAAGCCACACTGCACGGGGTAGTCGAGTGGGCATCGTGACCAGCACGAGATCGTGTCGGTCGAGTAGAATCCGTCAGCGCAGGCTCCACCCGACGCCAAGCTCGCTCGTCGGTAGCACGCCGACTGTTTTGGGTCGGACTTGATCCTGATCTTGTTCTCGACCCACGTGGTGGAGTTCGTGGGGGCCGGTGGGGGAGCGGTTGAGGCGCCTGGCTTGACGATAGCTGTGCCTGGCTTCGCGGATGTGGGCACTGCGGTCTTCTGGACAGTCGGCGTGAGGGCGGCCTTGGAAGCCGGCGCGGTCCCCGGAGCTGCTGCTTTGGGTGTTGTTGCCGCCACCGGCGCTTTCGGCGCAGCGGCCGGTGGTGCTGGCGCTGGCGCTTTGGGCGCGGCGGCCGCAGGCACTGGCGCTTTCGGTGCCGCAGGCGCTGGCGCTTTCGGTGCCGCTGCTACGGGCGCTTTCGGTGCCGCAGAGACAGGAGCCTTGGAGCTTGGCGCGGGCACGGCCGCCCGCGATTCGAGACCTGGGATGAGCGGTGCGTGCACGGCGGCATTCTGCGCTTCCACCGGGGAAGAGGCCGCGAGGGCAGCCACGGTCCAGACAGCAACGGCCCAGAACCTGACCATTCTTGGTGGTCGAACGGTCTTCGTCTTGGTGTGGGGTGGGGTGGGGTGGGTGGAAGGTTGAAGAGTGAGAGCAGTCGGGAGGGGATCGCATGACTAGCGAGTAGATTTCGGATGACTAGCGAGTAGGGGTCAAAATCGGATGAGTATCGAGTAACATGATTAAAACGGATGACTGTCATTATCGAATGGATGAGTTTCGAGTTCTTCGATCCAACGATTGCTATTGGTGGAGACACCATGTTGACTAGGACAGGGTTTTTTTGTATTGAGGAAGCTTACATCAGGGACCTAATGTCCGCGACCTAATGTCCCTAATGAGTCTCGCCACGCACAACACGCTTCATCTTCTTCATGAGACGCCAGTGGATCGGACGACCAGGGAATTCAGTGACTAGACGACAGAGATTTTTCGGCTCAAAGAATCGAACATCACTGCGCGTACGGTGGTCACGAGCCAACGAGCCACGAGCTTTCACTTGGCCGCCAGCTTGGCCCCGGAGTTGTAACCACTCCAATTAGCTCAGGATCTGATCTGTCTCGGAAAATTGTTTTTTACATCCAAAAATTGTTTTTTTGAGCCCAAACTGTTTTATTCACTCGATAGTCATCTCCCCTTTTGTTCTCGAGGAGATTTGTCATCCGCTTTTGAAAATCTACTCGATAGTCATCCATCTGGAGAGTCTACTCGCTGGTCATCCGTCACCTACTCGAAAGTCATCCGCACCCAGTCGGGAGTAGGTTGTTGGTAGAAGGATGGAAGCGCTTTGGATGGGGACAGCGCACTGTGCTCACCGATCGCCTGTGCATCCTTCCGCGCTTATCCAGCAAGGAATGACCCTGTTGGTCATTCATGCACCAGCGCCATCTCTTATGGGTGAGTCCTGGGTGATGGGCAAGCATCTGTAGTTTGCCATGTTTAGGTTGGCCGGATCACCTGTTCGCACTTATTGGTTCTGGCGTGATCACCCTGTCTTTTGATTTTGGCAGGATAGGAAATCAGTATACCGTATGTATGCCACTTCTGTGTGGGCAAAATGCAGGCCATGTGCGGCATCTAGATCGAGCCGGTTAGCTTTCAGTCGCGTGCTTAGTTGCGAGATGTTTTTCAGCAACCCATTGGCATTGTCACAGCCAGTGAGTCAATAATTTTTCGGCGTCTTAAGAAAACGTTCACTTCGACCAGTGAGTAGCAGAACATTTCTCCTTCCGTCCATGAGGGATATCACGAACTGCCTCCACTTTGAAGATTCGTTGGCAACTTCGGGACCTTGATACCAGGAAGGCTACATGTATGTTGCGGTGAGAGGACAGTCGCATCAGCAGTCGGAATTAGTTCATTCCCGCTCTTAGGGAAATTCGCTGTTACGTACTTGATCTAGTCAACAGCTGGTCGCCCAACTAGTCCAGTGGCACTCACTTCATTGTTCACCTCGACTGATTGACAGAATACAGTACGGGGCCAATTAAAAATCACAGCCAACACCAGGTTGACCTCAGCCCTCCCTCTCTGCGACGAGTTGTTGCGTGTTATGTTTGCCTCTAATGTAATACGTAAATATCCCGTGGTTTTCGCTGAGGCTTGGCTCGAAGGCAGACTGCTGGAACATTTGGATAGGCCCTCGCACGGTTGCCGCAGTTCAGTTCGGCAGAACCGGCTGTTGCGATTGGCCATTCACTTTGCAGGAGGTGGACAAAAATGAGATCGAAACAGTCGGGGCACAATGGGACAAACACAGCCCGAAACCAACCTCAACTCATCGGTCTTCGATTATACCCCACAAACTCCCGCGAGTTTGAAGCATTGTGCTGTTGCGTGCCACTCCATGTGAGGCCCAAGATGGTCGGTGTAGCCGAGTACTCGTATCAATGCTTCCATGCGTTAAAACCACCACACCGCATCGCTCTCCTACGAGCATTTCCTTCTCACCCATCACGCGATCTAGAGCCAGATCCTATCGCGATGGGTGTTGAGCACCCAACTAGAGCACCTTTCCCACACCGCCTGGCGAACGAGTTTGTCCAAGCAATCCAAAAAGCAAACTCCCGCGAACCAGCTGGTCGATACATAACTCGTGAGGAAGTCAACTATGGTACGTTCCACTCCGTCACTTAGAAGAACAATACTTATCCGATTGGACGCTTCAGCATGCAGCCATCTATGACAGGAAAGGCGCTCCCTAAACCCTGGCAACCAGGATTCGTGGTCGGCTGCACAGGCGATCGGTGAGCACAGTGCGCTGTCCCCATCCAAAGCGCTTCCATCCTTCTACCAACAACCTACTCCCGACTGGGTGCGGATGACTTTCGAGTAGGTGACGGATGACCAGCGAGTAGACTCTCCAGATGGATGACTATCGAGTAGATTTTCAAAAGCGGATGACAAATCTCCTCGAGAACAAAAGGGTAGATGACTATCGAGTGAATAAAACAGTTTGGGCTCAAAAAAACAATTTTTGGATGTAAAAAACAATTTTCCGAGACAGATCAGATCCTGAGCTAATTGGAGTGGTTACAACTCCGGGGCCAAGCTGGCGGCCAAGTGAAAGCTCGTGGCTCGTTGGCTCGTGACCACCGTACGCGCAGTGATGTTCGATTCTTTGAGCCGAAAAATCTCTGTCGTCTAGTCACTGAATTCCCTGGTCGTCCGATCCACTGGCGTCTCATGAAGAAGATGAAGCGTGTTGTGCGTGGCGAGACTCATTAGGGACATTAGGTCGCGGACATTAGGTCCCTGATGTAAGCTTCCTCAATACAAAAAAACCCTGTCCTAGTCAACATGGTGTCTCCACCAATAGCAATCGTTGGATCGAAGAACTCGAAACTCATCCATTCGATAATGACAGTCATCCGTTTTAATCATGTTACTCGATACTCATCCGATTTTGACCCCTACTCGCTAGTCATCCGAAATCTACTCGCTAGTCATGCGATCCCCTCCCGACTGCTCTCACTCTTCAACCTTCCACCCACCCCACCCCACCCCACACCAAGACGAAGACCGTTCGACCACCAAGAATGGTCAGGTTCTGGGCCGTTGCTGTCTGGACCGTGGCTGCCCTCGCGGCCTCTTCCCCGGTGGAAGCGCAGAATGCCGCCGTGCACGCACCGCTCATCCCAGGTCTCGAATCGCGGGCGGCCGTGCCCGCGCCAAGCTCCAAGGCTCCTGTCTCTGCGGCACCGAAAGCGCCCGTAGCAGCGGCACCGAAAGCGCCAGCGCCTGCGGCACCGAAAGCGCCAGTGCCTGCGGCCGCCGCGCCCAAAGCGCCAGCGCCAGCACCACCGGCCGCTGCGCCGAAAGCGCCGGTGGCGGCAACAACACCCAAAGCAGCAGCTCCGGGGACCGCGCCGGCTTCCAAGGCCGCCCTCACGCCGACTGTCCAGAAGACCGCAGTGCCCACATCCGCGAAGCCAGGCACAGCTATCGTCAAGCCAGGCGCCTCAACCGCTCCCCCACCGGCCCCCACGAACTCCACCACGTGGGTCGAGAACAAGATCAGGATCAAGTCCGACCCAAAACAGTCGGCGTGCTACCGACGAGCGAGCTTGGCGTCGGGTGGAGCCTGCGCTGACGGATTCTACTCGACCGACACGATCTCGTGCTGGTCACGATGCCCACTCGACTACCCCGTGCAGTGTGGCTTCGAGTGCATTCCGCAGAACAAAGACTGCACGATCGAGCTCGTCAACAAGGCGAGCGCAATCGCCACCACGGCCCTCTCGATCGCCACGGGCGGCGTCTTTGGAGCGCTCAGCAAGGCGGCAGCCGGTGTGAAGAAATGCCTGGCGTGCGGTCAAGCTGTCCTCGACGTCACCACCAAGATCTCCGGTGAGATCGACAAGCTCACGGCAGGCGAAGCCTTGACGACCAAGGACAAGATCAAGGCGGCCATCTCCAACGCCGACTTCGTAGTCTACGATCTCCCGGGCGCTGTCGCGACGTGCTTGGGCACCAAGCTGCCCGCTGACTTCAAAAGCAGCAAGAAGATCGTCAAGTACGTTGAAAAGTTCCTCGTCAGTCTCATCGATCTGAAGCTAGAGAACGTCAACCCGCTCGACCCAAAGAACTTTATCAACTTCTACAAGGCGTTCCGTGACTTCTGGGTTAAGGACCCGTCAGCTGCTGCCGATGGAAAGCTCCCGGAGATCACAGCTGACGACATGCTCAAGATCGGCCAAGCGGCCACGACATGCGGCGGTATGCTCAAGGACTACTTCGGGAAAGTCCAGACTGCGGTGGCTAACTACATCAACACCAAAAAGAACACCGAACAGAGCCTCGAGTATGTCATTCTCAACTTGCCTCTCATCACGCAAGAACTGCCCAAGGCCACGGTCAAGTGCTGGATGAGCAACGCACCTGACGGCGCCACGACACGCGCTGAGATCGTCACGGCAGCACGCCTCATCACCGAGCAGATCGTCAAGGCAGCAAAGAACGGCGCCAAGGCCACGCTAAAAAGCCTTGATCAGTACAAGCTCGAGATTGCTCAGTTCAGCTTGGACGCCATCGCGCTCTTCGACCCGACCAATATCGCAGCTCTGGTCAGAGAGTTCTTGAAGCCGATGTGTCAGCCCACAAACTACAAGGGGGTGATCGAATCAGGCCCACTCGATCAAGCGCTCGGACTCGAGGCCGTCGGTAACGCCTTCAAGGGGTCCAGTGGCGACTGGCAGAGCAAAGGCGATGGCAAGCTTGTCTTCCAATTGAAGAGCGTGGACACCAAGGATGTCACGCTCAACATTATGTCCGGCGGCCAGAAGGTGGAATCGATTGCGCTGAAAGCCAAGACGAGCAAGGAAATTACGTACCCGCTCACGAAGTACGCTGGGAAGACGCTCTACATTGATCGCTGGCGCGCGGGTATCCTCAACTTTATGGGCACCGGGGGCGGCTCGCTTCTTCTGTGGGTGCCAGAGAACGCCAATGGCCACATCAACCTCAAAGTGCTGGTCAACCCGACCCAGATGGGTGATCGATAGACCGCCGCTAGTAGTTCTTGCTTCTTCTTCTTCTTCTTCTCGTTTCTCTATCTTTCAATATGAGAAGGGTGATTCGGTTTGCTGTGAAATAAAGAAGAATGACTACCGTACAAGGAGGATTTATGTTTCATAGGTACAACGCTCGATGTGATCATGATTTGTGCAATACGGTGCGTGGCCCCGAAAGAGACCAAAAGCGTACAGGGACACCGTCCGCGACGACGAAAAGAGTCCGCTCCTGCAGGTAGAAGTTGGTTGGAAGTGAAGTCCATTGAGATCAACTATGTGACTCCTAATAGCTACATGCAATACGTGCAAAGTCTACGGTTGTTCAACGCGGTGGGGAGGAAGTCCACCACGGAAGTAGATCGTTCGAGAGCAGATCGGGAAGGTCGGAGTGGCCGTCCCGCGAGGTTGGGTGGAGAACTTGAGCGCTGGCTTGAGAGTCCATTGCCAAGTTGGTCATGGCGTCGGCCATCTTGTTGTGCGTTCGATAATGGTGGATCCAGCTGTCGATTCCGAGTGCATCTGCTAGCGGCCTTGCGCGCTGGTAAAGGTCAAGAAGGGTCCTGTTGCGCGGTGGCCGATGGTCTCGAAGTTGTCGGAGAATCAGGGCGCTATCGCAAGCGAGGGTAGTTGTAATGCTGTGGCTGCCTGAAGTCCAGTGAGCAGGCCTCGGTATTCCGCTTGATTATTAGTCGTCTTGGCCGAAGCGTAGCTGATCGCAGCGCTCCATAGGATCGTCGCCGCCCCGGAGGATTTCTCGGCGCGAACGAGGACGGCACCCGATCCCCGAGGCCCTGGGTTCCCACGGGAGCCTCCATCGAAGAAGAGTAAAAACGTCGCCGTGGATGCAGACTCAGCTGGGGGCGGAGGCTGCGGGGGGCGTCGAAGTGTCTCTCGAAGTTCCGCAACTAGGGTGGCCTGGAAATCCGGCTGGTTGTTTAATGAGCATCCAGACGCCGAAAGGTGCGTGAGGATGGTGCTCATCACTCGCTGCGTCGTGGAGAGTAAGTGCTTGTTGGGGCGACCATGGGCGGTCACCGTCACCACGTCTCGTTCTCCATGCAAGGATGAACGCGAGCGTCTCGAGCACGAGTTGCTGACACACCGCTTGGAGGGCTGGAAAATCCTGCAGGTAGAAGTAGAAGCTCAGAGAGAGTAATGAGCTTCTGGTCTGTACGGAGCAATCAGGGCGAGGAGTCAGTTTCTCATAATCGAACTAAACATATCAACCCCTTAAAGTCTGGATATGAATATCCGGAGATGTTTTCTGGGACAGCAAGCAAACTGTTGCGAGCTGGTTGTACTTCTGAAGAGCCCAAGTACGCATGCTTGTCAACGTGCAGCTATGGCGGCCGTCTCAAAAACCAGCCGGTGCCGAACGGTCGTTTCAATTCTATACTGGCCATTGATAAAAGTGGACATCGTTGGCATGTTCTGCGAGTCATCAGGAGCCCCGTTTGCGGTCCACAACCTTGCCTGCCAGATTGTGATGAGGATGAAGGTGGAGTCTATTGAGTGCAGTTAATGTACCCAAATGGCTGTGGTTCATTGTGGACCCCCCCCCCCCCCCCCTTCTTTTCCGCCGTTCAACTTTGAACATCGGGGTTCGCTATCGGTCAGAAGATCTGCGTGACAGGGTCAGCTGGTGTGGTAGACTTCATTAAATTGTCGCTCGTGGTTTGCCAAGGTGCCAGTCATGGTGTTGTGAGAACGCATATCTTGGCAGCACTGGCGTATCTCGACAAGGAAGGCAAGGCGTTGAGCTCTAAGACAGAGTAACGTTAGCCAAAGAATTGTGTTCTTTAGCACTCTAATTTTCTCTCGATTGGCGTAGAATGAGCGCACATGACTGCCAAATCGTGAGATGAGTGATGGGTAAGTTTCAATGATGATCGTGGCGGGTTTTGTATCGCCTATCCAAGAGCCAGAGGATCACGATGCAGTCTCCTCAGGCTGAGTCGTCATATGGCAGATTTGTGTTCTGCCTCAGTTTTCATGGAGGTACCTGTATTGATATCCGGATAGCCTTCTTCGAGTCAAAGAAGACTACCCGTTCAAGCTAGGTGATATTCTTGAAGTACATGAAGACAACCTATAGCTGCAAGCAATCCAGAGAAAATTACTCTTGACTCACCAAAGATCAAGAATCGAACACAAAGAGCTGATCTTCATGTAATGAGACATCAGTCGTTGCGCAATACATCAAAGTTCTTTTCAGGGTTGGATAACAAACCTATTACTTTACGTGTTATTTCATAACAATCGCTTGGTCTTCTCCACGCTAGCACGCTCATATGGTCGCCATCAATGGAGACTTTGAGTTCTTATAAGAACCTAGATTTCACACATACGAAGATAGCTTTTAGTTTCGTCAGACAGTCTTCCGAGCTTGGGTAGTCACAATGCTTTACAGTATGGAGTCGTTCCACGCGAACAGCTGGAGGTCATTCTGACCTGAACAACGGAAAGCCTTTCCGTTGTTGGGGTGAAAATGACCTCCGGCTGTCCGATTCTTGGAAAGCCGATGCGATGTGCACTGCGAGAATAGGCTTTTCCACGTGTAAGTCACATCCCAGGGCCAGGCTCATCGACCATGATTTATCCACTTGTGTTTGGAGATGTTGCACATCTTGAGGCAAAGACTCCCCACGAAACAGAACGACGATGGACATTCCACCATCTGAATCACATGGGTAATCCGAATTCCCAGCCCGTCCAATAGTGACGACAGTTCAAACAGGAAGAGAGTCATTGATGGCTACCGCGCTGTACTTGTGGTCGTAGCAGCTTGGTACGGTCTTAGCACTCAAGTCTCTCAACCTCTCATTCTTCGATTTCCGCCCATCCGCTGAAGTCATCGAGAGTATCGTTCATGGTCAAGTTTTGGTCAGTGGTTGTCTTTGCGACGTTCGCCCTCGTCGCAACTACGTCGGTCGAAGCGCAAAATGCAGCTGTCCACGCACCTGACCTAGAGTCACGCGCTGCGACGCCCGCAGGGGCACCAGTGGCCACGAAGACACTCGGGTCAACGACGACGACTACAGCTGCAACTACACCGAAGGTTGCTGCACCTGCGCCGGCTGGTGCGACTCCGAAGGCCGGCGGAGCTACTCCCAAGGCTGTGGCGACGACACCTAAGGCTGCTGGGATACAAGGAGCAACTCCGGTGCCACGAAGAACAGCGAAGAAGCGAGTGGTGGACTTTGATAAAGAGCCTCCGCTCGATCGACCCACCGCAGGAGCGACTGTATCTACTGGTCAGTCGACGAAGACTGCTACCGGAGGAGCAACGGCAACTGCAAGCGCGAAACCTCCGACGAGTGGGGTGACGCAAGCGACCAAGCTACCAGCACCCACGACTCCAGCACCCGCCAAGGACTCGCCAACGTGGGTCGAGAATCAAATCAAGGCCAACCCCACGCAGAAGGCCTGCTACCGTCGAGTCAGTCTAGCTAGCGACAACCAGTGCGCGACAGGTTACGCGTACGACAACCTTGTCTCGTGCTGGTCGCTATGCCCGTTGGACTACCCCGTGCAGTGTGGTTTCGAGTGTCTGCCACAAAACAAGGACTGCACGCTAGAAGTTGTAACGAAGGCGAGTGCAGTTGCGACCACGGCACTCTCCGTTGCTACTGCTGGCGTCTTCGGAGCGCTCAGCAAGGCCGCCATTGGCACACAGAGGGCTTTGGCTTGTGGTCAGGCGCTACTCGATGTCACCACTAAGATCTCCGGTGAGATCGACACGCTTGCCGGCGGTAAAGCCCTAACTGACAAGGACAAGGTCAAGACGGCGATTGCCAATGTAGATTTTGTGGTCTATGACGTTCCGGGCGCGATCGCGACATGCTTGGGCACCACGCTACCTGCCGACTTTAGGAACAGCAAGAAGCTTACGAAGTACGTACAGAAGTTCCTCATCAACCTCATCGACCTCAAAATGGAGAACATCAATCCATTGGACCCGAAGAACTTCATCAACTTCTACAAATCGTTCCGCGACTTCTGGGTGAAGGATCCGTCGGCTGCTGCAGATGGAAAGTTGACGGAGGTCACGGCTGATGATATGGTCAAGATCGGTCAAACGGCGACGACATGCGGTGGTATGATCAAGGACTACATCGACAAGGTCCAAGCCGCGGTCGCTGATTACATAAAGAAGAACCCGACGAGCACTGCTGACAAGCTCGAGTATGCCGTCTTGAACCTGCCGCTCATTCTTCAGGATCTGCCGAAGGCTACTGTCAACTGCATCAAGGCCAACAGTGCTGATGGCATCAAGACCCGTGACGAGATCATTACAGCGGCTCGTTTGATCTCTGAGCAGGTCATAAATCTCGCTAAGAGTGGAGCCAAGAACGCACTCAAGACCCTCGATCAGTACAAGTTGGAGATCGCTCAGTTCGGTTTGGACGTGATTGCTTTCTGGGACCCCCTCCAGATTTCCGCTCTCGTCAAGGAGTTCCTCATGCCCATCTGTCCACTTACTGAGTACAAGGGCGTCATCCAGCGTGGTACAGCTGACAAGGCTCTCGGTCTCGAGGTGGTTGGCAAAGCCTTTGAGAAGACTTCCGGTACATGGGAGAACGAGGGTGATGGTGAGATTCACTTCCGTTTTCAAAGTTTCGACACCAAAGATGTCAAGATCAACGTCATGTCTGGTGGTAAAAAGGTCTACGAGTGGGCATTGGGAGCCAAGAAGAGGCTGACGGCATATGGCCCACTCACATCGTTTGCTGGCAAGACGCTCTACATCGACCGTTGGCGCCCGGGAATTTTGAACTTTATGGGCACTGGTGGAGGTTCGTTGCGGATGTGGGTGCCGGAGAATACCAATGGCTCCATTACGCTTGAAATTGCCGTCAATCCGACAGAGATCGGTGACAGATAAGCGTCGCGCGAAGTCATGGGACCTGTCGTGTCTCCTGACCAGTGCATCTCGAGGTCGATCGAATCCGTTACAGAAGGTTTGGACAGTGGGAATTTGCGCTCTAATACACTTGTCGACATGATGATTTGTCGAAAGTTGGGGTGGTTGCTTGCCATTCATGCCTTGATGACCGTCCGCCTGATGGTCATTTCGGAATGATGGCAACTCAGATACGGAATGACTGTACAGTAGTCACCCTCATCACCGCGACGAGCTTTCGTGGAACCTCCAGGAAGTGGGTGCTTTGGGTTGTGGATGAGGGGATCAACGCCTCGTGATGAGTCCACAGTCACGGAAGTCACCGGGAGTCTCAAAACCTAGAGCATTTAGGTTTGTAGACTTAGGGCTCGTCACAAATCTATCAATTTACGCGGGGAACAGAGGTTTGCTACAATATTTATCCAATCAAGATGCGTTTGGAGAGCTCTTCAAAATCGAAGCCTCTTTCTTGAGCTGACATGCACAATCGTACTTAATCGAACGAGTCCGCCAACCTCAACCACAACTAAACCTCACGACCTCAGGTTTGAGGTTAATTGACCCATCACCCACACGAGAGTGAGAGGATAGATCCACTTGACGCTGGCGAAATTCCGTCACATTCGATTTGGATCAGTCGCGAGTGAGTCAAGTTTTAAGGAGACGAGCATGGCGAAATCCTACTCGACTTTCGCGAAACAGGGACCCCCAGCAAGCCACCCGCAGGCATCCGCGTCGTGGGTTTCGCGTCTCTTTATGGGGTGGGTGACGCCGCTGGTCAGACTGGGCAACAGCAAACCTCTCGATGAGGAGGACTTGTGGCCGCTTCAGGACCACCACCGCGCGGCTGGTGTGTCCGCCTTTTTCACGCTTGTGCTGAACGAATCCGGATCAATCACTGAAGCGTTCTTCGCGTCGTTCGGGAGGCGCTTTGCGGCGATGGGAGTTGCTGTTTTGGTTGCTCAAGCCTCCAACCTCGTTGGTCCGTTAGTGTTGAACCGCATCGTTTCCGCTCTTTCGCGAGGAGACTACGTGCGGACGAACTCGGGCGCTGGGTTGTCGCGTTGCTTGTGACTCAGTTGGTCCAAGCACTCGCCGACAACTACGCCAACTTCGATTCGGAGGTCATTGCGATCCAGTTCACGGCCGCTTTGAAAAACCGTCTGTACCGGAAGGCACTTCGGCTCAGCTCAGCCTCACGTAACGATGAAACAGCGAGCGACATCAACAATCTGTTCACCAATGACTGCGCGGCGCTTGGCGAAGTCACCTATGGTGTACATCTTCTGTGGGTCATGGCAATCCAGATCGCTGTTGCCAGTGGGAAGCGTCTAAAACAGGTCAATTTGTGGGTCAGGTCAGCGTCTTTTCTATGCACGCATCCACTTGGTCAGGCAACAGGTCACGTCGAGCCACGTGACCAATGCTCACTGTCACTGCCGAGGTCAGACTTTTGACGCCGAAACAGACTTTCCACAGTCGAATAACCAACAAACCAATCAAACAAGAACAGGGGTCGACCTGCCGGCCAAGGAGGTCGCGCCCTCCCGAGTGCACGTGTTCGGCTGTGAGTCACGGCAACAGCGCGGCCTCGAGGAAACGCCCGAGGTCGCGCTCGCGCGTGGCCGAACGTCACCCCGGCCGCGGGTAGCGATGGCGCGACCTCTGTCTAACGCCTTTGTGGGTGGTCGCGCTCGCGCGAGGCCTTGCGCCATCGCCGCCGCACAAGCTCGGGCAGCAGACCGCCAGGCGTTGCGCCTCGTCGTTGGCCACCCGGGAGAGCTCTGTGCGCAACTGCTGCCGCCGGCACTGCGTCTGGAAGCAGCGAGCCATTCGGGCGGTTTGTCCGCCAACTGTGGTCGGCGGCCGTGGCGCTTCGTGTCCTCATCGGCCTCGGGGCAGAGCCTGGGCGCTTTGTGCTCTTGGAGTGTGGAGTGGCGCGCTAAGTAGAGCCTGCGCGCGAGCCTCAACACTCGTTGTTGATAGCAATGCGTTAGATGTGTTTGCACAATTTGGCTGGCGACACTATTGAATCCTAAACGAAGTATGTGGAGCGCAGCAGGAAACCTGTTAGGATTCATTAAGACAAACTCAACAGACTCCACTTGATTCATCATCATCATGCTGGCCTCAGTTGCGTAAGGTCGTTCTCGCCTGCGCCAGCGCCGTCGCTCAAGCAAGCGTTTCTCCGTTGCGGTCGGTTGGATGTGGAAGTCACGGTCTTCGCGTCGCGTCACCATGCTAGGTCAGGCGCTATTGAATGGATGCGAACTTGAGGACAGCGAGCCCACGTCAATCGTGCTATCCAAAGCGCCCTCCGCCATTGTGTGCAGTTGCCCCTGCATACGGAAGACCTATTCTTAGTGACGGACCACATGACAGCAGCAGCAGACCTAACAGTAACCCCGCCGACCCGGGTTGAGCTCACCTAAAAGCTGCGTAAAACTTCGTCGAGCGTAACTTTTGGTGAAGGAGACTTCGCTGACACACCGTGTCCGTCCAAGCGCGACATGGACAAGGGCAGCAAGGGCAGGGCAGCGGGGACTCTGGCTCGTGGTCGTCGGTTTTGACCTCAGCTTCTGCTTCCGCTCCCGCTCCACATCCGGCTTCAAGCGGAGTGGAGGCGAGATCCCGAGCGCGCCTTCACCGCCGGATTGACTGCGCCTTTAGTGACGGACCGGCACCATGGGCGTTGGGCACTCCTGCTCCAGAGCCACCGCCGGCTCCGGCTCTGGTATCGGGCAACAGCACCCCGACCGTGCAGCAGTGTGAGGAGCACAGCTATACCTCTGCCCTAGCGCCTTCTCGGAACTTGATCTCTCCCCTCACGTCGGATACCGGCAGCCAAGTCCGTCGGCTTGCCGCCTCCAAGATCTCCAGGCTTGTCCTCTGGCGCCTGGGATCGTAAGCCTACCCACAACTTACTCCGCGTGTCCGCGTGATGCATTGGTGGGGCGTCATACGCCGCTGGAAATGCTATCACCGCGATAAGAAAACGAGATCGATCTGATCGCAATCTCTAACACCATGCCGCCGATAGTCTTTTGATGCGTCCCACCCGTCGCTGGAGAACGATCGAAAGGGTCTCATGAGCCATCTGCACCTGACGACATGCGCGGGCTTTCCGCCCACGAAATGCACGACAATGATGAGAATGACTCAGATCGCAGTGGGGACTCCTCAACCAAGATGATGTTAACTAAATACCTAACGCACTTTGTAAATGATTTGTCCTTCGCTCGCCCAATAAATTAGTATGTTTCTGCGCCTGACCACCAAGTGGCCGGGGCCGCACAGGTCACGCCCTGCACATAGAAAAGACGCTGACCTGACCATCAAATTGACCTGTTTTAGTCGCAACCTTGCCAGTGTTCTGCTCTATTAGCTTCTTGGGTGGGCAGCGTTTGCTGGCTTTGGCGTCATCGTCTTCGTGATCGTCTTAAACCATTTCCTCATGAGCCGAATCTACGCGCTTTACACCGAGTTCCTGAAGTACAACGACGCACGTATGAGAGTGGTGTCGGAAACATTCAAGTCGATCGCTATGGTCAAGTTCAATGCGTGGGAGGACCAGTCACTAGCACGGATCCGCGAGGCACGCGCGAAAGAAATCGAGAACGTCTGGCAGTACTTCAAACTCGACAACGTGGACACAGTGCTTGGGTGGGGCTTACCAATATTCATCTCCGTCGCGACTTTCAGCGTTTACTCTGGTGTCATGAATGAACCCCTCACCCCAGCGGTCGTCTTCACGAGCATCGCACTCTTTGAGCTTTTGACAATCCCGCTTGGAATTGTTCCTCAGATTTTTGTGAGTCTTCTCCATGCGAGAGCCTCGCTGCAGCGAATCTCGGCATACCTGGGGTTGCCGGAACTCCAGAGTGACAACGTGATTTCATCTCGCTCTGCACAAGGTGCTCGGTACCACTCCGCTGGTCTCGCTGTTGCTCTGGATAACGTCACGCTAGCGTGGAAAGATAGCGGGCCTGTGGTGCTGGCTAATGCATCGCTTGAGATCCGCCGTGGAGAGTTTGTTGTTGTTCACGGGCCTGTGGGGTGCGGCAAGTCGTCTCTTTGTGCTGCTCTCATCGGCGACATGGTCAAGAAGTCCGGCTCAGTCTTCGTAGATGGCAATGTTGCATATTGCTCCCAGCAGCCGTGGATCCAGCATGCTACCGTGCGTGAAAATATCCTGTTCGGTCGTCCATTCGACCGTCATATGTATGATGCAGTGGTTGAAGCGTGTGCACTAACTCAAGACCTGAAGTCGCTACCGCAAGGAGACAGCACTGAGATCGGCGAGCGAGAAGTGAACTTGTCAGGGGTCAGAAAGCACGTGTTGCGCTCGCGCGAGCATGTTATAGCGACGCTAACGTGTTCATTTTGGACGCGCCACTGGCTGCTGTGGACACGATCGTTCAAAGCGAGATCATGAGAAAGTGTTTCGGCGGTCTGCTTCGCGGCCGCACCGTGATTCTCGTGACCCACAGCACAGAAGTAACGGTGTCGAAGTTCGTGACACGCGCTGTGACGATCACTGGTAGCGGTGCTATTCAAGTGACTAGTTCGTGCGATCCGACACGTCAACCAGTCGACGATGAGCCGAAACTATCTGAAGTACAAAGAGATCCTCCGGTACTTTTCGTGCTTGACTCTGCGACTGAAGCTGCGAAGTTGAACTCAGGGGTCGACGAGACCCATTGTCTTGTGGATGATGAGGAACGCGAGCAAGGACGTGTCGGCCTCCATGTATTCCGTGTGTACTACGACGCCGTCGGCGGGTTTCCCACGGTAGCAATCGTGGTTGCTTCTCAGGTTGCCTGGCAAGCATTTCAGATCGCGAGTGATTTCTGGCTAAGCGACTGATCCAGTGGCACCGTCGACGAGAACGGCATTGCATCTTCAAATCAGCGCAACAGAATCGCTGTATACGCCGCACTCGGCCTCATGGCAGCCTTTATGGTCGCGGTGCGTGCGTGGACTGTATCCGTTGTCGGTGTGCGCGCCGCAAAAAGCCTCTTCGACCGGATGACTGTCGCTCTACTCCACGCGCCGATGAGGTGGTTCGACGCTAACCCACTCGGGCGAATCCTTGCACGGTACACAAACGACACTCAGCAGGTGGATTTGTCGGTATCGGGAACGTTCGGTACGTTCCTTGCGAGCCTCTTCTCTGTCCTATGCGCGCTCATCACGACTACCGTAATCATCAAGTGGTGGGGCCTTCTTCTTGCGCCGATCGTTGGGATCTATTGCGTAGTGGGGGCGTTTTACTTGGAGCCAGCACGTGAGTTGCAGAGGATGTCCCAGACAGCCGAGGCACCAGTGCTCAGCTTCCTCACGGAGTCTATCGACGGAGCATCCATTGTGCGGGCATTTGGGCCAGACACTGTGAGCCGCTTTGAGGTGGCAAATGACGAGAAGCTCGACACGGCCAACACAACGCGGTTTGCTCTGACCGTCGTGCAACGGTGGTTCAGTCTGCGCATCCAGCTCATTGGTGCGGTGCTTGTTTTCGCCGTTACAAGCTCACTCGTCCTTCTCCGTAAACAGCTCTCAGCCGCGATCGTTGGACTCGCGTGCTTGTACGTGCTCAAGATCGCAATGAACATGGAAAGGATTATCCACGCGTGGTCTCGAGTAGAGACCAACATGGTGAGTCCGGAACGCATGCAACAGTATATCAATGTCGAGCAAGAGCCACCACACGAGATCGCCGGTGTCGATCCAACGATGACAAGCACCTGGCCAGCAAGCGGAAGTATAGAGTTCCAGAATGTATCTTTCCGATACAAAGATGGCGACCGACTTGTGCTCAAAGACATCACCTTCAACATCGAAGGAGGCGAGAAAATCGGCATTGTCGGCCGTACTGGAGCTGGCAAATCCAGTCTCACCATGGCACTCTTCCGCATCAATGAGGTCGCAGCGGGAACCATTCTCATCGACGGTATTGATATATCCAAGATCGGCCTCACAGCCCTGCGGAAGAGCTTGTCCATCATCCCTCAAAGTCCGGTGCTCTTTAAAGGAACCGTGCGCGAGAACCTCGATCCGTTCAGCGGACTCTCTGAGAACAAACTCTGGGAATCTCTTCGGCGGGTCGGGCTTACAGATCGGCTCGCACACGAGGGGCTCAAGCTCGAAGCGGCGGTCGAGGATAACGGTGAGAACTTTAGTGTCGGTGAACGTCAAATGCTTTGCATGGCACGCGCGCTTCTGCGTGAGTCTCGCATCGTTGTCTTTGATGAGGCCACAGCTTCAGTTGATCGAGGTACCGATCAGAAACTCCAACTTGTGATCCGCGAGGCCTTCGCGACCTCGACTGTGCTCACGATTGCTCACCGCCTGGACACGATCCTAGACGCGGACCGAGTCTTAGTACTTGATGGGGGGAAAATCGCCGAGTTCGCGCCTCCGAGGAAGCTCATCCAGACTGGTCATGGTCCCTTCTTCGAGCTGATGAAGGAAGGCGGATATTTTGAGTAGTAAGGCAAGTAAAGCATCGGCTCTATAGCCAAAGATTTTTATTCCAAGTGGGTATCCGTTGAGGTGAGGAGATGAGTAGTAGAAGTTCTGGTAGCCAGCGTTCTAGTCTCGAACGCTGGCTCTTGAGTTCACTTGGCCTTGGTGTTGACCACCTGGTAGTGCGAGCGACGATGATGTGTCCATTGTTGGAAGCTGTACGCGTCGACAAGCGGCTGTATGCGGTTGTATAGTGCAAGAAGAGTGGCGTCAAGCGACAGGGAGTTGAAGTGACTGTCGGTGAGAAGGGCGCGATATTTCGCTTGATTGTTGGTCGTCTGGTCGACACGTAGCTGAGGCGCGCTGAGCGAGTGAACTTATCGACGTGGAAAAGGACAACGTCGAAAATGTTCCCATGGGAGCCGTTGTATTCGAAGTGAAAAATCCCGGTATGTTCCGTCGAATTTGCGACATGGATGTCAGTTCTCATCAAAGCTTTCGGCACCAACAATAACCATGGATGCGAAGAAAGTTGACTTTACCAAGTCACTAGAAGAGCAATCGTCAGAAGCTCCGTTCGCTGACCCTATGGATAGTTCCTACAGTGAGACTCACTCCAGATTTGCACATCTCTTTTGGTAAGCGATGCTCGAATCAGACTGAACTGTATTCTGTACAGGACGCAAGTCAACCGAAAGGGCTTTCTTTCCGCGATCAACTCGATACTGCATTGAGAACAGGTAGTTTCGTGTCACCCCAATCGTTGATTCTTTACTAATCCTAACAATTTTTTCTTCTAGAATCATGCCGATAGGATTGTCGGAGAGACTTTTGCAATAACCATTCACTGATGCCTCCTTTTGCATCGAATTACAGAAGCAATTACACTCGTCTAGTTGACGGATCAGTTGTCGGTGGATTCCTGTGTGACGCAATCTCGAAACTTTCTCGGATCTCCAGTACCCACCGAAAGTCAATCCAAAATGCACAAGGCGGATTATTCTCATCATCAAGCCATTCAAGTTTTTCCCGATCGCCAACTCCACGCTCTAGCGTCACCCTCTGACGAAATTCCCTGTTCAGTCCGTTTTGTGGGAACCAAGTTGGTGTCAGATGGATGTCTTTGAGAGTGGGATGTCCACTGGACCGAAGCCATCCACCCGACAGGTTGTGGACCGCCAACACCGATAGCGGTCCGAAACTTGAAGTACAGTGAAGATCCTTCAGCCTATTGTCAGGTGAATGATGGATAAGTCGCCGAGATCATTTTTTGTGAGTTATCCATCACTCATCCACGAGCTAGAGGATCGACATGCTATTGATGATGTGGCGATGTTGTGGAGTCTCTTTGATTGGAGACTGCGGACTCAATTCCTCGAGTCTCCATCGAGTCAGACGCCAGTCTCCGTTTCTGCATCCATCGAATGTTGATGAGAGGCACATACTGGTTTGAGCTAATCATCAATCCTAATTCATAAAGTCGCACTGTTTAGGTGGTCACCGTCTCACGAGATTTCGAGTTTTGACTTCTACAAAATGGATGTGCATAAAATAGCAAGTGGAGATCATCTTGTTTTCTTACTTATTCGTGCACTGCAAGCGAGCTTTGCCGTCTACGACATAATCTCTATAGAGAGGATAACAGTTCGTTTATTCGTATTATTCAACTATATGGCTTAGGATCGATTATTTATAGTAAGCATATCTGAAGGGGTTTGTTTGTGCAGGGAAAAGCACGCTTTCGACTCTCAGTTGTGGACAGACCGTCGTCTGGTCTGAAGACTGTCTGGTTCCAGCTGCCCAGCCGGTCTCGTTCTGACCCCAACCAAGGAAAGCTGAGGTACTCGCTCTGCGGACCAAGGCTACCCCAGTGTACAGTGCAGTACACTGATAACCACGAATTATCCACGAGTGCTCGGTGGAGTTGCATGTGTTGAGACAAAAAGGTGCATATGAATACGGCTCCTGGCTTCCCAACCTCCGATCGCAATCGCTCGCTCGAATAAGAGACTTTATCGCACTCGTGGTAGTCCCAATTGGAAGAGAGTCAATGATGGGCGCCGTTTTGTCCTTCTATTTGGGGAGGCCGCGACGGTCTCCACAACACTCAAGACCTTCAACCAAAGGCCTTCAACTTCTCATTCTTCAATTTCCTCTCCTCCACTGAAGGCAACCCGAGCATCCACGATGGTCAAGTTCTGGTCGCTCGCTGCCATTGCGGCGTTCGCCCTCGCAGCCACCACGTCGGTGGAAGCGCAAAATGCTGCAGTCCACGCTCCTGACTTGGAGTTGCGTGCTGCCACACCAGCAGGTGCAACAGCGACGACCCCGGCAGCGACCCCGAAGGCTACTGCGCCAACTGCTGCTACGACTCCGAAGGCCGCCACAACACCAAAGGCCGCGACGACCCCATCGGCCGCCACAACACCGAAGGCCGCGACAACCCCATCGGCTGCCACAACACCGAAGGCCGCCGCGACGCCGTCGGCTGCTGGCACCACAGCCGTGGACGCTGCTGCTGGGGCGGCTGCTTCTGCGCCCAACTCTCCCACCTGGGTTGACAACAAGATCAAGGCTAATCCTAAGCAAAAGGCCTGCTATCGCCGAGTCCGACTCGCCAACAATAAGCAGTGCGACGTCAACTACGTGTTCGACGACCTCGTCTCGTGCTGGTCGCGGTGTCCGCTTGACTACCCAGTGCAGTGTGGTTTCGAATGTCTGCCTCAGAATAAGGACTGCACGATGGAGATCCTCACCAAGGCAAGTTCAGTTGCGACTACCGCAGCGTCGCTCGCTACTTCCGGCTTCTTCGGAGCGATTGCGAAGGCTGCAACTGGCGCAAAGAAGGCCCTGGCTTGTGGTCAAGCTATCCTCACTGTTACTACGAAGGTCTCCAGCGAAGTCGACAAACTCAGCGGAGGCAAAGCACTCACCGACAAGGATAAGGCCAAGACTGCGATCTCGAACTTGGATGTCGCGCTTTACGACATTCCTTCCGCGATTGCAACTTGCTTGGGTACGAAGCTGCCAGCTAACTACCAGAGCACCAAGAAGTATACAAAGTACGCCGAGAAGTTGATCGTCAACATCATTGATTTGAAGTTCGAGAACATTAACCCCATCGATCCGAAGACCTTCATCAACTTCTACAAGTCGTTTCGCGACTTCTGGGTCAAGGATTCATCGGCTGCGGCCGATGGAAAGCTGACAGAGCTTACAGCTGATGACTTGGTAAAGATCGGACAGACCGCTACGACTTGCGGTGGTGCCCTCAAAAACTACATCGACAAGGTCCAGAGCACGGTCGCCGATTTTATCCAGAAGAACCCGACCACGACTTCTGACAAGCTTGATTTCGCGATCATGAACATGCCGCTCATCCTGCAGGAACTTCCAAAGGCGACCGTCAATTGTCTCAAGAGCAACGGCGCTGGTGTTGTCGGGACGCGCGAGGAGATAACGACGGCGGCTCAATTGCTCACTGAGCAAGTCATCAACCTGGCCAAGTCTGGTGTGAAGAACACCGTGAAGACCCTCGTACAGTACAAGCTCGAGATTGCACAGTTTGGACTTGACGCCATCTCCGTATTTGACGTCACGGGCATTAGCAGTCTCGTGAAGGAGTTCCTCATGCCAATCTGTCCTGTCAGTGAGTACCAGGGAGAGATCCAGAATGGCCCGCTTGACAAAGCCCTCGGTCTTGAAACCGTCGGAAAAGCCTTCCAGGGATCGAATGGAACGTGGGAAAGCACAGGCGATGGCCAGTTCTGGTTCCTTGTCAAGAGTTCAGACACCAAGGATGTCACGCTCAACGTCATCTCGGGGGGTAAGATCTTCCTTTGCCAGCCAAGGGGAGCATGAAGCAGGCGCTGCCCATCTCTGAGTTCGCTGGCAAGACGCTCTACATTGATCGCTGGCGCGCGGGTTTCCTTGGCCTCTCAGGCACGGGCGGCGGCTCTCTTTTGATGTGGGTGCCGAAGAACACCAAGGGTCGTATCGTGTTGGAATTGGTCGTCAACCCGACGCAGATGGGCGACAGATAAGCGTATCACATCTGGTGGTCGAGCTGTCCAGTATTTTTTTCTGCGAGAGCGTAAGAAAGAAATAATGGGTCTCTTTCGACCACGATCGAAGAGCGGGTTTCCAGAGCACAAGGAGAACCAGGTGCGCAGCGTCACCAACAGAAGCCGTGAGACATCACTCACTCTCTCCCGCAAGCCAGGAGAACGTATCTCCACCAACCAGCAATGTAGAGTAGGAAGTAGATCGTAGTGAGCTCATTGCGCCTTTTGCCAGCTCGAGCGAAGTCAAGCAATTTCCTACCAACAACTTCTCGTACGCTATTCCCCATCATGCCGCCTGCCGAAGCCCACGTTCTTCTCTTTCCGGAGGACATTGAAAGTGAATCCCCCATCGACTCTGTTGTGTACGGAACGGTGATCTCAACAAGAAATGGCACCCGTCTTGTGTTTCCTATTAGTGCACTCCGATAAGACCGTGGACGAGGTCACCCCCGACGAGCTGGCCAACCATCATGTTGCAATTCTCGATCGTTTGCTTGGCATAAGTACTGCACCACGCACACGTGGCCGATCGCAGTCTCAGCCGGTTCCCGTACATGCCACCCGTTCGATTCAACGTCTACTCGCTACTTTCTTACCAAGCCGCATCCACCCGCGAGGCACCGATAGTGTTTACAGGCGAAGAGAAGACAGTCAGCTGCCAGCACGCAATCAACTTTGCCCATTTTGTCGATGGCAACAACCGCGCCTCGCCAACCATGCAGCTACTGTCGGTAGGGCCCACAATATGTCGAGATGCTGACATTCTGGTGGATACACTGTTCGAGTCGTACCGAACCGCTGTAGAACATAACCCACGTCACGGCTCATCCACACGATCACATGTTCGCACCAAGCTATCGCTTCATATCCAGATCTCCAAAGTGTATTATACGGTATCCAGTCCAAACGCCTTGCTAACCTTTCGCGTCCCCCGCAAGGATCACACATCGATGAGCATGCCAACCGATTAGATCAGTCTCGTCAGCCCGATCAGTCCCGATCGAACGACCAGTTCCGGTCGAATCGCCCTCGTCCACCTCCACGCACACCTCGCGAGGTCATCGACGCTCTTCCACGCCAAGGTCGTCTCACCGTCTGTGAAGTACCTGTCCGCTCGTGGTTGCGTCTCAAAGTCTGTTGACCGCTGTGCCTTCCCGAACCACACGCATTTCATTCCGGAAGATTTACCTCCCGTGGTCAGGCAGCACATCACAGAGTACATGGGTGGACTGCGATCGGAACTGCGCCAATGACTAGCGTGCAGCACCGATAGCACCCGACAACCGAACTCGCCATCCTCCGCCAAATCACCGTCTCAATTATCCGAAGCACCGAACTGCCTGCGACCGCGTGACACGTATCTGCGTGTCACTCCAGGCACCGTTACCGCTATCCGTACCGTTCTCCGTAACCGTTTGAATTGTCACGAAGCCACACGTCGCGGCCGGCTCGTGGCAGCGTGTCTGCGGCGGACATCGCCTTCCCGACCGTTTTGAAGGAACCTCAACGTGGCCCAACGCCATTGGCTCTCGATCAGAGTCTATGCACTGCAATCTCCTCCCTCGTCACTACGAAAGCTGCCACTGGCCGAGACCATTGCGATGTGGCGTGCCTGTGTCGTCGTCACTCGCTGCCCACCTCGCCGGGTCCCATCACAACGTGACCGCCATCGATCTCGCTTTATCATTCGGGTGGACGGGATCCCCACCACACTACGGCTACTTTGGTGGTGGTATCTCGTTTGTGGTGTAGCGGGCAGCAAAATTACTCTTGCTGGGCGCTTTTTACGTCATCTTCTGTGCAGGATTCGGTAACGACCGCACCCTGGACACAAACGCCCCAGTTCTTTGGTCTTGTACCCGTTCTGGGACCGTGGACTCGAGATCCCGCGTTGCAAGCGCGGAGAAGACAAGATCCGTTGAGCCTTGAGCGGAAGAGACGCGCCGCAACGGTTACACGCGCGGCGTGGCCTGGATCCGGTGCGTAGCGCGACCGGCAGGACTTGACACGGGATCCGCGCCACGAGGCTTGGATCCGACCTTGAAAACGACCTTGACCATCCCACAGTGTCTCGGGACACTGGAACTTTAACGTGGGCTGCTTGCCACCCACAGGACTTGGGGGTTGAAGCTGCACGAGGCGGGGGGCGCGCTGGGTTCTCCTGACCTTGACCGCAGCTGACGCGTGCCTCTGACCTTCCCTCTTGTTCGCCGCTTGGCCCGGGGACTTGAGCTTGAGGGGGAAAATCGCAACTTGTTTGTTATCGGCCAGACACGTGTCCGGACCCAACTTATGTGGTCCACATAAATCCGGTTTTAACCCCGGATCCGGGTGTTCCACACAAAATCAGACCATGAGACACGAGATCCAGCACCTACCCTACGCCTACTACCTATACCCTACATATTAGTCTAATTAGCCTAGTCTAGCTTAAACTTCGCCTTTCCTTCTGAGACTCGGGACCCACAATGGGGGACATTAGGGCCCTCTGGATCCCCAACCGGAGCTCCTGCGGGACGGTTTAACCGTCGGATCCACGGGGTAGACGGTGGTGAGAGACCGCGACCTCTCTTTCTCAATCCGCATCACCACACGTTCCTGGTCGGCCGCGAAAGCCCAAGCTCACTCGACCCACTCGACTCTGATCGAGAACCGTTCTTCGCCTACGTGTGGGTAGACGACCACGTTCTGGTGGAAGTCGACCGAGGGAGTCGCCATACAGCACGCAGAGACTGCACTACGACTAAGCATGCTCGCTGTTCTCGCTCCGGATGCGATCAACGAAAAGAAGTTCTCATCGTGGGAGACTCGCCTGTGCGCACTTGTCTCATATGGGACACGGTGGAGCAAACCGTGACGATGCTACCGGACAAGATCGCCAAGGCACTGCTGAGAATAGACGCAGCATCATCCCGAACTGGTGTGACCAAGCATGAGCTTTCAAAACTCCTCGAATCTCTACGCCACATCAGTCTGTGCTGTCGCGGAGCTCCAGCGTTCGGCGGTGCCCCAGCGTTCGGCAGGATCCACTTCAGCGACGACGTAGTGATGGATCTCGCTTGGATATCGTTTTTGTTGCAAAATGGACGGATGACGAGAGTGTGCCAACTTCCATCATCGCCAACATCCTCCCACCCAGTATTCACCTATTCATAGACGCGAGCAACGATGGTCTGTGTGTGCTGTATCCGGCGAAGAAAGAGTACATCAAGGCCCAGTTCGACGACGACGAACGTGCGATGATCGCGCTCGACAGCACCGACAGCGTGTTCACTATCAACGTCCGAGAAGCACTCAGCGTTACCCTTGCGGTCTTGACTTGGGGTGCACGATGGAGCAACCACACCAGGCGAACTCGTCCTCTTCACGTGAGATGTTGGATCGAGAACATGTCGGCAGTGGCGTGGTTTGATATTCACGTGTCAACAGCACACTTGCAAGGGTCGTCCAACAACGTGGCAGATCTCGGATCTCGAGCATGGTGAGGCGCTAAACTGGAGGAATGGACTAACCGCGTGCGCCTCTGGTCACCTCAGGTCGCACCGTCGTGGTGCCGGAAGATCTACGTACCAGGATTGTGGAACTGCAGTGGCGATCCCTGGCCGACACCTCCCGCGAGCAATATTTGCGAACATGGCGCCAGTGGTGCCAACTTTGCACACACCACAACTGTCCCCGATGGATGTCGCCAGCCAGCCCAGCCAATCAATCGTTACAGCTCATTATGTTCGCAGTATACTGCTGGCAAGCACGCGACGGCACTCAAACCCTCAGATACGACACCGTACGAGCTAAGATCAGCCACGTGCGATGGGCTCATCAGCTCGTTACCAACTTCCGCCCAAGTCCTGAACCCCAGCACCAACTCGTCCTCGACGGAATCCGCCGTGTCAGCCCACCACCTGAAGAACGCAACACAGTCACAATCGAAATCCTCGCACATATCCTCACAGCAGCCGACCTTCTCCTCACTCAACACCGCGTCATTTGTGGGGCTGCGTTGTTGGGCTTCTTCTTCTGTCTGCGAGGTGCCGACTACTTAGCATCCGGTGGCAAGCGTCACAGATACTGCCTTCAAGTCAATGACATGAGTGTCACCTACGAGCACGGAAGATGTACACGCAGCTACGAGAAGGCCACCAGCGTAACAATTAAGTTGCGTGGCAGCAAGACTGACCAGGCTGGCCACACCACCTCACGCACGATGCTCAAGAGTGGAAAACTCCCACGGTGCCCAGTCCGACAAACCGTGCTGTAAAGTCAGATGATGACACGAGTGCGCCGAGGAGCCACCGCTTTAGACACAGCCAACGTCGACATCGACACGATCCGCTCACACGGACGGTGGGCATCCGATGCCTATCGTCGATATATCCGTGAAGCTCCAGCCAGCACCCTCCGGCTAGCCGAGCGTATGGGAAACACCAACCACTCGTCGTCAACAACCGCAGCACCGACTCGATCATCAACATGGGGCAGCACGACCACAAGTGGTCGTGGATCGAATCGGTAACTGCTCCAATGACGAGGTTGTGATCCCCACGCTGTCTCTCCATCTATCTCTATGGCTCGACGATGTGCAGAGGAAAAGCCTTCATTTCATTTTGCACAGAATCTAGCCCTTGAAACTAATACCATCGGTGATGTGAACAGCGTCGGTTCTAGCGGTTCGTTGGGGCTGTCGAGAGGTTCTAGGAGCGTTGGAAGTGACTGGGCGACGGTGCGAGCGCTGGTATTGCAGCGTCTGGTGGTGTGAAGTTGACATCAATATCGACTGTGAGCGCCGGCAGCTCGAGCAGCAGTTCAAGCGGCGGTGGTAGATCTGTCTTTTATGTGTTTGAAGGTGAGGTCTATTGGATCGCACTGTTACGAATCCTAAAGCCGGGTCTGACGACCCTGTTTCCTACCGCTGAAAGTCGCGGAGTAGATATCTCGACTGCCATTCTTGGAAGTCTGTAACGGTCCACGACCGTTCACAGCACCTGCGCTTGAGGAAGCGTGAGCAGCCGCTCCGAGTCGACCCCTGTCGACGAGCGCCAAAGACTTGGCAAAAGGCGAACTGATTGTATTCAGATTATTCCCCTGGGGAATAATCCCCCCTATACCTGATATCCCTGGTATCTAATACCCAGGGATATCCCCTACTGAATCTAATAAAAGAGAGTCACTACTTAGGGTAACTTTTCCCCTAAGTGGACCACACACGTTATGTACCTACACAACCTAACCTACTTGTGTAACCTTGTACCCCGTTACACCCCCCACCCAAAATGAGGAACGCCCTTGTCCCTACTTTAGGAACAGCCGCGTACTAGAAAAGGAACAGGAGCCTATTCCAGTACGGAATTTTCAAGGACCCACACGGAAATGGGTACAGACTCATGGCGACCATGAGCGCGAAGTCGCGTGTCGATTTCTCGACAACGTCTCATCGAGAGCCGCAGCGGCTTGGCGCAACACCTCGCTGGGTCATGAGACGCATGCAGACGTGCGTGCGGTCGCCAGCGACCACTGGATCATGAGGATCCCCCAAAACTATGCCATTTTGCCGTCTGGCGGCGGCAAGCCAAAATGGCATGGTCAGACGACCATTGCGTGGCGAGCAGAGCTCGCGGCAAGCCCAAACTTGACACGCACACTCAGTGCGGTGGGTTCTTGCCTTGTACAAGCGTACAAGTCTGAACGATGCGATCTCGCAAACGTCGTCTCTTGACGGTGCCCAGAACTGGGTCCAGTCTAATACTGGAGACTGTGGCCGGTGGGTATCCACCGCGAGTACTACCAAGTACTCGAGAGGCTGGCTAGCCTCATCCAGCGACTCAACTGAGTGCGTGGAGTGCGGGGATACCCGTGGTAGTCGAACAACGACGTTGCCGGACAACTTCGTGTTGTCGGCCACACGCTCGGGCGTGATGGCTACACCGCAGAGAACGGCTCGGTGTAGCAACACCAAACGGAGCCAGCCACTCTGGCTTGGTGCGAGCGTTGTTCAACGCAACCGATGAGGTCGGTGGACATTGTCGATGCTTCGACTGCGCCGAACGCGGCGTTGTCGCCATCTTCATGGCCTTCTGGTTGGGTCTTGTACCCATGTATATAATAGACAGGGACAGTCGACTTGACTGAGACGGACCTTCCGTGTGCTCCACTGAGCGTCTTCCTTGAGGAACTTGAGACACTTCTCATCTTGATGGAGGTGGTCGGTCCCACCTACTGGAGCCATCCAGGATGATCATGTTCGCATGCGCGAACAAGATCAGAGCAATCTTGCCTGAGAACACTCTCATCAACCCAGGAGCTCTGGTTGCTTGGATATCCAAGCCACTTGACCAAGAGCTGGCGGACGCGATTGTGCACACGCACACTGTCGAGAGACTCGACGTGATAATGGCGTTCACCATTCCTGTCAATCACAGGGAAATGAGCGCGCACCGGTCGCAGCGCTTACCTTCTGGTCTTAACACCAGTGTCGGGGATCCGACGTGCTCCTTCGGGTTCAGCAAACGTAACCCAAGGTCGTGTTGACGACGCAATTGTCGCATTTGACGACTAAGTCGAACTTCGACGGGCTTGAGCAAGCCGTACCGAGCGTCTTGGCGCTTCCCCGTGTGGACTAGCCACGCCACTTGCAGAACCCTGCACTGCGACAGATTCGCTAGAGGAATCATCCGTGACTGGCACGTTCTCGTGCGCGACTGTCGGTGGTTGCATATCGGCGGCAACTCCGCTTGGAATTGTTTCCGACGACTCTTCGTCCGATTCATCTCCATCAGGGCGGAGATACGGCTTGAGCAAGCCGACGTAGAACGTCGGGTGCGTCTGCAACCATGTTGGCAGATCGACCCTGTAGGAGTTTCCACTCCGCTTCAACACCTTGAACGGGCCGATATATCTCGGCAGCAGCTTCGAGCTGCCCAAGCTGGACACAGCATTCTGAGACAGGTTCTTCGTGCTGACAAGCACATAGTCGCCTGGCTTGAACACATGCGTGTTCTTCCGACCGTGCTTGTCGGCTTGTTCCTTCTGAACATCTTGGGCAGCTGCCATCGCGTCACGCACGCGGGTGATGACATTCACACGTGTCGACAAGAACTCGTCGATCTTGCGGCGCTCCGCCGACTTGGAAACACCTTCCAACTGGGAGGCAAGTAATTGCCGAGCCCCTCCCCCACCAGACTGGGAACTGCCCATGAGGCAGAGCGGCAACGCTGGGTGCCTCAAACCGTTCACGAAGAACGGCGACAGACCTGTCGATGAATGAACAGAGTTGTTCATGGCGAACTCGACCATGACGAGAGTGTCGCTCCACGATGTGGGATTATCCCCACAGTACGAACGGAGGATATCCTCCACGACCCGGTTGGCCCGCTCGGTCTGGCCATCGGTCTCCGGATGATCCGTCGTCGACATGTCGAGCCTGGTGCCCAGGATCTGGAAGAGACCTTCCCAGAAATCACCAGTGAACCTGGTATCCCGATCCGATACGATTGAGTCGGGGAGACCGTGTAGCCGAAACACGGTATCGACGAAAAGTCGAGCACAGTCAAGACCTGTGCACGTATCCGAAACCGGAGCAAGATGCACCATCTTGGACAAACGGTCAACAAAGACCAGCACACCATTGTGCCCAGCGGACGTCTTTGGCATTCCAAAGAAGAAGTCCATGCTCACTGAGCGCCAGCAGTCGCTGGGGACAGGCAAGCTCTGAAGCGGAGCCTGAGAGTGTGCACTTGGCTTCACTCGTTGACAGACGTCACACGTGCGGACATACCGCGACACCCACCTGTACATCTTGGGCCACCAAAATCTTGGGCTGAGAAGCGCGTACGTCTTCTCACGGCCAAGATGGCCAGCACCAGGTGCGTCGTGAGCACCATACGCGATCACGTATCGCAGATCTTCGTCTGATGGGACGACTATGCGAGCTTCTTCGCTGTCCGAGACCTGATACTTCAGGAGACCGTCTTCGAACGTGTACCGATGGAGTCGGACTCGAACACGAGGGGAGATAGACTTCTCCGAGTCTGACGACTTGAGAGCACGAATGATCTCCGCACACTGTGCATCGCCTTCGTAGGCGTCACGAATCAAGTCGTAGACATCAGAAGCAACTGATGTGAGATGGTTCATCTCGTAGTCGGGACGCCGAGAGAGTGCGTCCGCCAGCACGACCCGGCTTGTACTCAACAGTAAAGTTGTATTCTGAAAAGAATGACAACCAGCGAGCCATTCGCGGCGACAAGTGGGGAGACTGTGTCGCTGTGCGTAGAGACGCATGGTCTGTGTAGACCACGAACGGCAACGCGCCGAGAAGGTGAACGCGGAACTTCACCAAGGCGTACTTCATCGCCAACAATTCCTTGTCGTGAACTGGATAGTTCTTCTCGGCCGCTTGGAGCTGGCGAGACTGATACGAGATGTCTCTCTCGTGACCATCTTGGCCCTTCTGCAAAAGTGCACAGCCGATCGCATAGTCGGAGGCGTCACAGACGACGCTGTACGGGACGGAGTCGTCCGGCAACGCCAGGATCGGCGCTTGGAGAAGACTCTCCTTGATCTTCAGGAAGGCAGCTTCCGTGTCGTGAGACCACGACCACTCAACGTCGTTCTTGAGCAGCTGAGTCAGCGGCCGAGCCATTTCGGCGTAGTTCTTCGTGAACCTGTGCAAGTAGTTGGCGAGACCCGACCACTTGCGTAGGTCCTTCACGGACCGTGGCGTCGGCCACTCGGCAATGACCTTCACCTTCTCGGGATCCGCCCGAACACCGTCGACTCCGACGAAACACCCAAGCACTGGGATCTCTTCGGCTCCGAAGATGTACTTATCCAAGTTGGCATAAAGCTTATGCTCCTCGAGGCATTCGAGCACTTGGCGGAGGTGATCCTCATGGAGCGCATCCAAATCACGACCGGGCTCCGGCTTCGTGTGGACGTAGATGTCGTCGAAGTACGTCTGTGCGAACGCTCGCAGGGGACGGAACAGATGGGTCACCAAGCGATTGAACGTCGCTGGGGCGTTCGACAGCCCCTGTGGCATCACTAGCCACTCCCAGAGCATACTGCTCGGCGTACTGACGGCTGTCTTGGGGATATCCCCACGCTCCATGAGCACTTTGTAATAACCGTCGACCAAGTCGAGAGAACTGAACTTCTTTGCGCCGCAGATCCGGTGGATGATCACATCCTTCCGAGAGATCGGAGTGGACGCAGGAATCGTCTGCGCGTTCAACTTGTTGTACGCGTGGACAATCCTCCACTTGCCATTTGGCTTGCGCACACAGAACATTGGTGCGCTGTGCGGCGAGACGCTCTCGCGCACCAGGCCAGCCTTGGCTTTCTTAGCAAAGAATTCATCAATGAAGTCCGATTGTTCGGCCGGCAGAGCCCACTGGCGAACGGTCGCATAGCTCGAGCCAGGCTTGAGCTTGATCTCGTGGCGAACGCCACGATCAGGGGGAAGCCCCGCCGGCGGGTTCTTGCTGAGGCAAGTCTCCGCAAACCGCTTGACCAGCGGATAGAACCGATCCTTCGGATTCTTGAGGATGGCCGAACCACGGCGAGCGTCAAACTTCTGACGAAACTCAACGAGAACATCCTCGTCAATCACCGTCGAGGTGTTGAGTTGAGCGAGATCTCGCTCAGATCGGAGGATCACAACCTCAGCGATCTCACCAGCTTTGAGCTCGCGGACGAAATCGTCCATAGGGAGTTCCTCCGAGCTAGTCAGCTCAGAGAACTCTGGCAACGGTGCCATATCGACCGTGGACGGATCGATCGACGATCCCGTCATCACATCAATGATGTACACGTCATGCGACGCGTCCGAGAGCGGGAGTGGCTCATGCATGGGCTCGGTCATATCCGACGACCCTGAAAGCGGCTAGACCGCACGCGGACACGCGACATGGGGACACATCCCCGAAGCATCTTCCATGCTGGTACTCGGAGGGGGCGGAGACAACTCGACGCCCTCTTCAACGCCGTACTCCACGGCAGACGGCACGACCGTCTCCGGAACACCCGAGGTGTCCATGGCGTTCACTACGCCAATGAAGTAGGCACTTCCATCATCCTTGATGGGGCTCATCAGCCGGCGGACGAAGGAGGGTTCATGACGCTCCTGAGCTCCGTTCCTGCCGGGAGACGTGCTCCCAATCGACTTGGTCCTCCAGTCGATCCACGGTTCGTGGCGCTCGAGCCACGGCATTCCGAGGATGAGGTCAAACCTCTCATCCATGTCGAGCACTGTAAAGCGCTCGACTGAGTCGAAATCGACAAACGCAATGCGTAGATCGACCTCGATCTTCTTCGTCTCTGCGACGATGCCCGTCGCAAGACGCACCGAGACTCTTCCGAGATCTCGCTCACAAGCTTGAGCAAATAGAGAAGCATTCTCAGCAATACTTTGCTTGCGACCGTAGTTGCGCGTCGCACCAGAGTCTATTAAGACCTTAAAGGAACATGAGAATCCTTTCACTTGAGCAGTGGCGACGATGAGCTCGCCACTGATGCGCAGCTCATCAACTGCTGAGAAGAGATCTTCTTCCGGGGGCACCCCGCCTTGCGATACTGCCGAACTCGGCGTCGCGGGGCGAGGAGTAATCGCCCCAGTAGACTGCCCCGCGTCTACTGGGAACTGTCGTTTCCCTGCGACGTGGAAGCAGATCCACTTCGGTTTCCCGAGCGCCGCGGCCGACCACGGCGGGCACGACCACCGCCCCTCTTGCGCGGACAATTCCGCTGGAAGTGACCGAACTTCCCACAAGTAGAACACTTGATGTGAAGAGCCTTCACGTCGATCGCACGCAAGTCGGCCGTGCTGAGATCGACTCCACTGAGGTCGATGACGCTCAGGTCCATCGGTTCGACGACCGGTGGTGGAACCGGCGTGACGGGAGGCGGCGCCGCCGGACTCGCGGATAAACCGCGCGAGAGACGCTGAACGTAGTCCTCTCGCAGCGCGGCGACGAACGCGTCTTCTAGGAGCATGGGCTCCTCGCGGAAAACCGCAGCCTTCTCAGGACCGGGATCCATCCCTTCCATGAACGTCGTCAGCATGACGTCTTCTGCGAGCGCATTCGCAGCCATGTTGGCACGGAGTTGACGTAACTCCTGCACATACGTGTGCAGCTCGCGGCCACCTTGCCGACAAGCGAGGAACGCAGCTCGCTGACGATGCGCCACATTTGGCGGTTGAAACATCGACTTCATCGCCTTGGCAAGCGTTGCCCAGTCGGAAAAACATCCGGGATGCGACGTCTCGCACGTGAGGGCCCAGATCTTCGCCCGGCCCGTCATGTTCGAGATCGCAAAGGCGATCTTCTGCCGTTCATCACGGATGCAGCCGGCTGCTGTGGCGAGCTCGATCTCGCGTTGCCAGAAGGCAAGATTGTCGCTTTCTTCACCCGAATTTGGGGACACCGTAACCTTCACGGCCTTCGGACGTTCCGGAGGTGCCGGCGACGGCACGTACGTAACCGTCGGTGGCACCTGAGCTGGCTGAGTAGCCTGAGTCGCGGACACGCGGGACGTCACGACGTCGAGAAGATACTTCTCGAGAGCTGTCTCGTAGTCGCGAAAACGCGCGACATGGGCGAGGACTTCGCCGGAGCCGCGTCGGAGCAGCTCGATGACACTTGCACGGCCATTGATGGCCTCCATCTTCTGGAGATAGCCCTACTGGGTCTCATCCAGGTACGGATGGTCTTGACGCGACAGCGTCGGATGGCTTGACGCCATCACGAAGTCGGAAGCTTCGGACATAACGATGTCGGCGTCGGATTGACGACAAGTGCTACCAAGTGAAACGGTCCACGACCGTTCACAGCACCTGCGCTTGAGGAAGCGTGAGCAGCCGCTCCGAGTCGACCCCTGTCGACGAGCGCCAAAGACTTGGCAAAAGGCGAACTGATTGTATTCAGATTATTCCCCTGGGGAATAATCCCCCCTATACCTGATATCCCTGGTATCTAATACCCAGGGATATCCCCTACTGAATCTAATAAAAGAGAGTCACTACTTAGGGTAACTTTTCCCCTAAGTGGACCACACACGTTATGTACCTACACAACCTAACCTACTTGTGTAACCTTGTACCCCGTTACAAAGTCGGTCGCGAGCAGCCGGCGCAGTTGCTCGTGATGAGGCCACCAGTGAGTGTGGAGTCCTTGAATGCTTCTCTTCAGGTACATCGCGACGTTCGCCACGTGGTCGGCCATCTTCTTGAACGCGCGGAGGTGGTGATGCCACTCGCGGACCTTGAGCTCGTCTGCGGGTCGGCGGGCCACTGCTTAGAGGGGGAGTAGTCGGGGACGCTTGGGGGGTCGATAAAGTCGGAGCTGCCGGAGGATAAGGGCGCTGTCGCCCACGACTTCGACCTTCCAGTCTTGGCGTTCGGCTGCCTTCAGCCTTGTTATGAGGCTAAGATATTCGGCGCGATTGTTCGTGATCGACGGGTGTGCGTACGACATGGCGGCACTCCAGACTATTTCAGCGCTAAGAGCGTCTTCATCGACTCGGGTGATCGCTGCTCCAGCACCTCCTGGCCCCGGGTTGCCGCGTGAACCACCGTCGAAAGAGAGAACGTGTTTTGGGCTCGCGCCCGGTGCTGGGTTGGGGACCCGAGCATCCTCCAACCGGGCCTCCATGATCCTGCGGATCATGGAGGCTCGGAATGTCTACGGGGGTCAAGAACTTGGGTGAGCGCTGGGAGCCTGTGAAGCAGCCCGCGGAGGGAGGCTCGCGAAGCCGCTGAGTGGTAGAGCACCGCTTGGTCCTTGGTCCAGCCGATCCGGTCATCGACAACGAGGTGCCGCCAACGCGAAATGAGGCAAGGGTAACAAGCACGTGCTGCTGCCAGGCAACCTTTGCCGTTTCTTCGATGATGGTGGCGCCGATGTGGTCATTTGAATCGACTCGGCCCGTGTGGGCCCAAATATCTTCAGGAAATGCGTAGAGATCTGGCCCGAAAATGGATTGTTTGATCACGACCTTACGGCTCCTGTAGATCCCATGGACGCTGCAGCGCGGCCCAGAGGGCCTGCGCCATCGGCCATTCCCAGAAAATGTGCCGAATACATCCGCCGTTCTCGTCGGCTTAGCAATGGGAACACCTCTGTCGAGAGTGGGGTGGTGGGTCTGTCGGTGGAGCGAGCTTGGGTGGTCCCGATGGCGCATTGTCGATGTCGTGTGGAGTGTCGTCGTGGGTTTTTATTGGGGGTGTGAATGTCTGGCGGCGATTCATCTGGAAGCGAATCTGGTCACCAGATACGTTCCACCAGAATGTGATGGCAACGAGATGTTGGCGAGCGTGGTGTCGGAGATGTAGTCGACGCCTTTGCCGCATTGGGCGGTAAGTCTGACAAAAGAGTGGGTTCGTGCGGAAGGAAACGCTAGTGAAAATTATCGAGCAGGATTTTGGCCGCACTATCAATGGACCGATTCCCTTGGGATTTAGAAGCCTTCCTAAAGCTAAATCGGCTTTCTATTCTAAAATTTAGAAAACAAGCCTGTCCCGCTGATGACGCGGCGTCAATAATCCAGAAAGAATCGCCGTCTTGGAGCATCACTTCTCAGAAGCATTTCACTCGAGAATGAGTGAAGACGAGGACTACTTGAACGATGAGTTGGAGCCTGGTGTCGCGCGAACCCCGAGGTTGATGGCGATGTGCCTCGCGCTGGAAGGAGAGGAGCGGTTGAACGAGAGCACGAGAGGACAGCACTTCCTCCGTCGAGAAGATCTGCTACCGAATCCGCGGGAGGGAACACCGTGGGAAGCGATGTACACTGCGGCAAATGATGATGCATTCATCACAACAACTGTGGTAGATGCCGCCACCTTTCAGCATTTGCTCGCTCTTTTCGAGGTCGAGTGGGACTCACGACCAGTGCCACGCACTGATGTGCCGGGGGAGGGGATTTCACGCCCCGAACGCCGCTCTTTAATATCGAGGATTGTCAACGTCAAGCTTGTCTATCTGATAAACAAGCTTGACGTTGATGGTAGCGGAAAAATCGAGTTTGATGAGGTCAACCGTGTGGGTGGACAGCGCGGCCACCATCGTGTTTGCCACTCGTGGCCGATAGAGCCGGCGGTGGATGCCGAGGTGGTCGGCGTGGGTGCGAGCCTGGTCTTAGAGATGACGCAGTTCATGGAGTACACATCAAAACTTCGAATTCGAATTCGACATTGAGATAATACATCACCACTGTTGAAACGCCTGTATTCTTGGGTTTCCATTGGTCCTCATGGGCATTGTCCTCTGGAAGCATGTGGAGAAGATTCCGCAAGAGGCATCTCCGCGAAATTGCCTAGGTTGAAACAGAGCGATTGAACGATCCACTAATAGCGATCCACTTATAGTGGGGGCACAATGACTGTTGGTTTAGAGGCAAATTGGAAAGTGAATTCTGGTTAAGCGACCGAAGCATGCAGAGACCTACAGGACTAGTTCGCGGTCGCGCTACATCTAGCCTGGACATGCAAACCATATACAGAACACAACTGCTCTCGCGCCCTCCACGCGCTCCACGCGCCTCCGGGCCAATCGCGGATGCCTGACCGCGTGCTCGGTAGGCAGTGCGCCACACACAAACTCGAGGCTCTCCACACGAACTCTGATTGGCCGAGTAAGTGTGGGGACACCATGCCGGTGCAGGTGAAACTTCAACCAGGGCTGACTAGCCGGATGGTGATGGGCTGAAGTGGACAGATGACGAGAGTGCTTGCTGATGATCAACCCCCCCCCCCCCCCCCTCAGCTGGCACACCGAGATGCCACTGCGTGAGACGAGTTCTTCGAACTGCGGCCACGGGATCGGCTTGGTCAAGTAATCAGCGAGCTGCCCTTTGGTGGGCACATACTGGAGCAGAACGCGACCGTGAGCAACGTGTTCTCGGACGAAATGATACTTGATGTCGATGTGCTTAGCTCGCGACTGGTAGCCGACGTTCTTGGCGATGGCAAATCCATGGTCTGATTACAGAAGTGCGAACCTTGGTCCGAGATGAGATGCTTGGGCGTACCATAGCGTTTGTGCCACTCGATCAATCCATCCGCCGAGATAACACTGTTCGGCACACCGCTCGGGAAGAGCTCGCAGTAATGTGTCAACGAGTCTTTGAGCACCAACACGTATGAGTTCTCACCATAACCTTCACCGAGGTACAGGTAGTCCCAGTGTAGACCTTCATTACGCTCAGTCGCCGTGAACGTCGGGCCCCACGAGCGTTGGATGATACGCGGGCCTTTTACGTGCTTACATAACAAACCCGCACAAAAGCTTGGGCCTTCACCTCGAGACCTTCAATGTGGAATCGCTTTGAGAGGGTTTTCACCATCGCATCCACGCCGCGGTGACCTTGACCACCACAGTGTGCGACAATGAACAGGCGCTGCAACAAGTCGGTTGCCTTCAAGGGCACCCATAGCCCGCCGTTGACCGTGACAGCACCATTCACAACTTCATGACCTTCGGCATCATCTCAAAGGAGCCGACGATGGGAAACCTGCGCACGAACGACGTCCTCACGCGTCGCGAACACGAACACTCCATCATCGAGCGGGCGCACTGGACTTGCAACTTGCTGCGCGGCCGCTTGACGTCGGGTGCGCACAACCATCGCCCTGGGGACACTCTGCGTCGCCCAGCGAGAGATATCAGCCCCCACATTGTGCACTCCTTCGATGTGGTCGATCTCATAGTGAAGTCCACCGTTGTAGCTTGTCTTTCACATGTTGCTTCAACTCCGTAGCCGGTGAGAAGATGTAGATTAGGTTCCGATGATCGCAGAACATCCGAAAGCCAGACTCACGTAAGAGTAAGTACTCGAGTTCCGTACACGCCTTGACGATGGGAAAAGCTTCCTTCTCGATCGTGGACCAGTTTCTTTCCGCGCCGCTGAAGCTGCCGCCCTTACAGACAAGAAGGCGGTGTTGCTGCTCGTGAACCGGTGCGTCGTTTTTCCATTCATCGACTTGTGTCACGATGATACTCCATCCCTCCATGGATGCATCGATGAACAGACACACGTCACCGGCATCAGACGGAAACTCAAGCGGGACCGCCGCGGCCACCAGCTTCTTCACATCCTCGAAGCACCGTTTCTCGGCCGCGGTCCAGTTGATCGCCATCTTCAGAGCGTTCTTGTTGCGGCGGCCTGCAGCCGCGACGAGTTGATCGAGCTTGATCTTGAGGGGAAGCGAAATGCGTGCGTAATCCGGGATTGAATCACGAAGCCACCCGACTGCACACACGAAGTGCTGCAGCTCTTGAGCTGTCGTGGGCACCGGCATGTTACTCAAACCCGACAAGCGTTCCGGGTCATGAAGCACCTGCGAGCCCGAGATTATCTTGCCACACCACTTGATCTCATGACAATAGACATTGCTCGTCTTCGCGTTGAGCTTGAGGTCATGAGCACGAATGATCTCAAAAAAAAAAACCGCGCAGCGTGGCGAGGAATGAGACATCGTCCTCCGCGAAGATGATGATGTCGTCGATCCACACGAGGCAGCGTCCCTGAAGCGGAGCAAGAGCACGCTGGAGCTGAGCTTGGAAATGCAACGCGCTGTCACGCGCGCCTTGCGGGACACGCGTAGGAGTAAAAATACCGTCCTCAGTCATGACCGACAAGATCTCCTGCGAGTCAGGGTGCAGACCAAGCTGCCAAAAGCCCTTCATCAGATCGAACCCACCAAACGCGCGGCTACCACTCACTTGTGGCATAACGACGTTGAGGTTGGGCATGGTGCCGGCGATCGGAACGGTCATGCTGTTCACGACTCGGTAATCTGTAGTCATACGGAAGTCCACACCGGGTCCGGGTTTGCGAACAGGGTAGCACGGACTGGCCCACCGCGCCATGTTGTTCCTCTTGATACACCCGTACGCCTCGAGCTGGCCAGTGTACTGGCGAAGAAACTGACTCTGTAGTGGTGCGTAGCGACGCGGCTTGGCTCGATACGGCACTGCATCAGGCTTCAACTCGATGCGCAATGGTTCCAATCGCGCAGGCGAATCTGGGCCTAGCTCAGTGCGTCACGTATCCGAGAACTCAGACAGCATGGAGCGGAGCTCAACGGCGTGGTGCTGGCCAGACCTGCGTCCAGCGCAGCCGTGACCTTCGCCTCCAAGAGCTCCTCGAGCTCACTAGTTGCTGGTAGGTCCTCGTCGGGGAAAGGAAATGTACTGCTAGCATTCTCGACGAGGGGAGATGTCGCCAACTGCTCGAGCATGCGCTTGACGTCGATGCCGAGCGAGACCGTGAGGTCATTGCCGATAAGAACGTCACCACCGTTTCCAGGCATGACAAGACAGCGCACGTCTGGAACGTTAACCACATCAGCGGCGGTCATGAGCCGCATGCCGACCGTGAGCTCTGACTCACACACTACCGTGTGTCCGTCAGCCACTTCTACGGTGATTGGCTCATCCAGGCGCACCACTTGAACATTTGAATCAGCCTCTTGGAGACATGCCACCACACCAATGGGCACGACCGTACGGTCGGCACCAGAATCCACGATGTAGCTCGCCTCGATCACACCACCGAGTTGCACCATCCCTTCAAGTAGACCCTGATCACTGACACCGCTGCGCATCACTCGTTGGTTGCGCTGCTCGCGCAGTTCTCGCGATGCCTTGAGCCTAGCCTTCGCGTCGGCCTTCTTCTCCTCGGGCAACGGGCAGTCGCGCAACCAGTGAGCACCACCACAAGCCAGACACCCATCAGCCGGCGGCGGTCGTGCAGACGCCGAGCGACGCGCATTGTTCGGAACTGCCGGCGTAGAGGTCTTGGGCTTCGGCGTCGGCTTGCGGTCACCAACCGATGCCAGACGCGTGCCGCTTGGCGTCGAACGCGCCGAGGTTGTAGTGACGACCTGACGCGGGCTGCGCAACTGTGCCAACTGCGTGTGAAACTGATGTTGGAGCTTCGCGTGTTCCATGACTAGGTGAAACAGTTTGATGTCGTCGACGCGACACCAACGGTGCTCGAGCGACACCAAGCGCTCGATCTTCGACTTGAGCATGACCGGCTGTAGGGACTCGATCATCAACGTGCACCGCACCTTCATGACAGCCTTGTCTTGAGGATCGCGACCCACCAGGCTCTGCAGGCCCTTCTCCTCCACGATGCGGTTGAAACCCTGGAAGTACTTGAACACCCGCGCCTCGATGTCGTCCAGTGACATATCCATCTTGAGGAGCAGCGTGAACAGCGCCTTAAGATCAGGTACATAATCGTTTTTAAGAGAGCGGCAACGCGATTCGATCACCTTGATGAGGTCCTCCTCGGTGACTTGCGCCACCTCACGCTGAAGTACGTAACAACACAGATTGTCGAGCACCCCTGGCAAGATCGAGTCCTTGACCGTAACTGCCACGTTGCAATACTGCTCGTTCGTGACGGCACACCGTTGCCGAATCTTGTTCTCGTACTGCACCCGATCTCGACGCCAAGAGACCAGCGTCGTGTGGTCCCATCCCTTGAGGATCGGGGCGGCGATGACCTCATACACCGGCTGCGCCGTCACCATGTCGACGTCGCCGTCCGAGTCCATCTTGACACCCACCACCGAGCGTCGCGTGACACACTTCGAGACCGAAGCACGCCCTTGTCTTGATCAACAAACCCGCAGTCACTCGCAGCAGGAAAGCGCAAGTGCATACGCGCAAAGTCGACTTTGTCGCCTCGTATCCGGACTTAATTATTGGAAAGCAGATTTATTAATGAGAGAGTTTGGAAACGCCTAAGATCGAGCTACCTACGGCTCTGAGCTCACTCTCTTGCAATGCAGACTTCATGCAAAGGACGAGTGCCTCCCTGGGCTTCCTCCGCCCAACCGGAACACATACAGTTGGGCCTGTGGCGGCACGTGCCACAGCCCAATCACTCCATTGGCTGCGTGACGCTGGCACCGACCTTGCACTCGGTCGCATGCCGCCACCACGCCATCCACGTCACGTCACGCGCCCACGCGCTCCCTCCAGCGGCACGATCCCGTCGACACCCTCCTCCGCGACAACGACTCGGCCCAGGCACGCGCTCGGGATATGATTGGCCAGCCCAATACACATGGGCTGATCACAGCCTCCTTGACCTGGTTGCCGGCGTGAGACAGATCAGGCCCGAAGAGTGGGAGCAAACGCCCAGTCGTCAAACCAGATGACACGTCGTTCTTGGCATTGCTCGGGAAATCCTCCCACATGATGATGATGATAAAGTCTATTGAGTTCAACTAGTGAATCCTAATAGCTCCGCTGGGTTTCGACTGTTTTAACGCTCAACGCTACTCGCGGTGGAAGCCGCGAGCCACGGAAGTAGGTCGTTGTACAACATCACCGAGAGATCAGAGTGACCGTCCCGGGTGGTTGGGTGAAGGACTTGCGAGCTAGAGCGCGAGTCCATCGCACGATTGGCGAGCAGATCAGCCATCTTGTTGTTCGCGCGGACGTGGTGAGTCCAGCGACGGATGCAAAGTTGGCCCGCCAGTCGCCGCGCGCGCGTGTAGAGTTTACACAGGGTTTTGTTTCGAGGAGGTCGATAATCCTGTAGTTGGTGAATGATGAGTGCACTGTCACCAACGACTTCGACCCGCTTGAGCTTCAGTGATGTCGCAGCTCCCAACCCAACAAGAAAGCCTTGGTACTCGGCTTGATTGTTGGTAGTGCTTCGTGATGCATGGCTCATGGCCGCACTCCACAAAATCTCGGCATCCCCATCAAGTGGGTCGATGCGAACGATGACAGCTCCTGCACCTCCAGGGCCTGGATTACCCCGGGATCCGCCGTCAAAGAATAGTAGGTGGTTGCATGCGCTAGTCAGAGCTGGCGATCGCTTCTCTGAGAAGCCGGCGTAGAGTCGGCTTCGACGTCCGTGTCGCGGAGCCCCACAGCGGGAGGAGCGGTGAGAGTCTCGGGTGAGGAGCGAACTGGAGGCGTGGCCGACCAGCTGCCCGTCGGGCAAGTGTCTCTGCATGGCGCAGGCAGGTCACGACCCCGAGATCTTGTATATCACGTTCGTCTGTGTCTCTGATCAGGCGAAGTCCAGTCTCGTCCTCACGTAAGTGCCAAATGTTCTTCGACTTGGTTCGCTCTGATAAATGAGTGGCCGGGTCATGCGGCACCAGAAGATCAGGATAGCATACGACCAGCGTGTCACACAGCACACGGAAGCTACGTGCAGCGTCGTACGGGAATCTGGCACCCCGGAGCCGAAACTCGAGCTTGGTGAAGCTCATCCAACGAATCTCGAGTAGCGAGCCCACGGTGGCGTGTTTGGCCCCAAGCCCTGGAAGATCCGCCGGCGTGAGCGACCGACCCTAAGAGTGGAGCAAAAGATCTGCTCCAAATATCGGCGTGTGAAGAAGACTTGCGAGATTGAGCCGGCCTGATCGTGTGCGCTGGATCGTACGAATCGCTTTTATTTTGTTGTAGACAAGGGCATAGTCGCGTTGATACCAGCCGTTGAACCATGGGCGGCGCCTTTCCTGCCGCAGGTAGCAGAAAATCCTCCCACATGGCGGGCGTAGTGGATCGAGCTACCCAGAAGCAGCATCACATTGCCAGCCACCGTGAAGCCGCGTTTTGTGTAGGTCACTTGGTATCCCGTTTTTCCTTTCTCGGCGTCAATGTCGTCGTAGTTCACGTACTGGGGTTAATAATTAATACCTGTAGTCCTAGTAATGAATGACCTGTTACTGTCACCTACAATCTGCATACCTGTTGTTTGTACTGAACTCCTGTTACAGTCGTAACAGGAGTTCAGCAACTCTTATATCAGTAAGTTTACTTCAATGTAGCCATATCTCCCAACTTCAACATCCCGCTAACGGCAGGCGTTAGCCGTAGCAGAACTGGGGGCGGAAACTGCGGGCACACGCAAAATTACTCACAGAGAATAATAGGCACGCGAGAATCTTGATGTGGTGGGCGGCTATTAGTCACGAAGTATAGAGCACAAACAACAACCATGTGTAGTGAAGGGCTACAAAGTGCTGTTGCACACCAAATGTCACAAACAACTGCTACAATCGCATGCTAGTCCACCCGAAACGAATGGAAGAGAGCGGAAGTTCTACGCTACCGCTAGGCGTACTGCATGCAACACAGTGTTGAGAAGCGTGGAGCTATCCGGTACCAGGTCACTTCCAAAGCTGCCAAGTCCATGACTTCAGACGACGAGGATACCCCACGACTTCAGTTCCCAGTGGACACAGACGCCAGCTCGGACTTTGGTGATGGACAACGTTTGCGAGGTGGTCAGGACGATGACACCGGTTCCACCAGCGCTTCAAACATAGCCAACGGCGGTGGCAGCGATGGTTTGAACTCGGACGCATCAACGCTTGACTTCGGTGACGTGTCAGACGATGCCGACGGTGGAGATGACACTAGGCGGCGGCGCCCCTGGCTTCGTTACATTGTGGTTGGCTTCTTTCGTACGTTTGAGGCTGCGCTGGCTGCGAGACAAGAGCTTGCGCCATTCGTTTTGTCCTACTTGACACGATACGAGACGGCGCTCCGTCACGCTCGCATTTACGAGTGCCGGTCGCATATCGGGTGTGGGTACAGAGTCAAGATCACATCAGTTGTCCGGGACGAAGAGATCACGTACGAGCTCGCCTACAGTGGTCGGCATTCAGGTCGAGCATCGGCAGTGAGACGTCGTGGTATCCATCAACGTTTCTTAGAAGAAGTTGATTCCCTCTTGAGTGTTGGGTGGAGTGGTGGTGAGCTCCGTACACTAATCCAACTCCGCTACGAGCGGGATGAAGAAGCACTGCGTCTTATGCCCACGGCTCGCCAGCTTACGAATCGCAAGGCCTATCTGACACGTAACGCGCCTGGAGGTTGGGTCATCACGAACTTTGCTGTCTTCAACGCATGTGCAAGTACAAAGCTCTGCACGACTCGTGAGCGCTTCGGCGAAGTGAAAGACCCAGCCGATCCGCGGATGGACGAGCTCCTTGTCATCTAAACCTTTCACTTTCCCGGTGATCCACCCACGTTTGGAGTCGTCACTACTTCCCGACGCGAAGAATCCGATTGAATCCCACCATCGCACCTTGAAGCGCACCTGATCACCAAGCTCTCGTGCCTCGACCTCAGGCGTGGTCACGCAGATCATCCCTCGCATCCTCAAATATGCTGGCGACAATTTGTGCCCCGATAGTGCAAGCCACATCAGCGAGGGATCTCTGATTCCTGAGATGCTAGCTAAGGCTCAGCTACTCACGAACTCGAGTAACTTTCGGCGCATTCATCGAGGGAGAGGTCGCAGTCGCCGTGTTGTCGCACTCTTGTTCAATTCTCATCGCTCCATTGTACGACCTGGGAACGTCATCGGTGCTCCTGTTACGGAAGCACGCGCAAAGCGGTTCTCAGCGTCCCTGGAAGGCGTTATTTCAGACGGCATCAAAGCAGAAGAGCTACGATACGAAGTTCTCTCCCTTCACCAAGTGACGATACTGCACCGGCTACCTCAAGAGCCATTCAACCCCCCCCCCCTCCCCCCCCCCCCCCCCCCCCCCCCGTTTGGGGAGGCGACGCCGTTAGACAGGTTCGCTCATGTCTTTGGTGCACTTGCAAGGCCAACGCCCGCTCTGACTGGGTATGCTCTCACGTACTTGCCACGCTGGGTATCCACCGGCTTATCGACCTGGATGCAGTAATGGCAGGGGTTCCAGTTCGCCACGGTCCGGGCAGACCCCCGACACGTGGCCCCCGTCTTGCGGTGGAGGGGGAGCAGGAAGGCTACTTCGACGTGGACCGTTTGACTCGCCTTTTCGTCAGACGACCCGGTCAGCCCATGCATTGGAAGCTCCTCGATGAGGTGGACGCTGGCATGGGAGCTAGCGTGGAGACTAGCCACTTTGTCGGGACCGTCGTTGGGTTTCGATGTCGGAAGACGGCGTCTGGCTGTGGACAGCACGTTTCAGCGATGATGATCATCGTGACTACGAAGTAGAAGATCTTGCACGTGCTGTGAATCGGGCACATATTGCTGGTGTCAACGTGACTGGCTAGAAGCCTATACTGATGTGTTAGAAATGCCCCCGACTTTCTTGAATATTTCGTGATAGTGTGGCGGGAGGAGAAAAAGATGGCACCATAAACGAAAACAATATACATATTCTATTTGCCCTCCCACTTCAACTTGTATTACAGATCTGATCAAATATACAACATGTTGAACCGCAAGAAAACCATCTATTAACATATGAATTAATACGTTTAAGGCGCTTGTTCACCCTGTGCTCGTCACCTTGAGGTTGTACTTGCAGTAGTAACGATGATTACGAATGCGGTTGCTGTCGTCGTCGAAATGATCACACCCTTCCCATTTGCAGTAGAATTCTTTTGGGTGAACGTCTTGAACAACATCAGGCACCTATTTCTTGTCACCAACAGCCAGGTAGCAGTGGGGACGATGATTTGTCGTCGTGTATGCCGCACTACTGTGAACCAGGTCGCCACGGAAAATGAGCGCATATTCCAGGGCCACAATCGCCGAGCCTGGAATACATCCGTTGCCGCCGACAGCAAGTGCCCTTTCCCGATCTTCGGTCGTATAGTCGAAAGGAGCTTCTTGAATAGCTCCGCCAGGGAGGGACTTCATGAAGGAGAAGGTGGACGGGGTCCAACGGGGGTCGACAAGTCTCACGAGATTCCTTAGAGCCACATTGATTGCTCGTAGAGCAGCCGTATCGAGTCGTTTTACCCTTGACTGAAGCCTCTTTGGGTCTTGCTTGCCGTGCACTTTCCCAAAAACGGGGATGTAGCTGCGCTCAGTCGCCTCCTTTAGAGCTTGCTGGACGATCTTGGGGTCTAGGTCAAGAGAGACCACTGTATACCCACGCGCGGGCAGTCGCGGTCCTTCCATGGCTTTGCTTGCGGCATAAACGGTTGTGGGATCTGTGGACAACGCCCGCCGTCAGCCTCGAAGAGCCACTTGTGATTGACTGACTCTTCGTGGCTAACGGTGGGCGTTAGCCCAATGGAGATTCTGATTGGCGACTCTTCGTGGCTAACGGTGGGTGTTAGCCCAATAGATGATTCTGATTGGCTGATAAGTGATATTTTGGCTTTTCTGGGCAACACAGAATGTGACACATGTTCAGTACAAACAACAGATGTTCAGTGTCTGGGATACGTCAACAGGTTATGGGTTCACAATAACAGGTTTTATTAATTTGCACCCACGTACTGGTAGGTTTGCGCTGCGGCTTCCTGGTGGTGGCTGCGGTAGTTGCGCCATGGACCACTCGGGCGGCTACCAGACGAGCAGGAAGCTCGCGACAATGCCCATGACGGCGAGACACGCGACGTCCACGCGCCGCAAGCACCTCACGGCGCGCGTTGGCTCCGCGAAGCCCGCCGCTTCCTCCTCGCTGCTGTAACGAAGCAGCGCCCCGACTCGGCCAGCTCTCGCTCCATGCTGTTCCGTCCGCGAGGAGGCCTGGATTGAAGGAAGAACATGGCGGCCACGCTTCCTTAATCGTTAAGAACTGCGTTTCATAGAACAGGAGCGATCTGCCCAAAAGGTCGGACGCCTCGGATGAAGACCAACAATTCGCCAAGATGTGAGTAAATCCAGAAAGGTTCGCCGAGATGCGAAACATGTGCGTGATGAACTTAAGGAAAAAACAGATGACGAACTTACCATGTGACAATGGACCCGGGGGTACAAATACACAAAGTGTAAATATAGTACACTGCCAGTCATAAGCCTACCTGACCACGCCACTTGCAAAACACTTACCCTCGATTGAGGATCAGCTCAAGCCCCGCATACAACCGCCCGTTCTCTTGAGACGAGGGGCATCGAACCGTATTGCAAGCCGCGGAGAACGAAGCACGGGCAGCCATTACAGGCCACGGTGCACTAAATGCAAACAAACTGGCCACAACAAGCGGCGCTGTCCCACAACGACACCCCAACCAAGTGACCACACCAACTCGAATTCGTTCAATAGCATTGACCTAGCTATGCTGTTGGGCGAATAGACACTGTACACCAGCGTACACCAGCGAATAGACACTGTGCTCCTGGACTCTGAGACACATACCAACATCGCTGTGCTCGCTCATACCAACATCACGCCTGGTAGCGCATACTACATTAACACCTTGCGTACTATACTTACACTTTGTGTATTTGTACCCCCGGGTCCATTGTCACATGGTAAGTTCGTCATCTGTTTTTTCCTTAAGTTCATCACTCACACGTTGGCGAGCGTTTCACATCTCGGCGAACCTTTCTGGATTTACTCACATCTTGGCGAATTCTCGATGAAGACCTCCTCCTTGATGATGAGGACGGTACGCCATTTGTGATACTGCGACACCGGATGGATGCCGCTGTGGGTGATGTGCTGCATCGTGACCACACGAATGTCGTGTTGTGACTCCTTAAAAATCCTCTTTCACCCCACACGGGAAGCAAACAGCGCACGGCTCCCGCTTCCTGATGTATGATTCTCTAGCTCCGCTTTTCGATTGTCAACCACTTGCTGTTCATTGTCCACGGCTTTGGCCAGCATATCGGTTTCCAGGAAGTAGATCTCAAGTCATGGGATGCGCAGGTTGGTCTTCAGGGCAGGAGCTACGCTTTTAGGGATCTCCTCCGCTCGATGATCGAGATGATGTTCCGTGATATCCCAATCGCCCTCGAAATGCAATCCATTGAGTCGCACGAAGATCTTCACGAGCCAACCGGTTCTACAATGTCTTCGACCTTATCTGCTCTGAAGGCTCCATCAGGTACGAGTTGGTTCCCCATGGTGGACGACGTGATGCGTGGTGCTCGCCATATTGCTGCGACCAGGATTGCAGCGGAGCCGAACATTCGCAAATGTCTGCGAGACATCTATCGTCTTCACGCAGGACTCTTCACAGAAGTTACTGCGAAGGGGCAGGAAGAGATCGACGAGTTTCATTACTGCCATGGACTCCAGTATTTGGAAGGCATGCCTGTGCTTGAAGCCCTGCCTTTGACGAGCTTGTGGTTGAGATTGACACGTGCGGAGAAAGAGGGTTTGGTGACGATCACTATTGTCAAAAACAATCTCCAAGAATTGATCGACCAACTCCAAGCGGTGTATTGTGACAACAGCAAAGACGCTGACGAAGAGTGGGAGAACCAGCGCTATCAAATTCTTCAAGAAGCCGTCAGCGCTTTCACGGTACCTTAGTTTGAGAATAAGCTCAGACGGGACCGACTAGTGGCGTCTTGTGGCGTTGTTGTGAAAGAATGTGGCTCGACGATGCGTCGTCGACTGCTTGTGAGACCCTACGAAGCAAAAGACGGTTTTGAACCGTTCATTATTTCAATTTGGGTGGAGAATGGTCCTGAGGCGATCATGCACATTGTTGACCTCGATGATAACGGTGAACTTGTGGACAAGACACAAGGTTATTGCCGTCGAGAAGAAAAGCATATCCGCAACCTTACGAATACCCTGTATCGATTCCTCCAAGAACACTAGAGAACAAGCGTCGTTGTCATCAATGTGTCAGGCGGAATGAAATGTACGGACATGGGTGACTTGTGGATGCTGTCCATCACGAACTCGGCCGGGACAGTGCTCAGCATTTTGGCAATCACGATGGAAAAGATTGGATGGAGATCACGTTCTTGAAAGATGATGTCGCGAGCATGTTCAGTCGATCGAAGAGAGCCGAGCAAGAGTTTCCTGAAGAGTCTGATGCAATTACTTCTCGAGCAAGCCCGGCAAGCGCAGAAGACTGGATTTCAGCGTTTTCATCCGGCTCATTCCGAATAGGTTCGGATTCTTGATACGATATTTCTCCATCATCGTTCCAACTCCCAGCTTCCTCATGTAGCTCTCGGATTGAGCGTTCTACACCGCTACTGCGCTCGTCAATGCAGAAGTTGTGTAACCTGGCGCATGCCGTGATGAGGTGAGGGCAAAACTTGAGCTGCACGCAAAGGGGCGTCTTCAAAATTCCCCACTTGTTTACAAGTAATCCAAACGCCATTTCGATCCTAATCCTAAGTTGGCTGATGTGAAAGTTGTATGAGTCACGTTCCGGGCGGCCGTCAGCCTGAACAGCATTGAAAGGAGTCATGACATGCTGGCTCTGCACGTACGCATTGTCACCAATGACATAGTAAGGACCTTGAATCTTCAATAGTTCCATGCTAATAGCCCACTTTTTAAACGCGAGAGAATCATTCATTCCGCTGGGAGCACGAACTGAAATTGATGTGAAGCGGCAGTTGTGGTCCGCCGCAGCTTGTACATTGAGACCATAGCGGTGGTAGTGTCCAGAAAAAAAGTTGGTAACCTTACCACATGCGCCGGATGCACCGCGTGCACCGTGTTTGCCAAACACGGTGCACGCGGTGCATCCGGCGCACGCGAACCACGCTCCAAACAGTGTTTGGAGCGTGGTTGGGAATGGCTCTTATGACGGGCGGCAAAAAGTCTGATTTTGACAATATGAACCATCCTTCCTGGAAGAACAATCGTACCTAACGATATAATCTTGTACAAACTATTGCACGTTTCCCTCTTTTTGACTCTATCACTGTACTCCACCGTGATCTGACAAACAAGTTTCAAGAAATTACCAAAAGCTCTCATGTCTCCCGGATCGCAGGAACGCAACTTGCTTCTTACCCGCAAAGAAGCAATAATTTATTGCTTCTCTCAACAATCTGGATGCCAAAGTTTGTTTTATTGCCAAGAAACAAACTTTGGCATCCAGATTGTTGTGGAGACAGACTGCAAATTGTCAGATGAGTCATGGATATGTCAGGATCTTGGCGAGTTATCCATCACTCATCCAAGAGCCAGAGGATTGGTGTCCTTCTTTGTCCCTCATGACTCCATCAGATGGAGTCATGGAGCCATTGACTCCATCTGATGGAGTCATGAAGGACAAAGAAGGACACCAAGCACTCCCATCTTATAGACAACTTGTTGAAGTATTTGTACATGGTGTATGAATATTACTTCGACAAGTTGTCTATAAGATGGGAGTGCTTGTCCTTTCAAACTGCAAACACGGGTTCTTCGTTGAGTCAAACGCATCTAGTAGACAGCAAACACATAATGAGACACAATTGTCCTGACTTGGGGATTTACCAACAAACACGTGTACCTACATCAATGTGGAAGGCAGTTCATGGAATTCATTGAAAGCTGCAGGATTGTTTTCCGCCGAGTCCAACTCAGCGAGAGGCTGAGTGGTATCCACTCTGGGTATGAGCAGGGTGCACAGAACCCACGAACACAGTCGAATTTCCCGTACGGCCGTCACCGTTCATCCAGTCTCCTGGTTCCAAGCGACCAGCTGGTCGTCGTTCCCCAGCCCAGCCATCAGAGTCCAATGGCTGGGCTGGGGAACGACGACCAGCTGAGGATCACCTAGCAATCCAAGTGGAAGCGCTTCAGTTGGATTGCGAAGTCGTAACGCTTTCAAGAAACGCGAATTCGAAATGAGCGATGACGACTCACAGTCTCCATTCCTCGCACGTACCTGGACGTCCATTTTAGTCTTTCGTCGTTTGAATCCCTAGACCAGGCTGAGACAGAAGCCTTACGGACTCAGGTTTAAGGTGAACGGACAAAAATCACCTACAGGATTCCTGGGCCGAGGGGTGTCGACGGTGAAGTTGCACGCACATCTTGGTGCAAAAGCTGCTGCGGAATCCAGTTTTCTTTCTGAATCATAATCATACATACGCGTCTTACAGTTCCAGTGAACCCATACTACTTCTGGCGGTTCCAATAGGCGAGGGCGTGACCGCGGCCGTATGGTCCTTCGTCGGTCAAGCAAGTCCACTGGTGAGGGCGTGATTGCTGCCGTGTGAATATGGCTCTCCATCGCATCAGCAGGTCCAACGGTGCCAGTCCGCCCAGTTCCACCGATAAAGGATATCGTTACGGCCCTTGTCGGTGCGTCAGGCGACGGTCTCCACAAGGTCTCACCAAAAGCTCCCTCGCCCCAATCTCTCATTCTTCAATTTCCTCTCCTCCACTGAAGACAACCCGAGCATCTACGATGGTCAAGTTCTGGTCGCTCGCTGCCATGGCGGCGTTCGCCCTCGCCGCCACGACGTCGGTCGAAGCGCAAAACGCCGCTGTTCACGCTCCTGACTTGGAGTCACGCGCTGCGACGCCAGCAGTTGCACCAGCGACGGCTCCAGCAGCGGCCCCGAAGGCTGCGGCGCCGGCTGCCGCTACGACTCCCAAAGCCGCGACAACGCCGTCGGCTGCCACTACACCAAAGGCTGCGACAACGCCATCGGCTGCCGCGACGACTCCTAAGGCTGCGACAACGCCATCGGCTGCCACTACACCAAAGGCTGCGGCAACGCCGGCGGCTGCTACTACGCCAAAGGCTGCCACAACTCCATCGGCCGCCACTACGCCAAAGGCCGCCGCGACACCGTCGACTGGCACTGCACCGAAGGCTGCCGGAACACCGTCGGGCATCGTGACACCAAATGGCCGCCCACCTGCGTTGACCATTGATAAACCCATTGATGCTGCTGCTGCGGCGGCTGCTTCCGCGCCGAACTCCCCCACCTGGGTTGAAAACAAGATCAAGTCGAGCCCAAAGCAGAATTCCTGCTACCGCCGAGTCCGAATCGCACACAACAAGGGGTGCGACCCCGATTACGTGTTCGACGACTTTGTCTCGTGTTGGTCGCGGTGTCCGCTTGACTACCCAGTGCAGTGTGGTTTCGAATGTCTGCCTCAGAACAAGGATGCACGCTGGACATCGTGAGTAAGGCAAGTTCAGTCGCGACCACCGCAGCATCACTTGCAACTTCCGGTTTCTTCGGAGCGGTTGTGAAAGCCGCGGTCGGTGCGAGTAAGGCTGTAGCTTGTGGTCAAGCTATTCTCGGTGTAACCCAAACGATCTCCGCGGAGGTCGAGAAACTCAGTGGAGGCAAGGCGCTCACCAACAAGGACTTGGCAAAGGAAACGATCTCGAAATTGGACGTCGCGCTTTACGACATTCCTTCCGCGGTTGCAACGTGCTTGGGTAAGTCGCTTCCTGCAAACTTCCTGAGCACCAAGAAGTACACAAAGTACGCCGAGAAGCTTATCCTCAACGTCATTGATAAGAAAAGCGAGAACATCAATCCTCTCGACCCGAAGAACTTCATCAACTTCTACAAGTCTTTCCGCGACTTCTGGGTCAAGGATCCATCGGCTAAGGCCGACGGAGAGCTGACTGAGCTCACAGCGGATGACATGGTGGCGATCGGCAACACCGTTACGTCTTGCGGCGGTGCGCTCAAGGAATACGCTGCGAAGGTCAAGAGCGCGGTTGCCGATTTCATCAAGAAGAATCCGGACACCCCCGCTGACCAGCTTGATTATGCGATCAACAACCTGCCGCTCGTCCTGCAAGAACTACCGAAGGTGACCGTTAACTGCCTCAAAAAGGAGGGTGGGGATCTTGTCGCGACGCGCGAGTCGGTCGTTACGACGGCTCAAGTGCTCACGGACCAGATTATCAGTCTGGCCAAGAGTGGAGCGAAGAACACACTCAAGACCCTCGATCAGTACAAACTCGAGATCGCGCAGTTTGGACTGGATCTCATCTCCATATTTGACCTCACGGGCATCAGCGATCTCGTCAAGAAGTTTCTCAATCCGATCTGTACTATCAGTAACTTCTCGGGCGAAATCCAGAATGGTCCGCTCGACAAAGCTCTCGGTCTCAAAACTGTCGGGAAGGCCTTCAAGGGATCGAGTGGAACGTGGGAAAACGAGGGCGACGCGAAGATCACCCTCCGTTACAAGAGTGTTGACGACAAGGATGTCACGCTCAACATCATCTCGGGCGGTAAGAAGTTGACGAGTATTCCAGTGAAGTCGAATACGAGCGGAGAGAGTACTCTGAACTCTCGAAATACGGCGGCAAGACGCTCTACATCGATCGCTGGCGCCCGGGTTTCTTCGGCTTTCCGGGCACGGGCGGTGGTTCTCTGTTGATGTGGGTGCCGAAGACCACCAAGGGTCGTATCGTGTTGGATGTGGCCATCAACCCGACAAAGATGGGTGATAGATAAGCGTCACACATTTTCTAGCGGAGTCCACGAGTCGTCCTCGCTGTTTTTTTTTTTTTTATTTTTTTCCTGAGAGAGTGTGAGAAAGAAATAAAGCCTTTGTTTCATTTTGCAACCGAGTTTCAAGCAACAGGGCGCAATCTCTCCCCCTGTGACTACTTCGGTTGTGGCGAAGCGAGGGACATTGGGTTGCCCTCAACCCCTGCCTAGCTCCGGATGGGCGAAGCCCGAGTCCGAGGCGCGAAGCACCGGAGCGCGACCGAAGTGTATCTGGGCCAGAGATTGGAGTGCCTTTTTGAAGTGGGTCCGCCAGAGCCTTTGTGGCAGAAGCTCTCGCAGGCCCACTTCAAAAAGGTGGCATAGGCTACCCACCGCCAGTTGCTTGCAGTGCACACCGAACGTCGTGAAGTGGCGGAGTCAACTACACACCGTCTCCAGCAGAGACGGTGTGTGCTCTAATCAAGGCAGCGTTGCCAACTGTCTCTGTTCAGTACTGTTGGATTCGTGGAAACCAGCTGGGGCTGGTTGGACGGTTTCAATGCAGTAGGTTGTCCATTGAACCCAGCGGATTTCGTGGCTCAGTCCGATTTATCCAAAGGCGATACAGTTCTTTTATTTCAATATTGTCCCCAGCCCATTCTGAATGGCGAAAGTCTATTCTGACGTTCGACATCGGCGTTCATAATGGGATGGAGACAGACTGCCAGATGAGTGATGGATAAGTCAGGATCTGGGCGAGTTATCCATCACTAATCCAAGAGCCAGAGGATCGGCAAGCTGATCTTGGGGCCAAGCCGTCAGATGGCGGATTATGGATCTGGTGCCGATTAGATGCAGACTGCTCGTCTTCTAAGGCTCCGAACTCGAGTGTTCATCGAGTCAGACATCACTCTTCGCTTCATCCTGTGGACAGCAAATACGAAATGAGACGCATTTGTCCTACCCAGGGGGTTTGCTAGCATACACGTGCACCTTCATCAACGAGGAAGCCCAATCGTTGAAAGTGGCTGGGTTATATTCCGCCGGGATTATTTGATGGTCGTTAACTCAGCGAGCGTTCGAGTTCCACTCTGGGTTCGCACAACTCGCGCACCGAGTGGCTCATCAAACCCACAAACGCATGATTCGCTCCGCCCTGAACGAAGTTCGCGAGTCGCTACCGTGCATTTGTGCCATCAGCTGGAGTATCACTTTGAAAAGGATATTTATTCACTTTGCTTCCCACTCACGGGCAATCGCCCACTGTCTGCATCTCAGTGCGTAGCACATCTGACGGGATTTCGTTAATGACAACGTCACTTTCCCACGCAGTCGTCAGCTCGCGTCTGGTTGGAAAAGACCTCCTGGTTCCAAACGACCAGCTGGACGCCTTTCCCCAGTCCAGCCATTGGAAAGCCGAGCCCATAGAGTGTGTGGGCCACCAGGCTATCCATGTATACGGGAAACACGTCGGTATCCAAAACGACACACGACGACCCACAGTTTGCATCCACGAGTGTTCGGGTGAAGTTGCACATCTTGGTGCCAGAGCTCTGGGCGGAATCCAGCGACAGACGCTTATCTTTTTGAATCATAATCATCCGCCTCATAACTTTCGCAGACAACGTGAATAGTTCCAGCGAGTCCATCCCACGGCTGGCAGTTCCAACTGGTGAGCGAGTGATGGATGCCGCAGGGTCCTTCAGCGCTTGAGCGACTCCGTTCCAGTCGTGGCAGTTCCAACAGGGGCACCAGTGGCGCTTATCGTAGCGGTCCTTCTCGTTGCATCAGGCGAAGGTCTCCACAACAACCCAGTCTCATTCTTCAATTTCCTCTCCTCCACTGAAGACAACCCGAGCATCTACGATGGTCAAGTTCTGGTCGCTCGCTGCCATGGCGGCGTTCGCCCTCGCCGCCACGACGTCGGTCGAAGCGCAAAACGCCGCTGTTCACGCTCCTGACTTGGAGTCGCGCGCTGCGACACCCGCTGTTGCATCGGCCACGGCTCCGAAGGCCCGCGCGTCGACGTCGACGTCGGCGGCTGCGGCTGGAACTACCTCAAAGGCTACTGCGCAGGCTGGCGCTACAACTTCCAAGGCTGCGACTACGCCGAAAGCGGGGACTACAGCGACTGCCGCTGGCGCCGCAGCCAAGACGAATGCTACGGCCGCTGCTTCGAAGGCGCCACTGCCTTCGTCGGCTGCTCCGGCGACCAACTCGGCCACCTGGGTCGAGAACAAGATCAAGGCCAACCCCACGCAGAAGGCTTGCTACCGCCGAGTCAGTCTCGCCAGCAACAAGCAGTGCGCCAAGGGCTACGCGTTTGACAACCTCGTCTCGTGCTGGTCGCAGTGTCCGCTTGACTACCCTGTGCAGTGTGGCTTCGAGTGTCTTCCACAGAACAAGGACTGCGCCTTGGAGGTTGCCACCAAGGCGAGTGCAGTTGCGACGACCGCGTTGTCAGTTGCCACGTCTGGTGTCTTTGGAGCGCTTCTCAAGGCCGCGACTGGTGCGCAGAAGGCTCTAGCTTGTGGCCAGGCGATCCTCGATGTTACCACCAAGATCTCCGGCGAGGTCGACAAACTCGCTGGAGGCAAGGCGCTCACCGATAAGGACAAGGCCAAGACCGCGATCTCCAACATGGACTTCGCGATTTACGACATTCCTGCCGCGATTGCAACGTGCTTGGGTACCACGCTGCCTGCGAACTACCAGAGCACGAAGAAGTTCACGAAGTACGTCGAGAAGTTGATCGTCAGTGCCATCGACATGAAATTCGAGAACATCAACCCCATCGACCCGAAGAACTTCGTCAACTTCTACAAGTCCTTCCGTGACTTCTGGGTCAAGGATACAACGGCAGCCGCCGATGGAAAGTTGACTGAGGTTACGGCCGACGACTTCGTGAAGATCGGACAGACCGCTACAACTTGTGGTGGTATGCTCAAGGATTACATCGACAAGGTGCAGAACACAGTAGCCGACTACATCAAGAAGAACCCGACCAGCACTGCTGACAAGCTCGACTTCGCGGTGCTTAATCTGCCACTGATCCTTCAGGATCTGCCAAAGGCGACTGTCAACTGCATCAAGAGCAACAGCGCCGATGGCATCAAGACCCGTGACGAGATCATCACGGCGGCTCGTTTGATCTCGGAGCAGGTCATCAACCTGGCCAAGAGTGGTGCCAAGAACACCGTCAAGACGCTCGCACAGTACAAGCTTGAGATCGCTCAGTTCGGCTTGGACGTCATCGCTTTCTGGGATCCACTCCAGATTTCCGCCCTTGTCAAGGAGTTCCTCATGCCGATCTGTCCTGTCACTGAATACAAGGGCGAGATCCAGCGCGGTCCACTCGACAAGGCTCTGGGTCTTGAGACGGTTGGCAAAGCCTTTGACGGAACCTTCGGTACATGGGAGAACGAGGGTGATGGTCAGATCTACTTCCGCTTCAAGAGCTCCGACACCAAGGACGTCAAGCTCAACATCATGTCGGGTGGCAAGAAGTTGTACGAGTGGCCGCTGTCGGCCAAGAAGAACATGCAAACATCCTTGCCTCTCTCCACGTTCGCTGGCAAGACTCTTTACATCGATCGCTGGCGTGCAGGTATCCTCAACTTCATGGGCACGGGCGGTGGTTCTATGTTGATGTGGGTGCCGGAGAACACCAAGGGTCGTATTGTGTTGGATGTGATCGTCAACCCGACGCAGATGGGTGATAGATAATCGCGTCGTAGGATTTGAAACTTGCGACACATTTCATACAAGTCTCGTGCTGCTTCTTGTTCTGAGCTGCAGTAGCCTGATATTGTTGTGTCGGTTACAGATCGATTAATTAGTGCAAGGGTTGGCTTGGCAATCACCTGAGCGCATCAAACTTTGTTCCCATCTTCTTCCTTACGCATATAGGCCCCTCACTTCTCGCGCAGACTGGGACTCTTGGCTGGCATCACTCCTATATTAGCAGCTTGTAGCAATGGATTGTTGGCGTCTGCGCACTATTCGCTCAGCGATCCCTCTCTCGAAGTGAAACACGGGTCATCTCGATAATGTGAAGTTGTTGCTGGCCAAGCAGGAACGCTGCCCAGACGATCGGTATCCAAGGCTCAACCAAGGACGCTTCCATTCACGCATCGGCATTATGAGCTTCAAGTTAATGCCTCAGCGTAAAGCAACGACATCTCAGCATATAGATTCACAGCCGCATCCTTCTGGCTGACGGCGACAAGGCGTTGTCTTCGCAGGGATGATCGCAGACCCACCAAATGCCTGGCTTGAAGCGTTCGAATTCTCAAATACCAAATCAAAGTCTCCAAAGCAGAGCTATTGCTCCCTCCTGGGAGTATGACTCTCTCTAGGACGTACCTTGGTGCCAACTACCCGATGCAGAGGAGCCGACTGGAGAGAAGCTTGTCTTTCAAAAGGCAAGCTTCTTTCCAAAAGAGCCGGCCGAGAGGATCTTCCTGCCGGCTCTTAGATAAGGAAGGGATAGACGCACACAGATCGAGCAGCAAAAGCTTTGGACCACCACTGAATATGGATAAATCTCAGGAAGACATGGGTGCACCCGTCTTTCTGTCGCCAACTGGTTTTCACGAAGGAGTCAAAGCAAAGACAGTCAAGATCGACGCAACTGCGTTCTGTGGTGCGAGAGTTTAGCTGCTTGTCTTCGTTGAGTGGAATTGGACCCAGAAAGTCCGATGGTCTTCACGGATGTTCCAATAGGAATCAGCCCGGAGTGATCACGACCAATATGATGAGAATCACCTGTGCCATCTATCAGAACCATTGACAAGCTCTCGAGGATACTGGCTCTCACCGAAAGACAGCAGACGCCATATTCTACTTAGTGATGGATGAACTGGACGAGGCTGAGCAGCACGGTTGTTCAGTCGAAGATAAACCCATACTAGACACTACTGCCTCGAGGCCGATTTGACCGCACTGTCTTGAGAGAGAAAGCCGTCTTGCAGTCTTGTCCAATTCCAAGTGCGACGCTATCCGTAATCACTTTGGACATCACCTTCCTGCATAAATGTTGGAAGTTTTATTCGATCCTGAATAAAAATGGTGTCATCTGCTGGGAATGTAGTAATAGATTATAAGAGGCTAATCAAGTATGATCACCACAAATTTCGATGCTGAACAATGTGCAGCCGGTTCAAACATGTGAGGAACGCCAAGCCGACAATACGTTCGTTATCAATACATACAAAGGGCAGACGGATGGAAAGTTACTAGTCGTGTCGCATGTGAACTTCGAACCGAGGACCGCCTCACAGCAACGTGCCGTTTCTCGAGTTATTCGACCTCTTACTGTGACATCCAAGAACACCCGCGTCCTTCAAGCTGCGGTGGTGATAGCACACTCACATGATTATCACAATAGACTCCAACTTTCACCAACATCATCATCCTATGGAGTCGCGTCTTCGCAAACTACACGAATAACGCTAGTTGGGGGTCGTGCTTGATAGAATGCAATTGCTCGCTCAGTTCACACAGCAAACAATTCAGTTTTGGTTGCCAATTGTACAGTGTACCCGAGCAGAGTCTCAGTCACTCGCGACGCGTGAGAAGATCCAGTCAGTTCGAACCCATCGTCTTCTTGGTTCAGTCGACCCTTGCGTCCAACAAACTGAAAAACCGCCACGAACCCGTCGTCTTGGCGAAAGACTCTTCGTTCCGAGTGACCATCTGGTGGCTGTTTAAGCCCATGGGATGGATAGCCCAGGCCGATGCCTCTATGGTCCATCACTCAAGGAATCATCCATATCCCTTGAACGTCTTGACAGGATAGCGGTGTGTACAACTATTCAGTGCTGCAGTTCGTTGGTCGATCGCATCAATGGCTCCAACGAGGCCGTCAGCCTCAGGTGGGTGCTTCGATCAGACGCGTCCAACTGGTTGAGAGACGGCTGTCATCCCGTCAGTGTGCCAGGTGAGCCCGTTCGCGACGGTCTCACCTAAAGCTTCCTCGCCCCAATCTCTCATTCTTCAATTTCCTCTCCTCCACTGAAGACAACCCGAGCATCTACGATGGTCAAGTTCTGGTCGCTCGCTGCCATGGCGGCGTTCGCCCTCGCCGCCACGACGTCGGTCGAAGCACAAAACGCCGCTGTCCACGCACCTGACTTGGAGTCGCGCGCCGCGACGCCCGCTGTTGCACCAGCGACGGCCCCGGCAACGGCCCCAAAGGCCCGCGCGTCCACGCCAGCGGCTGCAACTACGCCAAAGGCTGCTGCGCCTGCGCCGGCTGCCGCGACGACCCCCAAGGCAGCAACCACACCGAAGGCTGCTGCGACTACACCGAAGGCGGCTGCGACGACGCCGAAGGCTGCGACTACGCCATCAGCTGCCACTACACCAAAGGCCGCGACGACGCCCACGGCTGCCACCACACCAAAGGCCGCTGGTACGACAGCCAAGACGAATGCTACGGCCGCTGCTTCGAAGGCGCCACTGCCTTCGTCGGCTGCTCCGGCGACCAACTCGGCCACCTGGGTCGAGAACAAGATCAAGGCCAACCCCACGCAGAAGGCTTGCTACCGCCGAGTCAGTCTCGCCAGCAACAAGCAGTGCGCCAAGGGCTACGCGTTTGACAACCTCGTCTCGTGCTGGTCGCAGTGTCCGCTTGACTACCCTGTGCAGTGTGGCTTCGAGTGTCTTCCACAGAACAAGGACTGCGCCTTGGAGGTTGCCACCAAGGCAAGTGCGGTCGCTAGCACGGCTCTGTCGGCTGCCACGGCTGGTGTCTTCGGAGCGCTTAGCAAGGCAGCCACTGGTACCCAGAAGGCTCTGGCTTGTGGCCAAGCGATCCTCGACGTCACCACCAAGATCTCCGGTGAGATTGACAAACTCGCTGGAGGTAAGGCCCTCACTGACAAGGATAAGGTCAAGACCGCGATCTCCAACGCAGACTTTGTTGTCTACGATGTTCCTGCCGCGATTGCAACATGCTTGGGCACGAAGCTTCCCGCCGACTTCAAGAACAGCAAGAAGCTGGCCAAGTACGTTCAGAAACTGATCCTCAACATCATTGATATGAAATTCGAGAACATCAACCCCATCGACCCGAAGAACTTCGTCAACTTCTACAAGTCCTTCCGCGACTTCTGGGTGAAGGACACAACGGCAGCTGCCGATGGAAAGCTGACTGAGGTCACGGCCGCTGACTTCGTGAAGATCGGTCAAACTGCCACAACTTGCGGTGGTATGCTCAAGGCCTACATCGACAAGGTCCAGAGCACGGTCGCTGATTACATCAAGAAGAACCCGACCAGCACTGCTGACAAGCTCGACTTCACCATCCTGAACTTGCCGCTCATTCTTCAGGATCTGCCAAAGGCGACTGTCAACTGCATCAAGAGCAACAGCGCTGATGGCATCAAGACCCGTGACGAGATCATCACGGCGGCTCGTTTGATCTCGGAGCAGGTCATCAACCTGGCCAAGAGTGGAGCGAAGAACACAATCAAGACCCTCGATCAGTACAAGCTCGAGATCGCTCAGTTCGGTCTGGACGTCATTGCCTTCTTCGATCCCATCGGCATCAGCGGTCTCGTCAAGGAGTTCCTCATGCCGATCTGTCCTGTCACTGAATACAAGGGCGAGATCCAGCGTGGCCCGCTCGACAAGGCTCTCGGTCTCGAAGCCGTCGGTAAGGCCTTCCAGGGATCCTTCGGTACATGGGAGAACGAGGGTGATGGTCAGATCTACTTCCGTTTCAAGAGCTCCGACACCAAGGACGTCAAGCTCAACATCATGTCGGGTGGCAAGAAGCTGTACGAATGGGCATTGCCTGCCAAGAAGAGCATGCAGAAGCCGCTGCCTCTCTCCACGTTCGCTGGCAAGACGCTTTACATCGATCGCTGGCGTGCGGGTATCCTCAACTTTATGGGCACGGGCGGTGGTTCGCTGCTGATGTGGGTGCCGGAGAACACCAAGGGTCGTATTGTGTTGGATGTGATTATCAACCCGACGCAGATGGGCGACAGATAAGCTTCTTGTGATGTCCGGTGCACCAGTAGCAGTGCTGTGCATAGAATGGTCGAGTCCGCTGTAGATCTTGAGAAGTTGCAGTAATCTACGCAAAGTGAATGCATGTTGTTGAATCCTCGTGGCCCGAAGCACTCGCGACTGGCCTCTTGCATCCTTCTCAAACTGTTTTCCCCACAACAACATGGCCGGCAAGTCCTGCGTGTCAACTCAACAACCTTGTTCGATTCTGAGTTAACATTTATGTACACCACACCACAATCCCAAATTCATGTACTCCACACAAACACGATCTGCTCACTTCCCCACCCCTTATGAAAACTCTCAAAAACTGGCTCGTCCACCCAGTATACACCTTACTGTATACTTTAGTATCCTATCTCAATACCTACACTTTCTCCTCGCGACGGTCTCCGATATTATCCTTCCTCGACTCCCGAGTCGCCCGCCTCCATGAGCGCCGCCGTGCTGGCCGCGTGCCCCATCACCGACAGCTCGCCTGGCTGCTACGCCGCCTCGTGGTACCTCATCTGGGACCAAGTGCGCTACTGGGGCCTCTTCCAGCTCCCGATCCTCGCGCTCTCGGTCGTCTACGAGTGGCTCGAGCTCGCCAACGACGCGCGCCTCGAGCGCCTGCGCACGCTCTTTGACTCGCCGCTCGTCAACGTCGCGGTGAGGATTCACGTGGACTGTCTCGTCTGACCTTTGCATTCGTTTTTTTTTACACCACTGTGGGACTGTAGAACTATGTCTTCCAGGTCGTGGCCTGCGTCTACGTCTGCATCGCCTGGGGTATGTGGAATCTCTGCTCATGCAAATTCGGGAGATGACTGGCACTGAAAGCTTATTGGGTACCCTTGCTAGTCGTGCGCGGCGGTGCGCTCGCCGTGAGCTTCTCGTCCTGGTCGGTCGAGTCGTTTCTACTGATCATCACGGCCATCGGCTACGGCGCGCGGTGGATCGCCGCGAAACACAAGTGCGTTGTCGAGATGCGAGGGGCACGTTTGCATCCGACCCACTCATTTATACGTATTTTGTTCTTTGGTTGTTGTTACAGAGTCTGGTACACGGTGAAACTCCACAGCCTCTTCGACTTGCTCTCGCTCATCTCGCACTTCACGATCTCATTCCAGACGTACCCCGTGGACGGCCGCGAGAAGCGGTCGTGGCTCGACTTTGGCTTTTTGCGGACTTATATTTTGTACATTGTCATCGACCACTTGTTCACGCGCTTCAAGCACAAGACGTTCGCGGCACAAGTACTGCTGGTCGTGTTCAAGGCCTTCTGCCTCGTTTTCTTCGCCGCCTGTGTGCTCTTTTCGCTCGAGCGCCTTGGTGACTTGCCGTACACCAACAGCTTCTTGCTCCATGTCTACAAGTGCAACAATAAAAGCGGCTCGCGGTACGTGCTCGTGAACAACGTGACAGGCACCGATGATTATCCCGATTGCTCCGAGACTTGGAGTTTCTTTTCGTCCATCTACTTCATGTTCGTCACGGTCTCGACCGTCGGGTACGGTGACTTCAGCCCCAAGACTGTGCTCGGCCAGTGCTTGGTGTGCGTCATTATTATTGTCGGCATTTACACGTTTGCGAAAGAGTCGGCCGCACTGTTCAGCATCTACGGCGACCAGCGCAGTGGGCGAGTGCGGTACAACGTCTCACGCAACACGGCGCATGTGATCGTCACGGGTAACCCGTCGGCCGCGCAGATGAAGGACTTTATTCGGGAATTTTTCCACCCCGATCACGACGCTTTGTTCGACAGTATCGGCTCGTCGTCGACATATCAGGGAGATGGCGTTCGAGGTGAAGGCGAAGAAGACGGCTTTAGACGAACTACTGGCCGTGTGTCAAACCACAATGCTGACTCCGCGCTGGAAGAAGGCCGCTCAGGAGTCAAGCGAGTCGCGTCAAGAGCCGGGTCGGATGGCGCGGCAACGACTCCTCGCAGTGAGAGCGACGCAGGGCTATTGGCGACCAAGTGGATGCAGCGCAGGGGAGCGAATCGCGTGCGAGAGACGCATATTGTCGTGCTCATGCGGTTTGATGACGATGGTGACGGCGGATCCACGGAAGGTGTTGCTGATGGGACGACGATATCATTCCAGGAGGAAGTCTCGCGGTTTGTCGACGAAAACCCTCGCTACCACAAGCGCGTGTTTTTGATTTACGGAACGCCCCTGAAAGCGCGAGATCTCGAGCGCGCTCGAGTCCACGAAGCTATGGCCGTGTTCTTCCTTCCCAACAAGTTCTCCAACGATGGAAGCCGAGAAGATGCGGCGACAGTGTTGCGTGTGCTTTCAGTTTCGCAGCAAGTTAATCGCGAGCAGACTCAGCTGTACGCTATGCTCGTAAACTCGGAAAACCGCATGCTCCTGGAAGCTGCGGGCCTGAGCAGTTCGAATCTCGTTTGTGCCGACTCACTTCGCCTCGGTCTCATGGGTCTCAGCTGCCGGTGCCCGGGCCTTTCGACGTTGATTTCGAATTTGATCACGAGTAGAAGTGCTGATCTCCCCATCGACTCGCACCTTACTGGTCTCGTCAAGCCGTGGATCCGAGAATATGTCACCGGTGCGGGTAACGAGATTTATTCCTGCGTTTTGGCCAGCTATTTGCAAGGCATGACATTCACACAGTGTACCCAGCGTATCCACAAGCAGTCGGACGGACAAGTGCTCCTGATTGCTGTTGAGCATCAGAAGGAAACCTACTTCAACCCCGGCCACTCGTTCCGGATTCCTGCCAGCTGCCGTGCTTTCCTCATCGCTGAGTCGATGGCCGCGATCGCGCCGTACATGGCATCGGCAGCACCGACAGCTACGGGTCGTCGTTCGACGATGGCTGGCATGGATGCAGTGCCGAATTTGAGAATGGAGCACAAGCTCATTGCGAGGGCCCGTCGTGCCCAGCACAATGTCGAACGTCGTCTCCCACGCGAAGTGCGCGACTATGTGATGCGCTGCGGCGGTAGTGTTTCATCCTTCCAGGCGCCCTCGTATCCACCGGCGTCGTTGCTCATGGATGGCGGACACATCGTGGTCTGCAGCAATATCGGCAACGAAGGCGTGGGCTCGCTGTCGCGACTGGTGAGCTTTTTGCGTCCCCTGCGTGCAGCACACGTCGAGCGCGTTGTCCCCGTCGTGATCGTTGACACGGAAAAGTTCGATGCCATTTCATGGATGCAGCTGAGCGAGTTCGGTGCGGTCTACCACGTACATGGTTCTCCTCAGAAGCACCAGGTGCTCGTCAACGCCGGTGTGTATTCGGCATCATCAATTGTCGTACTCGCACAAGGAACAGAAGAAGGATATGACGACTCGAAGGCGATCTTCAATGCTATCTTGGTCAACGCTGCACTCCAGCAAAGCAACGTCTTCACGATCATAGAGCTACGCGATGTGCACAATAACAAATATCTGGATCCTGTCCACAGCTCAAGCACCCGCACGTCAGCCGACATCCTCAGCAATGCAGATCCTGACCACTCGGAGTTTTTCACCGACCCAGCCGTGCATAGCTCGTCAGGATCTGCTCATTCGCCACATCGCACGTTCGCAAGCCACCGTGTATCCACGCTCAGCCGCCAATCCAACGCGTTCCGCGACAGCTCGGGGGCCGCACCCACGCGAACACCCTCTATCGCGAAGAAGCAGACGTGGTGGGACCACCAGAAGCGAACTGCTCGCAAGGTGGTATTCTATTTGCGCGAATTCTTCTGGGGCAGTCTTCACAATGCCGCATCCCGCATGAACGGAACCACCGAGGTGGACGTCTCCGCCGCGCTAGACGACCTCCTGAACAGCGATGACAACGACACTTTCTTCCAGGAGCGGTTCATGTACGGCGCGCTGTTTCCAAGCTACGTGGCTGATGACCTGCTCATTCAGAGCTTCTTCAACCCGTCTCTCAATGAATTTATCAGCAAAATCCTGGACGGCACGAGCTGCTTCATGCTCTATGATCTCCCCAAGGAGTGGCGCCACGGTACTCAGACGTACGGCGAGCTCTTCGACCACATGACCTCGGGTATCGTGTCGGCACTCCCAATCGGACTGCTGCGAGCAAAGGGTGGCTACAGTGGCGCGCCACACCCGTACGTGTACACGTCTCCAACGTCCAGTACGATTCTCCATCCAGAGGACAAGGTTTTCGCATTGATCGACGTGGCATCCATCCATCGTGTGGCGAACAAGCTCCAGCGGCGTTTCCGATCCCGACGGTTGGTAAACATGGGCAATATCGCGCTCATGGATCCTCCGAGCGAACCGGCGACACCCAGCGCCGGGCTCTCCGACGCTGTTAAAGAAGTCCAGCGAGCCGCTCACTTTTCCGGCTATGTCTGAGCAACAAACTTTGTCAATGATGTCTGTCCTACGCTTTGTATTATGAGTGAATAGAGTGTGGAAGCTGGAATTGTCCGGCTGCGTTCTCCATTACGTCGACGGACCAGCCGAGTTGTCGACGATGTCGACGTGAGCCGTCCTCACCGAGGCGTACCAAGCCTCTTTGTTAGCAGCCCACGCCGCGTCGCGGCCGTTCAGCACCGTATTGCCGGAGATGTAGCGGTCGCACGGGTATCCGCCTTCCCAAGAAAAGTAGGGGTTGTTGCCGCGTCGACCTTGCGGGCCCCGGTAGTTGGCAGGGCAGTCGTCGCACTCGCTCTGCGACTGGAGGCCCGTCTTGAGCGAATACTTGCCCAGCGGACACGGTGCCGTGCACGCACTAGATGTCAGTCCCGGGGCTGAGCCGTAGACTCCCGCTGGACACACCTTGCAATCGAGAACGCTGGTAGCCCCGAGCTTGTCCTGGTAAGTTCCTTTGGGGCACTTCGCGGTGCAGTCACTTGACGTCAAGCCCGGACTGTCACCGTAGACTCCGCGCGGACAGAAGCGGCATTCGCCAAGCGAGGTGCCACCATTAGGAGGGCGATATTTGCCCTTAGGACAGGGCACTGGTCCAGGCTGAACGCCTGGCGTGTGTGCTGCACTTAGGCGGACTGAGAAGATGAATGTTAGAAATTGAGGATGATCGCCCAAACGGGGATTGGCGACCTTACGTTGGACATGTCCAGTGGCGAGACCGAAACGTAGATTCGTCACGCTGCTGGGCCGCTGGTGAAACGTGTGCTGCTCAAACGCTATTGATCGAAGGATCAACCACACAACAAGTATCAAGTTATGCTAAGAAATCGCACCGATGAAGAGCGCTGAGTTGCAGAAGGCAATGGCGACGAGCAAGACTGCGCGAAGCGTGAAGCACGAGGTCGACGGGGGGCGCCTTTGGGGCTTGGGAACTTTCCGCTCCTTGCCCATGCTCCAACTGATCGTTGGGGTTCTGCGAAGTGACCCAACGCCTCCAAGGGGGTTATTTTCGGTCTAGTGAAGCTGCATTTTTGTTGGTGAGCACCAGTCTCACGATTTCATCAAATCTCAAGTGGTTTTTCTCGATTCAGCCGCTTTGCATGACCTCGTTCTGCCGGATTGCGTCGTCGCATGCCGACGGCCAGACTTAGAGGAGCGGAGCAAGCTGTCTTGTCTCAAGTTTGTCCGAGTTGTTTTGAAATATGGTGTGTGGTGCAAGCGAAAAGTTGTGGCGGAGGGGGGGGGGGGGGGGGGGGGGGGAATATGTGGCTTCTATTATCGTTTAGTCTGATAGATTTACAAAGGCGCCTTGGCCTCGAGCGCAGCGATGGCGCCGTCAATGAGCTCGTACTCGGCGCAGATCTCCTCCACCTCGGCTGGCGTGTGGATTTGCGGAAGAGCGAGCACACGCTTCTCCTGAGCCGCGGAAAGCTTGGTCGCGAAGTAGTACTCAAGCATATTCTGGATCTGGCGAGGTGGCATCCACGCCAGGCGGATCTTCTTGTTAACGCGACCGGGGCGAATCAGTGCCGGATCAAGCTTCTCCGGGTGGTTCGTGGTCATAACGACGATGCGGCCAGGGCAGTCGATGACGCCGTCGAGCACATTCAAGAGGCCGGCGAGGTTGAGCTTGTCACTCTGGTTGGACGAGGCGACGAGACCGCCTCGCTCAGGCTTGATATCCTCTCCACTCAAAATGGCGGCGATGACTGCCAATGGGTTGCCATCCTCTTCCTGAAACAGCGGCTTCTCGGGCTCGACCTCCTCTTTCCGCGTTTGCACGACCGACGAGGCACAGTCGACGTCTTCCATCACAAACACGACGTCTTCGAACGTGAGTTTGACGGGCAGCGAGACGTCGCGCACGGCAAAGCGGAGGTCGACCATGGCGTCCAGTAGCTCCTGGTTTGTCTTGATCTTGGAGAGCGAGATAGACACGATGTGGCGCTTCGTGTGCTGCGCGATCGCCTTGATCACACTGGTCTTACCCGTACCCGGCGGTCCGTGGAGCAGCAACCCGAGCTTGTTCGGAAAGCCCTGGATTGCAAACTTGCCCGTCTTGTTCGTAAAGTCGTCGAGCAGCTTGAGCACCATGGGCTTTTCGTCGAAAAAGATCGTCTCGAATGTCTTGTCTTCGCCAAGTGCATACCGCTTGAACGGCGGCGCTGACTTCTTAGCCGACGATCCCTCGTCGTCTTCGCCGACCTCGTCGCCGCCGTTGATTGCGGCCTCGCTCGTGTCGCGCACGTACAAGTATCGCTTCTCGTCCTCGTTGAGCTTGCGCTTCTCCACCTCCTTGTAGTACTCGAATGCGTTGTCTACGAACGCGCGGATCCGCTCCGGTGCGTCCTGAGCACGTGAACGGAAGATAAACATCTTGCGCGACGACTTGACCCCCACGCGCTTCGATGTCGGCTGCAATTCGACCTCGACGTACTGGAGCTCGATGTCATTATCCAGCGGAATCCACAGCCCGATGGGTGGAAGCGGCAGCACGCTAAGTCGTGTGACCTCCCGGTTGCTCGCCATGATGTGCTTGAACTGGGACTCTTGGCGCTGGGCGAGTAGCGGCTCATTGCGAAGCGAGGCCTCGAGTTCCTCAATCTCGTTCTTCACAAAGAGTTCGTACCGTCCGGACTGGCCCGCAAGGTCGACGTGGTCGGCGACGTACATGCTGACAGCGTGGAACAACAGCTTGCCGTGGTAGAGCTTCTTATTGCCGAGCGATGTACTAGCCTCGAACTCTTCACCGTAGCGGCCGTGGTGCTCGAGCAGCTCGACTGCGTGGGTCGTGTACGAGCGTCCGCCGGCGAGCAGATCGCCCATGCGCTCCTTGGCGGCTTCAATCAGCGACGCGATCGTGTGAGGAGATTCACGCAAGCGCTCCATGGCCAGCGGAACGGCGGCGCAGAGGGCGAGGTCGCGCACGGGGTCGCCCGTGTGGAGCGCCGTCATGATGCCGATCTCGGTCGCCATGGACGGATGCATGGTTGCGAGTGGGAGGAAGACTGGAAGATGCGGAATGAGCGAAGCGAGAGAGAGAACGCTGACGCATCTCCGAAGTTGCGACACGACCCACTGTCAGCTGAAATCGAATGCACCCAAGGCTCTGGTGCTGACAAAACTCCGCAACATGAACCCAAGAAGCTGGAAACAAAGGTGCTTGGGTGCACTCGCACCCATCATTCATTGTTACAAAAGACGACAAACTCATTTGATTTTTGTAGATATCAAACCCCAGTATCACCTACTTCAGCAATTTTGCACTTCAATATCACCTTATTTTGAGATAACCTTCACTCACGCCCACGTCCATGAGAACTCAGGTGTCCGTCTCATGTCCAACGCATCCTTCCACCCTATCCTTCTCACTTCGCCCCATCCTCCTCGCATGCTTGGGTTTGTTGTCTGCTTCTCAGCTGAAGGTCTCACTCTCCAATTCTCCGCGTCCTTCCCACAGCGATGCGTCTCCACTCGAACAAGTACGTGGAGGCGCTGCTCTACATCACGATCCCGCTCACGGTGCACGTGGCGCTCACGCCGCGGCTGCTGCGGCGTGCGCTGCGACGCACCAAGGCGCTGATCGTCGGGGATCCAGATCGCGGCTACGTCGTGCGTGAGATCGCCGCTACGTCGATCATCACGCCCTGGTACGTGAACATCACGCCGGCACAGCAGCTCAACCATATGCTGCAGCGCGCGATCGCCGCGCACCTCGCGACCAAGATGAACCTCGCAGCCTCGCGCACCAACACGGTGTACCAGCTGCTCGACAAACCCACGGACGAAGTGCTCCAGCTCTCCAAGAACAAGGTCGACGAGGAAGACGACTCGACCAAGAGCGATGCCGAGACGGAGGACGACATCTCGGTCGTGCAGGACTCGGATGGTGACTATACGTACGAGCAACTCCACGAGCTTCAGGTGTCGGGTGCGCCGGCCGCCGAGACGTGGGCCGAGGTCGAGCCCGGCGTGTTCTTCCAGTATGTGCTCAGCGGGAACGGCGACTCGCCGGACGAAGAGCCACAGAATGACTCTGAGAGCAAGCGCATCACGATGACCTTCCGGTTCCGAAGCAAGCGTCCGGATGCCTCGCAAGCGATTGACGCGCTCGTGAAGGAAGCTTTATTTCAATACAAGAGGCGAGAGGTGCTGACGAGCGCCAAGGACTCGTCGCGGTACATGTTCGTTCAGACCGTGCAAGAGCAGAAGGCGCCGTCCAGCGACGCCGGCGGAGATGGAGGAGACAAGGATGGCGCCGCGCCGACAATCAAAAAGCTCGTCTTCAAGCGGTACAAACTGGGCGACGATAAGACGTTCAAGAACCTCTTTTTCGCCGACAAGACCCGCATTCTCTCACTGCTGGATAACTTTACGGAGCGTCGAGGCAAGTTCGCGATCAAGGGCTTCCCTTACAAACTAGGGCTCTTGCTGCATGGGCCTCCGGGAACGGGCAAGACGAGTTTGATCAAGGCTGTAGCCCAGCACACCAGACGCCATATCGTCTCGGTCTCGCTGGCCAAGATTAAGACCAACCAGGAGCTCATGGACGCCATGTTTGACCTGCGATTCCCTGTTGAAGGCCGCGACTTGCCGATCGTTCTCGATTTCCAGGATGTTGTCTTCGTGCTTGAGGATATCGACTGTGCGGGAGCCTCCGTGGTACATACACGGGCTGGAACCGATGAAAAAGATAAAGACGAGAAAGCAGAGCGTCGCCGCCGCCTACCGACCTCATCGCAGGCGAACGACAAGCTCAATCTCTCAGGCCTGCTCAATGTGCTTGACGGAGTGATTGACTGCCCCGGAAGGATCGTGATCATGACGACCAACCACCCGGAGAAGCTTGACCCTGCGCTCATTCGCCCTGGTCGCGTAAATGCGCAGCTCTTCCTCGGCCCTATGGGGGCAGCTCAGGTGGTGCAAATGTTCGAGTACTACTTCAACGCTTCGTTGATGGCAAACGAGGTAGAGCAGGTCGAGCAAGCGATGGAGAACGCCGTGCTCACTCCCGCAGATGTTGAGGAGATCTGCGCTGAGTATGATACAGTCGACGACGCCATTCGGGCGCTGCAAAATGCAAACAACTGAACACAATAACATAGATTTTATTAGAGACGATTGCAAACTTTTCCCTCGTGGCCATGACCACCGCGTGGATATGAAATGTGGTGGTTTTGTTGCAAGGACTGGCCACAGAGAACTACTTACTCTTGGTACCAACTAGTATATAATCACAGCGGTCTACTTTCGAGGCAATCCGGCAGACTTTGAGAATGAGGGCAGCCATTTTACCAGCTGTTCGTGTCCCTAAAAGGCGCTTGTCGTCAAAAAGATGTACGATGAAAAAAAAAAAAAAAAACCTTCGTGGTTCATTGCGAGAACAAAGTGGACGAACTTCAATTTCACTGTTGGAGAACACACCTTCAGTACTCGAACAGCCATCTGGCCAAGGTGGCTTGGTCTTTTGTGGGTTTCGATCGAGTCAGCTGTTGGTGGTGAGCTTGGGTTCAGGTTGCCTTTTCGTGAGTGATGGTACGTCGTGTGTGAGTGCAGGTGCCATCGGCATCCAGGCCCAGCGTGTCGTGTCGTTGATCTGGATGAGCTTGGGTTCACAGTGCCAATCGCGCCAAACTGTCCTCCAATACGTAGACCACGTATCTTTCGTTCTCATCTCACTCTTCAAAACACCCCAAGACAGCCATGAGTTCCACGGCGCTCGAGTTTGGGCTCATCAACACCTTCCGGACAGGAAATGTATTCATGGACACACTGCTGTGCATGCTCGTGCCGCTCGTGATCCAACGAGTGACCCAGAACTTCACATTTGCGGCAGTGTGGTCAACGATATTTGTTTGGATCTTCGGCGAGGAGGACGAGACGACGGTCACGCGCACGATTGAGGTCGTCCAGCGGTTTAACCAGTGGGGACAGGTCTGGGACAATGAACAGAAGAACCATATCCTCCAGAAAGCTGTCTCCGCCTACCTCGCCAAAACCATCAGTTTCAAGAACAAGAACGGCAAGGTTGAGCTCGCAGAGAAGCCCAAGTCAGTCGAGGTAGACGACGCAGCGTCCTCTTCTGTGACGAGTTGCTCGTCGGATGATGATGACGATGACGACTACGACTGGGAGACCGGAATGTATCGCAGCGAGATCTACCGACTCGCCCCTATCACACAGCCACCTGCCGACGAGTGGATTAACGTGACGCCGGACATTAGATTCCTTCACGAAATTGCTCGCCCAGAATCGGAAGGCGAAGACCAGACAAAGGGCAAAAAAGTATCCGAGACCAAGACCATCTTCCGCTTCACCTCTTCACATCCGAACGGTTCACAGCTAATTGATGCTTTCGTGCGCCGCGCCTTCGCGGAGTACCAGGAAGAACAGCACCGCCAATACAATGACGAAACTACGCGGTACCTGTACATTCAGACCGGTGTGAAAGATCTCAACGCCGGAGAGGAAGGCTCACCCAGCAACGTGGTCGTCGCGTACAAACGGTACGAGCTTGGCGAAGACAAGACCTTCGAAAATCTGTTCTTCTCTGAAAAAGACTGCGTACTCCAGTTGCTCAATAACTTCACGGGCAAGAAAGGCAAATTTGCAATCAAGGGATTCCCCTACAAGCTTGGTTTGTTGCTTCACGGGCCTCCAGGTACGGGCAAGACAAGCTTGATCAAGGCCGTTGCGCAACACACCAAGCGCGATATTGTTACCATCAACTTGGCCAAGATCCGAACGAACCAAGAGTTGATGGACGCTGTGTTTGATCTGAAGTTTGCCATCGAAGGGCAAGACTGGCCCGTTCACCTCTCTTTCGAAGACGTGGTTTTTGTGCTTGAGGACGTCGATTGCGCGTCAAATGTTGTAGCATCGCGCCAGAATGAAGCGCAGATCGCACGCGAAGAAGCCCGCGTCAAGCGCATGCGCGAGAGCCAGAAGAAGGCGGAGAAGAGTGACGAAGAGATCATGGTCGGGCCGCTACTCAAGCCCACCCCAACAACCGACCTGCTCAACTTGTCCGGTTTGCTCAACGTACTCGATGGCGTCGTCGACTGCCCAGGTCGTATCATCATCATGACGACCAACCACCCAGAAAAGCTAGACCCCGCGCTTATTCGTCCCGGTCGTGTAAACAAGCAGTTGCTGATGAACTACATGGGGTGGCGCGAAATCCAGCAGATGCTCGAGTACTACTGCCTCACCACCATGACAAATGATCAAGTAGATGAACTCCGAGCAACCATTGAGGCTGACGGCATCAAGCGCTTTACGCCTGCTGAGATCGAGGAGTTTTGTGCCGAGTATGACGAGATCGACGAAATTCTCGCTGAATTGAAGACGATCGGTTTCGCCACTGGCACTGGATTCTCCCCTTCGGCCCGCGGAGCATAAGTCTACATATTGAAGCTGTACAATAGCGCACTCAAGCATGACACAAGTCAATAAATAGATCAACACCCATGAGGACCTTTGTTGGCGATCGCTTTGCTCTGAGCGGCATTGAACCGAAAGAGCTCCTACGCACCCCCTCATTTCATATCTACTAGTAATACTCGGTGATATTTTCGCAAGTTTATCCAGAACTACCGAGGTGATGGCTCTGTTCATGGCATGTGCGTGTGCGATGGCATCGCCCTCGGCCTCTACTGCTCCGTGAAGGCGGCGGCTGAATCATCTCATGGTGCTTCGATTTCGTGGCTCCTCAAATATTAGGCCAAGAAGAGTTGGCGATCGCAAAAGACCCAACGTCAGTATATGACTCTAAGACCCGTGGTGGAACTTCCCGAGCCGCCGCGTTGAAGCCTCATAGGCCTGATTGCAACAGCCCCCCCCTCCCCCAAACTATTAGTATCCACAAGACGAACTCAATGGACTTCACTTGCATCATCAAAAAAAGTATGTGACTCTAGCTAACATGGCCAACATCACAGATTTCTTTGTCAGAACGATTTGTAGACGTATATTATCAAAATCGGGACGCGAAGGCTACCTTCTCGAGCCCTTGCACGATCTTCTCGGTGGAGTCAAACTCGGCGCACATCTCCTCGACTTCGGCGGGCGAAACAAGCTTCGAGTCTTTCTCAAACACGCGCTTTATGCGCTCGATAAGGTCTTCCGAGAGCGTTGTCATCGTGTAGTACTCGATCATTTGGCACACCTGCTTTGCGTTCATGTAAGAAAGCAGCAAGTTCTTGTTCACACGACCGGGGCGAATGAGGGCTGGGTCAAGCTTCTCAGGATGATTTGTGGTCATGACAATGATACGACCAGGGCAATCAATTACGCCGTCTAGTACGTTCAGCAGGCCAGCTAAGTTCAGCTTGGAATTCTTTTTCTCGTCATCGAGCACCATCTTGATTACCATCGACATGAGCTTCTCTTCGTCTGTTTTTTTCTCGTCACCATTCTTCTTGTCATCGGTGGTCGAGGCGGCTCTCACAAGCTTCTTCGCACTTCCACCAAGTTCAGACAATGGCTTGTCCGTTCTTTGAGTCTCTTCTGCATCGCCACCACGTTTGTTGACGATTGACGAGGCGCAATCGATATCTTCCATGACAAAGATCACGTCTTTGAAGGTGTACTCGACGGGCGAGTCCAAGCCGTCCACGGCGAATTTCAAGTCAAAGACGGCGTCCATCAGTTCTTGGTTCGACTTGATCTTGCCGAGATTGATTGTGACAATGTGGCGCTTTGTATACTGTGCGATTGCCTTGATCAAACTAGTCTTGCCCGTACCCGGAGGACCATGAAGCAGAAACCCGAGCTTGTAGGGGAAACCTTTGATCGCAAACTTACCCGTCTTGTTCGCAAAGTTGTCGAGTAACTGCAGTACTTGCTGCTTCTCGTCAAAGAACAGGTTGTCGAAAGTCTTTTCCTCGCCTAACGCGTATCGCTTGTAAGCTACGACCTGCTGGTTGGCGTCTGTGCTGGATGCCTTCATACCGGACTGGATGTAGAAGTATCGAGATTTGTCCTCCTTCACCTTGCGACGTTCGTTCTCTTGATACTTGGCAAACGCGCGGGCAATAAAGTCTTCGATTTGGCTTGATCCATCCGTGGACTTCGACGACAGGCGATAAATGATCTTGGTGTCTGTGACGCCTTTGTTGTCTCCAGGGTTCTCGGGTGTCACAATCTCGTGGCGGAACATCAACCCCTTCTCCACCTCTATCCACGTGTTGGTGAGAGGGAGTGGGCGCACACGCAGCGACTCAATCTCACTTGTGCTATCACCGTCTTCGTCGTCATCCTCGTCGTCGCTGTCCCCATCGGCTCCGTTCTCGTGTGGCTTCTCGAGTAGCTCGTACTTGGCGTCCTTGTTGTTCAGGTCCAGGATATCCGAGAGATACTGCGAGATGGCCTTCTGCAGCAAGTGATTTTTCTGCTCATAGTCCCAGATCTTGTATCCGTCGCGGTTGTACCGTTGCGTGATCTCAATCGTGCGCTCAACGCGTTCGTCTTCCTCAGCCGGCCAGAGCCATGCAAGCAACGCTGCGAACACAGTCACGGAGCTGTCGCCTTCATTCTGGAGCACAAGGATAAACTGCTGGATCACGATCGGCACAAGGAGCACGAGGATGCCGTCCAGCAGCAGGATGCCCGTGCGATATGACTCGACAAGCGCGAGCAGATCCACTGGCGAGTGCAGCGGCAGTGGCTGGGTGTGCAGGAGACTGGTCGGGTCCACGGCCACGGTTGGGTCGGCCATATCGTCGTTATTGAGCTGGGAGGAAGTTGCAAAGTGGCAAACACAAGACCCCGAGAGGTTGGATGGAGGGTCTCGTTCCGTTGTGGGTGAACCCAACGCGTCGAACAGTGGTAGCACGATCGGGAAGAGCTCTTCAACGATTTCCCTTAAAACCGACCTGAGTCTACTTTATTGACCAATAAAATGGCTTCAGAGTGATGGCGACGTCCTTTCTTTGCCACTCGAGATCACCAAAGAGATCTGAGCTAGGTGCTTGGGTTCACAACCGTTGGGTTCACGCGTGGTTCCACGTTGGCGCCGTTGTCTCTGGCTCTCTTTCACTTTTTCCATTCGATCGACGTCGCGCACTCGCGATCTCGCGCGCTGACCCTCAAGCCACCATGAGCAGCTCCACGGCCATCGAGTTTGGGCTCATCAACACGCTGCGCACGCACAACCTCTTGGTCGATGCGCTGCTGTGCATGATCGTGCCCGTGCTGATCCAGCGACTCATGGCGGCCGTCCAGGCCTCGCAGACGTCGCTCTTCACGATGCTCAAGAACCTCTTCTTCCCGCCCAAGAAACTCAAGTATGTCACGAGAGAGATCGTGTCGTCGCAGCGATTCAACCGATATGGACTCATCTGGGACGACGAGCAGAAGAGCAAGATCCTGCAGAAGGCACTGGCGGCGTATCTGGGAGATGTCATTGATCTCCATAACAAGAGCGCGCGGTGTGGACTCACGGATAAACCCAAGAACAAGGACAAGCTTAAGGCCAGCGAGAGTGGCGAGCACGATTCCGCGCTTGAGACGAAGCCACTAACTGCGGCAGACAAGCTGGTGATCGAGGACCTACCTCTTCTTGGCGAGTGGATCGAAGTCGAGAAAGGGATCGAGTTCCGTCAAGAAGACTCAACCACGGATAGCCAAGGCGAGGATAAGAGCGCCAACAAGATCAAGGAGAACACGGTCAAGTATGTGCTTCGCTCCTCTCTCAAGGACGGCACCAAGCGAATCGACGCGCTGATCGAGAAGGCCTTCTCGCAGTATCAGGAGCGAGACCGCACACAGAACAAGAAGGACAAGGCGCGGTACTTTTACCTGCAGGCGGGGACCAAAGCATCACAATATGATGCAAACCAGCAGGTCGTCGCGTACAAACGCTACGCACTAGGAGAAGAAAAAACGTTCGAGAATCTCTTCTTTGACGACAAGCCGCAGGTGCTGTCGCTGTTGGACGATTTCATGGGCAAGACCGGCAAGTTTGCGATCCGTGGCTTTCCGTATAAACTCGGGTTTTTGCTCCACGGCCCACCAGGTACAGGCAAGACGAGTCTCATCAAGGCGATCGCGCAGTACACCAAGCGCCACATCGTGACCATCAACCTGTCAAAAATTAAGTCCAACCAGGAGCTCATGGATGCTGTCTTCGATCTCAAGTTCGCCGTTCAAGACCGCGATATGCCCATCACACTCACTTTCAAAGATGTAGTATTTGTGATGGAGGACATCGACGCCGCATCCAAAATCGTAACTTCGCGAAAACTCGAGCAAAAGGAGAGCAAGAGAGCCTCTCTACAGCGCGCGCAGAGCAAGAAGAAAGTGGAGTCGCACGCTGATGACCTCGACGATGTGCTCATGGAGACGATGGTTGGGCCGGCCATGAAACCCAAGGAGGACAACGACAAACTCAACTTGTCCGGGCTACTCAACGTGCTCGACGGCGTCATTGACTGCCCTGGTCGTATCGTCATCATGACGACCAACCACCCAGAGAGTCTCGATGCGGCGTTGATCCGACCTGGCCGCGTGAACAAGATGCTGCTGCTCTCGCACATGAACGCGAACGGCGCGCAGGAGATGATCGAGTACTACTGTCAGACCAAGCTCACCGAGTCCCAGAAGCGGCGCGTCGACGACGTGTTCGACGGGAACCTCACAAGCCGCAAGCCACTCACGCCTGCACAAGTCGAAGAGTTTTGCGCCGAGAAAGACGACGCGGATTCAGTTATTGAGGCTCTCGAGAAGCACGTCCACTTGCGCGGCGATGTTGTTTTTTGTTAGCTAGCCACCCACAAATGAATGCGCGCGATGGGTTGAAAACAGTACACTAGATGGTGAGCTCCCCTGTAACGTGCGTGTTCTCAGGAGATGAGAAATCGAGTCCGGGTAACCAGTCCCTGGCCGAGAGAATCACGTGATACTTCGACTGTGTAAGAATGTAGTGGAAGTACTACAGTGGAAGCGTGCGTCAGTGGCATAAATGCCCGTGTCGCGTCAACTCACTGCTTGCATCATCGAAGATTGACGAGTTCGATTGGTGGTGATATTGTTGACCAGAATCTTTTGCCTACCACAATCAGCACCATGGAGTGGAACCGGAACTTCGAGGATCTGACTCAGTTGTGAGATGCGCCCGTCGGTACATGGTATTACTAATCCTTTGTCGAGAGTTGCATATCAGACCATCTGTAGCTCAATTGCTGACCCCCCAAGGGCCTGTCTGCGGCACCGAGCAAAGGAGACGCCACCAGACTCTGGTAGCGTCTCCTTTGCTCGGTGCCGCAGACAGGCCCTGTGGTCTGGTCCAGACCACAGTACACCGCTTGCGCGGAGAACGTTGATGTCAGGTCATAATTCGCCCCTGATACCAACGTTCTCCGTGCCGCAAAACGATTTGAAACGGGAGACGCATGAACTGATAAATGTAGCCCGTCCTGCAGGGCCAGTGTGTTGCCGAGTCGTGGCAGCATGCGACAGACTCTCTAATCACCAGACGGCACAATAAGGCAGATCATTCGATTCGTTTCTGGTGGGGTGCAGCTAACGGAGACGGTTGATGGCGGGCACTCTTCGCACGAGCACCTGTTGGCTTGCTGTCTTCTCGTGAGTGAAAACACTCTTCGGTTCATTAAACACTCATTTTGTGCCTTCATGAGATTTGGACGTTCGTGTGTGGTACTGCATCTTGATCGCCGCGCCTTTCCGCTGGCCTGGTTGGGCGGCCAAGCGTGGGACGAGTCCGAGCAGAGTGTCACGATGACTTCATTTCTGGTGGCTTACACCATCCGCGTGAAAATACATATCACACGTCGCTCAGAGGGGAAACAAACGGACGCCCAGTCTCTTGTGCTTCCTGTCCGCTACAAAAGTTGACGCTGAGACTCCCCTGACGGTGGCACTCTCGCTGACGATGGTTCCTGTCTTCCCGCCATCAGTCGCCACCACTTCACTCAGTCCGGTGGTCTCCACAAACTCCTTCCTGTTGGTGTCGTCGCCTCACGTTGTGACGACAGCAGTCACGACACCTGCTGGTGTGCAAGCCAAGATCTCCAGATGCTGGGGATACAGTCACTCCCCGCGAAAATCCAAAAGCCTCATTCCGCATTTTGCCTTCTTGAGCTCGAGCCAAGACCTCCTCTTCACCTCGATTTATCGCCATGGTCCGCCTCCTCGCTCTCGCTGCCGCCGTGCTCGCCTCGCTAGCCTCTACCGACGCCGCCTCAGTCGTCAACCTCCCCAAGGGCGTGTACTACCGCCCGTCCGGATCCGAGGTCTCTGGTCGTGAAGGCGCCACGACGCTCTACGTTCGCTCACCGTGTCCCGCGCTGAACTCGATGGCCAACCACGGCTTCATCCCTCGCGATGGCAAGAAAATCACGCCGGCGCTGCTGAAGGCTGCCGTCATGGAGTACTTTAACATCGATAACGGACTCGCCGATATCATGATCAGCCTTGGCCCCCAGGAGCCCGAGTTCACGCTCGCGACGCTCGCCAAGCACAACCTGATCGAGCATGACGTCTCGCTCACGCGCCGCGACTCGTACTTCGGTGGCGACCAGTCGGTTGCAGACAATCTGTATCTGCTCGACATCCTGGGGTACGGTCTACTGGACGGCCAGGTCTCGCTCAAGGACGTGGCCAAGATCCGCGAGTCCCGTCGCCTCGAGTGCGTCGCTAAGAACCCCAAGTGCGACTACGGTGACCAGCAGCAGTTCATCGCGAACGCCGAGTCCGGCCTGCTGCTGCGTGGGCTCGGAGGCAAGAACGCCGAGAAGATCACGTACGCCAACATCTACTCGTTCCTCGTCCTCGAAATGTTCCCCACGGGCTTCACCAAGCCGAAGGAGCCGATCACTTTCGACAACGTAACCACTACGATCGCCAACATCAAGGCTGTGCCTGTGTAAGAATCACATCGCACAATAGGATCTGGTGAACGAGAGCCACTGTTATTGGAAATCAATATTGACTATCGAGTATCCTCGTACGGACTTGATGCTTCCGCCATGTAGCATTGTTCAACACTCTTCTTAGCTTCCATCGCTGACAGGAGGAAGTCGGAGAATTTGCTCGTAGTGCAGTATACCATCCAACTAAGATGACACGAGGGATTTGCGCCGTGAAACTCGCAGCTCGGTCCAGATTGAGACGAGCCGGAATAAATCCTGGGCGCTTCATTCGACGCGCTCACATCTGACAATAGTACCTTGCAAATCCAATGTTGTGTGACTGCTTCAATCGGCAGACGGCAGCCGGCTCAAGGGATCCGCCTGTCCAGAGGGCACAGACAAAAATGGGCGCGAATCTGCACTGATCTGAGTTGTAGCCATAGAAGTTCAGTTTAGGATTTTCCTGTCTTGCCTTGAGCCAGCACGTTATTGCATATTTTATGGTCATGTTGCCCGAGCTCCCTAACGCACGTAGCGAGCGAAATAACTGTCTTCAATGTGACGGTGCTGGCGTCACGCACTGATTGGTGGCTTCTACATTCTCTTGCTGACCAGAATTTCGACTCTCACGACGAAATGGACGTGGGTAAAGTGGTGCAGTTCGCGAGATGCGAAGAGTCATCTTTCCGCGCAAGCCGAGACAGACGTCGAGTGTTAGGAGGTTGCTCTGTAATCATTACTGAGCGACCTCCTAACGCTAGTGCAGGGAATAATTCCCCGCACGTTACCTCGACGAGGCCCCTTGAAGCTGCAAAGGGCGGTCATGCGCGGATTTTGCGATGGCTCCATGGCCTAGGAGACCCCCCCCCCCCCCCCCCCCCTTCGCATGGCCTCTCGCTCCAAGCTACTGCAATGTACTAACTGGTTAAACGAGTTCATGGATTTTGGGTCACAGTTGGCTTTTTTGTATGGGAAAAGTCGTTTGACCAGCCTCACTGTGACCCCCTGGTGACCTGCAAGGAATTCTTCCATTCGCGAGCAGAGCACAATATCCCAGACGCGATCGATGCGGTGACACGTGATGATTGAAGCGGTTGACTGTAAGTTTCTTCATGTGAGTGATGGTTTTTGCAAAGTGAACCCAAGGGCGCGGAGCCTCGCCAATGTGGAAGCAGTATTCGAAGCCACTGCATGGTCCTGTCATTGGTTGATCAGCTTTGAAGGAAGCAAATGACTCGGTTCCTCACCTGCGTGCATCTCACGTGTGACGATGCGCTTCTCGGTCACGAAGAGCTCCTTCTCGCTGTCCAAGACTTCCTGTTGCCACTTGTGGAACTTGGACCTGCTGAGGTGCTTCGTGTAGGTGGCGGCCGGCTCATCTCACTTTGGTCCGAAGCTGCGACTCTCCAGGGCGCAGGCCTCGATGAGTTCACAGGCGCTGCGATGTTTGAAGCGCTCAAGGGAGGCGGCGCTGACTTTCTTGAGCACGCAATTAAAGCGAATGTCAGCATGCGAGTTTGGACCAGTGTAGCCAACTACACGGTGGGTGCGAACGACTGGGCGATGCTCGAAATGCTTCATGATCGTATACCACACATCAAAGCCGGAAATGCCCTGGACGTGGCTGTATGGAAGGAAGACATCGGGTTGCTCGACTGGATCTACGTTCGGAACTTTGGTGGAAGCCGTGTGAACAGCCACACGATAGCTCGTGCTACTCATACAGGAAATATTGAGGTGATCCGGTGGCTCCTCAAAGTACCAGAGGTCAGGCGGAAAGATACGGCCGTGCGTCGAGCGATGAATCGTGCGGCCAAGCTCGGTCAGTTGCAGGGAAGATTCGGGAGGGATGTGGTCACCAGAGGCATTCAGTGCAGCGCTGGTGAACAGCCACTAAGATACTGCTGAATGGATGCTTCAGGTGTCGAAGGAGCAAGCCGCCAAGCGAGGGTTTGAATCGCAAAACCCATTTATCAACGTGGATGAAGCTTTACAGCGGGGATTCGCCGAGGGTGACCTCGTTCTTCTAGAATGGCTACGCGAACGAGATCTTCTCACCATCTATTGGTCCGGCTGGAGGGCGCTTACCGCGGGCCACGTTCATGTTCTGGACTACATTGTCGAACATTTCCCAGAAGATTGGAAGTGGTCGCTGCGCTTCCATGCGAGTACTGCTGAAGGGGGAAGTATCAAGGGGGCGCAGTGGGCCTTGAAGCACGACTTGCTCGATATCTCTACGGCTGTCGTGCACAGGGCGGCCGAGCATGGCCACATCGAGTTCATCACTTGGTACACGACAACGTTCGAACAGACGCTCCAACCGCAACAGGCCAGTGAATCTGTCCAAACGGCGGCTGAGCGTGGCCACCTTGACTGCGTGGAATTTCTCGTCGATAACGGCTATGGATTCGTTACTCAGGGTGCCATCCACGGTGCTGCCTTAAACGGCCATCTCGAAGTCGCTCAGTGGCTAGCAGCTCGGTACATACTCGCGGAGACCGATCCTCTCGTGGACCGAGACACACACACTGGAAGGGATGCCGGGGAACCTGGAGTTCTTCTGTTGAATTTGGAAGAAGCAATGAACCAAGCAGCCGCTGATGGGCACCTCGAGGTCGTCAAATGGCTCCACAGCATGCTTTTCAACTTTGACGCGTCTACGATTCGTGAAGCCTCTGCAAATGGCCACTTAGGTATCGTCAAGTACCTGGTTGCTCACACTCACGACAATGATATTGCTGGGGCCTTAGAGGCAGCCGCACAACAAGGCCACCTTGCCGTCGTGAAGTATTTACTATCCTGCTTCCCACAAGCAGACGATTTCTGCGTGTTTCTGGTTAACACGGCGCAGAAGGCTGGTCATGTGAACATCGTACGGTGGATAAAAATTCACGGATAAATGCAATCATCAGAATCATCGAGTTTGGCGAAGGAGCACTGCAAACAGCCTAACTTCTCGTTGTGATTGCCATAGAAAAGGGTGTCAATTCTCTCAGCGGAGATGAGAGCCAGGGGAAAACCAAAAGACGGACCTCGTCATAGTGACCATATTTTAACGCAGTCTAATAGTGACTGATGACGACACTTTTACTCCATTAACGTCAGACGTGTCAATATCAAACGATTGGGTCGATTTTGTGACATATAGAAGTCGGGTCAACAAGGAGATATGAAGTGCATGCGAACAAGAGAGCAAGAGTGAAAAGAAGGAGAGAAGAAGGAGACGCACGGCCAGAGCGATCAACAGAGTAAGTCAGAGAAGGCAAGAGCGATTGGTCAAAGCAGATGTGAGGACACTCGAGTGGTAGGAAGGGTAAGTAATGAAGCGAGCAATTCACAGGAACAAACACAAATAGTTACGGATGGATTAAGGAATAATTGTGATGTGTTAGCTCGCTACCGTGGGCACACAGTTCGTCGCACCACACACACATCTGAACAATGACAGTCCACTTTGTACGACAGAGAAGTTACAAGGTCAAACCTGCCATGATGGGATTATAGTCACAAAACTGGAGCTCCACCAGGTACTTCTGACTGAGCCGATCACGAAAGAATACTTTAAGAAGTTCACACCAAGACAACCAACAATTCTAGAGACAAGACGACTGATTGCACTGGTAACGATACCTCCCTCGTTTGTTGCCAATGGATTTCGCTCTTGGTCTATGGAGCAGACGTATAAGAATGTTCGGTTAACATAAATATACGCGAGGAAGTGCTTGACTAACCATGCTCACAGTGTAACACTTGGATTGCAGCAGCGTGCAGTCGCTGAGAGATCCCGTGCCGAGCAACGCGAGGCGCCACAGTGAAAGCTCTTCGAAGGCGAGAATGAGCCCATGTCACTGTGAAATGCCTCGCTATAAAGACATGGCTACCAAATCTTCTTCTGCTGAGGCAGCTCGTCGTTGGCTGATCCATTTTGAGTTCCAGTTACTCGAGATTCGGACAGCCCGCACTGTATGTTTGCTCTACTGGTTTCCAGTCTGGGTCTCCATAGATTTTAATCTATGGAGACCATTGCGTCCGCATTCAGCTAGACGAATGATTTGTTGAGACTAAACAATTGTCTCTCCTCTAGTTGTCAAGGCCGCACAATCTTCAGATTCTCAGTCATCAGCGTGGCTGAATGAATACACTATTGCACTATAATAGATAGTCTGGTGTTATCCATTCGAGCGAGCACCCACCAGTACGGCTGTTCGTGAAGAACAGAGTTTATCACGGCGGTCTCTATGCAGTTTGTCATGGTGTACCATCTTCAAATTGAACAAGCTCTCATACTTCCACACATTGGAAGTATTCCCAGCATTGCTCGGGCACTATGGAGCGTAGCTTTGGTATAGTGCCTGCGAGGTATCATGAATGGCACGGTTTCGCCACTTAAGTACCGTTAGGTTCAGCCAGGACCCATAATAGTGGAATCCAAGATGCTCACCTTAAACTCTGAGATTAATTTCAAGTCATCAACGAATGATTATATTGAGAGTTGCAATTCTAAAATATTGAGTCTCTCTCCCATCAGCGGGTGTGATACGAATATACATCGTCACCAATATCGGATCTTTAAAAAGGTCCAATAGAAAATTGAACACAATGACATTGAAAGAGGTTGTATCTAGTTCGCTTCGCAGTTTCCAGATGCCTGGGAAACGCGTCGTGTCGACTGATCACACTCCCGACGAATCCTTACTCACCATCAGTGTGCTCGCACCACCACGACCACACCATCAACGAAATCACCCATATCTATCGGACAAGCCACGAATGCGGCGGACGCACCACTGCGAGTTGACCTTTCTTAGCGACTTCTCCGGGTCTCCTTGACTCTTGGCGACGGACTCGAACCGGGCTCTGCTACCTCTCATTGTTCTATTTCCTCCCTTCCACTGACCACCCACCTACCTGCGCGCCATGGCCAAGTTCTGGTCACTTGCAGTGTTCGCTGCAGCCTGCGTCGCCGCCTCCACTTCGGTCGACGCCCAAAATGCTCCCGTTCATCCCCCCGATTATATTGGTGAATCGAGAGCTGCGACCACCGCCCCAACTACCAAGCCCGTCACGGGTGCCGCAAAGTCCACGGCTGGAGCGGCGGCGACTCCAGTCAAGCCCACCACCGGGGCTGTGGCGACCCCGGCCAAGCCCGTGGTTAGCACGGCAGCGTCCCCAGTCAAGCCCGCGGTTAGTACTGCAGCGAGCCCAGCCAAGCCCACCGGCGGTGCTTTAACTACTGCTGCTGCTGCTGCTGCTGCTGCTGCTGCTGCTGAGACCGCCGCTGGGCCGACGCCGAGACCGGCTCCGACACTGTCTGCCTCGGCGACGTGGGTTTCCAACTTCAAAGCCAAGCCGAAGGATAAACTTTGCTACCGCCGCACGACGTTTGCTTCGAACAAGCAGTGTCCGCCTGGCTACGTCTTCGACGACTTGCTCGTGTGCTGGGCGCAGTGTCTAATCGAGTACCCTGTCCAGTGCGGAATGGAGTGCCTTCCGCAGAACAAGGACTGCACCCTGGAAGTCCTGTGCAAGGTGAGTGCTGTGGCGACGACCGCTGTGAAGCTGGCTACTGGCGGCTTCATGGGCGAGCTCTCGACTGTTGCCAAGGGCAATACGAAAGGGGTCTCGTGTGCTGTGAAGCTCTACGATGCAGCCATTCGACTGTGGGAGTTTGTCGACGAAGTTGAGGCCGCGAAGAAGGCCGGGACGAGGGAGCAGATTTGGTGGTTTACAGCTGGAGGAGTGTCACTGGATTTTGCGGCAGAGACGCAGTTTCCGTACTTCAACATGGTCCCCGAAATGCTTACGAGGTGGTGGTCCAGTAGGCTCAGTCTCGAATTCTCCCGGTGCCAACCAGTCCAAGAAAAGAAAAGTCCAAGAAAAGAAAAGAACCATGCATTCTCAGTCGACCCAGCTCCGCCGCTCCCAGCGTGTCAGTCTCGCGGCCCAACGGGCGGCAGCATCGATTGCCCGTGTTCCAACTGTAGCGGCCGCAGACGAAATAGTGCCACCGGGTTCACCGACCTCACATGCCCATATCGAAGTAGGACAGCAGGCCCAGCGCTCGCGGCCGGCACGCCAGTCGACCAAACGGTCGGGTTCTGCGTCCACTAGAGGTGCCAAGAAGCGAAGGTCTACCACTCGCACAGTCACCAACGACCCCACGCTTCCATTCAATATCGAAGGTTTTGTCAATAATTTTCACGGTGCGAGAACGCAGTCCGACGATGCGGCCATCTCCGATCGTGCCAGTCCTACTGATGATGGTCTTTCGGTGCCTCAACCTGTTTAAACGGCCTCGCCTAGCCCCCTCTCGGCCGAAGTTGCGACCCTCAAAGCACAAGTTGCGGAGTTAACGCGTCTGTTATCTGTTTCGCCGGGCGCCCGTACCCTCAAACGAGACTCTTTACCTCTAACGGTGCCTATTGCCACCGCGGCACCCGCATCATCAGGGCTCGCACTTCATGCTACCGACGTGCCGCCTACCCTGGCCAACTTGACTACATCTTCGTTTCCAACTCAATCGTACAAGGTCAAGGATGGTCTCAACCCACATCCCGGCGAAGTTTTGCTTGCTCATCGATTATACCCAGTGCTCACCGCGTTCCCTGGTAAGTTTACTTTCCCTTCTGTTTTTGCATCTACTTTGCGCGATTTGTGTGGGGTGTATTTCCGTGTCTCGGCCGAGTTCGTGCGAGCTATGTACACCGGCTCATTAGGGTCCCGCGGTCTCAGTATCCTTCACTTTCGAGGCTTATCAATCAAGGAAGTCAATCCAAGTTGGTCCTCGAGCGCCAACATGCTCAACTTTCGCTCGACCGAACGACTACCAGCTGCATCTCCCGCGGCCTCGCACGCAGATTTGCTCTCAGCTGTGGTCTACTTACACGAATTTGCCACTCAACACTGGTTCCCGCATGTGCAACTACTTACATCGAAGCTAATTGGCTTCGTCAGTCAAGCGGCGACGGGTGATCCTATGAATCGTCGCGTTCAACTCACCACCAGTTTCGTCGATCGCTACTTAGGTCGCGCATTTAATGCGCTGGAGCGTGATGAGACGGATTGGTGGTCGTCGTTCCATAGTGCAGTGGGTTTGATTGACGCTCGAGGCCCCGAGTTTACTCAAGCACTCCTGGATGAAATGCTTTCCACCGCGTCAGCGGTTCCTCTACCACCAGGACCCCCGTCTCAACATCATCGTTCCCGTCATCCAGCTTCGAATCAAAAGGGTTCTGCATCTCGTTCCTCCCTTGGCTCTCGTGGACTTCCCGAACACCTTCGCAAGTTAATCCCGAAGGCCAATGGCGTCGAACCGTGCCTCCGCTTCTATGCTGGTCTCAAGTGTCCCGGCGGGATCGAGTCGTGCGATGTACCACACCGCACGCACGATTGGAAGGGTGAAATCCCAAAAGAACTTATTGCACACTACGCCCGAACCAGTAAGCCAGGCCAGGTCACTATGTGATGGTTCTCGGAGACACGTACTTGTAGCAGTTCTAAATCGATCATTCGAGTTCGCCCGCAAGTACCGTCTCCGTCTTCCGTTGTTCCTCACCCAACCAGGGTAAGTGCTTTCAATTGGGCCATGGATGGATCGCAACTCGCTTGTATCTCCCGAGCTACCTCTCCCCACACCACACCGAGTGTAATCTCTCTCTATCTCTCTTTCTGTCTTCGTCTCACTCCCTTGGGCTACCTACCCCCCTTCTCATCTCCATCCATGGCCCCTCCACCCACCCTCGCCTTGAGCATATACTTCTCTCTCACTCCCCTCTCCTATTTCTATAGACAATTCCTATGTCGACCTCCTCTCCTAGCGCCAGCACGCAGTCTAACCTTCCGACCCCTCGACATCAGGCTCCCTCCCCCGAGCAGCTCGCCACGCTCCTCTCCACCGCTCGACTCTCAGCCAGTTTGTGGGAGCAACGCCGACGAGAATTTATCAATGCGCAGCTCGATTAGGACTTCCAGACACATCGACTCCCTTGTATTCGGGCGATTCCGATCGACCGCACTTCCATCTAGACGAACGCACGAAGTCGACGTTGTCCGAGTTCATCCGTCGCACGCGCCCGACTCTGAAGGAGTTCGTAGAGCTGTGGCGCTTTCAAACCGACGACGACTATCGACCCAATAAAGCTGTCGACCCGTCAAAGATTGCGGCTGCATGCACAGGATACGATCATAGAGACGCAGTTGTTCAGCTTGCGGAACAAGGCCTCCGCGTGAAGCTACTCAATTCGATGCCAGTACAGAAAGCGCCCCCGAAGAACCATAGGTCGGCCGAGCTGAGGCTAAACGTGCTCGTCAAGAACATCCGAAAAGAACAAGACGCTGGCCGCTGTCTTGTGCTCGATCTGGATATTTTGAAGCTTTGGCCCCAGATCCACATCAGTCCATTCGGTGTGGTCGACAAAAGCGGTGCGGACCCACAGTTCTTCGGTAGGTTGATTCATGACCTTTCACATCCAGCAAACCGGTCAGTCAATGACTACACCGACCCCAACACCGTACCAAAGCCAACATACCTTCCCCCGTCCACGATCGCAGCCGCGATAGTTGCCGACACCCACACGGAATCAGCGCCCCCAAGTCTCATGTCCGGTGACGTGGCGGCGGCGTTCCGTCACTGTTCTATTCACAGCGACTCGGTGCACCTCTTTGGCGGTCACATTCCCAGTCTGAATGCTCTCATTATTGATCTTTCTGCCCCGTTTGGCTGGACGGCTTCTCCAGGTGAGCTTTACGGTGGAGCTATCTCGTATGTTCACGGCTCTACACTCACTGGGAGCAGTGATGAACCTTGCTTTGCTTACCACTGGGTCGATGACCACGTTTGCGTTGCCACTTCGGAGCACGACGCAGTTGCTCGGTCGCTCCGATCAGCTATGATCACGATTTTAGGTGCTGATGCTATTAACGAAGACAAGTTCACCTCGTGGGCAACGTGTCTGAAGGTCCTCGGTCTCCAATTCGATACGGCTTCTCGAACGGTGGCCATGCCACCCGATAAAATCGCCAAAGCACGAAGACTTGTGTGTCGCACGTACACAGCGTCCAGTATCACAGTGTCCGAGTATCGTTCTCTTCTCGGTTCCCTACGCCATGTGGCTACATGTCTACGGTCAGCCCGTCCTTTCATGCAGCGGCTTCAACACCAAGAGCGTTCGCTGCTTCGCGTGCGCCGTGTTGCCATCACAACTACCATGCGACAAGATTTAGAATGGTGGTGGCTCATTCTGCACTCTGACCGGCTCAACGGTGTCCCTCTTCGCTTCTTTGGGGAAATCCCCGTCCCTGACGTTGTGGTAGCGGTGGACGCTTCTGACTATGGCCTGTGTGCAGTAGACACTCGCAACCGCCAGGTGCTGACCCACGCGTTTGATCCCACCGAAATTGCGTTACTGCACGACTTTAAGATCAAGCACATCAACCAGTTTGATATCAATTACCGCGAGCTTTTGTCATGCGCACATGCGGCTTTCCACTGGGGGAGTATTTGGAGTGCGTCTGTTGCATCTGCTGGACGTCCATGTCACGTTCAGTTCCGAATTGACAATACTTCGGCTGTTGCGTGGCAAACCCGTATGCACTCCCGGAATACTCGGGCGCAGGTCCTCATCCGACTATTGAGTACATGGGAAGTTCGATACAATCTCAGGTTCAGCTCCGTTCACGTGCCGGGTTCATCGAACCAAGTTGCTGATCTCGGATCTCGCCTCACACAGTCGCATCGGAACAAATTGATATTTAACGCAGCTATGTCTGGTTGGTCACAGGTTCAGAGTCACCTGTCCCCGATCCATTTCGACAGTCTTTGGCTCGACATTTGCGCGAGCACTCCGTTGCTTCGTCCACCTATGACAAATACCGACGCCACTTCAATCGTTGGTTGATGTTCTGTCGCGCCCGCCAAGTCGATCCTCTCCTACAGTTTAGTCGCCCCGAAATCGCGTCATGGTCGTCTCGGCATTTATCCTTGAATGTGCCCAACCACGGTCTGGTTCGAATAGACCCCTCCAGAGCTCGTCAATCACGAACGTCCTACACGGCATTCACCATTTTTTTTTTGCAGCCTCGGGGTGTGACTTCCCTATCGGCCATCCACAAGTTTCCATGCTTCTCAAAGGCGTTGCTCGACTGACAAGCCGCCCAGAACCAAAGCTCCAGTGTCTATACGACTGTTGGAAACGTGTCTCCAGCATCTCAACCTGAGCAAAGCATTTGACCGCGCTCTCTGGGGCGTTTTGTGCCTGGCCTTCTTCTTTTTGCTGCGAAGGTCAGAGATCGTCGCCCAAGGAATCACGTTCAAGTGGTTTTCACTGCGAGATGAAGATGTCGACGTTCTAGATGCCCAAGGCTCAACAACTACATGCCCAAACCGAGCGCACTCGGTTCGTATGTGTTTAAGGGGATCGAAAACTGACCAACGAGGCCATCGAGAATTGCGGGTTCTTACTCGGTCCGGTCATCGATTCATCTGCCCAGTTCTCGGGGCGATGCTTTTGAAGAGCGCCCACTCTCCACTTCCAATGCAGTGGCCTCTAGCCACCGTCTCCGTGAACGGCTTTGTACACATCATCTCTGCGGACGACGTATCAAGAACCCTGAAGCTTGCGGCTGGCGACATTGGGACCAACTCGGAGTGTTTCAGCACGCATTCCCTGCGTATTGGCGGTGCAACCCACTTGTATCGAGCAGGCGTCGACCAAGCGACGATCCAGTTCCAGGGCCGCTGGATCTCTGACACAGTTCGCCGCTACATGAGGCTAACGACCGAAGTAACGACAGCTCTCGCGCCAGCCATGGTGTCAGGGTCAAGGGCGGACACCAGAGTTGATCAATCGGATGCAAGCTACGCATAACCTTGGGGCAGTCTCGCAGTCGAGTGCCAACGAGACGCGTCAGCTTGTATCTTGATGATCAATCTATGGTTTTGCCCCTGACCCAATTACTATCCTTCTCTTCCTGACACGACGTTGTGTAAATGGAGGTTTCCGTGGACGGAAAGGTGTCATTGTCGACAAGAGCGACCTCGTAGCCTACGACTTGCCGATGGCCATTGCTACCTGTATTGGACAGCCACTCGCAGGGGCGTTCAACGAGACCAAGGGGGTGCTTAGCATTCTCCGCCCCGTCGTTGCCACGATTCTCGACAAGAACATCGTCAACAAGGAAAACATTGACACATTCAAGACCAAGTTCTTGGACTTTTTCAAAGGGTTCACGAAGGGAGGGAGCACCACGGCGAAGGCACTTCCGGCGTCCGGTGCGCCTGCAGCTACGGCCCCCGCGCCGACATCAGGGGTCGTGCTGCCCACGCTGACGGTCGACGATGTGAAAATGTTCGCATCTAACAGCGCAGCCTGCGGCAAGATCCTCAAGGACTACGTCAAGAGAGTGGAAGACGACGTCAAGGATATCATGAAGAACCAGCCGACCGCCAACCTCGAGTACTTACAATTTGTCGTGCTCAAGTCTAAACTCATCATGGAGGAGCTACCAGCTGCCGCGACGAAATGTGCAGGCCCGAATGACCCCAAGGTGCAGGGTGAGATTATTACTGCTCTCCAGGTCATCGTGGACCAGATCCTGGGTCACGTCTTTGACAAGAAAGGATTCATGCAATCGATCAAGTTTTTCAAGCTGCAGAACTTCCAGATCGTGTTTGACGGCCTCGGCTCCGCAGACAAGACAGGCATCGTCACACTCGTGCGCAAATTTCCCAACCCGATCTGCGGTCCGACACAATACCGCGCAGCAATTCAGGATGGCCCGGTAGACAAGGCGCTAGGTCTGGAAACGGTGCAGAAAGCCTTCAGTGGGTCTACGTGCACATGGAAGGCATCGGGCGATGGCAAGCTTACCATTACATTCAAGAGCGTCGACAAGCACGACGTCAAGGTCAATGTCTATTCTGGTGGCAAGAAAGTATACAGCGTACCAGTCGCAAAGGGCGCACCCGTCGCATTCTCCAAGCCGCTCTCTGAGTTTAAGGGCAAGACACTCTACCTGGACCGCTGGCGTGCGGGCCTCTTTGGTATCCCAGGCACAGGCGGTGGCTCACTACTCATGTGGGTGCCGGACAACGCCGCCGGGTCTATCGTCATGAACGTGCCGATCGTGCGCACTTCGTTCTTCGACAAGGAAGTTTAGGGCAAGATAGCAGCACGAGATTTGTGTGATGAGAGTTTCGATTGGTGAGCAGTGTACACGCACAGTGGATGCGCTTCGCGTTCTTGCTCAGGCGCTGGTTAGGTTCTCCCGTTGTGAGCATGTTCGGTGTAAATTGTAACTTGATGCAATAGAACGGCCCGTTGAACTACACAAACTTTCGTCATGGGTACTTGTCGTCGTTGACCCAACGAATGACCACGGCGAGATGGCCTCTCATGCTCTAGAGAGAGGCAGCCTCTTTGATCCACCGAGCACTTGCCAGCCAGGCTGACCCACGGTAACTCAGGACCGCATCCAGCTCTAGCTACAAGGGTACCTTAATTGCGATCAACAGACTTCACCTTGTTCATCATCAGATCCACCTAGTGGGGTGCCACTGGTGAGTGAAAGGTTGCGGCCTCAAGATGAGACCGTGAGAAACAACTTCGGAAATAACAACTTTTGTGTAGCCGTGCCAGTGTCGAGGGGTGTACAACCACGGCACATGCTATTATTGGCTTCATAGAGATGGCTAATTCCGACATCGGACTCATTGATTTCACTTTGTGAACAACACTTATGAGCAGACACATGGATGGTGATCGGGTTGTGAGTGCACGAGCTGGGCTTGCTCCCGTGCTCAAGAAACTACCATGGTTACAGAACACTTCGACCCTTGCCCAAGTCCACGGAAGATCACGTGTGTCTTGCACGATCGAGCTATCGCCGTGTCGCTTCGCTGTCGCGTGGATTGGAATACTCTCTCTGAACGTGCTCGGTACCATCCACTTCTTCAACGTCGCGTATCTGCACTACTACATTGTCTGGGTCCAGGTTGACGAGCTCGTGGGGGTTCTGGGGCCGGACATTCTTCGGTTCTTCCCGTGTGTGATTATCTTGAGCTCGTTCCTCTCTGCGATTAATGGCATCTGTGCTTTGACTGCCATATTCGGATCGCTCCGCCACAAGCAACTCACATTCGCGTGGGGTGCATCTTGCGCTCGTTGGCCATCATCCATAGGCAGCTCTAAACCAAGAAGGCGAGTTGTGCCTTTCGATATTGCATCGCTCTATCGAAGTATCTTTGACATCGAAGGTGCGTATTACGAAGCAGTATTTGGATTGTCGGAGCTGGCGGAAAAGGCAGCACAAACCTACCAAGCCTGGAAACTCAGCCGACTCGTACCAACAGTCTGGATCAACCGTATGCTCGTCACCGTAATCGTTCTGGGTTGCTGGGGCTCCCCGTTCCTGCATCGTCGTTTTGGTGCATGCCCTGCCTTATATCGGGTAGCGGGGCTAACACTGAACGCGATTCTCAACTTCGTTGTTATCACGTTATTCCCGCTTGCGATATTCATGCCATACGTGACCTCTTTCATAACCGCGATCCATGACTTTCCGCACACAAATTACTATGAAGACACTTGGTTCATCAATGGGGTCGCCGAGAACCAGCAGCTGTTCGTTATGAGCCCCTTGGATTTGATCACAAAGATTTTGCCCGCATTTGCTATGCTCTTCGCGCTACTCACTCTTCGTAGGAGTTTTGTGGTTGCGAAGGTATCTCTAACACACATCGTCCCCGCCCAGAGCAACTTGAGCCGTAGCCTTAAAGCTACAAGCTCGCCAAATACAGGGCACGTGCACCGGCGTTATCGGCTACACGATATTGTCTTACTACTTTGGGGCACGGCAGTTGGTGTGATTCACATCCACGCGTCGACGATCGCCACTCAAAGCTTCCATCCAAGTTGCTACCTCAATCTGCGTCCATGGTTCTCGACCGAGTATAACTGCGCGGTCTTTGAGGTCAATTGTGACGTGCTTGGCCACCGCGGGCACCAGTCAGACATGGAAAAGGCGCTCACGGGATTCAAGAAGGCCAGTCTTCGAGGGCTAGTCATTGCGAGCTGCCCTGAGCTGGAGATGCCGACGAGGATTCAACAGTTTTCTCGACTCTGGATGATAAAGATATACAATTCGTCAATTTCCAGCTGGCCGCTGCAAGCGGCCTATACTGGGACCACGAATCCTGAGTTTGTTCAGCTCTTTTTCGTCCACACCAACTTCTCCAATGGCGAGATCCCACCGGGGATGCTCTCTGACGACGTCCCGACCTCATTGATCGATGTAGAGTTCTGTAAAACCAACATCAACACTCTGCCACCGGCGATCAAGACCAAGTGGCCGTGGCTATTGTATCTGGTGATTGAGGCGAGCACAAATCTCACCGAAGTTCCGCAAATCATGAGCGAACTCAACGTGCAGATTTTGTCGCTGGCATTGAACCATATTTCAGTCATCGCGGACGAAACCTTGGCCCACCAGAGCTTAAGCATGCTTCTGTTAGGCGGGAACCCCGTAGCTCAACTGCCTTCAACGATAGGATCGCTCGACAACCTTTACATTCTCAACTTGGGCGACACGGACATCACTTTTCTCCCCGTGTGGATGACGGACAAGAGCACGAAAGCTGCTAATAGCACGTTTGTCAAGGTCGTCGATGTTATGCTCGGCGGTTCCCCTGTTTGCAGTGGTGACTCGACACCAGTGACTACGCCATGTTTCGAAGTAGATTGCTCCCCTGGCACGGAAACAGACTGGCTGGTGCAGTATCCACTCGAATTTGAGGAAAGCAGACGAGCATGGCGCTCCGAGATGCTGCGGCAAGCCATACATCGGTAGGCACTGAGAGAGGCAGTTTTAGAATACGTTTGTCGATTGACTGGGGTTTTGAGTTTTGGATTGTGGTGTTCGAGTCTTTGCGCGCATGAAAGCATCGCAATTCTCCTCAGCAAAGATGTGATAAAGCTTAGTGCAGCTCGTTGATCGAGCTGAACCAGCGAGCTTTAGCGATCGGGAAATAAATAGTGTCGGGGCGAAAGCGTGATGCTATGAAACAAAAAAAAGCCACCCTTTGGGGCTGGAAAGTGAGACAGAGAACGTATTTCGCTAATTTTGGCCGATGGCTCTCTGTGCACTGGTGATCAATCAAAGACGGTTGTTGGCCAGCAACGGCTAACATCTAACACGCTCAAAGATGCAAGTAATCCCCGCAAGACCACCCCCTTTGAGCGAAGAAACAAGACATTTGGCCATGCCATCCGCCAAGCACTTCATCATTAGCTTTTTCAGGAATCTGGGCACAACACGTACTCCATGCATTGTCAAACTATCGATCTGGCAGTATCGAGCCGTGTGGTTTGCGATCTTCGCTCTCCATCTTATGTCTGCTGCCTACTTCTTCGCTTCAACTAGCTTGCTTACATACATTATCTGGGCTAAGCTTGAAGACATCGTCGACCTACTCGGGCCAAAGGTTGTGGACTTCATTCCATGGACGATCGCAGTCTGCGGTATGTTCTTTCTTGCCCACGCAGGCATTACCGCGCGTTTACTGCTTTGCTCGTTGCGCCGTCGACGCGTCATTTTGCAGACCCCACCATTCAGTGAGCGAGCTTCAAGCCTACGTAGTGTTGCTTCTCGCGTAATGGGGAAGCCACTCGTAAGCTCCGTCAGCACCAATGTCAGCAAAGTCTTTGGAAACAATGGGCTGCTAGGTATAGAAGGAGCACACTTCGACATTGTGCTCCGACTCATGGAAGTCGCTGAGATTGGATCTCAGACGTATCAGGCCTGGAAACTCAGTCACCTTGTGCCGACGGTCTGGATCAATCGTATGTACGCATTCATCATCATGTTGAGCTGCTGGAGCACACCGCTACTGCATAACGCGCTGGGCCACCAAATCGCTATCCATCGTGTTCTCGCACTGTCCCTCGATGCGGTTTCCGACTTCATCACGCTTGCATTGTTTCCGACGGTGATATTCCTCCCGTACCAGCGGTCTTTTGATATCGGCTATGGTGATTTTCCTCCGACGTTTTACTATGACGACACGTGGTACATTGACGCGATTGCCGAAAATCAACAAGTGTTCGTGACCGACTTTTTCGACTTAATCACAAAAGTTGTGCCCGCTTTCTCCATGCTGGTCTCACTTCTTGCTGTTCGTGGGTGCTTCGTGCTTCGCTCACCAACAAGAAATCCCAAGGAATTGAAACATGCACAAACGGCAATTCGAGACGGAAGAAATGTGCCAAAAATTCAAGTTCGGTCTCAGATATTTAGCCTTGGTCCTCATGTGCCAACGAAATCGGCTGCAGAGAAGAGATTCTACCGCTTCTTTGATGTGATCTTTATTCTGTGGGGACTTGTCGTCGGAATTATCCACATCCATGCCACAGTCATTGCTGGAATCAGCGCTAATCCTGGATGTTATCTGAACTTGCGTCCGTGGCTCTCGACCACTTATTACTGCGCGGTTCTAGAAATCAATTGCGAGACACGGCCCCTGGACGGTGACGCTTTTCAGGGTTTTGGTGATAAGAGGTTGCGTGCATTGATCCTGGCAGGTTGCTCAGACCTCAATATTCCAGCAGCGCTCCAGAACCTGCCACAACTCGAAATGCTCAAAATCTACAACTCCTCCATCAGCTCATGGTCAGCCCAGGCCGCGCTCACAGGCACCCACCACCCCCAGCTGGCACTCTTGTACATCGTCCGCACTAATTTCTCGGGTGGGAGACTTCCAGACGGCCTTTTGTCGGATGATTTTCCTCCGTCGCTCCAAGATATCGAGTTTTGCGTGACGAACCTGGAAGATTTGCCACTGGACGCACCGCTCAAGTGGAAATCCATCGGGTTTTTCTCGCTCGAGGCCACCAACTCAATCCAGCAAGTCCCACGCGCACTTTCCGACCTTCTTGTCTTTCGGCTCTCGCTCTCCGGCAACAACATTTCGTTTATTCCAGACCAAATCTTCGCGAATCAGGCCTTTGGCTCGTTGTCGCTGAGCGGAAATCCGTTAGCCAAGCTCCCTGACACCATCGGAAGTCTCAGTCAGCTGTATCGCATCCGGCTCGAGTTTACTGGGCTCGAGGTCTTGCCGTCGTGGATGCTTCGCGAGTCGTCGGTCGTCGCGGCCCAGGACACGTTCATAGAAGTCGTCGACGTCGAGCTCGGCGGTTCGCCTGTGTGCGAGCACTTGGGCAACCTGTCGACGAGTGAGTATTTTGCTGTGACCTGCGCACAAGTCACCCACGAGTCGACGGCGGTCGTGTATCCACTCGAGTTCGAAGACACGCTGCGCGCGACGAGACGAGCCTTCCTCTTGGAGGACGTGTAGCCATTCGGTTCTAATAGAATACTATTCGACCGGGTCTAATTGGAAGTGAGTTTAAAATCCGTATCGGTTTTAATAGAATCAAATCGACTAACCTCTTTTAAAACCGATCCCATTGCTTGAAAATCCCTCCAAAATGCAGTATGGACGTCGCGAGTCTCGACTTTGCCGCGCTCTCTCGCCGCCGCTGCTGCCGCTCTCGGCCTCTCGCTTCGCCACCACATGAAAGTGCGTCTCGCGCATCTTCTGACACCTTTTTCTGCGCGTCGGGCGTTGTGTATGCCCCTCAGTGCGACCAAACGCCACGTCGTCAACTCGTCTCGACTGTCGCGCAAGCGCCACGGCGACGAGGCTCGCGGCGACCCAATCGACCATGCTCTAGTGGTGAGACAGCCAAGATATTGAATTGATCTATTTTGGGGGAGGAAGACGCGCGCGACGAGAGATCACAGAAGCCCCTCAGTGGGAAATGGCGACCGTTCATCCCGAGCCGAGTCCTCGCCGAGGCCTGGTTTGCGTGGTCAAGCTGGCGCCGAGGCCGTTCGCGTGCGTGTGGGCTGTTATCGTGACGCTCCACGCGCTATCCGGGGCCTTTGCCTTCGCGGTGGCCTATCTGCACTACTACATTCTGCGAGCAGATCAGGACGATTTACTCGAGCTGTTAGGAAGCCACGTGATTAGCTTCTTCCCGTGGGTCATCGCGCTGTATTCAATTGTCGGGATCTTGCACGTCGTGCTCATCGCTACGATACTACGAAACTCTGTTTCGGATCGACAGCTTTCGTTCCGATCGAGAAGCCCGGCTGCATACCTCTTAAAGACACGTCTCGCTGCATCGCGAGGAGCCCGCTGTCGTATCAGACACGCAGCATCTCCGTTCTTCCGTGTCTTTGGGCGGAGAGGCCTGTTTGGAATCGAAGGTGCTTATTTTGAGACGGTGCATCGTGTTGTGGAGATTGTCGAGAACGCGGCTCAAACTTACCAGGCCTGGAAGCTGAGTCACCTCGTCCCTACAATCTGGATTAACCGCATGTACGCACTCGTGATCGTGTCCAGCTGCTGGAGTACTCCGCTGGTCCATTTTTTCGCCGGTAACCGGTTTGTTCTGCATCGTGTTTTGTCTCGTAGTCTGGACACTGTGCTCGACTTCGTGGCGCTCACGGTATTCCCTTTGGCGATCTTCGCCCCCTACGCGCGTGCGTTTGATCCAGGATATGGTGATTCTCCCATAACATTGTACTACGAAGACACTTGGTACATCAATGCCGTCGCCGAGAATCAGCAGGTATTCCCACTTGATGCACTTGATCTGGTCACGAAGTTTCTTCCGTGTCTGTCAGTCTTGATTTCGCTCCGGACTGTGTCGAGATGTTTCGAGACACGACCATCCTCGCCCCGACCAATATCTGTCGCTCCTTTACCGTTCCCCGTTCAGAGCCAGATGCAGAAGATTCGACGTGACGAAGATGTTGAGACTTCAATTCATAGCGGAAAGAAACGATCTTGGACGATGAGGCTTCATGGCATCATCGACTGCATTCTCCTCTTTTGGGGACTGAGTATCGCAGTTATTCACATCTGTTCAACGGTGGTGGCGAACAGCAGCAACAAAGTGGGTTGTTATCTGAACCTTCGACCTTGGATGTCAACAACCTATCACTGCGCTGTTATGGAGATTAACTGTGCCGTATCGGGTCACGGTGGTAAAGCAGTGGATGTGACACAAGCGCTTACTGGTATTGATCAAACGAAGCTGCGTGCGCTCGTCCTCTCAAGTTGTCCTGACCTACACATTCCCAGACGAATCCGTGATTTTCCCGAATTGCAGATGCTGCAGATCTACAATTCCACAGTGCGTGAATGGACAGGTGACGCCTCCTTATCTCAGAGTCACCACCCGTCATTGGCTCTCGTTTACGTGGTGCGCACAAATTTTTCAGGCGGTGTTGTACCAGAGGGCCTTCTGTCGGATGAAATGCCCTCGACGCTGGTCGATATCGAGTTTTGCGTGACAAACCTGAGTGCGCTGCCGGTCTCAATCAATCCCAAGTGGCGTTACCTTATATTCTTTGTGCTCGAGGCGAGTCCCGCAATTTTCCATTTTCCCTCCGAGCTGTTGGGTGTGAGAATTCAGCGAGTGTCGCTATCAGGAAACCGGATCGCATCCATTCCGGACAATCTTCTTGAGGACCAAGCGTTTGGCTCGCTGTCGCTAAGCGGGAACCCATTGTCTGCTCTTCCCAATTCAATTGGCTCCTTTGATTTGCTGTATCGAATTCGACTGAAGTCCTCCGGTCTTCTGAAGCTGCCAAAGTGGATGTTGCGAAACTCATCGCTCACCGCATCTCAAGACACTTACGTTCAAGTAGTGGACGTCCAACTTGGCTGTTCCCCTGTCTGTGAACACGTCGAAGATTTGTTAACTAGCCCGCTCTTTGCGATTGATTGCTCTTGCGATGAAGCTGAAGTATGGCCGTTGGTGTACCCCCTCGCCTACGAAGATGACCTACGATTGTGGCGGACTACAGCGCTTCTTCGAGCACTTCACAAGCAAGTGTAATTTCACGTCGAGAAATTTCATCGGCTCTTTTTGGCGCCCGTTTAGAGTCGAAGTGACGAATCCCTCATTTGGATTCCAGGTATATCGACTGTTTTGTGACCTACTCGAATGCGCTATTTGCTACTTTTTGTCGGTGTCAGGAGCTGTTGTAAAAGGACGACGCTCGGAGTGCTTTCATCATAACCTGCTCAGTGTCAACAGGAACCCTCATGGGTTGGGCTTTGCTCTCCACGAGATCGTAATCAGAGACTTGAACATGCTGCAAGTGATTCAAACCTGAGATTCACAGATCAGGAATGGCGTTCAAGTTTCGAGTACGAAAACTCGCCCAGCGTTCTTCAGTTCTGTGGCAATGTTCTAATTTTTGCTCGTGTAAATCGCCATGTTGAACTCGTACATGACGAGCCTTCCTCTTGGAGGACATGTAGTCTGATACAGGCTGTTCTGTACTTTCTCGTCCCGGAATTGTGAACAGATTGAGGTGAACCGGTGTTGAACATAGATAACCAACTCATACGGCTAGCATATGGAAAATATAGGCCCATAAACTTGTGTCTCCCACCGCAGAGCGATGAGCAGCACTTCGAGCATCCACATGTCTGAGCCCAAGACCGGGTTGCTCTGCACTTCGCCGCCGAAGTCCAACACACAGTGCTGCCTCTGCTCCCCAAACTCTTCAAACGTGATCCACGTGTAGTAATCGATCCATTGCTCCATGACGCCCGGCGGCGTTTTGTATGGAGCGAGAAAGCTGCGGTCGAGTGAATGGCACAGGGTTACGTAGCCGTCGGGGATCCGGAACCGCGAGACGAGGAAGAGCGACTTGACCTGCACGCGTCCGTCTGGACTCGTCATGATGCGGAGCATGACCTCGTTGTCGTCGTCCACTCGCTGCAGCGTCAGCATTTTCATATTGATCGACTTGGAGTAGAGAGACGGAAGACGCTTGGAAGACGCGAGTACGCCCCAGCTGCGGAAGCAGAGCTCGGCCGGCGTGATACCGTGGAAGATCTTCTTGAGCGAAAACTTGACGCGGTCTCCATTGCGCACTCGCTTGTCTCGCCAGCCGAAGATGCTCACGCCCGTGGACAGAAACGAGTTGTTCTTGCGGAACCGCTGCATGTCTTCGTAAGTCTGGCGCGCGACTTGGTGGCAGACGTCGACGCTGATTGGTGCCGCCAGGCGGTGGGTCGTGCGCTGCGTCGAGTCCACGGGACCGACCTAGGGCAGCATATTCAACGCTCTGTTCAGTGACACGGCCGAGAGGGTATCTGAGTGTAGAGGTTTCATCGTTGAGCTCACCTCGTCGCCGCTTGAGCTGGAGGCCAGCTCGTCGAGCTCGATCCAGGACTTCATTTTCTGCGCAAAGCGCGTGTACTCGGCGACGGCCTTGGCCATGGCGTCGTTCTGCGCGCGCAGGTGCTCCTTGACCTGCGAGATCTGCGTGTACAGCTCCTGCATGGCCCAGACGCTCTGCGGTCTCGACGCGTTAGCCTGCGTCGGCACGAGCTCCACAAACGTGGGCGACTCGGAGCCCAAGTCGCCGCTGGCGTTGGCGTTGGCGCAGAGCTTGGCGACGCCTTTCTCGGTCTCTCGCTGCTTGGACACGAGCGCGTCGTACTGCTTCTCGAGCTTGACGACTTCATCGCGCAGCGTCTGGAGCACGTTCTACTCGTCGGCGAGCCACCAAAACCGCGCCAAAAAGTACCAATCACGACCAAGAGCAAGAACAGCAGTTAGCTCTTCTTCTTTAAAGGCTACCGAGTCGATTCGATACGTACCAGCTTGCGGTAGTACGTACGCTTGACGTGGAGCCGCTGGCGCTCGCGCATCTCGTCCTTGGAGAGCGCGGCCAGCGGGGCCGCGAGCGGCGCGAGTTTGGGCAGCGCGTCGCCGTCGTCTCCTCGGGCCATGCTCGCTCTTTGCTCGCAACGCGCGACTCGCGTTTTTCGGTGGTTCGAAGTAGCTGCTCAGGAGCGCAGCGAGGCAACGTGGCGAGCCCGTGAGGCTCTCGACACGCTTTCTCGTTGCTTTGCTTTGCTGGCCCCGGTCACCTTGATGAGAGAGCGAGGCAGGCGAGCGAGCGAGCGAGGCAGGCGAGAGAGAGAGAGAGAGAGAGAGAGAGAGAGAGAGAGAGAGAGAAAGGAAAGTTCCGACCAGAGTTTGGTCTCACTTCGAATATCAGCCAATGAGACGGCAGGAAGAAGTGGATAACAACGGATGCGATTGGTGGAAATGCGGACTCTTTTTTCTGGAGGAAGCAAAGCCGACTCGTCTGCGACGCCTGACTTTCTGACGCCCAAGGAAGGACAACTCTCGCAGAGAAAAAAAAAAAGCTCGCGACACAGCATCAACGAGATCCGTCACCACGAGATCGATTGAGTGGTCCGGCCGGCTCGCCCGACGAGCTCGCGAGGTGGAGATTAATTTCGACCAATTTTATTATAATTCAGTTTCAGTCGGGGTTGCGTGTGGCTTTGTTTTGGTTTTGTTCTTTTCTTTTCTCGTGGCTTGGCCTCCGTCAGCATATCGTGAAGACGGGCCCCACGGCAAAGCTCTCCCACCGAAGCACCACCGCGAGCACTTCGACCATCCACGTGGCAGGCCCCGCGAGGTCTGTACACAGCGTCTCGCCGCCAAAGTCGAGATAGCAGTGCTCGCCGTGGTCGCCGACCGGTTCGAAGATAGCCCAGTTGTAGTAGTGGACCCATTGCTCGCGTACGCCCGGAGGGTTTTGGTAGGGAACTAGCCAATCTTTTGGGTCGAGCGATCGTAGAATATACACGTAGCCGCAGGGAGCCTCGAACCGCGTCGCCAAGAATAGCGTCTTGATGATCAGCTGGCCGTCGGGACTCGACATTGTGCGAAACCGAATCTCGTTGTCGTCGTCGACCCGTTGAACAAGCCAGACGCGGACGTTGAGACTCGACGAATACAGCCCTCGCAGCAGTTGATTTGAGGTCACGACCGACCAGCCTCGCAGCGAGAGATCGAACGGCGTGATGCCGTGGAATAGTTTCTTCATCGAGTACTTGACTCGGTTGCCTTCGAAGATGCGTTTGTCTCGCCACCCAAACACGCTCACCCCTGTGGACAAGAATCCGTGGCTTTCACGGAAAGACTGCATTTCCTCGAACGTTCTCCGCCCAATCTCGCGGCAGATGTCGGCAGTGATCGGCGCTCGAAGCTGTACGATCGGGAATAGCTCGCGTGGCTGGATTTTATTCGGCGATTGTGAATTCGTGAGCACCTAAAAATAAAAAGAGTCGTCCGTGTTAAACCGCGCCCCCAAAAAAATAATGAATATAAAAAAAATTGTCCAAGCACGTGCCTGTTCTTCTTGGAAGTCGGCCTCGAGCATGAGCGCGCGCATCTGCTGCGAGGCTCGTTCGTGTTCGGCGAGCGCGACGCGCAGCGCCTCGTTCTGCACGCGCAGGTGGTGCTCGGCCTTGCGGATCTCGTCATAGAGTTCGTGGAGCGGTCGGCCGTCAAGTGAATGCGGCAGAATGGCTGTACTGGGCGACTGCGGACTGTTCTGCACGTCGCGCTTGGCCTTCTCGGCCAGCAGGCGGTCGTACTCTTGCTCGAGCTGGCGCACGTCGTCGCGCAGCGACTGCATCAAGTTCTAACCATGGACACGGGACCCCAGAGAGTCAGCGGAGCTCCTCGGCGGTGCCGGAAACCAAGAGACAGGGCGCGCACCAATTTGCGGTAGTAGGAGCGCTTGACGTGGAGCCGCTGGCGCTCGCGCTTCTCGGCGTCCGTGAGCCGCGCGTGGAGCGGCTCGAGCGCCGGCAGCGCGCCGTCGTCGAGCTTGAAGGGCGTCGAGGCCATTCGGGCGGGGCTCTTGGAGATGGTGGGCGGAGCGCCGAGCGGATAGTATTATAATAGTGGGTTCCAAGGAAGACGTACTTAAGCGGAGAACAGACGACGTTGTGATTGGCTAAAACTGCTAGACTTGTTAACTCAGATCGCGGAGAGATGGGCCGAACCTACTGTATCTGATCGAGCTAACGACGCTGGCGAGAATGGCTTGGTTTAGGTAGGTGGGAACTAAGCTAGACAAAGCGAATGTCGAACTGGAGCGATCGAGGAGAGGAAGAAGATCCAGGGACGGGGGGACGGACGTCCGTACATACGTGGCGGGTCGTTGACGTGCCACGTGGAAAAACTTCGTTTCGTAGGCGACGATTTTCTATTCGAAAGCCAGTCGAGTCGGCCATTGCGTGAAGTCTCGTTGACATAAAACCCTGTATATGCATACACCGAGATTGATGGTTGGGAACAGAAGAGACCCGGTGGAAAGAAGACGTCGACAGAAAACCACTACTACCAAGGCGCTCGTTGATGACCGTCGAAAAGCGCGGCGTTTTTCCTTGGATCATCTCCGATCTCATTTCTAGTATAAAAGATGCGACGCTCGCAGTGACGAAGCCGATCGGTGTGCGACGCGAAATCGTTTTCTCCCAGGGGGGTGGGTACTCAGAACTCATTTTTCACGCAGCCTGATGCCAATACTCTTAAATGATGTGGCCAGTGCTGAAAGCACTACGTGTCACCTTTCGCATCGGCGAGTGGCTCCACAATCCAGATTTAGACCTGAGTTCGGATTGTGCACACCTGAATTATCTAGGCGTGTCGCTTCCGGGCCGCGTCCGGTACATACATTGAAGAGCTTAACACCAAATTGACAGACAGTACGGCGGGATGTGGCGCAGTGCAACTCTGACGTACAGTACGAGCGGTCTTCTCGTTGCGAGTTCGACGAATCCGGAACTCCACGAGGCAGAGGAGACAAAGTGAGACAAGAAGGTGGCGTGAAGAGTTGGAGCCGAAAATGAGTTTACCAAATCATTTTTTCTGAAGAGTGGAACTTCAACGTCGCACCTGTTAGTCCACGTCAGGCGGACCTGAAATCAGACCGTGATTGCGGAAGGACGTGTTTGCGCCAACACGGCCTCGGCCTTGGCGACCGAAACGACTCGATTCATGACATTATTATATTCGACTTATTTAGTTTTTAGGATGGGATTGGTTTGCTCATTCACTTGGATGAAAATGCACTGGGACGCTGTTGGGTTGCTTAGGTTAGCACAGTGAAAAGACGGGGCCCGTAAGCTTCGCCTCGAAACGGAGGATGATAAAGAGCACTTCGAGCAGCCAGATACCTGGCATAATCGGGTTGATCTGGAGCTCGCCGCTGAACTCGAGTCGGCAGTGCTGGCCGTCCTCGCCTGCCTCCTCGAACGTGACCCACGTCGAGTGCTCGACCCATTTTTCGACGACGCCGACAGGCAGCTCGGACGGCTCGAGTAGCTTCGGGTCGATCGACTGGATGAAAATCACATATCCGTTCGGGATCGCAAAGCGTGTGACCATGAACAACGTCTTGGCGAGCATCGAGCCATCGGGACTGGTCATGAGGCGGAACATGATCTTGTTGTCATCATCGATTACCTGAACTGTGGAAAAGCGGCAGTTAGACGTCGGCGAGAACAGCGATTCGAGCGGCTTGGGCATCGAGAGCACGGTCCATGCGCGCAACGAAGTTGCGAGCGCGTTGCGTCCGGGCAGCGTTTTCTTGAGCGAGAACTTGACGCGATCACCCACAGGCAGTCGCTTGTCGCGCCATCCAAATACACTCACGCCTGTGGTCAAGAAGCCCTGGCTGAGCCGGTATTGGCGCATCTCGGCGTATGCTGTGCGAGCAAAGTCCTGGCAGAACTCCAACGTCATAGGCTCGCGAAGCACGGCGGTGCGATACGGCGCCGTGGTTTCTTTTTCAGCATCCAGCTCTTCGAGCTCAATAAACGACGAGACACGTTGAGCAAACTGCTCGTACTCGTTGATGGCCATGCGCATGGCTTCGTTCTCAGCCAGCAGTTGCTCTTTTAGCTCCGAGATCTCCAAGTACATCTCCCGCATCGACTGCAGCCCACCGCCTGATCGCGGGAGGATTTCAGCATTGTTGGAAACTTCACTGACAGATCGAGTAGGATGTTTCGCGCTTTCTCCCGCGCCCGTATCTTGTGGCTCTGCGTTTGCGCCTTCAAAGATATTGGTGTCAAAAAAGTAGCTCGACTCGGTAGTAACGTCTTCATCTGCGAGGAAGACGACATCGGGCGATGATGGCTGGGTAGACGACGTCTTGCTTTGCCCGCGCTTGGCCGTGACGAGCCTCGCGTACTCTTCTTCGAGCTGCCGGACGCGGTCGCGCTGCGCTTGCATCGCATTCTAGGTCGTATCAGACATAAAAACATATAAGCAGACAATAAAAAATCATGAGAACCTAAACTGCCACCCACCAATTTCTTGTAGTAGGTCCGTTTGACGTGGAGACGCTGGCGCTCCTTGCGTTCTTGCTCGCTCTGCGGTGCCGCGAGTGGCTCGAGGGTCGGCACGTTCTTGCGGCGAGGGCCCATCGTTGATGCTGGAGGCAAAATTGGGAAATGAGATGTGCGAGCCAATGGTCGAGACGTCAACAACAGCAGGCGAGCCTGGCAATCAGTCGGCTGGGGAAAGCCCCAGGGGCACGAGAGGTGGATGGCACGGATGTGTCAACTGCCCAAACCGGTGTGGCGGCGAAAAAAACGGCCAAGTAGATGAGTTGTTTTATCGTAAAAAGAGTTTTATTGGCCGAAAAGGACTTCAACTATTCTTCCTGTGACATGCTCCCAAAACGCGTTTCATTTGCTTAGTACTTTGAATGGGTATTGATTTTACTGCTTGGCCTCTTTTCACTACCCAAATCGGAGGCTCATGAGCTTGCATACGTCGTGCAGAACTGCACACTCACGTGCCTCGGCCAGTATCAAGGCTTTGATATCTGTCTAGGTGGGTTGTCTTGCCCATGCCACGTCAAAGACGACGGCACAACGATCTAGCAACATGAGCTGGGCCTTAATTCCCTGCATGGCTTCATGTAAGATCACAATGCACAGCACACGTCTTCACGACACGCTAGGAAATGTGTCCGATCGCGGATGAGTGCATCACTAGATAGTGCCATAATAATTCGGTGCCTGGGGCAATGATGTGGGTGCAAACTGGCTGATCTTCGAAAGAGGGGTGGTGTGGCACTCACCGGTGGTGAAGTTCCAAAAATGTTGCAAGTTCTAGAGTAAATTAGTCGTAGAAGCTCCAGCAAATTTTCTTGCGCCCCTGAAAAGCACCTTTTAAACTACAATCATCGCATTAACTAGCTATCTTCGACTCAAGCAGCTCGGCGAGCAGTGGGTACTGGTCGGCGACCACGTCGTCCTCGCTTTGCAGTACCCACGCGAACGCCTCTTCTACCGTGAGGAGTCCTTCTTCCTCGGCAGTTGCGGCGGGTACGCCCTGTTTCTGGAAGAAACGTCGTAGGTTCACGAGGTCGCGACGCAAGAAATCGAGGAACTCGGGGTGAGTCTGGTCCATGGCCTGCCCGAAGTCAATTAGCCAGCACTTCTGTTTCTGGTAGAGAACGTTGTACTCGCTCAGATCGCCGTGGACCAATTTGGCCACGTGGAAAAGTGTGCGCGTCGCTACCAGCAAGTCGGCGTATGCGTGGAGTAGCTGCCGCGGTGTCAGACTCGCCGCGATCTCTTTGAGCGTCGGTGCCGGTAGGCCCTCTGCGGCGTTGCCGATGAAAATCATGACGACAATATGCTCCTTGAAAAGCACTGGCTCGGGCGCTCGGATGCATTTGACGGCGCGCGACAAGTTGCGGAACTCTTTCTCGCTCCACTCCTGAATCTGGCGGCGCCGGTCTTTCTTCTGGAACGCGAGGTCGTAACGGCGGTCACCTGTGATATAATCTTTGCGATTCGCGAACGCATTCAGCGTGGTCTTGAAGATCTTGACAGCGTACTCGCGCTTACGGAAGGTCTCCGGGTCCGTGCCGATCGCAAAGTACACATTGGCTTCCTTGCCACTCTGCATGCAACCGTGGACCTCATCCAGATCACCTCGATTAATCATCTTTTGCAGCATCAGCGTTGTGCGCTCATCCAGAACTGCGTCCTGCGTCGCGAACTTGGCCGACTCGACGCGGCCGCCGTGGCGCTCAAATTTCTCCTGCCTGCGGAACGACTCGCGGATCGAGTTGAGACCTTTCTCGGTGCCTTCAACGGGGATCGACCGGTCAAAACCTCCTTTCGGTTTTGTTGAAGCGATTGCGGACGTGGTTCGAATCGAAGCACACGTTTCCTCGTCGTCATCCGTATCTGAGGAGAAGAACGAGTCGGCGCTGAGCAGCTCCCGGTCACTGTTCGTATCCTCGAACCCGGCAAAGACATAATCTGGAGTATCATCCGCAGCGAGTTCTTCGATGGAGCGACACTCGTTCTCATACAGTTGCCTCGCAAACTCTTCGTCCATGATCTCTTGCAGAGTGGGTTTGCGTGAACAAGGTAGATCGGACGCTGGTGCGACCGTGACGTTCCAGGGACTAGAGGCCGACATTTGCGACGAATTCTCTCGCTGTAAGAGTAGTTTCTGCGTTGATCAGTCGCCCGGAGCTGGCAAAATTGGTTGTGGGCGTTCGGGAGCGTCTGGGAGTGTCTGGGAGCGTCGTTTGGCGACCCAGACGCGAGAGCTAGATCTAGGTCAGGAAGCTCCAACATTCTCGCTTGCTAACCTTCACTCACGTTTCGAGTGTAGCCATCTGGAGATCCCGCAACGAATGTTCAGGGAAACACCACCGAGCTGATACCGGTATCCACAATGTTTGGCCTTGGGTTCACTTGGAACCCAAGCTCCAAGTACGTTTCAGATCGAAAGAACCACCGTTTGTCAGACTCAACCGCGGCTCCATCGGCGAGCTCCCGCAGTGATTTGAAGTCCTCTCGACATCGACCAACCAAGGACCCGGACCCTTTGTCATTGGCAGCATGCATCTGTTGTGTTTGCGGTCGTGAAATATGTCGCAGAAGACCCCAACTGTGGTGACTCCAACAGCCAGTCGGGTCCCGCTCTTCAACACTTCTGGCCCCGTACCGATATCAATTGGTGTATCATTTTCGTTGATAAAGATGCGTCGACGATGTGGCAATTCGCCAGCAATCAAACACCGTTAAGTCGGCATCCCTTCGAAGAGGACTCATTCAGCGACTTCACACTTCATCTTCGAACACCCTCAGCGCAATTGACACAACAAGTCCAAGAGAGTCGGTCTATTCGATAAGATCTCAAGGGATGGCAGGCGAGAGGTCAGGCAAGGTCTCCAGTTTTTCAACCAATGAACTCGCCTGATAATGATATCGAGCCCAAAAACTCACTCGCTGTCTGGCCTGTTTGCTCCAAGAATGAGACGCCCAGGGTGGAACACGCCGGAGATGGGCGACACAGCGCGCTCTCTGGAGAAGATCCGTCGCCCCGTGTCATCCACACGGTCATGCAATCTTCCGAACAGAGCACGCGGGGTCCGACGGTCTCACTTAGCAAGGTCTCACATCAGCAACAAATGGACTCATCGAACGTGCCCGATCTCGAGCCGCTCTCGGCGCCGCAAACAAATGAAGAGCGCCGTATGCGCCAGCGGCTCCACGTCAAGCGTACCTACTATCGTAAACTCGTGAGCGAGCTGAACCACCCGTACCACCGAACCGATGTTAAGACGTTAACGAGAGTTGTTCCTGCTCATCACAGATGAAGATGCAGAAGTTGAGAGACACGGTCCACGATCTGGAACAGGAGTTTGCGGAACTTCAATTGAACAAGAGTGAACGCGAGACCGGCGCGGTGGAAGTTGACTCTGCGATCGCAGAGAGATCGTCAGGTGGGCAGCAGTTCAAAGAGATCGTCGAAGTCAAAGCTCAGCTTCGCAAAGAGAACGAGGCGCTCCAGCTCGCGATCGCCGAGCATAACCGATATGCACTGAAAGCAGCTTCTTGGATCCGGATTGGAGGTCTCGTGAGTTCCCGGAACGAGGTAAGCATTGCAAGTTACCCTTGGTTCTGACGAAATGAGTATCAGTGATTGATTTCGCTAAACCAACTTGGACGAGATGCAGCAAACATATGCGGTCTCGATTCCAGAATTCGTTGTTCCGGTCGATGCTAACCTGTGTCGAGAGATAGCGCGACAGACTTTCGATGGAGTGCGGCGCTTCAACGACAAACAGACGTTCCTGTCAAGTGGAGTGAGTCTTTTTGGTTGGCGAGACAAACGTGTTCGCTCGGTCGACCGCGTGGCCTTCTCACTTACCAAGACTTTTCATGGGATTACGGCGGCCGAGTTATCAGCGCGCGGCTGGTCTGTGACAGGTGCATCCGACGGGCTCTCTAAATTGTACTCGGCGTCCTTGAATGTTACAGTATCGTCATTGCGACGTGTGGACGACGATAACCAGATCAAGCTCCGTGTCATGTCGAGCCAAGACGGCTGTTTACTCGTCAAGACGCTTTTTCTGGTCTCTCGGTTCGCGATATCAAATGGTTATGTGATCGTCATTCGCTCACTGGACCACACAAAGTTCTTGCTTCCTGAAACACCAGTCCCAGGCGTGCGAGAGCAATGGGTCGACTACCACAATTGGACAATCTTCGAGTCCCATGGAGAGAGCGGAGAACAGTGTCGGCTCGAGTTTGGTGGCGAAGTACACGGCAACTCGGTCGCCGGGTCGGACATGTGGATGCTCGAGGTTTTGCTGGTTGCACTAAGATGGGAAAACATCGTGGTTGGGCCGGTTATCTCAATATGCTAAAGCATGGCTAGATGAACGGCAACAGTCTTCGAGAGTGTCATTGTAGATCCAATCACGGAGAACCAGTCGTCTAAATCGACAAAGACGCTGTACTCGTGTCAACCAGGTTCACTTGGATCAGAAATTCGTCCATCCAATACCAGGGAGACTCGTGATCAGATTTTAAGAGAACCACAACGTCCAGGTTAGCTTTGCGAGCAAACAATTTGCCATGGAGACGACCTGGTCGCGAGCATGCGAAATAAGACGCAGTTCGTTAACTAATGATGGGATGAGGGGGGATCAAGGCACGAAGCAACACCTGAGGTCAATCATGTTGAGCAGAACGGAAGAGCGCAGGCGAGATTTTCGGATAAAATTGGTTGCATCTGCGACGAAATGCTGCTTGTTCTCTACGATTGCTTGCTCTGGGAACTGCCAGAGAAATAGATGACGTGGGGGCCTTTAAAACTGAGGTGTCAGACCCTCAGGGAGGTTCGAGCGAAGCCTCTAGTGGGGAAATAGTGTTTGCGGCAGCCACAACGCCCCCGACCGCAATTATCAAAAGGAAATGCTCTCAGGCTTTTCACAGGCGCGCTGTGGTGAATCCACCAGTGTGGCAAGTCCGTGGTGTGTGGAGAAGCGAAACTTTGCGTGACGCCCGTAGCTCGTCTTCGTAAGTGAGAGGGTAGAAAAGCACCCAATTTGTATCGAGAGGCTCTTCGCATTCGACGCTGAAGAACTTGTTCGTTTCGAGAGGCGTGCTCCTGTCGCCCTCCGAGCAAACTGGAGATCCACCTAGTTCAACGAATACAGTCTTACCAAATGTGTCTTCGGACGCTCTTGATGCTTGATCAGTCATCCAATCAGGCAAAGTTACGATGCTCGTGTCCCCCAGGTTCATGTGGACCAACAAGTTCATCATTCCGATCGTGTCTGGGAGAGTCACGATTGGATTTTGACCGAGCCAGAGCGTCCAAAGTTCCAATTTCGCAAGCAGATCGCTTGGTATGGAAGTGATCTGGTTGCGAGCAAGCGAAATGTGGATCAGAGGTAGCTGCGCAACCACAACTGGGAAGTCTTCGAGGCAGGAAGCTTCGACCACTAAGACTGCAACTGACTGCCATTTCTCCCCCACAGACTCTGGTAGTGTGCGAATGTTGGAGACCGAGAACTCAATGTCGATCAATGACGATGGTAGCTCTTCCGAGATCATACCTATTGGTACCTCGCCCATCGAAGTGTTCGTGCGGGCGATATAAATTTGTGTCAGTTGTGGATACGTTTTTGAACTGATTGCGGCATCAGCGGGCCAACTCTGGATCGCGGAATTGTAAATCTTCAGCAGATAAAGCTGTGAGAAGAGCTGGAATCGGTTAGGCATTTGAAGTTCTGGGCAGTCACCGATTACCAAACCACGTAATGTGCTGCTGTCAAAACCCGAAAGCGCGTTATCCATGTCTGTCACACTCCCGAAATGTCCTTGGACTTCGCAATTAACTTCTAGCACGGCACAGGAATATTTCGTAGCGAACCACGGCCGCAAGTTCAGATAGCACCCTCGAAGGTCTGTGCTGGTGGCCAGGTTCGTCGTGCGGATGTGCAAGGAGGCGACGATGACCCCCCAGACGACAAAAAAGACCTCCACAATACCAGACATCTGAGATCTGCTGTGTGTACCGTCCGCAATTGAGTTCTCACTTGGTCCAGAAGTCACTGGAACGCTCACGTGAACTCGCGAGGGTGAAGAAAGGACGAAGCATCCTCGAAGTGCGATCAGATTTAGCAGGAGTGAAGCAGCGGGAGAGATCTTGGTCAAAAAGTCCACCGTGTCAGAAACGAATAGTTGCCGATTCTCTGCGACTGCTTTGATGAACCAAGAGTCTTCGTAGTAGAAGTTCAGCGGGAAGTCTCTAACGGATGGGTCGAAAGCTTTTGCGTATGGGAGGAATATTGCGAGAGGAAACACTGTTAGCGCAACAAAATTGCATGCTCCGTTCAAGGAAATGGACATCACTCGACGTAAAGCAGTGCGGTGTCGGAACACAACGTGAGCGATGGGGGTGGCCCAACAGCTTAGCGCAATTACAATTGCATACATACGGTTGATCCATACGCTCAGCACGAGTTTGCTCAGCTTCCACGCTTGGTATGTCTGTGCCCCAGTCTCGACTACCTCCATCAATCGAAAAACCACCTCAAAATGCTCACCTTCGATTCCGAAAAGCCCTGCAGACCCGAAGACTTTGCGGGTGCACATAGCTCCTCTTGCGACCAGGCGCCGACCTGGAATAACTCGCTTTGACGACCTCAACGAAAAAGAAGATGTGAGCCGTTGAGGATCTCCAAAACGGAGTCGTCGCTCCCACAGCGAACCAATCAACGATGCCAAGACACAGATCGCATTTGCAGTAGCGAGAGCGCCGTTTGCTGCGATAACCAATGGAAAAAAGCCGCGTACATGTTCACCCAAGCCAACGACCATTGTGTCACTGTGAATCCAGATCAGGTACCAGTGCATATACGCGACAAAGAAGAAGTAAAGCGCAAGCAGAGTGTGTGTTGCAAGTAGCGCAAACCAAACAAGCGAAAACCACCACGGGCCAAGTTCGATCAGGCAGGATGTCCGACTGGTCCCCAATGCTTCCACGAAGCTCGAAATGGTTTGCTGGGTCTTGATGCTAGCGAGTCGGAGTCTCTGCCTTGATGACGTCTTAGGTGTGAGCTCAGTTCCCGACGACTCCCTGGTCAGAACACCACTGGCTGCACGGTCAACCCGCGACATCACTCCACGGGCAGATCCTTTACGGATGGAATGAGAGGGAACAACCTTTGTCTTCGTTACTTCGTCACTCTTGACACTCAGCGCGAGACAAGATTAAACTCCCAAGTGCAAAGTTCTTAGTGAAGAATTCTGTAACCACCATCGATGCACACCATCAGTGTTACACTCATCCAAGAATACAGCGCCGCTGATACTGTAACCAGAGAGGCGATTTGCTTGACTTCACTGAAGATCACATAGTGCCCCACCAAGCTCCGGTTGACCGGAGCAAACTGAAGGATCTGCCATGATTGGACCGCTGTTTGCACTGGTGGAAATCAAGTCGGCGTAGCCGCAACGAACACACCAGTGTCGACCCACAGACCATTTGCAACAGAGAACCACGGAGACAAACTCACCGCTAGATTCCCAAGCACCTCAAAATAAAAATCAATAATGTACTAGCCCCAGGACCGTAGTAGAAGTATACGACTGACGTCATTTACGAGTTCAGCATGGCGATCCACACGAGCAAAAATCAGAACAGTGTGTCGAGACGAACACGGAAGGCAAGTGCCGCCCCAAGCTTCGTCACAGAACTGGAGAACGCTGGACGAGTTTTCGTACTCGAAATTTGAACGCCATTCCTGATCTGTGAACCTCAGGTTTGAATCACTTGCAGCACGTTCAAGTCTCTGATTTGGATCTCGTGGAGAGCAAAGCTCCGACCCATACGGGTACCTGTTGACACTAAGCAGGTTATGATGAAAGCACTTCGAGCGTCGTCCTTTTACAACAGCTCCTGACACCGACACAAAGTAGCAAATAGCGCACTCGAGTAGGTCACAAAACAGTCGATATACCTGGAATCCAAATGAGGGATTCGTCACTTCGACTCTAAACGGGCACTACAAAGAACTGATGAAATGTTCTGTCACTCATTCATGCAGTCACGACGTGAAATTACATTTGCTTGTGAAGTGCTCGAAGAAGCGCTGTAGTCCGCCACAATCGTAGGTCATCTTCGTAGGCGAGGGGGTACACCAACGGCCATACTTCAGCTTCATCGCAAGAGCAATCAATCGCAAAGAGCGGGCTAGTTAACAAATCTTCGACGTGTTCACAGACAGGGGAACAGCCAAGTTGGACGTCCACTACTTGAACGTAAGTGTCTTGAGATGCGGTGAGCGATGAGTTTCGCAACATCCACTTTGGCAGCTTCAGGAGACCGGAGGACTTCAGTCGAATTCGATACAGCAAATCAAAGGAGCCAATTGAATTGGGAAGAGCAGACAATGGGTTCCCGCTTAGCGACAGCGAGCCAAACGCTTGGTCCTCAAGAAGATTGTCCGGAATGGATGCGATCCGGTTTCCTGATAGCGACACTCGCTGAATTCTCACACCCAACAGCTCGGAGGGAAAATGGAAAATTGCGGGACTCGCCTCGAGCACAAAGAATATAAGGTAACGCCACTTGGGATTGATTGAGACCGGCAGCGCACTCAGGTTTGTCACGCAAAACTCGATATCGACCAGCGTCGAGGGCATTTCATCCGACAGAAGGCCCTCTGGTACAACACCGCCTGAAAAATTTGTGCGCACCACGTAAACGAGAGCCAATGACGGGTGGTGACTCTGAGATAAGGAGGCGTCACCTGTCCATTCACGCACTGTGGAATTGTAGATCTGCAGCATCTGCAATTCGGGAAAATCACGGATTCGTCTGGGAATGTGTAGGTCAGGACAACTTGAGAGGACGAGCGCGCGCAGCTTCGTTTGATCAATACCAGTAAGCGCTTGTGTCACATCCACTGCTTTACCACCGTGACCCGATACGGCACAGTTAATCTCCATAACAGCGCAGTGATAGGTTGTTGACATCCAAGGTCGAAGGTTCAGATAACAACCCACTTTGTTGCTGCTGTTCGCCACCACCGTTGAACAGATGTGAATAACTGCGATACTCAGTCCCCAAAAGAGGAGAATGCAGTCGATGATGCCATGAAGCCTCATCGTCCAAGATCGTTTCTTTCCGCTATGAATTGAAGTCTCAACATCTTCGTCACGTCGAATCTTCTGCATCTGGCTCTGAACGGGGAACGGTAAAGGAGCGACAGATATTGGTCGGGGCGAGGATGGTCGTGTCTCGAAACATCTCGACACAGTCCGGAGCGAAATCAAGACTGACAGACACGGAAGAAACTTCGTGACCAGATCAAGTGCATCAAGTGGGAATACCTGCTGATTCTCGGCGACGGCATTGATGTACCAAGTGTCTTCGTAGTACAATGTTATGGGAGAATCACCATATCCTGGATCAAACGCACGCGCGTAGGGGGCGAAGATCGCCAAAGGGAATACCGTGAGCGCCACGAAGTCGAGCACAGTGTCCAGACTACGAGACAAAACACGATGCAGAACAAACCGGTTACCGGCGAAAAAATGGACCAGCGGAGTACTCCAGCAGCTGGACACGATCACGAGTGCGTACATGCGGTTAATCCAGATTGTAGGGACGAGGTGACTCAGCTTCCAGGCCTGGTAAGTTTGAGCCGCGTTCTCGACAATCTCCACAACACGATGCACCGTCTCAAAATAAGCACCTTCGATTCCAAACAGGCCTCTCCGCCCAAAGACACGGAAGAACGGAGATGCTGCGTGTCTGATACGACAGCGGGCTCCTCGCGATGCAGCGAGACGTGTCTTTAAGAGGTATGCAGCCGGGCTTCTCGATCGGAACGAAAGCTGTCGATCCGAAACAGAGTTTCGTAGTATCGTAGCGATGAGCACGACGTGCAAGATCCCGACAATTGAATACAGCGCGATGACCCACGGGAAGAAGCTAATCACGTGGCTTCCTAACAGCTCGAGTAAATCGTCCTGATCTGCTCGCAGAATGTAGTAGTGCAGATAGGCCACCGCGAAGGCAAAGGCCCCGGATAGCGCGTGGAGCGTCACGATAACAGCCCACACGCACGCGAACGGCCTCGGCGCCAGCTTGACCACGCAAACCAGGCCTCGGCGAGGACTCGGCTCGGGATGAACGGTCGCCATTTCCCACTGAGGGGCTTCTGTGATCTCTCGTCGCGCGCGTCTTCCTCCCCCAAAATAGATCAATTCAATATCTTGGCTGTCTCACCACTAGAGCATGGTCGATTGGGTCGCCGCGAGCCTCGTCGCCGTGGCGCTTGCGCGACAGTCGAGACGAGTTGACGACGTGGCGTTTGGTCGCACTGAGGGGCATACACAACGCCCGACGCGCAGAAAAAGGTGTCAGAAGATGCGCGAGACGCACTTTCATGTGGTGGCGAAGCGAGAGGCCGAGAGCGGCAGCAGCGGCGGCGAGAGAGCGCGGCAAAGTCGAGACTCGCGACGTCCATACTGCATTTTGGAGGGATTTTCAAGCAATGGGATCGGTTTTAAAAGAGGTTAGTCGATTTGATTCTATTAAAACCGATACGGATTTTAAACTCACTTCCAATTAGACCCGGTCGAATAGTATTCTATTAGAACCGAATGGCTACACGTCCTCCAAGAGGAAGGCTCGTCTCGTCGCGCGCAGCGTGTCTTCGAACTCGAGTGGATACACGACCGCCGTCGACTCGTGGGTGACTTGTGCGCAGGTCACAGCAAAATACTCACTCGTCGACAGGTTGCCCAAGTGCTCGCACACAGGCGAACCGCCGAGCTCGACGTCGACGACTTCTATGAACGTGTCCTGGGCCGCGACGACCGACGACTCGCGAAGCATCCACGACGGCAAGACCTCGAGCCCAGTAAACTCGAGCCGGATGCGATACAGCTGACTGAGACTTCCGATGGTGTCAGGGAGCTTGGCTAACGGATTTCCGCTCAGCGACAACGAGCCAAAGGCCTGATTCGCGAAGATTTGGTCTGGAATAAACGAAATGTTGTTGCCGGAGAGCGAGAGCCGAAAGACAAGAAGGTCGGAAAGTGCGCGTGGGACTTGCTGGATTGAGTTGGTGGCCTCGAGCGAGAAAAACCCGATGGATTTCCACTTGAGCGGTGCGTCCAGTGGCAAATCTTCCAGGTTCGTCACGCAAAACTCGATATCTTGGAGCGACGGAGGAAAATCATCCGACAAAAGGCCGTCTGGAAGTCTCCCACCCGAGAAATTAGTGCGGACGATGTACAAGAGTGCCAGCTGGGGGTGGTGGGTGCCTGTGAGCGCGGCCTGGGCTGACCATGAGCTGATGGAGGAGTTGTAGATTTTGAGCATTTCGAGTTGTGGCAGGTTCTGGAGCGCTGCTGGAATATTGAGGTCTGAGCAACCTGCCAGGATCAATGCACGCAACCTCTTATCACCAAAACCCTGAAAAGCGTCACCGTCCAGGGGCCGTGTCTCGCAATTGATTTCTAGAACCGCGCAGTAATAAGTGGTCGAGAGCCACGGACGCAAGTTCAGATAACATCCAGGATTAGCGCTGATTCCAGCAATGACTGTGGCATGGATGTGGATAATTCCGACGACAAGTCCCCACAGAATAAAGATCACATCAAAGAAGCGGTAGAATCTCTTCTCTGCAGCCGATTTCATTAGTTCACGAGGACTAATACCCGGCACCAGAGTTCGAACAACAATTCTCCCGCCCTCGTCTCCCGATTGTGTGTTCGTCAATGCCACGCGATTACTCCGTGGAAAACGTAGCACAAAGCACCCGCGAATGGCGAGTAGCGATGAGAGCATAGAGAAAGGGGATACTGCTTTGGTCACCAAGTCGAAAATGCCGGTAACGAACACTTGCTGGTTTTCTGCAATCGCGTCAATGTACCATGTGTCGTCATAGTAATATGTCGGAGGAAAGTCACCATAGCTTATATCAAAAGACCGCTGGTACGGGAGGAATATCGCCGTCGGGAATATTGCAAGCGTGATAAAGTCAGGCACCGCGTCGAGGGATAGTCCGAGAACACGATGAATAGCAATCTGGTGGCCCAGCAGTTTATGCAAAATAGGTGAACTCCAGCAGCTCACCATGATAAGAAGTGCGTACATGCGATTTATCCAGACCGTTGGCACTAGGTGACTGAGCTTCCATGCCTGATACGTCTGAGATCCGACCTTAACAATTCCCATGAGGCGAAGCACAATATCGAAGTGTGCACCTTCGATACCAAGCAGCCCATTGTTTCCGAACACTTTGCTGAAGCTACGGGAAACGGATCTTGTGAGTGGCTTGCTCATGATGCGCGAAGCTACGGTATGTTGACGTGAGACTTGTCCACTTGAGCGTGTCACTCCCAAGATGACGCGTCGATGGCGCAACGAACTGACCAGAAACATCACGACAATTCCTATGTGAAGAATGAAGAGCAAGCCGTTGACTGCAACAGCCCATGGAAGCAAGTCTACAACTTTGGATCCGAGCAAATCAATGGTAGACTCGAGGTTCGCCCTGAAGATATACGCGAACATGCTGGTCGCAGTAAAGAAGAAAACAACAGACATCACGTGAAGAGAGAGAATCGCAAACCAGACGGCTCGATACTGCCACACCGATAGCTCGACCACGCATGGAGTTCGTGTTGCGCCCAGGCTACTGTAGAAGGTGGAGAGGGCGCGCCTCGAGGAGACTATGATCGAGGGCCTCGGATTTTCGCGCGATGAGATTGGCTTCGCGGGGATGACGTGCATTGTTGAGCGTGGCAGAAGTTGGTCCTTCCTGGAGGGCAAAAACGCGTGTGAATGATCGCGAGTGCTGAGAGCGAGCGAGCGAAAGAGAGAGAGAGAGAAAGCTCAAAATAGCTGAAATGGTTGCATTTTCAACACGAAGGAGGACTGCGCTTTGTTTCACTCCTTTTAGTTGCATATAATTACAGCGTCTTTCCCCAGGAATAGGAAGTTCATGAAAATGGTGGCTTCCGACCGTTCGACAAAGTGATCTCCTCCCAGCGTCTTAATCTCCGCCAGTTTACAAGCATCTTCTGGGACAGACATACCACACGTCTGTTCCAAGCCCCCAGTAGCGGTGGATTTCGCTGTGAGACTGGTCCACATTCTGCTGACCAGTGTGCGATTGTCTCCCTCATGTCAAAAACAGTGGAGCAACATAGAACGAGCAGCAACCTCGGTCTCCTTCAGGTTTGCTTCAGGTTCATTGGCTGTTGCTCCAATCCACTTCCCACATTTTGATGGTGGTCTTGTCAACTCAGCAATAACGCGCCTGTCCAGCGAAGCTCAGTCTCTCTTTTCGATATCTTTCTGGAGAGAAGGATTGTGTGCACCGAGGGAAGCTCTTGATTGTCGACGTCCATATATCATTCTCGACCACCTCGCTTTTGACAAACGAACAAGCTCCAGAACGGTATCAACCTTACCGCTCAAGATTCCTAGACGATTGCGGCGTCTGCTTCACACAGCGCGTAGTCGGGTAAAGAATTCATGCACATCGCGGACCACCATCGTCGACGGCTCTCTTCGAATTAGAATTGGTGCAGTGGTTGTGTCTATGATGGGCATGGAATCGATCGCGAAGGGCAATGCCATCACGGACCCCGAGCCAAAAGGGTAAACTGGAAACCGCCAGCAATGACGACCCTAGGTCATCGACAGTTGTCGTACTCGGACAATACACCCACATCGGAAGAGAAGTGACAGTCGTATCCGGATGCAATCATTGCACGATGGCCCATGGGAACAAGGTGATCGAATGGGCTCCTACTGTACAAGCTCGAGTATATCGCCCTGATCAACTAGTAGAGAACACCACCACTTACGCGAAGGCCCCGTAGATTATCGAAGCCCCAGACACAGCACGGGCCGCCGGCGTGCTCATAAACGAGATCTATGCGATGACACAACTTGGGCCAAACCATCCGTTACTGTCCAATGGGTTCGCTCGGCGTCATGGAACCGTCCACTGAGTCGATGCAGGCCGAAAGTAGACTGCGCATCATCTTGCTCTCTCGCTCGAATTGATGTCTCGCTTGGAAACGCTTGCTCGAATTGTTATCTCGCTCGGAAACGTCCGCTCGGGCCGTATCATCATCGTCGGTATTTTCCGGCATCACCCGATTCTAAACCATTCCACTCACTCTATCAGCGATACTGTTCAATCCATTTGGCGACGTGTTCGTGGTCATTTTCGCGCGCCAGAGCAACAAGATCATTCCTGTTGGACTTGTTCAGCGACGGAAATAGTCGCACGACGCGAAGATGCCCTTCCGACACGGCCGCAGCGAGTGCAATCTCGTTGTATTCGCTCCGCGGGAATTGTTGCACTAACCACCAGACCACTTCGAAATGACCGTTTGATGCAGCCGGCACAACAGCACCAACATCAGCATTTATGGCATTCAAGAACAGGTGTTGGACTGTCTCCAGGTGGCCATTCGCTGCAGCTAACTTCATAGACGTGCTGAGCGATGCGCTCGCAACGTGAGTGTTGCCAAGCAGCCACCGTAGAACCTGAGTATGCCCCTTCGCCGCAGCTCCTTCGATTGCAAACACTGAGACCTCACCCCAACCGGTCTCCACAAGAAACTGTACAGATGCTAGGTGACCGCCGCTCGCTGCGACCGGAACGGCCATATAGTCTGGGAAGAACTGCATGTTTTTTCCGTCCATTTTTGAGACGTACCATCGAATGAAGTCGATATGCCCTCGTTGAGCTGCGGAGTAGACACAAGACAGTGATCTCTCGAGTTTCCCTTGGGCGTCAGCCCACTCGGCTACCTCAATACTGCCACCCTCTGCATTCTGCCCCGTAAATCCCATCATACTGTCAAAGTGACCGGGAAACTGGTCTGTGAGGAACTGAAGGATTGATAGGCGACCGTGAGTCTTCGCCATCTCAATGTGCTTCCGCTTTAGATTGGTCAACAGGAGTCCTCGCTCATGCAGCCACTTCAGCTTGCAAAGGTCTCCACTGCTACACAATGCGGCCAAAGTGGTTCCCAAAGCCGGTGGTGAGAGCATATGTTCCCCATCAGTAGAATGACATTTTTTTATGAGGAAGTCAGCAATCTGCAAATGATCGTTCTTCACGGCGATCCCGACGGCGAGATTGGACCAACTCATCGGAGGTGAATTGCCACACAGCCATTGAACAACGTGAAGATGGCCGTGAAGCGCTGCCTTGTCCATCATCCACCGGACGGCGTCAACGGTGAGACCCTGTCTCGCCAACCACTCAATAGTTTCCAAAGAGCCACGTTGCGCGGCTGCAGCCAGCGCCTTCAACGTCGATGACTGTTCAAAGCTGTTCTCCTGTAGCCACTTGAGCAAGGCCAAGTTGCCGTGCGCAGCAGCGACCTCGTAGGTCACGCGCGCTGGTGGCGAGACCTTGGTTTCGTTCTTCAGAATACTCAAGAGCTCGCGCGCGTCGTCTGCGACAGCGAGCCCGACGACCTCGAACAGCACGGTGTCCGGCAGGCGCGGCTCTCGCATCAACCGGCCGGCGAATGCAGCTCCATGGCGTGTCGCAGCGCCGTAGAGAGCTGCAGCAGTGTACTCGCGGAGCGGCACGTGGTGGGTCGTCGCGACTCCGAGCCAGATGCGAAGCAGCCGCGCGCCGCCCACTCGCTGCGCGAACGCCGGTCCGAGGATCGCGAGCGGCAGCAGAAAGTCCTGGATCTGCGTCTGCAGCTCGCTGTGGCCGTACAGCGGCCCGTGGCACGCGAGCGCGACGCGCGAGATGACGGCCTCGCCCATGGCTGCCTCGGGCTCTTGTTGCCACGGATGGAAACGATAGATAGAAACGGAGCTCCTCGCGAGCTCGATCCTTTCTATTTCTATACGTACCGGGTGACCCGAAGGAAGACAAGGCAAGAGAGACGAACGGCGAGAGGAGGCCGCGGTGGAGGCTCCCAGCTGCCAGTGCAAGTGCCTTTTGTGCGTGTTGCTGTCTGCGTGGAGGTGATGTCTGCGTGGTCACGTCAGTCTGATGGTCCCCTACATCCCTCTGGCAGATCCACGGGTTGCAGTGCGGACACCGTGACAAGGCTGACATGCAGCTGCAAATGGTTCGTGGTACGGCCGCATGGACCTAAGAGGGGAAGCGCTGAGCGAAACATCTGGAGCGAGCAGTCTGTTTAAGCAACAGAGAGACTGCCGGGGAAGTCTTGGTTGCGAAGTCAACTTTATCGGTGGCAAAGAGTTGCGAGCGATTGCTTTGGTTGGCCACGAGTGAATATTTTGAGGAGGGAAAATGGTCCACGCTGCAAAGTTGAAGAGCGCATTGAGCATAAGGCCTATAGCTCGACTAGCGACGATACGGTGACCAAACAAACTTTGAGAGGAAGGGGTGGCCCAACAGTTGATCACGATCCTTATTAGCATGTTGATCCAAACGCTCGGTACGAGAGAGATTGCTCAGCTTCCACGTTTGATATATCTGCACGCAGTTTCGACGATCTCCATTCCGTGTGACGCAGCCAGAAAAGAATGGCTCGCGTCAGAAGGGTTAGGCAACGACCTTGATTTGGTTTCAGTATATTATACTGGAACTAGGTTACTACGATTAGTCCTGGAAGGATTATGCACTGGGTGGTGTAAAAGCATCCCGAGAGTAATGGGTGATGCTGACCCGGCTGCAACACATTGGTGATGACGTAGTGACTATGCATACTGTATTCAAGAGATTGTAGGAGGGCTTACATATTAGTTGACATAGCTAACTTTGGATACTGAAAGTAAGGTATCTAGGACAGACGACATCTAGGCACAGAGCACCCTAGAGGCCCACACAGAGGATAGGAAAACAAACTCTAACATCAATCTCACTTCTCAACTTGCTCTCAAGTCAACTAGCCTCAACTAGCCTCGACTAGCCTCGTCCAAGACCAAGCCAACCACCCAGCCAGCCAGCCCGCGTACTTGCCACCAGGAGCCCAGTACCCCACTTCTGTGACATAGTAGCGCTCGTCGGTCAAGTCCTCTGCCAAGACGGGTGATCAAGTCTCGCAGTTCTACGCTGGCTCAAGGATCTGTGGGTGCGAACCTGCAGTGTCAAGACCAAGTTCAAGTGGTGTGGCAGTCCCTGTCCCGCGAGTCTGAGTGCTCCTGCGTACCGTAAATCCTCTTCACCTGAGTTGAGGACAGATTCGGGCGTATCAGCAGTGCTCTTTCTCGGTCTGCCTGAGCTAGAAGTTGGCATAAGTGGAACCTGTATTGGTTTCCGCCCGGCTCTGTGTAGTACCAACCTTCGTTGGATGACCCGAACATCTGCGAAAGGGAAGGCTCGTCGTGTGAGACGTGCCAACAACTACAAGTCCCTCAACCTCGGTGATCCATCGCGACCCGTGGTGCTAGAGACGTGCGTACCTCGCCGCATCGACGTTACGGAGAACTTTCTCGTTGAGGGGGATCCGAACGCGGCTGAGAAGTACTTTCGCTGCAAGCACGATCTAGTAGAAGCCGTCAAGAAGGCGAAGCGCGTCACCAAAGCGTTCGTCAAGCTCGGTGCGGCTCTCGCTACGGACGAACTTCAGAAGGACCACGAGAAGAAGCTCGAAGCCGTTTTCAACTTCCTGAACAAGGCCGAAGACTTCGCGACAGTACGTCTAGACGAGATCTTTGTTTCTAAACCGAATCGTCAGTAGAATCTTCTAAGTTTCGGTTCAACTTGATTGCTTTTGGATTGCGTAAGCATCGTCTTCGTAATCCATCGGTGACATCGTATACGCTGAGAAGTCCGACTTATGTCTAGTCGTCGTGCTAGAGAAGTCGAGCGTGAGTCACCAAATCTACGTCCACGTCGTCAAAGCAGATCGAACGATCCTGAAGAAGTTGAACGTGCTCGTTCAGTGTCAAGAACCCGTTCAACCCAAGCAGAGCCAATGCAGCATCAAGACGCTCAAGATCAGGGAGGAGAAGTCCCATAGGCTCCGCAAGCTGCTCCAGCCAATCAAGGGAACTTTGCCGGAGGGCAAGTTCCAGGGGAAGTGTTCCAGCAGTTCATGATGTTCATGCAGCAGCAGAACCAGCAGTCCCAGGCGCAGTTGCAGGCGTCCATGCAGATGACGAATAACCAGTTCAACCAGATGCTCAACCTTCATGGGTCTACGCGTCGTCGAGATCCGCCATGTATGAAAAGGTCAACGAAGACATAGAGTTGTGGATCTTCAACACAGAAGACTACTACTCGAACAAGCGTGCTGTGATGCATGCTGAGACCTCAGACTTCGTTGAAGAAGTCACTGGCAATCTGGGAAAGTCTGTTCAGAACTGGGTTCGGACGATCTTCGCAGCAGAGTGTGCTGCTGCGGGGATTCCCAAGACGTGGGAATTGTTCAAGGCTAAATTGCGTCAGCGCTATAAGCCATTGGACTTTGAGTACAACCTTCGTGAGCGAATGTTTGAACTCAAGCAAACTGGATCGATCCATGAATATGTGGCAAAGTTTCAGGACTTGCATTCGCAGTCTGAACTTCCCATCGCGGATCTTGATCAGCGTTTCTATTTCCAACACGGCCTTCGTGCTGAGACTTCCGCAAAGATCAAGGAAGAAAGTCCTAAGACGTTGGATGATACGATCAAGATCGCCACAAATTTCGAGTTTGCGCATTATTCTGGGAGACCGCCGAAGCAGAATGGTCAGAAGAACTCATCAAAGTTGAACCACGACTCTGCAGGCACTGCTACCAAGTCGAAGAAAGGTAACAAGTGGAAGAAGAAAGGACACGACTCTTAGACGAACAACGATGACTGGAAGAAGGAAGCCACTTGCCATGCGTGCAAGAAGAAGGGGCATATCTCTCCGGACTGTCCTCTGAACAAGGAGTCAAATCACTACATTAGTGGTAATTTGTACGCGATTCTCGAAGTCCAAGCTCTTGCTTTCAAGGAGCCTAATTGGAAGAAGAATGTGTCCATCTTCGTCGACAACGGTTGCAGCATGAATGGTGTCTCAGAAGATCTGGTGGAAGTGTTGAACTTGCAAGAAACGGTCGAAGACTTGATGGAAGTCAAGCTCGGTTATGAGCAGACCGTATACCGTCATCGTCGAATGGTGGAGATGTCTCTTGAAGTTCCCGGTTTCCCCACGATCACGTCTAAGTTTCAGGTGATGCCTATCCCTGAAGGCAAAGACATTTTGCTTGGTATGCGATGGCTTCGTGAACAGAATCCCGACATCGATTGGGCTGAGCTAAAGCTTACGCCACGTACTGGTGTACAGCCTGAAGAGCCTCTTGTTCTACGTACGCCTGCGGCGCGTCCCGCTCGCTTTGTCGCCAATCGCCGTCGTGCTAGACAAAGTCAGAATCGTGAGATCTTCAACTACTATCGTCAACATGGACATGATAGTGAGTTGGGTCATACCAAGTTCATCTCCATGAAGAAACTTGCCAAAGAGCTGCGCAAGGGAGATGTCGAGTGTGTGTTTATGATTCATCCACACGACTCGGAGAAAGCTGCTAGGTATCAGCAGCAAGGATGGGAAGCTTTGAAGGACAACCCAGCTTTTGATGCGCTGTGGAAGCGTCGTGACACTGTGTTTCGAACGGAGCTACCGAACACTGTGCCACCTGTCCGTGAAGGTATTGAACATGTCATCGAACTCAAGCCTGGTACAAAGCCCATCTCAGTTCCTCAGTGGCGACAGAGCCCTGAGCAACGTAAGGTGATCCAAGAATGGACCAAGGAAATGGTCAAGGCAGGTATCATTCGTCCTAGTACCTCGCCTTTCTCGGCACCGACTTTCTGTGTGAAGAAAGCTGTTGGATGGCGAATAGTCCGTTGAACAACAACACGATTTTGCCAGTAATTCCTATGCCACGCAAAGAAGACACCTTTGACGCAATGTCAGGAAGCTATTGGTTTTCATGCATGGATTTGCTTTGGGGTTACTATCAAGTAAAGCTCAGAGAACAAGATATACCGTTTACAGCGTTTTCAACGCCGGATGGCTTGTTTGAGTATCTTGTAACTCCCATGGGACTTAGTGGAAGTCCTGGCACTTTCAATCGACCTCTTCAAAGAGTATTCAGCGACATACGCGATGTAATGCGTATCTACTTTGACGATATCTACGTCTTCACGAGAAGCACAGACATCAATGAGCATCTCGAGGCGTTGGATCGAGTACTTCAAAGATGTGAAGAGCAACAGTTATACATCAAGCTGTCGAAGTGTCAGTTCTGTGTTCCGGAAATTCCTTGTCTTGGAGATTTCGTTGGAAGGAATGGCGTTCGCATGGATCCTGATAAGATCAAGGTTATCAAGGATTGGCCAGTTCCGAAGACAAAGAAGCAGATGGAGAGTTTTCTCGGTACAACAGTGTAGGTTTCTCGTTTCTGCACGGACTTTGCTCAGTTCGCGGGTCCGCTCCATGAGTGTATCGAGGGAAAGAGATCAAGCGAGTCCATCGAGCTCAATGATCATCAACTGGCATGCTTCGAACAACTCAAGCTTCGCTTATCGTCACCGCCTGTTTTGAAACTTCCGGACTTCACGAAACCTTTTGGCATTCGTATGGATGCATCCAATTTCGCAATTGGGGGAGTCTTGTTTCAAAAGGAGGGAGAGTTGGAGTATCCAATCGCATACACTGGTCGGAAAATGAAGTCGGCTGAACTCAATTATCCAGTTCGTGAACAAGAACTTCTTGCAATCATGCATGCCTTGAAAGTTTGGCGCGTGTATTTGCTCGATCGTCCATTCGTTGTCGAGACTGATCACAAGAGCATTGAGACTATTCTCACGCAGAAGACCACGAACAGAAGAGTTGCCCGTTGGTTCAACGAACTTGCTGAGTTTCAACCTCAGTTCAAGTGGATTCCAGGACATACGAATGACGTTGCAGACGCCTTGTCCAGGAACCCGGACTTTGAGCATAAAGCCGCTCAAGTCAGTTTAGATGATCTTCTGAAAGCAGCATCTAATAGAGAGATTGTTGCGACCATCGAGTCAAGTCCAGTTGCTGTCGAAGAGGCGACAAGGAAACTGTACAAGTCGGATCAGAAGACACGAGAAATCTTGACGAAGATTTCTGATGGTTCAACCGTGTTAAAGTATAGCGTAGTTGACGGACTCCTTTACTATCAGACACAAGAAGATGAAGAACCTCGACTCGTGATCCCCGACAATGAAGATCTGAAGAATCGTGTGATTTATGAAAACCACGATGTTGCGACTGCAGGACACCCAGGATACTTTAAGACGTATCTAGCAGTCCAGAAGAAGTACTATTGGCCTCGTATGACCAAGTACATTCAGCGCTATGTGAACACTTGTGAAATGTGTCAGCGCATTAAGGTGAGGCAGATGAAGCCTCCAGGTCTACTCAATCCGCTTAGTATTCCATCGGGAAGATGGGTTGAGATCTCCATGGATTTCTTGGTAGCGTTACCAGAAACTGGAGATGGGCATGATGCTATTATGGTCATAGTTGATCGTTTGACCAAGCGTGCGAAGTTCATCGAAACCCGCACAACCGCCACGGCAGAAGATACTGCTGATCTCTTCATGAAGCATTATGTGAAGGATCATGGCTTGCCCAAGACAATAGTTTCGGATCGTGACTCGAAGTTCACGTCGAAATTTTGGTCCTCAGTGACATCGATCCTGAAGACTACTCACAACCTTTCCTCAGCGCTTAGACCGCAGACAGACGGACAGACAGAACGCACGAATCGTTTCATCGAAGACTATCTCAGAGGTGTTGTGAACCCGATCCAGAATGATTGGGATAAGTTTTTGCATCTAGCGGAATTCGCCTACAACCGCAGAGTGCATTCGTCGATCGGCATGTGTCCCTTTGAAGCTGATCTTGGCTATGTTCCATACATGGCAGACGATATTGCTGCAGACCCAGGATTCAAAAAGTTGGATAAGGCTGCGCAGACATTCTTGCTTCGACAAGAAGTGTTTTTGAAGAAGGCAAAAGATGCAATTAGTGAAGCACAAGAGCGTATGAAGTCGTATTATGACAAGAATCGCCTGCATCAAGAGTTTGAAGTTGGTCAACTCGTGCTACTCGACGGCAAGAATCTTGATATTCGCCACAAAGGCTTCGCATCGACAAGCAAATTGGCACCAAGATTTATCGGACCCTACCCCATCGTGAAGAAAGTCCATCAAGATTCGTATGAACTTGCCATGTCGAAGGATCTTCGTATCCATCCCGTTTTCCACACATCTTTGCTCAAGCCGTATATGAAGGATAACAAACGCAAACAGCAGACTACGAAGGTTTTGCTTGCGGACGGCATTACTGAAGGACAACTCATCGAAGCTGTCATTGGGCATCGGAAGATTCGTGGAAGAGACCAGTACAAGATACACTGGCTCGGAGGATCAAGACGTCAAGCCACATGGGAACCCGTTGAAAACCTGAAGCAGATTCCAAGTCTCATCGAAGCATACTGGAAGTCTGTGCAGGGGGGCCTTCTCTCGAAGGGAGGTCATGTGACGCAGCCAGAAAAGAATGGCTCGCGTCAGAAGGGTTAGGCAACGACCTTGATTTGGTTTCAGTATATTATACTGGAACTAGGTTACCACGATTAGTCCTGGAAGGATTATGCACTGGGTGGTGTAAAAGCATCCCGAGAGTAATGGGTGATGCTGACCCGGCTGCAACACATTGGTGATGACGTAGTGACTATGCATACTGTATTCAAGAGATTGTAGGAGGGCTTACATATTAGTTGACATAGCTAACTTTGGATACTGAAAGTAAGGTATCTAGGACAGACGACATCTAGGCACAGAGCACCCTAGAGGCCCACACAGAGGATAGGAAAACAAACTCTAACATCAATCTCACTTCTCAACTTGCTCTCAAGTCAACTAGCCTCAACTAGCCTCGACTAGCCTCGTCCAAGACCAAGCCAACCACCCAGCCAGCCAGCCCGCGAACTTGTCACCAGGAGCCCAGTACCCCACTTCTGTGACATTCCGCGGAAGGACGAATCGACATGCTGCCCGCTGATCCGAACAGCTTGCACTGGCACGAGACGACTTTTTGTTTTTGACAACGTGGCTCGTGAACAAATGCTTATGTGAATGCGAAAGACAATATCAGTCGCTTAGGGTTGCTTCTGTAATGTTCGGGCGTGGTTATTGTCTGGAGCGCAGCGAGGTTGGACGCGAACCCGACGAGAACGAATAATCGCGTGACGTACCTCGCACCGGCCTCGTACCTGGGCTGAGGGCAGCCGATCAACACGGATAAATGCCAAACTATTCGGCAACAGCGCCCTTGTTCTTCGTTTCCTGCCCTATCGCAAACCAAAACACCCTCGACTCCTCCCTCTCTACGTGGTGGTACGAACCCGATGAACTTGGCGACTTCTTGCTGTAACAACTCCATCATCGTTCGAAATCTTGTCGACTGGACCAGGTGGCTATCTCAGTGTCAACAGATCCTGTGTTCTTCGTGGATTCGACCCACTCGAGTGCTTCAACATATCGAGTTGTTCGCAAAAAGCACTCACTTGACATTCGCTCAGCATGCCGCAGCAATGGAGCAGTGCGACAGCGGCAAGGGGTGTTTCGTGGGGAAGTCTGTCCAAGCAGCCCTCAAAACGAGAAGAAGGAAGATCGATATAGAGCGAAAGGTGCAGGGTGCCAGTCTTCAGCCAACTGTGGGATGGACTCAGCCAATTCACTTGACGAGACCAGTTTCAACAACTATTCTGTCGGCACCCAGATAACCGTCCAACGCGTTCATCGGAGACCACGGCGGGAATTGGTAGCTCTTATGCCCACCCAGAGGAGATTTCTTCCTTCATGGCTGTTTCCAAAACAGTAGACGCAGTCGCCCGATGTTTACCCGATAATCTGTAACTCATCAGGTGAGTTGGTGGATGCTGGGTGAGAGACATGGCTAGACGCACGGCCATCCATCTGCTTGCACAAGTTGTGGTGCTTGAGGGAAGTATCCACGAGAATTCGCCAAGATGTGAGTAAATCCAGAAAGGTTCGTCGAGATGTGAAACGCTCGGCAACATGTGAGTGATGAACTTAAGGAAAAACAGATGACGAACTTACCATGTAGCGATGCACCCGGGGGTACAAATACACAGAGTGTAAATATAGTACACTGCCAGTCATAAGCCTACCTGACCACGCCAATTGCAAAACTACTATATTTACACTTTGTGTATTTGTACCCCCGGGTGCATCGCTACATGGTAAGTTCGTCATCTGTTTTTCCTTAAGTTCATCACTCACATGTTGGCGAGCGTTTCACATCTCGACGAACCTTTCTGGATTTACTCACATCTTGGCGAATTCTCAAGTATCCACCCAGCATGGGTGGCAGTTTCACTGTACTCATCATGACAAGTCGCATTGCGTGTTTGCGCGTTGGCATCCACGTGGTGCCTAATCGTAAGCAAAAGACTGGAGCTGTGTTTTTTAAAACACAGCTCCAGTCTTTTGCTTACGAAAGAACACAGTGTTATGAAATATTGACGTTTTTTTTTAAAAAAAAAAAACCGTCAATATTTCATAACACTGTGTTCTTTGACCTCGAGACCTCATTTTCTTCCTTCGCGAACTACTAGTCCCGGTGACATGGTGCCGGAGATTGTGGAACCAAGTGCGGAGTTCCTTTCCTTCCTCCCACGTTGACCACAACTATTTTTGAATAACGGAAGTTGACATCATAGGTCCGTCGTTTGCATCAGCGACCACAAGGGGTAACATGTCTCAGATCCATCCTTGCAGCAGTCATCTCTGATATGTGCGTCCACATGCTACACAATCACGCGATACGGTTAGTCAGACATTTCTGGGCTGCTTCCCAAGCTCAGTGGCCGCCACTGGATTGACATGTATTACATCCTTTCAACAGGCACGGCCCGTCAATTTGTTTCCCGATTTGTAGTGGCTGGGGCTGGAGCATCTGGTAAACTGCAAAATACGATCTTGTGACGAAACCCTCCATCTTCAGCTCACCACAAGGACCCCTGAGCAGTGTGCTCACAATATCAATATGTATTGGTTAGATCCATATTTTATTGACTAATATCAATATCGTTGCACAATTACAGCGTGTGTGTCGTAGATTGAGTTCATTCTGTGCGTGGTTTCTTCCTGGGCATTTTCCTTGCGAGCCAACGCGGTCTATCGGAGAGCTTCTCACAGACAGTGGTTGTACTCGAGCATGAGGAGCGTCTCGAGCGTTGCGGGATAAAAGCGCTGTGTCAAGACAAGGCCAGTCCGAGAAAAGAGACTTTCAAACTCTTTAGAGTACCAGGAGCCCTAGAAGGTGCAAAACAGAGTAGGAACTTGGCAACCCCGGAGTCATTGGCCTTAGGCGCAGTAGTGGCAAGTGCGGCCACGTATTCCAGACATTCAGTATCAAAATGAGGCGGGAACACGCACCTACCAGGCGTGATGCGATCCGAAGGCGGACCTCCTTCCCGACAGCGACGAAGGACGAGTATTTGCGAACGCAAGGCGAGGTACAGAACGAGAGCTCACGATGTACGTAGCCCCATAGACGGTATTGACACCGTCCATCAGGGTGGAGGAACGACAGCACACGAGACAACCTCGCTGGACTTGTGGCGGACACGCGCTTACTTGAAGGGGCAAGGGGCGTTGAATGATGATTGTTTAAACTTGGCCAAGAATGAGCGTTTGCGTTGATGGAGCTCAGGCTTTTGAACCCCTCACCACGAACAACATCAGCATCGATTCTATCATCCGTTTTTTGGGGGGATTTGAAGCTGGACCCAGTAAAACGTCTCATCCAGATTTATTGGCAATATTGGTGGTGCAGTACTTCGTTTGCGCAACGCCAACTCCAGGGTCTCCGTTGGTGTGCGTTCCTCAACACTCTGACCGGAGACGCACCATTTACTCGAGTTCTCGAGCGCGCGGGATACGAGCGGTGTAGACGCTCTGTGAAGACCAATAATTCTAGCTGTGAGACGGTTAAACGACTCGGCCAAAAGGGTTAACCAGGCCCCGGAGTCGTAACCACTCCAATTAGCTCAGAATCTGATCTGTCTCAGTCCCCCTCAGGCGAGCAACCAACCAAGCTTGGTTCTCGGATGCAACCAATCAGATCAGTCCAACGACTATCTCCCATTCCCGGCCAATGGGGGTGCAACTCGGCAGGAGGCTCTGCTATTCTGACCAATCAGAAACTCGCGCGCCAGCACTGATGAGCATTCAGTGCTGATAACGTGAGACGGTTAAACGACTCGGCCAAAAGGGTTAACCAGGTCCCAGAGTCGTAACCACTCCAATTAGCTCAGAATCTGATCTGTCTCAAGCTGAGGATATTTAAAAATACTCTCAGCTAGAGTTATTGACAATATTGGTCATTCAATCTATTGTTGCGCAACACAAATCAAAAAGGGATGCATTCTGATAGGAGACTCACTGGTCAGCTGGAAACACGAGATACTCGAGAACAGGGAAATTGTGCGAAGCGTAATCGAGCACCATCCCATTTGTGTGGTGTTCTCGAAATCCATCCGTTGTGGAGTTGAGTTTGTGGTGGTCAACACACACACCGCAGAATTTCTTACCCAGCGAACACATTTCGTTTTCACGAGTTTCGTGGGTTTGATAGAGAGTCTGAACAGCCGGTGCATTTACATTATTCTTATCCAAATGACGACTGCAATGCCATCCACAGTGGATAGACGAAGGCGAATGAGACAACAACGGATGAGTATGGCAAATTGAGGTTACCGTTCTTTAAATGAGAGAAGAGCATGGAAAGGAGACGTCTCGACTTCCGATTGTAAGCTTGTGACGAGTAGGAGAGCTGCATAGCTTGAGAGTGTTCGACATCTTTTCGATCCAGCAGATCCATTCTCCAATTTGCGAGCTCAAGTGAAGAACTCATGAAGCAAGATTATGAAGCTCCTGCCAGTTGCGTTTGCTGCCGCTGCCACTTGTCTCGTCGTGACGACGAGCCCCGTGGAGGCGCAAAACGCGGCAGTGCACGCTGCGACCGTCGGCGAATCGAGGGCTGCGAATCCAGCACCCGCGCCCAAGCCTGCGGCCGGAGCAAAGCCTCGGGCTCAATCAACTGATGGAGCAACTCCAGCAGCCCAACCTAAGCCAGCCCCTGCTGCTCCAAGTCCAGCAAAGCCTACTCCAGGGGCTGCAACGTCAACGACCCCGGTAGGAGGAGCTGGCGTGAAATCACCGCCAGCTACGGGTGGAACGAAACCGACTGGGCCAACACCAAGTTCTCCAGCAGCTGGTGCGACGACACCAGCAAAAGCGCCAGCGGCTGCGACACCACCCGCCGTACCAGCTTTAGCGCCTGTCGCCGCCACTAAGCCCCTTGCGGCCAATAAGACGTGGGTGCAAAACTTCAAAGCCAAGCCCAACGACAAAGCCTGCTACCGCCGTACAGCGTTCGCTAGCAAGACCAAGGAGTGCCCTGTTGGTTACAACTTCGACGACGCGCTTGTGTGCTGGGCGCAGTGTCCGATCGAGTACCCGGTGCAATGCGGCATGGAGTGTCTCCCACAGAACAAGGACTGCACGTTGAATGTGTTGGGCAAAGTGAGCGCGGTCGCGAGTGCTGCTGTAACGGCTGCGACTGGTGGCTTCTTCGGAGGGCTCACAAAAGTGGCGGAGGGCCTCACGCGCGGTGTCGGCTGCGTGCAGCAGGTGTATGATGTCACTAGTCGCATCTACGAGTTCATCGATGAGGCCCAGACTCTTGGTCAAGCAACGACCGCCGAAAAGGCAAACACTGCCGTTCAACAGAGTGATCTTTTCACCATCGACATGGCTGCAGCAGTAGCAACCTGCATTGGTCAGGAACTACCCAAGGCTGTTGAACAAACTAAGAAGTTGCTCACTGTGGTAAAGCCGATCGTAGCAGGTATCGTGGAGAAGAAGTTCACAAAAGAAAATCTCAAGGATAAGATTAAGTTCCTCGAGTGGTTCAAAACGGTCAACACGACAGACGCAGCCGCCACCAAGACCACGACAACATCAACCACAGAGTTACCTAAGCTGACAGCGGATGATATCAAGAAGTTCTCGGCGACCGGAAGCACGTGCGGTCAGTCACTTAAGAAGTACGTTGACAAGGTTCAGGACGAAGTACGTAAGATCATGAAGAGTCAACCGACGGCCGACTTGGAGTACATGCAGTTCGTAGTGCTCAACTCTGAGGTCGTGCTGAAAGACTTGCCAACAGCTGCGGCCGCATGCTTGCCAGATAACGCACCCGACGGAGTCAAGACCGAAGCCGAGATCGTCACTGCTCTTCAAGTGATCGTCGACCAGATCATTTCTGCAGCATTTGGCCCCAAGAATGTGCTTGCTACGGCGTGGTCCTACAAACTTCAAGTCGCCCAGTACGGTCTGGACGCGCTTGCACTGCTAGACCCAACTGGAATCGCTAGCTTGACACGCACGTTCCTCCAGCCAATCTGTGGTCCCACGAAGTACGCTGTTCAAATTGCTGATGGTCCGGCGGACAAAGCTCTTGGTCTTGAGACAATGCAGAAGGCATTCAGCGGTGCCACGGGGACGTGGAAGTCAGCGGGTGATGGAAAGCTGGTCATCAACTTCAAGAGTACCGACAAACATAACGTGAAGGTCAATGTCTTCTCTGGCGGTAAGCGGCTGTACAAGGAGCGAGTGGCTGCTGGCGGCACTCTTGTGTTCACCAAGCCACTGTCGGAGTTCAAGGGGAAGACGTTGTACCTCGATCGTTGGCGCAAGGGTCTTTTCGGCATTCCTGGTACTGGTGGTGGTTCGCTGGTGGTGTGGGTTCCGGACACTGCGACTGGCTCGCTTGTGCTCAATGTGCCGATCAATCCGACGAAGTTCTTCGACAAGGAGGAGAAGGCAACACCACCTCCGATCCCCGTGGCGGATCCCTAAAAGAAGCCTGGTTTGATGAGCGTCATCGTGATTTAGACGTACAACGTACTGTACAAATCGTGCGTACATGACAAATTCAATACATTTCCTTCCTTTTTCGCACCTCAGTTCCTGCATTATGCTGAAGTACCGAATGCCATCATTTTACCGCAAAATGCTGAAAGAACTGGCACCCCTCCCTCAATCAATTTCGAAAGGTGCCAGATCAATGAGCACACCACGGTCTTCTCTCATTGGCCAATCAGATTTTTGCAGTGTGTGGATTTGAGGTGAGTGGTTCTTAGCGTATCACAAAAGTGGGTGTAAATGTTCAAGCGGTTGCATCAGTTTCGCGCCATTTCCAAAAATGCCGCAGCAACGGATCCAGCTCCACCACACTGTCGAGTTCAAAATAAAGCAAGTCGAGCTATTCCATGCGTCACCTCTCAGTCGTGTGAAGTTCTGCAAGGGTAAGACCTACTCGCGCTCCGCCCATCAGTCATGGGAGAAGCAACTGCAAGTGCTCCGACAAGCAGCAGCAGAGGAAAAGCGGGCGAAGAAGCTCACGGTTGGCGGGAGCGGCAGAAAGTCGCCGTCTGACGAGCACGAGGAGGCCATCATCGTCTGGATCAAGGAGCGGCGCAGAGACAACAAGGCCGTCACTGTTCTCGGTATCATTGCCGAGTGTAAGAAGCTGCTACCTGACTTCATCGCGAGCAAGAGTGTCGACGCCAGGCGTGCCTGGTGCTTCAAAATTCATGCGTCGCAACAAGCTGACCATCCGCAAGATCTCCCACTCGGGCCGCAAGAGGCGCTCCACGCTCATGGCACAGAAGGAAGTCTTCGCGCTCAAGGTAAGTACCGCTCTTATTCAGCACTTTTTGTTTGTGCTTTTTAACATGGACCAGACTGCCGTTTTCTCCGAGACGGGCGTGGAGTACACCGTCGAGTTCGTTGGAGCCAGCCATGTCGGTGCGGACGGTGCCGGTAAGGGGGGACATCGCTGCACTGTAGCGCTCCTCGTTTGCGCCGATGGCACCATGTGCATCCCGCACTTCGTCTTTCAGGGAGAAGACGGCGGCGACGTGTTCAATGAGGTTGGTCGGTTCGTCAGCCCGGACCAGGCGACGTACTCTGTCCAGACGAAGGCGTGGTTCGACGAACGCGTCATGTTGGAGTGGATCGACAAGGTGTGGCAGTTCGTCGTCACCGGGCCCACAGTGCTGCTGCTGGATAGTCTCAAGGTACACAAATGTGAGGCTGTCCAGCAGCGCCTCGCTGAGATGGGCACTATGACGTACTATGTCCCTTCGGGCTGCACGTTGGTAGCCCAGCCTCTGGACGTTGGTGTCATGGCGCCTTTCAAGAAACAACCGCGCGACCGCTTCGAAGAGCTCTACAGCGACGTACCCCCTCCCAACACCGCCAGTGAACGCCGATACGATATGTATCAGCGCGTGATGTACGTTCTCCCGAAGATCACGACCGACACGATTCGCAACGCATTTTTCAAGTACGGTCCATTTATTCCATTTGGCCCAAGCGCGCCGCTGCACACAATGATCTCAGAGTACGAGGCCCTTGTCTAACTTTTCACAAATACATCTTCCGGTTCTTTTTTCTTGGCGCCAAAGTTCAAATCGAGTCGTGCCAAAACAGGGTACAAAAATCTGAGTCGCAACTCCTGATTGCACGAACCTTACATTAGGGAAAAACTGCCCTGCCAGATCTTTCAGCATGCCAGATCTATCAGCATTTTGCGGTAATGATGGCTCATGTTGTTCTGTCTCAGTTTAAAAGCTGAGGCAGAACAACATGAGCGAAAAAAAGGCGGATAACAGAAAGGTCACATGTGATCTGTTGCACACTTAAGTGCATTGTTCGTCAAAATCGAAGACGTTTGTCAAACCAGGTTACCTTAGGAGCCACAGGGAGCCAATTCAATTGAGGTCTATTGGTTTGCTTATATAGAAACCTATAGCCGGCGTGACGCCAAGTTTTAGGTATTACCTTCTCTCCAGTGCTCGAGATCTCCGGGAAGGAGCTCTGCGACGTGCTGGTGCCGTTCCTGATCAGTGGGGTGGTGCGCCAGGCTGCTGACGTTGTCGTCCATTGCGAGGTTGGCTGCGGCGTCGGCCATTTTGTTGGCCGCGCGAGGATGGTGGCCCCAACCGCGTACTCCGAGGGAGTCTGCTAGTCTGCGCGCCTGCGCGTATTTGCGTTGGAGCGCGACGTTGAGCGGGGGCTTGTACGTCTTCATTTGGCGGATTATGAGCATGCTGTCGCCTATGACCGATAAAGGCGTCCAGTGGCGTTCTGCTGCTGCGGTGAGACCGGCGATGAGGCCTTCATATTCGGCTTGGTTGTTCGTGGTGGTGGGATCTGCGAAGGCAATGGCTGCGGAGAAGATGACTTCGGCGTGGATGTTGTCGGGAGTTAGCCGAACTACGACGGCCCCGGCGCCTCCCGGCCCGGGGTTCCCTCGAGAACCCCCGTCGAAGAAAAGGAGGTAATGGCGATCGTGGCCGGGGCTGAGCCTCGTCGGCCGAGGGCTAGGTGAGCGAGGTTCACGTAGCAATCGCAGGGCGATAGCCGTGTGAGGGGTGGCCGCGCTCGCATCCATTCGCGCCCACCGGAGGTCCCGTAGCGACGACACCAGGGCGATTTGTAAGACCGCCGCTGCATGATCAGGGGGCCAGAGGTCTTCCGCGGTCTCTGGGGTTGTGCGCCATCTCCAGATCGTGTACAGCACGACGAGGGCATGTTGCCTCCACGCGGCGTTGACAACAGCGTGGGTGGCAATCGTGGCGTCAACCGTGGGAGGCGGGAGACGCGCCATGCTCGGGTTGGACCATAGCAAGTCCGGCGCGGCAGGTAGGTGCAGGGAGAAGAACGCGGCCTTGGCCTCTGGGAGGTCGGGTGCGTGCTCCGGTGACCACAAAGGACTCCAGTGGTGCAGCATCTGCGTCCAGAGTTGCTGGGCGCGTGGACACGCCCAAAAGACATGAGCGCTTGTAACGGGGTACAAGGTTACACAAGTAGGTTAGGTTGTGTAGGTACATAATGTGTGTGGTCCACTTAGGGTAGAAGTTACCCTAAGTAGTGACTCTCTTTTATTAGATTCAGCAGGTGATATCCCTGGGTATTAGATACCAGGGATATCAGGTATAGGGGGGGTTATTCCCCAGGGGAATAATCTGAATACAATCAGTTCGCCTTTTGCCAAGTCTTTGGCGCTCGTCGACAGGGGTCGACTCGGAGCGGCTGCTCACGCTTCCTCAAGCGCAGGTGCTGTGTACGGTCGTGGACCGTTACACTTGGTAGCACTCGTCGTCAATCCGACGCCGACATCGTGATGTCCGAAGCTTCCGACTTCGTGATGGCGTCAAGCCATCCGACGCTGTCGCGTCAAGACCATCCGTACCTGGATGAGACCCAGTGCGGCTATCTCCAGAAGATGGAGGCCATCAATGGCCGAACAAGCATCATCGAGCTGCTTCGACGCGGCTCTGGCGAAGTCCTCGCACATGTCGCGCGTTTTCGCGACTACGAGGCAGCCCTCGAGAAGTATCTCCTCGACGTCGTGACGTCCCGCGTATCCGCGACTCAGGCTACTCAGCCAGCTCAGGTGCCGCCGACGGTTACGTTTGTGCCGCCGCCGGCACCTCCGGAACGTCCGAAGGCCGTGAAGGTTACGGTGTCCCCGTATTCGGGTGAAGAAAGCGACAATCTTGTCTTCTGGCAACGCGAGATCGAGCTCGCAACAGCAGCCGGCTGCATCCGTGACGAACGGCAGAAGGTCGCCTTTGCGATCTCGTACATGACGGGTCGGGCGAAGATCTGGGCCCTCACGTGCGAGACGTCGCATCCCGGATGTTTTTCCGACTGGGCAGCGCTTGCCAAGGCGATGAAGTCGATGTTTCAACCGCCAAATGTGGCGCATCGCCAGCGAGCTGCGTTTCTCGCTTGTCGGCAAGGCGGCCGCGAGCTGCGCACGTATGTGCAGGAGTTACGTCAACTCCGTGCCAACTTGGCTGCGAATGCGCTCGCAGAAGACGTCATGCTGACGACGTTCATGGAAGGGATGGATTCCGGTCCTGAGAAGGCTGCGGTTTTCCGCGAGGAGCCCACGCTCCTAGAAGACGCGTTCGTCGTCGCGCTGCGAGAGGACTACGTTCAGCGTCTCTCGCGCGGTTTATCCGCGAGTCCGGCAGCGCCGCCTCCCGTCACGCCGGTTCCACCACCGGTCGTCGAACCGATGGACCTGAGTGTCATCGACCTCAGTGGAGTCGATCTCAGCACGGTCGACTTGCGTGCGATCGACGTGAAGGCTCTTCACATCAAGTGTTCTACTTGTGGGAAGTTCGGTCACTTCCAGCGGAATTGTCCGCGCAAGAGGGGCGGTGGTCGTGCTCGCCGTGGTCGGCCGCGGCGCTCGGGAAACCGAGGTGGATCTGCTTCCACGTCGCAGGGAAACGACAGTCCCCAGTAGACGCGGGGCAGTCTACTGGGGCGATCACTCCTCGCTTCGCGACGCCGAGTTCGGCAGTATCGCAAGGCGGGATGGCCCCGGAAGAAGATCTCTTCTCAGCAGTTGATGAGCTGCGCATCAGTGGCGAGCTCATCGTCGTCACTGCTCAAGTGAAGGGATTTGCACGTCCCTTCAGAGTCCTAATCGACTCTGGTGCGACGCGCAATTACGGTCGCAAGCAAAGTATTGCTGAGAATGCTTCTCTGTTTGCTCAAGCTTGTGAGCGGGATCTCGGAAGAGTCTCGGTGCGTCTTGCGACGGGCATCGTCGCAGAGACGAAGAAGATCGAGGTCGATCTACGCATTGCGTTTGTCGATTTCGACTCAGTCGAGCGCTTTACAGTGCTCGACATGGATGAGAGGTTTGACCTCATCCTCGGCATGCCGTGGCTCGAGCACCACGAGCCATGGATCGACTGGAGGACCAAGTCGATTGGGAGCACGTCTCCCGGCAGGAACGGAGCTCAGGAGCGTCATGAACCCTCCTTCGTCCGCCGGCTGATGAGCCTACTTCATTGGCGTAGTGAACGCCATGGACACCTCGGGTGTTCCGGAGACGGTCGTGCCGTCTGCCGTGGTGTACGGCGTAGAAGAGGGCGTCGAGTTGTCTCCGCCCCCTCCGAGTACCACCATGGAAGATGCTTCTGGGATGTGTCCCCTTGTCGCGTGTCCGCGTGCGGTCGAGCCGCTTTCAGGGTCGTCGGATATGACCGAGCCCAGGCCTGAGCCACTCCCGCTCTCGGACGCGTCGTATGACGTGCACATCGTTGAGGTGATGACGGGATCGTCGATCGATCCGTCCACGGTCGATATGGCACCGTTGCCCGAGTTCTCCAAGCTGACTAGCTTGGAGAAACTCCCTACGGACGATTTCGTCCGCGAGCTCAAGGCTGGTGAGATCGCTGAGGTCGTGATCCTCCGATCTGAGCGAGACCTCGCTGAACTCAACACCTCGACGGTGATTGACGAGGATGTCCTCGTTGAGTTTCGTCAGAAGTTTGACGCGCGCCGTGGTTCGGCCATCCTTAAGAATCCGAAGGATCGGTTCTACCCGCTAGTCAAGCGGTTTGCGGAGACTTGCCTCAGCAAGAACCCGCCGGCGGGGCTGCCCCCTGATCGTGGTGTCCGCCACGAGATGCTTCCCCCTGATCGTGGCGTTCGCCACGAGATCAAGCTCAAGCCTGGCTCGAGCTATGCGACGGTTCGCCAGTGGGCTCTGCCAGCCGAACAATCGGACTTCATTGATGAATTCTTTGCCAAGAAAGCCAAGGCTGGCCTAGTGCGCGAGAGCGTCTCGCCGCACAGCGCTCCAACGTTCTGTGTGCGCAAGCCAAATGGCAAGTGGAGGATCGTCCACGCGTACAACAAGTTGAACGCACAGACGATTCCTGCGTCCACTCCGATCCCTCGGAAGGATGTGATCATCCACCGGATGTCCGGCGCGAAGAAATTCAGTTCTCTCGACTTGGTCGACGGTTATTACCAAGTGCTCATGGAGCGTGGGGATATCCCCAAGACAGCCGTCAGTACGCCGAGCGGTATGCTCTGGGAATGGCTCGTGATGCCACAGGGGCTGTCGAACGCTCCAGCGACGTTCAATCGCTTGGTGACCCATTTGTTCCGTCCCCTGCGAGCGTTCGCACAGACGTACTTCGACGACATCTACGTCCACACGAAGCCGGAGCCCAGTCGTGATTTGGATACGCTCCATGAGGATCACCTCCGCCAAGTTCTCGAATGCCTCGAGGAGCATAAGCTTTATGCCAACTTGGATAAGTGTATCTTCGGTGCCGAAGAGATCCCAGTGCTTGGGTGTTTCGTCGGAGTCGACGGTGTTCGGGCGGATCCCGAGAAGGTGAAGGCAATTGCCGAGTGGCCATCACCACGGTCCGTGAAGGACCTACGCAAGTGGTTGGGTCTCGCCAACTACTTGCACCGGTTCACGAAGAACTACGCCGAGATGGCTCGGCCGCTGACTCAGCTGCTCAAGAATGACGTTGAGTGGTCGTGGTCTCACGACACGGAAGCTGCCTTCCAAAGGATCAAGGAGAGTCTCCTCCAAGCGCCGATCCTGGCGTTGCCGGATGACTCCGCTCCGTATAGCGTCGTCTGCGATGCCTCCGATAATGCAATCGGCTGTGCACTTCTGCAGAAGGACCACGATGGTCACGAGAGAGTCATCTCGTATCAGTCTCGCCAGCTCCAAGCGGCCGAGAAGAACTATCCAGTCCACGACAAGGAGTTGTAGGCGATGAAGTACGCCCTGGTGAAATTCCGCGTTCACCTTCTCGGCGCGTTGCCGTTCGCGGTCTACACAGACCATGCGTCTCTACGCACGGCGACACAGTCTCCGCACTTGTCGCCGCGAATGGCTCGCTGGTTGTCATTCTTTTCAGAATACAACTTTACTGTTGAGTACAAGCCGGGTCGGCTCAACGTGCTGGCGGACGCACTCTCTCGGCATCCCGACTACGAGATGAACCATCTCACATCAGTTGCTTCTGATGTCTACGACTTGATTCGTGACGCCTACGCAGGCGACGCACAATGTGCGGAGATCATTCGTGCTCTCAAGTCATCCGACTCGGAGAAGTCTCTCTCGCCTCGTGTTCGAGCCCGACTCCATCGGTACACGTTCGAAGACGACCTCCTGAAATATCAGGTCTCGAACAGCGAAGAAGCTCGCGTTGTCGTTCCTGCAGACGACGACCTGCGATATGTGATCGCGCATGGTGCCCACGACGCACCTGGTGCTGGCCATCTTGGCCGTGAGAAGACGTACGCGCTTCTCAGCCCAAGGTTTTGGTGGCCCAAGATGTACAAGTGGGTGTCGCGGTATGTCCGCACGTGTGACGTCTGTCAACGAGTGAAGCCAAGTGCACACTCTCAGGCTCCGCTTCAGAGCTTGCCTGTCCCCAGCGACTGCTGGCGCTCAGTGAGCATGGACTTCTTCTTTGGAATGCCAAAGACGTCCGCTGGGCACAATGGTGTGCTGGTCTTTGTTGACCGTTTGTCCAAGATGGTGCATCTTGCTCCGGTTTCGGATACGTGCACAGGTCTTGACTGTGCTCGACTTTTCGTCGATACCGTGTTTCGGCTACACGGTCTCCCCGACTCAATCGTATCGGATCGGGATCCCAGGTTCACTGGTGATTTCTGGGAAGGTCTCTTCCAAATCCTGGGCTCCAGGCTCGACATGTCGACGACGGACCATCCGGAGACCGATGGTCAGACCGAGCGGGCCAACCGCGTCGTCGAGGATATCCTCCGCTCGTATTGTGCGAGTGACCCACTCTCGTGGTGCGATCACCTCCCCATGGTGGAGTTCGCCATGAACAACTTTGTTCATGCCTCGACAGGTCTGTCGCCGTTCTACGTGAACGGGTTGAGACACCCAGCGCTGCCGCTCTGTCTCATGGGCAGTGCCCAGTCTGGTGAGGGAGGGGCTCGGCAATTACTTGCCTCCCAGTTGGAAAGTGTTTCCAAGTCGGCGGAGCGCCGCAAGATCGACGAGTTCTTGTCGACACGTGTGAACGTCATCACCCGCGTGCGTGACGCGATGGCAGCTGCCCAAGATGTTCAGAAGGAACAAGCCGACAAACACGGTCGGAAGAACACGCACGTGTTCAAGCCAGGCGACTATGTGCTTGTCAGCACGAAGAACCTGTCTCAGAATGCTGTGTCCAGCTTGGGCAGCTCAAAGCTGCTGCCGAGATATATCGGCCCGTTCAAGGTGTTGAAGCGGAGTGGAAACTCCTACAGGGTCGACCTGCCAACATGGTTGCAGACGCACCCGACGTTCTACGTCGGCTTGCTCAAGCCATATCTCCGCCCCGATGGAGATGCATCAGACGAAGAGTCGTCGGAAACAATTCCAAGCGGAGTTGCCGCCGATATGCAACCACCCACAGTCGCGCACGAGAACGTGCCAGTCACGGATGGTTCCTCCAGCGACTCTCTCGCAGTGCAGAATTCTGCAAGTGGCGTGGTTCACCCACACAGCGAAGCGCCAAGACGCTCTGCACGGCTTGCTCAAGCCCGTCGAAGTTCGACATGGTCGTCAAATGCGACCGCAGCGTCGTCAACACGACGTCGGGTTACGTTTGCTGAACCCGAAGGAGCACGTCGGGTCCCCGACACTGGTGTCAAGACCAGAAGGAAAGCGCTGCGACCGGTGCGCGCTCCTTTGCCTGTGATCGACAGGAATGGCGAACGCCATTATCACGTCGAGTCTCTCGACAGTGTGCGTGTGCACAATGGCGTCCGCCAACTCTTGGTTAAGTGGCTTGGATATCCAAGCAACCAGAGCTCCTGGGTTGATGAGAATATTCTCAGGCAAGATTGCTCTGATCTTGTTCGCGCATGCGAACATGATCATCCTGGATGGTTCCAGTTGGTGGGACCGACCACCTCCATCAAGATGAGAAGCCCCCCTAGTGAGATTGATGGATGCTGGCTCGACACATATGACAGGACACCTGGTCATTCAGTGGTCAACGTGAACGAGTTGTTGCGATTGAGACGACGTTCCGCCCAATGTACGGCGCAGAAGTGATTTTGATCAGATGCCAGTTACTTGTTGGCTCGCACGTTGCAGACTAATCAGGCAAAAGACTTCAGCTGTGGTATGAAAGTCAGATTCACAAAGTACCGAAGAACACGGTGTTATTTGACCTCGACTAGACCCAGTGGCATCTTCGAATGGTGCCTCTGAGATAGAGCCTCCAGTAGCCTCTGCATTGTTGAGCAGGACAACGAACATGGAACCTGAGAGAGCGGAGACCGACTTTGGAGTTTCTTTGTATCCTCAACGCATGGCCCCAACAGTAGAGAGAATTCGCCAAGATGTGAGTAAATCCAGAAAGGTTCGCCGAGATGTGAAACCCTCGCCAACATGTGAGTGATGAACTTAAGAAAAAAAACAGATGACGAACTTACCATGTAGCGACGCAACCGGGGGTACAAATACACAGAGTGTAAATATAGTACACTGCCAGTCATGAGCACCCACCTGGCCATGCCAATTGCAAAACTGACAGGAGCCGAAGACATGAGTAAGGAGCTTCACGTTGGACAAGAGTTCCCGTCTGCGAAAGCCTTTGTGGCGTATGTCCGCAGTCATGCCGTCAGTGCAAAGAAGAGTGTGAAGGTGTCGCAGCGAGGTGGGAACAACAGAACGTTGGAGTGCACGGGGGAGCAGTGCCCTTTCAAAGTCACCGCATACCAGCGGACGAAAGACAGGAGGCCTACTGGTGTGTGGTACATATCCGCTGTGGTTTCTGAGCACAGAGACTGCTCGTCTACGTTGCGTCTCTCGACGAAAGAAATTGCAGAGCTGTCAAGCCTCGTGAGTGCAGTGACTGCAGACAGACGCGTGGGGGCCGGATTCGTGCGAGAGCAAGTGCAAAGCTTACACGAGGTGAACCTGGATGGGAGGGAGCGAACTGTGTATCGTGCGATGCAAATGGTCCGAAACACTTTAGATGCTGACGCCGAGAACAGCTACAAGTGGTTACCCGGTTTTTTGAAGAAATTTGCCGAGCTAAACGAAGGAAGTGCTGTCAAATGCGAGCGAACTGATGGCTGCTTTCAACGTTGCCTGATTGTTTTCGCACCTGGCAGCGCATACTATATTTACACATTGCGTACTATATTTACACTCTGTTTATTTGTACCCCCTGGTCCATTGTCTCATGGTAAGTTCGTCATCTGTTTTTTTCTTAAGTTCATCACTCACATGTTGGCGAGGGTTTCACATCTCGGCGAACCTTTCTGGATTTACTCACATCTTGGCGAATTCTCCAACAGTAGATGTTTTTCAGCTCCATCTGTCGGACACTTGTCCCCAAAATGTGGATCCACAAGAATTGTTCCCAGACATGCAACATGCTTAGGGTTACCACCCGCCTATCATAATACCAGTAGGCGGGTGGCATTTATAATAGGCACCATGATAAATAAATGGATTGGCATTTAATGTCAATCCGTATGGCACCCTTCGGACAGCGCAGGATCCTCTCGAAGGCATCATGACCTCTTACCATCATAGCACTCACGACGCTCTCACCGAAGTGTGAGTATACGAAGTCTCAACTCGACTGGGCCGTGCGTATTCCACCGTTTCAGTCGAATTCAATAGCATTTGTATTCCAGAAGCTCGAAACGAGAAATAACGAGCCCTTGAATGCAAACGAAAACAGCAATCCGGAGGCGATTTACCCATGTGGATGTGAAATTTCGGTTCTAGACGAATCTATTAGTCTTGTGTTGGATCCACATCAGTAGAATCAGCCACTATCAAGCACTTCAAGAAAGTATCGTCAGTTTGAGTTCTCTTGTGGCAGGGACTGAAGCATCTGGTACAGTGGAAAAACAGACCGTCTCTGGGACCAAGCCATCAACTTGCCGCCACTGACTCTTGTCAAGTGACCGATCGCGGGGACTTCAAAGTCTTCGTGGGCGAACATTGCTTAACGCTCGGACCGAAAATGTATCAGCCAGTTCCACGACACTGAAAAACACCAAAACTGTGTGATACGTGCACGAGCAGCATCGCATCTATGTGGTGTTCAGGAAGTCCATCCATTGGGCTTGAAGTTTTAATCCGCACTGGATAATGTCTCACCCAACCGAACAGAGTCCAGTTTCGATGAGTTTCGTGGGTTCGATGGGGAACTCGAACAGCCGGTGCTCTTACATCTTTCTGATCCAAATGAAGACTGCAGTGTCATCCACATTGGACAGACGAAGGCGAACCGAGACAACAACGGATGAGTCTGGTAACTAGGGGTTACTGTACTCCGAATGGTAGAAATGCATGGAAAGGAGGCGTTTCCCGACTGTGAGCCTCAGCCCAGCAGGAGCACCGCGTAGTTGGAGAGCTTCCGGCATCCTCAATCCAACAGAATCATTCTCCAATTTGCCAGCCCAAGTGAAGAACTCCTGAAGCGACATGGTGAAGCTCTTGTCGGTTGCGTTTGTTGCCGCTGCCACCTGTCTCATCGTGACGACGAGCCCTGTGGAGGCGCAAAATGCGGCAGTCCACGCCGCGAACTTCGGCGAATCAAGAGCTGCAACTCCAGCACCAGCGACCAAGCCTGCCGCTGGAGCGAAGACCCCAGCCCAGCCAACCGGTGGAGCAGCTCCAACTAAGCCAGCCACTGGTGCTGCTACCCCAGCCAAGCCGACTACTGGAGCTGCGACACCAGCAGCAGGATCCAGCGCAAAACCTCCCGCTACTGCGGGTGGAACCAAGCCGACTGCGGCAACACCGACGTCCCCCGGAGCAGCAGCGACGACACCAGCAAAACCTGCGACCGGCGCCACGACGCCGGCCGGACCAACGTCGAAGCCCCCAGCTGCAGACCCACCAGACCTACATCAGCGCCTCCCACGACCCCCAAGCCAGGTGCGACCCTCGCGGCCGATAAGACGTGGGTGCAAAACTTCAAAGCCAAGCCCAACGACAAGGCCTGCTACCGCCGTACAGCGTTCGCTAGCAAGACCAAGGAGTGCCCTGTTGGTTACAACTTCGACGACGCGCTTGTGTGCTGGGCGCAGTGTCCTATCGAGTACCCGGTGCAATGCGGCATGGAGTGTCTCCCACAGAACAAGGACTGCACGTTGAATGTGTTGGGCAAAGTGAGCGCGGTCGCGAGTGCTGCTGTCACGGCTGCGACTGGCGGCTTTTTCGGAGAGCTCATCAAGGCTGCGAAGGGCTTGACGCGTGCTGTGGGTTGTGCCCAGCAGGTATACGACGTCACCACGCGCATTTACGATTTTATCGACGAGGCCCAGGCACTAGGTCAAGCAACGACTGCCGAGAAGGCTAACACTGTAGTTCAACAGAGTGACCTCTTCACGATTGACATGCCTACCGCCGTCGCCACTTGCCTCGGTCAAGAACTACCCAAGGCTTTTGATCAAACCAAGAAGCTCCTTACTGTCGCCAAGACGATCGTCGAAGATGCCGTGGAAAAGAAGTTCACAAAAGAGGACCTCAAGAACAAGCTGAAGTTCCTTGAGTGGTTCAAGAAGGTCAACACGACGAAGAACTTCGTCGGATTGATCGGCACATTGAGCACAAGCGAGCCAGTCGCAGTATCCGGCACCCACACCACCAGCGAGCCACCACCAGTACCAGGAATGCCGAAAAGACCCTTGCGCCAACGATCGAGGTACAACGTCTTCCCCTTGAATTCCGATAGCGGCTTGGTGAACACAAGAGTGCCGCCAGCAGCCACTCGCTCCTTGTACAAACGCTTGCCGGCAGAGAAGACATTGACCTTGACTTCGTACTTGTCCGTACTCTTGAAGTTGATGACGAGCTTTCCGTCGCCGGCTGACTTCCACGTACCCGTAGCGCCGTTGAAGGCCTTCTGGACTGTCTCGAGACCGAGAGCTTTGTCGGCTGGGCCATCAGCGATTTGGACGGCGTACTTCGTGGGGCCACAGATTGGCTGCAGGAACGTGCGCGTCATGGAGGCGAGGCCGGTTATGTCGATCATGGCAAGAGCATCGAGACCGTATTGGGCGATCTGAAGCTTGTACGCCCATACTGTAGCGAGTGCATTTTTGGGGCCAAATGCCGCGGAAATGCTATTGTCGACAATGACCTGGAGAGCCGTGATGATCTCGGCTTCGGTCGTAGCACCACCAGCTCCACTTCCCTGGCATGCTGCCGCGGCAGTCGGTAGGTCCTTTAACACAAGCTCGGAGTTGAGCACGGCGAACTGCATGTACTCAAGGTCGGCCGTCGGCTGGCTCTTCATGATCTTGCGCACTTCGTCCTGAACCTTATCGACGTACTTCTTGAGTGTCTGACCGCACGTGTTTCCACTCGCCGAGAACTTCTTGATGTCTTCTGCTGTCAGCTTTGGTAACTGTGCAGTTTGCTGTGTAGGTGGCTGCGTGGTTGACTGCGCGGCTGACTGAGTAGGGGTCTTGGAGGCAGCCGCGTCCGTCGATCCGAAAGTCTTGAACCACTCGAGGAACTTGAGCTTATCCTTGAGGTTTTCTTTTGTGAACTTCTTCTCTACGAGACCTTCAACAAGCGGCTTGACCACGCCTAGCGTTGTTTTGGTATTTTGAGCAGCCTTCGGGAGGTCGATGCCGAGGCACGCCGCGACGGCAGATGCCATGTCGACGGTGAAGAGATCACTCTGTTGAACTACAGTGTTAGCCTTCTCGGCAGTCGTTGCTTGACCTAGTGCCTGGGCCTCGTCGATAAAATCGTAAATGCGCGTGGTGACGTCGTATACCTGCTGGGCACAACCCACAGCACGCGTCAAGCCCTTCGCAGCCTTGATGAGCTCTCCGAAAAAGCCGCCAGTCGCATCCGTGACAGCAGCACTCGCGACCGCGCTCACTTTGCCCAACACATTCAACGTGCAGTCCTTGTTCTGTGGGAGACACTCCATGCCGCATTGCACCGGGTACTCGATAGGACACTGCGCCCAGCACACAAGCGCGTCGTCGAAGTTGTAACCAACAGGGCACTCCTTGGTCTTGCTAGCGAACGCTGTACGGCGGTAGCAGGCCTTGTCGTTGGGCTTGGCTTTGAAGTTTTGCACCCACGTCTTATCGGCCGCGAGGGTCGCACCTGGCTTGGGGGTCGTGGGAGGCGCTGATGTAGGTCCGGTGGGTGTTTTGCCGCCTGCCACTGGCTTCGCTGGAGGTGCTACGCTCGTTGTCTGCTTCGCTGAGAGTGGCGCGCTCGTCGTTGGCTTAACTGAAGGAGTTGCGCTCGTCGTCTGCTTTACCGAGGGCGGTGCGCTCGTCGCTGGCTTAGCTGGAGGCGTTGTTGGCTTAGCTGGAGGCGTCACCGGCTTCGCTGGGGGCGTCGCTGGTTTGGCTGGAGGCGTCGCTGGCTTGGCTGGTGTCGTTTGCGCAGCAGTTCCTCCTGCAGGCTTCGCCGGTGTTGTCGCAGCCGCTGTCTGCTTGACTTGGCCCTTGGCACCCGCAACAGGTTTTGTCATCGGCACTGTCGTTGCAGCCCTGGATTCCTCCATCACTGCGGCATGCACAGCGGCATTCTGCGCTTCAACAGGAGCTGTAGTAGCGACGAGGCATGTAGTGGCGGCCACTACCGCGAGCGACAAGAACTTGACCATTCCGCCTTCAGTGAACTTCGATGGAGCTGGCAGATTCAAGAATGAGTCGTTCTGGTCGCTTGGATAACGCTGCACGGCCTCTGCCTAGGGCGCTTCCTTGCTATGAGCATTTGCGCTCCCGTCTCCAGTGCAGTGAGTTGTCTTGATACCTTCCTTCGTCTGTCGGATATGGATAACGTTTTGTGTCTTTCTCTGCGTCCTATGGAGGAGAGGACGCCGGCGCCGGCTCTGCGCCTTTTTCGGAGCCTATGGGATCAAGCGACAACGGGGAGAAGCCCGGGGAAGACGGTTTGATTGGATTCAACCGCCACCCATCAAGTTTTGGCCGTTTTGGTCGTCAGACTAATGTTGAGTCTACGGCTTTAAAATTACAAAATTGCTGTTGTTCCTTCCACCAAAGCGATGGCGTTGACGCAGATCCCATGGGAACGGCGAGTTGTTGGACCGAGTTTCATGAGTGATGTTGTGTGGTTGAGATAGAAACCGTCCGGCCAAACCGAAGAAAGCATCGGGTTTTTGTCGAGATTGGTCCTTCTCTACACACAAGCTGAGGCAGAGTTCTCCGCGTGGATGCCGCGCAATCAACTTTGCAATGAGCCCTGAGATCCCAAAGATGGATCTGCCCATGGACAGTAGATCCACTCCAAGTTATGAGCGCGGTTGTTTTTGTGAGAAGAAGAAGATCTTTTCGTGGGTTTTCCCTCTGACGTGGCTGCCCCTCGCGACCTTGGACTACGTCGCACCTGTGCTGCTCATTGATCCTGTCCCTTTCAGTTCGCTTGGTCTTCGATCCACCGGTTATAGTCTGTACACTGTTCCAATCTACCAGACGTTCCAGTTCTTTTTCGTCCATGACCAGTCCACTCACAAAAGAACGTACACCATCGTGCTCATCCGTACAGGTGAAATAGCAAATAGCCAGCGAAAGCAACACATGCTAGGCTTCTTATTCCAATCTCCTGTGGGCCGAGCCACTCTGGAGAAACATAGTGTCGTCACATGCAACGTGAGATAGGCTTTCTTCTCCGCGATCCCGAAGGCAGCCAGTCTGTGAAACCGAAGGATCGGTCTGCGCTCCCGATCGCAGCCAATCTTTTTGAAACCGAAGGAAGGATCGGCTGTCTTCTGGCAAAAGCGAACGGCGCACACTGTAGTATTGACAGGATAAGACACCACTGGCGTGCACAGGCACACGCAGACCCTTAGTGATGTCTGCCCCCGTGATCTTCCATTATGAGGTCAATGCAAGAGAGGAGTTACCACCGGAGGGCACTGATGGGCGCCGTGCGAGCGGATGTCGCGAAGCGACAACGTCAGCACGCCATAAAAATTACACCAGCGTTCTGTGGAATCCGAGTCGTCCTTAAGCTCCCAATGATCTGCAGAAAAGCGTTGCTGCCCCACAACTCATGGCCATGCGTGCGTCGACGACGCACATAAGCTATTCTGGGCCACACAAATCCACGAAGTCATGAAGCCATCGTCGTATCTGCCAGACCAACTGTTGATGCCTGTCGCGGTGTCAACCAACCGTCGAGTGATCTGGCATGAAGACGCTAGGGGTTGTATCTGCTTGTAAGCGCTGTACCTGGACTACATCCAGTGATGTGCACAATAGTAACCCTTGTTCAATTGCTGGTCCTAGACGACTGGTAATGGAAACATCATACCCACTGAGACGCCAACAATCAGGTGATAGGGCTGTACTGCGCGATATCAGGAGTTCAAGTACGTGCAGAAGGCTTGATTGCAGCCCCACACGCCGCTCGAAGCGCCAAGCAAAATCCATATTGATTGTGATGATGATGAAGGTGAAGTCTATTGAGCGCAATAAATGTACCCTAATAGCTGTGACTCTTTGCGTTCCTTTGTTACAGTGGGTCAACTTGACTGTGCAGCCAAGGGCGTAAGTCGGAAGCGGCGAGCCCGGGCAGGTCTGCATGGCAGAGCCTACGTGTTGGATGATGAACTTGGCTGGATTGCCTTGTGTTCATGGCGTGATTGGCTAGGCTAATCGCCATGGCGTTGTGCGCTCTGACGTGTTGTCGCCAGTGGCGCATGCCCACTCGGTCGGCCAGTTGCCTAGCTTGAAAATAGAGGGCCCGTAACTTGGCGTTAACGGGGGTTCGGTACTCTCGCCATATTGATTGTACCAGACTTGAAGGTAGTGGGTGACATTGTCGGGTGTCGGGTTGATGCGTGCACGAGCTCCAGCAATGGCTGGTGCGGCACTTTCGTGGATAACCTGGTTGGACTTCGCCTGCGAATTGCCCATTGAATAGTCACCACCAAGTAATGAGACGCATCTAAACGAACCAAAGGACCCTTGATTCCAGGGTCCTTTGGATCGTTTAGATGCGTCTAAGGCACTATATTCAGCCTGGATCTAGTCCCTTAGCCACCTGGAAGCCCTCCTATACGTATGACTCGGCTCGGGTAGAGCTAAATCGCTCTAATACGTGCAATCTGAGGATTTTATGGGCACCCGCAGCAGCAATCAACGACAGCACCCAGCGTTAATATTCCGTGCGCCAAGCACGCGGCGCAGAACAAACGAGGTGAGAGTAAACCAGGCACTCGACATCCAGATACTGTAGGACGCTGAAGGCGCTCATATCCGCATTGTTTTCGGCTGAGCTTTCTGAGGAGTGGGGAATTCGCGCCTTACGAGGCGTTCACCGACACATCGCGGAAAGGAGAATGTCGACACTGAAGCGCATGTAGCGTGAACTCACTGGAGGTGTGGCGGCATCACTCGCATCCGCATTTGTTGAGCTTGAACGGTTCAACACGAGCCTGCAGCAGAAAAAGATCAACAGTCGCGTGGTGGAGCACCTTCATCAGGCATATCGTCCCTGATCAGTGGCCGAACATTACACTTCTTTTCGAATGGCTCGATCACATACTCAAACATACTGACATCGGGAGACGGTAGCCGTTGCATCGTCACTCTTGCGGAGATCGTGCCCCGTTGCGCACGGTCTCTCTGGATGGACTGCTATGGCAGCACGGTGAGCCATGTCTTCTGTAGGTTTGAGGCATCTGCAAATTGCCGATCGTTGCCATCGCTCGTGGCGAAGTGGGGATTTTTCGAATTTGGATGCTTTTCGACTAAATTTTACGATCTCGCTAAATCGTGAAATTTAGAATACCGAGGAAATTTAGCGTTACAAAGCCTGTGAGTTTTACTCGTTTATCAACGTTAAGCTCAAGCCACGTCTGGTGATATTTTCAACGCACAGAGGTGCTCCACAAGAACTCCTCCGAGCAACGCTTAACGCTAAGAAAAATAACATGACGGTGGTGCAAGCTTCTTGTTTGGTTTGGGTTCTCATCTCGTCGGAGAACTGTCGCCGTTGTGGAGCATGCGTAGTCCTCCTAGACTGGTGATGGACAACAAAGAATGGGGAAACAGCGTCGCCTAGTCGTTATCGTGTCCTGTAATCTGCGTCAACCCAATCAACTTGCTGGAAAGCCGACATATGAATTTATGACGGACTCAACATGAGTATGCGGATTTGATGGGTGCGGATCGTATAATAGGAACCAAAACTTCTGGACGACCAAACATCTTGGAGAGAGAAAGGGGGAGGGGTTGGTCGGTATGCCTATGATTGGGTACGGATCTGGCCTCGGAGCCGGAGCGTATCTCGATGCAGTCGACAGTTCGACGATTTGCAAATAGTAACTGAGCATCTTCAGCTTGGAGAAGTTGAGCACCGCACATATCGTACAGTATTTGGGAGGGGTTGTGGGGTGGGCCGAGGCAAGACGTTGCCCACTAACTGTACAGTGGGCTGGCGCCCGTAGCCGAGCTGCTGAGCAGTACGATCAGCCTCTTGGAGTAGGATTGCCGCGATGAGCACTCTTCGGTATGTCTAGTAGAGAAGTGCTGGTGAGGAGGAGAGGGTGAATTACTCTTGACCTCCCGTTACAACCACTGCATTGCGAGCAGTTAGATGCTAACCGCTAGCTTCCGCATCATCAACAGTATTCGAAGGCAGAGCCAATTTGAGAAAGACATCCGACAAATTCCCGGAAATCGGGATTTTCTGAGCACTAGGTCGCCTTGTTGCTTCAGTTAACGCTTGTAAAATAAAAAGCAGGGCTCAGGCTCATTTAGCGTAGAGTTGGCCAATTGGTACAACATATCGGCTTTGTCAACTCACCTGTCCGGACGATACTGAGTATCAATTCGTACTTCAACGAGAATGATATCCGTACTTAATCGGATATGGTATTCGTATTTAGGGGAAGTAGTAATATTTCCCCAAAGTAGACGGTAGTAATATTCATTCGAAGTCAGAATATTAATCTGACTTAGAATGAATATTACTACCGTTCCTTCCTGGAGTTGGGGTGGCAACCACAAGCTTGTGCTCTGCAATCGCGTCGCGTGCCGTGCTCACCGATCTCGTCGGGTAGTACGAGCGTGCTCTGGGGGAAGTTTGGTAGTGGTTGCTGGAGTCGAGCGCGAGCGGTATGACGGCCTATCCGATGAGGTCGTCGCGCACGAACATGTCGTAGATGTTGGCGAGGATGAACTCGCTCTCCCACTCCTGGACCATGAAGTTGAACTCTCGTGCGGCGTCGACTTGCTGTTCAGGTTGTCCTTCTTGCGCGTGATCTTGTAGGTCACGCTGCCGATTGGAAACGTCACGTCAGGGTCGCTGTCGCTGCCGGCTAGCTCGCTGACGGACGCGAGCACGTCGCTGGACTCGTAGAGGATCACGCATACGATGGAGCCGCGGCTTATGCTCATCGTTGTTGGAGTTCTGGAATCGCGGCACCGGTGTTGCCGCTCTTGTTAAAAAAATAAGAGTCTTCGAATAACACCAATTTCCATGCACTAGATAGCCACTCAGTACTCCAGGAGCAGCTCACTACTGCACAGGGATTTATGACCAAATCGCGCGTGGAGAGCGCGCGGCCGACACGCCGTACTCGACGGCAGTTATTTATCGCCGTGTACAATGAAACTATGTTTTCATTTTCTCGTGTTTGCGGTCACTATCGTTTTCCGAGCGAAAATGGTGATTTTGACGAAGTGCAAACACGGTCTTACAGACTCTTGAGTGTGAAGTTTTCTGGCGAGAACGACCCCCCCCCCACCCCCCCACCCCCTACCCCCCGCATTACCCCACACACGAAAAGCTGCTACCCACACCAACGTGATATCACGGACCAGTATTTCCCCGAGCTACGCCGTCTACTGAAGACAGTCTTATATAAATATCAACCATGCATCCCACCTTCGTAGGAAAGGTTTCTACATAGTGGTTTCTCCTCGCCGTACAGAGCGTACCTCGATGAATTTGGGTTGGCTATACGAAGACGTGTCAACACTAAGCAGCTGGTGCGCCAGAAGATATTTTCAGTGAGGCAACGTATGCTTGAGTGGCTTCATCACCATCGCTGATAATGTCGAGAGGAATGTTGCTTAGCACCAAACCGCTTGCAGCTTCACGCTCCCAGAACGAGAAACATACGCTTAACGCAGATGCTTCCGGAAGCGATACTCGTTGCCTGACTAGCTCTTCGCAAACTTCGTCCCATCTGGCTCCGAATACAGCAAGTAGTTGGAGAACTTCCATCGTGTCCATTCCGATCCTTCGCTGGACGCTTGCATCAATAGCGTCGTATGCGCTGATTGCCGTATGAAGAGGCGTTCGACCACCCTTGGCGAAATTTCTTATGAGTGACGGCTTTTCGCGACGACAATCACCAATGGGCTATACCTTGTCAGTAGCGAGCACGTCCGCATTGGCCTCGAGCAGAATCTGCATTGCCTTCACATTCGATCTACTCGCCGAATAGTGCAGTGGTGTGCGACCATGCTATTGTATATATCATTTCAAATTAATGAATCCATTGGTGAATCGGGCCTCAAAACAGCGAAGTCCACTTACTGTATCGCGCGCGTTCACATCACTCTTCGCCTCAATCAGCAATGGCAGAAGCTCCGATGTCTCGTGGAGTACCGCGGAGTGCAGAGGAGTCGCTCCTCGCTATGGAAAAAAAAATGGTTCACGTCAAAAACGGTTCTAAAAGACAGCGTGGGGCATTTTGGCGGCGTACATTATCTCTTGCATTGACGTCGAAATTACCGTCGAGGAGAACTTTCATGACGGATTCTCGGATGCCCATGTGCAGCAACGTCGAGTCATCCTTCAATCCCAATCCACATCAACCACTCGAGCGCCGTCGCGTCTCTTTTTATCCACTCACCGGCTTGAAATGCGCGTTCCGATCGCTCCCAGCTTCGAGCAAGAGCTTGACCAACGACACGCGGCCGGCCATCGCCGCGTAATAGAGCGCCGTGAAGCCAAACTTCACATCGGCAACACAACAATGAAATCGCGCTTTGCATCAGCAGTGATTCTTCAACACCGCCACTGCATGCGTACCTCGTTGCGCGCGTCGACGTCGACGCGTCCGTCGCGAAGCAGCGCGCGCACAGTCTCCGTGTCGCCCATGCGCGTGGCCTCAAAGAGCGCGGAGCTCGGCAGTTTCTTCTTCTCCTTCTCCCTGCGCGGCCAGCACCACCATTTCGTGTGGTGCGGCGGGCGCTCCGAGGTCGCGCGCGGCCGGGAGAGCATGGTCTCACTTCTTCGTCGCCGTCGGGATTATCTCACCTTGAAGAAGCCCCGGTTCGACTGGTTTTCGAAATGTTGAGAAATTATTTACGATTTGTTTAGAAATTGTGCATAGAAATGATGAGAATCGAATGGTCTCGAGCTCAAGTCCGTTGGCTTGAATTCCATTTGCTCCACCGTGAAAGAAGACGTGCCATCCGAGGCGTGTGGTGATGGATGTGGCAACATCGAGGAGCTTCGGTTTTACTTTTTTTATATTTGCGAAAAGGCTCAGTGATCAAACTCCGACTCGCTTTTTGGCGAAAAGGTGAGGTGATCAAGCATTCTATCGCGTTCTTGTTGGTGTTGTTATCGAGTTGCGCACACGCTGGTTTGACCACCAGTATTGTGCTTGAGATACATCTCATGATGTTATTGATTAAGATTGTGGCTCCGCTGTTCCTACCGGTTTCACCACGATGAACCTCTGTATGAGGACGGCTCGAACGACTTGTTCGAATGACGACTCAGGGGACTAGCTCGGGCCCGTGATCAGTAGGAAGCCCTTGAATGGCTTACTTACACGGTCGTTAGCAACGGGCACAAGGCCACATCCCTCGCTATCCTGACATCGACAGTTCCAAGTGGACGGATTTGCCGTTCCTGGTGGCTGCGTCCTTGAGCTATTGTTTGTAGTACATCTGCATTTCCTCCGGCATTGCCCCGAGAAGGCCACCGGGACTGCCTAGGGTGTGTGTGTGGGGGGGGGGGGGGGGGGGGGGGGGGACATCTCTAACGATTTTGTGAGGATCACGCGTATAAACGTGAGTTCGTGCTCTCTCCGAGTTGAAAACGCGAACTCGAGCCATGTTGGATGAGATATGAGACACACCCAACGAACGATCTTGAAGATACCGCACGCGATCTTGTTGGACAAAATAATAAAATCAATCCATTTGTAGAAATATGAACTGAAAATGGATTATTCTGACCAATCGGATACAATGCAGTAATCAAGGCTTCCCATGGAGACCAGTCCAAGCTTCAAGCCCTTACACTCTGGTTGCGCCCACCCTCGTGGCCTCTACGCAAACCACGGAAAGATGAACCACACGGAAAGATGCGCCACCTGTCAAAAGTGATTGATTCTGCGCAGGTTTTCTTCATGGTGAATCAGATCTGTCCCACCCACTCTTGAAAATCATCTCTCAAGAAATTACAGGTTATCGAGTCACTGTACTTCACTCCTGGAATTCACGGTACTCTCTGCAACAATGAAACATTCCCTGTAATACCTTCGGTAGTCCCCACCTCTTCAAATATTGAGAAGTCAAAAGTAACATTAGGGAAGATATGGTAATTAATGCATTACCTATCGCTGACCAGAATGTGGGCGTCATTCTTACACTATGGCCTCCAGGACGGCGGTGTTCTCGGTCGATGCAGCGAACGCATCGACCGCGCCGACTTTATTCTTGTTCGTGAAGGCCAAAGGTATGCGCTGCCTTGGCATCGGTTATCGTTTTGCACGTGATCGCAGTCCACCTACTTTCAGGAAAATGGATGGACCTGATTCGCCAATCAAAATGCACAGTAAAACACGGAAAGATGCAACACCTCTCGAAACCGTTTTGTTTTTTGGTGGCATAGGTGGTTCATCTTTCCGTGGTTTGCGGGTAGGTTCGACGACTTTCATTTATGAAATCCTGCGGATACTGCATTCTCGGCTGAAATAGGAATACCCTCCATTAGTTGATACACTCCAGAGAACGAACATTTCTCCAGACATCCCAATCAAGCAATGGTTTGGTACACTTCCCTTCGGCAAATTCGGCAAAGTGGACAAGACATCTTGTTCATCGAGTAGCAGTCATCACCAGCAAGACAGTCGTCGCGACGACATCTACACAACGTTCGCCCGAGCCAGATGGCCCTCCCATTGAGCGGCGGCAAACCTCAACGCCGTGGGTGTGGCTGGCCAGCTGGCGGTTGGAATAGTTATCCTTACCCACGGCTCGCAATCGTATCAGTCGGAATCGGGTGAGTCAAGTTCAACGATGCGACGGCATTGCAAGCCCTGTGGTGGGAATAGTCCTCCAAGCCAAGTCGAGGTATGCATAATCTGTCGTCTCCGTATTGTACAGTACACACCGGAAAAGATCCACATGATCTGAATCTGTCTCCTTTGTCAGAGACTCTCATTTTCGAACTGGCGTCGTCCTCAGCAAAGCTACCTCGTGCATCTCCATGGTCAAGCTCTGGTCAATCGCGACGCTCGCGGCGGCCTGTCTGCTCGTCACGGCGCCCGTGGACGCGCAGAACGCAGCGGTCCATGCTCCCGACCTCGAGTCTCGTGCCGCGTCACCGGCGCCTGCGGCAAAGGCTGCAACACCAGCCGCTGCCCCGAGAGCTGCGACCGCCCCCGCAACCGCTCCAACTGCCGCGACGACACCCGCGGCCAAGCCAGCGGCTGCAACGACACCAGCTACCAAACCAGCAGCTGCAACGACACCCGCGGCCAAGCCAGCAGCTGCAACGACACCAGCCAAGGGGCCAGCGGCTGCTACGGCACCTGCGACCAAGCCGGCGACCGGAGCCACAACGCCAGCAACGATAACGAATCCTGCCGCTGCGCCTGCACCTTCGGCGACTGCGAAGCCCGGTGCAACGCTGTCGGCGGACAAGACCTGGGTCTCCAATTTCAAGGCCAAGCCCACAGCCGATGCTTGCTACCGCCGCACGGCTTTTGCAAAGAACAAGCAGTGCCCTGTTGGCTACAACTACGATGATGCGCTGGTTTGCTGGGCGCAGTGTCCGATCGAGTATCCTGTGCAGTGCGGTATGGAGTGTCTTCCTCAGAATAAGGATTGTACAATCAACGTGCTGAACAAGGTGAGTGCCGTGGCAACCACTGCAGTCAAGCTCGCGACCGGAGGCTTCTTCGGACATCTCGACACGGTTGCAAAAGGAGTCACCCGAGGCGTGTCCTGCGTTCGTCAGCTGTACGATGCGAGTATGAAGATCATGACCTTTTTGGACGAGATGGAAGCCGGTGGCAAGCTGAAAACCGGGAGCACGCGTGAGCAAATCAAGTTGGTTGTTGATAAGACCGACTTTGTCACGTACGACTTGCCGCTAGCGGTCGCGACGTGTGTCGGTGTTGCCTTGCCACAGGCTTTTAGCGACGTCAAACAGGTCGTCAGCGTCGTGAAACCTGTGGTCGTCGCTCTGATCGACAAGAAACTGAGCAAGGAAAGCATCAAGGACAAGCTCAAGTTTCTTGACTTTTTCAAGAGCGTCAATACCACGGACGCTACAACGCAGGCTCCTACACCTGCTCCTGCTTCCGAGTTACCGACATTGACGGCTGCGGATGTGAAAGCAATCGCTGCCGCCGGCGATCCCTGTGGCGAACGACTTAAGACGTACGTCGAGCAGATCGAAGACGAAGTGAAGAACGTGATGAAGACACAGCCCACTGCTAACCTTGAGTACTTGCAGTTTGTGATCCTCAACTCCAAGCTCGTGATTAACGATCTCCCGGCAGCAGCTGCCAGCTGCTCAAGTGATGCCAAGACACAAGCTGAGATCACAACCGCGATGCAGGTGATTGTAGACAAGATGATCGCGTCTGCGTTTGACCCAAAGAGTACACTCGCGACAATCAAGAGTTACAAGCTCACGATCGCACAGCTCAGTTTGGACGCCGTTGCGCTGCTTGACCCGACTGGCATTGCCTCCATGACACGCACGTTCCTCCAGCCGATTTGTGGACCCACAACCTACCACGCTGCTATTGGCGACGGCCCAGCGGACAAGGCGTTGGGTCTGGAGACGGTTCAAAAGGCATTCACCGGAGCCACCGGCACGTGGAAGGCTAAAGGAGATGGCAAGCTTACGATTACTTTCAAGAGTGCAGACAAACATGATGTCAAGGTCAATGTGTTCTCCGGCGGCAAGAAGATCTACAGTGTGCCTGTCGCGAAGGGTGCAACGGTTGCTTTCTCGAAGCCGCTCTCGGAGTTCAAGGGAAAGACGCTGTATCTTGACCGCTGGCGCAAGGGTCTCTTTGGTATTCCCGGCACTGGTGGCGGGTCTCTGCTCGTCTGGATTCCGGATAATGCTGCAGGATCGTTGGTGTTGGACGTTCCAATCGTCCGAACAAAGTTTTTTGATAAGGAGGTGTAAGTGCAGTCGTAAACACTACAATACAGGGCAGCGGTGGTGGCCTGTCACCGTTGGTCTTCAGACCGTAATGGGACCGCGAGATTATCGATATTACACGACATGATACCTTCGCGAGCGCTCGCACGAGCGAAAGACCACGGCCACCTATCGCAAAGACACAAATTAACCAGAACCAGGCCGCACAGATGCACGTGCACCGGACCTCTGGACATCTGGATGAGAGCTTGCGGAGGAAAATAGACTGATTTATCCCTATACAGTGTCTGAGCAACCTCAGTGAATGGGCCCTCGACGTGCTCAGAGGTGTAAATGAAGCGCTTTTGTACTTCCTGGGAAACATAAGGATTCGACCGGAATGGGGATAGTCTGGCTCGGATACGTTTCATCCACGCGATGCACAGACATAAAATGGTGCGATCTTGTTTGAATATGAGCAGGCTGGCCACACGATCTCCAACACATGCTGTTTGATCACGACGCTTAAACTCAGCGCTGTACTAAAATCCCTCTTTATTTCTTCATCATAAAAAGTAAGGACCTGTGGTAAAGCATGACCTAATGTCAAGTATTCATATAAAAGTATAACACGCCACATACTGCTAAACATGATATACTGACGTAAATGGTATTTTGCATTGATGCCCTTTGGAATAGAAAGCCTGTGCGACTGTAAATACTCAACATGACGTGACGAAGCAAACGGTTGTCGTTCAAGTATCCACCTGTCCTTGAGGTGGTCAACCGTCTCCTCCTTTGAGGTCTCCGTCCGCCAGGCCGGATTCATCCGTTTGTTCACAAAAATTATCCACTTCTCGAGACCTTTGGCTCCTGTTGGTTTTCATCTCAGGGCTCGACGTTTGGGCCTCAGCTCGAGGCGTCTTCATGATCGGCGCGCTCAGGGTCGATCCTATCATTCTTCAATCGACCAACTCCAGCGAAGAACAGCCAACAAGGACGCGCAATGATTCGAATCCGGTCACTCGTTGTCGTCGCCATTCTTGCGGCTGGATCGATCAATGCGCAGAACGCAGCCGTCCACGCACCAAACCTCCCCGGTGAACTGGAATCTCGAGAGGCCAAGCCGCCAGTAGCACCAGCTCCGGCCAAGCCACCTGCAGCCCCTGCCCCCGCCCCCGGTACTCCGGCCAAGCCGCCTGCAGCCCCTGCTCCCGCCCCCGGTACTCCGGCCAAGCCGCCTGTAGCCCCTGCTCCCGCCCCTGGTACTCTGGCCAAGCCGCCTGCAGCCCCTGCTCCCGCCCCCGGTACTCCGGCCAAGCCGCCTGCAGCCCCTGCTCCCGCCCCCGGTACTCCCGCCAAGCCACCATCAGGTCCGGCACTAACACCTGCGAAACCAGTGGTCGCTCCAGCCCCCGCCGCGCCAAAACCACCAGTTGCGGCCCCTGCGCCCTCAACAAAACCTGGAGCCACTCTTTCACCTAAAGCGACTTGGGTTTCCAACCTAGTCGTGAAGAACGACGAAGCCGCTTGCTGGCGCAAAACGTCCTTGGCGCATGAGAAGCAGTGTGCCGCAGGATATACGTATGACGAAGTTTTCTCGTGCTGGTCGGAATGTCCAATCGAGTTCCCTGTACAGTGCGGTATGGAGTGTATCCGCCAGAACAAGGACTGCAAACTCCACTCAGCGAAGCATGCTGTCGACGTCGCGACGGCGGCGGTCTCGGCAGCTACGAGTGGCATCTTCGGAGCCTTATCAAAAGCCGTCACCAAGGGCGTAAGCTGTGCGCAACAGATTTTTGATGTCAGCATTCGCATCTACGAGGCTTTGGACGATGCGAGTACGGTCGCACAGGGGACGACCCGTGAGAAGCTTGCGGACCTGATTAAAAAAACCGACCTCTTCGCATACGACTTGCCACTTGCTGTTGCGAGCTGCATCAGTACAGATGTGGCTAAGGCCTTCTCGAAAGACGCAGGTTTCATCAAGACGGTGGACACTGTTTTGCTCAAGATCGTCGAAACCAAGATTACGAAGCAAGATATCAAGGACAAACTCAAGTACCTCGACTGGTTCAAAAAATGGTTCACAAAGGAAGGAAAGGACGAAAAGACGGACGACGTTGCTGTTCTTACTGAGTTGACAAAAACGGATATTGAACAGCTCGCAAAGTCCGGTGATAAGTGTGGTTTGACTTTGAAGAAGTACCTGAAAAAAGTGGAAGACAAAGTCAAGGAGATGATCAAATCCAAGCAAGCCATCAGCATCGAGTATCTCCAATACGTCATCCTAAACTCGGACTTGGTTGTGAAAGATCTACCAGCAGCGGCGAGCTCGTGTTTGGCTGAGGATACCGAGAAGAATCGTAACGAAGAGGACAACATCATCGCCGCTACCCAATTGATTGTCGACCAGATCCTTAACGCAGCGTTCGACAAGGGAGTTTTGAGCCAAATCAGTGAGTACAAGTTGACAATCGCGCGCATGGCCTTGACTGGCCTCGAGTTCTTGTTCCCAGTTGGCATTGCCAATTTGATCAAATCCCTCGTGCAGCCGATCTGCCCTCTCACCCAGTTCTATGCAGATATTGCGGATGGTGGCGCTAAGGAAGCCCTCGGTCTCACGACCGTGCAGCTGGCTTTCCACGGTTCCGATGGAATGTGGAATGCTGTTGGCGATAAAAACCTCAATATCACCTTCGTCAGCAAGGACGAGTACAATGTCAAAGTGAACGTTTACTCCGGTGGCAAGAGGGTGGCACGGGTTAAAGTCAAAAAGGGGGAGACGGTGAAATGGGTCCAACCGCTTGCTGAATTCGCTGGAAAAACACTCTACCTCGATCGCACGCGACCAGGACTATTCAATCTCCCCGGCACTGGAGGTGGATCCCTGCTCATGTGGGTGCCGAAGCAAGAAGAAGGAGGGGTGAAGTTGGTGGTGCCGATCAACCCGACGTCATTCTTCGACAAGGAGCCCAAGCGCGAACTGAATGATCCCGAAGATACGAAATCAGTGAAACCTAAGTAAACGCAAGTGGCAGCTGGCCTGATGTTGCACGAGACCAGCGTGTGTTCAACATCAAAGTCCACCAAAGCATCAAACCAGAATTTCCAATACATATCAATGAGTTGATTAAAACACTTTCGGAGGATGTCGATGGAAGCTCCTGTGTGCGGCGTAGGCAGCTGAGCATGGGTTTTCTCCATTTGGCTTTTTATGAGCCCCTTTTTGCGGTTGTCTCAAACAGTGTTTGGTCTGAATGACCAGGCCAAGCAAAAAGGTCGGAGCGACGTCCTACCACCACGGCGCGAATCCGATCGGACAAAACCCGAGCAGTGGAGCAAGGAGCGCACAGGCCGCTGCATCAGGCCAAAGCAGCATTATCAACATGGCGCAACCTCGGCGCGGCGAAGTTAGTATTCTCCGTGCACTTCAACTGATCAGGGAATAGGAGCCCTCGTCTACTCTTCACACGTCTCTCACGAATCTCCATCGACCGACGGCCGAGCCAAAGCCACAGCACTCAACCGAGCCACACCGTCAATTGCGTCCACAAGGATGCACCAAAAGCCCACAGGTCTCTCTCTCTCTCTCTCTCTCTCTCTCTCTGTGTGTGTGTGTGTGTGTGTGTGTGTGTCTGTCTGTCTGTCTGTCTGTCTGTCTGTCTGTCTGTCTGTCTGCCTGTCTGTCTGTCTCTATCTCCAAGATACAATATACAGGAGCTTCCATCGACATCCAACGAAAGTGTTTTAGTCACATCTTGTTGGTACCGTAGGCTACAGTACCAACAAGATGTGAGTTATGACACTTTTTGTTTTGGAATGTCTCATTTGTGTGAGCTACAGTCTGTAGCTCACAAGAAGCAGCTCGATAATATTGAAAACCAGCTCAAAAAAGTCGTTTCGGTTAGGTACGAAATTGTAATTTAAAGGAAAATGGGTGATTGAAGGTGGACAAAAGAAACTCAAATTAAACATGAGTAAAACACATCTTTGTCTAATATGCCCTAAGTATGTATCTGTTTAAAACATATATTGGTCATCAAAAATGCAGTTGTTGTGTTGGTTTTACATCCATTCACGATTCAGAGCAAAAAAAAAACTCCGGACAACGAGAAATTTTTAGAGCAAAAAAAAAACGCAGCCACTACAGTCCATAATTCCATATGGTGTGCACAACACTATTTTCATGATTGGTCCATTCCTATCGTCCATGTATTTCCATGACGAAACGAATAAAACCGAGGTTTTTTCGCCCTAAACCTCGCAGCTGCGAAGGGGCGACAAATAACGACTTGATCCAAAACGACGAGAACCGAGCCAAAGCCAATCCTTGGTCAACAGCAAGCGGCGAGAATGGAGCGATCTGGCGGCAGCAGCGGCGGTGGCAGCAACAGCGATCAAGAGCGAGATCGTCAAGGTGCCAGCAGCGACGATCAAAACGCGAAGACTGGCGGCGCAAGCGGCGAGCACGACACCAGCAGCACCACCAGTGGTGCTGCTGGGAAGAGAGCAAGTCGTGCTCGTCACGATCAAGCTCCTTTTAAATGACGCAGAAGCCCGCGATTTGGCGCGCTGGAGGAGGCGATGGGAGCAGCTCGTGATGCACTGACAGTTGGTACGTATCACGACGTTGATGATTTAAAGGCGTTGATCCAACTGCGAACATGCGCTATTTTTCAGCGACATCAGCACATGTTCAGTCTGGTGGTACAGCCACGTCCGCGACTCGGCGTAGCCCCCGCCTGAGCAAACAAGCTTCATCTGGGCCAACCAGCGCACAGATTGTTCGCCAGGAGGCCGTCGCCCGTGTGCCTGTGACGGGGCGACGGACTCGAGCCGTGACCAAAAAGATTCGGTCGCAGCAGAAAAAGCGAGCGTCTCCTCACCAGTCACGGGACAACAGTCGAGGCGTCTCCGACAACAGCGAGGACGCGCATGAAGATGACGGGGTTGTGGAGGGGGCAGATGACGGAGGTGATGGATCTGACGTGGATGAAGAGCCTAAGGATATCGACGGCTCCGATGTTGACGACGATCAAGTCGATGACGACGAGGAGCTGGATGAGGAAGCAAATAACGACGCTGACGAAGATGCGTCCGAATATGGTGGATCGCACTCATCATCTTCGTCACGCGTGGCCAGCAAACGTCGGGTCCATGATTCCTCCACAACTGACACCCCTCTCGTCCAGATCTCTGCCCAGCGTGTTGTTCCCCCACGCCCAAAGCGCCAGCACGACAGCTGGGAAGCATGGATTCAGTACCTCCAGGAATACTCGGCACGAACTTTCCAAGTGATTGTCGTGAAGAATACACTTAGTGTGAAGGAGCGAAACTCTCGCATCGCGAGGTTGAAAACGCCGAAGGAAACTCTTCCTGAATCCTTAGGCACTTTTCAGCGCGACTACATTTGCACGCATGGCTGGCCGAAGAGGTCTCCAGGTAGTGGTCAGCGTCCGAGAAGATTCGTCAGAGGCATCAATTGTCCATACTCACTTCGTGTTCAGTATGTCCAGAAAGACTCGCGCTGGGTGCTCTTGGCTCTGGTGACATGTGATTGGCACAACCATCGTCTGGATGCCCAGACCTATGCATCATACCCCGTGGCGTGAACGGATGTTGAAGAAGAAAACGTTGCTCGCGCGCAAGAGATGGACAAGATGGGAGTCTCGCGTGCTAAGGTTTACGACATTCTTCTGGACAAGGGGGAGAATGTGTATAAGACAGACGTCGACAACATAACCTCCTAGAACCGCGAGCGTACAGCTAATGTTGACGACGACGCAGCCACGGCACGAGTCCTAACCGAGTACGTCAAGGCGAATGAAGACGGCACTGTGTCTGTAGACGAAACCGAGAAGGGTGAGACAGGAGTAATTTCTGTCACCGACAAGCACATGCGAGAAATGAACGAGAGGTTCGGAGAACTGCTCCTTGTCGACTGCACCCACAAGACAAATCGGTAAGTACATGACTGCGCCATGACTGGTAATGTTCTATCCATGACTGACGGGATTTCAAATGAACTTAGTCACAATTATCAGCTGCTGACACTTATGGTGATGGACGAGTACGGGCATGGGCAAGTCGTCCAGCAATCATTGCTGGAGCGTAACACGGATTGGCATATGGACAGGGCAATTGATGACTACTTCAGGGCGAAAGATGATCGCTACACACCCGTGCGCGTCATTATGGTCGATAAGGACCTCAATGAAATTCGAGTGTTGAAAGCCCGTTTCCCGCAGGCGCGAATTCTGATTTGCCTTTTCCATGTGCTCAAGTATCTCACAACCGTTGCACACAAGGTTGAGTTTGGGAAGTTGTCCAAGGACGACTACGACGTTTTGGAGACATTAATCCACAACCTCGTTTACTCCCAAGACAAGATGGACTACTCAGAAAATCTTCTTGCTCTCAAGACTTTCTGCGTGCAGGCAGAGTTCGAGCCTTTCTACGATTATGTCATCAAGAACTGGGATGGTGATGAGCAAACAGACATGTGGGTGCTCTACAAACGAGCTGACCTACCCCGGCTGCAGAACGACACGAACAATCGGCTTGAAAATTGGTTCGGTAAGTTCAAGCAAGGGGTGACCCACAACTCTTCGATGGCAGAGTGCTTGACGCAGCTCCTGGACGAGGCACGACGTAGTGCGCGGGAGTACTCACACCGCAACCGCGTTGGCTGCCATTGGAATTCTACGTACGATGATGAGATGAACGCCATACTCCTCAGCACGACACACTTTGTCGCAGAAGCGGTTCTTTCTCAGTATCAAGCAGCTCTTGCGAGATTCGGAGAGTACACATATACCTACCCCGATGGTCCGAGTGGCCAGAGCGTGCAGCTTGAACGAGAAGGTCGCGTCAATGTGGTCGATTTGACTGATTTCTCTTGCAGCTGTGCTTTTGCGAAAAGCATGCTGCTTCCATGCCGCCATTCCATCGCGTTCCGTAAGTGGTCAAACAAGTCTCCAGTCATTCCGTTGATCCAAGTCAATGACCGGTGAACCCAACCTTTGCCCATGATCAACCATGATTTATTCATGATTTATTATTTTTTCTGTGCAGATGGCGCCGTCCGACCCGACCACTCGAAGCAGTGCAGCCGTTTCTCTTGCGCAATGCTCGAGGCGTTGTAGGACGCGACGATCAGGGCAAGCATCGCCGTGACGTCCAAACTCCCAAGTCCCACGGTACGCCAGGTGCGACCGGGACGAACACGGTACCTCTGGATGAGTCCATCCCACCCAGAGGCCCAACGCTTTTATGTGGCGTTCAGTATACCCTAAATTCACCCAATATATGGCAGCACAGTCCAGAGACTCACTCTGGATTCTGCGTACAAGACAACAAGCCTCTGGACGCCTTCTTCTCTCTCGTGTATTGCGGTGACTGTGGTTTCTACAGGTTAACAGCCACATCCGCTCATGGTCAATACACGAGGGAATCAGCGCGCTGCGCCGGGAAGCGGAAGCGCACGCTCTCGTACGGGACTCACGTCCTCGCGTTCTGCCGGTTCGGCGAACGGCTCTCAAGCGGCGATCGCAGCAGCGCCAGCGCCGGCCATTCCTCCCGCTGTAGCTGCACTGGACCCGGCGATCGCCGCCCAGATTGCAGCAGTGGGACCAGCATTGGCTGCCATCGCCGCGGCGCTACAGCCGCAACCGCGCCCCGCAAATGGCGACGCCGCCAGCCGACGCTCGGACCCACAACCCGAAGGCGAACCTGACGGCAGCGACGAAGCCGCTGATACGACTACAGACGCAAACGACAAAAGGAGTGAGAAGATCGACCTGCGTAATATAAAGGTCACGCCGTTTGATGGCACTGTCGCTCCGGGGAGCTTCGACGCACAGGCCCGCGACTTCCGCGAAGAACTCGACGACCAAATGCAAGACGCTCAAGCCCTCGCCGGCCAACAGTGGAGCGATGACGTGAAGAAAGCCGTGCTCAAAACCTTTGTTACTGGCATGGCCAGACGTTGGCTGCGAGACTGGCTCGCTGCGAATCCAGCGGCGACTTATACCGACACAGGCGATGCGTTGGTACACGAGTTTCGCCCAGTGTTGCTCGGCGCCGACATCGCAAGCAAGATCAAGCACGAACGCAAGAAGTGGAACGAAACGTATCGCGAATACGCCGACAGACTGCTTCAAATGGCTGATGCCATGGAAGGCGGAAAGAGCGTACCCGCAAACGCACGACACGCATTAGTGGCGTTCGTGCGTAACGCCTACCCGAAGTATTCAGATTTTGTTGAAGGCCAAGTGAAGCTCGAATGCGACCGCCCCGAGCAAGAACTGAAGACTGCGATCACTGTGCTTTCTCGCAAGGCCGAGTCAGACGGTCGCTCGCCCGACCGCGCGCGACCCAAATCGTCCCTGACCACGCCGCACGATCCATAAGGCAAGGCCAAAATCATCACGAACCCACAGCGATCCAAGCGGGTCCAACCCAAGAAAGCTGACGGTGCGAAAACACGCGCAGCCGACGCGAACCTAGTGGAAAGAAAGAAACGACCAAAAGTCACCAACATCTCGGGTTCCAAGAACGAGATCCGCTGCTGGGACTGTGGCGCCAAAGGCCACACAGCAGCGTATTGCCGCAAGTACCTGCAGAACAAGTCAAGCGACAACGACGAGGGTGGAGGCGAAGCCCAAGCGGCCGTGGACGAATCCAGCGACGGAGACGATGAAGACGCCAAGGAGGACGAGAGCGATGAGTGACGGTCCGGCGTCAGGTGGTGCCCGGTCTTGATAGACTCGGGCGCGTCTCACCACCTGACGGGCCAGCTGGACAGCTTGACGAACACGTGCGAGTGCGAACCACTCATCGTCAAGGTGGCAGACGGCCGGACAGTAATGGCAAAGGTGAGAGGCACATTGAGGATCAAGGCTCTGGTAGACGACGGAAACGGCGGTGGCACCGTGCGTGAAGTCGAAGTGAAAAATGTGTATTTCGTGCCCAATTTTGCAAAAACATTATTGTCCGTGTCCCCCCTCATCCATGCAGGGCACGAGGTTGCGTTCACAGTTACTGGGTGCACTGTATATCATCCAAAGCGACGCGATCGAGTTTGGTGCATTGCGCGCGACGCGAACGGTGTGTATCCGCTGCTGACCGAAGACCAAGCAATAGTGGACGACGATCTCCAGTTCACGGCGGCCCTGTCTGTGCTTGGCATGGACCTCGAGTCCTGCCATCGGAGGTATGGTCACCTCAACTACAAGACGTTGAAATCCATGGCCAAGAACAAAGTGGTGAAAGGACTGCGCATCGCGCAAGGTGCGAAACCGCCCACGTGCCTAATCTGCGCCATCACGAAGACTATTGCTCGAGCGCCACCCAAGCGTCGGACAAGTACAAACGCTGCAGCTGATAGCGTGGTTCACGCCGACCTTAGTGGACCAGTCGCGAAGTCTCGGAAAGGTCACCGATTCTTCATGGTCGCGTCGTGGCGCTCATACACGCAAGCGTATCCACTCAAGCGCAAGTCAGAGGCGGCATCAAAAGTGAAAGCGTTCCTTAAATTCATTGAACGCCAGGCTGCGGTGCCCGTGTCTGAGATTAAAGTCGTGCGAACCGATGGCGGCACCGAGTTCCTCAATAGAGACTTTCGTCGGTTGACAGAGCAAGAAGGCCTGGCGCAAGAACACTCCACGCGGTATAGCTCGTCGCAGAATGGTGTGGCCGAAAGAGCCATACGCACCATCACGGAAATGGCGGCTGCAATTTTGACCGACTCTGGTCTTCCCCACAGCATGGGGGCCGACGCTTTACAGCACGCGGTCTTCCTGCGCAATCGCATTCCAAAACGTGGCGAGTCGATTACCCCACATGAGAAGCTGTTCAAGCGGCGACCGCACGTTGACAAACTGCCCATCTTTGGTCAAGCAGTGTCAATAAGAGTACCGGACGAAATCAGAATAAAGTACCAGCGCTTCACAAGCGATTCGCGCGGCGAAATCGGCGCATTCGTGGGTTGCACTGACGAGATCAAAGGGTTTAAGATTCTGCTCCCCGGCCCGGGTCAACCAGTGTTTGAGGCGCGCGACGTCACTGCCATTGATCGCATGCTATTTGAAATACAAGACGTGGGAATCGACGATGCAGACGACTTTGGTGGCGACGACAACGACGCGACGCAGCAACAGGCGACCATTGGGGCCATGCCCGGTGACCGTCACGTGTCTCAGTCCACGGCTCGACGTCGCTCGGCCCGTATTGCCAAGTTGACCGCTCAGGAATCCGCCGCATTCGCGGTCCTGGGGGAGGTCATACGCGAGCCCCTAAACTTGGCCGAAGCCCGTCGCTCGTTGCAGTGGGACGCTTGGAAACGTGAAATCGACGAAGAGGTTCAAGCATTATTTGACAATGGGACATTTGAGTGGGTGGACCCGCCAGACGACGTCGACGTACTCGATTACACGATACAGTTCCGAGTGAAGGTAGGCGCACGAGGCGAAATCGTCCGATACAAGGCTTCCTTATGCGCTCGTGGCGATCGACAATCGTTCCTGGTCGACTATATCGATACCTACGCCCCAGTAGCCACACTCACGACAGTCAGAGTGTTCTTCGTGCTGGTGGCCAAGTACAGATTGGTCATGCGGCAAGGTGACGTACCGTCGGCTTACGTAAAAGCTCGTCTTCCCGAGAAAATCTACATGAAACCAGTGGAAGGCCACGCTGTGGAAGACAACAAGCACAAGGTATGGCGACTACGCAAGGCTCTATACGGTCTCAAACAAGCCGGTCGCGAATGGAACAAAGAAATCGACTCTACGCTCCGCGAGTACGGTCTGAAAGCAACCGCCGTCGACCCGTGTTTGTATTATTGTCGAGTGAACGGGTCACTGTTAATTGTCTGCCTATATGTTGACGACTTGCTGGTTGTTCACAAGGATGAAGCCGAAGTCGATCGACTGATGTCCTCGCTGCGCGACAAGTACGGAGTCAAAGACCTCGGCAAACCTGACACTTTTCTCGGCATGCGAGTCGAGCAACAAGAAAACGGGTCGATCATGTTGTCACAAACTGCGTACGTCGACGAGCTCTTGCACAGATTCGCCATGGACGGCGCTCGACCGCAACGCACACCGATGGTACCGAACACTCGCCTGGACCAACTCAATGGCCGTCCCACGGCAGAAGAAAACATGGTCATGAGACGCGTACCGTACCGTGAGGCCGTAGGCGCGCTGCTTTATCTCACGCGCGTCACTAGGCCCGACGTTGCATTCGCGGTCGGGCAACTCGCCCGGCACTGCGCTCGTCCACGCAAAGTTGCGTGGGACGCGGCAAAATTTCTGATGAGGCACTTGGCGTGGACCCGGGAAAAGAAGCTCGAGTTGGGACCCACGACGGAAGAAGTGCTGGTGACCTCCGACGCCGATTGGGCCAACGACCAGTCGGATCGCAAGTCGATCTCCGGTCGCGTCGTTTTCTTGTTTGGTTGCGCAGTTAATTGGGCCAGCAAAAAGCAATGTATTGTTGCTAAGTCAAGCACGGCCGCAGAGTACATGGCGGCGGACGACGCGACAGAAGACGGCGAGCTCGTGCGACTGTTACCTCAGGAGATCCTCGGAAAAGACTTGCCACTCACGCTGGCAATCGACAGTCAACCGGCCATCGCTCGCCTGCAACGTGAAGGCCTAAGTGACAAGCAAAAGACCGTCGACGTCAGGTACAAGACGGTCAAAGGCATGCTTAAAGAAGGAAAGATCGCGGTGTCTTACCTACCGACGGGTGAGATGCCTGCGGATCTCCTCACGAAAGCACTCGCTGCGAAGCAGCACGAGCACAAGTGTGGCCTTTGTGGCCTCAGGTAGACGTACCTGGCGCAGAGAAGACGGTCTCGATGCGCTGCTTGTGGGGGAGGTGTAGGACGCGACGATCAGGGCAAGCATCGCCGTGACGTCCAAACTCCCAAGACCCACGGTACGCCAGGTGCGACCGGGACGAACACGGTACCTCTGGATGCGTCCATCCCACCCAGAGGCCCAACGCTTTTATGTGGCGTTCAGTATACCCTAAATTCACCCAATATATGGCAGCACAGTCCAGAGACTCACTCTGGATTCTGCGTACAAGACAACAAGCCTCTGGACGCCTTCTTCTCTCTCGTGTATTGCGGTGACTGTGGTTTCTACAGGCGTCACGAAGACTAATGTGCCAGACGACTCCGTCGTTAAAACTTGCCACTCTGCGCGTGAGCGGTACAATACAACTCGTCGTCTGATCGAACCAATATGCAGTGAACTAGCTGGCATTGAGGATCCTTCCGAGTTCAAGACATACTGTGATTTTCTTTTGTCGCAGTGGAATATAATCCGCCAGGGCAAACTTGGTGCTCGTGCGGGCGACGACGCCTCGATTGAGCCGTCAGAGGTCGTTGAATTGTCGCAGGCAAACAGTTTGTGGTCTGACGACTTGGGAACTGTGCCACCGTGCGATGTGTCCTCTGTAACTATGCCTGGGACCAAAGAACTTATCGCTAGCGCGCAAGGAGCTGGTCATGGACGAGATATGGAAGATAATGGAGAAGATGTGGATGATCATGCGTCAGTTTTGGACAGTCATGGGCAAGACATGGAAACAAAGTCTGCCAACGAGGAAATGGTTGAAGATGTTGAGCGAGACATGAACGAAGGGTCGAACGATGAAGAGCAAAACGTGTCGAAGTCCGATCAAGACTCAGAAGAAGAGTCGAAGTCAACTCAACGATCAAGATCAAGCTGAACAAGAAGGCACCCAAGCATGGAGCACCAAAGAAAGACCAGAAGAAGAAGATTTCAGCAGCTAAAATCGCTCGCGCCACGTCGAACCAAGCGGCTCTTGTCCAGAAGGCAGCTGGTGTCACGACGCTGCAGAGTCTCATCGCGAAACTCGATGCAGATCAGCCCAACCTTTACGCCACGCTCTTGACACTGAAGGATGTTCCTGAGAAGCATAAGGCCATGGCAAACAACAGACCCACACTCCACTACATGGCCCACCCGGTGCTGACAACAAGCGACATTTTTGATCCCCCAGAAGGATTGGTTGACGCCTGCGTGAACAAGATCCCAGAGGACAGCAGCAAGACCAACCCGATTAACATCGGCACGCCGACAGGCTACACACCACCACCCAGTGCCCCCGACAAAACAAGTGGTGCCAAGGTTCCCGTCATCAAGATCAACCAGATTGGTCTGTTCTCGTCGGCGCAGATCCAGGCAATGAAACGAGTCTACACGACCATTGAGTACTGCAAGGATGGTGAAATCTTTTGTGAATGGTTAGACGACGAAGTGGCACGTGCCTTGACGAAGAAGTCGGACGCTGACAAGCTTGAAGACTTGTCTGCGTTGATCAAGTCAATCTATCCACACGCATATATCCCAGGCCTTCCTAGCAGATATATGCGGAGTGTGTATCGAATCCACCCGTCTAGTTGGTTTCAAGGTGACTTGATCGAGGCGTTTGTGAACCGCTTGCAAGAAGTGTACGGATCGTGCCGGTACGCCGGGTAATCGAGCGCGATCGAAAGGCGACAAAGACAAGACCAGCTGTTGAAATGGAAGGGCGCGTCCAAGACCGGATTGCTGAGTTGATTTCCGATGAAGGAGTTGACTTTGTCTTCGTTGTGATGAACCTCGGCAACACCCACAGGACGTGCCGCATTGTTGACCCTTTGCCCAAAGTCGCCAAAGTCGCCACGTACGACTCTCTTGGTCATGGAAACAAGGATCTGGTTGCCGTGGCGTGAAATATCGCCGACAACCTTGGCGGATACAGTGTCGTCTCAGGAAATAGCCCCCTCCAGCCCGACGGGAACAGCTGCGGTCTCTTCATTTGTTTCAAGCTTTGGCGCGCTTGTGACCATGACGTGTCAAGAATCATGACTGACAACGTCCTCAACATCAGACGTTTCGAGCTCACCTACTTCGTGATGACCGGTAACCTCTTGCATAACTAGGTAATTAGTCTCGACTAATATACTCATCCATTTGATCCACCTTCTACTTTGTTTCGTTCCATCGCATGTGAAAAAAAAAGTATGGATGAATCATGGAACAGGATGGGGAAATCATGGACCGATAATCTAGTGCAGTTCTTGAATGTCTTACTAGGTTTACCAGATTCAAACGGGCTGCACATATGTATGGACCGTAGAGCTCTTAGGAAATCATTTGTCGAGCACAACCTGCGGCGCTCACACCTTCTCTTTGATTCTCCAGCTCGGGTTGAACTTTGAGGAATCTCGGAGGCCATAACTTGGCTCAAGTCAAGATCATGCGGCTTCGAGTTCGTAGCTCAAAGAGCTATGGTTGCAGCGAACAGAATCTTGAATCACAGCTGCAACTTCGCAACAACTTAAGATAAACGATCAATAAAAGATGAATACTACGTAAACTACGGAACGTGCGAAAATTTGAAAACCCGCACGGCCGGATTTCGGCCAATCGAGTCTCATAGAAGTCACAGGTATTCAAGTGCGAACTCATAATGTACTTCCACTTTTGGTTTGCGTCTGTGTCCAAACACAAGTCGGAGCGTACGATGCTTCCGGGGAGCGACTGAGTGGCGGTCAAGCAGCGGTCGCTATTGAGCGAGCGGATCTGGCCCTTGGTCTCGTCGAAGAACCACTGGTAACGCAGACTCGCTAGCTTCTCAGTGGATGCAGCGATGAGCTCGATTCCCGTGACTTGTTCGGTGTGGTTCGAATTAAAGCTTTCGGCGAGGAAGTTGCCACACGAAGCCTGGAACGTGACACGCGGTGAGGTGTGAGATCGAGGTTCCGGAAGCTTCCTTTGAACTGGCGATCAAACGTCATGACACCAAACGTTTTTTCAACTTCAGCGTCTTTGTAAGCGGTCTCGAAGGCCTGGAACCAATAGTAGTGGAGGATCTGCGCAGAAGCCTGGCGGTTAAAGTCTTCAAAGTACTTCTTCTGGTTCGCGAGAGTCGCCACTCCTGTCGTCTCGTTATAGAGACCCACCGGCCTTCCGTTCGAGGCCCAGCCAGTCTCGCCGACGATGAACTCTTTGCCGATCGCCTCGGCTTAGATTCGGAGGCCGCGCATCTTGTCAAGCATAGTTGCCGTCGCGTTCGTGATATCAACGCCATCCCAGAATGAAAAGTGGTTCATTGAAATGTAGTCGACAACATCCAGCAATTGAGGTTACTTGTAGTATGAGCTGAGCGTGTCTGCGATCGTGAGCTTGACGTGGTCCTTGCCATACTTCTTGAGTAGACTGCGGACCTGGTTGAAGTAATCGATGGCCTTGTCGACCGAGTAGTCTTACCCCGCAAAAATCTGTGAAAGCAGTCACGTTCTCTGGATATTTATAGCGTTATCCAGAATCTCTTGATGATATGAATAGCGTATCGAGACTCTACTTGCTCTCAGGCTCACCTCTACTACAAAGACGACGCACATTGACGTTAGTAGCGTGATATATTTATTTGATTTCAGATAGGACTGCTCTGACTTTGACTATCTGTAGCTTCCTTGGCTTCGCACGGCCATATTAATCTCGATCATGCATCCACTGCCCTGCTGCCCCATGACAGTAGTTTTCGAAGAGTCTGTTAACAACTTAGTTCTGATCGGAGTAGAGAGCGGGTTCGCGACACCCACGTGGTCTCGCGACCGTCCCTCTTCTTGTGGAGTCGCTATCAACAGGCCTCTTTTGAGAGGCCTGGCGATAAATTCCTAATCGGAGGATTTCAGATTTCCTACTTCGAAATTGGCTCGGATTGGCTCGGATTCATGGTGAAGATGGCTTGGAGGTATGATAACTTGGGGATAGTGCGGCTCAATGGGCAACACAGCGACCGCTCTATTAATTGTTTGTAGCTGTGGCTCTCACGCGCTGCGTGGCAAGGCAGTGTGTGACTTTGCAGTTCAGGAATCCTCGTCACGAACATGGCTGCACAGAGTGGTCGGAAGTCGGCCTCAAAGCAGCGACGCCAGAAACCTGTGACGGCCAACACACGCGTGAAAGTAGGTGAACAGAGGAGTGTCAACCATGTTCTCGTTCAGACGAAAATCGAAAAGCCACAACAACTAGCTCGTCGCGACCAGTGGTTCTCGAAGTACGAGTTCGAGCTTGGACTCCGCCCCAACGCAACATATCCCCCTCTACATGTCGTTCAAGAAGCCACCTGCAAGTTCTGTGAATCCTTCGGTCGCGAAAAGAAGGCGTCAGAGCCACAATTACAGTTTATGGAGCCGTTTTCGACGTAGTTGCGAATCAAGAAGACAGTGAGTAAAACCACGAACATGGAGTATACGTACAGTTCATGCGGGGACTTTTTTTTACTACTAATGGAGAAAAATATATTCTGAACCACGTTGCTACGTTTCGGCGTCTAGCAATCTTGTCTTGATCTTGATTCTCGACACAACTCAAACTCGGACTCCAGCTCTTTACGTGTAGAATTTCGAAAAGTTGCACAACCGCGAATCGTGAGACCGCAACACAGCTCACGGATAGAAGCGTTCAGTGATGCCGGCGACGAATTGCAAACGGAGATAGCGATCTTCCTCATGTAATAGATCACATGAACTCCACAGTCATATCCATTTTCTTGCTGAGGCAAACACGACACAGCAACCGACCGGCGGATACCGCGGTGCTGTACACCCATCTTGTAGCGTAATTCGTGAACCAGGTATTTAGATAGGATTGAGGTCACGTGTTGACGGTCATGGAGTCCGGTTAGTGAGTCGATATGGAATGCAACTGCTTTGCTAATTCTGGTCAAGTCTTCCTCAGCAGCAAGGCCTTCGATCACTACAAAGCTCCAGTGATTGTTCATGTGTACTGGTATCTGGATGAATCTGTAGCTACACCAAGATACTGAGGACGATATTTGACGATACTTCAGATAATCGTCGAAGGTGTCTCCATGCATGTTCTGGTACTGCTGGAGAGTCCCAAAAAAATTGTGAGTCCAAACTGAGTATCAAATTCGACTTGGGGACAAATCGATCGATGAAGTAGGAGAGTAGGCACCCCGTCACCCATCCTTCCCCGTCGAGAGAGTTGATGTCCGATTGTTCAACATTGACAATAACGTTCGACGCCGTTAGGAACGACATGTGCGGTCGAGTACGCTTGGTTGGCCGGTCACCAGACGTCCCACGACCAGAATGGACTACAGCAGAGTTCGTATCCTTTGCCGTGCCTCTTTCTACATCATTGATCAAATCTCGTAATACATTTTCAACCACCAAACGAATGGTGTTGTCCTCATTGTGACCATGAGCAAACTCGTTCACATCAATGAAAGCTTGAATTGTTGCAAAGAGATCTTCATTGTCACTTCCAGATGGAGCAAAGATACCACTGCTATCAGCACCACAGCTCTCAGTATCGTCGGTGTCGTCAGCTTCTTCTTCAAGCAACGTTTCTAAAAGAGATTTGTCTTCATCCGTAGACCGCCGTGAATTCTTTTCAGCATGTTTCTCCCCATTTCCGAATATTTGAGTATGGAGAATCAACTCAGAGACACTGTTTTCGCTGTCCGATGTTTCATTTAATTTGTGTCTTGAAAGAAATCGCGTGACCCACTTCCGGAGGGTATCATCGCTCTTATGGCTGAATGCTTGGCGAAATGGTCCTCGGCAGACTTGAATTATCTGAGCCGTTGTGACGGCTCCAATCTCCTGTATGTGTTTTAGAAGATCATTCTCAACAGCAATCAATTTCCTCCCACCACCAGGGAGGCGACACATTTGCGGATTTGTCTCGTCGAGTAGACTGAGCCGCGCGCGCAATGTGGCTCGTGTCTTCAACCAACCACGTATAGTAGTTCGATCGATGTTGAAGTGACTGCTAGCTCTAGCAGCGTCCCAACCCATGGCCTCGCATTTTTCAATCACGCTGATCTTTTCAGCAATTGTGTAGCGCTTGCACTGCCGAGGCGCAGGAAAGTTGAGAACGCAGCGTTCAGTCATTCTCCCTCTCTAGGTCCAGCTTCGTTGTCCAATTCAGTCCAACATGATCGACAACTGTCCCAGCCAGATATATTATCACGTCGGCCAAGGTAATCCTAATCGTTGACTCGAGTTATTTTGTCCAAAGTCTATAACGTCAGACAAATTTCTCCCCGCACCATCGTACTATCGCGTGCCGTGGAGTTATTCTGTCCCACACATACTCGCCTACTATTGGTCAAATCAGACGGATTCAACTTTTGCTGTATACTCTTGCGGATTGAGTCTTGTGTGTTCTTAGTTGTTTGTGTGCTCCGCAACTGCTCATTGTTTTGTTTTCAACGCGCTACAAAGATGGCACCGGGTAAAAGAGCTGCCCAATCTTGTATCACCGGTGAGGCAATCATCAAAGCGAAATGAGATGCATTCCCCATTGAAGCGGCTTAAAGCGGCGCGTTTGGAACGTCGTCTTGCTCGAGCTGCTCGCGAAGAGGTTGTTCTTTCGACAGTCGATGGTACGTTAGCACACTACCTAGTTTTTTGTTGGCTCTAACCAGCATTCTATGTAAGAATTCCGTGCCTACGTCCCAACGGAAACAACAGATAGCGCTCCGGTAGACGTAATTGTACGCGGAATGATGTTGTGGGCCTCGGAGCACAAGTACGGAGATAGGCGCTTCATTCGCCTACATCTGACGGACGCAAGCCCAGTCGAGCCCCTTGATGAACTGATGGAGGTAAGCTACCTCGATGCTTTGAGTTGATAACGTATTATGACGGTATTTTAGTTCAAAGCGACTCACGAGGAGAGTGAGGAGGGTAGGGTGGACGTTGATTCACTGCTGCTAACGGTTACCATCTTTGGAGAAACTCTTGAGTCCCCTAAAATCCCTATCAGTGGGGCTGTGTTGAAACTACCTGGAACACGTAAGCGCCTGGTATATGACGGTATTTTCTGCCAGTGTGTCACACGCATCGTGGACATCATCTGCGAGTAAAGTGCTCAAGATCACCAGGTCGAAGATTTGGCTATCTCAAGAGTCAATCGGAAAATGTGCACCAGTTCGTCAATATATTTTCACTTACACAGAACCAAACGCTTCTCTAAGAGTTTGTTCGCTTATCTTATCGAGGCGTTCTTCTTCTTTTATTGCAGATAGAGGTGGCTTGGACCAAGATGCCATTGAGGTTGTTAGTGGTTTCAAACAGGATAACCCCTCACCAACGACGACTCGAGAGACCATGAGGTATGCTTGCTGTGGCTTGTTTGCACGTGAGGGTGTTGCCTTCCAGTCCACCACTACTAGTGATTTGAGAGATTCACCTTGGACATTGTACACAGTGGCGCCTACTGCGCACACAAATGGAAACTACTGCAGTTTCAGCGATAGTGTTCGTCTCTGACCATCAAATGATGGTGTCAATTCTATCGAAGCCGTCTTGAATGCTTCCGCATCGGGAAATACAGGAAAAATGCTTGCATCAAGCTGATTCGTAATCGGAATTGCGCCTTCCCCACGCTTAAGACGAACCAAAGCATAAAGTGGTGGGCTCTCAGGAACTCGCACGACGATACCTAATCGTCGATCCAGGACGCGCCGAAACCTCACTCCGTCAGGAAAGTGAACGCTATGCAAAGTCCCCATTGTTCCATTGGCGACACCTTTTTGTGTACGAACGTTTTGCGTGATCTGAATTGGCATACCGGGGACAAGATCAAGATAAGGCGCCATTCGACCGAATTTCGCATCAGATGTTCCCATTACTCGGTCGATGTCATCAGCGCTGAGATTGTTCAAAGCACCTCTGAAATTTGCCATGACTCGTATTGGAGATTCTTCTTGTGGAAGCTTCTTGCAAACAACAGAAATGAAGAAATCGTTGATTGCAGTCCTTGTATCATTGTCTTGAGTCACGAACACGGTGCCTGCATCAAATGAGCGCCGCGTTTCGGGGCCTATTATCCTCTCGTTGATTCTGGAGATGAACGATTCGCTCCAGTTACCGTACCGGGCGTTGGAACACCCTTCTCCCCAGCACGGATCTGCTCTGAATCTAACACTTTCTTTCAGAGTTATAACTTTGTCAAATCGGCGCCAGAGGTTGAACCCCTCTATATCAGTCAGGGATGGGTTTGGTTTCGTGGATGGATCTTGATGGATAGGTTCAGCACCAACTGGCGGTAGTTGCATGAAGTCTCCAACCAGGATAACGTGAAGTCCTCCAAATGGAATGTTTTTCAGTCGCTTCGTCCTTCTTAGGCTCCGGTCTAATCGCAAAAGCTGGGCTTTTGACATCATTGACACCTCGTCAATCACAATGCAATCCACCTCTCGTAGCATCGTCCCACTGTTGACACCGTTGAGAGCCACTTCTAGACTTGTCAAGGTTCGACCATTTATCAAACTTGCTGCTTTACCAGTAAGAGCAGTGACGAGCACGGCACCCTTTCTACACCAGGAAGCACAAAATGCATTAATAGCACCGATAACGCGACTTTTCCCGGTGCCTCCTTCACCCCCTACAAAAAAACGCAGCTGTTGTCGTTCAACTTCTTCGTCCGATAGAATGGTGGCACGGTTCGATAATGCAGACATATTCCTCCATCGCTTGAGCAAGTGGGTTGTCACGACAACGAAAGCCCCGTGCTGGCGTTCGTTCAGACTGAACGTTTTTGATGCAACTCCGACTTTGCAATACTCTGGAAGCCTTTGGTTCAAGTCTTCGCTTATCGATACTGGCTCCCACCTGAGGAGGTCAACTTGGAGGGTTTCGTCAATGAGTTCCGTCACCCTCATCGGGAGATAGGAGGGTTCGGATTGGTGAGGGGTTGCCTGAACACCTTGAAGTTTTGAATCAGATAGACTACTTCGAACCCATTTCTTCAAATCATCGACTAAAAACCGGATATTTTCCCCGTGTTCAGTCGAATTGATTCCCCGATTTGACGTTGCCACTATATTGGAAATGCTTTCCATCAGGGCATGACTCTTAAAATCGGATAAGACAGACTGGATTCGAGGGGGATAGGCAGGTGGTGTTGGAAACACGGGTAACGTGGTTTCATCGCTGTCTTCGTTTGAAAAGAAGCGTACATAGACATCATCACTAACGAAGTCATCTTGTGGGTGGTCAAAGATGTCTTCACTTTCGTAGGCGTAATTGTCAGAAGAGATAGACTCGCTGTCCGAGCCGTGGCTACTAACATCTCTTGGTTCATCTACGACTGGATCGTCTTCCCTTGCTTTTCCAACAAAGTAGTCCTCCATGTTCGCCATAATGCTACGCGTGAACGTATTCCTCGTCGGCTCCCAAGATTTGAATGCGTCAATCCACCCGCTATTCTGTAATAGATCGTTAATAGATCGGAAGGGCTTGAAGAGTATCAATGCAATCTTGGCGTACTTTTCAAAATCCTCATCGCTCTTCAACTTGTCATAACTAGGCAATCGAGGGCCACGAATAACTGGAACAGCTTCCTCTTGTCGATAGCCTATGTAGTGGGATTTTGCAAATGGATGATTCGTTTGAAACAAGTGGCGAGGTGAGATGGTACGCCCACGAAGTCTGCGGTAGCACTTCATTGCAAATGTGTAAGTACCGAGTGCTTCTGTAGCCTCTGGACGGCAGATATAATCGTCCCAGAATGAAGCGGATTTGTAACGGCCGCGACTAGTGCCATTCGCCTCATCCGTGCTCTCAACTTGTGTGCATGAATATTCTCCAAGACGCTCAAGTCTAGCGATGATATCACGGAGAGGGAGCGTTGAACAACTCCAGCTTGAATAGCTGCAAGAGCCTCTGAGTATATACAACGCTGCAAGTGGCCCTGCTATTTCCTGCTTATTCGTGAATGTGTAGACCATTCCTGACACCCTCCTCCTTCGAACATCACACAGATCCGGTGGATTCTGAGATTCCGCGTCACGAATCTCGTGGAGCTGCCTACGCTGGAAACTTGCCAAAGCAACTGCTGAGGTACAGTCAATCTGTTGTTGGGGCTTTGTCACATACTTGCAGCAGTAGTATATTCGATTCGTCGCGTCCCGACCACCAAATAAGATTTGAATGTCGTGGTTGCACTTAAAACCCTTCATAATTGTACTGTTGTATCCATTCACGAACTCGTGCCCGAGCTGCCTCTTCAGGACTACTTTAAAGTTGTGCACAGTTGTTCTTGGTACTCGGTCTCTCGGAAAGTCATACCGACAATGATTATCTGATCTGACTTGCTGCTCTTAAAAACGGCTTCCAGTGTGACCCCACCCATGAATGTTTAGGTCTTGAACCAGACTCGCAATCAAATAATCTCGGTGGTGTGGATGCATTCTCTCAGTATCAAATGTTGGTGGCGTGAGTCGAATCAGCCTGGCCATGATGTCGTTGTGCTGTAAATCCTCATTTTGATGGATATAGCCAAGTTGAGGGCAATTTCGAGATCGCAGAAGCTCTTCCATCACGATATCATCATCCAGCTCCCCCATTGCGGCATAAAACATTTCTCGATCCCGCACACAATTTTCGGATGCCAAGGCCGACTCACGGACATTTGCCTCCAAAGCAACTCTATTGATCGTCTCACTTGTCGATAAGGCTCGCATTGGAGGTGGCCAGTGGGGAGGGCGTATGTCCAGCATACACTGACGCACAAGATGTTGTGAGCTTGACTGCTGACCACATCCATCACAAACAGCGACTGGCGGCTCATTCATGGAGTAGGGTATACGTTTTGGCCTTTTTCGCGCACTTGTCGGTAACTTTAGAGGCACCAGCGAGCCGTTTTGACCACAGTTCCCGCATCGAGCTAATTGCAACTTAAGAGGAAACTGATTTGTAACGATGCTATCGGCGTAAGATGTAACCTTGTTCAAAAATGAATCTCCTCGACTCCGAACAAGCTCGTCATAGTCTTGGCTATTTGTGGGGATACCGTGAATCCATAGCAGGAAATGAATGTGAAGCGTCCCACGACCTTGTGTCTCTACCATGCCGTAATACGCTCTCGTTCTGCCAAATAAGCCACCGCACGATTGCTTGGATACTCGATCAATTCCAAGCACGTGATGTATAAATGCATCAACAATTCGCGTGAAGAGTTTCGCAGATGCGCTATCATCCATCATTGCGATGCGCTTCATTTCCGCAGTGGATGGCAGATCAGCTTCAAGGTGGTCAAAAAGGCTCTCCACGCTCTCCACGGAAAGCACTCCTGCATAATGTGCCACGGCGTAGGAGTTGTCAGTGTTGGGTGCCAATGTCACAAACAGTGATGGCTACCCATAACGAGTTTGATATCCGAATGCCTCTTGTCGACAACGCCGCCGTTCAGCAGCACTCCCCCAAACGGCAACCGACCCGATCTCTACTGAATTGAGAAACCTCGCGGTCAAAGGGCATGTTGGTATCGCGTTCGCCTGACCGCGTTGTCGCCTCTCGTTATTAATCAATGCTGCCGCCAAATCTTCGTATGATATAGTTTCGTAGCCGTCGAAGACTTCACCATATTGCTTGCATTTAACTGAAGTCAGCATGTGCATGTTCTCAATTGCGAGGCGAGCGAATGCCGTCATCATAAATGTTGGGTCTTGGGCAAATCGACGTGAGCTGTGAGTTGCATAATATCTCATGCAGTCGCGTTTTGAGACGTAAATGGATCTGTCCTCACCAGGATGCCCTCTCCCAAACGGAAAAAGGTGTGCGTGCATTTTTGCTTCGAGATCAACACTGGTTGCAAATCGATTTGAATGATCAACGCGCAGCCGTGGTTCAACCGATGTATCATGAGCATTGAGATCAATCACGCGTTGAGCAAAAGGTAAATCAGGTACGATCTCTTCAAGAGCAAGGAGAATGTTTCGCTCAATCAGGCAACATTCATCCTCCATGTCTGCGTTTACATCGTAACTTCGGCTCGCTGGAGACTCTTGCTCTTGGTCAGCTTTCTCAGCAAGTGCATTATCTTCTTGTTTAGTGACTAAGCTCTCAAAGCATTGGGCCTCAAAATCCACAGAGTCGACAATGCGATCGTCTACTTCAACACCTGCGTAGAACGGATTGTGGGTCTTAAAGAATCGTAACAAACCCTGAACGATGTGACCGCGAACTCGATGTAGTTTTCGGATGTGGTCCTTTTGCTCATCTGTCATAGGGCCTGTCAAAACGACTTGATAGTTGCCTGTTCGGTCAACTCTCCTCGGTAACAACGTCGCTGCTGGGCCCGGCGTTGCGTCGAAAACCATGCAATGTGATCGAATTGCCCTATGTCTTCCTCCTCGCATCACGCGAGTCTGGGCTACAACTGTTGTAAGTTGAGTCATGACCACTTCAATCCACGTAGCATCGACGAGTTCGCTCGGAAGAAAACCGACAAAAAACCCATTTGCTATCGCGTATTTCGGTAATTCCGGCTCTTTGGAAGCCAGTGCAGGCTTACACCCGCTGCAGACAAAGAATTTCACCTCGTCGCGAAACCTTTGTATACCTCGTCGAGAAAGCATGATGTTCGCAAACTCGGGACAAATATCTGCACAACTGTACTGTGCGATAAGAACTGCCGGTAGGCCAGACTCGGGACGACGTAGCACCCGTTTCATGGCTGCAATTAAGCTTCTATTGTTTTCGCTTTCCCACACTGTGCTGGAGCGCAGGACGAGCCTGTCACAGATGCAACACACGCATTCGTCAAGGCCAATTGCTCCTAAAGCCGCGATCAGTTCCTCATCAATGCGCGCTGAAACCTGTGGTGACAAGGGAGGAGGAAGGAAACAGTTCATCGCTTGGAGGACTCATGCCGAGGAAAATATCACGGTTGACATCAATGTTAGCCCGACGCCGATTATACTCTCTCTGACGCGCCAGACGTTCTTTGTAATGTGCATCAGTCGCTAGGACATTTGAATCGCCACTATTGCCCTTGTTCTTTCGACCACGGTTCCGCTTAGTTTGGAGCTCAAGTCGGCGCTTCCTTTGCTGGGCGGTCTCCCTCCTTTTTTGCGACGAGAAATCTGCATCCATGCTACTTGCTGCGACTGCGGACGACGGATTTTGCGTCTTCTTGATAATGAGATTACCCGAAACATAAGTACCAGGCGGGGTTGAACACCACCAACAAAAACTCGATTGCCGACCGGACACAATAACTCAACTTCAAGTAATACAAAGACGATCGTGGAATTTTCGACCGGACACAATAACTCAACTTCAAGTAATACAAAGACGATCGTGGAATTTTCGACCGGACACAATAACTCAACTTCAAGTAATACAAAGACGGTCGTGGAATTTTCGACCGGACACAATGACTCAACTTCAAGTAATAGAGATGTTCATGGGATCTCGAAGTATGAAGTCTTTCATGAGCAAGTCAAGTATGTTGCTTGCGTTAGATCCGATTCTTATCTTCTCAGTCGTACAGGTCGTTCAAGTCGACCGTCGTAGCGATTGAAGGCGTTGGTGATGCCGGTAGACGGCGATATCGTTCGAATAGGTAGAACACGTTGTCGCGGTGGATGTGATCTTTCACGGCCACTGGAGCCGATGACAGGAACGCTTCCATGAGAGTCTTAGCCCTTGGATCATGCGCACGTGGAAAGTGCGGTGACAGCACGCGAGCCGCCTGTGGCGAGAATTTCATGCCCGGACGCACGCTGTCTCGTGTAGAGAAGCAAAGACGCATGAACGGTGTCGCCTTCGGCTTCTTCTGTGAACATGCTGGCGTTCGTTTGTTCCTTCTGGGTCTTGTCATCTTCGAGACGAGAGCGCTAGTGAACGAGGCCATCCAGTGAACAAGTCCATCCAGAAACCTGTTAAGAGAAATGATAATGGAATCTTGGGGGGGGCTTCCATAAACCATTTAGCCAATGGTAGTACCACAACTAGAATAACGTTGGCTGATTGGGGGATGAATAATAAGAGCCTAAGATGTTTTGATCATCGTTTATACTTGATGAAAACCAACCCAAAGACCAGGGCAACCCGGAATGATGATGGTGTTCCCGCCACTGACGCCACTGGCGTCAAACATGAAGTTGATGGCTGACACCACTCGGAAAAGATGAAGTGTTGGTTGCTAGGTTCGTGGGCAAAGGCTTCCGCCGGGCTCATTCTTACTTCTTTCTTCGACAACTCAAGTGGCCGACAAAACCCAAGTTGATGACGTGGCATTGCTCCTCTGTGGCGCCTCAAATGAGCTGTTAAGAGAACTCCATTAATCGCTGTTATGATTCTCACTCTGAGTATGATCAACACAGTCCGCCTGGCATGTAAGGCCGACCAAGACGCACCGTCTCCGTTGTGTCACGAGGCACCTCGTCACATCTTAACATCACAGCCACGTCGACCTCACTGAAAATGTGCCGGGAGAAGACCACCTACCTGGTTTCACCAACGCCACTGGAAGCCTGCACGGACAAGACCGCCAGCCTGGTATGTAAGGCGGGCCAAACAAAAGAAGCCCTGCCTGGTTTGTAAGGCAGGCCGAGCCATCTGGCATGTTTGCCCTTCATGCACCGCATACGTGCAGTGGCTCGAGCAACTTCATACAAAACCGCACGACGATGATCAGCTACTATCTGGGTTGATCGAGTCCGTTTCTCCAAAGTTTGCACCAGTGGACTCCCGCCCAGTTTCTGCATTCATGGATTCGACCCTGGCCAAGCACGTCGACACATGTAGACACCTATCTGCCGTCGTGGAGGGACTGCAACAACAAGTGCCGATTATAGCGAAGTCAACAACCCAAGTGGGCGCAAACACAAAATCGTTGCATCATCTCGTTGGTACTGTGCTTTCAACTCCGACAAGAAGACATTAGCTCAAGAGATCCAGCATTTAAGAAGGTTCATCCCGCTGCCATCATCTTGTTGTCGTCGCTGCGAAGATAAAGTTAATGGAAATCATGCATTTCCTATCACTTACCTCTTTGCGCAACTCATTCTAACCTAGGCTCGATACGGGATCTTATTTCATTTGCCCGGATCGAAAAAGTCTTCGTGGGAAATAGACCGCGTTACTCTGTGTGCGATGCTCTGGACATTGTGGACCAATGGGAGAAGCAGCTTGTATCTCCATTCTCCGTTGTTTGATCCTTGTTGCTTCGTTTCCTATTGAAGGAGCATGGCAGGAACACCCATTGGCCCCGTGTCCCGTACTACCTTCGCTCGGTTTTTAATGAGTGCCTATATCGGATGGGTGACGTCGACTTAAGAAAATATCCCTTCTAAATCGATACCATTTTGGACCTTGGAATTTTGCGCGCCTTTTTCGAATCTCACGTTCAGCGAACGCGGCTGAATCCAAAGCCTCATTTGATGTTGAAGTGATCCCTCCTTTTCGTTCAATGCTGAATTTGACGAGGACAGCAAAAAATTCTGTCCGATCTGTGGTCCTTTCGATTGCGCACGGTAAGGTTAAATATTTTTCGCCGTGGTGGATCATCTTCAGCGAATCAGTGTGTAGCATGTCTAAAAGTCCCAGCAAGACGATTTTTTTTTGCAACCTTGTGAGTGTTGGGTTATTCCCAAAATGTTTGTGCTTGCAAAACAGATACGTGGGTGTACCGTATCTGTAGTCGACGAAACCCTCGTTACGGTATTGGACCGATTCCCGTAGGATTTAGAAGCCTTCCTAAAGCTAAATCGGCGTTCTATCCTAAATTTTAGAAAACAAGCGACTCCCGCACCCGCGACAAAGAGAAAGGCAAAGATGCGCATCGCAATGCGCTGGCGACGTTTGGACGTCTCAAAGTATTTTCGCCACTCGTGACGCTGCGCCACCTGAGGTTCCCCCACAGGTTTGACCACAGCACCACTACCGTCGACCGAGGCATCGCTATCGGTTATGTTGGTTTGTGCTTCAAGGCGTCGGATGTCTTGTTTGTCATGGGCAAGTTGGCGTTTTAGCATAGTCGTGTGGTTCATGAGCTCGACACACACGCCTGCTGTCTGGAAAGTGAACAAACCACTCACGATTCCCACGTAGGCGACAGTGACAAGATTATTTTGCACGAGTTCCACAAATTGGTCTCGGTCGTATCGCGCCTGGAAAGTTGGTGGAAGTACGATACGAAGCGCCTCCCAATGTAGCAAGATGTACGCCTCGACACGACTCCTGAGCGCCAAATATGTGACCGAGAGTCCGACCATTAGGGATGCGGTGACATAAGATAACATCACACAGAGCGAGAGAAGACGGCGGTACTCGAATGATCCACCGATGAAGGCCAAAACAGCAATAGACAGAAGGAGCACCCCACAACCGAAGACGATGATGCTAGTGTATGGAGCTGATGCGAGTGTCCCTGAATCAGCGATATACTGCCCACCAACGACTAGGAAGAGAGAGAATGGGATCACGAGGAGACTGAAGGCCTGGAGGTAAATGATGGTGCTTCGCTGCGGGCCGACCAGCTTGTTCAGATGGTGAGCGTGAACCGCGTGGCACAGCGCAGAGAAGAAGAGAACCGTTGCAGCGAGGGCAAGAGTGACTTTAGTGTCTCGAATCAACTATAAGGAGGAGAATGAGTCTTCAAGTTGAATCGGTGATTCAGTTTTCAAGTTTCCTACCTTTTTGTTCGCACTTTGCGAGATTGGCATTGGAAACTTGTTGAGGTATGAAGCCACAGAGGAGTGTACGTTAAGAATCGAGATTACGCATATGCCACCACTAAGGATGAAGGCGAAGGTGGTAGTTATACACAGTGCTAAGCTCGCTGTGACAAACGGCGTAGACCGGCACAAGCTCTACATGTGTGTATTTGTTAGTTGGTTCGCGTTCCGATCCATTTTTCTGAATGCATACCGAGAGTCCACCGCTGACACTGATAAGGCTGATGATACCACAAACCATGAACAACTGCTGGTGCAATTGTGATAAACCATACAGCAGGAACATCGCAGCGGTCGCGCCTACTTCGACGACCATTAACGACAGGGCGAAGCATGTAGTCTCGCACGAGAAGCCGGGAAGCGCCACCAACGAAGGAGGGCCAGGCGTAGCCCTAGCTCTAGGCCCCATGGTTCCTTCTGAGAGAGTGGTGATCTAGAAAAGACGGCTAGCATCATGGCCGCGCCAAGCGCCGCAGCGGAAACGCGTTGTGTCACGCCGTCCAAATTCCAAAAAATATCGCTGTTACGGAGCATCACTTCTCCGAGGCATTTCGCTCGGAATGCAGTGGAACGGCTTGGCGGTCGATCGTAACGACGGTCGCTGCCTTGTCGTTCTGGAACTAGAGAGATTGGACATGAGAGACAAGTCGGCAAACTTCTCTTTCTGCCTCGACTTCCGCGAGCTGCGTGGGAGGGAGGCTTTCAGTTGTCTGTCGCTCTCGATGTTTCCTCTCCACGCAGCTGGAACACAATCCCATCGCGGACGTGGCGCGGCTGTACACGTTCGGCACGGCGCGCTCGTTCCAGTAAAGTTGATGGACCGCATTCATTCATTGCTGCGTTGGTGCCCGTTAGAAGAACAGCGTTCACACAGTTAAGGAGCGCCTGCACGTCCGTGTCACTGTACCTTTTTGCGCCATGCTTGCGCGCGCGGACCTCTTTTTTCGCCGCCACGGTCGCGCTTGCCGTCGCGTGGAGGCTCTCCGTGCCGGTTGCCGACAAGCGGGTTTCTTGGGAGCGTTGAAGAGCGAGTCCCTTGTGGGTTGATCAACGTTCTTGCTCCAATCCCTCGTTTTGTTCGCCGTGTCCCTTGTTTGAGCTCATCCCCTGCAAACAGCTTCTCAATCGAATTGTACAGGGTATGGGTTTTCGACCGCTTAGAGGCTTCTAAATATCTAGAGAGGGGGGGGGGGGGGGGGGACCCCCTCTCCAGATTGTGATCTGAGGAGGGGGGTCTGACGGCCCAAATAAGATTTAGATTGTCGAGACCCGAAATTTTAGCTTTAGGAAGGCTTCTAAATCCCTAAGGGAATCGGTCCATTGAGAAGGTTCTTTGGTTCTTTGAGACTACGCCTCCCCCACCCATTGGGTGGGCAAGCAATTGAAGCTTTTTCCAAATGAATTGACTCGTTGAATTGAGTCCTGGTAGTTTTCACTTCAACGAGTAGTTTTCACTTTCAGATATCTCGAGGAAATCAGGATATATTACAACTAAATTTCATCGCTTTCGACAGGTTTCAAAATTTTGGCGAATGGTGGACGAAGCATGGTCAGACGCGGATGAAGGATATACTGTAAGTAACATATGAAATCATGGAGTGTAATACCAGCCAAAAAAAACTCTGGGCATCGTGAATTTTTTTTTGATGTCGCCGATATTTTTTTTTGAGTGGTTGGGCAACCTTTCCATTCCCCAGCAAACACAACAACAATAGAATTCCCTTCCCCTCTCTCACTATGCAGATAGCTCCAAAACAGACCGAGCCGGTGAAAAGTCAGGTTCGAGTTAGAATTGGATCTCGTGACCACTCTCTGGGTCCTAGACGACTGTGCCGGTTGTTTTCCCTGTGGAGCCTCTGCACATGCAACGACAGGCAACAGTGACAAGTCAAACTTGTGCCCTCCGCGTTGCGTATTGTACGGCGCATTTGCCGGTTGACAAACTGAATCGCCCAACCAGATTCGATGACGTGAATGCCTCATTCGGGTCAAACGAAGCCTCGATGGATTCAATGCCTTCTCACATCAAGTTATCTTGGTCGTGCGCATACGCTAGTTCAGGCGTTCTTTCTGCTGCATCTCTGTCCTTTGAATAATTGATGATGATGATGATGCAAATGAAGTCTTTGAGTTCAACCAAGCCTTTGCATTATTATCAAGCTGCTCGCATGATTCACCAGGATACTGCAGTGCTTCTAGCACACACGAACCTGCCCGATGTACGCGTTCTCCTTTTCGGGGTCCTCAAAGGCAAACATCTGCAACACTGGTACGTATACCTATTTCCCCAGCTGAGAGCTTTGCGACATACAGGCGTGGTCTCCTGGAGTGGAAGGTTCCCGGCCATACAACTCAATCACCAGATTTCATCAGACGTCATATCTGCTCGATCTGAAGAAGCAAGGTGTCACAGAAGTGGGGTACTGGGCTCCTGGTGACAAGTACGCGGGCTGGCTGGCTGGGTGGTTGGCTTGGTCTTGGACGAGGCTAGTCGAGGCTAGTTGAGGCTAGTTGACTTGAGAGCAAGTTGAGAAGTGAGATTGATGTTAGAGTTTGTTTTCCTATCCTCTGTGTGGGCCTCTAGGGTGCTCTGTGCCTAGATGTCGTCTGTCCTAGATACCTTACTTTCAGGATCCAAAGTTAGCTATGTCAACTAATATGTAAGCCCTCCTACAATCTCTTGAATACAGTATGCATAGTCACTACGTCATCACCAATGTGTTGCAGCCGGGTCAGCATCACCCATTACTCTCGGGATGCTTTTACACCACCCAGTGCATAATCCTTCCAGGACTAATCGTAGTAACTTAGTTCCAGTATAATATACTGAAACCAAATCAAGGTCGTTGCCTAACCCTTCTGACGCGAGCCATTCTTTTCTGGCTGCGTCACATGACCTCCCTTCGAGAGAAGCCCCCCCTGCACAGACTTCCAGTATGCTTCGATGAGACTTGGAATCTGCTTCAGGTTTTCAACGGGTTCCCATGTGGCTTGACGTCTTGATCCTCCGAGCCAGTGTATCTTGTACTGGTCTCTTCCACGAATCTTCCGATGCCCAATGACAGCTTCGATGAGTTGTCCTTCAGTAATGCCGTCCGCAAGCAAAACCTTCGTAGTCTGCTGTTTGCGTTTGTTATCCTTCATATACGGCTTGAGCAAAGATGTGTGGAAAACGGGATGGATACGAAGATCCTTCGACATGGCAAGTTCATACGAATCTTGATGGACTTTCTTCACGATGGGGTAGGGTCCGATAAATCTTGGTGCCAATTTGCTTGTCGATGCGAAGCCTTTGTGGCGAATATCAAGATTCTTGCCGTCGAGTAGCACGAGTGGACCAACTTCAAACTCTTGATGCAGGCGATTCTTGTCATAATACGACTTCATACGCTCTTGTGCTTCACTAATTGCATCTTTTGCCTTCTTCAAAAACACTTCTTGTCGAAGCAAGAATGTCTGCGCAGCCTTATCCAACTTTTTGAATCCTGGGTCTGCAGCAATATCGTCTGCCATGTATGGAACATAGCCAAGATCAGCTTCAAATGGACACATGCCGATCGACGAATGCACTCTGCGGTTGTAGGCGAATTCCGCTAGATGCACAAACTTATCCCAATCATTCTGGATCGGGTTCACAACACCTCTGAGATAGTCTTCGATGAAACGATTCGTGCGTTCTGTCTGTCCGTCTGTCTGCGGTCTAAGCGCTGAGGAAAGGTTGTGAGTAGTCTTCAGGATCGATGTCACTGAGGACCAAAATTTCGACGTGAACTTCGAGTCACGATCCGAAACTATTATCTTGGGCAAGCCATGATCCTTCACATAATGCTTCATGAAGAGATCAGCAGTATCTTCTGCCGTGGCGGTTGTGCGGGTTTCGATGAACTTCGCACGCTTGGTCAAACGATCAACTATGACCATAATAGCATCATGCCCATCTCCAGTTTCTGGTAACGCTACCAAGAAATCCATGGAGATCTCAACCCATCTTCCCGATGGAATACTAAGCGGATTGAGTAGACCTGGAGGCTTCATCTGCCTCACCTTAATGCGCTGACACATTTCACAAGTGTTCACATAGCGCTGAATGTACTTGGTCGTACGAGGCCAATAGTACTTCTTCTGGACTGCTAGATACGTCTTAAAGTATCCTGGGTGTCCTGCAGTCACAACATCGTGGTTTTCATAAATCACACGATTCTTCAGATCTTCATTGTCGGGGATCACGAGTCGAGGTTCTTCATCTTCTTGTGTCTGATAGTAAAGGAGTCCGTCAACTACGCTATACTTTAACACGGTTGAACCATCAGAAATCTTCGTCAAGATTTCTCGTGTCTTCTGATCCGACTTGTACAGTTTCCTTGTCGCCTCTTCGACAGCAACTGGACTTGACTCGATGGTCGCAACAATCTCTCTATTAGATGCTGCTTTCAGAAGATCATCTAAACTGACTTGAGCGGCTTTATGCTCAAAGTCCGGGTTCCTGGACAAGGCGTCTGCAACGTCATTCGTATGTCCTGGAATCCACTTGAACTGAGGTTGAAACTCAGCAAGTTCGTTGAACCAACGGGCAACTCTTCTGTTCGTGGTCTTCTGCGTGAGAATAGTCTCAATGCTCTTGTGATCAGTCTCCACAACAACTGGACGATCGAGCAAATACACGCGCCAAACTTTCAAGGCATGCATGATTGCGAGAAGTTCTTGTTCACGAACTGGATAATTGAGTTCAGCCGACTTCATTTTTCGACCAGTGTATGCGATTGGATACTCCAACTCTCCCTCCTTTTGAAACAAGACTCCCCCAATTGCGAAATTGGATGCATCCATACGAATGCCAAAAGGTTTCGTGAAGTCCGGAAGTTTCAAAACAGGCGGTGACGATAAGCGAAGCTTGAGTTGTTCGAAGCATGCCAGTTGATGATCATTGAGCTCGATGGACTCGCTTGATCTCTTTCCCTCGATACACTCATGGAGCGGACCCGCGAACTGAGCAAAGTCCGTGCAGAAACGAGAAACCTACACTGTTGTACCGAGAAAACTCTCCATCTGCTTCTTTGTCTTCGGAACTGGCCAATCCTTGATAACCTTGATCTTATCAGGATCCATGCGAACGCCATTCCTTCCAACGAAATCTCCAAGACAAGGAATTTCCGGAACACAGAACTGACACTTCGACAGCTTGATGTATAACTGTTGCTCTTCACATCTTTGAAGTACTCGATCCAACGCCTCGAGATGCTCATTGATGTCTGTGCTTCTCGTGAAGACGTAGATATCGTCAAAGTAGATACGCATTACATCGCGTATGTCGCTGAATACTCTTTGAAGAGGTCGATTGAAAGTGCCAGGACTTCCACTAAGTCCCATGGGAGTTACAAGATACTCAAACAAGCCATCCGGCGTTGAAAACGCTGTAAACGGTATATCTTGTTCTCTGAGCTTTACTTGATAGTAACCCCAAAGCAAATCCATGCATGAAAACCAATAGCTTCCTGACATTGCGTCAAAGGTGTCTTCTTTGCGTGGCATAGGAATTACTGGCAAAATCGTGTTGTTGTTCAACGGACTATTCGCCATCCAACAGCTTTCTTCACACAGAAAGTCGGTGCCGAGAAAGGCGAGGTACTAGGACGAATGATACCTGCCTTGACCATTTCCTTGGTCCATTCTTGGATCACCTTACGTTGCTCAGGGCTCTGTCGCCACTGAGGAACTGAGATGGGCTTTGTACCAGGCTTGAGTTCGATGACATGTTCAATACCTTCACGGACAGGTGGCACAGTGTTCGGTAGCTCCGTTCGAAACACAGTGTCACGACGCTTCCACAGCACATCAAAAGCTGGGTTGTCCTTCAAAGCTTCCCATCCTTGCTGCTGATACCTAGCAGCTTTCTCCGAGTCGTGTGGATAAATCATAAGCACACACTCGACATCTCCCTTGCGCAGCTCTTTGGCAAGTTTCTTCATGGAGATGAACTTGGTATGACCCAACTCACTATCATGTCCATGTTGACGATAGTAGTTGAAGATCTCACGATTCTGACTTTGTCTAGCACGACGGCGATTGGCGACAAAGCGAGCGGGACGCGCCGCAGGCGTACGTAGAACAAGAGGCTCTTCAGGCTGTACACCAGTACGTGGCGTAAGCTTTAGCTCAGCCCAATCGATGTCGGGATTCTGTTCACGAAGCCATCGCATACCAAGCAAAATGTCTTTGCCTTCAGGGATAGGCATCACCTGAAACTTAGACGTGATCGTGGGGAAACCGGGAACTTCAAGAGACATCTCCACCATTCGACGATGACGGTATACGGTCTGCTCATAACCGAGCTTGACTTCCATCAAGTCTTCGACCGTTTCTTGCAAGTTCAACACTTCCACCAGATCTTCTGAGACACCATTCATGCTGCAACCGTTGTCGACAAAGATGGACACATTCTTCTTCCAATTAGGCTCCTTGAAAGCAAGAGCTTGGACTTCGAGAATCGCGTACAAATTACCACTAATGTAGTGATTTGACTCCTTGTTCAGAGGACAGTCCGGAGAGATATGCCCCTTCTTCTTGCACGCATGGCAAGTGGCTTCCTTCTTCCAGTCATCGTTGTTCGTCTAAGAGTCGTGTCCTTTCTTCTTCCACTTGTTACCTTTCTTCGACTTGGTAGCAGTGCCTGCAGAGTCGTGGTTCAACTTTGATGAGTTCTTCTGACCATTCTGCTTCGGCGGTCTCCCAGAATAATGCGCAAACTCGAAATTTGTGGCGATCTTGATCGTATCATCCAACGTCTTAGGACTTTCTTCCTTGATCTTTGCGGAAGTCTCAGCGCGAAGGCCGTGTTGGAAATAGAAACGCTGATCAAGATCCGCGATGGGAAGTTCAGACTGCGAATGCAAGTCCTGAAACTTTGCCACATATTCATGGATCGATCCAGTTTGCTTGAGTTCAAACATTCGCTCACGAAGGTTGTACTCAAAGTCCAATGGCTTATAGCGCTGACGCAATTTAGCCTTGAACAATTCCCACGTCTTGGGAATCCCCGCAGCAGCACACTCTGCTGCGAAGATCGTCCGAACCCAGTTCTGAACAGACTTTCCCAGATTGCCAGTGACTTCTTCAACGAAGTCTGAGGTCTCAGCATGCATCACAGCACGCTTGTTCGAGTAGTAGTCTTCTGTGTTGAAGATCCACAACTCTATGTCTTCGTTGACCTTTCCTTCATACATCGGCGGATCTCGACGACGCGTAGACCCATGAAGGTTGAGCATCTGGTTGAACTGGTTATTCGTCATCTGCATGAACGCCTGCAACTGCGCCTGGGACTGCTGGTTCTGCTGCTGCATGAATATCATGAACTGCTGGAACACTTCCCCTGGAACTTGCCCTCCGGCAAAGTTCCCTTGATTGGCTGGAGCAGCTTGCGGAGCCTGTGGGACTTCTCCTCCCTGATCTTGAGCGTCTTGATGCTGCATTGGCTCTGCTTGAGTTGAACGGGTTCTTGACACTGAACGAGCACGTTCAACTTCGTCAGGATCGTTCGATCTGCTTTGACGACGTGGACGTAGATTTGGTGACTCACGCTCGACTTCTCTAGCACGACGACTAGACATAAGTCGGACTTCTCAGCGTATACGATGTCACCGATGGATTACGAAGACGATGCTTACGCAATCCAAAAGCAATCAAGTTGAACCGAAACTTAGAAGATTCTACTGACGATTCGGTTTAGAAACAAAGATCTCGTCTAGACGTACTGTCGCGAAGTCTTCGGCCTTGTTCAGGAAGTTGAAAACGGCTTCGAGCTTCTTCTCGTGGTCCTTCTGAAGTTCGTCCGTGGCGAGAGCCGCACCGAGCTTGACGAACGCTTTGGTGACGCGCTTCGCCTTCTTGACGGCTTCTACTAGATCGTGCTTGCAGCGAAAGTACTCCTCAGCCGCGTTCGGATCCCCCTCAACGAGAAAGTTCTCCGTAACGTCGATGCGGCGAGGTACGCACGTCTCTAGCACCACGGGTCGCGATGGATCACCGAGGTTGAGGGACTTGTAGTTGTTGGCACGTCTCACACGACGAGCCTTCCCTTTCGCAGATGTTCGGGTCATCCAACGAAGGTTGGTACTACACAGAGCCGGGCGGAAACCAATACAGGTTCCACTTATGCCAACTTCTAGCTCAGGAAGACCGAGTAAGAGCACTGCTGATACGCCCGAATCTGTCCTCAACTCAGGTGAAGAGGATTTACGGTACGCAGGAGCACTCAGACTCACGGGACAGGGACTACCACACCACTTGAACTTGGTCTTGACACTGCAGGTTCGCACCCACAGATCCTTGAGCCAGCGTAGAACTGCGAGACTTGATCACCAGTCTTGGCAGAGGACTTGACCGACGAGCGCTACTATGTCACAGAAGTGGGGTACTGGGCTCCTGGTGACAAGTACGCGGGCTGGCTGGCTGGGTGGTTGGCTTGGTCTTGGACGAGGCTAGTCGAGGCTAGTTGAGGCTAGTTGACTTGAGAGCAAGTTGAGAAGTGAGATTGATGTTAGAGTTTGTTTTCCTATCCTCTGTGTGGGCCTCTAGGGTGCTCTGTGCCTAGATGTCGTCTGTCCTAGATACCTTACTTTCAGGATCCAAAGTTAGCTATGTCAACTAATATGTAAGCCCTCCTACAATCTCTTGAATACAGTATGCATAGTCACTACGTCATCACCAATGTGTTGCAGCCGGGTCAGCATCACCCATTACTCTCGGGATGCTTTTACACCACCCAGTGCATAATCCTTCCAGGACTAATCGTAGTAACTTAGTTCCAGTATAATATACTGAAACCAAATCAAGGTCGTTGCCTAACCCTTCTGACGCGAGCCATTCTTTTCTGGCTGCGTCACACAAGGTCACCAGCATACGAGTGTTGTATTGGATGTAATGGGCCCACAGCCCATTACAAGAGAGTAGGTTCTATAAGAGAGAGTTGTCCCTCCCGTGTCTCTGATTGGTCAGAGGCGCGTGTGTTCTTGTTGCATTTCCATTGGTGGAAATTCTCTGAGATTTCATCCTATCAGAGGACGACACCGCATACATAGGTTTTATTAGGGACACCAGAGTAGGTTTAATGAGGTCCAGAGATGTCTGGTCCTCTCAAGGCAGAGTCCAATTTACCGTCAAGTCAAGAGCCCAATCTGAGCGTCGGGACAGGGGTCTCGACGCTGTGTAACGGATCTGCGCCCGTTACACCTGGTAGCACTTTGTGGTCCGTCCACACGACCAAGACATCAAGATGGCCGACCTCAGCTTCGACCTCAGCCAGCTGACTCGTGCGGAACACTTCCCGCACCTCACCAAGTTTGAATGGGAGGCCCTCGGCCGCATGGCTGAGGCCGCTGGCCCTCTTGCTGTGAAGGCCCTCCTACGCAGCGGTGACGCGGAAGCCCAACGTCTCGCTGCTCAAGAGTTCATGATCCGTGAAATCGATGACGCGCGCGCCCAGGCGCAGACTCTCGCGCGTCAGAAGAATTCGCCGCGTGTCGAACCGCTCAAGATCGACACATCCAAATATGGTGGCGACGAGAAGACGCCACTTCATCGCTGGTTCTGCGAGCTGGATGAGGCAATCGATGCCCGGCTCATCGTCGACGAAGAACAGAGGATCCGCTATGCCATGTCGCAACTGACTGGGAAGGTGAAGACTTGGGCCTATGGCCTCAGGTCTGCCGACCGGAAATGCTTTCGGTCGCTCGAAGACTTCAAATCGAAGTTGCAGTCGACTTTCGAGCCGCCGCAGAGCGAATTCCGCATGCGCGCCGAGTTTCTCAGCGCGAAACAAGGTAATACCGACCTCCACTCTTATATCCAGCGGATGCGGTACCTCGCATCGTGCGTCGTCGGAAAGCCGATCGACATGGCTACACAAGTCGCGATGTTTATGACGGGTCTCCGCGATGGTCCAGCGAAGACACAACTTTTCCGGACTTATCCAGAAACTCTCGAGGAAGCCTTCTCGATTGCGCTGACGGAAGACTACAACGCTCGTCAGGCGCGCAGTTACGGTTATCGCAACCGTTACTCGGAGGCTCCGTCTGAGCCGGAGCCAATGGATCTGTCTGTCTTGCAGTTCCACGGTGGAGAAGGTAGTGGTGGCACCCGCTACGCGAAGAAGAGTTCGAAGAAGGGGAGCTGCTTTCGGTGCCAGAAAGCCGGTCACCACGCCAAAGATTGTCTCGCGCCGGCGCCAGCGTCGGTCGCCCAAGGCCGATCCGTCCGCTTCCATCAGCTGACGGACGACGCGTCAAAAAACGAGTCGGACCAGTAGGTGCGGGGCGCCTACTGGCCGGAATGAGGCGGCGCGTGCAACGGTGGAGCACCGTCGCCTTGGCCCCAGCACGTCTGAGGCGTGTTTCAATTCCACCACGGCAGTGGCTCCAACAAGTTGGTCACACTTCGCGTGAGAGTGATCGGAATGGATGAGCCGATCACAGCCCTGCTGGATTGCGGAGCAACGAAGAATTTCGTTCGCATTGGTTGCCTGAAGGAGTGTTCGGGCATGAAGATTCGAGATGAAGGAGAGAAGATGACGATTCAGCTTGCAGACGGCAGGCCGCGAGAAGTACCGAAGCATTCGGTACACATGAAGTATGTTCTCGGTGGATCCGAGAAGGAAGATGTGTTTTTCGCAATCGACATGGACAAGAGGTTCGATTGCATCTTCGGTTTGCCGTGGTTCGAACGCCACGAACCCCGGATCGACTGGAAAAGTCGGTCCGTGAAGAATGTCGGCGCTGTCGCGTCCGGCACCATCGATGATGAAGCGTTCGCCGTTATCGACGAAGTCTGGTGGATGAACATGTCCGTATGTTCATCCGCAGCTACTACAGCCGCCACAGAGAGGGATGGCCCTGTCGGCGCTGATAGCTGCGAGTCGACCAGTTCGACTCCCGTCAAGGATGCTCCATCGATGGCGCCGTCGACGCCGCGTCGACGACGAGCTCGACGAAAGTCGGGCTCACACGCTGGGAAGCGCAAGCGTCTGCGCGCGAAACGTGCGCGCGCTGCACACGAGGCGTCGGTCGATTACATCGTCGATGCATTTCTTGCTGAAGAGGAAGCGCAACGTGGCGGTTCCACAACGATTTGTGAAGATGACGCCGGCTTAGAGACCGGGTCCCAAGATTGCGATGAGAAACTGTGTCTCATCGCTTGCGAAGATGGAGACCGTGTATGCGACGAGAAACCGTGTCTCGTCGCTTTGGAAGACGGGGAGGAAGACATCCTGGCGGCTGTCTATACAACCGCGGCGCCGGCGTTCCAGCACATCCGAGTGCCAAACCCCCCGCGTATGGCAGCGGAGATCGTGCAATGTGGCACGATCTCGATGAAGACATTTCTGAAGGATCTCAAGCGTGGTGAGATCGAACAGGTGTGCGTGATCGTTGCAGAGGATGATCACTTCATGACAGCGTCGACAATGAATCCCGACGCGACCTCCAAGACCCAGCGTGAGCAGCGCTACGCAGCGCAGTCTCTAGAGGCCCTCAAGGAATCAGGTAGCAAGGCGTACGAAATCGTCTTGAAGTTCCAAGACATCTTTCCGGACGAAGTCCCGAAAGCATTACCGCCTGACCGCGGTGTTCGACACGAGATCGATCTCGTGCCAGGCTCAAAGTACTGTGTGATGCGCCAGTGGCCGCTTCCCCGCGATCAAGTTGAGGCCATTGATGCCTTTTTCGAGGCCCGCAGACAAGCAGGTCACGTTCGTGAGTCGGTTTCCCCGCACTCGAGCCCAACGTTCTGCGTCAAGAAAGCTACTGGCGGCTGGCGGATTGTTCATGCATTCAACAAGCTGAACGACGCTACGATACCGGCCCAAACGCCGATACCTCGGAAGGACATGATCCTGGACTCGATGTCCGGGTCGGTGGTGTTCAGTGCCATCGATTTGATGGATGGCTTCTACCAGATCCTTATGCGCGAGCAGGATGTCCCGCTCACAGCTGTCAGCACGCCGAGTGGAATGCTTTGGGAGTGGTTAGTGATGCCTCAGGGTCTCAAGAACGCACCAGCGACCTTCAACAGGATGGTATCGCACGTGCTGCGGCCGTTCCGCAGCTTTGCGCCGAGCTACTTCGACGACATCTTTGTCCACAGCAAGGCCGAGGACGGCAGGGCGCCGGAGGATGTTCACACTGAACACCTTCGCCAAGTGTTCGAAGCGATGCGAACACACAAGCTCTACGCGAATCTGAAGAAGTGTGTATTCTTCGCACCGGAAATTCCGGTGCTAGGCTGCTAAGTGAGCAAGGACGGTGTCCGTTCCGATCCTGAGAAGGTCGCCTCGATCTGTGCCTGGCCAGTGCCCAAGGACCAGAAGCAACTCCGGCAGTGGCTGGGGCTCGCAAATTATCTGCACAAGTATACGAAGAATTATGCAGCCCTCGTCCAGCCGCTGTCGCAGCTTCTGCGGAAGGACGTCGAGTGGAAATGGTCCGCTGAGCACCAGCAGGCCTTTGACTCGGTCAAGTCGAGCCTACAAGAAGCGCCGATCTTGGCGCTCCCCGACTACGATAGACCCTTCCACGTCGTTTGCGACGCAAGTGACTATGCTATCGGCTGCGCCCTCATGCAGTTTGATGTTGAGGGCCGTGAGCGAGTGATCAGCTACCAGTCACGGCAGCTGAAGACGGCCGAGCGGAATTACCCGGTCCACGACAAGGAACTCCTTGCCATGAAGTACGCACTCGCCAAGTTCCGAGTGTATCTGCTGGGCGAACAGCAGTTCGCCATCTACACGGATCATGCGTCGTTGCGAACGGCGACGAAGTCTCCGCACCTGTCCCAACGGATGGCCCGTTGGCTGTCGTTCTTCGCCGAGTACAACTTTGTTGTACACTACAAGCCGGGAAAGAGCAACATCCTTGCGGATGCGCTCTCACGTCGCCCGGACCACGACCCGCGCGCGCCGATCGATGAGTCGTCGGCGCCTCAAGAATGCCCAAGGTGCGTTGAGGAAGGTCTCAACGCTTTGATTCACTCTGTGCAGTCTCGCTCACCGACGACATTCGCCGAGCCTACTCCTCCGACCCTGTCTGCCAAGAGTTAATTGAGTTCCTATCTTCTGACGGCTCTGATGGTTCGGAGTCACTGCTGTTCCGTCTTACACCTCGTGTGCGTGCTCGTGTCCGCCGGTACCAGCTTGCCGACGGTCTCCTCTACTATAGCGTCGATAAGACCGACGCTCCTCGCGTCGTCGTCCCCAATGACGACGACATTCGACTTCGTCTCATCCACGAGCACCATGATGCGCCCGTCGGAGGTCATTTAGGACGAGAGAAGACATTTCTCTCGCTTTCGAGGAACTATTACTGGCCTCACCAGTACAAGTGGGTGCGGAAATGGGTCCGCACGTGCGAAGTTTGCCAGCGCGTGAAGCCGTCACCCGCTCAACAGGCGCCGCTCCGGCCCCTCCCAGTCCCACGTGATGTCTGGGACTCCGTCAGCCTCGACTTCGTCTTCAAATTCCCCAAAGACTCTCAAGACCGTGATGGGATCATGGTCTTTGTGGACCGTCTCTCCAAGATGGTTCATCTTGCGGCTGTGAAGCAAACGATCACAGCAGAAGAGGCTGCCGCTGTGTTTCTCGACAGTGTCTTCCGCCTCCACGGCCTTCCGGAGACCATCGTGTCGGATCGAGATCCTCGATTCACCTCCCTCTTCTGGCGATCGCTGTTCAAGCTATTGGACACTCGCTTGCAAATGTCGACGGCTGCCCATCCCGAAACCGACGGGCAGACTGAACGCGTTAATCGCGTTCTCGAAGATGTGCTTCGCAGTTACGCCACATCATTCCGTGAGTGGAGCGAGTTCTTGCCTCTTGTTGAGTTCGCACTGAATAATTCGGTGCACGTGTCGTCGGGGATGACGCCCTTCTACGCCAACTATGGCCGTCATCCGCGTACCCCGGCGACGCTCTTTGCCTCACCGGGTCGCTCTCATTCAGGTGTGGGAGGAGCATCGAGATATTCGACGCTGGAAGTGACAAGTTCTGCTCGGGCATCTGCACCCAACGATGACGCGTCACGTCCCACCCAATCAAGTCGCGTGGATCATCAGCACGAGACCCAAGTTCAAGGTCCTAGCCCCGGCCAGGTCCACGGTGATGTTCAAGGTTTCGAAAACGTTCAATATTTTGACCGTGAGGAAGTTCAAGCAAACCCAGACCGTGCCCCTGCCCCCGAGTTCGAGGGCTCCACAGAGAACAACCTTGTCGACAACGGATATGCCGACCACCCGGCCGGCATGGACGTCGACGAAGAGCCCGTGTCTCCGGCCGCCGCTGGAAACGGAGATGAAGACATGGACGTAGACCTCAATGTGATCGAAGCGGTGATAGCAGCGGTCCAAACTGCGCGCGAGAACCCGTCGTCCGAGTTCAACTTCGATGCATTGCCAGAGCTCTCGACCCTATCGCCGAGAGAAGAGAAGTCGATCAACGACTTCGTCGAAAAGCAACAAGCCATTGTGCGATTTGTGCGAGACTCCGTCGCGGACGCAGTCGACCGTCAGAAGGAAAACGCTGATTCGAGCGGCCGCTCGAATCGAACCAAGTTCGATGTGGGAGATCGTGTTCTGCTCTCGACGCAGAACTTACCAGAGCGGCTCATCAGTCACTTGTGTTCGAACAAGTTGTTGCCAAGATATATCGGTCCATTTAAAGTTACCAACGTTGTCGGTGACGCCTACACGCTAGAACTTCCCAAGAAGTTGCGCTTGCACCCGACCTTCTACGTTGGGCGCCTGAAGCCGTACCTCACTTCTTCGGATCTCGCTGCCGACCTCCACGACGAGGATTCCCGTCGCCTCCGTCACCAGTCGACGCGTCTGGTGACGCGTTCTTCCGCTGCCTCTTCGGGTCGGGCTGTCCCGGCGCCTCTGTTGACATCCGCTTCTCCGCTTGCGACTCGGCGCGTTCGAGCCGATCCTCTAGTTGCTGAAGGCGTTGACGAAGCTCGGCGTTCTGCCGGGCTTGTTCGTGAAGAAGGTTGCGCAGCTCAGCGGGATCAAATTCGCGACGCCACCCCCGGAACTCCTCACGGAAGGCTTCGTGAGACTGACGCTGAGCTCGAACGTCCTGCTCGAGCTGATACATCCGGATCCCGTGCGACTCTTGCTCCGTCTCAAGTGTCGCGATCTGATCGACCGCGTCGTCTGCCTTCTGCTGAAGATCTGGCACGATGAAGTTCTGCGGACGATCAACTCGACGCTCTAAGTCCGAATTCTGTGCGCGGTGATCTTGTTGATACCCGTGGGATTGCTCGCGGGGAGGATCGAGACGACGTGGCTCGTTCCAGTCGAGACCGGCATAGCGCTGGTCCCACCGATCGTGAGGCGGATGCGTCGACTCCGGGGCCGCGTGGTGGCCCCACTGCGCGCTTTGTTCGTGATGGCCCGCCGCCGCTGATTGATGCCAACGGTGATCTTCGGTGGGTGGTCGACCGTATTGTTGACCACGATGATCGCCCCGATCCTGAGGCCACGGCGCGTATGCGTCGTGGCGGTACGAAGAAGAAGAGTGCGATCCCCAAGGCTCGCTTCTATCGCGTCCACTGGTTTGGCTTCCCTGATGATCAGGATACGTGGGAGCACGGGCCGACGCTCGCGCTTGAGATCCCTGGTCTCGTCCGGCAGTACGAGGACCAGCTTGCGGCACGGTCCCAGCAGCTCTAGCCTGAGAGAGAGTGCGCCCGTAGAGACCGAGCGCACGTCGAAGATCTTCTTCATTCTGATGGCGACTATAGTCGGCATCCCACTCCATCCAAGTCGCGCGCGTGGCCCCGGCCTGCGCGCAAGCACGACAACCCTCCTCGACGTCGACGTGACACGTTATACGCCGCGCCTCACACAGACGATGCAGCTCCTCGCGCAATCGCCCGAGCGAGTGCTCGCGCTGGGCGGTCTCCCAGCGCACGACGGTCGACTCGATCTCGCCTTTGTTCCATATACGAGCGAAAGCATTCCACGACTGTTGCAACGCGGTCGCGACCACGTTCATCGTCTTGCCCCTTGCTTTGCGGTAGCGAACAAACCACTCATGGATCTCGTCGGCCGTGAGACTGCGTGGGTTGGCAAAGCGCGAGATGTCGCGATAAGGGACTGGGTACAGCTCCCGGTCCGCGATTCCACCGAGCTGAGGATCGAAGAGCGCTGCACGTGGCGGCGCTGCGAAGCTTGTGCCTTGATGTGTGTTGACTTGTTCGAACACTCGCGCCATCGCCTCATCGCTCAACGTCTCAGGTGCCACGGCCGAAGTCGTCGTGGCTGCCGTTGCTGTCGTCGTGACTTCCGTTGTCGCCGCCGTCGTTGGCGTCGTTGTGCTCGGCGCCACTGTCGATGCTTGAGTTGTCGTTGTCGTCGGTGCGTCCGCGTTGCCGCGGGCGCCAGCTTGTTGTTGCGACGGTTGAGCCATCGCGCCTAGACGTCTGGGTGTCTTGGTGCCGTCCGAAGAAGATTGAAGACTGCGCTGGCTTCCGCCGGCGCTCTCGCCTAACTGCCTGATCCCGGGTGCGCCGGGATCGCCCGTTGAAGAAAGCGCGCGCACCCGCTCGTGCGCGCTCCGTGTCCTCGTCCCTTGGGTTGACTTCCCGTTGGTCAGTTCTTGAAGAGGGGAATGATGTAATGGGCCCACAGCCCATTACAAGAGAGTAGGTTCTATAAGAGAGAGTTGTCCCTCCCGTGTCTCTGATTGGTCAGAGGCGCGTGTGTTCTTGTTGCATTTCCATTGGTGGAAATTCTCTGAGATTTCATCCTATCAGAGGTCGACACCGCATACATAGGTTTTATTAGGGACACCAGAGTAGGTTTAATGGGGTCCAGAGATGTCTGGACCTCTCAATGCAGAGTCCAATTTACCGTCAAGTCAAGAGCCCAATCTGAGCGTCGGGACAGGGGTCTCGACGCTGTGTAACGGATCTGCGCCCGTTACATTGGACGTGTCTTAAAGGAGGGATTGCCGTAATAAAACGCATATTCTTTCAACCCCAAGAACGATGCTTATTCTAGATCTGGACGCGGCGAGTATGACAGTCACACCGCATAGATCCGCTAAAAAAACAGTGGAATGTCGCTAGAGCACGAGGATGCAAAACAATACTGTTATAGAGTATAGAGTATTTAGAGAAGTCAAGTATTTTGGGAAGGCACGAAGCCAGACTTCTGAGAACCGTCAAACCGAAATGGAAAACAGCACTAGGACCCCCCCCCCCCCCCCCCCCCCCCCCCCCCCCTCCCCGTCCCATATCGCGGGACACACGCCTCTCACTTGACTACTGCGACCTCTTTGTCAAAGAACTTGGTCTTGTTGATCAGCACCGTCAAAACAATCGAACCTGCCTCGTTCTTCGGTACCCATAACAGCAGAGAGCCGCCCGGAATACCGAATATACCCTTGCGCCAGCGATCAAGGTACAGAGTCTTGCCCGCTAATCCCTTGAGTTCATGTGCGTACTGCGCAGTGCCGCCAGCAGCAACTGCAACCTCTTTCACTTTCTTGCCTCCAGAGATGATATTAACACGCACGTCGTACTTATCCGAACTCTTGAAGTTAATTGTGAGCATGCCATCGCCTTTCGCCTTCCATGTCCCGGTGGACCCATCAAAAGCTTTTTGAACTGACTGCATCCCGAGCGCTTCTTTTGCTGGCCCGTCCTGGATCGCGACGCTAATAGTCGGTGGGTTACACATTGGCCGTAAAAATTTATCCACAAGACTGGCAATACCGGTTGGGTCGATAGCCGATAGGGCCTCGAGTCCGAAATGCGCAATGAGCAACTTGTAGCCATCCAGCTTGGACAAAATACCAGACTTGTCAAATGCAGACGCGATGATCTTGTCAATGATGACTTGCAGTACGGTGACAAGGTCGGCTTGACTGGTGACTCCGTTTGGACCGTTGCCGGTGCAGGACGTAGCGGCAGCCGGGAGATCATTTAGTACGAGCGGCGAACTGAAAACGGCGTATTGGAGATACTCATGGTCGGCCGTGGGTTGGCTGAGCATAATCCTCACAACTTTATCTTGGATTTTTCCGATGAATGTGAGCAAAGTCTGGCCACACACGTTTCCACTCGCGGCAAACTTCTTGATATCAGCTGCTGTGAGAGCTGGTAGTAAAGCCGAGGCGGCAGCTGGTGGTGCGGTCGTCACTGCCGGTGCCTTCGTCGCGGACGAACCACCGGGCATGAATTTCTTGAGAAAGTCGAGGTACTTGAGCTTGTCCTTGATATTTTCCTTACTGAGCTTCTTATCGATGATGGCAGCCACGAACGGGCGCACAACGCTCAAAACCTTCTTGGTCACTGTAAACACTTCTGGCAGTGGGTCTCCGAGACACGTCGTCACAGCCAGTGGGATATCGTATCCAACAAGGTCACTCTTGTCGACGACAGCGGCGATCTTCTCTTTCGTGCCTGCCTTTGTGGCAGCGTCCATCTGATCCATGAAGTCCCACAGGCGCATCGAAGCATCGTATAGTTTCTGCGCGCAAGAAACGCCTGCCGTGAGCCCCTTCGCCACTAGCGTGAGCTCCCCGAAGAAGCCACCAGTCGCTGCTTTGACTGCCGTGGTTGCGACAGCGCTCACTTTATCCAGTATGTTCAGTGTGCAGTCTTTGTTCTGTGGCAGGCACTCCATGCCACACTGGACTGGGTAATCGATAGGGCACAACGCCCAGCATACCAACTTCCCGTCGAAGTCATATCCGTCAGGACAAGGGTGGGACTTGCCAAACACCGTGCGGCGGTAGCACGAGGCCTGCTTTGCCTGGGATTTGAAGTTTGATACCCAAGTAGACGATGCTGCGAGTGTTGGCGGTGGTGTCAGAGTCACCTTGGGCACCGGCGTGGAGGAGGTCTTGGATGCGGTGGGACCAGTGGGTTTGACAGGCGTGGCGTTCCCAGTTGGTGAAGCCGCTGCAGGTTTAGCTACACCAGAAGACGGAACGGTGACTTGCTTGGCTGGACCGGGTGCTGGGGCAGTGGCAGGTTTGGTTGCACCAGATGCTTGCTTGGCGGGGCCTGGAGCTGGAGCAGAGGCAGGTTTGGTGGCCGTGGTCGGTGGTTTCGTAGCTGAGACTGGTGCCACCACCGGCTTGGTCGACGGTGTGGCAACACCGGGAATGTTGGGTGCGTGTACAGCCGCATTCTGCGCGTCAACGGTGGTGGAGGCGACGAGGCAAGCTGCAGCCGCAGCGGTAAACGACCAGAACTGGACCATCGATGGAAATACTCGTGTACCTTGCGGGAGAAATGCGAACTGAGACTTTGCCGAGGGCGCGCTTGGTGCGCATTTCATGCAGCAGTAAATATCAACGCTCTCGGACGGCCTGTCGCTCTCCTCGATCATCCTCTGGGCTCTATGAAGGTATTTCGTTAGACTGGGATGGGCTTGATCTATTTGGATAAAAGCCATTTCGTTCTTCACTGCCAGCTGTCTTCCTCGCAATGCCACAACTCATGAAGAGTCGAAGTGTGGGAATTGCCAATAGCACGTGAGAACTGTCCTTTTCGGATATCAGCTCAACGCAAACAAGAGTGGACAGCCTCAGTACCAAGAAGAAGTCTTCCCGTTGACCGGGTTGAGGTTCCATGTATGTTGTACATAAACGCGCACTGACAGCTCCAAACGGAAAGTCATCCACTTGCGGGACCTTCCATGGCTTGACTCACCCAAAGCTTTATGGTCAGTGGGAGAGTGACGTCATGGATGGGAAAACAAAAGCAAAAAGGACCGTGAACTGAGGCAAACTCATACTCAAGAGAGGCTTCGGGTTCGTGGATACAATTCTATCCACGAACCCGAAGCCTCTCAATGGAGTATACTGTTTTGCAGTCGTTGGGCCACTATAATATAGTGGCCCAACGACTGCAAAATAGTATACTCCACTTGGTACTAGTATGCAACCAGGGTTTTTGGATGTGAAATGATTTGTTGACCAAGTGGGATCTGATACAAATCTCAACAGTTTAAAATAACTACAAATGGAGCTCCGAACGCATTTGCTCGAGTGGTTGCCGAAACAGTACGTCAACTAGATGGAGCGAATGTTCTTGCCTCGAGGGCACCGCCAGCAACTAAATGCCAACAGGAATCCAGAGTCTTTGCGCACGGCGTCCCTACGGGATTATATGGGTGTAGGATGGGGTAACCCCAATGATGGTGGTGACGAAAGTCAAGTCTATTGAGTTCAACCAGTGAATCTTGTGAAAGGCGAAATGCGGTCAGGCCTGTAAGGGCTCGACGAAGCGACGCTGGGACCCAGCCGACATAGAGCGACATGCGGCCGTGGTGACCCAGCCAGCCAGGACGCAGGTCATTCTGTACTGAAACTGGTGTTGAAGGATGATGTGGCCTACACTTGAGGTAGCATGAAACTGGTACGCGAGTCCAATACTTAATTGAACAGTCATCTACCTTTTTCTTAAATTTATTTCCAGGTATTTGATTGTCAGTGCAGCTAAGGCTCCGGGCCACAGAGGCCCAGCTGAACGAGGATCCACGCCCGAGCGTGGTGCTCCGGGATGGAGCGAGGCACGTACTCTTCTTCGACAGCGGGTCACCCGGCAACCATGGGCCCGGCAGGGCTGGGGCGATCATCTTACGAGTGGATGACGACGGGTCGACTGCGACCATCGTCCGGAGTGCGTCAATGTCGTACGCAAACCCGGCGACTACAAGCAACAGAGCGGAATACATCGATCTCATAGCAGGGCTCAAGGATGCTAAACGCCACAATTGGTCAGTGGAAGCTGTCGGTGACAGTGCGCTTATCCTCCGTCAGCTTCGGCTCTATCGCCCGCCACAACACCCCTGGCTACGGCCTCTGTACGCCGTGGCGCAACGCCTCGCGGATAGCTTACGTGTCAGGGAGTGGCATCACCATCTCTGCGCCTTCAACGAGATCGCCGACCACGTGGCCAACGTCGCGATGGACTGGAAAGGAGCTTCCAAGGACTACACTCTCACGTGTGGCAACACGACAGGCAGTTGGGCAATCTACTGGCTACTGACTTCCGTGGATGGCAGTCGAGACACCTACTACTAATATTTCCTACTTGCGGTAGGAAATAGGGTCATTAGACCCCGGTATAGGATTCATAACTGTGCGATCCAATAGATGTCACCTATTAAGTCAAAGGTATAGCTAAGGCGACTGCCTGTCATATCGGGACCTCGTCAGTATCTAGTGCGATTGTGTGCACTCGCGGGTGGGTGTAATTGAAACCTCATTCTGTCGATGTCTGTCGATACTGCGGTCGCGTGGTGGGCTTTCCCTGTATCCATATCCACGTTCTCGAGATCGTTGGCTATTATCTTGTTGCCGGTTGGGTGCGTGTGCCAGACCGTCATCAGAGCGACCGAGCCCAGGAGTCGGGTTGTTCGTCGACGGTGTGGACCTAATTGTCCGGGTTTGCAGCTGGTGAGGTCCGTGATCTGTGTCAGTATTCGTTTGCTGTCTCCGATAAAGGTGATGTCAACTGTCTGGTTTTCACTCCGCCACACGCATCCGCGTACGCCATGGTACAGGCTGTACCATGGCGTACAAAACGAGGCAGAACGCAATGCCCTGTACAGTACAGGGCATTGCGTTCTGCCTCGTTTTTGCCCAGCATGTGAGCGTCCACTCTGCCTCTGGCGATTGTCACTCGAGTAGGACGCTGCTGCTACCGGCCACTCCAGGGTTGCCCCTGGCGCCTCCGTCAGAATATAGTCGGGCTTTCCTAAGCCATCCATCTTGACATGTGCCCGCAAGCACTGAGCTCATCTGTTGTTCTGAAGAAGATCAGCCAAATTACTCACTTGAAGGTGGAGCCATAGGCGCCATGGCTAGAACTCTCTATTTTGAAGTAGGCGCCATGGCTAGAACTCTCTATTGTGGATTCTATTGTTACAACTGTGTAAACAACGATAGGTGTACTTTATTTTTTTGTGTTAGACACTATGGCGATCCGAGGCGACCTTCCTAGCGTCAGTTACCCGGGGCTTACTCTGATCAACTCCGCTTACGGTCAGCTCGGTGGAGTGTGTCTTAATGATGGGTGACGTTGTGGATTTCAGTGAGGAGGTCTATGTCTGGCTGCAGCGGTTGTGTGTCGTGGGAAACATCGGAGTCCTTGCGGTCATGGATTGAAAACCCAACTCTGAACCCCAGAATTTGGTGTTCAGAGTTGGGTTTCCACCAAAATTCCTATGTAATTTCGAGTCTACCGGGAATCTCCAGAGAGACCGTCATTTGCACAGAGAACCACGATTTTAGCCAATCAGCGACCGGGTATGAGGATAGGCGACATCAAAGTGCTCGCTTCGCTGTTGCTCGCTGTTGGGAGGAGCTTCGCTACGCTCTGGTGGCTCAAAACTCGATTGCACATTCACCGCAGGTTTGTGAGTACGCCGTCTGCCGCTTGCAGGACCCACGCCCACAACCTCCGCTCCGCTCCGGTGCTATCGCGCGACACCCCCTGCTAATCTGCTAATCGCTAGGAGGGATGACCTACCATCTGTATTTTCCACGTTTTCTCTGTATTTTTTTTCAATATCTTTTGTAATTTCCAGCGGCAAAAAACACCTTGGGAGGTGTTCTTGCTTGAACATCGTACACAATCCGGGTTTCACGGCACGGCTTCTTCAAGGTATCATCCAGGATGTGCCAGGTTGATCGAGCAACACCCACCATCCGTCAAAACCGAAAGGGATAGACTCGACGATTCATAAAACTGTCGCGGGCACATGACGTAAGCTCCGGAGATTCACCATCTATTATTAGTCACGTACACTGTATTGGCAAGTGAACCTCGTTCAAGTAAACTGTATCTGGATAGCCGGCTGCCCAGCCAACTGTCTTGACGCACCATAATTACTATTGGGGTGCGTCCTAGTTTGCGACTGATACGAACAGCAGTTGATCAGAGCAGAATGCTGTACCACTGTATCACCCCGTTGCCACCAGCTGTCTTGGCGAAAACTGACATGGGACTGTTCACACCCTAGTTTATGGTCTGACTTGACAGCTGCAATATCCGGCTTGATTAAAAATCACATGTGGGGATCGCGGGAGAAAATCTACTGTAGTAAGCTCCCCAATTCGTGGAGTTTCGTGAATTTCCTCCCGCGATCCCCCTATGTAATCGTTTCTAGATTCATCCACCCCAACTTTGGGCCCCAATGCTGTGATGGATGAATTTAGTAGCCATCTGGGAGTGCCTCGTGGCTTGTGGAAAAGGCTCCAATCATGCAGTAATCAAGCCAAAGGGGGGGGGGGGGGGGGGGGGGTGAACACTATTAATAGCGCAGCAAACTCGATGGTACAGTATCCTATCCTTCGAATCCACAACGTGAGGATGAGATGAATCGAGGTCTCCTGGGCCACAAGAGTGTCTGGGAATCGACCATCAACATCTGCAACCACCTGCTCGTCAAGTGAACAGGACAGGACATCCACATGTTCTTCCTGAATGCAACAAGAACCGAGTCATCAGATTAACCTGAACAGACGTGAGGATCGAGTTCACGCAGCAGCCCACATCGTAGAACCAAAGCACAGTTTAGTTACTAAACGAAGAAACAGGTTATCATGCCAGCGTTTTTCCTGTTTCAGACTCGCACATACCGATCCAAAGTTCACTCAAGCAACTAGAGGGTACGTGAGCGATCTTCCGGAATTGTCCTGGTATGGCTCTTCTTTGACGCCAAACCAAGTAATCGAATATGATCCGCCCAGTTGCTGCAATGTGAACTTCCCGTCCTCATCTGTCGGAATCCCAACGACGTTAGCCTCGAAGAATAAAGATAATGCGGTAATCCAAAGGTGAAAAAATTGGCAAATGTCTCTGTCCATGTACTCGCCAAGATTCCGCACGCTATATTTGAGGAAGTGGCTCAATTGACCATGGCAGCGACATCCGTAGGCACCCTTCGACGTTCGGTCTCGAACAGAAAGAATAGTACTGATAGCAAATATCAAAACGCAGCAGAGGGAGCGGATGAAATCCTCAATATTACCACGATACCATCGTTGCAGTTTGCAGAAACCTGGCAGTTCATGGCTGGTGAAGGGTGCTCTTGCGAAATGGAAATACCTGCGAAACCGAATTTTCTAGTATTGAAGCATAGAAGCCGATCGTAACAGCTGAGATTTTGATGGCTGAAGTGATTATCCATGAATCACGTCGCGGGTATTAATAGTCAATGGTCCGGCACGCCGATCCTTTTCGAGTTTTTATTCACTCACTCTAAAATCTGCGCGCTTGGACGAAGAGCCACAAAGCGCGATGGTCCGGATCTCGGTACTATCTGTTGTCGTGTGTTGCACCGCCAGGTTGGTTGATGCCCAGAATGCACCTGTGCATGCCCCCAACATTCCCCTAGATGAGGCTCGTGAGCTCACCCCGCCGGTGGCCAAACCCACTCTAGTTCCTGTGAAGCCGGCTCGAGCTCCCGTCAAGTCGGTAGTGGCCTTGTCCACAAGTCCCCCCGTACAACCAGCCCCCACCATATCGCCAGTTGCTCCAAGCCCCGCAAAACCCCAAGCTGCACCAGCCCCTGCCAAGCCAGCAGTAACACCTGCTAAGCCCCCAACGAATCTAGCAACGCCAGGCAAACCTAGTCCCATTGCTGGGACCCCCGTAACACCTGCGACGACAAACAAACCCGGCGCTACTCTTGCTGCCGACAAAACCTGGGTTGCCTACCAAATCCAAACCAGCGACGAAAAATCATGTTGGCGCCGAGCCACCTTTCCCAAGGCAAAGGCGTGTCCTCCAGGATTCGTATACGACGAGAAGGCGGTTTGTTGGGCGGAATGCCCGATCGAATTCCCTGTGCAATGTGGCATGGAGTGCATTCGTCAGAACAAGGACTGTACACTACACGCAGCGAAGCACGCCACGGACGTCGTTGGAGCCGCAGTCAAGGCCGCCACTAGTGGCATATTTGGATCTCTGTTCACGGCAGCAAAGGGAGTCACGCGTGGTGTCAACTGCGCTCGCCAAGTCTTTGACGTGGGTAGTCGTATCTACCAAGTCTTGGACGACTTGAGCTCAACGAAGCTGCTCAGTACGCGTGAACAGTTTGCACAAGCTGTAGAGCAGATCGACCTGGTCGTGTACGACTTGCCACTTGCTATAGCTAGCTGTCTTGGCCAGGAGCCATCTCAGGCGTTCAACATGACTGGAACCGTCGTGAAAACAGTGAAGCCTGTGCTCCTCGCGATCATCGAACAGAAGGTGACGAAGCAGGATATCAAGAACTATCTCAAGTACCTCGAGTGGTTCAAAAAGTTCGCCAGCAAATCCGAAGCGACTTCTGCACCGAACGCAACCATCGAATTAGCCGCCTCGCTCCCAGCTTGGACACAAAAAGATATCAGTGATCTATCTAAGGCAGGCAGCACGTGCGGCATAACCTTGAAGAAATACCTCAAGGCGGTGGAAATCCATGTAAAAAACATCATGAAGAGCCAGCCAAAAATCGACATCGAGTATCTCCAGTATGTTGTTCTCAACTCGGACATCGTCACTAAAGACCTTCCGGCCGCAGTACAGTCGCGTACATCAGACAACTCCCCAGCAGGACTCGAGACGGAAGACAAGATTATCACCGCCACCCAATTGATTGTCGACCAGATCCTCGACTCCGCATTCAACGAGAAAGGGACACTTGCCACGATTAAAACCTACAAGTTGACGATCGCGCGAATGGCTTTGAGTGGTCTTGAAGCCCTCGCTCCAGTTGGCATTGCCGGGTTGATTAGTACCCTCGTGCAGCCCATTTGTAGTCCTACCCAATACCGTGCTGCGATTGCGGATGGTCCAGCAGATAAGGCTCTTGGTCTTCAGATCGTTCAAAAAGCCTTTGCAGGCTCTGTAGGGACGTGGAAGGCCGTTGGTGACGGAAAACTCAAGATCGTCTTTAAAAGCACCGACAAGTACGATGTCACGGTGAACGTTTACTCCGGTGGTAAAAAGGTGGCGAAGGTGGAGGTCCCGATAGGCGCGACGGTGAACTGGAACCAGCCCCTAACTGCTTTGAAGGGCAAAACACTGTACCTCGACCGCACACGACCGGGTCTATTCCGCCTTCCGGGCACTGGTGGCGGATCATTGCTGGTGCGGGTGCCGGACACCTCGAGCGGCGAGTTGACTCTGACAGTGCCTATCAACAAGACCAAGTTCTTCGATAAAGAGGTGAAGGCGACGCCAGCCCCCCCCGGTGACCCCGAAGTAGGACAGAATGGATTTCATGCTAGGGCACTATGCGAAACCATGAAAACTGTACATCTCAATTTTATTTTTCTAGATAGCAGTGTACCAACTGTGAACGTAGTAGAGTAGGCTGCTGTCCGTGTCGAGATTTGAATAGGATACATTTGTCCGGTTATAAAGCTGAAGTCACTTGTAGTTTCTACAAGCGATATACTGTACCTTGGCCACACCATTTCCAGGAAAAGTTAGTCCTAACGAAGTCGAGGCGGAGTCGCAAAAATCGATTCGGTGAAGCCTGGCCAAAGCCGATACAATGGGATTCGAAATGGTGATATTCGGCCCTTCATGCAAACCACTTCTTTTCGTTTATTTTTTTTTCCAGCCTGGCGAAGTTGTCGCCGTTGGCGTCGGTTTCCGAGCCTTCGCCCACACCCGGGTAGCTACGATACGTCCATCACATCACTCATCGGAGTTCGAATTCTTTCGATCAGGTGCATCACCAGTTAGGTACACGTGTTGGGTGGGTCGATAGTGTATCCCAACGCTGACAACCCTTCCTAGAGTACGAGCATTGAAACTTAATGGACTCTTAAGACCATTCAATTCCAATGCAATGCAATGGCGACTCGGAGCGTGCAGTCTCATGATGAAGAAGATTTTGATATTCTTCATCATGAGACTGCACGCTCCAAGTCATGTTGACTTGCTAGAGGCCAAATCGGCTGCACCGGATGGATGGGTGCTCAAGTTGCCCACCCATCCTTCGATCCATGAAAACTGCGTTCTGAATCATCCATCCACCATTTTGCGGCTATCCCATGGCTTGACACACCCAAACGTTTTCAACATCCGAGCCAGGATTGAGTTGACTTTGTTCTGTACAGCCGCGGGGGAAGGTGTGTTGGGACCTGTGGGAATGATGGGACTCGGATCGAACGTTCGCAAATTTTACTGTGATGATGATACGAGCAGCGAAATCTATGCAAAACCAAGCTACATTGCTAGCGTATCTCTAAACAAGCCGACACTAATGGGGTCTGTCCATGGACAGAGCCGCACAACCAATCCTATTGTAAATCGAAGCCACGAGAGAACGATTACTTTGGGGTCTTGTCGAAGAAGTGCGTGATTTGGATGGGCACGTCGAGGTGGAGCGAGCCGGCTGCGTTGTTGGGCACCCAGAGCGCGAGCGAGCCGCCGCCTTTGCCAGGGATGCCGAAGAGGCCTTTGCGCCAGCGATCCAAGTAGAGCGTCTTGTTGGCGAATTTGTCGAGAGTCTCCTTGAACGTCACGGCCTGACCCACTGGCACCTCCACTTGGAACTCCTTCAAGCCGCCCGACCGGATGTTGACCTTGACAGGGTACTTGTCCTTGCTGGTGAACGTGATGGAGAGTGTTTTGTCGCCTACTGCTTTCCACGTGCCCGTGGCGCCTTCGAACGCCTTGCCGTCGGTCTCCATACCGAGTGCCTTGTCAGCCGGACCGTCAGCGATCGGCGCCGGGAACCCAGTGACTTTGCACATGGGCATGAGAAAGTTGCGCACCATGGACGCGATGCCCGTCGGGTCAAAGATAGCGATGGCATCAAGGGAGAGCTGCGCGATGATGAGGCGGTACTTTTTGATGTCGATCAGCGTTTTCTTGACGTCGAAGGCCGAGGCGATGACCTTGTCGATCATGACCTGCACGGCTGTGATGAAAGCACCGCTGGAGTTGACTTTGTCTGGAGCATTCTCTTGCCAGCACCCGGTCGTGGCGGCCGGCAGCTCGTTGAGAACGAGAGGCGAGTTGAGCACGAGGAACTGCAACGTCTCAAGCGGGGTCTTGGGGTCGTCGCTCATGATTTCCTGCACCTTGTCCTTCACCTTGTCGATGAAGTCTTTGATCCTGCCACCGCATGTAGTGCCGGCCGAGATGATGCTCTGAACGTCTTTATCGGTGAGCTCGGGCAGCTTCTTTGCGCCGGCCTGCGCGGTTGTTGTGGTCGATGTCGAGGCTTTCTTGAACATGTTGACGAAGTTGAGCTTGTCCTTGAGGTTGGTCTTGGAGAATTTGCCGTCGATGATGGCGATGACGAGAGGCTTGACGACGCCAAGGATGTCGTTGGTGTTATCTAGCGCCTTGGGGATGGGCACACCGATGCAAGTAGCAACAGCGACGGGCAGGTCGTATACCACAAAGTCGGTCTTATCGACGAGGATCTTGACCTCTTCGCGAGTCGTGAGCTTGCCCTGGGTCTGTAGATCATCGAGGTACCCCATGACCTTCTGCGTGACGTCGTAGATTTTCTGTGCGCATGCGACGCCGATCTGGACTCCCTTGGCAGCCTTCGCAAGCTCACCAAAGAAGCCGCCTGTGGCTGCAGTTAGGACGACGTTGGTGACGGCGCTCACCTTGGTGAGGATCTCGAGCGTGTAGTCCTTGCCTTGCGGCAGGCATTCCATGCCGCACGGGCCAGGATACTCGATGGGGCACTGCGCCCAGCACATGAGGGCGTGGTCGTAGTTGAATCCCACTGGGCATTGCTTGTTGTGGTAGAAAGCTGCACGGCGGTAGCAGGCGCTGTCCGTGGGCTTGGCTTTAAAATTGGAAAACCACGTGCCGGCGTTGGCGGAGGGAGCTGGCGTTTTAGCTCCAGCGGGCGGCGAAGAAGCGGTGGGGGGCTTCGCGCCGGCAGGCGCCGGCTTGGCTGGGGTCGGGGCTGCTGGCGTGGGCGTTGGCTTGGCTGCTGGCGGCGCTCCGACCGGCGGCTTGGTCTGAGCTTTGGCGGGGACTGGAGCTGCTGTTGCCGGTGATGTTGCTGCCTTCGGCGCAGCGGCGCTCGGTGTTGTGGCCCCAGTAGTCTGTTTGACAGGTGTTGCAGGCTTGACCGTAGCCGATGGCTTGGGCGTGGAAGGGGTTGGGATGTTGGCCGCGTGGACGACTCCGTTCTGCGCTGCGACGGAAGAGGTGCTAGCGGCGACGAAGCAGACCGTCGCGACGGCAGTGAGCGGCCCGATGTTGACCATGGCGCGTGAGGTAGTGGCGCTCTGGGCAGGCGATGGTAAGATCGGAAGTGAGCTGAGGCAGCAGTGGCTGGCGAGTGGCAACTTTGATGGGGTGACTTGTGCGGCTGAGTCGAGCACCTCGTGGCTGTGTTGAGGCTGTGTTGACGCACTGTCGGGTTTTAAGGCCCCTTGCTCGAGTGGAAGATGCAGGTGCGGGTTGCGTTCGTTGAGTTGTCCAGTTGCCGACGTGTATCCTTCTGGTGCGTTGGTATTTCTGGATCTCTGAGTATTTCGTGGGTGAGTTGAAGGATGCGCTGTCCTCGTATGCGCCTTTGTGGAGACCATCTGGGAGATCGACATGCTGACTGCGGCTTTCCCCTTGCAGGACAGTCCAGTGTCGACAAGACTCACAGATGGAGTTTGTGTTTATCGCGTGGGTGAGGAGGATAGACGACCCGTATCATTGGGTTCGGCTTACCTATTAGCATGGGAAGATTCTAGCTGGCCAAGAAACAACTGTCCGCGTTGACGAGGACACGAACAATTTTGATAGTTTGTGCGACGGTGTTGATCAGGTAGTCATCTGTATCTGTGCGCCAATCGTACGTTCGAGTTGGCTTTTCCATGGTTATCCCGAGGAATTCTTGTGCAGCGGTTGGTGACAACGCAATTTTATCCTTGCAGCGCGTTTTGGTTTGTGAAAATAGAATTCTTTATCCCGCTCTGACGAAATCGAAAATTTGAACACGTGTTGTGTGAAATTTGTGGGTAATTCGATCTTTTTCGGACCATACTGGCTCCAGCAGTGTTCAGTTCACCCGGATTTGCTCGAACGAGTTGAATAAACGTAAGAAGTTTCTTTAAGGCTCTATCGCGACAGCAAGTTTCGTCGAGGTCCTCAGCTGCGTACAAGTTGAAGAAGTTTGAATATTTTCCGTCGTATTACCACCGTTTTCATCAAACTCCTCTCGCGTGGGGAACAAACGTGGACTTGCATTGATCATCGTTAGACGGTATCGGACAGCGTGAGCGTTGGACGCTCGCGTCGCCCCTTAATGGTCGATGCCGGCCGTGATCATGGCATTGATGCACGTTTGTCAAAGCGCGATGTTAGTAGCGGGGCGTTGGTGCGCGGTTGTGAACGGAGGTACCGTTGATAAGCATTTGACTTCCACCGACCATGTTGCTTGATCGTGTCGATTGGTGTATCTGCCTCATGCAGTGCCGTAGCACCTCCGGCTCGGAGTGAATGCGTCGAGTATTGTGATGGGTTCAGGTTCACTTGAGCAGCAGACCACTTGATGATCTTCGACATAGCTGATGTTGATAGCATGGTTGAGGTGTTGATAGAGCAGATTGGGTCTGATTGGCGCAAGCCAATGACCTTGGCGTTGAGCAGCAACAAGATCGCGCCGAATACTGGGCACAGCGGTGGTCTTGTTGATTTGCATAGGGATCTGGACGTTGAGTGGCCAACTTGATCGGTCTTGCTGCCTCTCAACACTACTTTCACCGTGTGGGCTTGGCTGTAGCTGAGTGTGGGGCTGCCGTGAGCGTCGAGTACATGAACATCGCCGACTTGAAGACAGTAGCGGTAGTGACGTCCGTTGGTCGCCAAGTACTCGGATCCTCTCAGGCAAAAGTGGAAGCCCAGCAGCGTAGCCCCACAGATGACACGGTGGTGGGCGAACTGGTAGTCGACGTGGTTGACGATGGCTGAGAGCATCGCGTGGGTGACGGCGCCACGTGTTGTGGGTGGTCCACTGACGCGGCGGAGGCCGTCGAACACGAGCTTGTGCTGAGGTTGGAGTTGAGGGCTGAAGCCGGCAGCCAGGCGATGACACCATCCGATATGGCTGAGTTTGTTGCGTATGGTCTCATACCGCATTGGATAAGGCGACGTGTCGGAGCGCCAGCGATCAAGTGCGAACAGAGTGAGCTGAAGGGATTGCCCGTCGAAGTCGTCCGGGTGGAGCCAGATTGGGAGCGTATATCGTGCGCAGAACTCTTTCCACTGTCTCCACGTGTTGAGATACACTCTTCGTGACGAGTCGGCCAGTGAACGGCGTTGGAGTTCCTGCAGCTGTGCCGATAGCAGTATCTGAAGTCGGTGGCGACTGTCTGTTCACACCAACCAATCATGTCAGTACACCAATCGACAAGCCTCGTACCGCTCCACGCTCGTGAACCCCGATCCGCGAGTATATTGACGGCGCCGGGAAGATGTCGAGTGTCGATAGACAGCTTGAAGACGAGCTCGGTGCACGCCAGGACGCGAACCAATTGTTGCCCGACATCGCTGCTAGAGTGCCGACGGCGGAACCAGGATACGGCTGACATGTTATCGAGCCAGCACCGGATAGTGACCGGAGCATCGACAGCAAACCCGAGCCAATACCGTCCCCACGTGATTGCCGCAAAGACCACACTGAGTGATTCACGGACATTGATACTGAAAGTTGGGTCGTCCGATGAGATCATGGAGAGCTCTTGCGCGTCAAACCTCACTCGCAAGAACTGCCGCATTGCCGGGTAGAGAACACAGAGGCCTTCATCACTTGCGTCCATGAAGAGATGGACTTGTGGCTGCGATATACCGGCGAGGATGCTGGTCGGAACGTCGTTCGCGGCACCGTGACAGAGGAGTGTGCGAACCCACAGTAGGTCGTCGCAGATAGCGGTGCTCAGTGTCAGGCGTTGATGTTGCGACGCCGTTGCCCACCGAGTATGAAGGCGTTGGAAGAAGGCGCGTGTTGACCGCACACACGTGGCCACGTGGCACAGCGAGCCGAGCAGCTTCGACAGGTCATGCTTAGACACCGTTGGCATGCTGAGAATACCGTCGATGCGCGACACAGCTTTTTGCAACTTCTCCATAGGCATAGAGACACGCCGTCGATGAGTGTCCCACATGAGACCGAGGGCACACAATGTCGTCTCCCACTGCGAGAATTTCTTCTCATTGATAGCATGCGGTCCGAGCACGGCCATCATTGCGAGTCGCAGAGCCGTGTTCGCGAGTTCCAGGCGGTGCCCAAGATCGGGTTCAATCAGTACGTGATCGTCCACCCAGACATAGGAGAAGAATGGCTCGTTGTCGTTGGTTGTTGTTGGCGCAAGCGACATGGGACTTTCGCGTGCGACCAAGTACGAGATTGCACCGCCAAAGGTACCGTAGTGCGCAGGCGATCCCGTCCAGCCGAAGGGGAGCGACAGATCGATGATCGTCAGGCTGTGGTCGCGAGCAGCTCCGACGAAGTTCCTGCTGAGGCTAGGTGTTACTGGGATATGTCGAATGGCGCCTTTGACATCTCCCTTCATCATTCTGATCTTCGTGCCCGGGAAGCGATCTTGTAGGTCCTCGATGCGTGATGAATATCACTTGCGTAGACCTTTGCTAATGGAAGAGTGATCATATTAGATAGGTTACGCCAGGCATCAACTTGATGCCGCTAGTTGGTCTTCCTTGCGTTCTCTGTCTGCTATGTTTCCCCTTGAGGTTGTCAACCCAAGTTGATAACCAACCTTCACTCAATATGCACGTGACGCACACTCATGCGTCACTTCAACCACACTCAGTGCGAGTCGGAACAGCACTCACGTGCTGGACCACTCTGAACCCACCTGGCCTTGGCCATGAGAATGTTCGCACTGGTGGCAGTGTCTCATGCAGAATATGTAGTATGCACTCCTGTCGGGCAGCGCTGAGTGTGCTTCCCAACACTCCCACTCAATCAGTGAGCCCGACAGCTTCTGGCTCGCGCACGCCCATGCCGTGCCGAAGCAGCTCGAACTGCTTCGTCGCAACGGCCTTAGTCAAGATATCAGCAACTTGCTTGGCCGTCTCGACGTAGCGAAGCACTAGTGTCTTGTCCTGGATCTTCTCCCGCACAAAGTGGTGACGAATCTCAACGTGCTTGGCGCGCCCGCTGTAGCCAACGTTATTCGCAAGAGCGATCGCCCCTTGGTTGTCTTCACAGACCACGGTCGCGTTGCGCTGCTCGACGCCGAGGTCGCTCAACAGTGCCCGAGTCCACACAACCTCTTGGGCGCACAGACTGAGTGCCATGTACTCTGCCTCTGTTTTGAGCTCAAAGCGACGGTCCGTTGATATTTGCATTTGTAGACAACTGCAGCCCCATTCAGCACAATCACCACACCCGAAACCGACCGACGGTCGTCGAGGCTTGACGCCCAATCCGCGTCGCTGAACGCCACCAGGACGTCTGGTTTGGCCGACATGCCGTAAACAAGTCCAATCCGGCGTGTCGTATAAAGGTACCGGAGCACCCTAATTGCAGCCTTCCAATGTGCCTCGCCAAAGTTTTCGATGAACCGACTCAGGTGAACCACTGCATAAGCCACATCTGGCCGCGTGCACGTGCTGATGTAGAGCAAGCAGCCGATCAACGATCGGTACGGCCGGCGCGACATCACATCCTTCTTCTCGTCCGATGTCGCGGAATCGCGCGTTGACAACTTGGTGCTAGTATCACACGGGTTGTAGAACGCACGAGCATCAACTTGCATCGCCACCTCCATGATGTACTGCGTCTGATTGATCGCCAGGGTCCGCTTAACAACGTTCTGTTCAAGCTCCATACCGAGCACAAACTTTGCCTGCCCCAACTCTTTGAGACGAAAGTGCTGCAGTAAGCTGGTCTTGATCGCGTTGACCATCGCCACGTCCGCTGCAGCTATCAGCATGTCGTCAACATACAGGCAAAGATACACGAGATCGGTCCCAGTGCGTCGCATATAGATGCACGAGTCTACACTCGATGGCTCAAAGCCAATCTCGGTTAGAACACGATGTATGGTCTGGTTCCAAACGTGAGAAGCTTGCTTGAGTCCGTACAAGGACTTGCGGAGCACACACACTGTGCCTTCTGGCGCGTCCACACCCTCTGGAATCTCCATGAACACTTGCTCCTTTAGAACACCGTAGAGGAAAGCCGTGTCGACGTCGAACTGCCACACTGTGTACCCTCGGGCACAACAAACCGCGAGCAGCACGCGAATCGAGTTGATGTTCGCCACCGGGGAGTATGTCTCAAAGTAGTTCACGCCAAATTGTTGGCGGAATCCCTGGGCCACGAGCCGCCCTTTATATCGCACGACTTCTCCCTTCTCGTTTCGTTTCTTGCTAAACACCCACTTGGAGCCAATCACCCTCATGTCCCCTCGTCGTGATACAAAATTCCATGTTCCGTTGCGAGCGTGGGCGTCAATCTCGTCTAGGATTGCAAGCTCCCACTGCTTACGCTCGTGCCCTGTTGCGTCATGGTGGACTGGAACCTGTTGCTAGCTCGGTAATTACTTGTTGGTCGAAAAACCATTGCATTCTGGTCATGCGAGCCCTCTGCAATAGGCATCGGCTCAGTGCCTGGCAGTGCAGGAGACTCGTGCATCACTGGCGGTGGGATTACGGTTGAGCTACTGCCGCCTCCGCTGTTCCCGCCACCGCTGTCCGACATGCGCTCCTCCATGTCCACATCGTTGCGGCTTGTCGGTTCGTCAACCACGTCGCACTCGTCAACATCCTTCCACACAATGTACTGGACGTTTGTGAGCGACTGGTCACTGTACAGTCCGTCCACCTCGCGCTCATCAAGAGCCAGCGAGCGGCTCAACATGACTTTCCCTGTCTCAAGGTCCACCACGCGATAAGCCTTTGCTTGCTCGGAGTACCCAATCATCATGCACCGGTAGCTCTTGGCATCGAGCTTGCTGCGTTTTTCTTTGTCAACGTGAGCAAACCCCATCGAACCAAACACTCTAATATGGTTTAGGTTCGGTCGCTGGCCAAAGCACTTCTCATACGGTGTCATGTCCGGGTCAGCAGAGGTCACTAGGCGGTTCAGTAAGTAGACCGCAGTGCTGACCGCTTCTGCCCACCACTTTTTATCAACGCACTTGTAGTGCAACATGCTCCTCGCCATCTCCACCACCGTGCGATTCATCCTCTCTGCCAATCCATTCTGCTGCGGACTGTACGGCGTCGTACGTTGATGAACTATGCCCCCGGAGCGACAGATGCCGTCGAACACCTTATTCACGAACTCAGTACCATTATCGGTTCGAATCGTCTTGATCTTGCAGCCAAACTGGTTCTCCACGAGTGCCTTGTATTCACGGAAGCGCTCCGCAACCTCGCTCTTTTTCTTCAAGAAATAGGCTACCACGTATCTAGAGTAGTCGTCCACAAAGAGCAGGATGTACTTAGCGCCACCCGACGATGGGTTCTTGATAGGACCCATCAAGTCGCTGTGCACGAGCTCAAGCAACTCACTCGTCTTCACGTGTCGTTTGGTGTGGGGAAACTTCGTCACAGTCTGCTTGCCTTTCATACAGCCCGAGCAAAGGCCACCGGTGGTCCTCTTCAGAGCCGGCAGGCCGTGCACAACCACCTGGGTCTGGTCGTAGCGCGCGTCAGAGGCGTGGCCCACTCGCGCATGCCACAGCTCCCACTGTGTTGGCACGCCGCCAAGTTCCACAATAAGCGCGCGCTCGGGGTCCGAGTGTAGCTGGTATACATTCCCAACCTTCGGAACCTTCAAAATGGTCTCGCTCCCCCGTAGGAACCAGCAGTAGTTTGCACCGAACTTCACAGCCAGTCCACGTGCCGTGATACGTGGTACAGAAATAAGCCGACGGTCAAGCACCGGAATGTGCAACGCGTTCTGAATCAGAATGTGCTTGCCTTGATAACCGGTGATACGGATGTTTCCAACACCCACAGCTTTCATGACAGCACCGTCCGCGATAGTGACATCAATTGCCTCCTCCAGCTTTCGATATGTCACGAAATCCTCCCTGTGGGGCGACATGTGCGATGACGCACCACTGTCGACCAGCCACCCGTGGCTGGGCCCACTTCCAGCCGAAAACAGCACCTCGTCGCTGTTTGCCTTCTTGCAGTCTACCTGCTTGTGGCCACGCTTCCCACAAGAGTAGCACTCGCCGTTGAATTGCCCTTGCTGTTTCTTCTTGCGGCTGCCCTTACGCGCTTTCTTTGCCCCCTTTTGTTCGACCTGGCGCGCTCTGAACGCCGCCTCCTCGGTCTCAGCCTTCTCAACCTTTTCGTACGCCTTCAACAACTTCTCTTTGACCTCTTCAAGGCTCAGGTCATGGGCGTTTTCAATGATCGCCACGATGGTATCGTACTCACTCGGTAAGCTACCGAGGAGGATCACCAACTGGCGGGCCCCATTTAACCCATCTCCAACCGCCTCCATGGCGGTGACGAGCTCATCGAATCGGTCAATGTGAGCAGCCATGGTCTGGCCTGCTTCCATCTTGAAGTCATGCAGTCGGCGCGTTAACTGCACCCGATTCTGCAGACTGGACCGGTTGTAGTACTCCTTAAGTACGTCCCATGCTTGCTTCGCCGTTGAAGCCGCCCTAATCTTGGTCTGATGCTCCAGTTCGACACCTTGAGCGATGATGGCGAATGCCTTCATGTCACCGAGCCGCCAGGCCTCAGTGATCTCGCCCTCTTGCTTCACGACCGAGATGTGGTCGATCAACCCCTTGCGAGCGAGCGTCATCCTCATGTTAAACTCCCAATGGAAACAATTGTCCGTGCCGAGCCGATCGTCAGGTTTCTTCATTGACCCTCCCGAGAAGCCCCTTGGGCTCATAACCTGATGAATATCACTTGCGTAGACCTTTGCTAATGGAAGAGTGATCATATTAGATAGGTTACGCCAGGCATCAACTTGATGCCGCTAGTTGGTCTTCCTTGCGTTCTCTGTCTGCTATGTTTCCCCTTGAGGTTGTCAACCCAAGTTGATAACCAACCTTCACTCAATATGCACGTGACGCACACTCATGCGTCACTTCAACCACACTCAGTGCGAGTCGGAACAGCACTCACGTGCTGGACCACTCTGAACCCACCTGGCCTTGGCCATGAGAATGTTCGCACTGGTGGCAGTGTCTCATGCAGAATATGTAGTATGCACTCCTGTCGGGCAGCGCTGAGTGTGCTTCCCAACAATGCGCCGGGCCAGGCTACTCACAGGTTCGAACTCGAGTTGGGGAAGGGCATCTTGGTGCGAAGTTGTGTTGACGGAGCCGTCTCGTGGGAATGATAGGTCATGGATGAGACGGACTTCTTGCGTGGGGTCGACATCTTTCTTTGGAATACAGCCAAACGGGCTAGGAGCTTGTTCCAGTGGTGGAGCACGTCCGTTCGGAGGATGAGATAAGACCCCGCAGCTTGGCCTTCGGCGATACTACGTTCGAAGGCAGAGTCGTACAGTTGCGTGGACCGATGGTTTGGGACGATGGAATGACCAGAGTGGGGATTGAGCGGATGCGACACCCCGTTGGTCGCGGCGTTAAGCACAGCATGGCGATGCTTGTAACCATGTAGCAGAAGTGGCAGCCATGTGGTGTCGAGAGCTTTGTTTGGTCTGGGGTCGTCCGCAGTCTGCCCTCGCCACAGCGATACCATGTCTCGCAGTGACAGGCGTCGCATACGAACAAGTTGGGACAGTGCATTGACCATATCATCGTTGGTGCAGGAGGAGCTGTATGCGTTTGACAAGAGGCTTTGAGGAACCTGACACTGTACGGATTCGAGGGCTTGGATAATCAGTTGGCGGCGGTGACGTTCGGCTTCTTGAAGGCGTGTGCACAGGTGGGCATGGATCGTGGGCACGAGACGAGTGATGGAGTTGATAGGGAGGCGTTGGGCGGAGATTCAATCGAACATCCCACTACGCAGACCGCCCATGTGATCCATGATGTAGTTGCGAACACAAGGCGGGATGGTTGAGGGCACGAAGTGAGCGCGTTGCGACGATGTGCATCGGTCTGCTTGACGCGAGAAGCAACCCGCGTTTGAAAGGAAACGCATGCATAGCGATCGGGATCCCTGTCGAGGGAGTGCGTCCAGCACCTCGCGAGGGATCGTATTAGCACGTGGTTGATCTTGGCGACGGTGCTGATCTCGTGGGCGTGGTCCGGGTGGAGCGTGGGGCCGTTGAACTTGTGGAACTGCATGAAGCATAGCCAATCTTTCTGATTGGATTGCGTACAGGACGCCCTGGAGCTGGGGATCTTGGAACGAGAACTGGCTGCGGACGGAGGTTCTCGTGTCTGTACCGTCGTGGATGTCGTGCTCGATCGCACGACGGTAGTCTTCAAAGACTTCGTCGAACCAGAACGCCAATGTCTCGATATCCGCACCCGTCCATAGGCTGTAGCTGCGAATGTCTTCGACAAATTCCTGTGCTGTACTGATGAGTCTTCGTGTCGTGTCGTCGGTGAATTCCTCCGCGAACGTATGAAGTACACGAAGTGCGGACGAGAGATCATCAAGGTGTTGAGGTGTTGGTGGTTTCGGGAGGTTGACGGACGGGCTGAAGTTGTTGAGATTTACTTGAGCGTTCTTGTTCCACTGGCGGCGAGCACCGAAGTCGAACCCCTGGAAGTGCATAATGGATAAGCCGCGCCGCCCGAACTGGAAGTCGTACAGGTGGGAAAGGATGGCTGGATGGGGTTGGAAGCGGGTGGAGCGCGAGGATATCATAACGTCCATAACCTCACCCGGTGACTTACCTTGATGGCGGTCGGATACAATCGTGTTGTGTACGGCTTGCTGAACCCGTGTCGGGTGGAACACGTGCTTGTGGCGGTGGCGATCGGTCGTCTCCGCATCAAGGACTGTGTCACTGGAAGCGGTGAGCCGTGGTCGAGTCGGTCTCGGGCCAATTTCACTGTCGGCACCGCGTTTTGCTGCATTAGTCGCGCACTGCGAAAGATAGAAACGGATTAATTCAGGGTGTTGTCTGATGGCGGCCAGGATTTGGTTATGAAGATTCGTTGGTTCTTGCGGAGCTGACACAATAGGAGCAGGCGAGTTTGGCACTGCTGGCGTGTGGGGTAGACTTGTGGATGGCGATTCGCGTGGCAGGGGGGCCTGAAGTTCTGCGAGGAGGTCGTGCCACGGGTCCGCTGGCTCTGACTGTGTTGTATGGCTTGTATGGCTTGGGAGAGGGGGCTGGATGCCTTGACGGCGGTGGACAGGGTCATCATCAAAGCTGTTACCTAGACGCGCACGCACGGACGGCGTTGTCCGTTTTCCTCCATCCATGTAGTAGGTATAATCCACGACATGACGGACAGATGTCGTTCTTGTAGAGCCAGTGCGCTCGTTGATCCAGCTGATGGTGTCCGCGGCATTGGGTTGGGCAGACACCGGGACCAGTGCGGAGAATGCGTGGGATCGATCGCGTCGCCGGTTCGCCGTTGTCGCCGAGAACACGATCAAGAATTGTTGTCGAAATGGCCGATGCGTCGCCATCGTTTGACTCGTGAACTGGGATTGTGCATCTACCAAGGAGTGCGGCCGCCACTGGTGCAATTTCTGTGACATGTCTCACATCGCACGTCGTGTCGCCGAGCGGAGAACGAATGGTGACGGTACGCGCAGTGCTGTCGTACGTAACTACCTGGCCAAAGACGTACTGACTGCCGTCAGATCCTGCGACAGCGCGTCGCATGAGTTCGCCGATGGCGCCATCGGCAAACTCGGAGGATGCAACGCGGCGTGACACCGCTGCCAGGGGAGTGATAGCGGTGTGTTGGCCACGAGGCGAGGAGAGTAGGACTGCAGTCGGCGGATCGGACTGGGGCAAATCAAGTGTGGCGTACACGGGTGTCTCGATGGCTGGGTGGCCGATAATGTCTTCTGGGAATACGAGAGCTTGCATTGTTGGCGCGTGACTTGGCTGAAGATCTGAAGCGAGGCAGTGTGACTGTTTTCTTTGCGGTAAAAGACCGAATGACCGTTCACGATCCGAGTGCTGAGCACCGACTGAGGAAAGCGTGGGCCATTGAAATTGGCTGGCGCTGAGCGACTTGGCAGTTTGAGGCCAGTGGAGCACGTTGTGCTTGGAGTGTGGGATAGACGCGATCGTCGACCATGAAAACCGACTCTTTGGCGTCGCCAACAGACTGCCAGTTAAGCGGTGCACACGTATTAGTCATTGCGTCGGCGAATCGACACCAAGTACTGTTTCCCGGAGACCAAATCCACAGAGAACAGCTGCACTGAATACGCACGCCATACCATTCTCTACTCACTTCGTCGATACTCGCTGCTTCCTCAGAAGCAGCTGCTACCTAATGAATAAACTCCCGCAGCTCCGAGCTGCGGGAGTTTATTCATGGACGGAGCTGAGCTCCGTCCTCGTCAACGCGGACAGTTGTTTCTTGGCCAGCTAGAATCTTCCCATGCTAATAGGTAAGCCGAACCCAATGATACGGGTCGTCTATCCTCCTCACCCACGCGATAAACACAAACTCCATCTGTGAGTCTTGTCGACACTGGACTGTCCTGCAAGGGGAAAGCCGCAGTCAGCATGTCGATCTCCCAGATGGTCTCCACAAAGGCGCATACGAGGACAGCGCATCCTTCAACTCACCCACGAAATACTCAGAGATCCAGAAATACCAACGCACCAGAAGGATACACGTCGGCAACTGGACAACTCAACGAACGCAACCCGCACCTGCATCTTCCACTCGAGCAAGGGGCCTTAAAACCCGACAGTGCGTCAACACAGCCTCAACACAGCCACGAGGTGCTCGACTCAGCCGCACAAGTCACCCCATCAAAGTTGCCACTCGCCAGCCACTGCTGCCTCAGCTCACTTCCGATCTTACCATCGCCTGCCCAGAGCGCCACTACCTCACGCGCCATGGTCAACATCGGGCCGCTCACTGCCGTCGCGACGGTCTGCTTCGTCGCCGCTAGCACCTCTTCCGTCGCAGCGCAGAACGGAGTCGTCCACGCGGCCAACATCCCAACCCCTTCCACGCCCAAGCCATCGGCTACGGTCAAGCCTGCAACACCTGTCAAACAGACTACTGGGGCCACAACACCGAGCGCCGCTGCGCCGAAGGCAGCAACATCACCGGCAACAGCAGCTCCAGTCCCCGCCAAAGCTCAGACCAAGCCGCCGGTCGGAGCGCCGCCAGCAGCCAAGCCAACGCCCACGCCAGCAGCCCCGACCCCAGCCAAGCCGGCGCCTGCCGGCGCGAAGCCCCCCACCGCTTCTTCGCCGCCCGCTGGAGCTAAAACGCCAGCTCCCTCCGCCAACGCCGGCACGTGGTTTTCCAATTTTAAAGCCAAGCCCACGGACAGCGCCTGCTACCGCCGTGCAGCTTTCTACCACAACAAGCAATGCCCAGTGGGATTCAACTACGACCACGCCCTCATGTGCTGGGCGCAGTGCCCCATCGAGTATCCTGGCCCGTGCGGCATGGAATGCCTGCCGCAAGGCAAGGACTACACGCTCGAGATCCTCACCAAGGTGAGCGCCGTCACCAACGTCGTCCTAACTGCAGCCACAGGCGGCTTCTTTGGTGAGCTTGCGAAGGCTGCCAAGGGAGTCCAGATCGGCGTCGCATGCGCACAGAAAATCTACGACGTCACGCAGAAGGTCATGGGGTACCTCGATGATCTACAGACCCAGGGCAAGCTCACGACTCGCGAAGAGGTCAAGATCCTCGTCGATAAGACCGACTTTGTGGTATACGACCTGCCCGTCGCTGTTGCTACTTGCATCGGTGTGCCCATCCCCAAGGCGCTAGATAACACCAACGACATCCTTGGCGTCGTCAAGCCTCTCGTCATCGCCATCATCGACGGCAAATTCTCCAAGACCAACCTCAAGGACAAGCTCAACTTCGTCAACATGTTCAAGAAAGCCTCGACATCGACCACAACAACCGCGCAGGCCGGCGCAAAGAAGCTGCCCGAGCTCACCGATAAAGACGTTCAGAGCATCATCTCGGCCGGCACTACATGCGGTGGCAGGATCAAAGACTTCATCGACAAGGTGAAGGACAAGGTGCAGGAAATCATGAGCGACGACCCCAAGACCCCGCTTGAGACGTTGCAGTTCCTCGTGCTCAACTCGCCTCTCGTTCTCAACGAGCTGCCGGCCGCCACGACCGGGTGCTGGCAAGAGAATGCTCCAGACAAAGTCAACTCCAGCGGTGCTTTCATCACAGCCGTGCAGGTCATGATCGACAAGGTCATCGCCTCGGCCTTCGACGTCAAGAAAACGCTGATCGACATCAAAGAGTACCGCCTCATCATCGCGCAGCTCTCCCTTGATGCCATCGCTATCTTTGACCCGACGGGCATCGCGTCCATGGTGCGCAACTTTCTCATGCCCATGTGCAAAGTCACTGGGTTCCCGGCGCCGATCGCTGACGGTCCGGCTGACAAGGCACTCGGTATGGAGACCGACGGCAAGGCGTTCGAAGGCGCCACGGGCACGTGGAAAGCAGTAGGCGACAAAACACTCTCCATCACGTTCACCAGCAAGGACAAGTACCCTGTCAAGGTCAACATCCGGTCGGGCGGCTTGAAGGAGTTCCAAGTGGAGGTGCCAGTGGGTCAGGCCGTGACGTTCAAGGAGACTCTCGACAAATTCGCCAACAAGACGCTCTACTTGGATCGCTGGCGCAAAGGCCTCTTCGGCATCCCTGGCAAAGGCGGCGGCTCGCTCGCGCTCTGGGTGCCCAACAACGCAGCCGGCTCGCTCCACCTCGACGTGCCCATCCAAATCGCGCACTTCTTCGACAAGACCCCAAAGTAATCGTTCTCTCGTGGCTTCGATTTACAATAGGATTGGTTGTGCGGCTCTGTCCATGGACAGACCCCATTAGTGTCGGCTTGTTTAGAGATACGCTAGCAATGTAGCTTGGTTTTGCATAGATTTCGCTGCTCGTATCATCATCACAGTAAAATCTGCGAACGTTCGATCCGAGTCCCATCATTCCCACAGGTCCCAACACGCCTCCTCCGCGGCTGTACAGTACACGTACTTCTACGGAACTTGCAGGAACAGAGTAGGAGTTCTAGACTCATTTGCTGGAACGGGGATCCAACAAATTCGGAATGCATCGATAAAGCTCAACCCATTGGTGGGTATTATTCTGGGTCCCGATCACTGGTGCGAATTTACAGGACAAATCACCCTGCAACAATAGAAACAAGTGGTGCACCGCGAATTCCATCAAACCCGATGATGGCGCAAGTGAAATCTGTTGAGTTGACTAAGGTGGATCCTAGAGCTCCGGAAAGTATTGGTTGCTAGAACTTGTTTAGGGATCAATGCAGTTGGTCTGGAGGGATCACCACGGATACAGGTTGTTTGCAAGCGACTCGTTTAGGTCAGAATGACCGACTTTTGCGGTGTCGTGGTGGTTCAAAAACAAAGTGATGGCAAACCGTAAAGCAAGTCATCTTGCCAGCGGGCTTTACTGCCGACAAAAATCAGGCACCCCATCCGATGAACGGATGTTGATGATTTTGGGGTCTATTGAGCGCAAATAATGTACTCTTATAGCTGTGACTCTACGCGTCTCTGTATTACCGTGAGTGAACTTTGCCGAGAAGCCAAGGGCGTAAGTCCGAAGCGGGCAGGTCTGCGTGGCAGAGCCTGCGGGTTGGATGATATGGATGATGAAGCATGAAGCTTGCTGGATTGCCGTGAGTTAATGGTCGCTTTCTGTTGGTACGTTGCAAGGTCTCATGGCCTTGCAACGTACCAACAGAAAGCAACCCATCCCTAAACCAGCGTCGCCTTGATCCTTCGGTCCGTTGCACCAGGTATAGCCGCGGTTCTCGGTCGCCTACTGCGCTGATGGTTGCTCTACCTCTGCTTTGGGCTGCGACGACCGCAAGCACGATGGCGCCAGCAGCTCTCAACACCAAGATTCTTGCAGCCATCGCTCAAGCCGGTGGTGCTCCAGCCGATCGCAATTGTTGCATGTAACGGGTGAAGGTGGCATGCTTCGATTTCACGAGCTCGGATCCGCGCTGGCGCGTAGGGCAGGGCGATGTACAGATTGATGCATCAAGGGGAGAAGCTGTGGTTCAAGAGCTCGCATACATGAACGCCCAAATCAACAACATAAGGAGGAGACTCGAGGAGATCAACACCGATCGTGCAAGTGAGATGTTGCATCTACGAGTGATGTGAATCACAGACTCGAGCTGACGGGCAGAGCCCTAGAAAGATGAAGTTTGACCATCGGTTACAAACGACTCTCTCGGTCCGCAGGTTTCTTGAAGGAGGTGGATAATTCAGACGCGTCCAGAGCAAATATATCCAGATAGGAGTGTGCCAACAAATCCGTTCATGACCATGGTCTTGCTATTTTTTGCGCACGTTTATGCTCTCTCTTCATTGTGGGATAAAGTTACACATTTTTTGGACATGCATTGTGACTTCAACCCAAACTGGACAAATCAGGACGACCTGAACCTGTCCTGATTGGCTAGATGTGCCGATATTGATATCCATGTATGAGTCATGCCGCATGGCTCACAGATGGAAATCAACGTCGACAGGCATCTGGAGTGATACGCATGAGTCATGCGTATCACAACAGATACCGTAATAACTGTTGGCCGCTTGTCCACAATGTGCTCTATTTGCCTCGAACCCTTGGTTTTGACGAAACGAAACGGAACGTCAAAGACATTTGATTTGGAATCCCACTCAAATTTACTCCAGTTAGCTCTCTGTCCGGCGATATAGTTTGCCGACTGGGACAAATGGGTCACGGGAAAGGCGTTCAACTCGCTTTAGTCAGTTCATCTAAGCGAGCGTTGAGGATAGAGCGATAGTATTTAGAAAGTTCATGGTATGACCCAAACCCAAAACTACACATCATCACCAAGTTGGATAGAAGTTACCCCACCATTCGTTCTCGATTGAAGGTGTTGGAATTGCGGATCCGGCATTCGTTCTCGATTGAAGGTGTTGGAATTGCGGATCCGGCACAAGTTCTGGACGACGTACCATTGAGTTCGAATAGAGCAGACATCCTACAAATTTTGTAGGATGTCTGTTCCATGGATTGCGCATTCTTAGATGCACGATCTCCCGAACAAAAAACAGCACTGGACATGCTGGAAATGAAGGCACCCATGATGGTGCCCAACTCGCTTACGTTACGGGATAAACAAACCCCCATACACCGTTTGGAACCACATAGCTGTTCGCACCGACGTGGCCCAATAGACTCCAGCTCTCACCATCATCACCATTTGAAATCACATGGTGATGTCTCCCAACGCGGTATCGTGTTTTCCACCATGACAAACCAATCAGATTCGCCTCTAATCGCATTGATTCGTCAATCGTCGATTAAACAAATGGCACCCCACAACTCGTGGTCAGAGACGACGACATGGGGCCAACCACAACCCACATTCCCGTGCCCGAATGGCGACTGAATAGTGTTTATCATCCGGACGCATGGCGTGTAATTACGCCCCATCCGACAAAGTCTCCTCTGCTACCAACAATGAAGACGGCCAACGCACTATAGGATACGCCTAAAGAACATGTGTACCATCGATTGAGGTTCTTTGGGGCTGTCCTACGTAAAGAAACCCCAACTCTTCTTTCCACTTCCCCTCAGATACAATAACACCCGCATAGGCGTTCGCTGAAACCAGCCGACTCGAACGGGTTGCAGATGGTCGATACACCCAATGGGTGGGGACACCCGTCAAAATCAGAGCAGGCCGCCTCTGTTCTTTTTCGGTGGACTAGCGTGACCAGTGTATTTGCTCGAATCGAGTGAAACAACCGTCCCAGCAATCCGTCGCCTCATTCTTCAATTTGCCGACTCTCGAAGACTGCCTCGCCTCCGATCATGGTCAACCTCCGGTCGGCAGCCGCTCTCGCCACGGCATGCATCGTAGTCACGACTACAACGTCAGTTGACGCCCAGAATGCAGCTGTCCATGCTCCACAAATTCCTGGTGTGGAAGAGCGAGCTGCGCCCGCCACTCCAGCAGCAGCGCCAGGGGTGGTCCCTGGAAAGCCTGCAGCAGCATCTACCACATCTACCAAGCCCGCACCTGTAGCGAACCCAGCCGCTGCCTCGACAACGGTAGTCAAGCCAGCTGCACCAACCGGCGCCGCCGCCACAAAGCCTGCCGTTGGTACGTCTGGAGCTGTTACCAAGCCCGCTGCACCGCCACCGGCAGTAGCAACAAGGCCATCAGCAGCAGCAACCAAGCCCGTCACCAGCTCCGCCTCGTGGGTCTCCAACTTCAAGGCCAAGCCCACCGACAAGGCCTGCTACCGCCGCACGGCTTTCGCCAAGAGCAAGCAGTGTCCCGTGGGATACAACTTCGACAACGTGCTCACGTGCTGGGCGCAGTGTCCCATCGAGTACCCAGTGCAGTGTGGCATGGAGTGTCTCCCACAGAACAAAGACTGCCTCGTCGAGGTGACCACCAAGATGAGCGCGGTTGCGAATGTCGCACTCAGCATGGCCACAGGTGGCTTCTTCGGTAAGCTCACCAAGGCCGCCAAGGGAGTCCAGATTGGCGTCGCTTGTGCGCAGAGTGTCTACGATGTCACTCAAAAGATCATGGGTTATCTGGATGATCTCCAGACCCAGGGCAAGCTCACGGCGCGCGAGCAGGTCAAGTCGCTCGTTGACAAGAGCGACTTTGTGATCTACGATTTGCCAGTCGCTGTCGCCTCGTGTATCGGCGTGGACGTGCCGAAAGCCCTCGAGGCCGCCAACGACATCCTCTACGTCGTCAAGCCGCTCGTCACTGCCATCATCGACGAAAAGTTCTCCAAGACCAACCTCAAGGACAAGCTCAACTTCTTCAAGATGTTCAAGAAGGCCGCCGCCAACACGACCTCCACCACGCAAGCCAGCGCCAAGAAGCTCCCGACACTCACGGATAAAGACATCCAGGGGATCGTCGGTGCTGGTGCAACGTGCGGTGCCCAAATCAAAGACTACATCAGCAAGGTTAAGGAAAAGGTTGAAGACGTGATCAAGAACAAACCCGGAAGTCCGATCGAGTACGTGCAGTTCTTGATCCTCAACTCGCCACTTGTGCTCGACGAGCTCCCGGCCGCTACCACGGGATGCTGGAAGGAGAACGCACCGGACGGCGTCCAGACCCGCGGTGAGATCATCACCGCCGTGCAGGTCATGGTCGACAAGATCATCGTATCGGCCTTCGACCCGAAGAAAGCACTCGTCACGCTTAAGAAATACAAGCTCGTCATCGCGCAGCTCACCCTAGACATCGTGGCGGTCTTTGACCCTACGGAGATCGCCTCCTTGGTGCGCACGTACTTGCAACCCATCTGCTCGCCGACTGTGTATAAGACGGCGATCGCCGACGGTCCAGCTGATAAGGCGCTCGGCCTTGAGAAGATCCAAAAGGCCTTCAGTGGTGCCACGGGCACGTGGAAGAGTGCGGGCGATGGCAAGCTCACGATCACGTTCAAGAGTCTCGATAAACACGCCGTTAAGATCAATGTCATGTCGGCCGGCAAGAAGCTCTATGAGGTCCCCGTAGCGGTGGGTGCAACCGTTACCTTCACCAAGCCACTCTCCGAGTTCGCAGGCAAGACGCTCTACCTCGATCGCTGGCGCAAGGGTCTCTTCGGTATTCCCGGTACGGGCGGTGGTTCGTTGTTGGTGTGGGTGCCTTCCACACCTACAGGTTCGCTGGTGCTCAATGTCCCGATCAATCCGACCAAGTTCTTCGACAAGGAAGCGTAAAGACGAAGGAATTCCTCAGACGACATGTTGTCTGAGTAGGTCTATGTGAAAGTGTTGGCGATGATACACAGACTTGATACTGGGCATACGGAGGCGAAACGGGGCCACGACGACCCTTTTTGCTAGTGTTTGTTGGCCCACTGCGGTCTACGCTTCGAAGTGAAGTCGATTGAGATCGTCAGAGTGATTCCTAATAGCTATCCGCTTCAGTCTAAATTTTTCCACGACCCAATTATTCACCAACCTTCAGTCCGAGAAATTGGTTATGGAGTAATTCCACTTGACTTATCTGTCAGCACCAACGAAACCTATTGCAGTGGCCAAAATACCTGGTTCAGAAATTCTAGCACGGTAGAGCAGGTACTATATCTAATGCCCCCTTATCCAGAGTGACGTGCTACTGCTGAGAGAACCCCCCGAGCTGCTCGCAGCTTCGGGAGCGAAGGCGGGCACGTGTTCCATATCTTCTGGACATGGTCAAGCGCTCAGCTTATTTGGGAACTCCTTCGATCCAAATGGGCGTCGATCGGCTCGTGGCGACACAAGACCTGTACAGTTAACGAAGCCTTTAAGATCGTCGTCTTCTCGATGACGCTTGATATCACGCAACCGATCGCGAGCCAACTCGTTCCTCACGGAGCAGAGAAAATCGATTGGGGTACCACTCTGCACGACGAGTTTGCGACCCTCTGGAGCCTTCAAGTCCTGACGGCCTTTCAACTCATCTGGCGCTCGAGGCACCAACATTCACCGGACACCACTCGTTGGGACAACGACCAAGCGCGCACGGCGGCGGATGCTTCACTCACTGCGTGTCTTCTCCAGACCCAAGCGATGGCTGTACTAAGACAGATGTGGACTACCTCCGCCTCTGAGTATGCGCCTCCACCGAACATCCTGTCAAAGCGGCCGAACTTCCTCTTGTTCTTCGATGGAGGGTCACGGGGTAATCCCGGGCCTGGTGGCGCCGGATCCGTAATTGTAGTGGGCTGAGGATGAGCAAGACTTGGCCCACTCACCGAGCTGTGGGCCGATACCCACAGCTGAGCTGGCTGGCGATATGCTGACCTGGTCGAGGACGCCAAGGGGCACCTATTGAGGTTGCCCTCGTCGGCGAGAGAACTAGGACTAATTGGATAGACAGATTGGATAATACCAAGAAGAAGGAATACAATAAGAGATCCCAGGAAGCCGCCAGCTTCCCGAATAGTGTTGTTTTTACCTTGGACCTACTACAGTAATCCTACATGTCGGCGAAGATGGCACCAGTCTCACACTGGTTTGGAGCGCTGCGAAGAGTCTGGCATCGCCGACCACCACCAACAACCTTGCCGAGTACACCGGCCTCCATATCGGACTCACAGCTGCGGAGCACGACTGATGGCTCCCTGGCTACCTCTTACGGTCATTGGAGACAGCCAACTGATCCTTCGTGAGGTGTCCCAGTACCGCCCACCCAAAAAGGAGTGTCTTCGACAGCTCTGCTCCTTATCCCGGCTTGCCGCCTCAAGTGCAAGAGCGGCGTCACCACCTTCGTGCATACAATAAGATGGCCGACTTTGCTGCCAATGCTGCGATGGACTCCAAGTGCAGCCTCCAAACATTTCATCAGTCCGACTCCCACCCCTACTTCTTGGTGACTATCTCCAGTGGAGGGTCCACTGCAAATATAGCCCCACGCCCTAGGCGCCCCATATACCTAGCTATAGCTGTGCGCACAGACGTAACGCAATAGACTCCAACTTTCATCGTCATTATCCTGCTGAGAGCGTGGTAATTTGCGAGTCCTCTGAGTTCTCTGTTAAATGCGTGTATTTTTCTACGTGGTACAAGCCATAGCTTTTGATTGCTCGTGGTAGCGTTGAGGAGCGGTTCCATGGCTGGTTAACCTGCACCGAAGGATTGCACGCAAAGGGCATGTAGATCGCACCATTCAACCTAAGATGGGCGAAGACTCGAGGTGCAAAATCAGTATCGGGTTCATGGAATCGATAAATGGTCTTCAAAATCTCGAACAGTACGAAGCAATTCCCTGGAATTGGCGGTTGCGGCAAGCTCGGAATTCTCTGCCGCACGCATGATCACCTCTGGTGGTCATCGCTCGTTGACAATGCCTTTGCTTAGGTCGTGTGCATTCAACCACACATGAGTACGAAATTCTTGGCGAACGTACGGTGTGAGGCCAACTCGGTAGGTAGCGTTTGTGTGAGAGTGAGGAATCTCTCGATCAATGTGAGTTCGACAAGTGTAGCATATTCACTCGTAATTGTCATATCTACTATTACACCATCCGCGCTAATTGAGTAATCAATGAACATGTTGATTTGATCTCGTGACGGTGTTGTGCGTACCAAGGGTGCGATACCAAGGCGGTGATTCACGGCTCGGCGCATTGAGCGACGACGACCCTCTGACACCATTACAATACCAAATTCTATGAAGCTTCTGCCACTAGGAGTGGGCTCCAGATGGTCCTGGAAGATTAGAGCATACGAGGGAGGCTCCCTCGTATGCTCTAATCCCTCTATTTGCTCAAGCAGCTGTGCAACACGAAGCGGCGTGCCAGCAAGCTCTCCTAGTTTCCCGGGCTCGCCTCGCCGCTGAGCACTCCACCCCCAAGTGCCACCTCGCTGCCATAGACGAGTTTCGACTTCGTATTAAGTCCGAGAACCCCGTGCCACCGCCCGGTCGTACACCAACTGCCATCGATAACGATGCATCTGGTTCTATTTGCTAGAGATACTCCTCGCAACCCCGGCCCCGGAGGAGCCGGAGCTGTGCTTGTGCGCTACACCCCAGCGTCAGGGGAAGCATCCATCGTCTGGAGTTTAGCGGTCTGTCTTGACTCGAGCACCATGACGCCCAACCAAGCTGCCTTCCGACGTCTCCTTGCTGGCCTACATGCCGCTCACTCGCTCCGCATTGACCACGTTGAAGTAGGCGGCTCCAACGGCGTTATCCTTCGACTACTACGCACGCGGCACCCGATAAATAAATTCCATTACACTTAGAGAAGTAACCCCCCCCCCCCTAAGTGTAATGGAATTTATTTATCTACGCACGCGGCACCCGCCGCGTCGCCCTAATCTGCGTCGTCTGTACGACCATGCACGCACCCAAGCCGACCGCCTCGGCATCTGCCGCTGGCACCAACTCCCACGATCGGAGCTCACGATGGCGAACGCGCTGACCACCTACGCGATGGCCTCGCGAACCAGCACGCACGCTTATCACCCTACCTCACTCAACGGTCACTCTGACCTTCGTCACATGCTCGCTACAGACCTGCGTCCATTGTGGTCCACCCAGACCGACTGCGTTGAGCGCTAGCAGGACCCACAGCAAGCTTCGCCAAGCTATTAGGATTCACCACGTCAAACTCAATAGACTTCATATGCATCGTCATCATCATGCTCTAATCCCTCTGCCATCTAAACCCTACCAAAAAAACAGATGACGAACCTACCTTGTAATTGTACATCTGTTTTTTTGGTTGGTTCGCTACTCACTCGTTGGCGAGCGTCTTCACTTCTTGGCGAACGTTTCTGGATTTACTCACATCTTGGCGAATTCTCTTATATTGCCGCAACAAGACGAGTCTGCGATTCTCCACGCGCCGTTCGTGGACAAGACCGATTGTGCCTGTCGAAGAGGGAGACGAACAAAATGTCTGCCATCTGTCGTTCACACAGATAATGCTTGGCTGAGCCGGGTTCCAAGACCAGGTGTATCTAGTTTGAATCCAAAAGGATTTGGTTCATTGTCAGAATGGTCCGGCATTATCAAAGAGCACAGTGTTCTCTGTACAGCATGGCTCTTCTCTGGTGGGATAGACCATCTTGTTCGTCAGGCCATCTTGCTCGAGCGATCGGAACATGGGTGTCGCGCCTCGGGGCAGGCTCCGATAAGCATTCGGTAGACTGCAATCTACTGTGGGAAAACTCGAAGTCATCTCCCACGCATTGTTCACTCTGTCCGCTATTGGTCTCTCTATCTCTATCTCTCCTCGCATGAGCGCCGCGTTTATACTGCTTCGTGAGCATCCATCGTGATTCGAGTTTGTGGTCCAGACTTGTATTAGCAACATTCACGGACTAAAAGTTGGTCCTCCTTCCGTCCATCTCCATCCAGCTGCCATTGACTCATTTGGACTTTGGACTCAGCTTTGAGTCCGACTTGGACCCGGCGTACAGGTTTCGCGTGCATAAAAACGTCTTCAGGCACTACAATTTGGCACCTCGTTGGATCTCGAGTAAACAAGTAGGCAACCGGGGTGGAACAGCCACCTCGTCGCCACTCGCACTCGCCCAGTTGCGTCGGCACCGATACCATGTTCGCGGAAACCAGCCGAAACGATTAAGTTGGTGAACCCCCCACATCCACTGGGTGGAGCCACCCACCTGCTGCACCCACCCGAATTCCATATACTCGATCTCGGTGGACTGGAACACATACGCGCGTTCGCCCCGAGAACCAAGCAGGAAAACGATCTTGCTCGGGTTCACCTCATTCTTCAACTTGCCAGCTTCCGAAGAACAACTCACCCCAAAGACAATGGTCAAGCTCTGGTCCGTCGCCGCTCTCGCCACGGTCTGCCTCGCAGTCGCCACCACGCCAGCAGTTGATGCCCAGAACGCTGCCGCGCACGCCGCCAAGATCCCCGGTTCGGAGGAGCGAGCCGCCTCCGCCGCTCCGGCTGCGGCTCCGGCTCCGGCGACCAAGCCAGCAGCAGCTGCCGCCAAACCTGCCACCGCGACTGCCGCGAAGCCGGCCGCTGCCACGACGCCCGCGGCCAAGCCCGCCGCTGCCGCATCTGCACCGGTTGCTAAGCCCGCAGCCCAAGCCGCCGCGACACCTGCAGCGGCAGCCAAGCCAGCCGCCGCCCCCACTGCGCCATCGCCTGCAGTGGCAACCAAACCAGTTGCATCATCCCCTGCACCTGCTACCACGACAGCTAAGCCGGTCACCAGCTCCGCCTCGTGGGTCTCCAACTTCAAGGCCAAGCCCACCGACAAGGCCTGCTACCGCCGCACGGCTTTCGCCAAGAGCAAGCAGTGTCCCGTGGGATACAACTTCGACAACGTGCTCACGTGCTGGGCGCAGTGTCCCATCGAGTACCCAGTGCAGTGTGGCATGGAGTGTCTCCCACAGAACAAAGACTGCCTCGTCGAGGTGACCACCAAGATGAGCGCGGTTGCGAATGTCGCACTCAGCATGGCCACAGGTGGCTTCTTCGGTAAGCTCACCAAGGCCGCCAAGGGAGTCCAGATTGGCGTCGCTTGTGCGCAGAGTGTCTACGATGTCACTCAAAAGATCATGGGTTATCTGGATGATCTCCAGACCCAGGGCAAGCTCACGACGCGCGAGCAGGTCAAGTCGCTCGTTGACAAGAGCGACTTTGTGATCTACGATTTGCCAGTCGCTGTCGCCTCGTGTATCGGCGTGGACGTGCCGAAAGCCCTCGAGGCCGCCAACGACATCCTCTACGTCGTCAAGCCGCTCGTCACTGCCATCATCGACGAAAAGTTCTCCAAGACCAACCTCAAGGACAAGCTCAACTTCTTCAAGATGTTCAAGAAGGCCGCCGCCAACACGACCTCCACCACGCAAGCCAGCGCCAAGAAGCTCCCGACACTCACGGATAAAGACATCCAGGGGATCGTCGGTGCTGGTGCAACGTGCGGTGCCCAAATCAAAGACTACATCAGCAAGGTTAAGGAAAAGGTTGAAGACGTGATCAAGAACAAACCCGGAAGTCCGATCGAGTACGTGCAGTTCTTGATCCTCAACTCGCCACTTGTGCTCGACGAGCTCCCGGCCGCTACCACGGGATGCTGGAAGGAGAACGCACCGGACGGCGTCCAGACCCGCGGTGAGATCATCACCGCCGTGCAGGTCATGGTCGACAAGATCATCGTATCGGCCATCGACCCGAAGAAAGCACTCGTCACGCTTACGAAATACAAGCTCGTCATCGCGCAGCTCAGTCTCGACGTAGTGGCCATCATGGACCCGACGGGCATCGCCTCCATGGTACGCACTTTCTTGCAGCCAATCTGCTCACCAACCGCGTACAAGACCGCGATTGCCGATGGTCCAGCTGATAAGGCTCTCGGTCTCGAGACGGTGCAGAAGGCCTTCAGTGGTGCCACGGGCACGTGGAAGAGTGCGGGCGACGGAAAGCTCACGATCACGTTCAAGAGTGTTGATAAGTACCCCGTGGATGTGAACGTCATTTCGGGTGGTAAGAAGGTATACGGAGTTCCAGTTGCCGTTGGCGCAACTGTCACGTTCACCAAGCCACTGTCCGAGTTCGCAGGCAAGACGCTCTACCTCGATCGCTGGCGCAAGGGTCTCTTCGGTATTCCCGGCACGGGCGGTGGTTCGTTGTTGGTGTGGGTGCCTTCCACACCTACAGGTTCGCTGGTGCTCAATGTCCCGATCAATCCGACCAAGTTCTTCGACAAGGAAGCGTAATAAGGATTGAGATCCTTGGGCATGCATGTTGTCGGAGCGTTAGTCTTGTGGATAATCTGGCAATGCTTCGTAGTACTTGTTGAGTTCTGTCTGTCGTCCACGAATCCACGACTTCGAAGTCCGTGGTAAGGCCGACACAATACTGATACACAAATCAAAACCGATCCCTTGCAGAAGTGCTTGCGAAAACAATAAACAGTGTATGAAATACTCGATTTGAGCTGACTGTTATAATGCCCTTTCTGCGCAGAATAACGCAAATTTCTCGGCTTTACCAGGAAAAGTTGTCCTTCGCTTGGGTCGTTTCTCAAATCATGCTTCGCACTTGTCGCACACAGCATGTGCTCACCCTCGTCATTGGTGTCAATCTCAGCGCGCTCCGATCTCTCGAGGCAATAGGCTCTCATCATCTTCCCTGGGAGGCTGGCGGGCTGTTCGGTGTGGGCGTTGTGAGTTCCTTTTGTGCTCACAAGGCCAACACGCAACAGCCCACCCGTATCTTATACGAAATGACAAACTTTATTAAATAGTTTGTCCAGCTGAAACCCTACAACCCAACACATGGACAGCAATCGCGACATTTGGTGGGTTGTTCCAGTTATAAGATCAGATGGCTACGCATTCCAAAAACAAGTCCATTCTGTTTACTTCACGACGGCAGTTTCCTTGTCGAAGAACTTGGTCTTGTTGATTGGCACCTTCAAAACAATCGACCCTGCGGCATTGTTTGGCACCCACAGCAACAGCGAACCTCCTCCCGTACCCGGAATACCGAGAATACCCTTGCGCCAGCGATCCAGATACAGCGTCTTGCCCGCCAGAGTTTTAAGAGGAGCCGTGAACTTGGCGGTGGCACCTGCAGCGACCGGGAACTCCTTGATTTTCGTACCACCGGAAATGATGTTCACGCGGACATCGTACTTGTCCGTACTCTGAAAGTTGATTGTCAACATGCCGTCACCCTTGGTCGTCCACGTTCCCGTGGATCCGTTGAACGCCTTCTGGACGGCCTCCATGCCAAGCGCCTTGTCAGCTGGGCCATCCTGAATCGCGACGTTGATCGTCGGTGCGTTACAAATTGGCCGCAAGAACTTGTCAACCAAAGTCGTAATGCCCGTCGGATCGATCACTGAAAGACCCACGAGACCAAAGTGAGCAATTTGCAGCTTGTAGCCATCAAGCTTGGCCAAAACGCCCGATTTATCAAATGCCGACGCGATGATCTTGTCTACGATCACTTGGAGCGCCGTCACTAGGTCGGCCTGAGTCTTGGCGCTACCAAGACCCGCACCACACGATGATGCAGCCGCTGGAAGATCCGTGAGGACGATCGGAGAGCTGAGCATGGCATACTGGAGGTACTCGTGATCGGCCGTCGGTTGGCTTTTCATAATTCTGGTGACCTCGTCTTGGACTTTGCCCACGTATGTCGATAGCGTTTGACCACACGTGTTGCCGCTCTTTCCAAACTTATCGATTTCAGCCTTCGTGAGAGCTGGCAACGTCGCGGCAGCAGGAGCGGCCGTGACCGCTGCAGCCTGTGTCGTGTTAGCAGACGATCCGCCGGGCATGAACTTTTTGAGAAAGTCGAGGTACTTCAGCTTGTCCTTGATATTCTCCTTGCTCAGCGTCTTGTCCAGGATGGCAGCGACGAGAGGGCGCACAACGCTGAGTACCTGCTTGCTGACTTTGAACACTTCGGGCAACGTCTCTCCAAGGCACGTAGTGACGATAAGTGGGATATCGTACGCCACCAAGTCGCTCTTGTCCACAAGGGCCGCGATCTTCTCTCGTGGCCCAGTCTTGGTGGCCGCATCCATCTGGTCGACGAATTCCGACAAACGAATCGACGCATCGTAGAGCTTCTGTGCACACGAGACGCCGCGCGTGATTCCTTTCGCGACAGTCACAAGCTCGCCGAAGAAGCCGCCAGTCGCTGTCTTGACTGCCGCCGCCGCGGCCGCACTCACTCTATCGAGGATGTTGAGCGTACAGTCCTTGTTTTGCGGCAGGCACTCCATGCCGCACTGCACTGGATAGTCGATCGGACACTGCGCCCAGCATACCAGTTTGCCGTCGAAGATGAAGCCTTCAGGGCATGGGTGGTTCTTGCCAAGGGCCGTACGGCGGTAGCACGAGGGCTGCTTCGCCTTAGCCTTGAAGTTCGAGACCCAAGTAGCAGATGCCGCTAGCTGCGGTGGTGGCGTGAGAGTAACCTTCGACGCAGGCGTGGTCGAGGCAGCGGTGCCAGCGGTCGGCTTGGTGGCCGCGGTGGTACCAGCCGTTGCAGCTGCGGTAGGCTTCGTAGCAGTAGTCGTTCCGGCGGCGGTAGGCTTGGTAGCAGCAGTCGTTCCGGCGGCGGCAGGCTTGGTTGCTGTCGTAGACGCTTTCGCTGGAGTGGCTGCCGCCGCCGCTGGCTTGGTGGTGGCAGTCGTGGCGCCAAGAATGTTGGGAGCGTGCACCGCTGCATTTTGAGCGTCAACTGACGTGGCAGCGGCAATGCAGACCGCGGCGGCCGTTGCGAGCGACCAGAACTTGACCATGAATACTCTTGCTGGAGACTTGGGGTCGGCCGCGTGGAGCGAATTGGGAAGTGAGAGCTCGCCGGACTGGTCTGTTGAGCAGATATGCGGTCGGAGGCGATGGCTCCTGGTGCGGCCAAGGGATCTCGGCTGTCGCCTCGCTAGGACCGGATCTGCGGTCCTCTGGTTTCATGACAAAACGAACGACCCATCGGGTGCGTGGATAGGCGTGCCTACGGTTCAGATAGGCCGACGAGGTTATCCATCTGTATGAAGAGGAAACTGAAAGACGCGATCTCTTCGAATCGCATCTTACGGTTTTCAATGCGCCCATGGTCTCCGCGCTCGTACAGTATTTGTGGAAGATGGGAAGCTTTAATTCCGAAGAATTGGATGAGAAGTCGGAGGGGTCACATTTGATTGAGAAGACTTGTGAGTTTGTCAGCTCCCGCCTTGACTCAACATGACAGAACGACAACACGCCTCGTCACAGGGATGACTGATGTATTTTCATTATATGGGAGAGATGAACACTCCGTCTCCTTTTATGGATGGCTGATCGGGTGTCTTTCTCTCGAATACGGTACACGCTTCTCGTCACAATACCGAAGTTATCCTTCCCGATTGAAAGAGGGAAGGACTCTTGTCTAGAACTCGTCAGACGAGCTAGCCTGCACCCAGCCCCGCCAAAAGAGAGGACAGTTCAAAGCTCGGGACAAGAGGCGTTCCTTTCTTGTGCTCCAGGTTCAAGTTCACGACATGATGTTCAAATCATCAATTCCGCATTTGACTGGGTTCATCTTCTAGTTACAGTGGACAGATGTCCTTCTTGAAGCAAATGCATATGTAGCCGATGTTGGGGGAAGACATCTGTCCGTTCAGAACTGTCGACAGTGCGTTGCTCCTGATGAGTATCATCATCGGAGTCGTTGTAATCACGGAAAGGGGGTCACCTGGGTCACGAAACGTGGAATTGCGGGGGCCATGAACGAGTCTACGACGGGACGCTAATGATTATGTAGGTGGAGTCCATCAAGGCCGTATCCATCCAATTGAACTTCCAACATTTTGTGTTGTACTGAATTATCGTGGAACAGCCAACCAGGATTTGCATGAAATATGAGCTGACGGCCTGCGTCTTTCTTTGTGGGTTGATTACTGGCTGTCCTTCTTTTAGATAGAGAGCATCGAAAAGGTCGAGGTTCTCGCAATACTCTGTGTTCAAGGGATTCAACACAGTTTGACAATTGGTTTGAGCTATGTGTCTTGATCAACGACCAATATCAAGTTTCTCGCCGGAGAGTAATACTTCCAAAGCTCGTGGTCCAGGTCACTCGATTACTTCTCGCTCGGATTATATTGTATACTGCACAACCGCCTCAATCTTCAGAATCTTCAGGAACTCATCCTTTTAGATCGCACAAAAGGATGGAAAAAGCCGTGGCGAATGGCTGTGGACCTGAGCTCTTGACTAGACCCCCCCCCCCCCCAGCCGACCGCCAAATTGAAAATATTGGTCCTATTTCATGGTTTGCCGGATACAACTGCCAATGACGCTCTTGGTCAGCAGCGTAATAACGATGACGTAACAGCATCCGTGTATAAAGAGGATACAGTGAATCCAGTACACTGTATGACCCACCTTTAGAGACACAGTGCTGCGCTTGTACTCCGTCTCTGGTTGACAAAGTCCAGTCACCCACCAAGTCTGTATCGCTGGCGGTGCTGAGGCAGGCCATCATATCCATGGTTTGCAGATATCCATCAAACTGGATACAGTATAGCGCTCTATCTGCAGTTCCATAATGGCAACTATTGTTCCTCCGCAATGTCTTCGGCAAGTGATGAGACTTGCGGCGGTGAGGGTGGTTGTATTGTCAAGAGGAACGCAGAGCCATTCGTTCACGTACGGGGCTGTCCAATTAGCCAACTCATCCTGGCTAGATGCGGTATTCCTTTGTGTACGGTTCAGGGACTTCTTGTCGTCCATTCTGCTCGGTGCCAAAGCCCTGTATCCTTGATTAACGAGAAGTCGATCGAGTTCATCATCCATTTAGACAGGTGCCTTGACTCAAGACTGCAAATAGAAGAGAAAAGAACAGCAAGCAGTAAGGCGCCTTACATGTTTTTCGAGGCAAACCTTAGTGGCCAAAGCTGAGCGCGATCGAATCCTCCGTCCTGTTTGTGTATACCTTTTTTTGCGTAGTATCGAGGATAGAAAAGTGCGGAAGTCCGTGCGGTTGTGTATCAGATTGCTTCCAGCGGCCCTTCATATGTTAGGATACATCTATTGACTTCTTCATCATTCCCTCTCGTTGAAACGAAGCCGATTGAGGCTTTAATCATCGTGGATGTTGATGATGATGATGAAAGTCAACTTCTGTTGGGTTTCACCCGTCTGGACTCGACAGCTTGAGAACATGGGTAGAGGGGAAGCACGCTTACGGCCAGTGGGTCATACTCGCAGTGGTGACCCAGCACTGGATAAAGTTGCCATGGGTGAAATCTGCCTCACTAGAGGAGGACAGATGGGTGAGGACTATACTTGGAACCAATCGCGACATTGGCCGCATGGCTGCAGGGTCAGTCATCTTGTTGTGGTGGTGCGGAGACGGCGAGGCCACTGGGGTGCACACTCGTAGATGGTCGGTCTCCAATCTATTCTCCATTAAGACAAAGTAAGTTCGATGCGAATCCGAATATCTTGTTCTGAGACTGGTCAGAGTAGATCTGCTAGGGTTTGGCGCGGTCGGCCTACGAAGGCCACCATGGACGCAGAGCAGAGATGGTAAGGGTGGAATGTTCTTCCTGTGGGGTCTGATGAGACCCGAGAAATGCTGGCTTTCTTGTCCATGGTAGCTTTGACCGGTGTGTCTGCCATCTTGTTGTTGGCTCAAACACGCCCATGCCTCCTGTGAATTCTGAGAAGGTCAGGGAGCTTACGTGCCCGTAGATAGAGATTGCCTCCGGGGTGAACTTCGTGGCGGTCGAACGGAGAATAAATCGGCAAAGACGTTTGCTCGAGTGGCATTTGCTCAGATTATGAAGTGGGGAGTGCTGCCATCCTACCATCAAGAAGCCAGTAGACCTCGGCATGGCTTTTGGCGCCTATGAGATCACGGCGCTCGACAAAAGCGTAGCCATCGGCGCTAACGCGGCTCATTGTGGACCACATCTCACCCGGTGTGGTTTCGCTGCGGAGGATCTTCGCTCGAAATTAACGACTTGCGCCCAATCGCTGCAACGATTGTCCGTGCGTGTGTCTATCCGTTCAACTGATTGTAACTGATTCTTTTCCCTGAGATCCTCCAGCTACTCGAAGTTGTGTGCACAGCGTGTAAGCCGCCCATCGCCCCTGGCTCACGCATTCGTGCTGTCGATAAGACCAAGTCGACAATGTAGCCAATATCTCGCTTTACTCACCAGACCCCCTTTGCACGGCGCGTGGGCCCTCGCGAGTCGTCGTCCTTTGCGATTACAACAAGTACTATTGTCCATCCTTGGGACCGTGTTTTCCGAGCACTGCTGTATGCTATTTCCACAACACTCGTTCGGACCACTGCGAGCTTCAAAATGCGCGGCGCACGATGGCCTGTGTGGTTCCATTCTTCCTCAATCGTCGCATCGCAACGAACGGAGATGAGACGGTCTCCGCACGGTATGTAGCCATCTTCTTCACGCACCCATGTCACAACTTCTCTCTGTCACTCTTTTCCTATTTCCACCAATCATATCTCTCCATGCCGATGCATAGCCGCGCCAGCGCCCATTCTTGTTTCTATTAAATCCGTATTTTGGGCTTCGCGTCTGGTTTCTATTAAATCTGAAACGAGAGGGGGAGGGAATCTCGCGTTCGCTTTCCCCCAGAATCCGAAGATCCCTGCGAAGAGAGACCGAGTATGAGCGTGGCCGACAAGACCCCGCGCGTGGTAGAGGAGGCGAGCAAGTACCCCAAGCCGGCGGCGCTCAACGGGCGCGAGCTGCTCTACGGCACGGCCGGTTTTAGGGAGGACGCCTCGCTGCTCACGTCCACGTGCCACCGCATGGGCATGCTCGCGGTGCTGCGCTCCAAGAGCGAAGGCAAGATCACGGGCGTCATGATCACGGCCTCGCACAACCCGGGCGCCGACAACGGGCTCAAGCTCGTCGACTCGAAGGGCGAGATGCTCAAGCAGAGCTGGGAAAAGGTACGGTCTCCGTTAACAAAGCACACGAGAGAGAGAGAGAGAGAGAGGTTTGACCAGTTGGCTGTGCGTGGATGCAGTACGCGACGCAGCTGGCGAACGCCGCGAGCGACAAGGTCGTCGAGACGCTGGACGCGATCGTCAAGGAAGAGAAGATCGACATTGACGCCACGGGCAACGTGTTCATCGCCAAGGACACGCGCGCCTCGAGCGAGCATTTGGCCGAGCTCGCGCGCGAAGGCGCGCTCGTGATCGGCGGCAACGTGCTCGACTTTGGGCTCCAGACCACGCCGCAGCTGCACCACCTCGTGCGCATGTGGAACTACGAGCAGTACAACCGCGGCGACTGGGCCAGCGAAGTGGGCTACTACAACATGCTCACGGACGCCTTCAAGCAGCTCACGGCCGGCATCGACAGCAAGAAGCTCGAGATGCGCACGCCGCTCTACGTCGACTGCGCCCACGGCGTCGGCGCGCTGCAGCTCGCTAAGCTCGCCAAGGAGCTCAGCGACTCGCTCCACGTCGAGATCCTCAACACGCCCAGCGACGGCGAGCTCAACCACGAGTGCGGCGCCGAGCACGTGCAGAAGGCCCGCAAGCCGCCAGTCGGACTCTCGCGCGACGCCGACCGCGGCAAGCGCTTCTGCAGTCTCGACGGCGACGCCGACCGTGTCGTTTTCCACTACTTTGACGAGGAAGGCGTCTGGCACTTGCTCGACGGCGACAAGATCGCCTGCCTCTTTGCCGAGTTCTTTGCCGAGAAGGTCCGCATCCTCGAGCTGGAGAAGGAAGGCGTGACTCTCGGCGTCGTGCAGACAGCCTACGCAAATGGCGCGGCGACGCGCTACTTGGAGTCGCGCGCGATCCGCGTCGCGCAGGCCAAGACGGGCGTCAAGTACTGCCACAAGAAGGCGTCCGAGTACGATATCGGTATTTACTTTGAGGCCAATGGCCACGGCACAGTCGTCTTCAAGGACGCTCTCGTGGAGAAACTACACAAGTGGGAGAGCAGCATCCACGACGAGCGCAAGAAGGCGGCGCTCTCGCAGCTGTTGGCTGCCCACCAGCTCATTAACCAGGCCACCGGCGATGCACTGAGCGATCTGCTGTTCGTCGAAGTGTTGCTCATCCAGAGAAACTGGTCGATCGCGGACTGGGACCGTGTGTACAACGACCTGCCGAGCCGCCAGACCAAGACAAAGATCAAGGACCGTGAGACGATCAAGGTCGATTCGGTCGATGACACGAAGGTTCTCTCCCCGGAGACGCTCAAGGCGGCCCTCGCAGAGACGCTGAGTCAGTATGAGAGCAAACATGGTCGCGCGTTCGTGCGTCCGTCAGGCACAGAGGATGCTGTTCGCGTGTACGCCGAGGCCGAGAACCAGGCCGACGCCGATGAATTGGCGCTCAAGTTTGCCCAACTGATCCACCAGCATGCGGGTGGCGTCGGCGCCGAGCCGACATCCTTCGTGGCTTGATTGTACTGTAATCATCTCTGATGGAAGTCTGCACTTGAGTAAGTCAGACGCTCGCGAGATGGTACAGATTGGCAGAGAGAATGACTGGTGAAGCTCAATACATTGCGACGTTGCGTCTACTTCATGAGGTCCGACAGAAAAGAGGTATCTTCTGGGGTTTCTTTTCTTGGCAGGAACAAGACACAAGTGGGTCCCCGGAGTTGTTGAGCGGAAAGGTACGAAACTGGCTGGCAGATCAGTGCAGTTGCAGCCTGTTGATTAGTGAAGGGTGATGTCATGTTGTAGCGAAAGTTGTCGAGGTTCTCTAGCCCTTTCGTTCTTTTTCAACGTAATGTCTCGTCAGCTCGCGATTTTCTTGCTCATGCAGTGCTGACATGTTTGTCGACGGTTCTCAGACCTCAACGCCGTACGAATCATCGTATATGTACGTTTGGTGAAGCTCATTTTGATGCTGGAATATCGGCGTTGTTCACTTCCCATTTCCTTGGATACTGAACGCCATTTGTCTCCCGCAGGATGAGAAGTTCACCTTTTTGGTGTGTTGGTGTTCTCCGGTTCTCTCGCTGAACACAAACACGGACATAGTATTTCCCGACGGATTGTTCTATCCGGCGACCAACGATTTTGAGTTGGCAGTGTTGCAACTGTTGCAAGTTGATTCATACAATCTGAAATGCAGTTGAGTGGGGCATTCGTTTCGTGCCGAGAATTAACGAGTCTGCATGAAACGACATCTAAAAACTCATCGACTATTTGATATCGATTTCGCGCCGGATTCGTTTGAGGAAGCTTCGGGTGCTGACGTTTGCTGATTACCCAGACATTCGTTCACGTGTCACCCCATTCTCCATTCCTGTCCATTCGAAACGAAGATTGCGAAACGATTGCGTCCATGCGGTTCGTTGTTAACTTCCCCACTCACCCAATTTACTCGATTGGGTCGGCAACAGCTGGCCATTGGTTCATCCTCTTACTGCCATCTTGAGGGTGAAAGGATGACTCACCTTTCTTCGGTAGTAGTACTACGACGTAGTACTTCGTTGAATCTTGAGCGACAACGCATTTGACACCATTTAAATTGTTGTATTTTTCCTACTGTTTCTCACTTCCTTTGATGCGTAGCTTTCGTACGCTCTCAACGTTGGGATAACATTGATAATGACACTCTTTTTTATCACAATACGATCGCTTCAAGCGATCGGCACGGGATCCCCATTAGCGGGAACTTAAATAGGTCGCTTTTCTATAGTGTGGCCTATGCTCGTATCAAAACTGATGCTGGCTCGAGGGAGCCAACAGCACGAGCGACTTGGACGTGAGGAAGTAGTCCTCAAAACATCTTGGTTACAAGGATCCTTCGTGGGCAGCAGACAGGATTGCGTCGATCTGGGGTTCAGCGTTTTCAATGTGCTGGAACACACCGACGAGATAGTGAAGCTGCCGCAGAAGCACAAGCACGAGTTTTTCCGAGTCCGGCTTGCTCTCCATGCGCATTTTCAGGATCTACGGACGGGAACACGACAGCGTCAGTCCAGTGCATCCAAGATATCTTGTGAGCAGGTATCCGCACTCACCATGCTCTGTGGGTACTGCGCCAGTCGGCTGGAACGGCACGCGGGGCATGGAACTTGATCCGCCACAGGCTCGGGGAGAGCGTCGTCGCTGCTGCTTGGACTAGTGTGAGAAGTTGAGCCATCGGCGACCGGAGGTGCATCTGTTTTCGGACCGTGGCATCCGCCCAGATAGTACGTCTGTAGGTTGGCGTACTCGTCGGCGTTGAATGGTAGATTGGCAATCTCCGCGATAACCTTGCGCACTTGGACTTCCATCGTACTTTCGTACCGCGGGCTCTTGATCGAGAGTCTCCGGTCGGTCGATGTCCAGGACGGGTGGCGGGGCAGTTGATTCCGAATCAGCGAGGCCCGCGTGGCGGCCGGAGTGTTTCCAAGCGGGATAGGCGGCAGACCGCTCGTTGACGGCGTCGGGGTAGTCACTGTCGGTCGAAGTGGTGGACGAGGCGGCATCGACGTGTCGACGGTCAGGTTCTGATAATTTTCCGAGCTTGTTCGTCGTCGCTGTGGCTGTGGCTCCGCCGTGGCCGCCTCCTTCTCTTCGGACTCTGTGGATGTTGCTGCGCTGTCAACGTCGTCGCTCTTGCGTTTGTTCACGTTCACGGCCACGCGCTGTTCCTGCATGTACTTGAGTATCCGCTCGTTACGCGTGACGAGATCCAACGGCCGCCGTTGGCCGGCGTCGACTTCCCCGCTCAGTAGCGCTCGATCTTCTGGACTCAGCGGCAGCGTGTGGAGCACGAGCGTGAGGTCGACGCCTGTGAGTTTGTACAGCGACGACTTCACGTTGGCGTTGATGGCGCCGGCGATGCACTGCGCCGCAAAGGTGTTGGCGCCCTTGGTCGAGAGCGACATGCCGTTGAGCCCGTTGGCTTTCTTCATGTACTGCGTGCTGGCCCAGTCGTGGCCGTCGAGCAGCAGACACAAGAGCGACGCGCTGTAGGAGAGCCCCATGCTGAGGTCGCGCAGGCCGAGCAGCGACATTTGCGTGTAGCTCAGATCCAGCACGCGCAGCGTCGCGTTCTTGGCGAGCAGCGCGCCAAAGGCCCCGGCGCCGGCGTCGCCGATCGGGTTGTTGTCCATGTAGAGGTTCTGGAGCCGGTTCTTGGTGGGCGCGCAGAGCGCCTTGGCGAGCGCGAGCACGCCTTCGGCCTCGATGCCGTTCTTGCCGATCTCGAGCGTCGTGAGCTGCACTTTGCCCGTGGCGAACGCCGCCGCGAGCAGCTGCAGCCCCAACGAGCCCATCTTGTTCTGTCCGAGCGTGAGCTCTTCGAGGTGCTGGTTCACTTGGAGCATGTCGGCGAAGCACTTCATGCCGGGCCCGCCGATGCCGTTCGTGCCGACGTAGAGCGCGCGCAGCGAGCGGTTCTGCTGGAGCCCCGCCGCGAGCTCCTGCGCGCCGGCCTCGCCGATGTTGTTGCCGCTGAGATGGAGACTGCGCAGCGTGGCGTTCTGGCCGAGCGCCGAGGCGAGCGCGGCGGCGCCGATGGGGCCGATGTCGTTGCCGCTGAGGTAGAGACTCGCGAGCGACGTGTTGGTCTCGAGCGCCCTCGCGAGCAGCGCGGCGCCGCGGTCGTTGATGCGGTTGAAGCCGAGGTCGAGCGTGCGCAGCGTGGCGCTCGAGACGAGCACGTTGGCCAGCAGCCGCGGCGCGATGTTGCCGAGCGAGAAGCCGCCGAGCTTGAGCACGGCGTAGGGCGCCACGTCCTCGCGGATGCGCGCGCCGACGGCCGCGAGGTCCAGCGCGCCGGCCTCCATCTCGCGCTGGTACTTGCGCAGGTTGCGGTGGATGAGCTCGCGCGGGGGGCAGTCGCTCGGCGTCGGCAACGGCAACGCCGTCGTCGTTGGCGCCATGTTCACGGTCGTCGGCGTCGACGGCGTCGACGTTGGCGCGACGCCAACGTTGGAATTATTGGAATTATTGCCATTGGGCGTGGCGTCGTCGCCGTCGAGCGAGAGCTCGCTGCCGCTGCGCTCGCGGTCGGTCGTGGCCGAGCGCGGCGTGCTGGCGGCGGGCGACGCGGGCGCCGCGCAGACGGCCACGTTCACGCGCTCGCTGTACTTGAATCGCGCGCAGATATCGCGCATCATGGTCCCACGCCGACTGCGTGGGCGTTGGCGTCGGCGTTGGCGTCGGCGTTGGCGAGGGACTGACCGCCTTCTCTCCCTCGCGCGTCACACTCGCAGGCCTCCACCACGTGATTTCGAACTGAGGCTGACGCCAACAAAATGCCCCGTGTGGGGGAAAAAAAAGCTGAGGGTTTTTTTTTTCCTAAACAATGCATAAAAAACCAAAAAACGGGGAAAGTTCCCGTTCATGCAAAGGCCGGAACACGGCACAGATGCTTGACCGTCGGAGCAGCTGGCCCGCCTGAACAAAATGAAAAAAAAAAAAAAAAAAAACGCTCGGGGTGGAGGGGTTTTCGTTTTGTGAACCCGGGAGCTGTTCAGAGCGTCAACCTTTTTTTTTTCTCAGGCCCTCGGCCCTTGGACACGCACGAGCGCCAGAAAAAAGACAGCCCGAAAGAATTCTGAAATTCAGAAAACCGCGTGCCGTCTAATCGGTCAAAACACCTCAGAATCGAGGTGCAATGACCTAGACGGGAGCTCCGTGTGACGGGATCTTGCCCAGTCGACCCTCGCCTCGCATGGTACAGTATCATGGGATCCGAGTCACCAGCACCAGCTGAAGCGTCCGAGGCGTCTCTCTGCTCGATTTGCCACGCAGAGTTCAGTGCCGAGGATCGGAGGATTGGTGAGATCTCGAAACTTTTTGGATTCGAAGATCCTCCTCTTGGACTCCCTCCCATCAATCGACGTCGCCCATCATCACGTGGCTGGAGATTTTTTTCCAAAATTGTGAAGATGGTCATCCTCGCGGATAAAGGGATCCAAAATCAATACTGTACCGAACCCTGCGAACACGAGGCAATTGCTGAGGGGAGAGGACCCTCCGCCGCGGCAGTCAACAAGCAGGCTCGCAAGTCCACGTCAACAGCTCTTTTAACACAGACCTGCCTGAAAGATCCTTCCCTCGCGTGCCTCCTCCAAGCTCGGTTCGGACGCATCCCTCTCCCACTTCTTCACAGAGTTTTCTGAAGTTGCCAGCTGCCGCGGGGGACACCAGAAGCGTCACTGCTGTGTGATTGGGGGCCAGCCCATCAACGACGAGATGATTGGCCTTCGGAACCCCCCACCCAAGCACCCTGATCCCGGTCCTGCACCCTTGAAGCTCGGCCGGCCGGACTCTCCCTTGGGTGATGGCGAAAGGACAATCGCCTCCTTTTATGCAAATCCCACGAACTCTGGCGTTCGTGGACCCATCCTTTCCTGCTGGTGCATTGGCTCGCCACGCTTCCGACGGTGACAACGCACCGGCTTCTCCCCCAAAACCTGACGTGGATCGAAAATGCACATTCCAGACAATTTTATCGCTTTTTCTGCTTGGTGCTCGTTGAAGTGCTTGGAAATGCCACTGTCTCGCTGCTGGAGGTCACGTCTCGTTCTCGGAGGCATCTCGGTCTTTGTTTGCCTTCCCAAAAGCAGATCAGACCTCGCTTCGGCCCCTTACTGTCCAACAGTCTTACGCGCACTGGCTTCCTCCCTTTAAACTGCAGCTCTGGACGATCCACTAGATACTTTAACGGAGATTCTGGCTCCGAGACTCGTGGGGCTCTCGCAGCGAGACGCGTCGATCGTGGCCTCTGAGGAGGCCAAGATCCTTCGAGTGCCACGGTACGACCACGGCCCAGGCCCTTGCGTTTCAGTTGGAAACGCAATGACGCGAGGCTGAGTTTTAACATGCAGCTCTTTCCTGAATGGATGACAACCCCGTCCCATGAGGCAAGTCCCTTGACGCTCACTTTCTGGCTTGAGACGGTCGCAACCGCTCGTACCCGCTCACGGGATCAGAAAGGAGTGGAAATATTCCAAAAGATCTCCCGACAATGGATTTCTTGCGCGAGGTCGCGTAAGAAAGTAGTAACATGATAATCATATTGATACCGCGACGTCTTCCGCGAAGAGGAAAGATGCGGAGAATCCGCGGCGGGAAAATATCGAAGCGCGGCCACGCACGCGGGAAGCGCGTTCCATTTTCTCACCCACAACACCGGCATTATTTTCGAACCCATGGATACAGCAAAAATAATGACTTCCCGGTAGTCGATATTCAAACCTCTATTCTTTCATAAACGAACCTCTCAATAAAGATATATATGGTCATCAGCTTCCCTCTTGAGGGCACAGGGACCGGGGGATCGATCATGCGCACGTCGCGGCTCGTCGCGGGCCTCTCGGGCGCGCTGCTGGCCGCCTCGACGGCCGCCCAGGCGCCTCCGACGAGCGCCGCTGTCTCCTCTGTCGGCGCGTTCTTCTTCGACGCGCTGGCTCCCTCTGGAAGCGGCGCGTCGCTCGGCAGCGTCCTGTCTCCTGAGGAGCTCCGGGCGCCTGTCGTCGACCTCGACTGGGTCTGGCAGCGCTACCATGGACACCTCATGTCCAGCAAGCGAGCGACTCCGTTTGTCGTTTTCTTCACAGACGACCGCGAGGACTGCGCGTCCGCGAACGACGATGGAGACGAGGACGAAGACACGACGATTCCGCACGAGGAGACCCTCGAGTGCCAACAGAGACGGTGAGATCCTACAGAATGAGCTCGCAGGAACGCTCAACGCTGATGACTGCTCTCTCTCTCTCTGAAGCAATCACACGCAGCAGATCACGACGGCGCTGAAGGCCGCGATGGCCGTCAAGGGCTTCCCGGCTTCGAATGTGCTGCCGATCGTCCACATCACGACCTCGCAACTCCCACAGGCAGTCGCTTTGGTATGCATCGTGATGTTGACTACATTCCGACTCGAGCGCACTCTAATCTGGCTCTTGTTGCTCCATGAAGCACCGCGTGCCGGCCATGCCCTCGCTGCAGTGGTTCCCTCCGAGATCCTCGTCCAAATTCCAGCGGTACGCCCACCTCCAGACCAACTTCGTCGATCTCTCCACTGTTCCCTCCCATGAGAGCCTCGCTGAGGCGCTCCAGCGTTTCCTCGTGCGCTCGTACAAGCTCAGTTCACTGCCGTTCCCGACGCCGAACACTCGGCCGCCACCACCGGAACCCATGCTAGAAGATACGCTTGTTGCCAAGATCCTCAACATGCTGCCGTTCATGGCAATCGGCCTCTACATGGCGCTGGTGGCCTATGAGTACCGCGAGCAGCTACTTAAAGTACTGCGCAAGCGGTTCACGTGGCTTGTGCTCACTCAACTTGTGCTGTACGTGTCGTTCAGCGGACTCTTCTTCTCGATCATCCACCGCGTCCCACCGTTTTATGCGCACCCGCACTTCGGCTTTTACCTCATCCACCCGGCAGGTCGCAAGCAGTTCTTCATCGAGGGACTGCTCAATGGCTCGTGGAGTTTCGTTATCTCGTTTGCACTCTTCAATATCGTGGATGTGATGCCCAAAGTGCGGTCTGCGTATGCCAGGGAGGAGATCTTTCGTATGTCCCTTATCGCTGTCGGCGTCGCGTATGCCTGTGCCCACGTCATTTTCATGTCCAAACACCCGTGGCTCTCGAGATAGTACCATTCATACGAAAGTTTATTGTGCAATGAACAGCAATTTCGAATACGACGCCACGCCTAGATTGTTGTTTCTTCATCCATCATGTCCATATACAGTAGACTCATCACGTTACTTCTGGCATGTAATCTTGCCCCAAAATGGAGCTGGAATTACCATGCCTTCTCCATCTCCCTCGTGCCGAAGTAATTCATTCAAAATGATCTCGATGTTTGATACCAAAAGATTCCTCCAACCTGACAACACAATACACACACCACAGCCCAAAGTAATCGACAAATACCGCCGATTGTGAGGTCGAAATCCCTTCCGATTACTTGTTCACACTGGAAACAGACGCATACAAGGGCATCTTCATGATCAAAGTTGGCCCAAGGGTGACACTGCCATTGTTCGATGGATCGATCCCGAATTTGTACCTATTGAGCAGGTTCGCCGTGACGGAACGAAGTTCGAGGAAAGCCAAGCTCATGCCGATACAAGTACGCGGTCCTGCATGGAACGTAAAAAACTTGGACGGAGGGATTTGACGAATCTGTCCGTTGTTGTCCGAGTCGATCCAACGTTCAGGTTTGAATTCGGCTGCGTCATCGCCCCAGACGGCAGGATTGCGAGCCATCGCATAGGCATGAAGAATACAGACCTGGCCCTTACGCATTGGAATGTCGCCGCCGATGATGGTATCTCGAACTACTTGCTTGACGGTCGCTGGTGCCGCAGGATATAGCCGAAGTGTCTCCCGGATTGTCGCTTCAAGATAAGGGAGATCTTTGACCTGGTCCGGCGTGATCAGAACGTCTTTGCACCCCGCTAGTTCCGGGAGATTCCGCTGAAGCTCCTCACGAACCTTCTGCTCCACCTCTGGATGCTTGCCAAGAGCGTAGAACAGCCACGCGAGCGTTGTCGCCGTGGTGTCTCGAGCTGCGACCACAAACGTCAAGACGAAATCCGCCAGATCCTCGGGCCGCAATCCGTCTTTGTCTTCTTCGCCATAAGCCAAAAACAACTCGATCACACTCTTTGTATCGTGGCCATCACCAGCGTGCGGCTTCTTATTCCCACGAAGACTCTTGCCAATGATGTCATGGAGCCAACTGTACACGATGGCCATCTGCTTCGTAAGTTCCGCCTCGACTCCAACATTCAGCCAGCGCTGGAGTTTCCACATCCATGCCGGAGATCGAAAGCGAGTAATCACCAGCGGCGACGCACGATCCGTTGCCTCTTGGAATGGGTGCGGGTGCTTGGTTCCGATCCAGTCGAGCTCGACGCCGAGTCCCATCTCCACGAACGTTTGCAGCGTGAACTCATGGAAGAGTTTCTTCAGATCCACTTTCTCGCCTCGTTGCTCGCCCTCGTCGAGCACGGCGCACACCTGCTCGAGGTTCTTGTGCATGCTCCTGTTCATCAACGCACGCAGCGAACGCGCCGAGAAGAACTTGGCAGCCGCCTTCCGCTGATGGAACCACCGCTCGCCGTCGGACGAGACAATGCCTCGTCCGAAAAGCGACGCGAGGATGTCGATCTGGAATGGACCCTTCTCGAAGTTGGCAAACTGCGTGGTCGTGATCTCCTCTATCAACTCGGGCAGGGCGATCGTGATGATCTCGGGCTGGCCCGGGATCTTACGGATCCACGGCTCGCCACCGAACTCGAGGCACTGCGACACGACCCACGCGCGTATATCATGGCGGTGCGTGTAATAGGACAGCGCGTTGCCCAGCACCGGCAGCGTGTCTCGCGGGCGGTGGATCTCGCGGAGCTTCTCACGAGGTCTCGCTCGAGTCGTCACGAGGTAGTAGAGGAGCCCCGCGGCGGCCACGCCGGCAGCCGCGAGCACCGCCGGTGAGTGCTCGCCCTCGAGCAGCGGCGGAAGCACGAGCATCGCTCGTCGCAGGTGGCTTCTCGTCTCACGTGGGGTTCTGTCGAGCGTTCTGTCATGGTGGGAGGATGGGCTGGTGGGAATGGAAGCCTCAAAAGAGGGTGAGGTCGCCTGCATCTTCAAGTTGGACTTGGAGCTTGGAGCTTGTACAGTACTCGAGCATCCAGTTATGGCCACCAAGTCGATGGCCAATACCAAAAGAACGCCACGGTAGTCAAATCGTAAGAGCGTAACCACCGACCGGGTCTTTCAGCAGTCTTACGTCTGCGTTCATTGACCTGTCAAGTACTCTTTCGAGCTTCAGCTCCTTCGGCATTCTAGGGAGGGAGATCGCTTGATTCGCCGCGAGCTCAGCTGCAGATCGCTCTTCCCACGAGAGATCCGACGCAAGCCACTTGCAGTTCGTTCGCAGGGCTCGAGTCCCAAGTAGAACACCATCGTGTGCATCGTGGATTCCGAGTCTCGGAAGTGACCCGAATCAAAGTTTTCAGTGTGTTTACCGTATCTGAACGTCGATAATACCGTAATATTATGGATATTTATATCCAGAGTTTCTCCATGGTATACGGTAACAGCGTATCAAATCTCTTTTTCGTATTCAACACCTTAATATGATACACAAATATGTAGAAATGCTAAGGTGTAACGAGTACTTTTGCGTGCTCATTCAATACACTGCCGAAAACGAATATTATTTTTACCGTATCATATTTTCGTAAATATCGTAAAGTAGTGACCAAGTGTACCCATTGTACTGCAAGTGAGCTTGGGTTCACTTTGCCACAGTTGAACCCAAGCCCATGCCGAAAGTCTTCAAGTTCCACTTCACAATTCGACGAGAATGTCGCCGACGACCCGAGTTCTCACGGTTGCCACACTCGCAGCGAGCCTCTTGTTCGCAGCGGACGCCCAGTTGTTCCTCGTCGGCTCGGGCGGCCGCGTCATGTACCGCGACAACTGCGACTTCAAGGACCAGAACGACATCTATTGGGTAGCGGTACCAGCGTCTCAGTGCGGCGACCTCTGTGCGGACGATCCGCGGTGCACGCACTGGGCCTGGGAAGGAAGCACGGGGGGCACGTGCTGGATGAAGGGCGGCACCACTGGCACAATCTCATTCCCGGAAGGCATCAACTGCGGCTACGTCAGCGGCCGCTTCCCGTTTTTGGACTTCCCCGGGCCCATATGAAGAGTGGCGCACCGGAGCGCGATACACGACGATGTCTGCAATACCACACAATACGATGAACGTACTTCAATCAAGTAATTAATCGATTTCATTGTGCGTTGGGAAAGGTCTGAACCGCAGACAATGGACAGTGAGGTCAAAATCTGTGCGGTGTGACGTCGGATGTCTAGACGGAAGTAATGGCAACTTCTCTATCGGGGTTTGTCTAGAATGTGTTTGTAAATACGTGCGTGGAGCTCAGCTCACTGCAGAGCGATGTGTGTGGCGATGTGATGACGCCCTCTTCAAAACATTCTGTTAGAACCGAAACGTTGCCCTAGATTCACCCAAACTCGAGTTTCTCCGACAAAAAGACTTCAACGTGTTACATCAGATTTATCTCAACTCTGGATCGATCACAGGCCATCTAGAAATTCACTGCACACTCTACGCCTCCTTGTCAAAGAACTTGGTCGGGTTGATCGGCACGTTCAGCACCAGCGAGCCCGTGGCCGTGGATGGCACCCACACCAACAAAGAACCACCGCCCGTGCCGGGGATACCGAAGAGACCCTTGCGCCAGCGATCGAGGTAGAGCGTCTTGCCCGCGAATTCGGACAGAGGCTTGGTGAACGTGACCGTGGCACCCACCGCCACTGGCACTTTGTAGAGCGTCTTGCCACCCGAGTGCACTTTGACCTCCACGGGGTACTTGTCCACACTCTTGAACGTGATGGTGAGCTTGCCGTCACCTGTGGTCTTCCACGTGCCCGTTGCGCCACTGAAGGCCTTCTGCACCGTCTCGAGACCGAGAGCCTTATCAGCCGGACCGTCGGCGATCGCGGTCTTGTACACGGTCGGCGAGCAGATGGGTTGCAAGTACGTGCGCACCATGGAAGCGATGCCTGTCGGGTCGAAGACGGCCACGATGTCAAGGCTGAGCTGGGCGATGACGAGCTTGTACTTCTTGAGTGTGACGAGCACGTTCTTCGGGTCGAAGGCCGATGCGATGATCTTGTCGACCATGACCTGAACGGCCGTGATGATCTCACTGCGAGTCTGGACACCGTCCGGTGCGTTCTCCTTCCAGCACCCCGTGGTGGCGGCCGGAAGCTCGTCGAGCACGAGCGGCGAGTTGAGGATCACAAACTGCACGTACTCGATCGGGCTCTTGGGCTGGTTCTTGATCACATCCTCGACCTTTGCCTTGACCTTGCTGATGTAGTCTTTGATCTGGGCGCCACATGTCGTGCCGGCGCTGATGATCCCCTGGATGTCTTTATCCGTGAGTGTCGGGAGCTTCTTGGCGCTGGCTTGCGTGGTGGAGGTCGTGTTGGCGGCGGCCTTCTTGAACATCTTGAAGAAGTTGAGCTTGTCCTTGAGGTTGGTCTTGGAGAACTTTTCGTCGATGATGGCAGTGACGAGCGGCTTGACGACGTAGAGGATGTCGTTGGCGGCCTCGAGGGCTTTCGGCACGTCCACGCCGATACACGAGGCGACAGCGACTGGCAAATCGTAGATCACAAAGTCGCTCTTGTCAACGAGCGACTTGACCTGCTCGCGCGTCGTGAGCTTGCCCTGGGTCTGGAGATCATCCAGATAACCCATGATCTTTTGAGTGACATCGTAGACACTCTGGGCACAAGCGACGCCGAGCTGGACTCCCTTGGCAGCCTTGGTGAGCTCGCCGAAGAAGCCCTGCGTGGCCATGCTGAGAGCGGCATTCGCGACGGCGCTCACCTTGGTGAGCACTTCGAGCGTGCAGTCTTTGTTCTGCGGGAGACACTCCATGCCACACTGCACTGGGTACTCGATGGGACACTGCGCCCAACACGTGAGCACGTTATCGAAGTTGTATCCGACGGGACACTGCTTGCTCTTGGCGAAAGCCGTGCGGCGGTAGCAGGCCTTGTCAGTGGGCTTGGCCTTGAAGTTGGAGACCCACGAGGCGGAGCTGGTGACGGGCTTGGCGGCTGGCGCGGTGGCAGGCTTGGCGGCAGGAGCTGTGGCTGGCGCTGCAGCCGGAGCGGTGGAGGCGGCTCGCTCTTCCGAGCCGGGGATCTTGGCGGCGTGCACGGCGGCGTTCTGAGCATTGACTGCTGGCGTGGTGGCGACTGCGAGGCAGGCCGTGGCGAGAGCGGCGACGGACCAGAGCTTCACCATTGTCTTGGAGTTGTGTATGTTGTTTCTCCCGAAGACAGCGAATTGGAGAATGATTCGAAGACGGGCGCGTTGATTGTCTTCCTCGGCAGCGATGAGGAAGGATGTTATCCATCCGCGGAAGCTCACCGAGAGCGGCCAGAGGGGATCTGTTGTTGGCAGTTGGCTCTGGATTTCCCACCGGAGCAGATGGGTGTGTTCACCCAATGGATATGTGGGGGTCTTCACAGGTTGAGCTGATCTAGTTGCAACGGACTGCATTGAGTAGACTGGTCGTTTTCGGCTGGTTTTAGCGAACGAAGTGCCAGCGTAGTTGGACATAATATGTCCAACTACGCTGGCACTTCGTTCGCTCGTTATATTATAACGAGTTCCACTTTTGGCATCTTGTGGTTTGGAATAAGATCCAGAGTGTGGGCGCTCCAGCCTGTGACGACCGCCTATCCATCCTCGAGGTGGATTTGACTCAGTTTGACTACCACAGAGTCAAAGTCGTACTGTAGAGCTGTTGTGTGGACAGGCAGGAGGAGCACGCCGATCGTTTTCACGCACGCCAGCAGCTTATCGACTATCCAATATCAGCTCAAGAAGACGACCGTCGCAATTTGCGTGTACTCAGCACAGCGAGTGTATTTCATGGAAGACTGTTCCATTCAAGTGAGACTAGTTGTGCTATTCTTCGGCGAGGGCATGCACAGATGACTATCCGTAATCACTTGCATTGTGGCCAGATGTTCTCTTTGGAGTGCACGACTTTCCCGCGACGGTTAGTAAAGCGAATGGAGCCCGCGAAACTAGATGACTGCCGATCCAGCTGGACTTTCAAGCATCCAACGATCAAGAATGCTCGGTGATTTTGACAAACAGTCGGTCACAATGTATTCGATTCACTCACACCACCGTGATCTCGAAAGGAAGACGGTGGAGTACACCGAGTCTTATCGAAAGTGTTGACAAGTAACTGTGTGAAGAGATGGATATGTACACGAGGGAGCAGGGACCTGTTGAGCAATCGCAACCCACTGGAACGCTCTCTAGATTATGAGCAACCTGTGATATCCATACCCCGCTGCCCCATCGACAGAGGAAAATATCGTCATACCGTTCATTGCCAACACAGCCGACTCGCCATGGATACAAGAATGTCACGGAGCGCATCGGCTGAGTGGCCAGACAATGATACAATCGTCAGAACCTTCTCGCCAACGACGCAGCACATGCATCCAGACCGATCACTCCGGTCTAAGATTTGAGAAGTGACGTACAATGCACCATACAGAAACGGGAAGAGAAAAGGTCGAAGGACTCGCAAAAACACGCGCAGTCGCTCTTGGCGATATCGACGAGGGGTCGATGCGTCCATCAGTGGCTTCTTGCTGATCCGAACTGAACATTTGACGCCTTGAAAAAGAAAAACGCAGCCAAGAAGTAGACAAAGACAAGTGTGGTCGCAATGGCCGTCTCATAATGAGCGCTTTGCGCAGTTAACCAAAACACCGTAAATGAGAAGTTGAAGACAACAATGTGTTTCTCGGGCCCATACCTCTACCACCTCTCGTTGTACCAAACGTACTTACCGTATCGAATCCTTGGAAGACACGAGACTCTCGTGTCTTCCAAGGATTCGATACGGTAAGTTACGTTCGGAGTATCCTGTCTCGTCGAGACAGGATACTCCGAGCTTTGGTTTGCATCAGCAATCAATCGATCTCCAACTCACCATAACCAGCAGGTTTTTGAGTCGGGTGGGTGAGCCATCGAACTTGTGGATCGAATTGGTCGACGGCTCGTAAAGCCACACTGTCCAAGTCTAACCAATAATAGGTATACTGTAGGATCGGTAATAGCAAGGTGTTGTTGTGTCGCTCAAGGACTAGACTGGAGGTATTCGTATCGGACAGCACTCGTACCAATCTGTAATCTGAAGTGCAAGTCGAAGAGGCGAAATCCTTTACACACCATCTGTGGACACCCATCATTTCGCATGGCCTTGTGAATACTGATGGGAATTTTGGGAAACGGGCCCTGATCACTATCAGCGGACGTGCAGCGGATCTGACCATTGATTTAGTAAGTTGCCTAGTGTCGTCCTGACGGTTGACGCAAACTGGTGGATAATTCACGTCTGCGTGTACAATCCACTATGACTCACTTTTAGTAGACCTGTCTGACGACTAACCCGGATGCCACCTGTGTAGGTGCACAGCCAGTCCAGTTGGTCCTTGCTTTTGTGGAATTCCCCCCACAGGCAGAAACCCGCCACAGGCGGAGGTGCTTCGCCTCCATGACACTATCCAACGACATGATCACCAAGAAACTTGCTTCGTTTTGCCCACTCAACCGTCGAGGAGGTCAAACTCGTGATGGATAGCTGTTCCGACCAGGAAAGTCGTCTCATCATGCTAAGTAGTACCTGAAAAGAAGTTGGTATTACATGTACTACAATACGTGCACCAATGAGAGACACTCATGTTGAGAATCCACATACGATGTCGCCGCTGGATACGTCGCCGCCAACTCCCAAGATGGAACGTCCACCGGCTTCGTCATAAGCCCAACTACGCTGGCACTTCGTTCGCTAAAACCAGCCGAAAACGACCAGTCTACTCAATGCAGTCCGTTGCAACTAGATCAGCTCAACCTGTGAAGACCCCCACATATCCATTGGGTGAACACACCCATCTGCTCCGGTGGGAAATCCAGAGCCAACTGCCAACAACAGATCCCCTCTGGCCGCTCTCGGTGAGCTTCCGCGGATGGATAACATCCTTCCTCATCGCTGCCGAGGAAGACAATCAACGCGCCCGTCTTCGAATCATTCTCCAATTCGCTGTCTTCGGGAGAAACAACATACACAACTCCAAGACAATGGTGAAGCTCTGGTCCGTCGCCGCTCTCGCCACGGCCTGCCTCGCAGTCGCCACCACGCCAGCAGTCAATGCTCAGAACGCCGCCGTGCACGCCGCCAAGATCCCCGGCTCGGAAGAGCGAGCCGCCTCCACCGCTCCGGCTGCAGCGCCAGCCACAGCTCCTGCCGCCAAGCCTGCCACCGCGCCAGCCGCCAAGCCCGTCACCAGCTCCGCCTCGTGGGTCTCCAACTTCAAGGCCAAGCCCACTGACAAGGCCTGCTACCGCCGCACGGCTTTCGCCAAGAGCAAGCAGTGTCCCGTCGGATACAACTTCGATAACGTGCTCACGTGTTGGGCGCAGTGTCCCATCGAGTACCCAGTGCAGTGTGGCATGGAGTGTCTCCCGCAGAACAAAGACTGCACGCTCGAAGTGCTCACCAAGGTGAGCGCCGTCGCGAATGCCGCTCTCAGCATGGCCACGCAGGGCTTCTTCGGCGAGCTCACCAAGGCTGCCAAGGGAGTCCAGCTCGGCGTCGCTTGTGCCCAGAGTGTCTACGATGTCACTCAAAAGATCATGGGTTATCTGGATGATCTCCAGACCCAGGGCAAGCTCACGACGCGCGAGCAGGTCAAGTCGCTCGTTGACAAGAGCGACTTTGTGATCTACGATTTGCCAGTCGCTGTCGCCTCGTGTATCGGCGTGGACGTGCCGAAAGCCCTCGAGGCCGCCAACGACATCCTCTACGTCGTCAAGCCGCTCGTCACTGCCATCATCGACGAAAAGTTCTCCAAGACCAACCTCAAGGACAAGCTCAACTTCTTCAAGATGTTCAAGAAGGCCGCCGCCAACACGACCTCCACCACGCAAGCCAGCGCCAAGAAGCTCCCGACACTCACGGATAAAGACATCCAGGGGATCATCAGCGCCGGCACGACATGTGGCGCCCAGATCAAAGACTACATCAGCAAGGTCAAGGCAAAGGTCGAGGATGTGATCAAGAACCAGCCCAAGAGCCCGATCGAGTACGTGCAGTTTGTGATCCTCAACTCGCCGCTCGTGCTCGACGAGCTTCCGGCCGCCACCACGGGGTGCTGGAAGGAGAACGCACCGGACGGTGTCCAGACTCGCAGTGAGATCATCACGGCCGTTCAGGTCATGGTCGACAAGATCATCGCATCGGCCTTCGACCCGAAGAACGTGCTCGTCACACTCAAGAAGTACAAGCTCGTCATCGCCCAGCTCAGCCTTGACATCGTGGCCGTCTTCGACCCGACAGGCATCGCTTCCATGGTGCGCACGTACTTGCAACCCATCTGCTCGCCGACCGTGTACAAGACCGCGATCGCCGACGGTCCGGCTGATAAGGCTCTCGGTCTCGAGACGGTGCAGAAGGCCTTCAGTGGCGCAACGGGCACGTGGAAGACCACAGGTGACGGCAAGCTCACCATCACGTTCAAGAGTGTGGACAAGTACCCCGTGGAGGTCAAAGTGCACTCGGGTGGCAAGACGCTCTACAAAGTGCCAGTGGCGGTGGGTGCCACGGTCACGTTCACCAAGCCTCTGTCCGAATTCGCGGGCAAGACGCTCTACCTCGATCGCTGGCGCAAGGGTCTCTTCGGTATCCCCGGCACGGGCGGTGGTTCTTTGTTGGTGTGGGTGCCATCCACGGCCACGGGCTCGCTGGTGCTGAACGTGCCGATCAACCCGACCAAGTTCTTTGACAAGGAGGCGTAGAGTGTGCAGTGAATTTCTAGATGGCCTGTGATCGATCCAGAGTTGAGATAAATCTGATGTAACACGTTCGAATCTGTTTTGTCCGAGATACTCGAGTTTGGATGAATCGAGGGCAACGTTTCGGTTCTAACAGAATATTTTGAAGAAGGCGCCATCACATCGTCACACGCATCGCTCTGCGAGTGAACTGAGCTACACGCACGTGTTGACAAACCCATTTTCGGCAAATCTTCGACAGAGATGTTACTATTACTTCCGTCTAGACATCCAAAGATTTTGACCTCACTGTCCATTGTCTGCAATTTTGACTCCCAACGCACGAGATGAAATTCCGCCAGGGCTGTGGGCTGGTAGTGTTATGGTTTTAACCCGCACAAAACCCAACTAGGCTAATTTGTTAAAACACTGGTGGCAGCATGCTTCGCGATCACTCTGTTGACTGATGCCTGCAGGTCAGACTGGTTTTGGGCACTGGTATAGAGATCCTCCGTCATGCTCCGATCCGAAGACCTACTGTCCGAAGCGACTTTAAAGTCTCACCACCGGCTATCGTCTTTTTCATGCGCAAAACCGACACTCGCTCTGGCACCGTGTTCACTCGCTTTCGCAGGGATCGCTTTCAACCACTAGCAGGGATCGAGGTACCTGTGCTTGATTTCAATTCGGTCGCAGCTGGTATGACTGAGGTTCCGGGGAGAGGGCAACACGCTGCCTGTTGGGTTGACGGAGATTTCGAAAGTGAGCAGGATTTGGTTTCCACCATCAGAGTCGATTTTTGCTGTTATTTCGACGCATGGTCGGATTCGTCTCCGAAACCGACACAGCGTCCGAATTTGTTCACCAAACGACATCGTCTCTCCCACACTGCTGGATGAGATGACGTCGTCGTTTTCTGTGGGATTAAAGACCACAAGGCTACTCCTTACACAAATTATACAAGGTCAAAACTTTCCAGAGGTATGACGAGTGGCAGGTGGACACGACTGTTCAATACCCCTGTATCGGGGCGGTTGGGGATGAAATACCCAGTTGGTTTTTTGGACCTGGGTCTGATTTGGTCCGGACTTGGTAGTAGATACAGTGAAGGGGCAAATGGTCACCCCTCTCAGATGTGAAACGACATCAATGCCCACACCAAGACTTCACACCAACCGCCGCACCTGCGTGGTCCATAACAATGTCTCAATATCGCCCATCCAACAACCCACAGTTAGTTTGCTCATTCAAACCGTCAGATGCCACCACCCAGTCATGCTCACAAAGGGATACACCAAAGCTGTCGCACCATGGGGACCCACGGCTAGAAGCTATATGGGAGATCTCTTCGTGTGAGCGACAGTGGAGGTTGTTCACTCGATTAGAGCATCGACCCCGCGCGCACGACATCAGAGAGCATGAGCGCGTACGAGACGAGCGACCTCGACCGTCAGCGCCTTCGCGCGGTCGTGCACGGGGCGATGACCACAACGCGCCTTCAGCTCGTTGCCGTCGCCCGCGCCCTGCTCGCGTTGCTCACGACCGGCGTCTTCGTCGTGGTCTCCTTCGCGGTCGCGCTCGCGTTAATCCCGGCGCGGCGCTCACGTCGGCGCGCGGCATGATCAAGTCGCGGTCTCTCTGGCACCTGCGCGCGTGCCGCGTGCTCATCTCGACGGGCGGCCACGCATTGCACCACCGCTTCGGCGGCAAGCCCACCAAGGCCGCAGAGGCGAGCGCCGCGAGCGGCTCGTGTCTTCTCCACGAGCTCGAGCAGATCTTCATCATGTATCAGTTCGGCGAGGAGCCCGTGCTGGACGTCGACCGCGTGCGCTTCGCGCTCGGCGACACGTTCCAGGTCATCGTGATGAACGACGCGACCGAGATGCTCGAGGCCATTCTCGACGCTCTCCACTGGGACACGTTCAACCGCATGCTCACGCTGCGTCGCGGGCAGCAGTTTCTGTCCCAGGACGAGCTCTCACAGTCGACGTGTGGAAGACGCGTCGGCGATCGTGTGCGAGCCGCAGTGTCTCGCGCACTTGCTTTTCCAGATGAACCTCATGGAACTCAAGAGCTGCAGGCAGTGCGGCGAGACTAACGAGCCGCCCATGAATACGGACTTTCTCTACCGCGTGTACGCTCAAGAGCTGCTCCAGTTTGCCAAGGGAAAGTCGCTCGAGGATGTGCTGAGACTGGAAGCGCAAGGAGGATGCGTGGCGCCCGATTATTCGCCTTCCTGTGACGCGTGCAAGACCGGCAAGATGCAGCTCAATCGGTGGATCTGGATCCTCAAGCTGCTCATGGTTTTTGCGACCAGCATTGTGTGGGCGAGCGATAACGTGGGCAAGGCCGATGTCAAGGCCTCGCTCGAGCTACTCTCGAACTAAAATGCGCGGGCCAAGAGGGGCTCAATGATATGCAACCCATTGCAACCTAGAAACTGATAACCCTCCCTAAAAAACACTACTCAACAACAAATTACCCTCTCAGCTACATAGCAGTACAGTAGATTGCAATAGACGATGTCGCAAAATGCGTAGCCAACATTTGATAAAACCTCTCTGTAGATAGAGTATCGTCAACGGCACAGCCACTATTCCACTGCTCAGATAAAATTCAACAGGTACATGACATTTTCAAAATTATATATACCCCCCAAATACTTATTAAACCTACCTGCATTGAACAATATACCGCCACAAAATATGGACAGATTTGAAAGCAAGAGTGATTAAGTGAAAGACTCACCAAACGTAAAAACGCATAGCATTGACAAACATTCATTTAAGTGTGCTTGGGCTTTCATATTTCATATTCTATGAAACACTACCAGTAAAATCGATTAATTATTTCGTTCGAGTAGGTTCATTGTATTGTGTGACATTGCGTACACCGTCCTGTATCGCGCTCCGGTGCGCCATCCTTTATATTGGTCCGGGGAAGTCCAAAAACGGGAAGCGGCCGCTGACGTAGCCGCAGTTGATGCCTTCCGGAAATGAGATTGTGCCAGTGGTGCCGCCCTTCATCCAGCACGTGCTACCTTCCCAGGCCCAGTGCTTGCACCGCGGATCGTCCGCGCAGAGGTCACCGCACTGAGACGCTGGTGCCGCTACCCAGTAGATGTCGTTCTGGTCCTTGAAGTCGCAGTTGTCGCGGTACATGACTACGACCGAATGCCGCGATGGGTGATGACATATGTCTATCAGCGGCTGGGTGTCCCCCCGGTCCTCCTCCGGATCCTTACGGCCTTTCTGTCGGCTGGAGCTATTGACGTCCGGACGGATTTTGGGTGGGTAGCACCAGGGCTGCGCGAATTCGGGCTTGCCAGGGGTCGGCCCTCTCCATCCGGCACATCAGCTACTACATGGATGTGTTATTAGAGCGACAAGCCCTAGGCCCAGGAGCGGTCCAGCCCAGACACTCACAAGAAGGGCAGGCGACTCCAATTGCATCAATTGTGTTAGTGGACGATATTGTGGACGTTGGAACATCGCACGCAGCCATCAGCCACAGAGCCAGCGTGTCAAACACTTTCAGGGGGATTACCGGTACGGGAGGGGGTTTTGGCGCTGCGAAGTCTTTTCTAACCTATTTTAAAAAATTATTTTTTACTTCTGCTCAGCGTCAGACCAGGGCGACCACGACCAGGGCCACCGGTGATGTTGGCGGACGGAAAGAGCATGCCAAGAGCCATGGTGTCCACCAGCCCTCACTGCGGGCTCAAGCGTTTGGGAATTATCCAAGGCCCAAAGCTCTACCGACATGTGGAATAACACGATAGATCCACTCTGGCGACGCTTGAAGATGGAAGCGCACCGCATCTGCAAGGCGAAATCGACTCTCTGCGAGCTCCGTTACATTGTTCAGTGCGTCTGGCTCCCAAGGCTGACGTATCGCATCCAACTGAGCTCAGTTATCTCGCGCACGTCCCATGTTGACAAGTTGGTTCAGCGTGTTGCACGCCAAGTTCTACGGCTTCCGCCAAGCACGACGACGTACCTTTTTCACAACCCAGATTTTGGACTAGGCCTACACTGCTTCGAAGACTCCTGCCGAGCGTCGCGCGTAGAGATAGCCATCAAATTGCTGAACACTTCGCACGTCCCCGCTCACCACTTGCTTTTAAAGGCGCTAGAGGACTACCAGAAGCTATCAGGTTTGACGTCTCATCCACTGGCTAGACCGATGATGCCGCCGAGTCACCTCCAAGGATGGGCAGTCGACACGATCGGGGCTGCCGCGGTGCTCGGCCGCCCGAGCCAACGAGGAACAACTGGGCGTCCGCGGCGAACAAAAGGCTCGCTGCGAGCGTGGCAGCCGTGAGAACTCGGGTCGTCGGCGACATTCTCGTCGAATTGTGAAGTGGAAGCAGCCTCCCAACTTGAAGACTTAAGGCATGGGCTTGGGTTCAACTGTGGCAAAGTGAACCCAAGCTCACTTGCAGTGCAATGGGTACACTTGGTCACTACTTTACGATATTTACGGAGGTATGATACGGTAAACATAGTATTGATTTTCGGCAGTATATTGAATGTGAGACGGTTAAACGACTCGGCCAAAAGGGTTAACCAGGCCCCGGAGTCGTAACCGCTCCAATTAGCTCAGAATCTGATCTGTCTCAGAATGAGCCGGCAAAAGTACTCGTTACACCTATTCGTGGTGCAACCGCCTGCGGCGAGCTTGTGGCTGGGAAACCCAGCAGGATAGTTGAAAATGATCAATAGGTGATCCAAAAATTCGTATGTGATTGTCACAGTCTCTATAGACCTACGGTGTGCATGTAGTATTTTAGCTCGTTGTGTGCTTTGTGCTGTTGTGTATGAAGCGGGACTTTGAGTTAGCGTGATTTGCATTTGCGTGCGCGTGTGGTGATTCTGATTACTCACCAGTAATCAAAATCACCACACGCGCACGCAAATGTAATGTGAGAGTTTGATTACTCACCTACGTTCTCAGAATGTTTTCAGATGTGAGCCGTAAGGGTCCACTTTACGGTAGTGTGTCAAAAATTATCTGCTTCCGCGGGGAAATGAATCTCGCAATACTGTCATGGAACATTTTCTTACCCAACACTCATGCTTTCCTGTTGATTATCGATGTATGAAGACATACAAGATTGCAGGTCACTGCTATCAAATCGTAGAGATTTTCTCATCCCTCATGAATCACCATAAGCAGGGTTCCCCAGCCACATATTTCTGTATCATGTTATGGTGTGGAATACGAAAAAGAGATTTGATACGCTGTTTCCGTTTATAGTACCATGGAGAAACTCTGGATATTGGACTCCCGGCCCTGGCGTTTCCGTGATCGCCGTAATTGGGCCCTGTTACTATCAAAAATGTCGAGATGGTAGCTACTCGCCTCCTGTGGTCGAAGCTGCAGCAATACCCTGAAGGTCTCTCAACGCCCGTGGTGCTGTTTTCTATTCCGCCGCAGGAGTGGCATTTCCACTAGGGATAGGGTAGCTTCGCGGTGGTCCCGGAGTCCCACGCTGCCGAGTGTGTAAGTTCCATAATCTCCGTGGAGTCGGTGGGCTCACGGTACCCCCTAAGTTTGTGTGCGTTTGAATACGAACTGGCACCACAGGCTTTTAACTTTAAATATGATCGCGGAAAGAACGCGGGATGAAAGACAAATTTATCGTGGACAGTGTTACTGCCCAGGACTTCCAAAACACGAACAATCTAAGACTTGAGCAGGATGTGTCCATTTCTGACCAAACCTGGCAAACTCGATGAAATTTATGGAAAGATTGATCAGTTTTCAAACAAGTAGAGAAATATTTTTTTTGAAAACAAGAGGACGTGGTCGAAAGATTTCACGCAGTCGAGTAGTATGGAGAATCACTTATGAATCGCACTCAATTCAACTTCTACTTGAACGATCCATTTGTCAATTCATTAGAGCGACTTCTCTCAAGTCACTTGCAAAGGAGGACCGACGCCGAGTCACAGGACGACCAGGCGCTGGCCGCGCCGGACCCAGCACACCCAAGATCGTGACCCTGCAGCCACAGCGATGCGGCGTCGTCGCGCCGTCCAGAGCCTCGAAAGGCGCATGTGCTGGTGGTAGTCCCGGCGGCGTCGGGCCGCCCAAAGTTTCGCAAGTAGCGCGCGTTAGAAGCCGTCGCGGCGATGTTGATGGTGCCGCGAACACCGTCTGTTCGCGCCGTTTCTATTCGCTGATCTTTGCGACACAACCCTGCTGCGGCTACGAGGCGCAGGAAGTGTGCCTGCCTCACTTGTGTGAAGCGCACCGCCTGCGCCGGCCTTGTCAGTCTTTGCCAGCTTCTGCGTTGCGCCGGATGGTAAGGAACGGTACGTGTGCTGATTTAGCACAGATACTTAAGTTCTAATGTCCCTATAGTGTAGGAGGAACCCCATCCTCGATGCAATAGCATGCTCGTCTAAGCAGCGAGCAAATGGCACGGTCAGCGAAACTCTGTAGGGTTTGTACCCCATTCCGCTCTCAGCTCAGCGCATTGATGTGACTAATGGTGTGTTCAGTGGATTATGCAGGGGGGATGGGCCAGCCATGCAGCTTGTTGAGGTGTAACGAAGTCTCATCGTCGGGTCCCGGTTCGGTCCTGGCCAGTCCTGGATTCGTCATGGACAACGTGGTCGATATTTTTCTGTCTATCTATGTGAGCTAATGCGATTGGTCTCACCATCACGAGTAGCATCCGACATGAAAAGGATGAGATCGGCTTCTGTCTAATTTGGTGTGTTGATACGAGTGACAACCATTAAGACGTCTCATTAAATGCAAAGGTGTAACAAGGCTCAAACAGTGTAGATTTGTGGACTTATCAACCATATCTGTCAGTCCTGCTTGATCTTAGTTCCACGTAACACAAAGTGGAGTAGCTCGAGGCGTCGTGTGGTCAAACCTGCCGCAGGCACGTCCTTGGAGAGGGATGAATCGACCCTCCACCAGAATTTGAGACATACAAAGAGCCCACAGCTATGCCCATCTTGCTGCACAGGTGTCTTGACGTCGACGGCTGTAAACCCAGAGAACGGCGAGTCTTCTTCGTCTATCAAGTTCATGGCAAACTCACTCAGGTGCTTGTGGACGTTCCGTAGGTTCAGCGAGTCATAGAATAACACCTCCTTCCTCTCGATGTCAATATAGACGCCCGCCCAATGAAAATTGCCGAAGTTCACTGGAATAATGATGAACGAAACGCCTTCTCCAAGAGTTAGACTCGGAATCAACATGGCCGCAGTCGGAAGGAACTGCTTCTTTAGCCGACCATCAGCCCAGGTCTTGGCGTGCCTCACCAAGCCGCCACACCGGACATGGCTATGTGCGTTCGACAAACGCTCGCAGAACGCTTGGATCACACCGTCGTTGAGCCACGCTGGGGGCCGCAAACAGTACAACGAGGCGTAGGTGTAGTCTGGCATCTGTCGAAGTCCTGGTATGAGCGTCTTCGGATACGTGGCTGCGAACTCGTCCGCGATTGAGATGGTCTTCCTTTGAAGAGCAGCTGGAACCTTGGAGGCGACAGCCTGCTTCAGCCACACCATGAACTTCTCACCGCTCTCGCACATGTTTAGTATACTCTCGACGATGCGCATGATCTCGATCTGGAGTCGCGAATAGATCCCCAGCTGTGGAATAGAGACAACCTCTACTCCTGTGATATTAGTGGATTGGAAGTGGCGGGGCGATCGTCTAGTGCCTGGCTCAGTAGCAGCAGAGGATTGACGAGAAGATCGCCTGGAACCCGTTCCGTAGAAGCAGCTGTAGATGACTGACGAGATGACCGCCTCGAGCTGGACTCTGATGGGGTATCGACAGATATTGCCTCTGAGTAAGCGTTGAAGGGAACTTCTCGACACACGCAGCGAGCAGCTTGGGGGGGGGGGGGGGGGGGGCAAGATGAAGAAAATGTCCTGGTTCAACGTCGGGTTGGGGAGGCGCATGTACTTGACACCGCGTGGCTTCACTTCATGGTGCCGCTCGTGAATGCCGGAGAGTCGTTGCTTCGTTTCAGCCAAAGATGGCTTCTCGTCCTCAAGAGATGCAACGATCTGGTCCATCGTGACCTCTCCGCGAAGAATTCGGTCACGCCCGAAGGCATTAAACCGAATCCGGTCTTGTCGCTGTTGCGCGACCTCAGCAGCCTTGTTTTTCTTGGGGCGGCCCGTTTTTTTCGCTTCTGGTTCACCTTGATACGGCATCGTGTGTCACTGTCCCCCGAAGCACTGTCATTGCCAGAATTGCCATGTATCGTCGGCGAGAGTACCCTGTCCACGTCGTTTTCGCCGGACACAACCTTTGAACCGCGTCTCGATGCCCTGTCTTCGTCATCATCGCTTTAGTCAGTATACCAGGATTGCAACAGGATCACTCCCAGGATCTGCACAGGATCATACTCACCTTGACCAGAATCCTGTTCTTCGTCGTTACACACGTCGTTGCACACCAGTGAAGCGGGTTTGGGGATATGGTGCTGGAACGTCTCCGACCTCTACCGAATACAGACTATTCGCCTGCGAGAGCTGGAATAGCTCCAGCGACGTGGATCTCGGAGACTCTGCATGGCCAGCCTTAGTGACAACTCCAACGCGCTTCCGCTGCCGCACGTTCCTGAACTGGGCAAGGAGAAACTCGACGAAAGAGTGGAATTCTTGAGGATCGTCAATATCGGAGAGCTCACTGAGGTGTAGATAGGTCTGCATTCCGCAAGACGACATCCACTGGACTGCTGATAGTGATGCCGCGATTGAACGTGAATGTGTGCACTGGTACTGGGACGGCTGCTGCTCTTTGCCAGCTAGACACACACGGCAAACTCAGTATAGACAGTCCATGTTTCAGTCCTGGACGGAACTTACCAACATCAATAGCCTTCAGAGGGATGACTCGTTGGTCATTTGACCGACGCCACGCCATTGCGTGCCGACACGGAAGTCGCATGGTCTTGGAGAACTCGCAGTCACATGTCCAGTCCAAAGTGTCGACCACATGATCACGGCCTGGCTCCACCGACAACTCAACAAGGAGTTCTTGAGGATTGCGACCCTCTTCATTGCAGCCGTCTTCGTCGCTCGACGCCTCCTCGTCTTGATCCTCTGCATCCTCTTCTTCGTCAGCTTTCTTTCGTCACTGTCACCATCTTCTTCCTTGGCGTCAGCGCCTTCCGAATCGCTGTGGCCCTGATCCTGCTTTTCGCCTTGTTTGTCAGCGCGACTTCCAACGCGTTCCTCTTCATGCGGCGAAACGCGGCGCTTATGACCATGCTCACGAATAGCACGAGAGGCGGAGCGCGTTCGGGGGCCCCAGACAATCCGGCTGATTCAGCGGCGGATGTAGATGCGCCAACTCGCGGCGAGACACGACGAACAAACGCCTCCTCCATTTCAATGTGCGCCAGCTGCCAAGGGGTTGGCGGCTGGTTTTGGAGGGCCTCAATGCGCGGACTACGGCGAGATGGAGTGGTTGGAGTCCGATCCTGGCCAGCCTGTGCTGAATCAGCCGTACCAGGCGCACGGATGGGCTCAACGTGCCCAAAAGCCTCCATTCTACACAACCAGGACGTGAGCAACGCTGGCCAGGATTCACACGCAACGCAAGGACCGTACCGCGAGAGTTCCTGTGGGCGCCGGTGAACACGCGCCGACGTAGTCGGGGGGGGGGGGGGGGGGGGGGCTTGTTCGGAGGGATCGATGAAGTGATCTAGCCGCTGTGGGCCCACAGCACTCGATTCTTTCCAGATTATGAGGCCTAAACAACCGTCAAACCTGCACAACGACCTTTCGCGCACCTGTCGCTTCGATCAGAAGCATCACCAAGCCGGAATTATCCAGTCCAATATCGCCTCAATATGACGACTAAAACTGTGTGACCTTTTGCGATATAGTCGCGGGAAAGTGGTAGTTTTCGGAAACGGTTCTAAGAGGAATTTTACACCTTTTTGTCTTTCTTTTCGTCCTGGAAAAATTCTGGCTTGGGACGCAGGCCCAACTTAGTTTTCCTTGTGGTTAGGTTAAAAGAAATCCTGTGCAGTAGTGTTGCTCATTTATCGTGCACGACTGAGAGGGTCTAAGCTGGTCGTTGGGGTTTGCGGGCCCGATGACTATGGCTTTCTGTTGGCCGGACTTTGGGACCAGATACTGCTCAAAATCGTACCAGAACTCGAGTGAGGTCGGTAGCATTTCCACAACCATCGATGAAGGCCTTACAGCCTGGGCCGGTGTGGATACGCACAGTGCCTTGTGCTTGAAGGGAGATATTGGCAATCTGTTCTTGGGAGCAAGAGTATGGGGCAACCAACCGCTCGGCCGTCGCAAGGCTCAAGAGACTGGAGCCCGTGGCGGAGATTTAGAGCATTTAGGACGCCCTCATAGACGAGTTGTTGGACTACGAGGCTGGATATCCACGCACGCTTCCGTCGCTTTTCGTTCCAAACGTGACAACCTATGTGAAGCAATCCAGCTGCGTTTCCCAGCGGTGCACACTGGTTGGCTCGGTCAGAGGTGTCTCGCTATGTACAGGAACTGAGGCAAAGTAATATTGCGGAGGCGCTTGATGCGCAGATGTAAATTGGAGGTGTTCGGCCAGGGGGATGTGGTATTCTGCAATGACATGCCCCAAATGGCCGCCAGTGATAGTGAGTTACTACCTGTGCCCCGAGAATCCTGGTAATTATCTGCCACCGTATACGCTCTGTCCGCAGCTGTAGCTCGTTTTGCCCTTGTCGTCAAGAAAGCGACGACACTCTTGGAAAGGTTTACTTTCAGTCCCGCTAGCGGAATCGACTGAGTCGTATGGACCGGAGTTGAAGCACAGAAGCGGACTTTCCCAGTAGTCGTCCTTTCGCTTGTGGCCTCCATCCGCTGCGTTTCAAGTATGCAAGATATTATCGACAGGCATTCTTAGAATTAACTGGTAGGCGTAGTGCACTATAGAATGTCGCCGTGGGTGTTTTCCTCTCCAAGGCCCACGGGTCACTCTGTGTGAGGTTGCGAATGGCTTTGGGCAGAGCCAATAAGATGCTTCGAATCGTTGAAATAGCTTCGACCAGAATTCTTATTTTCCTTTCTCGTCTCAAAAAAGGAGGGTGTAAGATCGTTCTCGCATTGCACGATGCCTGACCAAGAGGAAGTTTGATTTCCCCACTCTCACACAGTTTGTCGGGCAAAAAAACATCGTTGGGTTTTCTTTTGAGAAGAATGTGGATCACTCGCTTGCGCATATCGTCGCACTTTTCTTTAGCGGTGTTTGGAGGGGAAACGTTCAACGGCTGGGCTAACAATGTGCAGACCGCGGGGACCTATTATCTGATAGTACAATATCGGCGAGGTGCTGCTGGATAGCTTCACACTTGTGCACCTTGAGGCTGCCCCGCAGTAGCACCGCCGACCCCGTCATTACGTACTGCCACACTCTATCGATCCTATCCAACATGACGTGTTCGTCGAATCATTTGTTGATGGTGAGCTTGCGATGACGCATGAATTTGATGCGCCGTGCGTGTCTGTCCTCAGTGCTCTTGATCTCAGTCACGTCCGGCAGCAGCTTTTTACACTAGCGACGATGCTGATAACACGGACGACCTTGTAGCTTCCTCGCCGCTCCTTGATCCACTCAATGATTACCTCCTCGTGCTACGGTGACTTTCTGCCGCTCCCGCTGACCATGAGCTTCTTAGCATGCTTTGTTCGACTGCAATTCGACGGAGGTCCTTCGCCGAGAACTGATGGGTGAGACCTGAGTAGGTCTACCACTCACAGAATTTTACACGGCTTAGAACTGATACATCGACATGGTGTGCTTTGAACGCGCTCGTAGGGTGGAGCTGTAGCCGTGACTGCGGTATGATTCGAAATGGCCTAAAACCACCGCAGCTGTTGACCATGTCAACCACTTGTGCCAAATGCTGTGAACCATTCACGTCAAATCCACCCTCTATCGGAATTGGATTGGCCCATGATAAACGGCCGTGTGCTAATTGATCTGGCGCCTTTTAAAATTGATTGAGGGAGGAGTGCCAGTTCTGGCAGCATTTTGCGGTATTGTGTGCAGTTGAACTGATGCACGGTGGAGTGTCGGAGCAAGGGCTAGTCGACGACGGTCGGCGATTCTTACAGTGCCGAGTATTGTGCCTTTCGCCCATAATTCCCAACAGTGCGCACTTCCGGTCAACTGCCAGAACTGAATACCGGACCAACAAAAGTTATTGATTTGCTCTTAACTCTCCTTCGGGATAGTTTTTGGCCAATAGGATGAACTCTGTGAAGTGACTGGATTCTGCACCCATTTCTCTCCTCACTCGAGGAATACGAAGAAGATGGAAGAGGCCGTAATACTCCGGCACGCGTCCCCGAGCACAGTCTTCCACTGCTTGTATGGATACTACGCTCTCGGTATGTCGAGAAAAGAGTTCGCACGTGTGTACTGCAAGTTGGAGAAGATCATGGGAAACTGGATCCGAGTCTATGGAGACACATGAACGTTTCAGCGCCTGCAAGCGGCCACGGACAGGAAGTTCACCAAGGAGATCCGGCGCTGGCTGGTGGATTACTACGAGACACACCCTCTGTCGTATTTCGATGAAGCTCAAGGTGCGATCCAGAAGGGCCACAAGATCAAGATCTCCGCGTCGTCCGTGTGGAGGATTCTCCATGAGCACGGCTTGACTTGGAAGTTGCTTGAGCGACGTGCAATCCACATCAAGTTGAGCGACATCAATCTATTCGTCTACTAGCTCAATCTGATTCATTGGTGCCACCAAAACCTCATCTTTCTTGACGAAGTTTCTTTCAACAACCGCGGGATGATCAGGAAGTGTGGTTATGCTCTGCGAGGGCAGAAGCTCACCATTGGGGGGGGTCAACGAAAGTTCCGAATATCGATCCTCGCGTTTATTGGTGTGTGCTGCATAATTGACATTTTCAACACGCTCGGCACGTTTGATCGCGTGACATTTACGAAATGCTACAAGGACTTCGCCTACGCCGAGCAGAATCGTGTCCGTATGTACCCGGGTCCAAACTTGGTTTGTTTCCTGGTTGGGGCCTCGATCCACCGCGACGCAGAGATTATTCTTTTTCTCTGCAGTCTGGGCATCCCTCCAATATTTCTACCAGCGTACTGCCTGTTCTTCAATCCCATCAAGCACATGTTCCGGTACATCAAGAATCCTGCTCAACGCTACTACAATGAGGCGAGCGGACGCGATCTGCTTCCTTTTGTGGCTGAGATTTTTCATCGCTTTGAAGACTACGATATGTCCCGAGCGTACACTCACTGGGGGTGGTGTGTTTGACCCAACCCGCCCACTTTATGGTGAGAGAAGAACGGTACCGGGGTTTAGTGATGAGGACGAGAGTCTAGGGCTTCGAAACCCTAAACCCTAGCAGGTAAATGGAATATATTTGTGCGCAAAAAAAGAGCTACTGGTACTCAAGATCTTCTATGTTCTCAATGTGCTCGAAGGGATCGTGAATAAAGCTCGCTGGTAGGATCGATAGTTCAGCCATCAATCCTTAGATCATGCTGTTTCGGGACATGAGACGACTATCGACTTCGTCATGCCGACGCAGATACATGTCGAGACCACCGCGTAGTAGCTGGAGGTCTTCGCGAGAGGCTTCGACCATGTCCAGAGCAAGCCAGCACGTCCGACGAAGCCGTTGTGTGTGCTACTGCTGCCGTGCGTCTGGAGCCCTAAAGAGCCGAGTGAGATGCCTCGAAGGTTCCCTGTTTATCAATGGTTCCCACGTCGTTTGATCGAGTGTGCGCGCGATCTCGTTAGCCCAGAGTCTTCACGCAACTTCTGATCCCTGTCGCATGCTTTGCCAACACCGTTGGAGTCGCCCACTGAGATCTTGTTGCGCCACTTCTTCAGTTGCATCAGCCCGATCGGTTTCTGTTGGGACCACACATGTGTTACGGTAGACCGTGAGGTCCTTGATTGCGGCGATCCCCAAACCGTACTTCTAAATATACAGGAGCACTTCTGTATAGATGACGCGTTGCAGCCACGCATTCCAATGCGCGGCCTGTCTCAACTTGGGCCGGCGATGCTCAGCACACTTGAAGGTGATTGCCTTTGGCCACTTATCAATCGTCAGCTGACGCGCCGTCCAAACACCGTCAACCTTCATCGCATAGCCCTTGATTCGATTGCTATACTCGTTCCACAGATGCTGGATTATGTCTTGAAACGACTGATCAGACAGTTCCAAATGTGGTAGCTCGTCGGATGTTCTATTGTGCTGATTGATGGTCTGCTTCACAAACGGCATGACGGTGATACAATAGCGGCGTTCGGGACCTGGCGGCTGTGCTACTCGCTTGACTTGCGGACTGGGCGAGTGTGGCATTGGACGATTGCGATCGTGTCCCGAACGCCACAGGGGAGTGTCGGGACATGCGAAATAGGGGGCTGGCAACATCACGATCTCTTCTTCCCCTATCGCTAAGGACTGGAGAACCTACGCTGGTTTGCGACTGGATTGAACCGTGGCGCAACCGACCACTGCGTGGAGTGTGGCGCAAGCTGCGAGACGACGTGCTTGCGGGCGTGTGTGGTGGCGAGTTGAGTTCCTTGTTGCTGATGGGAGCAGTAGGTCTAGATACGACAATGCCGTCGTTCGTTGGCTATGTCGACTAGGCGGACGCACGAGCTTTTGTGGTATCAAGTACTACATGATCAAGGATCTGTACGAGCAAGGGTACTTCAGTGTCTAGTACAGCCTGGCGGAGGATATGGTGGCTGCACAGCTGACAAAGACCCTCGATTTGAGAAGTTGTGGAAGCTGTTGAGTGTTCGTGGTATGAGGAAGTTGGCCAACCCTAAGCATCGAGTGCACTTAGACGGTGGTCAAGAAGCAACGCAAAATCCGAAGCTCTCGGGAAGCTCGCGTTCAGGGGGAGTGTGAGAAAGGAACTTCATATTGAGGTGGTTACCTTGATGCGACAGGTATAGGGTAATTGATAGAGAACAAGTAAGGTAGTGTCAGCAACTTTCTAGGATAACTGCACCGATACGTTTGTCAGCGGGCGCTTTCCCGTCGGTAATCCTATTCTCACCGAGTGGAACCCAAGCATCGTTGTTCTTTACTGGAACTCTGCCTGTGCCCACAGCAGTCGCCGATCGCTTGCTTCATTTATACAGTACACCTCGTCAAAGCTCTTGACAATGTGGATGTGCTTTTGCATCTGTGAGCGGTGGATGATCATGTAAATGACACTGGGTTGGAGCTGTGGGGCTACAGTAATAATGAGCGAGGAATGTGTGTTGATCGGCGACAGCCTCAGTATCATACTGCGGCTAGCCGGCCGAAGGCTCCGCCTTCTACTGGCGATCGTTTGTTGCTCTGGTTGCGGTTGTTGCGGTGGATACAGCTCGGGCTATGCACGAGCTGTATTAGCCTACATCGACGTGGATATACCGCTGAAAATAGTCGCACGCCCAACGCATTTGCTGCTTGATTGACGAGTCCTCAAAGCCGACTTGAAAGAGAGCGATCACACTGCCCATTCTGATTGAGTGTGTGTGCCGAACATGGAGCTGTCGTTACCGCACGCTGTGGTCGCTTTCTTTACGACTCGATCGAGTGCTGCTGCTGTTGCTGGTAGAATGGCACCGTCCGTCCACAGTGGTGTCTGTGGCGGCATCGTGGGGTTTTCATTAATGAGAGGCCATGTGAGATATCGTCTTCTTCGCGCTGGTAGGACGGCCTCTAGCATCCATGAAGGTGACGTCCCCTAACTGGACCATAAACCATGTCGGCGAACAGTGACTGTCAAGATATATGGATCTGTGTAACATAAAGAAGTAGCCCAAGACAGCCCCCCAGATAACGGTCACGAGCGGACTAAAAGTTGGGGGTGACACGGATCTGAAGGAGATGGGGAAATTAAATCTAGAGAGAGGCGCCGAGCTGGGCCTGACATTAGTCGCATCCCGAGCATCGCAAGGCGATTCGAGTCAGAGAGCTGGATTGGGTAGCTAAAGTGCACTCGATGATGCCAAGAGATATGGCTACACTTGGACATGGCGAGTTGGATACCGACGAGGTACCACCAAGCCAGCATGAGACGGCAAATGACGGGAGTTGGATCGAGTGGGTGGCACTATCACGAAGCAGTTGGCGCGGTTCGGATCGAAGGCAACGCCACTCGCACCGGTGTTCCCACGTCATGTCGCAGAGCCGTCTAGAGCTCGCAGCCAGTTATTCGGACTGTAGTGAGATAAGAACGCTGTTGATCCAGCGAAGATGAGAAGGGACCGGCGTGATGAAGTGGGTTCAAAAGCTATTATTATTAATATTATTTAGCAAGCTAGTGACCTTTCTATTCCCCTCTCAATAAACCCCGACGAAGGGGCAGCGTCGGGTTTATCAGTCAGGCTTGGCCATCGTCCACCAGTCGGACATAGTCGCGGCGAGGATCGGGGATGTCTTTGGCGGCGGCGATGTCATCACGACCACTCATTGCTCCCTACTGAAAACAAGCTTCGCTCACGGTCAGCTACTGCAGAAATCGACTGGTCCTTGAGATTATTGAAGCATCAGTCGGCGCACGCCGCTGGCTCCAACAGAGGAGCGTTCCTTTCCGTCATCACTATCGTGGGCTTGATCTTCGTCGGCTTTTCCGTGGCCATCGACTTCGAGGGTTGATTTGGACTCGTCATCGGAGACCAAGCGCATCTCGTTGTCGTCTTTGACTTCAGCGGCGAGGTGAAGGTTATAGTCCAATGGAAGGAGCTTCTTGTCGTCAAGGTAGGTACGCGTGCGCGTATTTCAGACATCGAGGTGCTAGCTCCCGTCAGGCGGGGAAAGTTGGATGCGGAAGAATACTGTTTTTAGCGTATCACCACTGATACCGTGCGTTGCCCGGCAAGCTCTAAATATTCACACTCCGAGCAATTTTATCTGGAAACTAAATATCTCAGCTTACTAGCGTCAATAGACGTCTCTTGGTAGCATAGGTGGGCCTGATCGACTGGTCAACATTCCCATAATATATATTATGACATTTATCGTATATTGCGACAAAAAGACACAAATTCCGATGGAGAAACTCTGGATAAAAAAAACGGCGCCACTACAGTCCAAATTATCTCTCCATATTCTATCCATATTCTCGTCCATGTCATGCCCATACCGTAAGTAATGAAAACATTTGAAACACACGCCAGTTGAGCGTTTTTTTGGAGGAGGCAAAATAACGCCGCGAACTTTAGGAGGAATGGCACAGAATCCACACACTGGAAAAAGGGAAAGCAGGGTCAAGCAGCGGTCAAGCAGCGGGCTTCGCGCTGGGCGGGATCAGGGCGATGAAAAAAAAAAGGATAGCAGCACACCACCTCGCGAGAACTCTCGGAGCAGCCCACGTCTCGCTGCACGGGAACGCGCGAGAAGCATCGATGATTCCGAGACGAAAAGCGACCGGCGTGGTCGCTCGCGGACCAGCAGCAACGCGAGCAACAGTACGGGCGAATCACCGACACAGTCTGCGTTTGGTGCCGAGACCGATCCTGGCGATAGCCTGCGACGGACGGAGCCCACGCATTGCGGCAAAGAGTAGAAATTCGCGTCTCGTGATGCAGCAATGGTTGACGGCGGAAACCTCCAGGACAATTTCGTGCGGCCCGCTGCCACCGAGCAAAGTTAAATCAACGGGCGAGGAAACTACCTGGTCACGACGACTCCGATCTCGATCCTTCGAACAACTCTTCAGCCCCAACGATGCAAATTCGGTCGATCAAGAGCCAGAAGGTATTCGATTATATCCACATCCTACTCGATTCCATATTCTAACTAAACGGTGTCTCATCGACTAGAGTGAGGCGAGTGCGCCAAAGTCTGGAAGTTCGATCGAGGATGAGCTAGAAGGAATGTAATGATCACCCACATTGTACCCAAATCGATTCCATATCGTGCCCATATCCGAAGTGAATGGGATCTTATCAAATAGAGTCAGGAAGTGAAGCTAGCGCGCCGAGTGAAGCGGAAGATGATGACGATTCGAATCGATCTAGTGATCAGCGCGTGATACCCCAAGTGCTCGATGATCCTGTTGCAGTCCCAGCTCTGAAAGAATTTCACGACAGTTGGACAGACTTTTTCAACTATTTGGACGAGTACACGAAGGCCACGCATCAAGTGATTCGAAAGTCGGTAACGCTAACCGTGAAAGCTCGTAACGAAGCCATCGGAAAGACCAAGGCTGCCAAGGCGGGCCTCGATGTGCGCTACTTGCCGACATCGTGGAAAGTTTATCGACGGATCTTCATTTGCACTCACGGCTGGAAGCAACGCAGCCGAGGTCAGGGCAAGCGACCCGCGAGGTTTATTCGAAGTGTGGTTTGTCCGTTCAAGTTCAGCGTCTACATGGTCTACTTCGACAAAGAAAAGAAGTGGCGATTAGCAGTGCACGGAGCGTATCTCTTTCACAACCATGCGATTTCGCGAGAGGTGTTCCGAACTTATGCTGAGAATCGAGGAGTAGAAAACCAGGACAATCAAGCGAAGGCTCAGAACATGATTGAGAACCAACGAAAGCGAAAGGTCATCTACACCGAATTACTCACGGAGGGGGAGAACGTGGTGATGAAAGACGTTGAGAACATGATATACGCGTACAAAACGGAAGTCAAGCGTGAAGATGACGACGTAGAATGTCTCACTGAGTTCACGGCTGCAGACGAGCGAAACTTTGCTTCTGTGGACGAGACAAGCCAGAAAGAGACCGGCGTCATAAGCATTACGTCAAGATTCATGACCGAGACCGCAGAGCGTTTCTTCGAGATACTTCTTGTCGACAGTAGCCACAAAACAAACAGGTGAGAGTCCTTATCATATCCATATCCCGTCCATATCGCGCCCATTCCGGAGCCAACCTGGTTGTGTTCATTTTCGTAGATACAACTACCAGTTGCTGACTCTCATGGCCATTAATGATGATGGCCAAGGTCAAGCAGTCCAGCATTCGCTGCTTGAGCGAAATGCTGACTGGCATATGTCTCGCGCGCTGGAACACTTTGTCCGGGTTAATCCAGGTATTGCTGAAAAGGTTGAAGTCTTGATGGTGGACAAGGACCTCAACGAGATTCGGATCTTGAAGTCGTTCTTCCCTCGTGCACGTGTTCTCATTTGCCTATTTCATGTGATCAAGTACTTGAAATCGATGACACGCAAGCCAGAGTTCGGGAAAATATCGAAGGACGACCATGATAACATCGACGCAATCATTCACAGCATGATCTATGCAGTGACGAAGAAAAAGTACGACGAAAGCCATAACACTCTCCGCGACGTTTGCGAGGCTGTGGGTCTTACTCGTTTCTTTGACTACTTCCAAGACAATTGGCACACTTGCGTTGACATGTGGGTGATGTATGCCCGGCTGCGGCTCCCCCATCTTCGCGTACATACAAACAATCACCTGGAGAGTTTCTTCGGGCATTTGAAGGACACTGTGAAGTCAACGATGGGTATGGCGGAGACCATTGAGGCTCTCATAGCGGACGATCGAATTTGCGCGAATGAGTACTTACACAGCCGAACAAAGATTGGGCGGCACTTCAACGCCAACTACGACGATGATATGAATCAACTGTTGAAGTGGACGAATCCATTTGTCGCTAAAAGTGTCGAAAATCAGTACACCCAAGCCATAGGAAGGCTCAAAGAATTCAACTACGAGGAAGACTTGAAGCGAGGAGTAGTAGTTGTTCGTGGCAAGACCAAGGCTCATCATGTTGATCTTCGCTCGTGGGCTTGTACCTGTTCGTTTTCGTGCTCTATCAAGCTGCCGTGTCAGCATGCAATTGCTTATCGTTTGCACAAGAACTATGACGAGTCAATCACACTGAAGGCCGTCAACCAAAGGTACGTTCGACAGAGACGGTGGAGGTCATGACAATGGTTCAAAACGTATCCATAACATTCCCATCTTCAATCCATATCGTGACCATATACTAATTCACGCTATTGTCTCTGCTTCCGTAGATGGATTGGGCCGATTCGTACTCGCGCAGACGTTCCCGGCGAGCGACTCAAATTCTCGCCTTTCGTTGTCATTCACAAGAAGCGGAAACTAACAAAGGAGCAAAAGTATCGTGAGGCTGTGCGCGCTACGGAAGCTGTTTGCAGCGAGCTTGCTGATATTTCCGATGATGATGAGTTCACTGAGCATCTCCAGGTCGTGTTAGACCAGTGGCGCAACGTTCGACAGCGGAAGCGAGTGCCGGCTACCAATGTTAGACACGTCAAGAAATCAGAAGAAGGTCTCGAAGAACTCGCTGGCCATGGTCTGTCTCAGGTATCTCAGATCTCCCAACCGCACAGTCTTTATTCTGAAGAGATTGGCAAGGTAGCTCTGGTTGATCCGACCTTAAGCCCAGCCACAGGAGTGCTCATTGCAGGCGAAACCACATCCCAGCTTGATTTGACACAAGATTCATGCGGAGGAGAAGGCTCCACAGATTTTCAAGCTGTATTACCCGCGACGCCAATAGTTACACTCAACCCACGCGCTGCAAAGTCTGGTAGACCTCGATTGAATCGAGGACAAGTTGCTTCCACCGAGCGCGACAATCGAATTATTTTTAACGCAGCCCAACGTGCCTGGAACAGCAGCGGTGAGGTTACACTCAAAGGTCTGTTGGACTCAGTTGAGCCAGAGAAGCCATCTATTCCAGAAACGGTGAAACGATTGGAGGGTCTCGTCATCAAAACCGATGTTTCTGCCAAGAAGCGCCCGAAGTACACAAAACTTCGAGATCCTGTTCTCAATGTCACCGCCTTCTATCTTTTGCCACAACAATTGTTGGACAAGTGCTTGAAGTGCTCCCAGGAAGAAACAAGGAGGATGGAGTGATTAACGTAGACTCTGACCCAGATGAAAGCGAATCAACCCATGATGGTCGCGATATGGGCGGAAGTGGACTTGATATGGGTGCAAAGCGCGGTGCAACCTGGGTTGATTGTATCGAAATTGAAGGGCTCGGGGTATTCTCACGAACGCAGATTGAAGCGATGCGTGCTCTTTATTCTCTAAAGGTCTACTGTAAGGATGGAGATGCCATATGCAAATGGCTGCGCCAAGATGTGCCTCAGTCGCTGTTCAAGATCTCACCAAGAGAGGTTGCGGAAGAAATTGAGTCCAACTACCCAAACAAACGCCTGGCTGGACTCAAGGACGATTGTACGTTCGAAGCACTGTATCGCGTTCTCCCTAACCGGTGGATAAGTGATGCATTTATTGGGGCTGTCTGTGAACGAGCGACCAAGGACTTCCGCCAACTTCGATACCTTGGCATCGGAAGCCCAAACGAGCGCGTGGCAGGAAAGAAGATCTTGAAGATGAGATCAAGGATAGACTCAGCAGCGCTGCATTGGATCAGTCTGCCGAGGTGCTTGCCCTTCCTGTGTACGTTGGCAATACTCACTGGACGGTGATTTTAGTGATGTTGAAGAGGCGCGAGATCCTGTACTACGATTCAATGGGTGCAAACACCACAGTGAATGCGCTCAAGGACGTCGCTGGTGATATCCAAGCGACTCTGATCGACGTATTGGGCTCACCTGCTTTTGGATTAGTGTGTGTGAACAGCCCGCGCCAGTTTGATGGTCACAGCTGCGGCGTTTTTGTCTGCTTAAAGATCATTAGGACTCTGGACAAGACCATCTCCAACGATGTCTCACCAAGTGGAGTGACGAATCTCCGATACCGTCTATTAGTGTATGCGCTCAGAGGTCAGGATGCTTAGGTTGTGCCACAGAATTACTGCCCCCTTCTCGTTTATAGTTCATCTTCATCCGCAGCGCTTCCATTACTTTAGATTTGAGTTTCATCGCGGACTTCGCGACTCAAATCTTCAATCGGACGCTCAATCGGACGCGGACTTAAGCATATATTTCCTAGTCGCGAATTTTACGATCAGTATAGAGAGGTAGTTTGAGATATGGGTTGGATGTGGGCAATAATATGGACTTAGTATGGAGAGATAATTTGGACTGTAGGGCTGTCCATAAATAAATCCAGAGAATCTCGTAAATAACGTAAATCATTGACCAATTGTACCCATTGTAAGACTACAAGTGAGCTTGGATTCACTTTGGAGGGTGTCTAAACTTACCGAATGGATTTGGTAGAATAATGTATTGCTTGGTGTTTTTTGAGTGGTGTATACCTAGAAGAAATGTGTCTCTCCGGAATCTTTCCCCACCCCCGAAAACTTTCGAGGACGAGTTCTCGACAATTCCGACGTCAAGTCACAGAAGAACAAAAGGTGCTGGGATGCGGGGCGAATAGCTCCGCGCCGCACCGAACTGGTGGAAGCCATTGTCCACGCCGCACGCATCGAGAACACCCTTCGGGTAAAAGCCTATAGGTCGATATGCGTGTGAGACCCCGCAATCCGACAAGGTAAGCCATACAACGGGCGGCGAGCGACCAGGACATGGGCGAGATATCTAAAAACTATTTGTACAGATAACCGACGTCGGCACAGCAAAAGGTTGGTGGTTTCCTCTTCGCAGTGTCGGGGAGGTCATCGAGCGAACAGTCACAAACCAATTTGTTTCTCAAGGCCAAATAGGATACAGTGGCAACGAAGTGGTCAACTAAGCAGGTGATGAGATCTAATGCAGCCAACCCACAAGTACTTGCACAGCGATCTCACCAACAGGATGCCTTTTATGGTTCATCGGACACCTTCAATACCTTAACTACGTATGGATCATGCCCATGTATATTTCGTCTGTGTTTGCTAATGTTGCTCGTGGCCAAACGCCGACTCATTACAGTCGCACCGATCAAATCTGGATCTATTTCCACAGAAACATCTCCCATGATGACTCAGCAAACAGAGACACCGCCATTATCCATACAGCCTCAAAATGGCGCAGAACCTCCCAAACCCGATCCCTGTTCGCGCCCGTCTTGACGCGCTAAGAGCTGCTCGAGAAAAGCGGCACCCAGCGGCCGAACAAAAAGTCGCAGTTGATGAGTCCCTCGATATTAACTTGGAGAAGGAACGCCTCGAAGGTTCTCGCGTTTTAGGCTATTCAGCACCGGCGAATTACAGTACCTCAAAAACGAAATGCACGCTGGCGACTGGTCGTCAGTGATCGATAATATCAATGATCCTCTGGCAGCCGTCAACGCTGAGGCGCACATCGCGACAGGCAGCCACCTCCGTCTGAATGTCTCACCAATCGTGGAACGACGTTTATAACGTCACGGCTCTGAGAGACCAGTCACCCGAAAGCTTGGGTGACTGTGTTTACCAGCAACAAGCTTGGACGTCAGAGGCAAAAGTTTCTTTGAATCCCCTTTTGTGATCATTGGGGTCTACGCTCCCACAAACAAACATATACGAGAAGACCTCTTCGGTAGGTTCTCGACGATCGTTAAACCGAGTGGGCATACCATCATTGGTGGAGACTTCAATTGCACATTAGACCAGGAGCTAGACCGCAGCCACTTAACCGGACGCGACTAAGGCTCACGGGCTCTTCAACATTGGACGGAAGAATGGGACGTAGTTGACGCGATTGAGATCATTGCATCGGGCACACTAACCAAGGCACAGTTGACATACATATTCCTATCAGCTTCCGGATAAATCTTATGCCTCGAGTCGATTAGACCGCTTTTACCTCAGTCGAGACCTCTTTGGCTACATGCATAATATCTCAGTCTGCAAACCGTTGGCTCCTACAGATCACGATGCGGTAGTGCTCGACTTCCTTGTGCCAAAACAAGGACGACGGCAACATACAGGGCCGCCTCAACTGCGATACACACTACCTCGGAGAACGGAATCAGCAGTCCGAACGTACAGCGAAGAGGCTCTAGAATGCCTAGAGGCACGTCTTAATTGTCTAGGGGCGAAGATCGTGGCGCAAGGCTGGGATAAGGCAAAAGCCGACCTGCGAAAAGGCTGTCTGTTGGCTGTGAGGGACCGGTGCCATGCTTTCGCCCAAGCTTACAAACAGCGCGTTTGGAGACTGACGAAGGCTTTACAAAAGGCCAGACAGGCCGCGTTTCGAACCGTTTCCATCGATGCTTCGATTGAAGGAGTTGTGGAGGCCTTGGACAAGTTAAGCATTGACCCTTACTCGCGGGTGGATGGAATCCGAGCCAAGCTGATTGGAGTACAACAGGCCCGGATCGCTGCAGGCCGAAGACGTCGAAACCGGGAGTATAGCGGAACTGGACCGCAAGCGACATGGGGGCTGATGAAGCGGTTGGCACAAGAATATGGCATCCGGACTGCTCAACTTCCTTCAGACCCAAGTAGGTCGTGCAACCCAGCAGAGAGAATGAAGACGGATTGGGCGCCGGTACATCAACAACAGCCACCGGATATGGGGTTCCAACAGTGGTTTTTCGCGCAACTTTCACAGCGAGCGCAAGATTGTGACCTCAGCTCTCTCCTAGGCGACTTCACAAAGGATGAAGTGCGGGATGCAACCAGACAATGCCCCAGAGGAAAAGCGTGTGGACCAGACGGTATTCCCAACGATTGGTATCGAGATATGGAAGACTTCTTGTTGCCAATCTTGGCTCCTCTATTCTCGGAGTGGTACCCAAGTGAATGTCTACCGATGAGCTTTGGAACCGTCACAAGGGGTTGCATACCGAAAACATCCACTCCAAAGTCGGGGCTGGACTATCGACCGATTGCGTTGCTAAACACGGATTACAAAATATTCGCACGACTGATAATGGCAAGATTGCAACCCTGTATGGCAGCTCTAGCCGCGAACACGCAGTACGGGTTCGTTCCAGGACGAAATGCTCACGATGCAATCGATGTTTGGCATCTAGCTACAGAGACGCGTAGACAAGACAACGCGATCGCGGTCTTTTTCGATTTCGCGAAAGCATACGACACTACGGATAGAACCTTTATGTTACGGGCGTTGAGTCGACATGGATTTCCACAAGAAGTCATCGACACCATCCAAACTATGCATCTATCCACCACAGCAGAATTCCGTACCGAAGGATACACATCCTCACCCCAAGGTGTTCTCAACGGTATTCGTCAAGGTTGCCCACTCGCACCGCTCCTATTCATCCTCTCGCTTGATGTACTATACGACGACCTTGCAAGCTCTGGGCTACCAGGTATCGAGTTGGAGCGAGGACTTTGTGTCACCACCGTCGGTTTTGCCGACGATACCGCGGTATATCGACCGTATTATGCGAACAGCTCAACCAATTCGGCTCCGCATCCGGTCTGAAAATCAATCCCAGCAAATGTGCTGCAGTGTGGACAACCCGGTGCGGAGGTACTGCCTCAGGTAGTCATGTGAGCACAGAGATCCCCTTCCCGATGTGCTGGGAGGACGTGAATTGGCACGACTTCTGTGCATGGTTCCATCGCGAGGGAACAAGGGCCACCCGCAACCCACGCTTCTGTATATTTAAAGCAAGCAACGCAAGGCAATTAAGAGCGCATCTTATCAAAGACAACTATCGCTACCACGAGTATCGCTGTCTCTGCTTGCTACGTATTGGATCCGAAGCAACAGGTTGCGTTCACGCTCAAGCTGCGCCTCTATCCAGTTGACTGACTATGGTCAAAATTGCTTCTCCGCGTGCGCCCGCGTATTCAACGGAGATGTTCTGATCAGCACAGGAGCAGGTGGGACGAGAAAGTTGCAGATATTACGAGCCGTTTGGGCTCTGGTCACCGATTGGGGGCACCCGGACGCGACTAAAGTGGTAGCTTCCACTGGCATTGCCGCTGCTAGTCTCGAGGGATGTACCAGGCACGGATCTGTCGATCTTGGTGCCAGGGCTCTTCATCTGCCCAAGCGCATCGTGTCTCCCAGTGACGATGTTCTTCGTCAATGGGCGCCTGTGCACTGTGCAATTGCCGGCGAGTTGACCAATCTGGCTTTCTTTGGTCTATGGGAGGAATCGTTAGGGCATGTGAAGGATTCGCTCAGTTTGGTGGCTTGCTAGTCGTCCTCATGTTTGACCATTGCCAGCTTCGGACGGTGACCGGCCTTAGAAATTGATGGATCTGTGGTGAAGTGAGGTAGAGATGGCGAATTCATGCTAGTTGAATGGGTGATCTCGGGGGAAAGGACTGGAAGTTGCGACAAGACGACGACGACTTATCCGGAAGGCTTATCCGGACAGCTAATCCGGATCGCTTGTGCTCGGATGGCTTGTCCGGATGGCTTACCTAGACGGCTTGCTCGGATGGCTCATCAAGTCGTCAAGGATGGGATAGGACAGTCCATACCGCCATTTGTTTTGAGATCGAGCAGCAAATGCGCAAACGGCCAGAAGAATGCAAGGTTAGGAGAGCTCGGCATTCTTCAAGTGAAGCAGGATCATTGAAGGATGGTGACATAAACCGTACGGTAGGTTGGGTGGGTAGGTCATTGCGTTTTAGGTTAGTAATCCAGTACCGTTTTAGGTTAGTAATCCAGTACCGTTTTAGGTTAGTAATCCAGTACCGAATTTCACTTCTTGGCACGATTGCGTTTGCGAGCACCTTCGCATGCAGTCACGGACTACTCGCAAGCCATCTGGACTTCTCGCAAGCCGTCCAGATTTCTTGTGGGCGATCGAGAAGTCTGATCAAGACGTCCGACAAGATCTCTCAGGTTCTGTTCGACAGGAAGGCGTAGGCGTTTGCGCACGGCGCAAAGCTTACTAGAAGGCATCAGCAGGGTTGTTGGGACACTCTTTGTAAGAACGCAGTATTTATGGGTAATATACTTATTGTATCAGTGACACCCCCGTTTGAGTGTGTAGATTGAAGTATCTCTACAGCCCCCGCAACTGGACTCCTCATCTTCGTTCATACATATCCTCGCCTTCGGATCTCGTAAACTCCACAACTCAGGATAGCAGCATGGTTCAAACGATATCAACTGACAACGCCACCCGCTGCAGCGTCAATAACTCGGCTATTCAGTTAACCATACGGACACTCGCACACGCAAGACGCATTTCGTCGTCTCAATCCTTCTCCCTCGTCAGTTGGCGAGTGAAGATATATTCGTGCTGCGCCAATAATCTAACGTCAAGGCTGGCGATATCTCTCTTTTTCGACATCGGTAACGTCCCTCATGCGGCCTCTGACTCTGTCTGCGTTGATCTTCTCCGTCCATGTAGGCATGCCGGTTAGAACCAAGATAAATCAATGCCTTCGTACCCAACGTCGAGGTGCTGTTTGAGGATAACAGACTCCCTTTCCAACCAAACGATTACCGCTTTTGACAATGTAGTCGACTCGACTCTCTAATATACAGCGTGGTCGATTCTAATCGCACATTTTGATCTTGTTGTGCCGCAACTGAGAACTAAACCCTTATTCTACCAAATTCCTTCGTCATTGCGCTGGGCTACCCAGCCTCTTCCTCGCCGAAGGTGGTAACACCACGAATGAGACGGGAAAAATCCCAATGTTAAAGCAGGCGTCAGATCTGATGCGCAAGCTTCCGTCTGTGAAGCATTGGGCAAAATTGAAGGGAAAATGATACAAAAGTAAGCCAATGGTGTTGCATAACCTTCGGTGGATGGGCTACGACGACCTTCTGGGTCACTATATAAAAATCCGGCCTTTTTTTCACTTTTCGAGGACGACAACAAGAGCGAAGGTGGCGATGCCAGCGAAGATGCGCCTACTACTGTCGCCTTGCTTATCCCGCCGGCGGCCAAGCAAGCGGAGCTCCAGCAACTCTACGAGGACATGAACAGTGTTTCTTACGCAACTCGAATGTTGCAGTCTGCAAGGTGTACTATAGGTGAAGTGTGCGAACTGTTTGACATTTTGATCGTCGACTTCCTCTCTATAAGTAACAGGCTCTCTCCTACTGAGTCGATCATAGAGTCCGTCAACTTTGAGGTTGCTCTCTACAAGATTCAGTTACGTTCGGAGTCGTCTTTCCACCCGGCCGAGGCTGCGACTGTGAAGAAGCTGCTCGGCTGCCCAGCCGTGAAGCGGCCAAGCTGCGCACTGTCAGCTAAAGTTCTTAGTGGCCACAGAAAGAAAAAGCGGTCGGCCGACGATATTGGAAGGTTCTGAATTCAAAAAGACAGTGCCGGGAGGACAACCTATCGCGGTACGCAAAGCTCGTCGCGGTAGATCGTGTGTTCTCGCAGACGAAGGCCGCAATACGTTACCTCCGCCGTAGCATGTCGACACATCCGCTTGATGGGTTTCTTGTCCTCAAGTTAAGCTGGTACCTTGTCGCACACGAGTTTTAAAACCTATTATTCTGCGTGTGAGACGGATATAGATTCTGAGCTAAGTGGAGTAGAACAGCGTTTAAAAAAAAATACTGGATTGGGCCTAATAAACACGAACTGAAACCCATCAGGGTCGTTTTTAAGAGCGCCTCAAATTGAATATGTCCTGTTTTTCCACCACTGGATCCAGATTTCGAGATTTATAGGTGAGAAGCCCCCCCCCCCCCCCCCCCCCCCTCGCATGGCGCCTCTCTGAGGACGTGGGATTGGCTTCCCGCGCGAGGAACTAGGCTCGATGCTTATGACCCTTCGAGCAAATTTGTTCACGGGTATGGAAGTTAGAGAAGGTTGCAAGTAATCATGCTGCTCGAAGAATGAAGTCGCTGCGGCGCAAATGCTCTCAACGTCGGTATCCAAGGACCAAACAGGATGCGCAAGCTGCTCAACTGACGTCCAGAGGCGCTTGTTGTTGAAGACAGCTGGTAGAAGATGCCCGCATTGATGCGTGAGGACAAGCTTGCACGTTGAGAAGAGTACATCGACTGTTTGTTGGGGGGATCTTGGCAGGAGACGGTTTACGACCCTCCAGGACTGAGACATGCTCAGCTGCAATATAGATGTCGATGTAACGCTAAAGCATTTTGGACGTCGAAGACCAACGCGTCTCGTTTCCTGTTATATGCTTCGATGCTTAGTGCTGGGGAAAGACCGTCCATTTGTTGGGTTGGTGAAGCTGGACGGAACGCACCTCGGCTTCATCGACGAGACCTTGATGCAGAGCAATAAAGCATCCGGTCACAAAATTTTAGCGATGGTTGGTGCGCCACACTAAAAGACCCCCCCCCCCCCCCCCCCCCCCCCCACAAAAAAAAAAAGAAAAAAAAAAAAAGAAAAAGAAAAGCGTCGTAATTGTTTGGTTCTTGAAGATCTCCATTAGGCGCTCGTCGAAGAAGGTGCTACGCGCGACTCGGCCCTCCTCGTAGGCCGAACACTGAGACAGGTGCTCTGAATGACACGCACCAAGATGACTGAGCAAGTTTGTGTACCCACTGTTCGGTTTCTACTTGTGCTGGGAATAACATATCTTGCACTCAAAGACGCTAGCTTCAACCTCATCTGAGAAGAATCTATACACGACACGCGATGCCATCTTCAAACGGGAGCTGGGAGAGTGAGCCTGTAGCCACGATATAAATCACCTGCGTGTCTTCACCATCAACAAACGAGACGCTGTTCAGACGATTCGACGGGCTCACTTTGACTTTTGGTATATCATAGTCGAGTCAATCAATTCAACTGGTTTCGGCTTTGGGGAGTATGTAAAAAGCAATTCAGTGTACACTTGCCCAATATAAAATTTTACGGGAGTGCTCCCAGTCTGCTGATAAGCCAATCCAGAAAAGTGAATGTTTGGAGAATGCTTTTGGAACTGTAATATATATTTTAGGAAACGAAATGGATACAATACGCACCTACAGTCACTGGAACACCTCCGTCTGGAACACCTCCGTGTAGACGACATTGTCGACGGTCGTCCTCTTGCTTCTGCCGTCACAAAAGACGATACCTGCCGGGCCCGTTTGCGTTCTTGAGAGCGTGACCTAGCGTTGGCCTTGTGTAAAGAGCTGGTTGGGCGGAGAGAAGTGGACCATGTCGAGCCCTAGAGTTTACCTCTGCGGGGTTGTGACAGCCTTCGCGGGCCACATGTTCGTTTTCCACGCCACCGCTGAAGAGCTTTGTGTCCATGACTCCACGGAGCTTGTTCACGAGCCACTTGGCTCTGTTTATGTGACTACAGCTAGGAACTTCAGTGGAAGTTTATCAAGCAGGTCTTTCCAGGCCACTTCTAAATCAAACAGTAGAACCGAGCAGGGACTTCACAGGTAATCTCACTGCAGCTGCAAAATGTCCAGGGATAAAGCCACCATTTGTGACTCCAGCTGGTTTTGAATCAAAATTCGATCGGCCTCCATGTCAGCTTCTGTCGTAGATCAGGTTGAGTAGACAATCAATTCGCTTGTAGTCCTCACAATTGCTTTTAGTAGAGATGATCCACTATTCCGTCAAAGTCGCAGAACCAGAAGCACCCACCTACGAAGTCTAATGGTTTGTATTTCAAGTCCCTCCCTTCACATTGAACCCCGTCTAACAGTAAACTACTCCGACTCCCTCTTAGGTGGAGGAAAAGGTTGTCGCCCCAGCTATTGATAAATATCTATTAACACAATTCCAAGCAGCATTTTTGCTGAATTTTTCATTTGTCTCGATTCGCGAACGTTTGGCCTGCTTATAAACATTATAAACAACACAATGCAACTTCGCCCTTCTCTCTTTGGCAAGCGAAATAGCGGCACTGTCGCCAGAAAGACGCCAGAAGCTGCCGGTGGAGGGCACCTCGGGACCAGGCACGTACGACAAGGTGTCAATCCAAATTTAGTGCCACGGACCAGGCAGCAGAAGGACCTGTTGGCTTGCTTGCAACGGATAGGGGGGGAGGGGGGGGAGGGGGGGGGGGGGGGGGGTGATATTGAACAAGTGAAGAGATCAGCTTCGCTCAAGAAGGCTACAGTGCAGTCAAAATACACCGACGTGGCTGCATTGAGGAGTTCAAGAGAAATTGAAATCAAATTCATCAACGAACATGAGGTATAGAGTGAAATGCGGAGGTCACACAGTAGATTTGATCCCGTTTGTTATTTTTGTTGTTTTCGGGCGCTCGTTGGGTGGTCGTGAACCCAACCCTATTATTCCCAATCAGTTCAAACACTCTCTTGACCCCTCCAACCCGGACGAAAATTTGCCAGTTTTATCTAAACCCTACTCAGCTTATCCTGTATGCAGGTGGCACTCTCGTATAATATTTCCAAGATAGACGTTATCCTGTACATCGTCTATCCACCGAACATCTGGTTGTTTTGAGCTCCAGAGCATGGAATAGAGAGGGAAAACAGCTTATCCTGGAGGTATTCTCGCCATATGGCCATTATCCTGTACAAAAATGACGACATAGAACGGTTCATACGTGGGATTCGTCGAGAAATGATCTCGAAAAGTAGAGAATCAGGTACTTGCACAGCCTATGAACAGTGTCATCGAATGTATCGGCCAATCACAACCGACTTCAGCCAAACCGCCCCAGTGTGTCAGTCAGACCACGAGGTGTCCGTACTCGGTGGGGCACTTCCGCCATTTCTCAATATTCATCGAGGGAGATATGCTGAATGCCACACCAAGTTATTAGGCTCTTTTAATATAGCTGTATTGTACATCTATGTAAAAAGAGCCTAATAACTTGCGGAGAAAACGATACACGGTACAGACATCATAAATAAATAACATGTATTTGATTGGAGCTTATTGGAACTGCACGAACCTCCCGCGACCGTGATCGTCGACGAGGGGGCAGGTCTTGCGCGATTCTTCTTCTCTCTACCGCGAATCACCTTGCCGCACTGCCACTTCTTGTGCCAAATGTCGAAACAGGTCATTCACACGCCATTGTACTTATGTCGCGGAACGTCGCACAAGTACACTCGCTGGTCCTTAATCTGACACGAAGAGCAAACCATCCGCGTGTCGTTTCCGCGCCATCCTCCTTGAAAAACGAACAAACCTTGTACGCGCGTTAACGTCGCTTCTGGTCGTTTGGACCGTTTCCAGCATGCCACACATCCGTTTTCTCAGGCAGGTGCTTCGTTCGCGAGCGCACGATCACTGGATCCTCAGCAGTCTCTGGGTCGGACAAGTTCTCCATGTCTTCCGCTTGCACTTGACACAGCTGGGCGTGCATTTCCTTCATGAACTTCACGTGGGACGCAGTCTTGTTCTGGCGCTTCTGGGCGTGTCGGTAGACGACGAAAGCGTTCACGATGGCAACGTCGACCAGACCCAGGAACAGCAACTTGTAGTATTTTTGGAAGCGAACGGCGCCTCGAATAGGGTACCTACAACGTATAATAAAAGATTAGCGCAATAACTAGACAGAGGCATACAGGACAACAAAGGTTTGTTGTCCTGTACGCACTGGCCGTGGACGTCGACCCCACCCATGAAGCGCTGGTAATCCTTGATAACCTTGGGTGCGGGCACATCAACACACTCACCGCTCTTCTTTCGTCGAGCAACTAGGTCGAGGTCCAAGCTCCCGCCAGTAGCAAGAAAGCCGACGGGTTTGTTGTCCCACCAGCATAGTGCCGTCATCTTGAGAACATGCGACGAGGTCGTGGTCGTGCACGTATCGAATATAGTAATAATATAGGTTAGTATGGAGCCTCCAACAGTTCTACTTTCCCGGGGTCTCTGCCTATCACCTCGGTCCAGTGCACTTGAAACTTGACTGCTTTACCACAGAAAACGCACCAGAAGTGCTACCAATAGTGGTGCGTCGCTGGTAAGTGGTCCCCAACAACCCAAAAAGCCGATGGTGCTGACGGCTCAGTGGGGTATATCGAGGCCCTTTATAGTGAGCAAAGTTTTCGTGGGTTTATTGGAAGCATTGGGCACATTGATTTCGCGTACCATTAAACGGTTAAGTCAAGGTTTCGAGTTCACAAAACAAGCCACCAATGCCAGCTTTTCTCTTGCCGTTCTCAGTCGTCCTCTTGGTCCCCGATGAGCCTGTTGACAATATCCATTTCCTCGGTACGAACGTCCTTCTCACTATAGCTGACGATCCCTCCTCCACTAGCTCTTCCAAAATGCCTTGGGCGCTGATATATCGTAATCATATGGTAATTGTCCTACCATGTTAATTGCCGCACCAACTTTTGACCAATGATAGTAAAGCACCATAACCCCATTATCAATTGTGGGGTGATGGGGAGCACGCTCTGCCGAAGGTAAAACCCCCGACGACCTTCCACATGCTGCTGATTCAGGTAACGATTCGCTTGTTCGAGAATGAAACCCCGCCCAAATGGCGTGTTTTCATTCTCGAACAAGCGAATCGTTACCTGAATCAGCAGCATGTGGAAGGTCGTCGCAAATGTTGCAGCTGAAGATCCTCGAAGTTGCTGAGGAAAGCGGCATCATCGGCTTCAAGGCGTCGTGGGGGGGGGGGTCCTTCATGGAGCGACCAAGCTCTCCATTCGCATGAGGACGCGGGAAGGCCAAGTCACATGCGCTGAGGGGGAGGCCGCAAAAGGTGCATTTGCACTGCGTGTACTGGCACGCATGAAGCAAGAGAAAGTGAGGAAATTGTACAATGCAGACCAAATTACAGCCGTGCTGGAGAACCTATCGAAACTCACGATCAATCGACGGGGCGCATGGACGGTTTGGACCGGTGCGCGGGCAAGGAGAAGGAGTGACTCACTGCCATACTACTTGGAGACATGGAAGGCACAAGTACCCGATTTACACTATCACAAAAGCTCGACACTCGACCGTACCTGAGATGCAGCAGCAGAACGACATGTATCGAACGGCTTTGGCAAACAGTTCTGGGTCACATTTGGTCATGGACAACCCGGATCTGCAAATCTACAGCAATCCCAAAGGTTGGTAGAATGAGCAAATGTCCCTCGCCGTTGTAACTGTTCCTTTTGGACAACGTACGGTGGACGATGAGCCTGCGATGCTGCTGTGGGATGTGCTAAGCGCGCATTGGACGGACAAAGTCGAGGCACACGCAGCGTCAAAGCGTGTGATTCTCGAGAAAGTGCCTCCTGGGTTTACCTTTTGTTGCCAGCCGGCGGAAGTTGCATGGGGCGACGATTAACAGTGGGAATACGGTAGATAAACGCAACCCCCAAAATCGTTTATTGTAAGGAAGGTCGTCGAAGGAAGTAAAATCTCGATGCCGTAGCTCAAACCCCGGAAAAAATCACCACATATCTAAACAGCATTGAGAAATACCCAGTAGAAGCCAAGAAACACCCTTTCTAGGGGCTTCCGAATATTTTTTGGCCCAGACTGAACGCTGGATGTGCACAATGCAAGATGACAAGTAGTCTGTATAGCCATACGTCTGGCAGTGAGATCAAGATCAAGACCGAGACCAATGTCCAGAGAATTCTAGCGAATGCCAAGAGAATGATAGCATTCAAGCTCCCTCTCGGAGCCGCTGGATCAGTCGACGAAGGCGCTGCAACAGTCAGGTATCCTTGGACTCCCCCTGGATCCGCCGTTAAAGTATAGCCTGACCTCGGGTTCCTCCTTATTGTGGGGACGTGCCAACCACAAAACAGACCCTGACGTGTGGGGAAAACTCTTCTATCGTAGTTAAGGTACTGTCTTCTTCGCCTCGTTCGCAGAACATGAGATAGATGTTTTGTTGCTGACCAAACGATAGCCACCCGTGCCTTTACTAACAGATACGATTCTTGGAAGTCGTTACGTTGCAGCGCAACTAGAGCTGACGAAAGCTGACCGTCGACATTACAAGCCAGATATGCTCGAAGATTGGCTCTTGTGTTTATCGAGCCTTATATCTGCTAAGAATGTCACGAGCAATTCCGTGTCGTGGACTGTGTCGAGGTCCTCCTCGAGCCGCCGTTGTCTCGCATGTGCGACTACTGCACCGGCTATTTATTCGTGCCCATCGTATGGCCCTGTTGTCTTCGTGTGTCCACTCATAGGCGTAGATGTGGGCTGTTCGCATAAACTCGAGCGGCGTGGCCAGTCAAATCAACGGAAAGTGCGAGTGGTTAGTGATCAAGATGCTGGTGCAGAGTCCCGAGCTTTTGCGTTGTTGTTTGTCGGAGCCGATATGGATTCACATCTGAATTTTGGAACGTCCAAGTGTCAATGTCTATCACTTTCAAGCCCAACACGGTCATATGCCATCGAATTCTGCCTCCCTTATTGCATCTCCACTCGTAGAATGGGATTCAGATTGTACCAATGAGAAAGCGTTTCAAAATGCCCAAATCCCAGCAGGCATCGCTGCGCATGGCCTGAGACCGAAAATTATGTTGTATTATACAGCATAGCTTTTTGCGGAGTTTTGCTCTGTGTGCGAAATTCAACGTGACAACAGCGTGGTTGCTGCTGAACGCACAATGGCTATCAACGGGGCATAAAAGAAACCTTTAACCCGTGAAAATTTCTTCGTTTCCAAATCCGACAAGGTTCTTCCACCGTGGAGTTGGCGGACGGATGCGCGCCAAAACCAGTGGCTGCGGCATCCTCGCGCCAAAACGAAGGCATGCAGATGTTGAGAAATGCTTTACCCATTTGTCATAATGCTATGATGACAACAACAAATTGGCAAAAACGTTTTCAGCACGAAGAAGCACGATCAACCACTTATAAAGTACGTGTATTTGGCTTGTTCTTCCTACTCCTCGTCACCCTCACCCCCCTCTTCATGCTTGCGCTTGCGGAATCGAATCCTTTGGCGGAGATCAGCGGGGATGTTGGTCCCATTCTTCCACGTGTTATGCCAAATCTGCGTACACGCTAGCGTTTGACCCAGCTGTATCTTGTTGCAGGGCACTACACGTCCTCCCGTCAATTGTGAGCACAGCTCACAGTAGAAGCGCGTTTCGCGGCTCCGGTGCTGTTTGTCGGGCGTTGCTGAACACACCTTGCACAGGTACTGACGTCTCTTGTTTTTGTAGGGTTCAGTCTCCTCAGTCAAACCATGATCCGTCGGTGCACCCGACACTAACGTAAAATTCTCTACCCACGGGTGGCTTGAGCTCGCTTGGGCGACCATTAAGAACCGCATCGCACAAGTCCCTGCGTGAACGATGGCAGAGCTCTGGGTGAAGATCGGCGGCAACATTGCTGCCGTGGGTTCTCGCGAGTGGGTCTCATACTATCGGAGAGTCCAAGCATTCGAACACGATTACCTCTCCAGCTCAGCGGATGAACCGCTCCCAACCCCTTTTATGTCATTAACGAGAATAGTACAGTATTATAAATTTGTAGGAGGCATAACACGACCGCGATCATCAATTTTCGAAGTTATTTATCTTTCTTGAAACATTCCCACGTGTTCCTCTCCACCTCCTCGATCAGCCAGATGGTGAAACCTATTTCGAGAGGGTCCGAAGCGACTTAATTTTTGTGAGACCTCAGCAACGCGTACAGCGCGTGTATTTGCCATAAATCACAGCCAGTCGAAAGAGGAAATCCAGACGTTTTCAGTGCAATATTCCGTTTTAAAATCCGATATCTCATCCAAGAGGAGGACCCTCTCAAAATCCACGTATCAACGTTGGGTCCGAGTACAATAGCTTGCGGATGACATCGATCGCATCATGTGATAATTGACGAAGGTGTCAACCACATGCCGCCGCTTCCACACGATGGCAACCATTGCGTGCGGCGTCAGTGTCATCTTAAATTACGATTGAAGAAAAGCGCGACTTTCTCTCCTCCTGGGACAATAGTGGGGCTTTCCAGAACTGCTCGCCAGAAGTGGTCAAAAACTGACAAAAGTGTAGGGGTTTAGGGTGGCTAAATCAGTGTGCGCAAACTGACAGAAGTGGGTGAATGCGTACCGAACGGAAAAAGAATATACCGTAAAACACCAGTCATTCGTCGCATTGATATTCTTGATTAGAGCCGTTTCCCTCACGTCCAAGAGAAAGGCATAATACACCCCCTAAACGAAAAATACCTACAAAAAGGTACATTTAATATTATTTTCGCTACCAAGATCCAGTGTCACAACTCAACCAACACTTCAAGGTTACTGCCATCGTCAGCGCGCATGTAACGAGGCTGACCTCGTTACGTCACGTACACTGTGGAGCAGTGTAGGAAGCCCGCAACACAGGGACTTGTGTTGAATCAGGCAAATGGGAAACTGAATTTATGGATTAGGAAACCTAGAAAAACCTACTCTTTGTATATAAAACCTCGCAGATCCGCCCTCGGATTTCTGCCATCCACTCAATCAGAAGATCCTAGCGCGATTGGTGGGAAATCGGGATAATATCGTAGGATATTATCCAATCAGGAGACATCGCAACCAGATGGGTTCACCACGTTCCTATCGGACGCCATTGACATGGGTCCGTACCATGTAACGGGCACACCCCGTTATATCACCCTCCCCTCAAGACGAGAGTCGCATTGAACGACTTGCGACAGGGAGCACTTGTTGGTCAGTTGGTCCAACGGCGAGTCGCGAGCCGCGGCGTTGATCGTCAACGATCAACGCCTTCAATGTCGCGGTCCATTCGGAGAATGGACCCGAGCAAGAAGGCCATCAGCGCCGCCGACTACCGCGCTGCAATGGCAGTGCGCGCCATGAGCGCGGCTCAGGCGAGCGAGGATGGCGCTGCGCGCACCAGCGCAGCGGTTGAAGACAACTCGACGGCCGGCGAGGGCGCCACCTCGACTGGGCCACTTGAAGACACCGCGAATAACGACGGTGGTCATCCACCGTCGTCCAAGACGACTGAAGACCCGTCGGCCGACGCCGAGATGCGCTGCAAAGTCAAGGCCGACGGCGACGAAGAGATGAAGGCGCCGGCGAGCGCTGCGACGATCAACGTCGCAGCACGCAGAGCCGCGCCTCCAGAGCGATCGCCGACGCTGTCGGAGCTCGTCGATTACGACGAGAGCGACGGCGAACAAAAAGCCAAGTCGGAGGACCGTGCCGCGCGCGGTCCTTTCGAAGAATCGCCATTGTTCAGCTGCTCGTCGTCCGAGCGGTCGCCGAATAGCTATTCGGCGCCGTACAGTGAGGCGGACGAGCAGATGAAGGAGGATGGAGAGGTCGCGGAAGATCCCAGCCCTCACGATCGACGTGATCGTGAGGTGATCATCACCAACGCGACTCAAGAGTCCGAGGATCGAGCCTTGAGATCCTCGGTGCCAGAAGTCACACCCTGGCTTCCATCGGCTTACGACATCAGCCGATGGAGTGGTGCGCACGATCCCTTGCGGACGTACGATCTCTTCGACTGCGGTTGGCTCGAAGACGATCCGTACGTCGCGCGCCACTATCGTGACCGCGATATGCGCCGTCGATTTTTAATCGAATGCTTTTTCGAACGGCGTTTCTATCGTCACAACGATAGACCAACTGATCGCGACCTCCCTGCGTTGATCCAGGGATGGAATCAATTCCTTGACAACGTCAAGGTCAAGGGAGGCATGAAGACCTGGCTCGTTGCGCTCAAGTCGCAACCAGAGAAGTTCGAAGGGTTCTCCGAAACTGGTGGACGAATGCGCGTCCACCGGCGCTCGCGCCGTAATGGCTTGCCTTGTTTCGTGTGGGGAGGAGCCTGCCCACACTGTCCACCTGACGCTGACCGCGTCACTCGCGAGGAATACCTCAGCGAAGGGTGGAGAGGTCGGATCCCTGCCGACCTCCTCGAGGCCATTACAGGCCTCGAGCAAATCTACGAGCGCCGCCGCGCGAGCGAGGAGTGTGCTGCTTCCTCGCTGCCTTACGCAGCGGGTGGATCTCGTCGTACTGAGCGACGAGACCCGGAACATCTTCGAGGAGAGCCTCGCGCGGCTCCCAGCTATCTGCAGATGGCGGATAGCCGCGCCATCGGACGAGATACTCGATTACCGCCCTGCTGATCCCTATGATTCAGCAGGCGCTCAACGATCCAGCGCTCAGCACCACTGGAGTCAACCAGTGGCGGCGGCAGCGGTGGGAAGACATTATCCACCGGCCGCGCCGACGTATCTTCAACGCGACGAGTCGTACTCGGCTCGTCGCGACGACTCGGATGATCTTCGGCTCCAGCTTGCGCAGGAGCGTCTCCGCGCAGACCTTGCGGAGGTGCGGTCGCAGCGAGTGCGGCTGGAGGCGCAGCTGGCGACGCTGCGGGGCTCGCACGACCGTGTTCAAGCGAAATTGAACACGCTTGTCCGGGAGTACAAGCTTCTCCTCGGGACTCTCGAGCGCCCGATGATTCCGATTGCTCGGAAGCGCCGTCGTACTGATGGTACGGACGAAGGCGACCAACGTAGAACGTAGGATGCGTCCGCATCCTACGCGTGCCCCATGCGGCGGAGCACGCGGAACGGACCAATGAACTTCGGTAGCAACTTGTTGCTACCGACGTTGGTAACTGCATGTGTAGGTAGTGTAGTCGTTGATAACAACACTAAGTCACCTTCATTAAATGAAAGAGTGTTTCCTCTTCCATTCTCGTCTGAGTTCATCTTCTGTCGATCGACCGCATGGGCGATCGAGTCCTGTACGAAGCGGACAACCGCTTGGCGCTTCAGCAAGAAGTCCTCTGCTGACTCCGTTTGCTTGGCAGCAGCGCGCGACGAGCGCGCTGCTGAGATGTCCATCTCTTCTTCGACGAGAGCGATGGCGCTCTCGTCGCCGTCGAAGTCGTCATCATCGACTTCGAGCGCGTCGTCGGTTTCATCGTCGTCGTCGTCGTCGTCGTTCACACGAGCGCGACCGATGACTGGAGCGTCATCGGTGGGAGGATCGACCATTACGTCGATCTCCGAGGAGCGAGAGCGGTCCGGGAGCTCGCTCGAGCGAGTCCCTCCCTCCCCTGGAGGAGACTCACTCTCCAAAAGGGTTGGAATACGTGGATGGCGGAGGCCATTCACGTAGAACGGGGTATGCGTCGTCGACGCATGCACAGAGTTGTTGATGGCGAATTCGACCATCGGCAAAAACTCACTCCAACTCGAGAACGAGTGGACGTAGCCTCGAAGAATCTCTTCGATCACGCGGTTCGCGCGCTCTGTCTGACCATCGGTCTCAGGATGGTCAGAGGTCGACATCTTAATTCGTGTTCCGAGGGAACGGAACACGGCGCGCCAGAACTCCGCGGTGAACCGTGGATCTCGATCTGACACGAGCTCTTGTGGCAGTCCATGGTGTCGAAGCACCGTGTCGACGAAGACGCGAGCGCAGCCTTCGGCTGTGATCGTCTCTGGAACTGCAGCAAGATGCACCATCTTGCTGAAACGATCCACGAACACGAGGATCCCGTTGTTCTTCTGTTCATCTTCGGGAAACCCGAAGATGAAATCCATGGAGACGGACTCCCAGCACTCTGTCGGTACCGGCAGAGACTGTAGCGGCGCGCAAAGTGAAGGTCCCGACTTCACTCGCTGGCAAACCTCGCAAGCACGGACGTACTTGCGCACGAACTTGAATTGGCGAGGCCAATAAAAGTCGCGACTCAACGTGAGATATGTCTTCTCACGTCCACGATGTCCGCTCACGGGAGCATCGTGGTACTCGTACATGATCCGCAGGCGCAGATCATGATCTCCTGGCACGACGACACGCGGAGTGTCGTCGGCAACGGCGCTGTAGAACAGCAGGCCGTTCCGCTGCGTGTATCGATGAACCTTCGATCGATACGAAGCCGGCAAGCTCTTCAACGCTTGCGGCGATGGCCCCGCAAGGTAGGCCATCAAGCGCACGACCTCGGGGTCGTGTGCATTTGCAGCACGAATGTCGTCGAGCAGGGTCGACGACGGAACACTGGAGCTGAACGCACTCGCTGCGTTCAGGGAATCTTGGGCGACGACCGTCGGCTCAAAGTCTGGCCGACGGGACAGAGCATCCGCGACGGCGTTGAGTCGTCCGGGCTTGTACTCGACGGAGAAGTTATACTCCGCGAAGAAAGACAGCCACCTCGCCATGCGCTGCGAGAGGTGTGGGCTGTTCACAGCCGTGCGTAAAGACGCATGGTCTGTGAAGACCTTGAACGGTCTATCTCCAAGCAGATAGACGCGGAACTTGGCCAGTGCATACTTCATGGCAAGGAGCTCCTTGTCATGCACTGGATAATTACGCTCAGCTGGTTGCAGCTGACGCGACTGGTAACAGACGACGCGCTCAGCGCCGTCGTCGTCGAACTGCATCAGCGCTGCGCCGATGGCAAAGTCGCTTGCGTCACAAACCACGTGGAATGGTTTGTCCTGGTCCGCGATCGCCAGAACTGGCGATTCAATCAAGCTTTGCTTGATGCCTTCGAAGGAACGCTGACACTCAGCGTTCCAAGTCCACTTGGTGTCTTTCTTGAGTAATCGAGAAAGAGGAACAGTCATCTCGGCGTAGTTGCGCGAGTACTTGTGCAAGTACGCCGCGAGGCCAAGGAACTTGCGCAGTCCCTTGACGTCGAGTGGCGTTGGCCACTCCTTGATCGCTCTGATCTTCTCGGGATCAGGGCGCACGCCGTTCTTGCCGACTATACACCCAAGAACGGGTATCTCGCTGGCCGCGAAGATATACTTCTTCAGGTTCGCGTACAGCTTATGCTCTCACATAAGTGTGAGAACCTCTCTGATGTGGAGTCTGTGAACCTCCAGATCAGTCTTCCCGTCCATAGCTCGGCTATGAACGAAGACATCGTCGAAGTAGCTTGGTGCGAAGGCTCGCACTGGGCGCAATAGATGCGAGACGCATCTATTGAATGTGGCTGGTGCGTTGCTGAGGCCCTGAGGCATCACCAACCACTCCCAGAGCATTCCGCTTGGGGTGCTGACGGCTGTGAACGGAATATCCCGTTCACGCATCAAGATCTGATAGAATCCGTCCATCAGATCCATCGACGAGAAGATGGTGCTCTTCGCCATCCCGTCGATGATGACGTCCTTACTCGGTATCAGCGTTTGCACCGGTATCGTCGCCGCGTTCAACTTGTTGAACGCGTGCACAATCCGCCACCCTCCTGTTGCCTTGCGCATACAGAAGGTCGGTGAGGGGAGGTAGACTCCCTCACATGGCCAGCAGCGAGACGTTCTGCGAAGAACTTGTCGATTGCTTCGACCTGTTCACGAGGCAGTGGCCACTGCTTCATGACACAGTACTTCGAACCTGGCTTCAGGTCGATCTCGTGCCGAATGCCTTTGTCCTTCGGCAATTTGCACGGCACGGATTCGGGGAACACATCCGCGAATTCGACCAAATCCTCGTAGAGAGGATTTCCCTTGAGCGACTCTCAGGATTGAGCCGAGTACCGCTCAATCCGAGTCTTCTCATCGAGGACGCTCTCGTCCATCGATGAGCTGCTGAGAAGCCGTTCCTTCTCAGCAAACACCACTGCCGACCGGATATCGGTCACACATTCGTCCTCCGCGACGAGAATACAGATCTGCGCAATCTTTCCTTGACGCAGATCTCGCAAGAACCGCTTGGGTTCGAGCGTAGGCAGTGCGGTGATCTCCGAAGTTGACTTCGGAGGCGCTACGACCTCGAGAGTGGATGCACCCACTCTCGTGCCGTCATTGACTAAGGCGTTGATCGTCTCAGTTTCTTCCTGCGGCCTTATGCGCGCAGACTCCTCGAGCTGCAGTTACGCAACTGCAGCGAGATCTCCATCGCTCGACGTTCTAGTCGAGGCGGAGAGTCGACGTTGCCTCCTTGCGGGAGACGTCGAGGCCTTCCCCTCATAGTGCTGCCACTGTGGCAAGCACTGTCTTCTTGGCTCGTGCGACTTATTCGCACGAGGATCTTCCTCACTTGACTCGTGCGGCTCACTCGCACGAGAAGTCTTCGGTGCTGTCTGCGACTCTACGCAGACCCCGGCAGCTGGCTCGACGACAAAGGTCGACTCTTTGTCGTAGTCTTGGGCAGTCGTACTAACGACCGAGTGACTGATGAGGCCATCACACTCATCTTTCACACGTCCACGTGCATCTGGACGCTCCAGAACCGGCATCAGGTGGCCACCTGATGACCGAGCGGCGAGCATCGTAACGGATCGATGCCGCCAGCTGACCCATGGCTCGTGTGAACGAAGCCATGGCAGGCCTAGAATGACGTCGAACTTGTCATCTAAATCGAGTACGACAAAGTCGTCGTCGTACTCATTGCCTTCAAGCGTGTAGTGGAGGCCCACTGCGCGTTTCATAACCTTCACCGTTGCGCCAGTTGCAAGGCGCACCGTCATCCTCGTCGGAGGAATGTCTCGCTCGACAACGTCGAGCCCCAAAGACTCGATAGACTGTCGTCGAACAAAGTTGTTCGACGCCCCACAGTCTACGATGGCGCGAAGCGAAGGCGAAGTTCCTTCGACTTCGAGCTCCAAGGTGATGAGGACCTCATCATCACCTGGTGTGGCGAAGCACAGAGACTGTGCTTTGGGAGCAGCCTTCGTCAAGAGTCCCACAAACTCTCTTGACGTGACTGGATCAGTAGGGCGCTCCGCCCCTATTGACCCTGACCGTTTTTTTTTGTTGGTCATCACGCTGCTGTTTCTTCGCAGCGTGTTGATCCGACCACTGGACCTTCTTGTCCACGTGGCGACCGCGTCCATTGCCGCGAGGCACTGGGCGCGCAGCATTACACTCATAAGCGTAATGCCCGGTCTTCTGGCATCGATTGCATTTCTGCAATCGTTTGTCCACGCGAGGGCGCTGCTCGCTCTCGGCGTAGGAAAGATCCATGGCCTCTGGATCACTTGAGTCTTGTCGTCTGGACGGACGATAAGCAGCAGAATGGACATAAGCCTGTCGCAGGCTGAAGTCCTCTTGGCGAGCAGCCGAGATCGCGTCGTCGAGTTTATCAAACTCGAGACGGAACATCTGGGTCTTGATCGGCCCATCCTCGAGCCCCTTGATAAACGCAGCAACCTGCGTTTGATCATCGATGGGATTCTCCACGATGCAACTCACGAGATATCGTGCGTGCTGGGCGTAAGCGTGAATATCACGCCTACCTTGCCTGAGATCCAGGAACTCAGCGCGAGCCCTGAACTCGGCTCGAGGCGGCTCAAACGCTTGTTTGATCTTGACCTTGAACTCTTCATACAATCCGAAGCAATACGGATCGTGCAACTTGAGACCGAGCGCCCACACCTTGGCACGACCTGCCAAGTTGGAGATGGCGTAGGTCACTCGCATCGCATCGCCATCGATGCGACGGGCTTCAATGGAATCGTCGAGTTCGACGAACCAACGCAACAGGCTGTCACCGTCAGCCTTGTACTTGGAGATCTCGATCTTCAACAGCTCGACGCGTCGAGGCCGCTCTGCCGCCACAGCAGCAGACTGCTGCTGTCTCAACAACGCTGCTTGTTGAGCGCTCTGCTCGCGCAGAGCTGCAAGACTCCCTCTCGCCTCGTTCAGCTCATGCTGGATGAACTGGGCGATACTCGCGTGCTGTTCATCACGCGAGAGCGAGAGGAGCATGGCGCCGACGGCGGCTTCGCCCACCGTCGCGGCCATGCGCTGAACAGCCTGCCACTCGAGCTCGCTCAAGTGGAGGAAGTTCTCACGCGAGGCGTGGCGACCCTGCACGCCAGGGGTTTCCGGCGCAGGGGGATTCATAGTCTCTGGGCGGACTACGAAGTGCTACCAGGTGTAACGAGGCTGACCTCGTTACGTCACGTACACTGTGGAGCAGTGTAGGAAGCCCGCAACACAGGGACTTGTGTTGAATCAGGCAAATGGGAAACTGCATTTATGGATTAGGAAACCTAGAAAAACCTACTCTTTGTATATAAAACCTCGCAGATCCGCCCTCGGATTTCTGCCATCCACTCAATCAGAAGACCCTAGCGCGATTGGTGGGAAATCGGGATAATATCGTAGGATATTATCCAATCAGGAGACATCGCAACCAGATGGGTTCACGATGTTCCTATCGGACGCCATTGACATGGGTCCGTACCATGTAACGGGCACACCCCGTTACAGCGCCCACCAATATCGTCAGCGACGTCGTGCTCTGGCATCGTCTCGTCGCAAATGATGTCGTTCACAGCGTCGTCTTCGTCGTTGACGCCACTGACGTCACTTTCGGCGTCGTCGGCATCAAGATGTCTCTCCTCCCCCATGCACAGCACCAATACGCTCCAGATCGGCCAAGAGGTCCGGATTGACCACCGTCACTACATTTTCTTGATCTCCCATTCCCAACACCGGCATTTCAGCGGGTAGAAGACCGCACTTGACACAACCGTTCCGAATCGTCCTTGGAGAAAGACTCTTCCACGCTGTGTCGAGCCACGCCAGAACGGCCGCTTTGTCTGGCGGTGTGACGCGTGGTAGTGTAGCCATGTCGGCGCGCATGCGGTCGTAACACTGGCGTCTCAAACGATCCTTGAGTGGATTATTCCATGCCACATCTGCCGGCTGGCAGCAGAAAGTAAACTTTCTCTGGCAGCACCGCCTTGCTTGTAGCGAAAGCCTTGACCTTCTCGGCCAATGGGCACTCATATCATCCCAAAGAAGCATCACAGGTTGGTCGGTCGCGACTCTGTGGCCGAAATGAAAGTCCAGAAACGCAACAGAGAGATCTTCATTCCACCAGCCCTTTGGAATACCATAGACCTGTAGATTGAGACCCTCCGTCGCTCTCTGGACGAACGCCCAGGCGCGCTTGCCGAAGTCGTGATTCATGACCCGTTTAATCGTTCATTCTCCAGCTGGCGCTTGGAGATGCGAAGCCTTGAGAACCACGAAGGGATCGTACATGACGCTGTCGACGTTCGCGACCAACATGGCAGTGAAACGATCCTTGTCCCGGCCGCTGCAGCGAACTCACATAGTGCGGATCCCGCGTTTGTCGATCGTGGCCTTGGGGATGTACTCGTAAAAAAATGGCGTTTGGTCAGCATTGTAGAACTTGGCGACGATGTGCTCGGGCATGCGCCGCAAAACGCGCGCGCAAAAGGCCGAAAGAGCGACAAGTCCATCGGGACCTGTTACTTGGCCATGGCGGGTGCGTGCCCGCAACGAGAGCTCGTTGCGCTGCAAGAATCCTTGACGCCACATCCACGACGCTTCAAAGCCTTCCTGTAACGGGGTGTGCCCGTTACATGGTACGGACCCATGTCAATGGCGTCCGATAGGAACATCGTGAACCCATCTGGTTGCGATGTCTCCTGATTGGATAATATCCTACGATATTATCCCGATTTCCCACCAATCGCGCTAGGGTCTTCTGATTGAGTGGATGGCAGAAATCCGAGGGCGGATCTGCGAGGTTTTATATACAAAGAGTAGGTTTTTCTAGGTTTCCTAATCCATAAATGCAGTTTCCCATTTGCCTGATTCAACACAAGTCCCTGTGTTGCGGGCTTCCTACACTGCTCCACAGTGTACGTGACGTAACGAGGTCAGCCTCGTTACACCTGGTAGCACTTCGTAGTCCGCCCAGAGACTATGAATCCCCCTGCGCCGGAAACCCCTGGCGTGCAGGGTCGCCACGCCTCGCGTGAGAACTTCCTCCACTTGAGCGAGCTCGAGTGGCAGGCTGTTCAGCGCATGGCCGCGACGGTGGGCGAAGCCGCCGTCGGCGCCATGCTCCTCTCGCTCTCGCGTGATGAACAGCACGCGAGTATCGCCCAGTTCATCCAGCATGAGCTGAACGAGGCGAGAGGGAGTCTTGCAGCTCTGCGCGAGCAGAGCGCTCAACAAGCAGCGTTGTTGAGACAGCAGCAGTCTGCTGCTGTGGCGGCAGAGCGGCCTCGACGCGTCGAGCTGTTGAAGATCGAGATCTCCAAGTACAAGGCTGACGGTGACAGCCTGTTGCGTTGGTTCGTCGAACTCGACGATTCCATTGAAGCCCGTCGCATCGATGGCGATGCGATGCGAGTGACCTACGCCATCTCCAACTTGGCAGGTCGTGCCAAGGTGTGGGCGCTCGGTCTCAAGTTGCACGATCCGTATTGCTTCGGATTGTATGAAGAGTTCAAGGTCAAGATCAAACAAGCGTTTGAGCCGCCTCGAGCCGAGTTCAGGGCTCGCGCTGAGTTCCTGGATCTCAGGCAAGGTAAGCGTGATATTCACGCTTACGCCCAGCACGCACGATATCTCGTGAGTTGCATCGTGGAGAATCCCATCGATGATCAAACGCAGGTTGCTGCGTTTATCAAGGGGCTCGAGGATGGGCCGATCAAGACCCAGATGTTCCGTCTCGAGTTTGATAAACTCGACGACGCGATCTCGGCTGCTCGCCAAGAGGACTTCAGCCTGCGACAGGCTTATGTCCATTCTGCTGCTTATCGTCCGTCCAGACGACAAGACTCAAGTGATCCAGAGGCCATGGATCTTTCCTACGCCGAGAGCGAGCAGCGCCCTCGCGTGGACAAACGATTGCAGAAATGCAATCGATGCCAGAAGACCGGGCATTACGCTTATGAGTGTAATGCTGCGCGCCCAGTGCCTCGCGGCAATGGACGCGGTCGCCACGTGGACAAGAAGGTCCAGTGGTCGGATCAACACGCTGCGAAGAAACAGCAGCGTGATGACCAACAAAAAAAAACGGTCAGGGTCAATAGGGGCGGAGCGCCCTACTGATCCAGTCACGTCAAGAGAGTTTGTGGGACTCTTGACGAAGGCTGCTCCCAAAGCACAGTCTCTGTGCTTCGCCACACCAGGTGATGATGAGGTCCTCATCACCTTGGAGCTCGAAGTCGAAGGAACTTCGCCTTCGCTTCGCGCCATCGTAGACTGTGGGGCGTCGAACAACTTTGTTCGACGACAGTCTATCGAGTCTTTGGGGCTCGACGTTGTCGAGCGAGACATTCCTCCGACGAGGATGACGGTGCGCCTTGCAACTGGCGCAACGGTGAAGGTTATGAAACGCGCAGTGGGCCTCCACTACACGCTTGAAGGCAATGAGTACGACGACGACTTTGTCGTACTCGATTTAGATGACAAGTTCGACGTCATTCTAGGCCTGCCATGGCTTCGTTCACACGAGCCATGGGTCAGCTGGCGGCATCGATCCGTTACGATGCTCGCCGCTCGGTCATCAGGTGGCCACCTGATGCCGGTTCTGGAGCGTCCAGATGCACGTGGACGTGTGAAAGATGAGTGTGATGGCCTCATCAGTCACTCGGTCGTTAGTACGACTGCCCAAGACTACGACAAAGAGTCGACCTTTGTCGTCGAGCCAGCTGCCGGGGTCTGCGTAGAGTCGCAGACAGCACCGAAGACTTCTCGTGCGAGTGAGCCGCACGAGTCAAGTGAGGAAGATCCTCGTGCGAATAAGTCGCACGAGCCAAGAAGACAGTGCTTGCCACAGTGGCAGCACTATGAGGGGAAGGCCTCGACGTCTCCCGCAAGGAGGCAACGTCGACTCTCCGCCTCGACTAGAACGTCGAGCGATGGAGATCTCGCTGCAGTTGCGTAACTGCAGCTCGAGGAGTCTGCGCGCATAAGGCCGCAGGAAGAAACTGAGACGATCAACGTCTTAGTCAATGACGGCACGAGAGTGGGTGCATCCACTCTCGAGGTCGTAGCGCCTCCGAAGTCAACTTCGGAGATCACCGCACTGCCTACGCTCGAACCCAAGCGGTTCTTGCGAGATCTGCGTCAAGGAAAGATTGCGCAGATCTGTATTCTCGTCGCGGAGGACGAATGTGTGACCGATATCCGGTCGGCAGTGGTGTTTGCTGAGAAGGAACGGCTTCTCAGCAGCTCATCGATGGACGAGAGCGTCCTCGATGAGAAGACTCGGATTGAGCGGTACTCGGCTCAATCCTGAGAGTCGCTCAAGGGAAATCCTCTCTACGAGGATTTGGTCGAATTCGCGGATGTGTTCCCCGAATCCGTGCCGTGCAAATTGCCGAAGGACAAAGGCATTCGGCACGAGATCGACCTGAAGCCAGGTTCGAAGTACTGTGTCATGAAGCAGTGGCCACTGCCTCGTGAACAGGTCGAAGCAATCGACAAGTTCTTCGCAGAACGTCTCGCTGCTGGCCATGTGAGGGAGTCTACCTCCCCTCACCGACCTTCTGTATGCGCAAGGCAACAGGAGGGTGGCGGATTGTGCACGCGTTCAACAAGTTGAACGCGGCGACGATACCGGTGCAAACGCTGATACCGAGTAAGGACGTCATCATCGACGGGATGGCGAAGAGCACCATCTTCTCGTCGATGGATCTGATGGACGGATTCTATCAGATCTTGATGCGTGAACGGGATATTCCGTTCACAGCCGTCAGCACCCCAAGCGGAATGCTCTGGGAGTGGTTGGTGATGCCTCAGGGCCTCAGCAACGCACCAGCCACATTCAATAGATGCGTCTCGCATCTATTGCGCCCAGTGCGAGCCTTCGCACCAAGCTACTTCGACGATGTCTTCGTTCATAGCCGAGCTATGGACGGGAAGACTGATCTGGAGGTTCACAGACTCCACATCAGAGAGGTTCTCACACTTATGTGAGAGCATAAGCTGTACGCGAACCTGAAGAAGTATATCTTCGCGGCCAGCGAGATACCCGTTCTTGGGTGTATAGTCGGCAAGAACGGCGTGCGCCCTGATCCCGAGAAGATCAGAGCGATCAAGGAGTGGCCAACGCCACTCGACGTCAAGGGACTGCGCAAGTTCCTTGGCCTCGCGGCGTACTTGCACAAGTACTCGCGCAACTACGCCGAGATGACTGTTCCTCTTTCTCGATTACTCAAGAAAGACACCAAGTGGACTTGGAACGCTGAGTGTCAGCGTTCCTTCGAAGGCATCAAGCAAAGCTTGATTGAATCGCCAGTTCTGGCGATCGCGGACCAGGACAAACCATTCCACGTGGTTTGTGACGCAAGCGACTTTGCCATCGGCGCAGCGCTGATGCAGTTCGACGACGACGGCGCTGAGCGCGTCGTCTGTTACCAGTCGCGTCAGCTGCAACCAGCTGAGCGTAATTATCCAGTGCATGACAAGGAGCTCCTTGCCATGAAGTATGCACTGGCCAAGTTCCGCGTCTATCTGCTTGGAGATAGACCGTTCAAGGTCTTCACAGACCATGCGTCTTTACGCACGGCTGTGAACAGCCCACACCTCTCGCAGCGCATGGCGAGGTGGCTGTCTTTCTTCGCGGAGTATAACTTCTCCGTCGAGTACAAGCCCGGACGACTCAACGCCGTCGCGGATGCTCTGTCCCGTCGGCCAGACTTTGAGCCGACGGTCGTCGCCCAAGATTCCCTGAACGCAGCGAGTGCGTTCAGCTCCAGTGTTCCGTCGTCGACCCTGCTCGACGACATTCGTGCTGCAAATGCACACGACCCCGAGGTCGTGCGCTTGATGGCCTACCTTGCGGGGCCATCGCCGCAAGCGTTGAAGAGCTTGCCGGCTTCGTATCGATCGAAGGTTCATCGATACACGCAGCGGAACGGCCTGCTGTTCTACAGCGCCGTTGCCGACGACACTCCGCGTGTCGTCGTGCCAGGAGATCATGATCTGCGCCTGCGGATCATGTACGAGTACCACGATGCTCCCGTGAGCGGACATCGTGGACGTGAGAAGACATATCTCACGTTGAGTCGCGACTTTTATTGGCCTCGCCAATTCAAGTTCGTGCGCAAGTACGTCCGTGCTTGCGAGGTTTGCCAGCGAGTGAAGTCGGGACCTTCACTTTGCGCGCCGCTACAGTCTCTGCCGGTACCGACAGAGTGCTGGGAGTCCGTCTCCATGGATTTCATCTTCGGGTTTCCCGAAGATGAACAGAAGAACAACGGGATCCTCGTGTTCGTGGATCGTTTCAGCAAGATGGTGCATCTTGCTGCAGTTCCAGAGACGATCACAGCCGAAGGCTGCGCTCGCGTCTTCGTCGACACGGTGCTTCGACACCATGGACTGCCACAAGAGCTCGTGTCAGATCGAGATCCACGGTTCACCGCGGAGTTCTGGCGCGCCGTGTTCCGTTCCCTCGGAACACGAATTAAGATGTCGACCTCTGACCATCCTGAGACCGATGGTCAGACAGAGCGCGCGAACCGCGTGATCGAAGAGATTCTTCGAGGCTACGTCCACTCGTTCTCGAGTTGGAGTGAGTTTTTGCCGATGGTCGAATTCGCCATCAACAACTCTGTGCATGCGTCGACGACGCATACCCCGTTCTACGTGAATGGCCTCCGCCATCCACGTATTCCAACCCTTTTGGAGAGTGAGTCTCCTCCAGGGGAGGGAGGGACTCGCTCGAGCGAGCTCCCGGACCGCTCTCGCTCCTCGGAGATCGACGTAATGGTCGATCCTCCCACCGATGACGCTCCAGTCATCGGTCGCGCTCGTGTGAACGACGACGACGACGACGACGATGAAACCGACGACGCGCTCGAAGTCGATGATGACGACTTCGACGGCGACGAGAGCGCCATCGCTCTCGTCGAAGAAGAGATGGACATCTCAGCAGCGCGCTCGTCGCGCGCTGCTGCCAAGCAAACGGAGTCAGCAGAGGACTTCTTGCTGAAGCGCCAAGCGGTTGTCCGCTTCGTACAGGACTCGATCGCCCATGCGGTCGATCGACAGAAGATGAACTCAGACGAGAATGGAAGAGGAAACACTCTTTCATTTAATGAAGGTGACTTAGTGTTGTTATCAACGACTACACTACCTACACATGCAGTTACCAACGTCGGTAGCAACAAGTTGCTACCGAAGTTCATTGGTCCGTTCCGCGTGCTCCGCCGCATGGGGCACGCGTAGGATGCGGACGCATCCTACGTTCTACGTTGGTCGCCTTCGTCCGTACCATCAGTACGACGGCGCTTCCGAGCAATCGGAATCATCGGGCGCTCGAGAGTCCCGAGGAGAAGCTTGTACTCCCGGACAAGCGTGTTCAATTTCGCTTGAACACGGTCGTGCGAGCCCCGCAGCGTCGCCAGCTGCGCCTCCAGCCGCACTCGCTGCGACCGCACCTCCGCAAGGTCTGCGCGGAGACGCTCCTGCGCAAGCTGGAGCCGAAGATCATCCGAGTCGTCGCGACGAGCCGAGTACGACTCGTCGCGTTGAAGATACGTCGGCGCGGCCGGTGGATAATGTCTTCCCACCGCCGCCGCCGCCACTGGTTGACTCCAGTGGTGCTGAGCGCTGGATCGTTGAGCGCCTGCTGAATCATAGGGATCAGCAGGGCGGTAATCGAGTATCTCGTCCGATGGCGCGGCTATCCGCCATCTGCAGATAGCTGGGAGCCGCGCGAGGCTCTCCTCGAAGATGTTCCGGGTCTCGTCGCTCAGTACGACGAGATCCACCCGCTGCGTAAGGCAGCGAGGAAGCAGCACACTCCTCGCTCGCGCGGCGGCGCTCGTAGATTTGCTCGAGGCCTGTAATGGCCTCGAGGAGGTCGGCAGGGATCCGACCTCTCCACCCTTCGCTGAGGTATTCCTCGCGAGTGACGCGGTCAGCGTCAGGTGGACAGTGTGGGCAGGCTCCTCCCCACACGAAACAAGGCAAGCCATTACGGCGCGAGCGCCGGTGGACGCGCATTCGTCCACCAGTTTCGGAGAACCCTTCGAACTTCTCTGGTTGCGACTTGAGCGCAACGAGCCAGGTCTTCATGCCTCCCTTGACCTTGACGTTGTCAAGGAATTGATTCCATCCCTGGATCAACGCAGGGAGGTCGCGATCAGTTGGTCTATCGTTGTGACGATAGAAACGCCGTTCGAAAAAGCATTCGATTAAAAATCGACGGCGCATATCGCGGTCACGATAGTGGCGCGCGACGTACGGATCGTCTTCGAGCCAACCGCAGTCGAAGAGATCGTACGTCCGCAAGGGATCGTGCGCACCACTCCATCGGCTGATGTCGTAAGCCGATGGAAGCCAGGGTGTGACTTCTGGCACCGAGGATCTCAAGGCTCGATCCTCGGACTCTTGAGTCGCGTTGGTGATGATCACCTCACGATCACGTCGATCGTGAGGGCTGGGATCTTCCGCGACCTCTCCATCCTCCTTCATCTGCTCGTCCGCCTCACTGTACGGCGCCGAATAGCTATTCGGCGACCGCTCGGACGACGAGCAGCTGAACAATGGCGATTCTTCGAAAGGACCGCGCGCGGCACGGTCCTCCGACTTGGCTTTTTGTTCGCCGTCGCTCTCGTCGTAATCGACGAGCTCCGACAGCGTCGGCGATCGCTCTGGAGGCGCGGCTCTGCGTGCTGCGACGTTGATCGTCGCAGCGCTCGCCGGCGCCTTCATCTCTTCGTCGCCGTCGGCCTTGACTTTGCAGCGCATCTCGGCGTCGGCCGACGGGTCTTCAGTCGTCTTGGACGACGGTGGATGACCACCGTCGTTATTCGCGGTGTCTTCAAGTGGCCCAGTCGAGGTGGCGCCCTCGCCGGCCGTCGAGTTGTCTTCAACCGCTGCGCTGGTGCGCGCAGCGCCATCCTCGCTCGCCTGAGCCGCGCTCATGGCGCGCACTGCCATTGCAGCGCGGTAGTCGGCGGCGCTGATGGCCTTCTTGCTCGGGTCCATTCTCCGAATGGACCGCGACATTGAAGGCGTTGATCGTTGACGATCAACGCCGCGGCTCGCGACTCGCCGTTGGACCAACTGACCAACAAGTGCTCCCTGTCGCAAGTCGTTCAATGCGACTCTCGTCTTGAGGGGAGGGTGATATAACGGGGTGTGCCCGTTACATGGTACGGACCCATGTCAATGGCGTCCGATAGGAACATCGTGAACCCATCTGGTTGCGATGTCTCCTGATTGGATAATATCCTACGATATTATCCCGATTTCCCACCAATCGCGCTAGGGTCTTCTGATTGAGTGGATGGCAGAAATCCGAGGGCGGATCTGCGAGGTTTTATATACAAAGAGTAGGTTTTTCTAGGTTTCCTAATCCATAAATGCAGTTTCCCATTTGCCTGATTCAACACAAGTCCCTGTGTTGCGCGCTTCTTACACTGCTCCACAGTGTACGTGACGTAACGAGGTCAGCCTCGTTACACTTCCGCCCTGTTCTCGCGGGTAACTTGTATGGCTTTGAGCCGCAACATGAGCGCCAACACAGGGATGCCGTCCTTTCGGAACTGGTTTATCCAAGTGACAATCTGCTGTTATTGTTCTGAGATTAGCGTCGCGGCGCTGCCGAGTTTACGCTCGATCTGGAGATGCCGCGAGGACCCTTGGGCTGCGAGCCGTTCGATCATATCTCGATCCCGGCGCACCACTCATGTTGCGGCGTTTGCCCCTGGCCTGTGTTCTAGTCACGCGTGGTAGAAGAACTCCACGGCCTCTTTCATGGTGTGCTTGTCAAGGTAGCAGAGTTTAGCCAGTCGTTTGTCAAAGTTGGTAGAGTCATTATTGTAATTGCGCGGCTTGCGCGGCTTCCCCCTCACGCTTTTCCTTCCCATTCTCGAACTGACTCCATTGGAGCAAAATTTTCGCGGTACGACAACTAACACGTGCGCAACGGAACTCGACTCTGATTGGGCGAGACGGCGTACGACAATTATCTGGGTGCGACGAGTAACTCGTATTTTACGGTAACGATGCGTTCGATCGTGGTCTCGGCGTGGAGGCTGTCGGGATCGACGGGCGTGGAACCATTAGTGGGCGTGAGAGCGAGCACCGACTCCGAGACCGGGGGCGGCACGTTTGAACCCATTTGTCTTCCATCGAGCGTTCCACCTGTTGGCGAGAGGAGGAGAGCGAGAGCTCCAACGTGCGCGTCGCTCGTCGCGGCTTGTCGTCGCGCCGTCGCTGTCGGGTGTGGGCCCACGTGGAGATCAAGGCCTTCAGGCGGGCTTCGCGGGGATAGGGGTTCCGCATCTCGCGACAGACATGGCGGCCCTCATGCTGCTGAAGGTTCCGATTGCTCTGCAACACTTTCTTGCACTTCCTGCATTGATGGTTGTCGAGAGTGTTGGTCACTGGGGGGTTACTGAGACTTGTGGAAACGGATAGTTGTGGGGGCCTTTGTAACGAGGCTGACCTCGTTCCGTCACGTCTACTGTAAAGCAGTGTAGGAAGCGCGCAACACAGAGACTTGTGTTGAATCAGGCAAATGGGAAACTGCATTTATGGATTAGGAAACCTAGAAAAACCTACTCTTTGCATATAAAACCTCGCAGATCCACCCTCGGATTTCTGCCATCCACTCAATCACACGACCCTAGCGTGATTGGTGGGAAACCGGGATAATATCGTAGGATATTATCCAATCAGAAGTTCCGACGTTCCTATCGTACCATGCAACGGGCACACCCCGTTACAGCCTTTCTCACTGCCACCTCTGCAAGTGAAGCCGCCCCCACTTTTGTCAGTTTTTGCCCACTTCTGGCGAGCAGTTCTGAAAGTCCCTAGTTTTGTCAAAAGTCCCTCCTCCTGGGTGATGTCAACTCATGGTTCGCTTCGATGGATAAGGGTCATTGGCTCTGTTGAAGGATTGGCAATTCGACACAGTCGTCTGAAACCACCACTCTTACGACCTATCCACTGAAGACGTAACGGTGGATTTAGCACTATTAGGTAGCTAAGAGTCTCGCTGTGACGCAGCCAGAAAAGAATGGCTCGCGTCAGAAGGGTTAGGCAACGACCTTGATTTGGTTTCAGTATATTATACTGGAACTAGGTTACTACGATTAGTCCTGGAAGGATTATGCACTGGGTGGTGTAAAAGCATCCCGGGAGTAATGGGTGATGCTGACCCGGCTGCAACACATTGGTGATGACGTAGTGACTATGCATACTGTATTCAAGAGATTGTAGGAGGGCTTACATATTAGTTGACATAGCTAACTTTGGATACTGAAAGTAAGGTTTCTAGGACAGACGACATCTAGGCACAGAGCACCCTAGAGGCCCACACAGAGGATAGGAAAACAAACTCTAACATCAATCTCACTTCTCAACTTGCTCTCAAGTCAACTAGCCTCAGCTAGCCTCGACTAGCCTCGTCCAAGACCAAGCCAACCACCCAGCCAGCCAGCCCGCGTACTTGTCACCAGGAGCCCAGTACCCCACTTCTGTGACATAGTAGCGCTCGTCGGTCAAGTCCTCTGCCAAGACTGGTGATCAAGTCTCGCAGTTCTACGCTGGCTCAAGGATCTGTGGGTGCGAACCTGCAGTGTCAAGACCAAGTTCAAGTGGTGTGGTAGTCCCTGTCCCGTGAGTCTGAGTGCTCCTGCGTACCGTAAATCCTCTTCACCTGAGTTGAGGACAGATTCGGGCGTATGAGCAGTGCTCTTACTCGGTCTGCCTGAGCTAGAAGTTGGCATAAGTGGAACCTGTATTGGTTTCCGCCCGGCTCTGTGTAGTACCAACCTTCGTTGGATGACCCGAACATCTGCGAAAGGGAAGGCTCGTCGTGTGAGACGTGCCAACAACTACAAGTCCCTCAACCTCGGTGATCCATCGCGACCCGTGGTGCTAGAGACGTGCGTACCTCGCCGCATCGACGTTACGGAGAACTTTCTCGTTGAGGGGGATCCGAACGCGGCTGAGGAGTACTTTCGCTGCAAGCACGATCTAGTAGAAGCCGTCAAGAAGGCGAAGCGCGTCACCAAAGCGTTCGTCAAGCTCGGTGCGGCTCTCGCCACGGACGAACTTCAGAAGGACCACGAGAAGAAGCTCGAAGCCGTTTTCAACTTCCTGAACAAGGCCGAAGACTTCGCGACAGTACGTCTAGACGAGATCTTTGTTTCTAAACCGAATCGTCAGTAGAATCTTCTAAGTTTCGGTTCAACTTGATTGCTTTTGGATTGCGTAAGCATCGTCTTCGTAATCCATCGGTGACATCGTATACGCTGAGAAGTCCGACTTATGTCTAGTCGTCGTGCTAGAGAAGTCGAGCGTGAGTCACCAAATCTACGTCCACGTCGTCAAAGCAGATCGAACGATCCTGAAGAAGTTGAACGTGCTCGTTCAGTGTCAAGAACCCGTTCAACCCAAGCAGAGCCAATGCAGCATCAAGACGCTCAAGATCAGGGAGGAGAAGTCCCATAGGCTCCGCAAGCTGCTCCAGCCAATCAAGGGAACTTTGCCGGAGGGCAAGTTCCAGGGGAAGTGTTCCAGCAGTTCATGATGTTCATGCAGCAGCAGAACCAGCAGTCCCAGGCGCAGTTGCAGGCGTCCATGCAGATGACGAATAACCAGTTCAACCAGATGCTCAACCTTCATGGGTCTACGCGTCGCCGAGATCCGCCATGTATGAAAAGGTCAACGAAGACATAGAGTTGTGGATCTTCAACACAGAAGACTACTACTCGAACAAGCGTGCTGTGATGCATGCTGAGACCTCAGACTTCGTTGAAGAAGTCACTGGCAATCTGGGAAAGTCTGTTCAGAACTGGGTTCGGACGATCTTCGCAGCAGAGTGTGCTGCTGCGGGGATTCCCAAGACGTGGGAATTGTTCAAGGCTAAGTTGCGTCAGCGCTATAAGCCATTGGACTTTGAGTACAACCTTCGTGAGCGAATGTTTGAACTCAAGCAAACTGGATCGATCCATGAATATGTGGCAAAGTTTCAGGACTTGCATTCGCAGTCTGAACTTCCCATCGCGGATCTTGATCAGCGTTTCTATTTCCAACACGGCCTTCGTGCTGAGACTTCCGCAAAGATCAAGGAAGAAAGTCCTAAGACGTTGGATGATACGATCAAGATCGCCACAAATTTCGAGTTTGCGCATTATTCTGGGAAACCGCCGAAGCAGAATGGTCAGAAGAACTCATCAAAGTTGAACCACGACTCTGCAGGCACTGCTACCAAGTCGAAGAAAGGTAACAAGTGGAAGAAGAAAGGACACGACTCTTAGACGAACAACGATGACTGGAAGAAGGAAGCCACTTGCCATGCGTGCAAGAAGAAGGGGCATATCTCTCCGGACTGTCCTCTGAACAAGGAGTCAAATCACTACATTAGTGGTAATTTGTACGCGATTCTCGAAGTCCAAGCTCTTGCTTTCAAGGAGCCTAATTGGAAGAAGAATGTGTCCATCTTTGTCGACAACGGTTGCAGCATGAATGGTGTCTCAGAAGATCTGGTGGAAGTGTTGAACTTGCAAGAAACGGTCGAAGACTTGATGGAAGTCAAGCTCGGTTATGAGCAGACCGTATACCGTCATCGTCGAATGGTGGAGATGTCTCTTGAAGTTCCCGGTTTCCCCACGATCACGTCTAAGTTTCAGGTGATGCCTATCCCTGAAGGCAAAGACATTTTGCTTGGTATGCGATGGCTTCGTGAACAGAATCCCGACATCGATTGGGCTGAGCTAAAGCTTACGCCACGTACTGGTGTACAGCCTGAAGAGCCTCTTGTTCTACGTACGCCTGCGGCGCGTCCCGCTCGCTTTGTCGCCAATCGCCGTCGTGCTAGACAAAGTCAGAATTGTGAGATCTTCAACTACTATCGTCAACATGGACATGATAGTGAGTTGGGTCATACCAAGTTCATCTCCATGAAGAAACTTGCCAAAGAGCTGCGCAAGGGAGATGTCGAGTGTGTGTTTATGATTAATCCACACGACTCGGAGAAAGCTGCTAGGTATCGGCAGCAAGGATGGGAAGCTTTGAAGGACAACCCAGCTTTTGATGTGCTGTGGAAGCGTCGTGACACTGTGTTTCGAACGGAGCTACCGAACACTGTGCCACCTGTCCGTGAAGGTATTGAACATGTCATCGAACTCAAGCCTGGTACAAAGCCCATCTCAGTTCCTCAGTGGCGACAGAGCCCTGAGCAACGTAAGGTGATCCAAGAATGGACCAAGGAAATGGTCAAGGCAGGTATCATTCGTCCTAGTACCTCGCCTTTCTCGGCACCGACTTTCTGTGTGAAGAAAGCTGTTGGATGGCGAATAGTCCATGACTTTCGTCTGTTGAACAACAACACGATCTTGCCAGCAATTCCTATGCCGCGCAAAGAAGACACCTTTGGCGCAATGTCAGGAAGCTATTGGTTTTCATGCATGGATTTGCTTTGGGGTTACTATCAAGTGAAGCTCAGAGAACAAGATATACCGTTTACAGCGTTTTCAACGCCTGATGGTTTGTTCGAGTATCTTGTAACTCCCATGGGACTTAGTGGAAGTCCTGGCACTTTCAATCGACTTCTTCAAAGAGTATTCAGCGACATGCGCGATGTGATGCGTATCTACTTTGACGATATCTACGTCTTCACGAGAAGCACAGACATCAATGAGCATCTCGAGGCGTTGGATCGAGTACTTCAAAGATGTGAAGAGCAACAGTTATACATCAAGCTGTCGAAGTGTCAGTTCTGTGTTCCGGAAATTCCTTGTCTTGGAGATTTCGTTGGAAGGAATGGCGTTCGCATGGATCCTGATAAGATCAAGGTTATCAAGGATTGGCCAGTTCCGAAGACAAAGAAGCAGATGGAGAGTTTTCTCGGTACAACAGTGTACGTTTCTCGTTTCTGCACGGACTTTGAGCATAAAGCCGCTCAAGTCAGTTTAGATGATCTTCTGAAAGCAGCATCTAATAGAGAGATTGTTGCGACCATCGAGTCAAGTCCAGTTGCTGTCGAAGAGGCGACAAGGAAACTGTACAAGTCGGATCAGAAGACACGAGAAATCTTGACGAAGATTTCTGATGGTTCAACCGTGTTAAAGTATAGCGTAGTTGACGGACTCCTTTACTATCAGACACAAGAAGATGAAGAACCTCGACTCGTGATCCCCGACAATGAAGATCTGAAGAATCGTGTGATTTATGAAAACCACGATGTTGTGACTGCAGGGCATCCAGGATACTTCAAGACGTATCTAGCAGTCCAGAAGAAGTACTATTGGCCTCGTATGACCAAGTACATTCAGCGCTATGTGAACACTTGTGAAATGTGTCAGCGCATTAAGGTGAGGCAGATGAAGCCTCCAGGTCTACTCAATCCGCTTAGTATTCCATCGGGAAGATGGGTTGAGATCTCCATGGATTTCTTGGTAGCGTTACCAGAACCTGGAGATGGGCATGATGCTATTATGGTCATTGTTGATCGTTTGACCAAGCGTGCGAAGTTCATCGAAACCCGCACAACCGCCACGGCAAAAGATACTGCTGATCTCTTCATGAAGCATTATGTGAAGGATCATGGCTTGCCCAAGACAATAGTTTCGGATCGTGACTCGAAGTTCACGTCGAAATTTTGGTCCTCAGTGACATCGATCCTGAAGACTACTCACAACCTTTCCTCAGCGTTTAGACCGCAGACAGACGGACAGACAGAACGCACGAATCGTTTCATCGAAGACTATCTCAGAGGTGTTGTGAACCCGATCCAGAATGATTGGGATAAGCTTTTGCATCTAGCGGAATTCGCCTACAACCGCAGAGTGCATTCGTCGATCGGCATGTGTCCCTTTGAAGCTGATCTTGGCTATGTTCCATACATGGCAGACGATATTGCTGCAGACCCAGGATTCAAAAAGTTGGATAAGGCTGCGCAGACATTCTTGCTTCGACAAGAAGTGTTTTTGAAGAAGGCAAAAGATGCAATTAGTGAAGCACAAGAGCGTATGAAGTCGTATTATGACAAGAATCGCCTGCATCAAGAGTTTGAAGTTGGTCAACTCGTGCTACTCGACGGCAAGAATCTTGATATTCGCCACAAAGGCTTCGCATCGACAAGCAAATTGGCACCAAGATTTATCGGACCCTACCCCATCGTGAAGAAAGTCCATCAAGATTCGTATGAACTTGCCATGTCGAAGGATCTTCGTATCCATCCCGTTTTCCACACATCTTTGCTCAAGCCGTATATGAAGGATAACAAACGCAAACAGCAGACTACGAAGGTTTTGCTTGCGGACGGCATTACTGAAGGACAACTCATCGAAGCTGTCATTGGGCATCGGAAGATTCGTGGAAGAGACCAGTACAAGATACACTGGCTCGGAGAATCAAGACGTCAAGCCACATGGGAACCCGTTGAAAACCTGAAGCAGATTCCAAGTCTCATCGAAGCATACTGGAAGTCTGTGCAGGGGGGCCTTCTCTCGAAGGGAGGTCATGTGACGCAGCCAGAAAAGAATGGCTCGCGTCAGAAGGGTTAGGCAACGACCTTGATTTGGTTTCAGTATATTATACTGGAACTAGGTTACTACGATTAGTCCTGGAAGGATTATGCACTGGGTGGTGTAAAAGCATCCCGGGAGTAATGGGTGATGCTGACCCGGCTGCAACACATTGGTGATGACGTAGTGACTATGCATACTGTATTCAAGAGATTGTAGGAGGGCTTACATATTAGTTGACATAGCTAACTTTGGATACTGAAAGTAAGGTTTCTAGGACAGACGACATCTAGGCACAGAGCACCCTAGAGGCCCACACAGAGGATAGGAAAACAAACTCTAACATCAATCTCACTTCTCAACTTGCTCTCAAGTCAACTAGCCTCAGCTAGCCTCGACTAGCCTCGTCCAAGACCAAGCCAACCACCCAGCCAGCCAGCCCGCGTACTTGTCACCAGGAGCCCAGTACCCCACTTCTGTGACACTCGCAAATAATCGAGGCAGGAAACTGCCCCGTCAAGCCCCTGCAACTTCAGCTCGAGTGGCCGTGTCAGGCTCGGCAGGCAGCTCCTCATGCACGCCTGCCATCATAGCCTGGACCGTCGCGTTCACGAACGGCTACATCAACGTCGCGACCGCCGTGCTCCCCTTGCAGTGACTTGCGCTCTGCGTGCTCTTTCTGCTCATCTTGCCCACGCGCCGAGGCCACTGCTTCAGTTTGGTCCATATGAACATCTATTAGGTAATACAGTGGTCCTTCAGTACGGATGTGTCAGAAAAGCTGGGTCGACTATTCGTCGATTTTCGCGATGGGTCCTGGTGCTTGAAATTCGACTATCCACTGAAATGGAGGGTATTTGCTCATCCACTGGTGTCATCTCTGTGATGTCTGCCATCAATGTTATCGAGATAAGTACAGTTACCGGGCGGTGGCACGTGACAACCCGCAGCAAAGCAACATGTGTCGGGTCGCAACTGGCGACAGTTGCGCCCACAGTGACCACGTGTATCAAACTGTCGTCCTGCATATTCGAGAGAGACTGTAGATGAGGTCACGATCTGTCCGTTCCAATTCGTCTTTCCGAAGGATGGGAGATTCGGTTCAGCAGCATGGCCGCTTTGGCCGTACAGGTACAATGGCCAGAGCCAGACATTATATGTATTATGGCTTCGAATCGACATGGCTTGTGCGATGCACATTTCTGAACAGGCTTCCCAATTGGAAACAGTTTGTCTTTGTTGCTCGAAAGGTCATAGAAAGTGAACTTTCAGCCAGACGATGGCCACGTGTGGAAAGTCCATCCGTTAGTTGCAAGGAACGATAGCGAGATGGTGGTCATCATGACAGGATAATATTCGTCGGAACCAGCTGAAGGGACATGTTCGTGAAGCATCCACATATCCAATGGGTTGGTTGGTATCCATGACCCTCAGCCCCTCGACACAACAGGAGACGCGATCACCTCACGACCAGCGGCCGGCAGTCTCAGCCTCATTCTTCAATTCACTGTCTTCTGGAGAAACATCATAACCGAAGGCAATGGTCAAGCTCTGGTCCGTCGCCGCTCTCGCTACTGCCTGCCTCGCAGTCGCGACCACACCATCAGTCAGTGCTCAGAATGCCGCCGTGCATGCCGCCAAGTTCCCCGGTGCGGAAGAGCGAGCCGCCTCCGCTGCTCCGGCTGCAGCTCCGGCTCCGGCAACCAAGCCAGCGGCGGCGGCAACGACGCCGGCCGCCAAGCCTGCTGCCGCGCCCGCGGCGAAGCCAGCCGCTGCTACTGCGACGGTTGCCAAGCCCGCTGCTGCTGCGCCTGCACCCGCAGCTCCCGCTGCAGCGACAACGGCAGCAGCAGCAGCGAAGCCAACCGCCGCATCGGCTGCTCCTGCTGCCGCAACCACCAAGCCCGCCACCAGCTCCGCTTCGTGGGTCTCCAACTTCAAAGCCAAGCCCACAGACAAGGCCTGCTACCGCCGTACGGCATTCGCCCAAAACAAGCAGTGTCCCGTCGGATACAACTTCGACAATGTGCTCACGTGTTGGGCGCAGTGCCCGATCGAGTACCCGGTGCAGTGTGGCATGGAGTGTCTCCCGCAGAACAAAGACTGCACGCTCGAAGTGCTCACCAAGGTGAGTGCCGTCGCGAATGCCGCTCTCAGCATGGCCACGCAGGGCTTCTTCGGTGAACTCACTAAGGCCGCCAAGGGAGTCCAGCTCGGTACCGCTTGCGCACAAAAGGTGTATGGTGTGACACAGAAGATCATGGGCTACCTGAACGATCTTCAGACCCAGGGCAAACTCACGACGCGCGAGCAGGTCAAGTCGCTGGTAGACAAGAGCGACTTTGTGATCTACGACCTCCCTGTTGCTGTGGCCAAATGTATCGGTGTGGACGTGCCAACTGCGCTGGATAACGCCAAGGAAGTTCTCTACGTTGTCAAGCCTCTCGTGACGGCCATCATTGACAGCAAGTTCTCCAAGGCCAACCTCCAGGACAAGCTCAGCTTCCTCAACATGTTCAAGAAGGCCGCTGCCAATGCGACTACCACTGCTCAGGCAGGCGCGAAGAAACTTCCAGACGTTACAGACAAAGATATCCAGGGAGTCATCAGTGCTAGTACGACGTGCGGTGGTAAGATCAAGGCCTACGTTGAGAAGGTCCAAGCGAAAGTCGAGGACGTGATCAAGAACAAGCCTGGAAGTCCAATCGAGTACGTCCAATTCCTGATCCTGAACTCACCACTTGTGCTCGATGAGCTCCCGGCCGCCACCACTGGATGCTGGCAAAGCAATGCGCCTGATGCAGCCAAGACTCGGGGCGAGATTATCACGGCTGTGCAGGTCATGGTCGATAAGGTTATCGCATCGGCCTTTGACCCGAAGGACGCGCTTGTCACGCTTAAGAAGTACAAGCTCGTGATCGCGCAGCTTAGTCTCGACATCGTGGCTATCTTTGACCCGACGGGCATCGCATCGATGGTTCGCAAGTTCTTGCAGCCAATCTGCTCGCCAACGGTGTACAAGACGGAGATCGCCGACGGTCCGGCTGATAAGGCGCTTGGTCTGGATACGGTGCAAAAGGCCTTCAGCGGCGCCACGGGCACGTGGAAGAGTGCGGGTGACGGCAAGCTCTCCATTACGTTCAAGAGTGTGGATAAGTACCCCGTGGAGGTCAAAGTGCACTCGGGTGGCAAGACGCTCTACAAAGTGCCAGTGGCGGTGGGTGCCACGGTCACATTCACCAAGCCTCTGTCCGAGTTCGCCGGCAAGACGCTCTACCTCGATCGCTGGCGCAAGGGTCTCTTCGGTATCCCTGGCACGGGCGGTGGCTCGTTGCTCGTGTGGGTTCCAGCTACACCGACGGGCTCGCTGGTGCTGAACGTGCCAATCAACCCGACCAAGTTCTTCGACAAGGAAGCGTAGATGTGATGTTTAGATAGCCTGTGATCGATTCCGAATAGATCTCTCTTGAAATTGACGCAGCCTGAAGGGCAATCCAGACTGCCCAGTTCGACTTAAACCACTCGTATGTATGGGAAGTATCTCGACACCGCTACTCTTTGGCTCTCAACAGCGGCCGCAGCGTAAACTCTGCAGACACGTCGAGCTGTGACAATGCTCGCGTCTTGAAAGTGCCAACCGAATCTCTCATCTACAACCAAGAAAGCGCGTTTTGTCGGGAAGCCATGTCGCCTCCAAAGCCGTCATGCAAATCCGGACTTTTCATTGGTTAAAATATGGAGGAAGGTCCCAATCGAATCGTTTTGGGGAAGCGTTCTCGAATCGAATCGATGATTATTCAGCCAACCAAAGCACCATATATCAAAAGACCTAACCGCTTCTCCTCTCATGCATCAAGTACCTTTTCTGATTGGCCTAAAATAAAATCTAATCCATTCGAATGTCTTCTGACAAAAGCTGGCGTTGCCCGAGTCGTTTTCCTCACGGTTAAAATCACTCACAAAATGACCAGAGTTCACAGTCGATAGCCCCATAGTGAAGCGGAGGGGACTATCTCCCGAGTGCTACACCACAAGAGATACCTGTGTCGAGGCATTTTTGAGGTTTTGTGGTCTTTCTTGTGTTTTCGCTGTGTTTTTGTTGCCCAGTAGGGCGCTGGAACTGGTGAGAACCAGGCTAGATCGAGTCGTCGACACGGTTTTTAGCATGACCAACTCCACGTTGCGCCATGTCACAAAGCAATTTGCGAGATCTCTTCGAGACCCCTGTGGGTGAGGACGAGACCAGTGCGAATACGGCCAACATTGTCAATTCAGGGAAATCTTTCAGTGATTAGTGGACACACTCACGCCATTCCCTAGATTGAATACTTCTGTTTTCCCCGCAACCATGACCTCCAGTGAAAAACCGCCCGCGTAGCGGGTGGCGACAGCTTGACCACATTTGGTGTCGTCGATGAATCAGTGCAGACACATCGTCATCATCGTCCATCTGTTAGTGTGTTGTGACGTCGCCTAAAAGATGACTGGAGAGGACTGACAGCTCCACCGAAGGCTGCGCCCTTGACAGCACGCGTCAGAGGTTCATATGGCGCGTCACATGGCAACCTCCATCTGGGGTGCAACTAGATCTAGTTGTCTCAAAGAAGAACGCCCAGCCGTTGCAGAGGCACATGTTGAAGTACCATGCGATCTCATCTCGGCTCCTCGACCCATCCATCACCGCCCACGTGACGCCGCCCTGCTTTACACGGAAAGATCGACCAGTGTCACGTGGTCGCGGCCCACAGACCCGGGGCTGTCTCTCTGTGATCCGAAGCCTGAGTACGTACGTCGTTTCGTCCGCTGGTAGGTGAGATAGGAGACCGTCACGCCCCCATGCGTTGTGCCAAGTCCTTTGCAGTCTGAAGGCCGTGGACACCTTCCTACCTCCTCATTCCGCGATCCGCCTCGCCCCCCACAAGCCACTCCGCCACCGCTTCCGTAGCCATGGTCAAGCTCTTTCTCATCCTCGCCGTCGCCTCGACTGCCGTGCTCTCGAGCCACGTCGCCGCCGAGAGACAGACCTTCGGCATGCTGGGTGGCCCCATGCTCGCGGACCACTTTGCAAAAAAGAAGGCCATGCTCATGGGGCTCACCGGCACGGTCTCGGCGCCGAGCATCAACATGCCGTCGGTCAACGTCAACACGAACCCGTCGTCGATCAATTTCAACAACGTCATGTCGCCGTCGGTCAGCGTGAACAACCAGCTGAACCCGCCGAGCGTGAATGTCAACAACCAGGTCAACCCGCCGAGCGTGAACGTGAACAACGCCGTGACGTCGCCCAGCATCAACGTGAACAACCAGCTCAACCCACCGAGCGTGAACGTGAACAACAACGTCTCGCCTCCCAACGTGAATGTCAATAACAACGTCTCGCCTCCCAACGTGAACGTCAACAACAACATGGGGTCGCCCTCTGTCAACGTGAACAACAACGTCTCCCCGCCTAGCGTCAATGTCAACAACAACATGGGCTCGCCCTCTGTTAGCGTGAACAACAACGTGAGTCCTCCGTCCGTCAACGTCAAGAACGAGATGTCGCCGCCGTCCATCAGCGTGAGCAACAACGTCTCGCCGCCGAGCGTGACCGTCAAGAACGAGATGTCGCCACCGTCCATCAACGTGGACAACAAGGTGAGCTCACCGAGCGTGGACGTGAAGAACGAAGTGGGCTCGCCGTCGGTGAAAGTGGACAACACGGTGAGTGGTCCTGGCCCGGTGACGGTGTCGTCGACGACACCCGGGTCGAGCACGACGACCACGACGACCACCACACCAACCGAGCCTTCAACGACGACGTCCACCACTCCTGGCACGAGCACGACGACGACGTCGACGACGCCTGGCACGAGTACGACCACGACATCGTCGTCACCGCCATCGGAGCCGACGACGACGACATCAACCACTCCTGGCACGAGCACGACGACGACGTCGACGACTCCGGGCACCAGTACGACTACGACATCGTCGTCGCCACCTTCGGAACCGACGACGACGACATCGACGACTCCGGGCACGAGTAGCACTACCACGTCGACGACGCCCGACACGAGCTCCACGAAGACCAGTACGACCCCTGGTACGAGTTCTACGTCTGTGGACACGACGCCGGGAACCAGCTCGACGTCTGTGAACACGACGCCCGGCACAAGCTCGACCACAATCTCGACCACGCCAGGCACGAGCTCCACGTCTGTGAACACAACACCCGGCACGAGCTCGACGTCCGTGAGCACGACGCCTGGTACGAGCTCGACCACGATCTCGACCACGCCAGGCACGAGCACTACGTCAACGTCGACGACGCCTGGCGCTCCGAAGACGCCATGCCCGAGCAAGGGTGTGCCGCGCTCGCTCCGTGGGTAGAGCTGGGCGTGCGGATCTATCTGGTGAGTCCGCCGTAGAGTGCGGCGTTTGACCACTGGAGTGTTTGTATGTGGAACAAACAAGTGGCGGCTGTGGTCGCGCGTAGATGGAATGTCAAGTCAGATTGTAGTATGTCTCTATAGAATTGGAAGGAGAGTCAACGTGTTTGTCAACTTACAGTATGGCTCGAGTCAAACGTCATTTCTAGTGAATTCTTTTGATTTCACCTCTGGCGCGCTTGTTTTGTTTATAGCTAAGCGAAAGTGAAGACTCCTGATGCACAGCGGGTGCCGACCTATGAATTGTCAACGATGCATGCTACTCCTGTTATAATTGTGTCTTGTTTCAAGACACCTAGAAATTCTGGATGAAGGTTCTCTCCCACACATTGAGAAGTGTCTCGACACCGGTGCTTTCTGGCTCCTAGCGGCGGTCAATTTGACAATTCAAGTGAGGTCTATTAGTCTGCTCATATAGAGACCGATTACTGGCGCTAGTCGCCACCGTTAGGATTGAGCTCCCCTTCTCCAATGCTCGAGATCACTGTTAAGGAGATCTGCGATGCGTGTGTGTTCTTCTCTTGTCGTGGGGTGCACGACTTGACTGCTCGTTCGCGTATCCATTGCTAAGTTCGACGCCGCGTCCGCCATGCGGTTCGCAGCTCTTGGATGGTGTCGCCAGGCGCGTACTCTGAGTGAGTCTGCGAGGCGGCGTGCGCGAGCGTACATCTCCCGGAGTACTTCATTGCTCGGGGCCTTGTAGTTCCGCATTTGTTGGAAATCATCATGCTGTCTCCTACGACCGACAAAGGGGTCCATTTGCTGTAGTAGAACAGATATTCATATGTAGGTACGATCCTTTCTAGCAGGAATAACCAGTTCTTGAGGATGATTCTCAATTTTTCATCTACATCTAATGTAACTTGACCCAAGTATGCTTGATTCTTGTATTGGTTCATTATGATCTTTGCTTTTCTGTTTCTGTTATCAATATAGTAATAGTTAAAGTCCTTGTCTTTGAGCGCGATCTGCTTCTGTTTTGTTACTTTCATCAATCCAAAATTGTTACGAATAGCTGGTTGATACGTGTAACATGCCATAATAGCTATTTGTTGGAATCTTTTTGCAAAATTGAATAAGTTCTTGCCCTTTCGATTCGTAACTGCTTTGAGTCTATTGATATCATCCTCTGTGATCGATCTTTTGAGTCCATATTCATCTAAAAGCTCTTTAATTGCATGTTCAAACTTAACATATACTTGTCTTAATGTTAAGTAGCGTGCTTTCTGCTCATCTGTTAATCTGTTATCGTTCTCAATACCGATCTTTTGGGGTTTCAATTTCTTCAATAATGCAACATATCTATTCATAGTCTTCTTAGACACAAGGTCTGGTGCTACTTCAATTGCTTTCACGATATGGCACAAACGATTATACTGAGTCAAGATGTTAGAAGAATCATTTACGCGAGCTAATACAATTTTCTCTTTTCGCAAGAAAGATAGATCTGTAGGAGCAGGAGTGATTTCAGCAGCGATAGATTTAAGGAATCCAATACGATTTTTAATAGTCAATGGCTTTTGCTTAGCACCCTCAAAAGCTTTGTCAATAAACTCAAACATTTTAACTTGTCCGATTATATAACTACAATTATAGTTTAAGATAACAAAAAAATTAATGTTTATCCATATCTTTCTAAGTGGCGCCACCTAGCGCCACTTAGGTTTGTCTTCTAACTCATTACAAAACTGCCCCCAGCTGATTTTTTGCGTAAACTGCGAAGATGCGCCATTCGTTTCTTCATCTCTTCCGATCCCTTTTTAGGAATGCCAACACCTGTAAGGGCTTTTAAACCGCTACGCGCTGCAACACCTGCTTCAGGAGCTCCTAAAAACGTTGCAGCAGCTGGAACCGCTACGTCTGCTATCTTACTAACTACAGGTTTAATAACATTCCAGTTTTGCTTAACCCATGGCCATGCTTTTTCCTTTATCCAGCTCCACAACGATCCCCCCGAGAGACCTCCTCCTGCGTGATGAGCCAGCCCAGCAGCGACCTCCCCCGGAGTAATCTCGATGTTTACTCCCTTGCCAGCAGCTTTAGCACGCTTCAACAGCTTTGAATTGGCTGGGTGAAGCGCTAGATGATGACTAGCATTCTTCAACTGAGCCGCCGTGAAGGCTATTTTGCCTGTTTTGAGGAACTTTCGTTGCTGAGCTGGACTCAACTCCCCAACTGCAAGATGCACATAGTTATCTTTCATTTTATACTATTATACTAAAGCATTCAAACTATTCAAGAAAAATTAAATAAATCACATCATCTGAATCCACATAATTAATTAGAAACACAAGAATTATATATGTTATAGTATATCAAACCGTGGTAAACATGACTTATAACAAAACATATTATCTTGATCATCGGGATAAATATCTCGAAGCGCAGAGAAAGTATTACGCGAAGAACAAAGAAGCAATCACGGCTAGACGTAAGCAAATAATCAATTGTGAATGTGGAACAATGATCTATAAAAATTCATATTTTAACCATTTGAAATCAAAAAACACATACGGTTAGTAGAAACTGATAAGAATGAAGAAGATGCAGAGAATACGATAATAGATATAGAAGAATGTGTTCCAAGCGTTACATATCTTTAGATCTTGCTGGCGGATATTCTCCAGCAAGTGGAATCTCCATATCTTTGCTCAGACACGTGTCTGAGCTGCCCGGACATAAGTCCGAGCAAGCCTACTCTAACACAAATGTTTTAGCTGGTTTTTTCTTTTTTTGAGTTTGAAAGTTTGCTCGCTCACGTGGGCGAGCAAAGCCATCTGCTGGCGGACGTCCGCCAGCAAAGCCACTATGTTCTTTTTTTTTCTTCTTTTTGTATAATTTTTTTCACTTTTGTAATCAGCTTTAGCTCATTCTGCTTAGCTGCTTGATTGTAGCTATTACCTCCCAAATTTGGAAATCGAACGTGAATTGTCTTCATCCTGCGGAGAATCTATATTATGATGTAGATATTATATATTATTTCCGTTCATATTGATTTAGCAACTCTAGTTCTTTGCGTATCTTTGAGTTTTTATTCCCTAATTGAAGCTCCCCAGATAGTTTATATCTCTCATTGTTTAACATAGATCTTCTTCCTCGGATTCGGAGACCGGTACCACTTAGATTAATGTTATTAAGTCTGTTAGCAATCATTGATGTTTCTGGTTCATACATCTGGTTCTTACCAAACATATCGCTGTAATAGTCTTTCATTATCATATCGTACGTAGCAGCCCAATCTACCTTTTTATCTAATGTATTTGAAGATTTTTCAGATATATCTTTAATGTTACCATTTTTGTCAACTCTGTAGATCTTTGCGTACTCTCCAAGAATATAACCTGCTTCTCGGAAAGCTTTTGAATCTCCTCTTGGTAAAGCTACAGGATGTAAATTGTAGTCTACAAGCCAATCATTGTCATTGTATAACTGGATAACTCTATCTTTCAAGTAAGTAGCGTTATTATGTTGAGATGCTTTGTTGTTTGCATAGTTCAGTGATGCTGATAAATCGTTCAATGCGAGCGGACTATCCCATTTGTTCTTAACTCCAGTAAATAGATTAGATTGTTTGAAGCTTACGTTGTTTTTCTTCAGCATACTTACAAAATGTGATAATGTATGCGCCCAACTAATCTTGGACGTTATAGAGTTGTAATTCTTTCTTCCAAATGAATCAGCCACTATGTTGAGATCTTTATCGACATGATAGTTAGGATATTCCCAGAATTCATTTGTTTTTGGATGTTTGAGTTTCCCAATTGGAACAACTTTGAATCTGGATAAATCATTTGTTTGTAGAATCTGCTTAAGAAGATCTTTTGCTTCCGCTTCTATTGATCCATCAGTAACATTTGTGGAGGCATCGCTATTTGGCTGTTCTAACATAGGTTCATCTTTAATATCTAGTTGATCTTGCAGATTCTTTAGATAACTCAATGTTTGAGAGAAATCAAATGAAAAATCTGCTTTTCGAGAGGGTTTTCCGGTTCGTCTATTGTAAATCTTTCCTTCCGCTCCAATAAATGTATCTTTGTCAGGCATACCATTTGATTTGAGAGGACTAATCTTTTTACCAGTCAACTGCGGCAGCTTCCCATATATGTACTCAATTTCATCTTTAGCAGCTGCTTGTTCATCATGAATGCCAGGTTCAACCTTTATTCGAGGCTCAACAATGGGTTGTTTAACATCACCAGATTCATCCGTTGGAGCTGCCGTGCTCACAAGTGCAGATGTATTTGTTTGTGTTGTAACATTTGCTTGTGACATCGAGTCATTTGTTTGCGCTCCAGCATTTGTATACGCCATTGAGTCATTTGTTTGTGTAGATCCCGAACTGGTATTATTATCAGTCTGCGTTGATCCTGACATGGTATTAGTATTGGTCTGAGTGGATGCAGTGGCAGTAGAAGGAATTTGGCTTACAGCCATCATTTTAGCTTGATCACTAGTCCAATCTGTCAGTGCATATGCCTCGTTTTTGATACGTTCAAGCTCTTGCTCTCTCTCGATCTGTTGGAGCAACTGTTGCCGCTTATTTCTTTTATCTTGTAAATTTCTGAAGTTAGGAAACATTGTATATTCTATATTATGGAGTCCAAAAAAAATATAGAATATTATTTATTGTTTCTTGTCGCGAATTAAGAGTGTAATCAACATCGATGTGTCTTCAAAACGAACATAATTAAAGTCCTGGTCCACAATAGTTAAAGTTATGTTGTTGTAACATCCATCGGCTACGCTGATCCAGGCATACTCTGGGTAGCTAATACTAATTAGTTGACCAACTCTCGTCCCCTGAGAGCTAAACAACGTAAGGATATCCGGTGGTTGCATAGCTTTATTGTTCACCAATGAGCATCGGACTAGATATGAGCTAACAGGGCTAATTTGTGGGGCTATTGTAGATAGAAATGATTGATTAGTAGTCTGAGTAGTGCTTGGGTATGTTCCTGGACTAAACCCTACGACATTACAAAAGTTTCCAGATAACACAATCTTGGGAGTATTTGTGGCTGTAGGTAGACCAGTTCCTCCGGAGCTGTATAAGCCAGTTGCAGGGCGCGTGTAGCCAGTTGGTAAACTAGTTGGAGTAGCTAATAGGTCGATCTGACATGAGTAATAAGTGGCATTGGCTGATACTTTGATATATGTAATGTTGTTTCCAGAAGAATCAATCAAATAGGCTCGAGCTAAGATTAGCTGTTGAGTTATGTAGTTGTTGATATCAGTGTACTCATAATACCCATTTGGAAGAGAAATCGAAATCGACTGATATGTTGCGGCTGTTGGCACTTGAATACTGAATGTGTTGTTCGAGTAAACTGTTCCATTAATGTTGAAGTTACTGTTGTAGATTTGAATATTACTAATACAAATCTCTTGGTTTTTAAAGTTTACTGCATTGCCACTAAAGTTAAATCGCAGCTGATTGTTATAGCCGTTACTTACAATAGAATTTCGATTGAATACGATCGTGGATGTACTCATCGTAGATGTATATTAGTAATGTTATATATCTATTACGTAATAAATATTTAATTTAGCGTTTATCTTAAGAAAAGATTACTATAATATACCATCCACAGTTTGTAATTTAAGATGTCCGCAGTTGATATTATTTTCGATAATCTCAAAGTAGAGTTATCCAAGATTGAAGGTAACTACAAGATGAATTAGCTCGAGTTGAAGCCGAATATAAAGCTGCAAACGCTGATATCAATGCCAGACTTGCTAAGTTGGAATCAGAAGCCGATCCAGCTGAAGTTGCTCGAGTGAAAGCTATTGAAGCGGAAATCAAAGCTATGTCTCAAGATGAAATGGATACTAAAATCGCTGAATTGGAGGGAAAAACTAAAAAAGTAGAAATGTTCACTTGTGAGTGTGGGAGCAAGCTACAAATGGCAAATAAGAAACGGCATCTATTAACCAAAAAGCACATGGATCACATCAATTTGTTATAGATCCAACAAATCAAAAAAAGCATCAAAACTACGCACAATCATTATAACTCATTTGGATCTATGACTTTATCAAAATTATATCTAATCTGTTGTTTCACGCTGTCGACGAATAGTATCTGTCCTTTGTTTTTAGTCGCCTGACAATAAGCTTTATAAAAATTATCTTCTGTGATGCCTGGAATATTGAAATCCTTGAGAATCATAGACAGATCTTTTTTTGAATTGGCCTTGAGAATTGCCACATATTCTGAGTTCAAACGGATCATCTTATTGGTCCCGCGAAACCACGAATGGCTTAGGAATATGGTACTCAATTTGAAGTGTCTACCACGAGTGAAATAATGCGAGAAGACGTTTTTTTGTAACTTGTCATCATTACTAAAATCATCAATGATGACTAACTCTAAAGTATCATCTTTGTTCTTCTTGGTAGAATCCACTGCTGGAATGTTTTCTGCATCGTAGAATGTTACAAATCCCTCTAATTTCTCTTCTAAGTAGTTATATAACTCTTGGTGTTTATTTCGAACAATGCAGTGGAGATGGCTAAATACATGCGGGCTATTTTTTAATATGAAGAAGCAAAGATTATTTTTACCACTGTAGCTTGGTCCCAAAACCACCATGCGAAATAAGCTCTTTATATCTAAATTCTCAATATCTTTATACGTTTTACCTTTGAATTCTTTTGGAAGTTGACCACCAAAATCTGGTATTAAGCTCATTTTTATATTAACTGTACGAATATATATTATATAAATATATACTTATCTGTTTAACAAATTATGTTGCCACCTACGTATTTTCCATCCCTCTACAATAGAGATGATTGGATAGATGCTTATACTACTCTTACGCTTAATACTGCAGATCAACGATATAACAGAAAGTATGGAATCAATTATGCATCTGATTTCTACATTACTGGTAACATATACCAATCTGGATCACTTGTCAATCTAAGTTATATCTCTGGAGTAACTGCTGGGACTGCGCTTGGATCTAAAGCTCTAGTCTTAGACTCAAATAGATCGATTACAAATATACATGGATTGACAATGGATATGGCTGGCCCAGGTTTAAACATTCCAGCTCTTAAGTTCAATGGAACTACATTCAATCAGAGCTACTATATCAATACTAGAGAGCATCACCGCTGCGCTGGGCTGCTAACTGGTCGAAGCCCCATTGCCCACTTCTGCATATTATCCAATGGGAACGTCGTACGTTGAATTCTGTTTATACCGGTACAAAAATTCGTAAAATTTCATTTATGTGCAGCAAAATTTAATTTCATTTATGCGCAGCAAAACGATCCATTTTCCTTTTTCCGTTCTACGCGGTGGGTGTTGACGTTGTAGCGAGTTCCCACGCGCGAGGCGGTGTGTACGGCAGTCGTAACCCGAAGATGGCGTGGTGGCGTGGTGGCGGGAAGGGGCTATACTGTAAGTTGGCAAACACATGAACTTTCATTCCAATTCTATAGAAATATACTACAATCTGACTTGACATTTCATCTACGCGCGACCACAGCCGCCACTTTGTTCCACATACAAACACTCCAGTGGTCAAACGCCGCACTCTACGGCGGACTCACCGGATAGATCCGCACACCCAGCTCTACCCACGGAGCGAGCGCGGCACACCCTAGCTCGGGCATAACGTCTTCGGAGCGCCAGGCGTCGTCGATGTTGACGTCACGTTCGCGCTTGGCGGGTTCAGCTGGTTGTTCACGTTGATGCTCGGCGGGTTGAGCTGGTTGTTCACACTGACCGACGGCGACGTGACCTGGTTGTTCACGCTCACGCCCGGCGGCGACATGACGTTGTTGAAATTGATCGACGACGGGTTCGTGTTGACGTTGACCGACGGCATGTTGATGCTCGGCGCCGAGACCGTGCCGGTGAGCCCCATGAGCATGGCCTTCTTTTTCGCAAAGTGGTTCGCGAGCATGGGGCCACCCAGCATGCCGTAGGTCTGTCTCTCGGCGGCGACGTGGCTCGAGAGCACGGCAGTCGAGGCGACCGCGAGGATGAGAAAGAGCTTGACCATGGCTGCGGAGGCGGTGGCGGAGTGGCTTGTGGGGGGCGAGGCGGATCGCGGAATGAGGAGGTAGGTGTCCACGGCCTTCAGACTGCAAAGGATGTGGCACGGCGCGCGGGGGCGTGACGGTCTCCTATCTCTCCTACCGGGGGACGAAACGACGTACATACTCAGACTTCAGATCACAGAGAGACATTTGACTCTCGTTCGACGAGTTCAACTCGTTTGGATTCAGCGTCGTCGATGAGTCTGGCTTGATCGGATTTAGCTAGCTGAGCACGAGTCATCGGTGCAGACAAGAACATGCTCATTCTGGAACGAACACGAAATAAAGCAACGTATGCCATCGCTCTCGACTTGGCGCAGCTATGATTGAAGACGACAGTATCACAGGTCTGGCCTTGGATTTTGTGTATAGTGGCTGCAAATCCAAGTCGGATTGGCAGGGCATTTCTCGTCAGTTTGAACTGACCATCTCGTTTGGAGTTCAATGCACCCGTCCTACTCGTAACTGGAATGACTCCACGGACGTGATGGACAAAGGAAGGTCCCTTGTAGTCTGGAACTTGTCGACATGATGAAGCTGCAAGAATATGAGCATTTTGGTCAAAGTGAGTTGTATTCTAGACGTTCAACAGCGAGGGAAGCCTCAACGTATACGATTTGTAACCTGGTTACATCCCTCCACTTGACGGACACAAACAGGTGCAAATCCACAGTTGTTCTTCAGGTCCGATGAATCATCCTTCCCGGAAGAACAATCGTACCTAACGAAAAAAGCTTGCACAAACTATGAGACGTCTCCCTCTTTTTGACTCTTTCACTGTACTCCACCGTGATCTGACAAAACAATTTCAAGAAATTACCAAAAGCTCTCATGTCTCCCGGATCGCAGGAACGTAACTTGCTTCTGACCCCTGTCGCTTTGACATCTGTGTCTTTTCTTCGAGACACTTTCGGTAAGGTTCGATGCGCACCTTCACTAGGGTCCTTAAAACCGGTGAGTTTGCTGAGGAACAACCCACGGTTACTCGTGGTTACACGCCGGTTTGATTATAATGGGGCTTCGCCCAATTACAGAAGGCAACGGTAGCATCTCAAGCGGTTGTTCTCAGTTCTTTAAAAGATATTACTGGTCTCGGGTTGGTTTCAGGATCCATGATCAATGCTACCTCGTTAGTTAGTGGAACTGCATGTGATTTCGGTAGTTATAAGCAGAATGGGGTTAGCACAGATGTTTCAACATTGACTTCTCTGACTCTTGGCACATTTGCTGCATCTAAAGCGATGACTCTGAGCTCTTCAGGAGTTGGATTAATGGGTCTGGGAAATACAACTTCAAATTCTTTAAGATTTTATGGAGGAACTTCCTTTAAAGAAATAGTATGTGTTTTTAGAGATTCCGATGATGCCGGTTTAACTATTGCAACCAAACAGCAAACTACTCAACGTATATCTCCAATGTTACAACTATATGCAGGATACGACCAAACAGGAGTAATCGGAACGGCTAACAGTGGTTATTATGAAGTTATAAGAGCTAATGATAAGCTTCAAGGCTTCTCAACTAATTATCAAACTGGTTGGTTCAATGGATATCTACTGGGCGCTCAAGCATGGGGAGGTTCTGGAGGAACACAATTCTACAGTAATTTAGGGGCTTTAAATCTTGTTTCTAACAGTAATGTAACTAATAGTTTCACATCAGGCAGCAATCTACTTATACTAAGCGATGGGCGGATGATGCTAAACACAACAACACCACAATCAACGTTTCAATTTAGATTAAATGGAACATCAACCTATAATGGAATATACCTAAACGGATCGGGGGATGTATTATATCTACAAAATTTAAATACTTCTACATCATCTAATACCCAAATAACTTTTGGAGGAAATGTAGTTAATTGGAACTATGGCGCTGGTAATAGTGCCCATACTGTTCCTAATGGAATGTACTGGTACGGAAACGGTGGTTATCGAATGAGTCTAACTTCGGCTGGTAGATTAGGCATTAATTCTTCATCGGCGCCAGCTCAAATGTACGTAAATTCAGATACTCCATTATGTTTTAGAGTATTAGATAGTGCTAAGATTGCTAACTTTTGATATCTACATGAACAATGGATCATTCGGAAATGGGTATTATGTTGGATGTTCAACTACTTCATTTTTAACGTTCAAGACAGATGATTCGCCTCGTATGACTATCAGCGCCGGCGGTTACATAGGCATCAACACTGAATCTCCTCTCTATCCATTACATGTCAACAGATCTGGAGCAGGGGATGCTTCATATAACTATTACTATTATTTAGGACCTGGACTTTCCAATGGTTCAACGACGGGCACGCCTTCATTAATTTCAATCAGAACATCTGGACGTATTCTTGTTAATAGTGAAATAGATGTTATCAGTGATTTTAGAAAAAAAGAACATATTGAATTACTTGATGATCAATATGCTGACAGATTCGTTAGAACTATCAATCCAAAGAAGTTCAATTATAAGTCAGACCCTAATGGAAGACAGTTTGGGTATATTGCTCAAGACTTGATTAAAAGTAATTTTGGTGAGTTAATCATGGTTGAAGTAGATTCTGATGCTCAAGAATACGTTGATGAAGATGGTTTTGTCAGTGAGGCTGGTAAAACTTACACACTATCAAGAAGTCCAATCATCGCTCTTCTTCATTCAAGCTTAAAGACGGCTTTGAGTGATATTGATATGCTAAGCAATAAAGTAGCTGCACTAGAAGATACAATCAATCAAGTAAAATATAATCTATAGTGAAACAGAAGTATCTAAATCAATAAACCCCTCAAGCAATTCAGGTTGATTTTTTTGCCTCGCATAAATAAAGAGTATCGCCCAAATGCCACAGTAGTCATTTCGACTACCTTGGTATTGTATTTTATTGTACTTCTGTAAGTTTAGTTTTAGGGGAGCGGGGCATCCCATACTATCAAAATACTCGTCATTGTGGATGGCTACCCAATGACCAGTGCTATCATCTCTTCGGAGAAGGATAATATAAGATCCTTCATGCGGTAGATTGTTGGCATCTCCAATATCTATTATACCATTCAGTTGAACATTAAGCAAACGTGCTAACTCTACTAGATCTGTGTCAGTGGTGATAGGTTTAATTAATTTATTTTCCAACATGATATCTTCAACGTAGTATATATACTACGTTCGTTAGTCGTTTTATATTTTTAAGAATAAAGAAAATATAAAACAAAAGATATATAACAGTAGTTTCAAATTAATTTGAAACAGAATAAACAATGACAGATTCAACTCAACTAGCCGATCAGTTCCTCCACGACTGCAGTGTATCTCCTGATCCTGTAGTCTCGATCTCCAAGGATAAGCGTGTTATTCACTGTGTTGATAACTCTAATGGCTCATACCAGTCGGGTGTTATTACTATTGATGCTACAAGTCAATTAAATGGCGGACACTTGATGTAAGCTCCCGTAATACAACAAAAAAAAAAAGAAAAAAAAAGTCAATTAAATGGCTCTACCGGCTTTGGTAGTCTTCGTGATGCTTATATTACTCTTCCATATGTTGTAACCATGAAGAACACAGGAGCGTCTGCTCTTGGTGCTGTAGTCCCTAAATATGCAGTTGGTCTCAAGTGTGGCGTCTGGAATGTTATTGACTCGCTCTCGGTAGAACTTAATGGTAAATCGATCATCACTGATAATGACTACAAGCTCTACTGGAACAATCTTCGTGCGATGACTGAATGGAGCTCTACCGATGTTGTCAAACGTGGCGCTGATTCGTTCTTAGCTTCAGATGATTCAACTTCAGTCCTCTTTGCTCAATCTGGTGGCAATGCTGCTGCTACCGCTTGGGGTGATGGTTATCTAAACAACACGACCAATGTCGCGTCCACAGTTGCTACTGGCCTTGTTCCTGAATCTACTGGTACCTCACCTCCTTACAATACCGGTTTCATTAGTCGTTTATACAACAACCCTGACCAAGTTGCTACAAGCACTGATGGTACTACTTTAACTGCTACGAACCCATACGGATGGATGACAACTCGATCTGGGGGTCTTCTCTCTATGGTCCAACAGAATGCTAAGGGTGGCTTCGTGAACACTGCTTCCGCTGCCGCTGCTGGTGGCATTGCGGGTACATGGTACCATATGCTCAACATTCGTCTTATTGATTTACACCCAATTTTCAAGGAATTAGATCTAATTGCCAACCCGCAGATCAAGATTAAACTCCGTGTTAACCAAGGTTACGTTGATGTTACCACTGGTGCCTCGAATGCTATGTCGCTCGCAAGCACTACTTTAACATCTGGTACTACGGTTCCTGTTATGATTGCTTCTGCAGCTGCTGGCAACCCAATGAATGGTGTTCCTAATGCTACTTCAGGCTCGCTTCGTGTTGCTTTTGGACCTTTACAGAACTCTCTAACTACTCTATCAACATCTGGTCAGATCTTCCCGTTCACAACAAGTCGTCTCTATATTCCTTTCTATGACATTGCGAATCCTTCGCAGATTGTTCAAAAACCAATTAAGAAAGTTAACTACCTTGACTGCTATGCTCAGTACTTTACTCAAAAAGCTGGTGTTGGTGTAAGCACGACGCAGCAGAACGTAGCATTTTCGTTCCAGCTCTCGGCATCCCTCAAGAGCATCAAATACGTTGCTCTCATTCCTTTTGCTGAGACGAGCAGCGGCCATTTCAGTAATGCTAGTGCTAACTTAACTCAACAGTTCGCTTCGCCGTTCGATTCTGCCCCTTGGACATGCCAGCCTGGTGCTAGTGTTCGTAACTTCCAGATTCAAATTGGTAATGAAAACATCTTCAACAAGACTATTGATTACGATTATGAAAGCTTCTTTGATGAATTCAGTAAGATTGCTGCGATCAATGGTAACCTCTCGCATGAAATTTCCAATGGTTTAGTAGATTTCACTAAATGGTCAAATGTACAACGTGTTCTACTTGCTGATTGTTCGCGAGTAACCAACCCTGAAGTACCACAGTCTGTTTTAATCAGCGGTGTTAACAATTGCACTCAAGGCACGAATTATTTATGTCTCATCATCTACGGTCGTAGTCTAAGTGTAGATCGTCTCACAGGTGAAATCGTGGACTATGATTAAACTATAATGATCCATATAAGATGTATAATTATTTTTTTAAGACTGTGTTCATTTAGAGAAATGTTATATCTAGTATATATGGTAATCATGAAGTATTGTGAATTAACTAAGTATCCTAGAATCTATGCTAATGTCTACTGGGGAAGATTCGATGGCAAGTGTGACGAAGAAATCATTAACAATAGAAATGAATTTGTTAAGGAATTTGGCATTCAGAAGCAATTTTTACCAAAGAAGCTAAGTGCAAGTATCTTTGAATTAAAAAATGGTGTTTATTGGAATTGTATTGATCATACTGAATGTTATCTCAATGGCAAATCGTATATAGTCATCACAAGTCCATATGGTACTCACGAAGATGAAGATAAGTTTATGTGTTTTACTGGATTCTTCAAATACAAAAAGCTGTATAGTCAAGATGCAAATACTTACATCAAGGTTGTGCAGAAAACACACTATAACAAGAACATTGAATTATAATAATGCTGTAATGTATTTTTTTACATTAATATAGATATCTTGGTTTTACGATAACCAAAGATGTTGTACAGAAACCGAAGACAACAACTGACTATCCAAGAAGATGAACCCCATGTTCCTGTAGAAAATGTCGATGTTAAACTATTGAATGATGATGGTTTGAAACTAGTATTGAGCAGAATCAGTTTCTTGCAGCAACAGTTTAGTAATTACCTCAATCAGAGGCATCACGAGAAACAAACTGAGGTATTTATTTCAACAATCTCAGAACTTAACAAGAGCTACGAAAAGCAGATAGATCAGCTGAAAGATCGAATTGCAAGCCTAGAAGTCAAAATTGATGATTCGCTGAAGCATGAAGAACAACCAGTAGAGGTTCCTGATTCTGTAAAAGAGGTTTCTACTCGGTATCGGACTGAGTCTGACCAGTTCACCCCGTGGTTTGATTCTGAATTCCAGCGGTCTGATGACAAGAAAGATTATGTTAGCCTGAAAGATGTTTTTGAGATCTACAAGCGCAGCTATCTTTACGAGAACCTCAGCAAAGCCGACAAGCGTAGTCAAAACTACAGATGGTTCATCAATCTCATTTGTAGTCATCACACTCTAAAATTTTTCTATAAGGAAGTTCTAAAGCTCTCACAAACCTTCAAGGCTCGTAATGTTCTAATCGGATATAAATTCAAAGAAGAAAAACAGGATGAAGCCCCGAACATTTGAATTGAGCGCAAGTATGTTTTTTTGTAGATAATGTGTGTTATAATACTTAGTACTTCAGATTGAGATAGGTCCAAAAGGACCACATTTTGCCCGGTTTTCAGATGGTTTCCAGAGAAATATCAACATAGTTCTAAATCACCAGTTTTCACGACTTTTTACGAGATCTACGGTGTTTACGCGGTGTGTGGGTTGCTGTGGTTGGAGAAAAGTCGTGTTAAACTGGACAATATGGGTGTTCATCTTCTGTCCTTAGAAGTATGTTGATATTTTTTCAAATCCTATTTATTTTTGGGCCATATGTGGGCCTTTTGGGCCTGCTCTCTTCTCTCCTCTGGGGCTCTTTAGACTCTATATATTAATTCTTTTTTTTACGTAAAAAAAGAAATATTAGATAGATATAAACCAGAAAAACACAAATTAGAACAAATCAGAACAATACAGCGCCGCACAACCAGCAAGGTGCCCCAATGAATTGTGAAATGAATTGAGATAACGAATTGAGATAATGAATTGCAAAAATGAATTGTGCTGAGAAAGAGAACATTCTGCCATTCGACAAGAAGAAACATGGTTGTGAAGCTGTTCTGCGCGGTCGTTGGCGTCGGGAGCGTCTTCTCTGTAGACATTGACATCAGCGAGACGGTCGATGATCTGAAGGACAAGATCAAGGAGAAGCAAGGCTACGGCTTCCCTGCGAGCGAGTTAAAGCTGTATCTCGCGCGGGAGGGCGACACCTGGCTGAACTTACAGGACGATGAGCTCGAGAAGTTGAAGAACGGAGAGATCTCCGATCGAATCAAGAATCTCATGCGCAGAGAACTGCTGTTGAAGGAGACTCGGAACCTCAACAACGATGCATACTTCAGCAAGACATTCGAGCGAGCCGAAGATGACATTCATGTGCTAGTGGAATGTCCGCCTCAGCCGGACCAAGTCGACTTGATGCCGCCAATTGACGAAGGTTGGACAGCCAAATGGTTAAGCGACTTCCGCAATAGCCAGATTGCATCGCATAATTTACCACTTGTCGGAGAGCTGGACGAGTTCATCAAACATGAGCTACCAGTGAAGATTACTCTCCACGAGCGAATCCAAAAGAGCTGGATAAGCAAAATGAAGACTCCATCGTATGAGCTGATGGACAAGATATTTCGAGTCGCGAACTCAGAGCCTTGTGTGGAATTTTTGAACCAGATTGGATATCGTGTAGTCGTCTCCGTGGATCCTGGTGACACAGAGTATTCGTTCGTCTCGTTTTGGGATGACTTGATCTGCCACGTATTGAACTTCATCGGCATCGGCAAGAGCGATCGAAATTCAAGTCGATCAGCTTCAACAGGATCAAATCGCCCCGACTACCTGTTCATTGTGGATTCTGTGTGCGTCTTTCGTGGTGAGGAAAAGGCCCCTGGGGAGCAGATTGACACGCCGCGGCGCGAGTTATTTCACAAGCTAATTTGGAGCTATGGTGACGCTCCATATTTGTTCGGATACGCAGCCGTTGGCTATGAAGCCAGATTGTATGCTATTACTCATGCGCACGACGGCGTGGACGCAATTGAGTTGGGAGTATATGATCTTAAACATTTGGAAGGACGTTTTAGTTTGCTGCTGGCAATTCTGAACGTCGCGCGATTGTTGCGAAGCCTTGCGAGTTTGTGCCCAGAGAGCGCCCGAGATGAATACAAGAAGTTAATTCGAGATCAAGGGATCAAGGTACTTCTTGAGCCAGACCGCGTTGTCAAGTGTTTCCCCACAGCGCTATATCAACAAGCAAAAGACCATGTTCAAGTGGTATACAGGGTGTTGGAAGAGCACACTATCCCGAACGTTGATCGTCTGGATCATGCAGACCACAATGCAAAGCGATTGGTGTTCAAGCCACGTGGTCGAGAAGTAAGACCAGCAAATCTTGGCGAATTATTTCACGTGCTAGCAAATGTATTGCAAGCATTGGTGAAGTTGCATGCTGCTTCGTGGATGCATCGGGATATTCGATGGGCGAATGTTATTCAAAATCGTGAAGACAACTCGTGGTTTCTCATTGATTTCATGGATGCCGCACCAAGTCCTCAGGTTTCTTCCAGTGGTAACCACTTGAATCGAGAGGAACATGCCCCCGAGATCTTTGCCAGTGAAAGCCATTCGACGGCCGTGGACATTTGGTCAGTCGGACTGTTGATTCGAACGTGCGGAAGCGTGCACGCGAGTTGGTACGACAAAGGTGGAGAGCGATCACAGTTCGAGGATTTGCTGTTGCATCCTGATCCATCGCAAAGACCCACGGCAGTTGCAGCCCTTGAGCAGCTTTGTCAGCTGGAGCAACAATACTTGAGACAACAAAAATCGAGTGGACGGTCGAAAAGGCAGAAGCAAAAATAGCTGATGAGATCAGTGTAGTGATAGGTGTTTGGAGGACAGCGGCTGGAAACGCACCGGAGACGAAAGTCTTTGTGGGTGTTTTTGAGATTATTGAGAAGGCATCCTTTCTTGCATAGTTGCTGTTGGCCTTCGCCGACAAACCCGTCCTCTGCAACGAATCGGACGCCCAGCCAATCATCTACAGCCAATCTGCAACGAATCGTTACACTTCCAAAGCTTCCAACGATTCCTTGCAGGTGCTCTATCCCGCCCAGATCATGTTGTCATTGCTGGAGCAACTGCCACGTCTATTTCGTCTGATCCTGGAATTGAAACCCATAGACGTTCTGAGCCAACGCCATCATATGCTGAGACGTACCAACGAAAATAACCGAGAAGCCCCATAGGACTCAATACTAGCCATAAAATTTCCGTCATTTTTTCCCTCGAACTGCTGGATCTCATGGACTTACTGAGCTACTAATTGCCGAAGATTTCAAGATCGCGTCGTAATTCATATGAAAACCCCCGATAAGACCACACCGTCCACCCCATAAGGCCACACCAGCACATGATCGCACACCAGCACATGATCGCAGCATCCCACCCCTATTCCAGCATGATGCAGTTTCTGCCGTGACCATCTTGTCCGATGCTAGAATTGAACCCCATAGACGTTCTGAGCCAACACCATCGCATGTCGAAACTGATCAGCGAAAATAACCGAGAAACCCCACAGGACTCATAATTAGCTATAAAATTCCCGTCATTTTTACTTCGCGATTCGTTACACCCCATACATCCACAGAGCTTCTAATTGCCGAATCTTTCAAGATGTCGTCTCAATTCATATGAAAGTGGACAACACGGTGAGTGGTCCTGGCCCGGTGACGGTGTCGTCGACGACACCCGGGTCGAGCACGACGACCACGACGACCACCACACCAACCGAGCCTTCAACGACGACGTCCACCACTCCTGGCACGAGCACGACGACGACGTCGACGACGCCTGGCGCTCCGAAGACGCCATGCCGGAGCAAGGGTGTGCCGCGCTCGCTCCGTGGGTAGAGCTGGGCGTGCGGATCTATCTGGTGAGTCCGCCGTAGAGTGCGGCGTTTGACCACTGGAGTGTTTGTATGTGGAACAAACAAGTGGCGGCTGTGGTCGCGCGTAGATGGAATGTCAAGTCAGATTGTAGTATGTCTCTATAGAATTGGAAGGAGAGTCAACGTGTTTGTCAACTTACAGTATAATCCCTCTCCTCCACCACGCCATCTTCGGGTTGCGACTGCCATACACGCCGCCTCGCGCGTGGGAACTCGCTGCAGCGTCACCAGTTTCCAACTCAATCTACTGACACTGCGGCGGACCCGTTTCTCGTGCTAGATGCGGTGTAGCAGCAGCACGTGCTCCAAACAATGGTGTTTCTCCTCTCTTGGCGCGTGCTGGGTTGTCTTTGTATCCATTCGAAACAAAATCCTGCGTAACCTCTACACGTGATCTCGAGCATTGGAGAAGGGGAGCTCAATCCTAACGGTGGCGACTAGCGCCAGTAATCGGTCTCTATATGAGCAGACTAATAGACCTCACTTGAATTGTCAAATTGACCGCCGCTAGGAGCCAGAAAGCACCGGTGTCGAGACACTTCTCAATGTGTGGGAGAGAACCTTCATCCAGAATTTCTAGGTGTCTTGAAACAAGACACAATTATAACAGGAGTAGCATGCTTCGTTGACAATTCATAGGTCGGCACCCGCTGTGCATCAGGAGTCTTCACTTTCGCTTAGCTATAAACAAAACAAGCGCGCCAGAGGTGAAATCAAAAGAATTCACTAGAAATGACGTTTGACTCGAGCCATACTGTAAGTTGACAAACACGTGAACTTTCATTCCAATTCTATAGAGACATACTACAATCTGACTTGACATTCCATCTACGCGCGACCACAGCCGCCACTTGTTTGTTCCACATACAAACACTCCAGTGGTCAAACGCCGCACTCTACGGCGGACTCACCAGATAGATCCGCACGCCCAGCTCTACCCACGGAGCGAGCGCGGCACACCCTTGCTCGGGCATGGCGTCTTCGGAGCGCCAGGCGTCGTCGACGTTGACGTAGTGCTCGTGCCTGGCGTGGTCGAGATCGTGGTCGAGCTCGTACCAGGCGTCGTGCTCACGGACGTCGAGCTCGTGCCGGGTGTTGTGTTCACAGACGTGGAGCTCGTGCCTGGCGTGGTCGAGATTGTGGTCGAGCTTGTGCCGGGCGTCGTGTTCACAGACGTCGAGCTGGTTCCCGGCGTCGTGTCCACAGACGTAGAACTCGTACCAGGGGTCGTACTGGTCTTCGTGGAGCTCGTGCCGGGCGTCGTCGACGTGGTAGTGCTACTCGTGCCCGGAGTCGTCGATGTCGTCGTCGTCGGTTCCGAAGGTGGCGACGACGATGTCGTAGTCGTACTGGTGCCAGGCGTCGTCGACGTCGTCGTCGTGCTCGTGCCAAGAGTGGTTGATGTCGTCGTCGTCGGCTCCGATGGCGGTGACGACGATGTCGTGGTCGTACTCGTGCCAGGCGTCGTCGACGTCGTCGTCGTGCTCGTGCCAGGAGTGGTGGACGTCGTCGTTGAAGGCTCGGTTGGTGTGGTGGTCGTCGTGGTCGTCGTGCTCGACCCGGGTGTCGTCGACGACACCGTCACCGGGCCAGGACCACTCACCGTGTTGTCCACTTTCACCGACGGCGAGCCCACTTCGTTCTTCACGTCCACGCTCGGTGAGCTCACCTTGTTGTCCACGTTGATGGACGGTGGCGACATCTCGTTCTTGACGGTCACGCTCGGCGGCGAGACGTTGTTGCTCACGCTGATGGACGGCGGCGACATCTCGTTCTTGACGTTGACGGACGGAGGACTCACGTTGTTGTTCACGCTAACAGAGGGCGAGCCCATGTTGTTGTTGACATTGACGCTAGGCGGGGAGACGTTGTTGTTCACGTTGACAGAGGGCGACCCCATGTTGTTGTTGACGTTCACGTTGGGAGGCGAGACGTTGTTATTGACATTCACGTTGGGAGGCGAGACGTTGTTGTTCACGTTCACGCTCGGCGGGTTGACCTGGTTGTTCACGTTGACGCTCGGCGGGTTGACCTGGTTGTTGACATTCACGCTCGGCGGGTTCAGCTGGTTGTTCACGCTCACGCCCGGCGGCGACATGACGTTGTTGAAATTGATCGACGACGGGTTCGTGTTGACGTTGACCGACGGCATGTTGATGCTCGGCGCCGAGACCGTGCCGGTGAGCCCCATGAGCATGGCCTTCTTTTTCGCAAAGTGGTCCGCGAGCATGGGGCCACCCAGCATGCCGAAGGTCTGTCTCTCGGCGGCGACGTGGCTCGAGAGCACGGCAGTCGAGGCGACGGCGAGGATGAGAAAGAGCTTGACCATGGCTACGGAAGCGGTGGCGGAGTGGCTTGTGGGGGGCGAGGCGGATCGCGGAATGAGGAGGTAGGAAGGTGTCCACGGCCTTCAGACTGCAAAGGACTTGGCACGGCGCATGGGGGCGTGACGGTCTCCTATCTCACCTACCAGCGGACGAAACGACGTACGTACTCAGGCTTCGGATCACAGAGAGACAGCCCCGGGTCTGTGGGCCGCGACCACGTGACACTGGTCGATCTTTCCGTGTAAAGCAGGGCGGCGTCACGTGGGCGGTGATGGATGGGTCGAGGAGCCGAGATGAGATCGCATGGTACTTCAACATGTGCCTCTGCAACGGCTGGGCGTTCTTCTTTGAGACAACTAGATCTAGTTGCACCCCAGATGGAGGTTGCCATGTGACGCGCCATATGAACCTCTGACGCGTGCTGTCAAGGGCGCTGCCCAGCCCTCTCCATTTCGCTCTTATCGACGATACGACGACAGTGTGGCAGGTGGTGATTGGCGATTCTGCTTTAGTCGCCAGTTACCATGGCTTATCGATTTGGTCTAGTTGCTGAACGGCGTCATGTTGGGGGCTTCTTTGTCAACACGAGTGGGTTTAGTTAGTTTCGACTTGCATTCTCTCGTCAGAGTGAGCCTGCGAACACATTCCATGATACGTGCGACTTGGAGCAGGACGCCCACAACGATGAGATCGCTTTGCATTCACAGATACCTACAAAATTTGTATTCACACTGCTCGACGACGTTCTCCGCTCCGACGGCCACTTATGCGTACTGGGCCGAGGCCTTGAAAGCCGCGATCTCGGCCATTTCCTCCGCTGTACACGTGTCGGCACTCGCCGGAGCCGGAGTAGGCGCAGCTGTTGTGGGCGCCGGAGTCGTCGGCACCGGCGTGGGCGCAGCTGTCGTCGGTTCAGGCGTTGGGGCAGCTGTCGACGGCTGGGGCGTTGGAGCGACAGTCGTCGGCTCGGGGGTCGGAGCAGGAGTCGGAGCCGGCGATGGAGCTGCCGACGAGGGCTGTGGGGCCGGTGCCACCGTCGTCGCGCCAGGGATCGGAGCAGCACTCGTTGGGGCAGATGTTGGTGCGCCAGACGGCGGAGCTGACGAAGGAACTGCCGACGTTGGAGCGGACGTCGGGGCAGCTGATGTAGAGCCCGGTGTTGGCGGTGCCGACGTTGGGCCTGGTGGTGGCGGTGCCGACGTCGGTGCTGCCGTCGACTGGGCTGGCGTCGCGCTCGTAGCCGGCGGCGTGGTCGTCGGAGGCGCCGTCGGCGGTGCTGTCGAGCCCGGGTTCAGCGTGGCCGGACGCACGGATCCGGGCGTGAGGTTGCTGTCGCCCGCGTCGCCAAAGCTGATCGGTCCGTTTGTGGTCGCCGTGCCGTTCTTCGCCGCTTCTTTCTCGGCGGCTTTCTTGTCATCGGCGGCTTTCTTCGCGGCCTTGTCGGCGGCTTTTTCTTCCTCGCGCTTGGCCTTCTCGGCGGCCTTGGCGGCCTTGTCGACCGCCTTCTGCGCCGCGCGCTGGGCCTTTTCGATGGCCTTGGCCTCTTTCTCCTGGTCGCTCGCCGACTTGTCCACGGTCGCGTCCACGCGCACGACGCCGTCGTCGCCGACCTTATACCCGAGCACGGCGAGGATCTGCGGCAGCGTCACGCCTTCGAGCTTCTTGCCCTTGGGGCCTTCGAACGTGTACGTCTCGCGCGTCTCGAGCGCGCGCGTTTGCTCGGCGAGCGCGCGCGGCGCCGCGAGCAGCACGAGCGCCGCGGCCATCCACACGCGGCGCAGCATCATGGTGGAGCGAGCAGGAGACAAAGCGGCCGGTGTACCTCGAGAGGTCGAATGATCTCTCTGCCATGTACAGGCGAGGACCCCGCCTGTCGTACGCACGACGAGGAGCTCCGCTCGAGAGAGAGAGAGAGTCGGTCCACGACAGCCGGTTTGGCCGAATTCAAAAAGCGCCTGGTTGTAGCTTGAAATTAGGATTCTGGGACGTAAGACTAGGATTTTGATGGGAACCACGTGCATTCAGGACACTGTAGCCATTTCGCCTGTCGAGAACGTGAGGATGAGACTGTCTCCCCGGAGAGACATTGGCAAACTGGCTGTATTCGCCCAGGATGGTGGCGGCTTTCGTGGGAGACGCTGGCTCGTAACATTTTGGTACACGTTTGATTTCGGGTTGTGGATGTGGTTTGCGTTTGCGTTGCGTTTGGTTTCGTTTGGTTGCGTTCGTGGAGGTTCACGACTCGCGCGCGGCCTGCTGGGCCTGGATCATGTGCTGGATGAACGCGTCCGAGAGCACGATCTTGTCCTGGGCCGAGGTCTGCAGCTGCTGCAGATACTGCACGGCGTCGGCCGAACTCGCAGTTGACATGTAGTTGTCGAACTGCTGGTGGTCTAAGAGCTCGGCCTGCACGAGCTGCAGCAGCCGCACGAGGTACTTGCGATGGGCAGCCGACGCCTTGATGAGCACGTTCTGCAGCGCGGACGCGTCTGGAACGTCCACGCCATCCACCACCGACGCAGCTCCGCCAGCACTCGTGGCAGGACTGAGTTGCATCGAGCTGAGCTCGAGGTTCAGCGCAGCTTCCACGCCGTCTTCGCTCGGCGTGCCGTTCTCGCCTCCCTTTCCTTCCTGCTCCAACAGCTTGGATCCCGTGATTGTGAGGAAGACTTGATGTGGTCGAGCAAACACGCCGTGTTTGGGTTTGCATCGGAAATAGTACTTTCCCTTGACGCTGCCATCGTTCTTTCCGTGCGGTTCGTCCAGCTCGATGCCGACCCATGCGCCTCTGACACCCTCGATATCGCCAATAAACCGCACGAATCCGAAGAGCTCTTTGTCTGGAATGCAAACGCGATCGCCAACGTCATAGTTGATGGTCGATGCCTGCTCTGCCGATCCGAGACCGACGTTATCGTCGACACTTGCCGAGTCGGCGATACTGGGTGCCGGTCTCTTAATGGGAATCGGCGGTGGGGTCGCTAGTGGCAAATCGCCCGGTGCATACCTCTGAGACTGACCAACAACATCAAGTATGTCAGTATAGGCTGTCCGATAGGATAACGTGTCTCGTTTCCCACTCACCAAACTAGAGTCTCCCAACACGAGCGACTCGAGTCGCCTCTGGATCTTGTAATCAACGAGCGACATGAGCAGTGCCGCACGTTTCGGGAACTTTTGCTGGAAGACAGCAAAGACTTCATACGCCATACTTCTGCAGGTCGATGAAGGGTCTGCGAGCGCAGCCTTGAGCCCTCGCTCAAGCTGCTGCACGTCCATTTTGTCGAGTACCGAGCTCCAGTTGATCACTGTCAGCTTGAGCGCCGTGATGCAGCTTAATCGGATCAGTTTGTTCTTGCTCTCGGTCTGAATGTCGACATACTGCTTGAGCGTCGCGCCCTTGACGACCGTGTAGCCCACAAGCGCGTCGAGGCACTCGGAGCAGTACGTGCCGCAGACTTTGTTGCCCGAGCCGCGCACCTCGAGCAGGATCGGCAGCAGCTCGCGCACGAACGGCACCATCACGTCGCGCGTGATACTCGCCATTGTCGTGAGCAACGAGCAGACCTCCTTGACGATCTGAGACCGCAAGTCTTGCACCATGGTCCGCAGCGGCTTGAGCACTTTCCAGACATCCGGATTGATCGTGCTCGCGGCGCTCGGCTCGAGCGTTTCAAACTGCTTGCGGATCTCGCCGAGCGCGCCCATGCGCTCGACCCAGTTGTCCGAGTGCTTGGCTATCCGCTCCATCTCGCGCGTCACCGTCGAGAGCAGCGCATCCTGGTAGAGCGAGGTCATAATTCTCAGTCGTCGATTGCTCGGCGGCCAGCGCAGAGCTGCTCGTCAGAACGCCGCGAGCACGTACCTTGCTCATGGTGCGCGCTCACTCTCTATGCGCGAGCGTAATGGGAGCCTTCGTCGCGTCGCGGGGACTCTTCCACACTCGGGCGACCTCGCGGGAGCTTGTCTCGAATGACGGACGAGACGATCATCAAGCGGGGGTCAACTTGCGCGCGGCGGTTCTTAACCTATCAATCTACTTCGTTCGTAACCGATGCCCCCGGGAGCTCCTCGCGCGACTCAGAAATGAGAGCAGAGGGAAGCAGTCAACGAATCCTCAACGATTGATGGGGCAGTCGTGTCTTTACAAGATGGCAACACGGGGGCAGCAGGAAGACTCTGCAGTTAGGCTAGTCGGCGAGAGAAACGGTACAGATACACACGGAGAGCTCTTATAGATAGTTAGGCGCCGCCGAGCGTGGCGTTGAGCTGCTTGAGGTCCTCGAGCGAGGCGAACGCGACGGTCGCGGTCCGCGCCATGAACCGCTGCCGGAGATTCCGGAAGCTGTCTCGCGTCTCCATCTTCTGACGCTTGAAAGTGCGTGTGTCTTCCTCGAGGGCTTCCTGGACGCCGTCGATTTTGCTCATGGACTCTTGTAGTGCTGCCACGTGCTCAACCGTTCGTTTCAGTGGCGAGATCGTCGTTGCTGCGAGCTGGTCCAAGAAATCGAGTTTTGATGTGACTTGCTGGAATTGCTGCGCCTTGACCTCGAGCGCCTCTTGTTCGAGTTTCATCTGCTGTGTCTCTTCTTCAAGCTGCCGGATCTGTAGCCGCAGGGCGCTGAGCTCATCTTCCAGCTGCTTCTCGCGGCGCTGCTGCGGCGATAGATGCGAGTCGTCTTCTTTCGTAGGGGTCGGCGTGTTCGTGCTTTCGCTTGTGTTTGTGGTCGTCACTTCGAGTCGCTTGGCGTGTAATTCTTCCACGCGGTCAGCGACGTCAGACGGAATCATAACAATGTTCCGCCGCACGTAGAGCTCAAACTTGTCGAAGTTCTTCTCGAACGTCGATTGCACCTTGCTGATGTAGGCGCTCGATCCCTACAATAACCCCACGCAGCTCACTCAGTGTCAATGCTAGAGAGTGACCGAGCCGTCGAACTACTGGTTACCTTCACAACAGCATTCAACTGTCTCGCCTGTTTCTTCTTATCTCCACACGACTCGAGCTTCTGCGGCAATCAAAACAAAATCTTTTTATCAGTTTCTTGTCCTTCTCGCCCTCTGGATCTCGTCCACGCAGCGACGAGAATCGCACCTGGTGCAGCGCATTCTCAATGTCGCCAGTCACCGCTCGCGCGCTTTCGGCGACCGCCGCATTCACTACGAGACGTTTCCCGACACAAAAACTACATGAGTCGACGCGCGCGATCGCGCGCTTTCAGCCGACACCACTCACAGTCGACGAGGAACGCGTCGACGAAGCCGCGGATGCCGGGAGTCGCTTGGGCCATGGTCGCTTACCACTCCTCCGGCGCCAATTTATTTGAGATTTCAAAGTAGTGACGGGGGGCCAGTTCCCCCGACAAGGGAAGGGGGGTACAATTCACTCATATGGTGTGGTGTACCTTACATCCGGGACAGAGGGTTGGTCTGTTGGGGCAACGGGCAGTTTTTGGCGCCAATACACCAACGGCGACAATGGCGGCACGCGGCTGGGAAGGCGACGACGAGGACGCGGCGTTCGCGGCGCGACGCGGCGGCGCGACGGACCCCGCGCTCGGTTCTTCCCAAGCAGAAGGCGGCGGCGAGGCGACGACCAGCGACACGCCGCAGAAGGCGCCGCCGCCGACCAAGCGCAAGCGCAACCTGCTCTCCGAGTCGCACCTGCTCTCGCAGGACGGCTTCAAGAAGATCTACCAGACCTTTCCGTACCAGACGAGCGGCTCGGTCGCCGGACAGGAGGTAGCGTACGCGCGTGTGTAGATGTGTGTGTTACAAGTGGCTCACCGGCGCGCGCGTGTGAAGGCCAAGGCGCTCGCGTCGCTGATCAAGATGTACAAGCAGTGGGCCTTCGATCTCTATCCGGGACTCCACTTTGAAGACTTTGTGGACCGCACCGAGACGCTCGGCAAGAGCCACGCCGTGCAGGGGCTCCTGTCGGATCTTCGGAGCAAGGAGATGTGGCGCGTGCTCGGGCTACCCGAGGATGAGACGCGCGAGCTCCTGGAAGAAACGGGGCGTAATCAAGGTGACGACAGCGCGCCCAACGACAACGAGCCGGACCCGGACGAGTCGGGCTTCCTCGTGCCAGGCGGCGACGACGACGACGACGACCCGGACGGCAACTACAGTGACCAGGAAGTCATGTTCTGATGTAGTTCCACGTACGAACACTACTGTCTTCGATCTCATTTGACACCCACAGAAGCGAGGCAACGAATGTTGAGTCCTGCGAGGGGCGCGCGCGTCATGTCGCCCCGCCTGGCAGAGAGCGCCGCGCAGCTGCGCGAGCGGGTGGGTCATTCCTCCTCCTTGTCGTCACCGACGCGGGCTCCGACGCCGGATGGCGATCCACTCGCCGCGGAAGGCCATCACTGTGCTCCAGCTGGAGGGGTTTACTGGGTTTATCCCTCTTCATGTGATAAACCCGGGGCGCGCATGGGAAGGGGGGGGGGACCGGTTTTGTGTCCAACGGGTTCACGAAACCCACGGGTTGGAGAAACCCGCCACGGGTTGTTTTCTGCGTCATTCAAACCCGCGGGTTTTACTGTAAGTAACGGCATGTCTTCGGAACGAACTGAAAGCGCTGTATTGTTGGGCGGTCGTCCGTTGAACCCGTTTAGTCGTGGGGCTGGGGGTACCCACCGACCCGTTTCTGTGCTTGCAACCCGTTTCTCGACTAAACCCACCCACCCGTTTTGGCCGCAGAGAAGGAGAAAATTCGGGCCCTGCTGCTGCTGATGGGAAAACACGGGAAGGGCCGGGACCGAGACGTCGGCTCCTCCCCATACCAAGCGCGCCGAGCCGCTCTCGCCCGTCGCGCGCCGACCGCGCGAGCCCCCGCGCGCGCGCCTCCGCCGTCTCCAGCGCCAGCGCCTCGCGCGCTTTCGATCGCGCCGTCGCCGGGCTTCTGGCGCCTCGTCGTCGCCGAGAACGAGCCCGAGACATGTTGGCCATGCGCCCCGCCGGCGGCACTCCGTCTCTGGCCTCGGCCGCCAGCAACGGCAGCGCGGGCAGCAACGGCGCCATGCCCACGGTCACGGACGCGGTCTACGAGGCCGCGCCCGACTGCGCCATCTGCGACAAGAAGTTCCACGCCTTTCGCCGCAAGCACCGTTGTCGGGTAAGAGCTGTTTGTGATAGGAGGCAACGAGAGAGAGCGAGCGAGAGAGAGAGAGACTGACGTGGCGCTGGTGATGGCTAGTCCTGCGGCAACGCGGTCTGCGGCAGCTGCGCGCGCAACCACAAGATCATGCCTTCGTCCATGCTGATGCGCTACACGAACGAGCCCGTGCGCGTGTGCGACCGGTGCATCCAGGGCCAGACGCAGATGATGCAGGAGCGCCGCCGCCTCGAAGACATTGAGCGCGCGCGCGCGAGACAGCAGGCTGCGCTGCAGGAGGAGCGCATCGCGCGCATGCTCGAGCAGCAGCGGCTCGACGAGCTCCTTGCGGAGCAGCGCGAGCTCGAAGAACGCCAGAAAGCGACCCACCTCCGAGCGCTTGAGCGCAAGCACTTTGGACCGCGACCCGAGCGCGCGTCGATCCGTAGACGCCGCAGCATGGACGACGCGAGCGTCGCGACCGCCATGGCCACGCCCATGTCCAAACCCAAGGACCTGGACGTATTTATCGTCGACGCCGAGAAGCGTGCGCTCGAGATCCTCGATATGGCCAACATCAAACCGGCTGCCGTGGGCGGCGACGCCGCACGCACGCCACAGATTGCAACGATGACGGCCACGGTCGTGCGCGAGGCCACGATCGTGCCGGAGGAAGAAGAGTGCGCGATCTGCCTCGACGCCATGGACGTCGGCCACGCCATTTTCACGACCGCCTGTCATCACAGCTTCCACTGGCGCTGCCTCAAAGATATCCAGAAATCGGACGCGTCGAACGCAGACAAATGTCCATCCTGCCGCGCGACCATGGAGGAGATGCAGGTGAAGAAGGTCTGCGACCACCCGCGTGTGCGTCTGGGCCACCGCTTCTGCCGAGACTGCGGCAGCGCCGTGACCGAGCGCGATGCCAAACCGCGCCCAACCGAAGACGTCCCGCCGGGCGCTGCCAACGGCCTCGGGCCATCGCCATCACCATCGCAGCCAACATCCTACCGAGCAAGTTCCCACGGTGCACTCGTGCGGTGTCCTCAGTGCCAAATCCAGATGCGTGTGCTACCGCATATGTACAACATGTAAGTTCTGTCAAGGCTCTCACAAACAATTCCGATAGACTAATGTCGATGACTATAGGCGCGTCGCGTGTCCATCGGGTCACATGTTCCTCGTCCAAGTCGCCGGTCAGACCGCGCCGCAGAATACCATGTCGTTCAGTGGTCGTGGTGGTATGCGAGGACCACCTCGTGGCGCGGCGAACGGGTATCCAGGCTCAGCCTACTACCAACGGCCTGCCACCTATTCAGAGCTGTGAATGCATGAGGACACACGAAACAACGACGCAGCAAGAAGAAACATTTAGAAGTTGAGTATGTTAGCCGACCACCTGGATAATTTGAGGACAATTATTGGACACCTGCACTGAGTATTACATCCTAGCAAAGCTCATGTCAGCGACTTTCGCTTCTCGATAATATGGATGAACGACTCGCGCTCCAGTGGGTTCACTACATCCGTGTCCGAAGTTGTGAGCCACGTCGCGTTGGCGAGATCTCGGTCCGTGCCGCTGCCAACGAGCGTGAGGTTGTCGTCGTCTCCAAAGCTCGTCCCATGACGCTCTGACCACCATGGGGTTGCTCGATCGCTATCGTATCCGGGGTCCCACGCTTCATTCGACCGTGAGGAGAGCATCAGCATCGAGCCACTCGCGGGGCGAGCCTTGCGCTCGCCTTTTCCTGATGCCACCGAGCTGCTACCCACCGAGCTATCCTTCGTCTTGCCGAAAAACGGAATCTCGCCCGGGAAGACGCCCGTGTCCTTGAATATCAGTCGCTTTTCGTGTTCAATCGCCACGCGGGCCTCCGCGACAGCATCGGCAACGTGTTTGTCCACAAATTGTTTCGCAGCGAGAGCTTTGTACGTCTCAAGCAGTTGTTCATCAGTGACAAGAGGAGCAGATTCTGGAATCACTATCGTGCCACTGGGTGTCCGTCGATGCGTCTGACTCGCCTGCAACTGGGCCCGTGCCTCTGACAACAGTTTCTTCTGTCCACTGCGTTTTTTTAGCCACTCTTGAGCCTCTGCACGCGCCTCGTGGGCGATTAGTGTCAGTGTCGCCTTCTCCTCTCCTTTCAGAAATGTTAGTGCAGTGTCGTCCAGGTGAGGATGGCGTGACAGCGGCGGAGTCTGGCTGCGTTCACGACTAGATTCCCGCGATTGACGTTCCGGGCTGGGACTGGCCAGTAATGTTCGACTTCGCGAAGAATCTTGGCGGACTGGAGTGCGTGGCGGAGACAATTGAAAGGAACTTAGGGGATCTCGACTCGGAGACAAAGGCGGTAGCGATGGAATGCTCACGTCAGGTAGTGGTTCCAAATCTGGTGTTTGAAGACCGAGCAGCGTGATTCGGAGCACCCCGTTGGTACTCACTCTTTCTTGTTTTGTGTCTGCGCTCTGGTCATTCTTATGTTCTTCAAGCGCTGAATCTGCCACAGACGGTACATCTGTGGATGTTGGCTCTGCCGCAGCGTCTCCATGAAGCCGAGACTGTAAGATCTCTGCAGCTTCTGCTGCAGTCATACCACCAGAATCAGAGGATGCACTTCCTAGAAGTATCTTCAGCGCAATCAGCTCGTGAATAAGTTGTCGATCTCCCAGACCTTGGCGAGCAGCAAATTGAAGAAGTCCCAGCCGTAGTTTCGGCGTAGTGATACGCACTTCGGCACCGCAGCGGACAAGCTCGCGGAAAGCCACGACGTTGTTGAATTCAATTGCCGTCATTAGCGGTGTGAGAGGCACAGTAACGTCTTCTTCTGAGATATTGAGAGATTTCAGGGGTTCTGACAGAAGGTTGAGGTCTTGGTCATACTTTCTGAATATCTGGATGAGTCGTTCGTCACATTTGTGTTGAATACCCAGGTGAAGTGGGCTGAGTCCTTTAGCATCCCACGAACCAGCGTATACATCAGCTTGCATCAGTAAATCCACAATGACAAGAGCCTCTTCCTCTGTTGGATGGCGACACGCAAGATGGAGCGCGGTTGTTGAACCAGTAACCAACACATCACTGAGATTATGATCAATCGCATGATCAAAATCTTCCGGGTTCATTGGCAATGCTTGGTGGAGTAGAAGCAACGCAGTGTCGGTTTCTCCTCGAGATAGCGCTGACATAATCGGACCATCACCATCATTCCCTATGCGTGCGCAAAGCATTTCTAGAACAGTAGCTATTCGATCAGCATCCTTGTACTTGATCCGGGCTGCGGCCAGCGTCAACGAGAGCAGTTGATAGCTTAATGCGCTCGATCCACCAGCAAGTGCATGAATCAGCGTGTATCCTGTATCCGAACCACTTCGTAGCCGGTTCGAATGGCGCGTATAGTGATTCTTCGATCGTCTTACGATTGCGGAAATAATTTTCAGGCTGCTCTCACTCATCAAACCACAGCAATACAGCTCTTCAACCACTCTAGAGTAGAACTGAGAGAAGGCTGCGTCTACGGTGTCGGGTACCTGTAGCCCAATTGTGCCAACTGCCACCGAGTGCAAATCTCCATCACTTTTTGACTTCAAACGGCTCCTTTTTCGGCGACCAGATTCATGACCTGGTTTGGGATCATCTTCATCGATCGCGTAGTTCACAAGTGCATGGAGAAGCGTTTCTCCGGAGTAAATGTTTTGAGAGTTCGCTTCGGAATACCGCAAATCGATGAACAATGCCGCTAGTTCGAACTGTTTCGCTTCGATAGCAACGATAACAATCGGATCGCCTGATTCCTCGTCTTCTATCGACAAGTCTTGTTGCCGAGACGCGAGGTCTTGGGCAATCTCGAACGCCAGTCTAAACATTCCGTTACGAATCGCAGACACTGTGGTGGATGTCCAGCGGGCTGAACTTTTCCAACTTGATGCAGAGGTTTGCCTCCAGATATGACGCGCGGCCTGGGGTAAACCCATCCGAATCGCAATGGCAAGTAAAGTGGTTTTGCGAGTGTCCTCGCCATGTTCATGTGCAACCCGAATATCGGAGAGGTCCAGACTTACGGTTTCCGCACCAGCATCCATGAGCATTTTCATTACATCCTCGCGCCGATGCAGTACTGCAAGCACAACAGGAGAGGCATTTGTTGTGCGGTCGGGAGAATCGATCTCTCCCTGGTGTTTGAATAACCTGACCATCCCACCGATTATCGACAGTGGGGCATTGGCCTTAATGGCCAAATGAAGCGCATTGTTTCCATTCTTGTCCCGAGCGCACGGTTCTACCAGCTTGTGCTCGAGCAAGAGTTCCGTGAGTTTCCACATGTGAGCTTTGACTGCAAGATGCACCACAGTTTCGCTGGTTGCGTCACTAGTAAAGAGAAGCGTCGAAGCTGCAAACTGGGCGATGCACAATTTCACTATCGCGAGGGCCACATTTTCACCAAGCTCTTTTTTGTCGTTTCGGTGGCTCGTAGCTTTGATCGCAACATGCAAAGCAGTATCTCCATCCCCATTGATATGCTCCAAATAGCGCAACACGGTATCACGGTCGTTACCTTGTTCAACACGGTCAAGGAGCGCCTGGACGCGCTGAACATCTCCAACCATGCACAAGTACATGAGAAGTGTCCATCCAAACTCGTCGGAACCAAACGCCGTCAGCGGCAACAGGGTTGCAGGCGGTTGGGACTCCAACGGTGGAAATAACAAATCCATTGCCGAAGGATCAACCTTGTCGCTTCCAGAGAGCAAGACTCTTCGCACAAAATACCAGTGCAAGAAGCATCGCGGATCTGCTTTTGCCTCGAGCAGCATAGCCATGGTTGCGATTTCGTTTTGCTTGTCAACCTTTGATCCAGCTTGGACTAGAGCAAGCTGCAGAGGCGTCATTGGAGCTGAGAATCGATGTGACGGCATTGAGTAGAGTGCGTTTGTGTTTGCGCCTGCTTGCACAAATCGTTGTAATTGCTGCGCCTTCTCTCCTGCCACAATTCCTCGAAACAACGCCATAGTTGCAATCAACGTCATGATCATCTTGAGCGTCTCAATTCCTTTGTCTGATCCCAAAATCAGCGATTTGGTTGTGTGTCCCTGGCCATTGGCTGCTGGTTGTTTGAAATGGAGATCAATTGCATGCTTTCTTCCTGGCTCGCTCTCGTTTAGCTGAATGAGCTTGATGCTAAGAAGGTTCTGAAGGGCATACCGCTTAATCTTCGCTGATGCAGATGGGCCCTGTGCAGAACCTGTAGCTGCGATCATCGGTGGAGTCGTTCCCGCCATTGACAAGGCCATGGCAGGTTGCGACGGGAACGAACGCGCGACGCCATGGCGATGCGAGGCAGCAGCTGATTTCTTGCACATCTCGAGTTCGTTCCAGCGTAGCGTCAAGTGTCTTGTGAGCCAGCGACCGAACCAGTTTTGGGATTTCTTGGCGACTTCTATGGAGAACTCAGTTGGCACAACGAAGCTGTTTGTCGGCACGGCGTAGTCATTGTCTTGGTCATCATCATCCAGCCAACTCGTCGATTCACTCTCGCTCACGTTGACCGCACTAATACTCGAGCGCAGAGAATGCGACGCAGCTGGCGGGCGTGGAGGCGATGCAGTCGGCCCTGGCCGTGGCCGCTTGCCAGGAATCATGAGACGAGGTAGACTCAGCTCATCATCAGCGCCATGAGCCTGCTTCTGCAACGATCTCCGGCTCGCCATCGATTGGTCATGGGCAAGGAAGCCGTGTTCTGCGAGTCGCGTTGCCGTATCTCGCTTCAGAGCGTTCTTCAGCACGTCAAACGAGTCAATTCGAACCGCTCGGGCTCCTTCGCACTCGGTCCACAGCGCGCCCTCGCCCTCTAGCGCCGTCCACAGACTCGAGCATGCTTCCAACTCCCGATACGCGACGAAGAACCGCCCTAGAAATACCTGCAGAGTCGTCTCGGGCCATTTGTAGGCCTGAATGTGGAGCTCGTCAGCCGCCGCGTCGAAGAACTCCCGCAAGCACTCGAGATACCGGTCGTGGACGCTGCCGGCGGCGTCGCGGAACCGTTTCAGTCTATCATCTGCATCCAAATAGCCGACCATGAGCGCTGCTCGGGTCTCCCCCGCGGGCCCTTTCCCGGCCCAAAGTCCCACGTACACGCTCGCTCGATGTGGCGCTCGCACCGCTCTCTTGCGCGCGCGATATCTTCGTCCAGAGACGCGATCGCGGAGAGCTCGACGCGCCGACGCCTCCCCATGAGTCTTTTCTATCGAAAGCGCGCGCGCGCGTCGCCTGGAACCTCCTGGAAGCCGCGGAATGAGCCGGAGAAAGCGCCTGAGGACGTGCCCGCTCACCACGCCATGTTCAAGGGAATTGCGTTGCCCTCAAAAGGACATGCACCAGGGAACAGTTACGAACCACACTTTCGGTTTCTAACCTGTGGACGGTATTTTACCGACCATGTGGAATGGTGAATTTTACAGTGAGAATTCTCGAATTATCAAAAGAAGGTGATATTGACACGCGCTGAACAGTTCCAGGGCGAGGCCACTCGCGCACGATAATGCTCGGGCGACTGAGGCGGTCAGCTCGTCACGGGGACCTCGCGCGGGTCTGCGCGACTCCGACGCGGCTCGCGCGCGGGTATGCCGCCTCCAGCAGCGTAGAGGCGGCTGCGAAGGATCGGACGAGCGCTCAGCAGCCTGACGAGCCGGCGAAACCAGTCGGTTTCGATCGCATTGTCCCCGGCGTGCTCCAGTTCTACAAGATCTACAATCATTTCGCTGTGCCTGCAGGGTTCCGCGTGCCCGTGAATCGCTCGTCAGCGTCGAGTGCTAGACGAAGCAGTCTATCTAATCTGTCGTGGCCAAAGGAGTTCGAGGGTTTCCCGCTTGGATTCAAACTCAAAGCTCTGCTGTCGAACCCGAAGCACCGCGAGGCCAACCTGGAAGTGATCGACGAGTTGCGCACCATCAAGTTTCCCGTGGATGTCAACTGGAGAGCGTATCTTTGGAAACACTCGACGCTCCGCGCATTGGAAGCGTACAAGGAAATCCACGGGGATCTGATTGTTCCACGCAATTTCATCGTGCCGAGCGATGACCCGGCATGGCCCATCGAGACGAGAGGACTCTGTCTTGGGCTCAAAGTGATGAACTTTCGCCAGCAACGCTACGATATTCTTCCGAGTGAAGTTGAAGACCTCGAACGGATCGGTTTCGTGTGGGACGTTCATGACTATGTCTGGACGAACCGTTTGCTTCCGGCCTTGGAAGCGCACAAGAAGGTGTACGGCCATTGCCTGGTCGAGCGCAACTTTGTGGTGCCCAGCGAGGAGCCGTGGCCTCGAGAGACGTGGAATCTGGCGCTCGGGAACGCTGTGAGCGCGTTGCGCTCTCCGAACCCGAGGTATGAGCTTCAAGTCAAGCGCGATCGCGATCACTTGGAAGAGCTCGGTTTCGTGTGGGATGTACGGCACGATCGATGGTCCAGCGTGGTGCTTCCGGCGCTCGAAACCTACGCCAAGCTGAACGGTCGATTCCGTCGCATCAGCCAGTCGTTCGTCGTGCCGGCCGAGGATCCGTGGCCCAAAGAGACCTGGGGCTTCCGTCTCGGCCACTGCGTCTACAACATCCGCACGCTGGCCACGTTCCGCTCGCAGGTTCTGCGCAACGCACAGCACCTCGACCGTCTCGGCTGGCTGCGTCCACTGGCCCAGGACTGGGTCCGCCCCGAGTTCTGGCCGCGAGATGCAAAACCTTCGCTCATTCCTCCGGAGCTCGCGCGGCGTCCCTGATAACATGAATGATGATGGAATCTGCGACGTGTGCACATGCCGATCTCTTAATTCAATCACCCATATGTGGTTTTTTTTTTGCCAGCGATATGTCCCCTACCCTTGAACCGCGGTTCACCTGCCGGTCCGGAACCAGGGACCGTGAACCGCCGGCCAGTCGGGGTGTCCGCCCTCCAGCCATTCGCTGTAGGCTCCTGAGCCCCGAGCCCGAGCGAGTCATTTCGCCTTTGAAGTAAAACGAAAGCAAAACCATGGCTGTCGGTGAGTGGCGAGCGCGCGCGCGCGGGGCGTCGGGGGGCGCGACACGGCGGCGGCAGCGAGAAGAGCGCACGCGCATCGCACGCGCGAGATCGCGGCGGTCACGCGCGTGGTCGAATCGCCGTCGGAGCACGAGAACTCATCGAGAACGACGCGCGCAAAGTGGCGACTTGGGATCCGCCGAACAGATCGAGATCACTGGACGAGGGAGACGAGTTGCCGTGGAAAACGAGCGAGAGAAAGAGAGAGAGAGAGATTCGACATCGGAGCTCGAGAGAGGCGTTCGAAGGCCGGCTGTCGCGTCCGAGTTGCTTCCCCCTTCCAACTGCGCGCCGCTGGAAAAATAGAAACGCAAACGAGCGAGGTATTGATTGCGCGTGGCTGTTGCGTGACCCACAGGCAAGAACAAGCGTTTGACCAAGGGCAAGAAGGGCGGCAAGAAGAAGGTGTACGTACTGAGTCTTGGCTGGGAGCTCTGGGGCGAAGGCCGGTGCTGATGATGGCAATGTCGTGCACACAAACAGCGTCGACCCCTTCACCCGCAAGGACTGGTACGACCTTAAGGCGCCGGCCATCTTCTCGGAGCGCAACTTCGGCAAGACCCTGGTGAACCGCACGTCCGGTACCAAGATCGCCTCGGAGGGCCTCAAGGGCCGTGTCTTCGAGGTGTCGCTCGGCGACCTCAACAAGGACGAGGAGCAGTCGTTCCGTAAGATCCGCCTCTGCGCCGAGGAGGTCCAGGGCACGCAGATCGTGACTGGCTTCCACGGCATGGACTTCACCCGTGACAAGCTCTGCTCGCTCATCCGCAAGTGGCAGACGCTCATTGAGGCCTTTGTGGATGTCAAGACCACGGATGGCTACACGGTGCGCCTCTTCTGCATTGCGTTCACCAAGCGCCGCCCGAACCAGATCCGCAAGACCACGTACGCCCAGAGCGCCCAGGTCCGCGCCATCCGCAAGAAGATGACCCAGATCATCACGGACGAGGCCTCCAAGTGCGACATCAAGGACCTGTTCCTCAAGTTCGTGCCGGAGATCATCGGCAAGGAGATCGAGAAGGCCACCCAGGGCATCTACCCGCTCCAGAACGTGTTCATCCGCAAGTGCAAGGTCCTCAAGAAGCCGAAGTTCGACCTCGTGCGCCTCATGGAGCTCCACGAGGGTGGTGCCGAGGAGAAGGGCGCCAAGGTGGCGCGTGCCGAGGACCAGCTCGTCGAGACGCTCGCCGGCTCGGGCGGCCGCTTGTAAACACGCTTCACGGTCGGCATGACGACAGGAGCTGCTTGCTAGTGTTTTGGGGGAGTTCTGACGCGCCGCGCGTCTGGCGAGGCGACGCGACCGCGACGGTTCTTTCTAATCGTATCAAGAATAAAGGCGAAATTCAATCCACCTCGTGTGGCAAAAACACCAAAACGCCGACTGCGCAGTCTCTCTCTCTTGTGCTCTGACTTCCTCTCCGCATGACGAGTTGGCCATCAATGCTTCTAGGTTGCCCACAATTTTTTTCTAAATTGCCACCAATAATTTCCCCCGTTTGAGTGACCAATTAAAAAAATTGGTGGGCATTTCCCCCACTGGCGCACTCTTCCGATAGTGACCATGGCGACGAGTGAGGAGCGCAAGAAGATGCTCGAGCGCAAGTTCGTCGAGTCGCGGCCGCCGCTCGCGTACGCCAAGCTCCACGGCCGCGTGGGCGACGACTCGCCCTTCGAGATGCTCGTCACGCACTTGCCCGTGGAGCTCGGGCGCGGCCCCGTGTCCAGTACGTGGCCGACGGGCCTCTCTCTCTCGCTCGCTTGTCTGATGAGTTGATCTTGTTACTAGCGACGCCCGGCCCACGGCTCTCGCTGGGCGAGCAGAAGGCGCTCTCGCGCCAGCACGCGCTGATCAAGTGGAACCAGGACAAGAGCTGCTTCGAGCTCCAGTGTCTCGGCAAAAACGGCATCTTCGCGGCCGGCAAGTTCATCCCCAAGGACGGCACGGTCGAGCTCACGTCGAAAATGCCCATCAAGATCGGCCCGGCGAGGCTCTACTTTCTCGTAGCTATTCGATCGACGTGTAGCACGATGAGCGGCTTCAAAATGATGCAGAAGGCGTTTGAAAAGGCCGCTGCGAAGGGCAAGATCACGCCGACGACAGGGATGACCATCCAGGATCTCGTCACGCAGATCATGGAGATGTTTCCGAAGAGCGAGAACGAGCTGGGCGGTATCCAGAACCTCAAGGAATTCATCACGTACGAGTTGCCCACGTGCGGAAGTGGGACACAGTGACTTACTTTCATGTGGATTGTTGATATGACAGGCTCTACATCGATGAAGACACACAAAACTTCGAGCCGATCGAAGGAACAAATCCAGTGCAGTACCGAATGAAACCCGCGGCTCCAGCAGCACCTGCTGCACCGGCAGGCAAGCCGGACGACAACGACGCAGCACGGAAGAAGCAGCGGACCGAGTGAACAGTGACGTCTTATGTTTGCGTTTACAACTTTCCTATCGTACTAGAGTGTTAGGCGTAGTCCTTGGCAGCCTGCTCGAGGAGCCTCTCCGAGAGAAACTCGCTGAAGCGCTCACGCTGTCGCTCCAACTGCGAAGTGCAGAGCTCGTCCACATCATACGCATCATCCTCGAAGGCCACGTCGTCGCGAGGGGCATACGGCACTGGTCCGTACTCGGGCGTGAACGTCGTGAACGCTCGGCCAGCAGTCTCCTTCAGCAACTCTGCGTGTTGGAACCGAGCGTACTGGTTGCCCCATACGCGACACCACAAAGTCTCGAAACGCGCAAGCTCGCTCGCCACGGCTGGGTGGCCGGGTAGCTGAGGGACCTGCGACTGCTGGGCCGTGCCCACGCGGCCGTGGACGTGATACACGTGCGGCAGCACACGCTGCCAAAGTCGTCGGTCATCGTGCTCAGAGTCCAGCAGCCTCTCGGTCACGACGGCCCAGTGGCTCATGTCGAGTGTGAGCTTGAGTGCTGGAAACGCTTCGAGGAGCTCGAGCGTGGGCCATGGCGAGTAAAAGATGCGTCCCCGGTGGGTCTCGTACGACACGTCGTCCACTTCCAAGCGACTCTCAATCTCCATAGCGTGCGCGATGAACTCCATCTGGTCGAGCTTGTTCCAATGGTCGCTGCCCGTGTGGGCGTTGACCCAGACGCGACCGGGGAAGGCCTCGCACACGGTCGTGAGTTGGCGTTTATACCGATCCAAATGGGTCTTGACGCTCTCAAACTGCTGCGGAAGATTGCGGTCCTCGTAGTCGACCCAGCTCGAGTAGACGCCGACGATGAGCTGCAGGTCGTGCTTGGCGAGCAGGTCGTTGACCACGACGGAGCTGCCGAGCTGCGCGAGATCGCCGAGACTCGCCTCGATGCCGTCGAAGCCCTGGGCCGCGATGCGCGCGAAGAGCTTGTCCGCGTACGCGACCTGGTCCGTGGAGGCCGCGAGGCCCAGTCGCGCGGCGCTCGGCGTCCCCCAGAGCGAGCGGAAGCCGCGCAACGCGAACGCCATTGTGGGGATCCGGTGACGAGATCAAATTGCGCATATCGCGTGCTGACGTGTGGGCCCCTACTCCGAAAATAGTCAGCTACGAACTGTTTATTACCTATAAAGACAAAATAGTTCCATGAAATAGAGAATAGGAAACCAAATTGTATTGGGAATTACCCATAATGACCGTGTTTTACTTGGCGCCCTTGGCGTCAGCCTCGTCATCGTCCTCATTGCTGCGCTTCTTGGCCGCCGGCTCGTCGTCGTCGAGACTGCGCTTTGCAGATGACTTGGAGTCGGCACCGTCGTCGTCGTCGTTGTCTCCGCGCTTGTTTTTCTTCTCGGCACTCGCCCGGCCTCGCATGGCTTTCATGAGCAGGTAGAACGCGTCGTAGTCCATGGATGCGAGCACGATCTCGAGAAAGTTGTCGGCACGCTTATCAACTTTTGTCGCCTTCTGGACGATCCTGCCAAACTCTTCTTCGGTGACACCCTGCTTCTCCAGAAACGCTAACGAGATAGAGTCCAGTTATCGTCAGCATGGTCCATGCCTACACCAATACTTGGTGCTTTTAGCTTACCGCGTACCTTCCATTTGCTTGTTGAAGACCTCCTGGAACTCGATGTAGATGGTCATATAGTTGAGCTCGTGTTCAACTTCATCGCTGAACGCGAGCGCGTGCTTGAGGAAGAACTCTTCAAACGTACGCTGGAACTGGAACGACGCAATGTGCTCGGCGAGCGCTCGCACGACCGGGTCCTGGATGCTCTTCGCGTCCGCCATCGAGCCGCGGGATAACGATATATCCTCCGCTGGGCAGCAACAATAAGATGAACTGAACTCAGGTGGGGAAGGACGAAAGCAGAAACGGATGAAGCTCGTGCCGTTTCGAAGCCGCGTGACTTTGTCGGTTTCACTACGGGATTAGTACTCCGGCCCACCCAACATCCATATCCACTGATACAGGAGCCCCGCATCTTCCTTTGCTTTCTCTCCGCGCCATTGCGAAGCAAAGTAACTTGAGACCATGAACGCACCGGGAAATGTAGCCATGTTGGTTGTCCCAACCGATAACTTATTCCAGTGGAAGTCGCTGATCTCAATTCAGAATTGAATTGAGCTCCTCAACCAGTCGGGCCGGTTGGTCCGAGTGATTGGCGAAAATGGCGGCTCGCGTGACCAAGCTCTTCCTGCAGAACTGCCTCGAGGCGCGCGCCGCGACGGCGTCCGTGGGGAAGAAAAGCGCCGGCGGCAATGCGCTGAAGACGGGCAAGCTCGCCAAGTCGGCGTCGGCCAAGGTCGCCACGAGCAAGTCGTCGAACAACCGGCGCCGCAAGAACAAGGCCACCAAGTCGGGCGTGCGCTTCCTCGAAGCCGCGCAGGCCGAGCAGAAGACCGCCGACAAGACCAAGGAGAACCTGCGCAAGCTCAAGACGCGCGCCAACGACAAGTCGCAGCGCCTGATGGCCAAGGTACGAGTTTTGGACATGCTTGGATTGGGCGAAGAAACCTCAGCGGCTGATGGTCGTGGGATTGCAGGCTCTCGAGAAGCGCATGTCGATGCGATTGTGATGCGCACGATTTTCTCTTGTTACCTGGAGATCACGCTGATGGATACTGTACCATATCGACCATAGAGACCCCCTCCACCACTTGCTTCTGTCCACTCAATACAACCGTGTTCATTCTCATTCGTTTCTGTCCCTGCTGTTCTAGTCCTTCTTGACGGGCGTCGCCTTCATGCCGCTCTGGTGGACGTTGACCTTGACCACGTCGTCGAGGTCTTCAAAATCGTCCTGCGCAAGATCCAAAACCACGTCAGTTTGGTCAATTCTCCTCCACTTCGACCCACGAGCCTCCCCAAAAGCGAGCCGCACCTTGCTCATCTGCTTGACCGTGTAGCCGAAGACGCTGAGCGCGAAGGCGCCGAGCGTGCCGCCCATGATCAAGTTCTTGGCGCGAATCGACAGCGCCATTGTCGCCTTCTCGACGTGTGTCTCTGGAGCCGCCGGTCGGATGTGAGACCCATGATGCTGGACGACAGCATCGAAGACTAGAGTACTATATGACTCGGATAAAGTACGAAATGGGCCACTCGACTAAGTACGCTAGGGGGAAATGGCTACACTGTGACGTGTGAAAAAAAAGAGAAGTTTGGATCCTTCATCATGCGGCCGACGGCGACGACACGGTGGCGGTCTTGACGACGTAGACCTTCTTGAAGATCTTCTGCGGCGTTGTGTTGTGGAGGTTTTTCGCTGCGTACGCCTTGCTGGTGCTCGTGCGACGTTGGCGCTTCGACGGAGCTGACGAAAAAGACTCGTTGGGCTGCTCCGACGAGGGCTTCACCTGCTGCTCGTGGTCAATCACGGCGTTCGAGACGCTAGGCTTTCGACGTTGATGCGGCTTGTGGGTGTTTTCAAGGCGGTCATCAGGTTTAGTTACGTAGGTGCTCGATTTCCGCTGTTTGTGTGGAGTCCGAGACGAGTCTTTCTCGCTCACGGAAGGGCCGGGTTGCTTAACGATCGATTTCTCGACTACCGCTGTATCGGTTGATGCAACATCGTGTGATTTGGTTCTCGTTGAATGCACCTTGTGGGACGGTTGGGACTTCTCGTTATGCTTTCTCGAAGCCGTAGGCCCGAGCTCGATCGGCGACAGATCTGGTTGAACCTTGTGTTCTTGTGGCGGACTTGTCATTTCCCGTTCAGCATGCAAGTCCCCCTCACTTGCTGAAGGAGCACGCTTCGGTACGTACACCTTCTTCGTCTCCTTCTTCATATCTGCCCGATGCGTCCGCTTCTGAGTGTGCTGGTGCTTGGTTGCGCTCTCAACTGGTTTGGACTCAACCAAATGGGTGACGGCGACGCCATTGTCATTGCCCTTCTGGTCAGAATTGTTCATTTTATTTCTTGCGTTTCGCTGCTCGGTCTTGTCAATATTCAGACTGGATTTAGGCACCGCTTGTTTGCATGCTTTCGCTTGCCCTATTGGTCGAGCTTCAGCTGTGCCACGGTGCTTCCTCTCCGGCGGTTCTGCAGAACCGGCTGAGCTCGCAGTCGCAGTGTCGTTGCAATCATCCTCCACACGATCAACATTTTTTGGTGGACGAATGACGTCAATGAATGGTTTTGGCAATACAGGTATGGCAACTGGAGTCGAGCTTGAGAATGCTGATGGGCGCTGGCTGGCTTCAGAAACTCCTGTGGAAGACACACTCTTTTTCAGCTCCACAACCAGACCTTTTTTCCCGAAGCGTGCGATGGACGCTGGCAACGTAACACGATTGTTTGGACGTTTGACATCTCCGCGCATGTGAAACCCGCTGAGAGCAGCAGCTATTTGCTCGCGGAGCTTCTTCTTTTCCAAGAATATTGTGCGTCTTGATTTGACAATTGTAAACCCATCGTCGTCCGCCAAATCAGATGAAGTTCCCTGTCCGACTTCAACTTCAGCAAAATCAAGCTCATGGGCATGGGGCTCTTGAACCGAGTTATCATCTTTGCCCTTCGAGGGTTTTGTCGACCGATGCGTCGACTTGGACGCGCTCTTCGGCAAACGAGCAGGCTTTGAAGATTTTGTGCCTTCTTTTTTCCTTGACGTTTTCAGTGCTGGCTGCTCCAGCTGTTCCTTCAGATCGATCTCTTGACGTGCCTTTGTCTTCCCACGCCTTCGCTTGTCTTCACTCGGCTCATTTACCTTCGCGATCCTTGTTCGCTCAACTCGGACATTGCTAGAGTCTGGCCTCGGCTTGAGTTTTGTACGACTCTGGGCACGTTCAGCAGGCGGCTTTTTCTTGAACGGCGTGGAATGGTTCTTACCATCCTCGCGCGAAGGCACGCATGAATCCGTCTTTTCCACGTCTTCGTTCTCAACAGGACGGTACGCGACGACAATTTTCTTCATTTTTCCACCCAAGGGCAGCCGCTTAGGCTTCGATTCAACGGCGCGCACTCGTGGTTGAGAGCTTTCCTTTCGATCGATCTCTGACGCTGACGGCTTTCCCGTGTCAGCCTTTTCGGCGACTTCGTTGATGGGGTCGACTGGAGAGTCTGGAAGTGTGTTTGGGGCCTGCCCGATCCCCGGGTTCGCAGCATTGCTATCCGTAGAATCTGCTGGAGCTAAAGGCTTGGAGTCAATTTCACTTGGTTGAACTCGTGGGGCTGAATCACGGCGAGATGGCTTACTTGCTTCCCGTGCTTCTCGTTGAGGTGGGGTTGACGATCGAGCACGACGTGCCGACGTGGATTCTTCGACTTCGACCATCGTGCCACTCTTATGATCGAAGAGCATCCGTGGGCCGTCTCGTTTGAGGATGCGCACGGCATTAGAAGAAGGCGCTATCGTCGGGAGTGGCTGAATAGGATGTCTCTCCTCGGACTGCCGGCTGGGCAGTGGTTTGGGAGGCGACTCAACCTCACTTGGTCCTTGACGCCCTGTAGTCTTCACCTCAGCTTCGCTCATCTTCCACACGTTGGCTGGCGGCGCCGACTGCGGTTGATGTGGAGTAGTCCTCCATACTGAAGGAGGACCTTCTGCTCGCGAGGGTGGAGACGGATGCCCATGATCACCAGGTCCGTAGTAGTGGTGGCTTCGCGGATCGTCGTCTCGGTGTACTCGCGGGCCATAGCCGCGATCAGGAGGGTATCCATCAAATGCACTTCCTCCTCGCGGAGGGTAATGGTGGTACTCGTGGTGTGGCGCGTTATGGTGGAGAGGGTACCGACTCGGACTGTCGAAACGAGCGTCCTGGTTGCTGAAGTGGCTGCCGCCGTAGCCACGAGTCGGAACGCCGTGGTACGGCGGCTCATGATGTCCAGCCGGATGCTGCCGTCTCTCGTCATGATACCTGTACTCCCGTATATCGCTCGTCGTGCGATCGTCGTAGACAGGGCGCGCCGCATGATAATACCCATCACCAGGATGTGTACTCCTCGTCGCCTCGTGGTCGTGTCCGCGGAGGTCCGGAAACTCTTTCTCTCTCTGAGCCTCGCGCTGCCGCTCTTCCTGCGCGAGCTCTTCTTCCATGGCCTCGTCTCCCCATCGGCCGCTATTCGCAGCGAACACGGTCTTCTTGACAGCGACGACGGGCTCGGCGGCAGCCCAGGCCTGCTTGGTCTCGTGCACCTCGCTGTCCTTCGCAGGGCTGGTCTTGCTCGGGTCGTGGGCCCAGCCGCCGGCCGGCACGAGGCTCACGTGGACGTCCTGCCCCATGTTCTCCTTGCGGAGGCTCGGCGTGTTGATGGGCGTGGGCGCCACGGCCGCGTCGGGCCGCGCCGGCGCGCGCAGCACGAGCAGGCGGCCGCCGCCCGCGAGGCGCACGCTGCCGCTGGGCTCGCGCAGCGCCGGCGCCTTGTAGACGGCGCTGAGGTTGCGGCTCGAGAACTTTGGCTTGGGTCTCGTCATCGTCATATTCGTACTGGAGGTAAAGAACTGAGTGTTCTTCAAGGTCAGTTGGGGCGTTGGGGTGTTGGGAAACCAACTAAACGGCCCCCTGCAATTGCAACTCGCCAACGCAGATCGCGAGGTCGAGGCGTGTGAGGGCCGAGCGGGCAAGACGCAGAAGCGGAACGGGCGAGCAGCGCGAGAAAGACGACGCAGTGCCCCACGGCGGAGGCGAGGATTGCGAAGGCGCTGGAAAAGTGGCGATTGGCGAGCGCGCGCGAGCTGCCCGAGATGCCCCTTCAAGATTGCCGGTTTCCAGTTGCCCAATGAGGGTTTCTTTCCGTTTTCCATGAACTCATGAACGGTCAAAACGATCGAGTTCTGGAATTTGCCAGAGCTCCTCATGGGCTCTTTGCTTGCTGCATGGGCATCCTACAGATCGATGGTCATGGGAAAGCTTGGTGTTCTACGTCTGCTAATGTAGTGGTCTCATTGGTGTCACCAACATGCTCTCCATTCCCACAAAGTAACAAACTCAAGCCACGGGGTGTTCAGTTTGGTGTTATAAAAAATCGTCGTCTATGTCGTCGTCGTTGGCCTCCTTCATCTATGCAGCACTCGCCTTCTGCAGCGTGTAGAGCAGGTCGCGGTCCTCGGCGTTGCCGACCTTGAAGATGTGTTCGCCCGTCTCCACAAAACCATACTTCTGGTAAAACTTTTGCGCGCGAAAGTTGTTCTCCCACACGCCGAGCCACGTGATCTTGCGGTTCTTCTGCTTGACGACTTGCATCAAATGGTCCATGAGCACGTACGCGGCGCCTTTGCCGTGGTGGGGCTTGTCAATGTACACGCGCTTGACCTCAAAGTAGTCTGCACTCGGCCCGGCATCTCCCGTGCGGACGCTGCCGTCGTGGAGCATGCCGTACGCGCAGGGCGTCTGCTGGTCGCTCTCGTGGAACATGAGCACCGTGTATCTGTCCGGGTCCTCGATCTCGGCGCGCATCTTGTCGACGTCGTAGGCCTCGGCGAGGTAGTTGGCGAGGTCTTCGGGCGCGTAGAGATGCGCAAACGTGTCACAGAACGTGCGCGAAGCGATGGCGCTCAGCGCCGGCGCGTCTTCGGGCGTCGCGAGCCGCAGCGAGTACGGCGACGCGCTCATGTGGGACGTGTGGCGAGAGCGTTTGACAAATCAGACAAGTGATCTCGTCCCCATTGTCCACGAGGAGCTCCGTCCGCATCCAAGCCACTGATGGGATGGCAGATTTCGGTACAAACGTGTTCTTAACATTATGTACCCATGTCATTTGTGAGAAAGGCAACAGCCGTATTGGATGATGGCGATTGTGCAATCGAGATGGCGACGGTTGGATCTTTATAAAGGAGTCAGCGTGAACACGACGTCGCGGTCTCGGATCGAGCCGACGGAGAAAATGTGAGCGCCAGTTTCCTCAAAGCCGAACTTCGCGTAGAATCGCTGGCCGCGCAGGTTGTTCTCCCATACGCCGAGCCACGAGACCACGCGGTTCTTCGTTTTGATAATCTTCATGACCTCGTCCATGAGCACGTAGGCAGCGCCATGGCCGTGGTACGTTTTGTCGATGTAGAAACGCATGATCTCCAAATAGTCCTCTCGTGGCCCCGAGTCACCAGGCCGGACGCTGCCGTCGTGGAGCATGGCGTATCCACAAGGCGCTGTCGTATTGTCTTCCGCGAATAGCAATATCGTGTACTTATTTGGATCTTCAATCTCCGAGCGGATCTTCTCGAGAGTGTACGCGACGGCAAAATACGCGGCCTGATCCACAGCTGAATGGTGCTTGTACGTGTCCACAAACGTGCGAAGTGCGATTTCCCTCAGGCACTCAGCGTCGTTAGGCGTGGCGATTCGAGTCGTGTACGTCATTTCTTGGCCGAGAAGCTGCCGAGGATGAAAAGTTACCAAGGCTTCGGATTGAAGAGTGCATCGAAACCGACATTATTGCTTGTCAAGTGCGCCGAGCCGAGCGAAAACATAATTCATAATCAGCAAAAGTAAAATCTGCTCGTGTAATCACAGGATGAGACGGCAGAGCCGATGGCGATAAGTCCGTGACCTCCCATCGCTACCGTCATCACACTTTCGCGACATTCGTGTTGTGTTTGACTTTCATCATCACATAATTAAATAACCCTCCACATAAGCGTAGTTTAAAGAAGGTTTATCTTTGTATCAGCAAGTCATTACTATCTTGAAAATTCAATACCTGCCTAACTACATGCAATATTATCTTATCGCAATCTTCGGTGAAGATATCAGACCTGCAAAACTCATCTTCTCCATGGATACTTCTCGCCTTCTTTCGCCCATTTGACGACTGAATCGCTGTCCCGCAGAGCCCATGGCGACGGCGTACACACTACGCGAGGCGACGCTCGACGATCTCGAGGCGCTGCGAGCGCTCGCGATCCGTACCTTCGACGAGGCCTTCGCGAGCCTCCACGACCCCGTCGACCACCAGCAGTACATCGCCGCGGCCTACACTGCTGAGCAGCTACGCCGCGACATTGGGGATCCAAACAAGCACACGCTGCTTGCGTTCCCGTTAAGGAGCGACGCTGCCGGTCCGTGTGGATACGTCATGCTCAACGACGGCAATATTCGTCCAGGCGACGACGACGGCCGACCAGAAGACTACCTCGAGATCAAACGCATCTACGTGGACAGTGGGCACCACGGCAAGGGAGTCGCGGGCATGCTCATGCGGCACGCGGTCGCCGTGGCGCTCGAGAAGAAGCGCGCGGTCGTGTGGCTCGGCGTCAACCAGAACAACGTCCGCGCGTGCAAGTTCTACGAGAAGCAGGGCTTCGTGGCCACGGGCACGCGCACGTTCCGCGTCGGCGCGGCGCTCAATACCGACTGGGTCTACACGCTCAAGCAGGAGAGTCCCTAAGAACCCAAAATGCACTTTTGCGCCCATTTTCTGACTAGCCCGGCTGCCAGCCGACAGTGATCTGATCCAGACCTTCCTCGCACACGCGTCAGCTCATCTGCTCGGATAGGAAGGAGAATTTCTCCTTCCTGACCGAGCCATTCTCCGAGAATGGCTGCTGCTCCCTTCGTGTTGCGGTTCGCGACGCCGGACGACGCGGCCGTGCTCGGCGAGCTCGCGGCGCGCACGTTTGCTGAGACCTTCGGGAGTCTCTACCCCACGGCCGAGGGGCTCCAGGCGTTCATCACGAAGGCCTACAACACGGACCAGATGCGCCGCGAGATCGAGGACCCGGAGAGACGCACGATCCTCGCATTCCCGGTCGATGACGCCCACCGACCGTGCGGGTTTGTGATGCTCAAGGACGGCGGGATCCGTCCCGGAGACGTCGGTCGGGCGCCAGAGGATTGCCTCGAGATCAAGCGCGTCTACGTCGACAGTGCGTTCCACGGGACTGGCGCCGGCAAGCTGCTCATGGACCGCGTGATGGAGATAGCGGCAGAGAAGAAGATCGTCTGGCTCGAAGTCTGGGACCAGAACCATCGCGCGATCAAGTTCTACCGCAAGCACGGCTTCGAAGCGACGAGCCAACACAGTTTCCCCGCGGGTGACGTCGTGCTCGCAGACTACGTGTTCACACGCATGCAGCAGTGACAGCGTAGGCTTTAGAAGGAGTCCAGCACGACACAGAGGCTCCGTCTGCTTGAATAACAACGGTGGTTGTATTTGTTGCATTGCGTTTGCTGCTGGATAACAGCCCTTGGCACCAGGTGTTTGCCGTTCCCAGCTGATTACGATCGTCCTTGCCATCCCATCATCGGATTGGATGGGATCTCTCGAGGATGACACGTTCACTGGTTTCCCTTCGAGCAAAGTTGTCCGTCTTCCGCGACGCAGACGTTGTCCCCGTTGAAGCTCGAACACTACAGCTCATTCTGCAAACTCCCAGCAACCACGGAAAACCCCTCACCGACCGACCCATGAGCTCCCCGACGTACTCGCTCCGACTGGCGACGCCGAGCGACGACGCAGCACTCGCAGCGATCGCATCACGCACGTTCGTGGACACATTCGGCCATCTCTACTCGCCGCAGGACCTTCACAACTACCTCGTCGATGCTTACGACGTGGGCAAGATCCGCTCGGAGATCGAGGATCCGAACAAGTACACAGTACTCCTCTTCTCGCAGGATGACTCAGAGTCGCCGTGCGGCTACGCTATGCTCCACGACGGGAACGTCCGTACAGGCGACTCCGGGCCAAGCGAAGACTATTTGGAGATCAAGCGCCTGTACATTGACAAGCCACACCACGGCAAAGGCGCTGCGTACGTGTTGATGGACCACTTGATGCAAGTAATTCGAGAAAAGAACCGCAAGATCACGTGGCTCGGTGTGTGGGAGAACAACTTGCGGGGACAAAAGTTCTACCAGAAGTACGGATTCGAGGAGACCGGTGAGCACGTGTTCATGGTCGGCGAGACCAAGGACCGAGATCTTGTGTTCACGCTGAAGAAGTCCAGTGCGCTCTAGACGAGAGAGAGAGAGAGAGAGAGAGAGAGAGAGAGAGAGCTGGTGGGTGATGACCATCCATGCCCCTTCGAACATCACGCAGAAATCCGCGACATCTGCTGCATTCCACCGGATGTCGAAAGTGGTCGTTGAGTGTCGCCTACTGGACATGCGTGGAAAGCCATCGGAATGACCGGTGCAGGGAACATTTAACATGCTTCTTATGCTGATTACGAGTATGCAGTCGAGTACAGTACTCGCATTCTGCATTTCCGCCGTCTCATCACGCGATTCGACGAGGCGAACTGAAGTTGATGCTGGTTTACTCTGTTGCCTCGATCCTGAATATCGTGAAGCGGTTTTCATGTGGGGCCATTTCGCAATTTGAACAGCCTTACTCAAATGCCCAGCATGCACTCACCAACCTTCACACTCCGTCTCGCGACGTCGACCGACGCCTCAGCGCTGAGTGAGATTGCAGCGCGCACATTTGTGGACACCTACGGATACTCATACACGGAAAAAGACCTGGCCGACTATCTCGCTGACGCGTACGAAGTCGAGAAGATCCGAGCGGAGATCGAAGATCCAATGCGGCACACAGTGCTGCTGTTTTCGGAAGATGACCTGGCGAAGCCCTGCGGCTACGCGATGCTTCGCGAGGGTAGCATCCGCACAGGAGACGAAGGACCCAGCGAAGACTACCTCGAGATCAAGCGCCTGTACATTGACAAGCCATACCACGGCAAAGGAGCTGCGTACGTGCTGATGGACTACGTGATGGAGATCGTCAAGCAAAAGAACCGTAAAGTCGCGTGGCTTGGCGTGTGGGAAAACAACTTCCGCGGACAAAAGTTCTACCGTAAATTTGGCTTTGAGGAGACTGGCGCCCACGTGTTCATGGTCGGAGCCACGAAAGACCGGGACTTGATCTTCACACTCAATTCGCCAGGCTCACTCTAAGACAAAGTATGAAATGAACGACTGCATTCCATTGCCAATGGATCTCTACACTCGTCTTTTGCTACATACTGGTTGCAGCCACTTGGCCCCCGTCCACACCCTCTCGTGGCCACATCAATCTAATTTTCAAACGCATCACAAACGCTTTTCTCTCGGTGGTGCTCTGCTATCGCGTGGCTTTAACCACGGAGCGCACGAACAGCAGGCGTGGTCGGGCACGGCGTCTCCGCGTCGCTCGTCGTTGAGACAATCGTTGAGCTCGTGCCTGGAGTCGTCGAGATGGACGTAGAGCTCATGGCTGGTGTGGTTGAAGTCGATGTCACTGTGACCGGACCCTGACCGCTCACGTTGTTGTTTACCGTCACCGACGGTGAGCCTACTTCATTCTTCACACTCAGGCTGGGCGAGCTCACCTTGTTGTCCACGGTGATGGATGGCGATGAGACCTCGTTCTTGACGCTGACAGACGGGGGGCTCATGTTGTTGGTCACACTGATGGAGGACGCGCCGACATTGCTGTTCACATTCACGTTGGACGGGGAGACCTTGTTGTTCACGTTGACGGAAGAGGACGCGCCCACGTTGCTGTTCACATTCACGTTGGACGGGGAGACCTTGTTGTTCACGTTGACGGAAGCGGACATGCCCGTGTTGCTGTTCACGTTGATGTTCGTAGGGGAGCCGTTGTTGACGTTCACATTAGATGTCGAGAGTTGGTTGTTGATGTCCACGTTAGACGATGAGACTTGGTTGTTGACGTCCACGTTCGCTGGATTGACGTGACTGTTGACGTTGAAGTTGGCCGACGCGCCGACGCTGACTCCTTTGTTGAAGGTAATCGACGAAGGGTTCGTGTTGATGTCTATAGACTTCATGACTGGCGGTGAGACCAAGCCATTGAGCAGAGCGATCTTGTTGGCGTAGTGGTTCGCGATAATAGGGGCGATGAGGCCGAGGGTCTGCTGCTCAGCAGCGGCGTACGGGGAGGCGACGGCGGCCGTAGCGATGGCGAGAATGAGCGCGAGCTTGGTCATCGTGGTGGGAAGAGAAGTTGGAATTGGTTGTTGGTGTTTGAGGCAGATTTGAGAATGAGCAAGACGGCGCGAGGCTGATGCGGCCAAGGGCATACACGAAACGAAAAGCGCACACACGAAACAAACACAGTCTCGGGCATGTCCGATCGGCGATGGTTTCGTTCGTGTCGTAGAGTTGGTGCGTCGTCGATTTGATAAAGGTTACTCGGTAGGTCCTCACATGTTCGACTCGCCACCAAATCCTGCAATTCGTTCGATTGCTTAACGGGCCACACAAATGGAAGCGATCTATCACATGTCCGTATCGGATGCGAGCGAAAGCATCAAAACCAGTCAACAGCTGTATCCATTAGTGACTAGCATGCTCGACGTGGCATCAAGGATCAAATCTGCCCAAATCTCTGCGTTAATTCGCGACTTTGGTGGCTGACACACGTGATTCCGTTCAGACGGGATTTGTGCAAACTCGCCTTACGGGAGCGCATCAGCTTGCTGCAATGTAAACACAATGTGCGGGTTCTCCGTCGTGCCGACGATAAACACATTGGTGCCCGTGGGCACAAAGCCGTACTTCTTGTAGAAACTGTGCGCGCAGAATCCCTTGTACCAGGCTCCGAGCCACACGATCTTGTGCTTCTTCTGCTTCACGACCTCCATCAAGTGGCCCATCAGCATCTGCGCTGCACCTTTGCCATGGTGGTCGTCGTCCACGTACAGTCGCTTGAGTTCCAAGTAGTCCTCGGGCGATCCCGAGTCCTTGTCACCTGGACGCACATTGCCTTCGTGGAGCATGCCGTAGCCGCACGGGGTCACGCTGTCTTCGCTGGAAAAGAGCAGCACGACGTACCGCTGCGGGTCCTCGATCTCTCGACGCAGACGGTCGACGTTGTAGGTCGACGTGATGAACGGCGAGAGGTCTGCATCCGTGAACAGATGGCCGAAGGTCGCCGTGAACGTCCTCGTCGCGAGCGCGCTGAGCGCCGGGGCGTCCTCGGGCGTTGCAACGCGCAACGTGTAGTTAGCAGAGACCATCGTTAATAGGTGACGCGCTCGAAAAGATGCGGAGGAGGGACGCCCCACGATCTGGGTTTACGCCATACGCATCATCAGCAGTTCGATTGGACGAATTTCAAGCGACTAAGTGTAGCCATCTCGGCCACACGAAGTGTAGCCATGTGCTTCCGCACGCGGTCTCCTTTTGGAAGATCTTCGGGGCTTGGTCCTCCAGGTTGCAGTGGTGGAGTTGAACTTGAGCCTCTCGAGGTCGAAAATGATGCTGTCGCAGAGTCTATCCTGCTGTATGTAGCCACTACATTGTTGCAATTATTCCCGACCTGACATCGTGGCTGGGCTCGTGAAGGGTGTCTTGTTGAGGGGAACGTTGCCAAGATTATCAAGATCACCCCGCGCTTGGAGCGAGAGCTTCCGGCCGCCAGGATGGTGATGGTTGCGCCCTCGCGCTCGATGACGCTGAAGACGTCGGCGACGTACCTGGTGCAGAGCTGCTATCGTTGGACAAAGAGGCGGTCGTTGACGTTGAGTAAATGACAGCTTGTCCTTGGTCAACACAACCAGCAACAGGAGTACTATTCATGTGACGACAACCCACTTCCCATCCGACCGCAACGTCAACCGAATCCGAGCAAGGCGACACCAACAAGGACACCTTCGCAACCCCCTACTACGTGGCTGGGAGTTCTCGTCGAGTAGAGCTAGTCTTCTTAATGCTCCATTCTCGTCGAGTAGAGCTAGTCTTCTTAATGCTCCATTCCTCTCCTCACTCCGTGCTGAGGTCACACACGAGTCGTTTGCGAATGGCCATTGGCAAATCTTTGTGGAGAGAGAGGTCAGCAACCCAATGGGCAATTCCCATGCTTCCTCCGCGAAGTACAAGGAGCAGCTGCCTTCTCATCCAAGTGATTGGACGAGCTGACCGTGAAAAGCAATGATCGAGAATCCAATTGCAACGGATCGTGTCTCAACTGTAATCAGTCGTAGGAGCGAGGGCGTGATGATGCGGAGGATGGCAGTAATCCAATCGAGTCGATACAGACTGAGCATGGGCTGTAATCAGCTCCCGTCTCCCTCTCACCGATGACGTCTTGCAGAAACTTCAAGTTCTTCCTGTCTCCTTACCCCAACGCCTGATCAGGAGAGCAGTGTGCGTATGAATCTGGGTGGCACCCAGCTTCACGCCAGGGTGCTGAGTGAGCAGCACGGACAATAGGAAAGCCTCCAAGTTGTCCTTGCGCCTACTCGACTATCCACGTGTACCCTGGTGTGTAGAAGATCCAACAGAGCCACTGTAGCCGGCCACCTCAACCGAGTTGGCATCTTCAGGAGGAAACAACAAGAGAACCTTCTCGATCTATGGTTGCGCACTCGTGCCATCCCATCATCTTCATGCTCTTGCCGTACACATTAGCCTCACTTTGCATTCCTCTTCGGATTGTTCCCAACAAGATCTCTTGCTCATGACGGCAGCACCGTTCGTCCTGCGAGAAGCGACTGTGGAGGACACGGAGGCTCTCCGCGACCTTGCGATCCGCACTTTCGACGAGGCCTTCGCGTACCTGAGTACACCAGAAGACCACCAGCACTACCTCTCCACGGCCTACGCCTTTGACCAGCTACGTCGCGAGATCGAGGACCCGGCCAAGTACACGGCCCTCGCATTCCCATGTGGGTTTGTCATGCTCACGGACGGCAGTATCCGCCCAGGTGACGACGGCCCAACCGAAGACTACATCGAGATCAAGCGGATCTACTCGGACAGTGCGTTCTACGGCAAGGGCGTCTCGATTCTGCTCATGCAGCGAGCCATCGAGATCGCCGAGCAGAGGAAGCGGCGTATTGTGTGGCTTGGCGTGAACCAGGGAAACAATCGTGCTCGACGCTTTTACGAGAAGCAGAACTTTGAGATCACGGGCACTCGCACGTTCAAACTCGGCGCCGTCGTGCACTCGGACTGAGTCTACACGTACAACCCGAACGGGACCGCGAAAGCGGGAAGAGGAGAGCAGTAGTTGTCGTAGTGTATATAGATTTGCAAAGTTGGGTTGTTCTATGGGTGTGTGGGTGTGTTGAGACTTCCTAGAAGGGAGAGAAGAGCTTTCCAAAAACGGGCGCGGCTCAGCAGATGAACTCGCCGATCTCGTGCTTGGGGATCGTGTTCTTGAGCAGCTTGTCGCTCGCGCGCGCATCGTCGTACTCGTCCATGGCCTCTTCGAGATCGGCGCCGCGTTCGTCGTCGAAGATCTCAATGCTCGCGAATCGCTTGCCATCCATGTAGCGGCGCATCGTGCTCGTGGTCGCGAGGCCCGAGGACGGCATGTGGAGCGTCTGCATCCAGAGCGGCGTCCAGCCGTGCTCAAAGTGGAAGAAGACGAGCGTGGCGATGATGAAGCCGAGCACGACGTCCACCGTGTAGTGCTTGCGGCCCGAGATGCAGAGCCCGGCGAGCACACAGAGGTACATGAAGCCGACGATCCATCGAGGGCGCGAGAAGCGAGGGAAGTTGCGGTCGAGCACGCGCAGGTAGAGCAGCACGGCCGTGGTCGTGTAGGCCATGTGGCCCGAGAAGATGAGATCTCCACAGGACGAGTAGTCGCCGTACACGGGGCCGATGCGCGTGACCACGTCGAGCCAGTTCTTGGGCGGGATGTAGTTGGGGCTGTTGGGGCGGCAGTGGGGCGCCGGGCCGGGCAGCGACGTGAGCGCGATGGTGCACATTCTCAAAAAGTAGTTGACGGTCGCGACGCGGAAGAAAGTCATCATGACGCGGCAGCGGTTCTCTCTTGTCATGAAGTGGGCCTGTGCGAGGAAGAGCACGGGCACGGCGGCCGTGAGGATGTCACTGAGCGGTCGCCAGGGCGAGTCCACGGCCTGCGCCGGGATCAGCAAGAAGCCCATGTCGGTGAGCGGCGTCTCGGACGGCGTGTGCATCATGAATGCGATGTTGACGGCGAAGACCATGACCATGGACATGGCGACAAACATCTCGGCGTGCTCGGCGAGCAGGCGCATGTTGGCGTCGCACTTGGAGCGGAAGACCGCGCGAAAGTACACGAGGCAGGCCGTGAAGAGCAGCCAGACGCTGCCCCACTTGGCGCGCGACTCGTGCGTGTCGGGCTCGACGACGAACTTGAAGAAGAGGATCCAGTCGAGGCACCCGAGCGCGACCGTGAGCACCGTGAGGATCTCGAAGACGATAAAGCCCGTGACTTCGCGCAGATCGACGGTCTGGCAGATCTCGCACCAGCGCAGCGAGACGACCGACGCGCCGCCGGCCAAGGCCGCGCCGCCGCCGTTGAGGCTCGCGCCGAGCCCGAGACTGAGCTGCTTGGAGAGCTCGATGTCCTCCATGCTCAGCGCCTTGTTGTCCATGCTCGAGAGCTTGCGCTTGGTGCGCGCGCCGCCGAAGGTCGCGAAGGGCAGCAGAGACGTCATGGCGGCGCGCAAATCTTCAAGTGGCGCGTCGAGAAGCCCCGGCGACGGGCGACGGCGACCTCCGTGGTGATGAGGTGATGAGGGGGGGGGGTCTCCCTCCCGTAGCTCCTCGCGGCTCGTAAACCAGCGAGGAAGCCAGCTGGAGGAGTATACTGCCTACCCCTTGGAAGGGGGTTTCGGCCAATGAGAGGGAGGGAGGTTCTCTTAGAACCGGGAAGTATACGGCGTGAGTCAAGTCGGTATACACCGCGACATGTTGGCCAGCAGGAAATTGGAACGAGCGAGTCACACTGGAGAGCGACTGCGATGAAGCCACGGCGAAGCCCGACGCGAAGAAACCAAGCAGCGCTGCTTCGCCCGAGGCGTGTCGCGCGGAGATTTGGGATTTTTGTTTTCTTCTCGTGGCGATCACTGGCGGCGAGGAAAAGTTGCCCGTGTCCGGATACGTTGGAACCCAACCCAACAGGAGGTATACATGTATAGTGGCGACCGGTTTATGCACAACTGGATGACGACGTTGACCTCTCTGTAAACAAGCTCCTGCCCAACGAAATCCTGGGGCAAGCTCAAGTTGCCCTGGGGGCCGGCCTGTCGTTGGTGTGAAATACAGTAGCGACACGGGCGGAGATCTGTGTTGAGTGGGCCGTTCCCGGTCTTTTTTCTGAGCTCGTGCGAGCGAAACATGGCTACAGAAAATGGCTTCGAACTTGGTGAGACTCATCACGTGGAGAAGGTGGATTCTCACTCCGTGGCCAACGTGATTACTCTCTGATGACGGAGAGACGATGCACGTCAACGGCACGCGACTGAATGCTCGTGGACAGATCTGCATGATGCTGCTGCGTGTATCCATTAAAGACGCTGCCAGAGACACGCGAGGCGGGAAGATGGATCCACTTCGTTCCATGACAGCAACGACACGCTGCCGAGGGCACCTCCCAGCACGCAGTTGCCCTTTCGTACATGTTGCGGCCGTTACAGGTGAAGGCTGCCACGGCGGCGTACTGTACCACTCGCGGATCACTCATGCGCCGTCGTGAGACAGTTCGTCTTGGCTACTGTATCCATCTCCCTTTTGTCCCAATTTTCCAAGCTGCTCGCGTGGCGTCGAGCACACGACGCTTTCTTCGACGCTCTGGCCTGGCTTGGCCACTGGACCACGTCACGAGCCTCGTGTAGTCTCGTCTTGTGGGCGAGCAATGTGGAGCAGAGGCGGAGAGATTGAGATTGAGGCCCGTCAAAAGCTAAGGGCGACTAGAAACACCGATCAAAGGCGTTGGTGTCGTCGGGAGAGAGCTACCTATTTATATCCATCTCGACATGCGGTTGCGGATCAGAGTGAACGACCAGATGCAAGATACCGTAGGAGCTCTGCGGAGAATACTATTGACTGTCAGTGACCAGCAGGACGTGGAATGTTCTGCGTGCCATTCTTCTGCTTCGGGCCTTTCGTCGGTGGCGCAGGGACGATCGCTGTCGGGGCAACCTGGGCCTTTAGCTTGACCGGGTTGCCTAGCTTCGCGATATCAGTGTGATCAGCATGAGACTGAAGCTTTCCGCCAAACCCACTGGCAGTCACGCCTTTCTTCGAACTCTTGCTCGAGAGTCGCGCCCGAATCGTGAGCGAGAGACACATCGCAATCGTCACGCGCATCCAGAGACCTTTGACGTGGTGCCAATCGAGTTTGGTGTGGTGTTCAAGCAATGCGAACGGCGCTTCGTGGGTCAGGAACAGGGAGTAGACGACAATCTCCGACTTTTGCGTCGCGAGGATCTTGTTGAATCCTCTCGCGAGTCCGAGAAAGTAGAATCGGAAGCAGACGATAAACACGAGCGCAATGTGGAGGACGGCGCTGTCGAGTAGCTCCACGATTTTGATGCCGATAACTGAAGCGACGAGATCGATCGCATTTGTCGACAGGACGCCAAGACTTGCAATGACGAGAAGTTCTCCGCACCACATGAGGAAAAGCACTTGTCGAATCTTGATTCGCTTGGAAATGTCTCGTGTGACGATCGTGATTTGTAGAAGGAACGTGAGCACGGAGCATACTTCAGAAATGTCGTTGAGGTTGCGGCTGTGCGAGTCCCCTGGAAGAGCGAACGGCACGAGCACAGCAAAGCTCAGGAAAGCGACAATGATGAGCAGCCGCACGCGGTTCTCGTGGCGACGTTGGAAATACGTCGTTGCGAGATACTGGAAGAGTGAAAAGTTCATGAGCAAGGTAAGGGGGATGCAAACCCCCACATCAACGTCCTTGAGCTTCTCCTCGGCAGTCTTGGGCATGTTTGGCGGATTGAGACTGAAGAATTCCTGTGGAATCGGCGTCTAGAGAGCTATTGTGAGCCCTTGGTAAGATCCTCCAAGTACATCTGATCTTGCTCGGTGAACATGTTCACACCTCTAGAAAAGCTCATCCTCGTTAGTCAGTTGCGATGCTTTGCACCATGTGGAGTCTGACCAACAACACGGGTCGAGGATAAGATTAGGTGGTTAGGCGTGGTGGCTACCACAATCGTGAAGACTGGTCAGCTGAAAAGCCAACAGCCTTTCGGGTTGAAGCGATAAATAGACAATCTGCTATGATTGTAAATAAATGAGGTCAACGCTTCAGTGGTGCAGGAGAGACTGCTGCGGCAGGACGAAGGCTGACTGACACGGACTTCTTCATCGGCACGACAACGGCCTCGGACGTCACGCTACGCTTCTGGTCGAACGTACTTGCCACCGGCCCGTTCTTCGTCGTAGTCAACCCTTTCTTGGAGCCCATGCTGGAGAGCCGAGCCTTGATGGTCATTGACAGACACAACACAATCGTCATTCGCATCCACAACGCTTGGATGTGGTTGAAGTCGAGTTCCGTGTAGTGTGTCGCGATGTGGAAAGGAATCTCGTGGAAAAGGAATAGCAAATAGAACGCCATCTCTCTCTTTTGCGTCTCGAACACCTTGCGGTAGCCCTTTGCCATTACAAGAAAGTAGAACCGGAAGCCAACGATGAACGCAAGTGAGACATGCTCGACGATGTTGTCGATCAGTTCCACGAAGTCCATGTCGATCTCGGGAGCGACAATATCCACAAAGTTGGCGACGAGCATCATGAGACCGGCTATCACGAGCATCTCTCCGCACCACATGAGCATGCGGACCGATCGGATCTTGATGCGCTTGCCGACGTCGCGCGTGAGGATCGTGATCTGCATGAGGAAAGTGAGCACCGTGCAGACTTCGGAGATGTCGTTGAGGTTACGGCCGAGTTCACGGTCAGGAAACGCAAACGGCACGAGCGCAGCAAAGCTCAAGAACGCGACAACGATGAGCAATCGCACGCGACTTTCATGGCGACGGCGCCAGAACGTTGTGATTAAGTATTGGAACAATGAAAAGTTCATGATCAGTACGAGTGGCATGGCGAAGCCGATGTCGACGAGCGCGACGATCTCATGCGGAGTCTTCATCTTCGTGATGGGACTTCGGCGATGTTCTGTGGGGACGGCGAATGGAGATGATAGGACCCCATGAGATTCTCGTCTACTGAACCTTGGACAAGACGAGCCTGATAAGACTCGGAGGTTTGACAGCTCCTCGAACCAACTCCGATTAGTCTGTTTTTAATCGAGGGTAGTTAACCGACCGTCTGATCGCATTCACAGAACGTGGAGAATTGACCCCAGTGGTGGTTGCCGTCGTGCAAAAATAACATAACCGTGTGCGCAGGTTGAAGAGCAGGAGAATTGCCTTGATCCCGGGAAGAAGGAAGGGCGAGGAAAAATTTGATGAGGTTTGTTGGCGGGCTCGTGTCATTGGAAGAACCGCCCCACCGTCCTCAGTGCCTCGGCATTCGTCTGTGCCCAAGGAGCTTGAGCCAATCCAGGTCTCGGAATGTTGTTCCACGTTGGCACACTGGAGACTGTGCAGTGGGTGGTCGAGATGGAATTCACACTGGAGCGTGGCGCTGATCTTGTGCGTTGGGCACATGCCGCATGTGGCCGACTTGACTCGGTCAGTGGGTGTTATTACTGCGAGGTCGAATCAAGAACGGGATTCTTCTCCTGATTTTATTGGCTTCTCGTCACACCATTGCCACACTCGCTCACTCGGGTGCATTCATACTTCTATGACGTGAATAATTATCAACTCCCGTGCCTGCAATCATCTCTTGTGCATCATGCCAATGCTCTTAGACTTCGGATCCATTCAGCAACATGCTCATGGCCAGCTTGACGAGCTTCTAGGATGGCTTCGTTCCACTGGTCCTGCCAGTCCGCGTCGTGGCCCCCACCCGAATCTGGTGGGTTCAGTTCGAATCGTTCTTTGACCCATTGAGCGATAGGCAGATGGCCTTCGTGGGCGATACTACGAACCACTTGATGCGGGTCCACGAGATACACTTCGTCGAGGTACTCCCCGTGAAGCAATTTCATCACGTCGAGGTCCCCGTGAGCTGCGCGATGCATCGCGCCAGTCTTCAGTGTCTTGGCTTTGCCGGAAGAACATTGCTTGCACAGGTTCATCGGGTTCGCTCGGAGCCAGCGCAAGATGTACGGACTCACCGGTCCTCTCGTGCTTGAGTGCGTCGAGAGATTCTGCTGGAGCACTTTGCTCGACAGACAGCTTGTGCACATACTTGCGCCTTGCTGAAGTAGCCATATCAGAACCTCGAGGTGGCCGCCGTCGGCAGCGTAGACCAGTGTTTTGGTCACATCACTCTCCGGGCGATGCTCGTAGAGCCACTGCACGAGCTTCAGATCTCCGTTGTTCGCGGCCGCTTTCATAGCGCGAGACGTGCAGCCCTCGCTTCTGTTTGCATGAAGCCATTTGACGACCCCGCTATGTCGGTTGCTGGCAGCTTCATCCATGGCGGTCGTCGTCCACCCACGCGTGGAGTGCTCGTGGAGCCACTGGAGCACTCGCAGGAATCCCTTGCTCGCTGCTTCGTTGATGTCGTGCTCCGTCCACGGCGCGATGCCTTGCGAGTGGAGCCACTCGTAGAGCTCGAGCACGGCGTCTTCGCTCGAGAAGTCGCTGTGTGGAAGTGTGAGCGTCGCCGAGAGCGGTCTCAGCTCGTGGACCCACCGCAGGATCTCAACGTTCGCAGAGCCGAGAGCGCTCTCTCGCACAAACTCGAGCAGCGCTCGGTCGGCAGCGTCTGTGAAGCACGCCTTGGGCGTCAGCAGCTTCGTTCCGCCTGGCGTCGGGGCTTCCCACGAGAACTTGTCCTGGAAAAAGTCCCATTCACCGCGCGAGAGCAGCGCGTCGACGACTCGGCTGTGCCCTCGACACGCTGCGATGACGAGGCGAGCTCTCACGGCTTCGGCGGTCGGTCGAGCGCCGATCTCGACGAGGAACGCGACGACGTCGGCGCGGTTCTGCTCGATCGCGTGGGTCAGCAGCATCGACGCGAGCGGCGGCGTCAGCAGCGACCGCTCGTGGACCCACCGCACGAGCTCGACGCTGAGAAGAAGCGCCGTCCAGAGGAAGCGCACGTGCCTCGCGTTGGCCACGGGCAGCGCGCCGCTGTCGACGAGCCAGCGCACGACGCGCTCGACGTCGCGGTCTCCAATGCTCGCGAGCTCGCGCACGACGCAGCCGCGACAGAGGCTCTCGCGGCAGCACTGGCGGTCGCGGCGGTGGGCGACGACCCACTGGACGGTCTCGAGCGAGCCGTAGCGCAGCGCGAGCCCGAGCGACGAGGCGAAGGCGAGCGAGCCGGCCACGGGCACGCAGACGAAGAGCGGCTCGGCGTGGAACGCGTGGACGCGGCGCGCCATGGCGAGGTCGTCGCGCTCGAGCGCCGTCTGCAGCGCGCGCGCGAACCAGTACTCGCGCAGCACGGGGTCCTCGGCGGTCGCGTGGAGCAGGCGCGAGGCCACGCGGTCGAAGAGCCGCTGGGAGCGGCTGCCGGCCGCCGCCGCGAGCGAGACGCTCGCCGAGACGTCGAGGAAGTGCGTGACGAGCGCGACGACGTGCGGGATCGCGGCGAGCCGCGGCCAGGCGCGCAGCACGCCGCAGCGCACGGCGGCCAGAGGCTCGGCGGCCATGGATAACTTGGCGGAATGCGAGCTACGAGTGGGCGGAGCCCCCGTCAACAAGCGCCGCGCGAGGGATGGGCAGCGAGCGAGCGAGCGAAATTGGAAGCTTGATGCAAGCGCCTGATTTGTCCCTCGTGTCCCAGGCAGCGATTGGGCGGGGAGGCGCGAGGAGACGCGGCGGCGCTTGCGCGTGCACGGGCGTTAGCAGCGAAAGGAGAGCGACTCGTTGAAGAGGAGCTGACCGCCGCGGGTCAACGAGAGACGACGAGCGACCGGGTTGCCTTCCACGGAGAAGATCCGCTCGCTCTCGCTTCGCGACGATGGCCCGGCGCTTCTCGCTCGCGCCACCCACGACACGACAGGCGAGAACACACTCGCCACCCTGGAGGATCTTTTTCTCATGGCGACGGGGAGCTGCACTTTCTCACCAGCTCCACGCGAGACCCGCACCGGTAGATCTACCGGTTCGCTTTTTTGCATCGACATGCAAAGATCGCGAAGGCATGTGCGTTGGCTCTGGCGTCACTTGCCTACGTGCGAAAACGACGGAGCTGCTCGATGGCTCGGTCAAGATCTCGCCGGCCACGATGCAGCTGCTAGAAGCCACGTGTGACTCTTGGAGATCGTCGCCGAGCGACTGGTGGCTCCCCGCACGATCGCACAGAGGAAGGAAAGAATCGGATGCGTTCGGCGAAATTTCGTGGGCGAGACATCGTGCGAGCAATCAAGGTCATGTCGCTGAGACGGTCTGACAAGGACAAGGTCAACGCGTAAACGTTAATCCAGTCCGGTCCAAGGAGATGGTTGGTGGAGCAGAATGGGGAGGGATCACGTGGACTCGCTTGCACGAACTTCGAGAGATTGTGGGTAGAACTCGGGATCGTACTCGGTGCAGTCGACCTTCTCGACGATGTAGGGCCGCGAGGCCAGCAGCTCGGATCGACTAGGCGAGCTTGCATGTCCTAGCACGTCACGGCAGAATGGAGTGCCACCGAGAAACACCAAGACGAGCTCGAAGAAAGCCTCGTCCATCCAAAGTGGTAAAGACGAGATGTTGGTGGCGACGAGAAACAGAAAGCTCAGCATTTGCTGTGGTGTGTCAGTGACTAACTCGGGTAGGATGCTGATGGGATTGGCCGACAATCCAACACAACCGCTTGGAAGTGCTGAAAAAAGTCTGGCTGGCATGTCAGTAAACCTGTTTCCGACAAGTGACAACGTCTTGAGACCAGGAAACTTTGTGCTCACCAGTGGGAACTCAGTCAGCTCGCTAAACTCAATGAGTAGCACCGACATTTGTGGCCACCGTTCGTGGAGATCATCTGGAAGCCTGTCGATGTTCGAACCCGAGATCTCGATATCGCGGAGAGTTCGGGGGAAATCGTGGGACGACAGGCCGGCAGGAATCGTGGCATTCGGGAAGTTTGTCCGCACGAAAAAGCCGAAACGGATGTGTTGGTGGTGGCTTTGTGTTATTGCGGCGTCTTCGTTCCACGAAGTGATCGAAGAATTATACGTTTTAAGACCGACCAAGTTGCGGAAAAGCTGGAGTCGTGACGTGAACTCGACCCGTGGACAGTGGCGAACCACGATATGTTCCAACGACACTTGATCCAACCATCCCGTGATGTCGTCAAAATTGGTTCGGTTTCCGGTGTACTCTGGATTTACCAGGCAATTGATTTCCACAAGAGCACAGGACGGTTCCTTGACAAGCCAAGGACGCACAACCAGCACGCAGGCAGTAGGATCTGGTCTCAATTCAGCGTACAGCTGCACGGATACTATAGCGAAACCGAAAAGGAAGAAGATCAAGTGGGATACGGTAGTTGATAGAATTCTGCGTCTGAAAGTCACTGGGATCAGGCGTGTCGACGGTCCACTCTTCAACTGTGCCAACGTCGCCAAGGGCTTGGATTTGGTCAAGTGCAAGACGTCGTCGAGTGTCCAAAGCAAGCTAAGGGATAGTATGAGCTTACTGAGCGCACCAATCCACGATCCGATCAGAATCAATGGTGCCTCGTTCATCAAGCGAACAAGCCACTTATCGTCATACCAAAGAGCGAGGGGGAAGTCCTCAGCACCTGGATCGTACTCGTCCAAATACCCCAACGCGAGCCAAACAGGCACACCAATTGCTGAGACCAAGTCCAAAACTGTGTCGCAAAGCAGGCAGAGCAAACGTTGGAGGGGAAGGTTGTGGCCGCAGAATCGGTGTACCAACGGTGTCGACCAGCAGCTGATCACAAGTAAGCCGACGTATAGCCGATTCAGTCCAGGACGGGGTAGGAGGCGACTCATTTGATACGCTTGGTTTGTCTGAAGAGCGGTCTCCAGAATCTCTCGAACAAGAAATGCAGTATCAAAATATCTCCCCTCGACACCCAACATCCCCATTGGAGTGAGTACTTTGGAGTATCCACTTGAGATGAATCTGTAAGTACGAGTATTTTTCGCAGCCGAGGTGAACGTTGAGACGGCAGAGGAAGTCCTCGCGGCCACGGCAGAGGTTAACTGGAAGCTTTGTAGTGGAACGATACTCGACAGCTGCGGAAACACAAGGCTTGTTGTGGCTTGTTTGAGCTGAAGTGACACCACCAAACACATGGTAAAGAGTGCTGCCACGGCAAAGTGGACGACGCCAATTGCCTTGAAGAACTTGTGCGAGACCGTCAGCGAGTAAAGGCTCGTCATTTGAGCGAGAGGAGAGTCCGACAACCTGAAATAGAGTAAACCAGCCAGGATGAAGTACCCGATGCAGACCAAGTAGAGGAACCATAGTGCCATCCGCCCGAAGAGATGGTAGCTTCGACGAACACACACAGGTCGTGTCCAGAGTTTGAGCCTTTTCGTCAAGGAAGCCATCCTGGGCTTCCACGCCGTGTGACGAGAACGGAGATGTGGCTCAAGTCGGATCAGGCGAGATCCTACATTGATGCCAAATCTGGAACGGACAGTGAGACCACGAATCTCGAAACGGACATCGAATTGTAATCTCGAATTAAGACCATCCTGAGAACCCCTCTCCGTCGATCTCGATGACCATCCTGTCGAGCCTTCCAAAAATGTATTCTCGTCACTCGTCGTTGAGCTTGCAATTATTGCTCGTACCATTATGAGGTGTGTTGCAGAAGTTTAAGGACACCCTCCATCCACCCAAACCGAGAGAGAGCGCGAAAGCAAAAGCAATCGGCGCGAGTGCCACGTGTCTGCAAAGAAGTCGGTCCAGCTTTTCTCTAGTTTGGAGCGCGAAAAGATCTCCTCAAGATCGCCGAGTTGGACTTTCCCATCGGTCTGAGTCAGCTCCATCACCGGTAGATACCGGTTCTTCTCCACCAACGAGATACAGGCGTCGAAGTCGTCTGTCTGGCTCTTGGCGGGAGACCGTCATTAATGGCTGCCACGTTGGCCATGGAGACTGCTCGCAAGCGGCGCTGCATCGCTGCAGAGCCCATGGCGACGCGGCGGCTCCCGCTCGCGACCGTGGAGAGCGGCCTGCTGCGAGCTGACCCGCGACTCGCGTCACTCTCACACGTCGCAGATTTGCTCACGGAGCTGCTCGACAGCTCTGTCAAGATCTCACTAATCGAAGCAGCCGCGAGTGGGTGCGTCGGGCTCTTTGACCGCGTCGCCTCGCGAGTGCTCAGTGACGTGGATGCCAACGCAGCGCAGTGCAGCTACTGGCTCGCCGTGGCGATGGAGGCCGCGCTCAGGCGCGACGACCTGCCCATGGTGCAGCGCATCCACGCCGTCCACCCAGAGCCGCTGTACATCTACACGGTCATCCGCGCGCCCGAGGTCTTTGGCTCGACGCTCGCGCTCGCGTTCAAGTTCGGCACGCTTGAGACCGTGCAGTGGGTGGTTCAGAACCGATGGGACCGGCAGTGTTGTCCGCCGGGCTTGGAGAACGTCTGCCGAGGCTGCCTGCTGCGCGTGGTGCCCAGCATCGACGAGCAGGACGCGTACCGCGTCGTCAAGTGGCTGATCGATAATGATGCGGTCTCCATCTTCGACCCTCTCACGCTGCACTGCCTCTCGCGCGCGATGGAGTTCAGCATCGAGCTCGTGCAGTTCGTGAACGACCGAGGTGTGCTGAATCAAGCGACACTGGCGGCCCTGCTGCGCGAGGCGATCAAGCAGCGTCGCACGAAGAACGCATTGGAGCTGCTCGAGCTCATCGAACCATCGGCCGAGCACATGGACGCGATTATTGTCAGTCTCGTTTGGGCCGTGAGCCTCGAACTCGATGAAGTCGTGGTCAAACTTCTTGCCAAAGGCCACTGCAACGACTTCAAGAATAAGTTTATCTGGGCGAGCGTCACACCTGGCGGCCGGAAAATTCTTCAGTGGGACAAGGCATTCATGGCGCGTATGACGATGCAAGTCAGCCTCGCGGACGTGTGCAGCGAGGTTGCATCGGCTTGCGGCGATCTCGACACTCTCCAGTGGCTTTATTTCGAGCGATCCATCTTCCCCACTGTTTTGTCGATCGTGCGCGATCTCCAAGACGAGAATCAAGCGCTACTCGTTTATCGGTGGATGGTAGCCGTCGGGATCGATCTCCCGTCGTCAGCTATGGATGGAGCAGCCGCCAAAGGCTTTCTCGAGGTCTTGAAGTGGCTCCACGACAACACGTCGGTCTCGTGCACCTACGCAGCGATGGATGGCGCGGCGGCCAACGGTCATCTTGACGTGGTTGAGTGGATTAATCAGCATCGGACGGACGGCAACTCCGGCGATGCCATGACCGCTGCGGCTGGAAGCGGGCACCTCCACATCGTACAATGGCTTTACGCAAATCGCCCGCAGTCATATCTTCCGGAAGCGATCCGCCGAGCTGCCGATTCGAACCAGCTCGACGTGCTTCGTTGGCTGGCCGAAAACACGAGCTCAGAAATGTGCACTGAATGTGTGACGCGAGCCGTGCTGCGCGGCCGACCCATGGCCTTCGACTGCCCTCGAAGTCTCGACGTGCTGAGTTGGATCAAGTCGCGGCCACTTGTTCTCTGCTCGTTTTGCGAGCGGCTCGAACGCGATGGGTCGTCGTCTCGCGCAGGCGCATTGGTGGAAGCAGTGAGTAACGGAGACTTGGAACTGGCCAAGTTTCTATTCAGCTTTTATCGCCACAAATTACACTTCGCGAACCCTTCCAAGGTCGTGCAGCGTGTAGCTCGTGAAGGCCACTTACGGATGCTGCAGTGGGTAGACGCGAACCTGTTGCACACTGAAAGCCAGGATGTACTCGACAGCTACTACCCGTCGTGGGATGGAGACTGGTGTGCTGCCTTGGAAATCGCTGCTCAATTTGGCCACCAGGAGATCGTCGAGTGGATCACGAGCCGAAAAGCTGCGACACAAGTGATGGATCCTACTCCCGAAAGGTGAAGTCGATTTGATAATGTGTCGATGATGAAGGATCGCGAAATCCAAGTCGTGCGTCCCAGGGATGCTACATGAACAACTCTCTACCTTATGCGAAGTTCACCCCCTCGGCTAACGATCAACAAACCACGAGATCGTGGCACCGACATTAACCGGTGGAATTCCCAAGGTTGCAGGACGCATCGTTGGCTCTGGAGTCCGCCTCTGCGATGACTGTCGCGGAGCTGCTCGCCGCCACATCGAGAGCTTGGTCTTGTTCTCTTTGACATGAGTGAGGTATACCTTTCCGATCGTGTTGCAACGAGAATCCGATGAGACAGCCGAATAGATCCAGCATGGCGACTTTTTTTTAGTTCGCGCGGAATTTTCTCATGGCGATCGAGACATTCGACTTTTAAACGATTCACAGGACCCACGCGTTCGTTCCAGAGCCGACATCGGCCGAGTGTTGGCGCCGTAAGTCTCAGGGTTGATGATGGTTTCTCTCACAGCTCCCTTCAGCCCGTTAGATGCATTGGACATCGACGATTGACACGACGGGCTGTGCATTCCTGCCGACCCAAAGAATCTTTTCTTGCAGTGCGCTACTGTCGTCATGTGGCTGGTGGTCAACCGAGCCATTTTTTCGGTGTGCATTGACTGGAGACCACATTGTTGCACGAAGGTCGCTTCACGCAGTGTACCAATGGTTTGAACCCAACGTCCACTTTCTCCATTTCTGAACCCAAGCCAAATTGAAACGCAACGCCAAAGTCTCACTTCGAGATCAGATCGTCTTCTTCCATTCCTCACCCAACCACTCTCCGGTCGATTACAGAGTCGAAGACCATCAGTCATCAATGCCACCAGCCACGCCGAGAGTTCTCGCAATCGTCCGCTACGGTCTTCTCCGCGCCGACCCGCGACTCATGTCGTTGGATCATGTCGCTGACCTCCTGACCAGCTTCCTCGACGTGTCGGGCTTGATTTCATTGGAGAAGGCAGCGTCAAGCGGCTCCGTTTTGCTCTTCGATCGCGTTGCCTCCAGATTGATTGGCGACAGCCACGTGAATTCAGCACTCCGAGAGTATTGGTTCGCGCAGTCGCTCAAAGTTGCGATTGAGAGGGATGACCTCCCGATGATTCAACACGTGCACGCCTTCCACGCGAGCCCTTTGTACGTGTATGACGCGATGATGGGCTCCACGTATGCATTCGTCCTTCGCTATGGTTCGTTGGCAACGGTCCAGTGGGTCTTTGAGAACCGCAGTGATCGGTCGTGCTGCCCCGCGGGGATCGAGAACATCTGTAGGGGATGCTTGATTGCAGCGCTATTTTCCATCCGTAACCGAGACCCGTTCCGCATTGTCATGTGGCTGGTGAAGAAAGGAGCGATCACGTCACTCGACTCGTCGATGCTTATGGCGCTAAAGTCAGCGATGGAACATAGCACTGATCTCGTGCGATGGGTGCGTGAGCGAGCGGTCATCGATAACAACCAAGTGCTTTCGTTTCTGGAAATCGCGATCATGCAGCGACGCGTAGACGATGCATTGTATCTTGCAGGAATTTCGACTCCGTCCCTCACTGCGTCGCTTCAGAGCATTCGATGTCTCGTAGCTGCCACGTGCTGTGGCCTTGACGATGTCGTGAGCAAACTGCTGTCTGACGGACATTGTCACAACGTCAACGATAAGTTCACGTTGGCGAGCGTGAGGCCTGGCGGCAGGAAGATCCTTCAATGGGACCCAGATTTCCTAGGCCGCCCCGTTTTCCCGGACCGTTTCCGTCTTTCGTACGTAATCTCAGATGTGGCCTCCCGTTGCGGGGACTTGGAAACGCTCCAATGGATTTACGACGTGCAGATGGTGACGCCAGACTTCTATTTGCTCCGGCCCTGCCTACAGGACCCGGAGAAAGCCAAGACAGTATTCCAGTGGATGGTAAACGAAAAGATCAACCCGTCTGCGATTCTCATGGACGTTGCGGCGGCTACGGGCCACTTACAGATTTTAAAATGGCTTCATGAACTTCCGAACCAGGGCGGTATAGTGGAAGCCCTGGAGGTTGCCGCCGCCAACGGACATTTGGACATCGTGAAGTGGCTTCTCGAAGTTCGAATGGTGAAATGTTCATGGGAGGCGGTGTCGAATGCTGTGAGGAATAACTGCTTTGAAGTCGTGCAATACCTGAATGATCAATGGTATCCGGCCACCAGGGATGAGGTATTCCTTGCTGCACAGGCTGGACACCTCGACCTTCTCATTTGGCTTCTGGAGTACGCTACAGCCGATATATGCACAACTTGCCTAACTGACTCTACGTTGCACGGGCTGCTTCGATCTCGTGGTGGGCCGCGAAGCTTCCACGTCTTGAAGTGGCTACAAACTCAGCCAAGAGGGAAGCCATGTCTGGATTGCCAACGGATTGTTCGTGAGCGGCCGTCACCAAAGTACGCGCTAGTGTCTGCAGTCGAAAATGGAGACCTCGTCCTCGCGAAGTACCTCATGGAGGCGTATCAAGATCACGTCCATATGCAGTATGTAGGTGGCGTCGTGTCCACTGTCGTGCACAGAGGCCATTTGCCGTTGCTCCTATGGATGTACGACACATTTTGTCTTCGCGACAACGGCGATACCGCGCGCTTTCCAAGATGGGATGGTGACTGGAGGGACGCAGCGGAGAAAGCAAGAAGCTGCAGTCATGTCCATATTGCAGAGTGGATCGAGAGCTGTCGAAGAGACTCTACAGACGGATAATGCGCGTCTCTACATTTAGTTATTAAATCTGATCATTTAAACGAGGGCGTATCCTCCAAGAACTTTGCTGTTGAAAAGGTATTGTATACCCGTACCAACACAAACGACGACGACTTCAACTTGCCAGACACGTTATACACTTTGCCGTTTGGACACAGCATTCGGAATGTTTCGCGTAGGGGCAGGAACCAGCTTCTCTGTAATCACTCACCCCATCAACTCACCACACCGATAGTCTCCAGTTCCGCTGGATACCATTTGCGCCTCTCTGTTTCGTGTTGACTCACGCCTCGTTGATCTCATGCCTGCGAGTATGTTGTTGAGTGATATTCCTCGACAAAAGTGTGTTTTCTCGAAACCGCCGCGAGCTGTGGCTCCACGAGACTCTTCGATCGCGCCTCAAGCAGAGTTGATAACGATGCTCGTCTTCGCGCATTGCAGAAAAGTTCCTGCTATTCAATGGATGAAGTAATGCACAAGACGATCCAGTGCAATGTCCTTCCCACGCTTGATCTCGAACCCACCCTCACCAAAGCACGACGATGTTTCACAAAGGTCGCTCAAGATTTTCAACCCACTGCGACAGATACAATCTCCCATGACAGCGTCTGTCGACTCCACGACTTACTCCATGGGTCTTCCTCCACTGGCGCTTGTCCGCTGTGGACTTCTACGCGCCGAGCCGTGGCTTGCACCACTAAATCACGTCGTGGATCTTTTCACGAGCTATCTCGACGTCTCGGTCTCATTTACGCTGCAGGCTGCAGTATCTAGTGGTTCCGTGCGTCTCTTCGACCGTGTCGCCGCGAGAATCACCGCAGACTCGAAAGTGAATCCAGCACTGCGAGAATTTTATTTCGCGACATCTCTCCGACTGGCAATCGAGCTAGACGATCTCCCGATGATCCAGGGGATTCACTCGTTCCACCCAAATCCGCTGCCAATTCACCAAACGGACGAGAACTCAGTATCCACGAGCTCGGCGCTCGGATTTGCGCTTCACTACGGCTCGCTAGAAACAGTGCAGTGGGTCATCGAGTACCGCAGTGACCGGCTATGTTGCCCTCCAGGAATTGAAAACCTCTGTCGAGGCTGCCTTCTCGCCGCGTTGCCGTGCATTGGAGACCGAGACCCGTTCGGAATCGTCATGTGGTTGGTGGAGAACGGCGCGATTCCGTCACTGGACAACACCCTTGTGTCCTCGCTCCAGGGAGCAATGGAAATCAGTATAAGCGTCGTACGCTGAGTGCACGAACGAACGGAGATCAGAGGTCAAGCGATGGGGTCTTTGTTGATGAAGATGATCAAGCAGCGTCGTGCGGACGATGCGCTGGTCGTCATTGATCTCTATGCAAAATCGAATTCGTGGAAAACACCGCCCCTTGCCTACCTAATCACAGCAGTGAGTTGCGGTCTGGACACCTAACTTCAAGGCTGCTCGCGGACGGTCACTTCGACTGTGACTACTGCAGAGGGAAATTTGCATGGACAAGCATTGAACCTGGTGGGAAAAATCTTCAGTGGGGTCAAGAATTTCTCTTTAGCCATCGAGTTGGTGGCCGCCGTACTCTCGCCGACATGAGCGTGCACATTGCGATTGGCAAGGGGTCTGCTCGAAGACCTGAAATGGCTCGAAGAGGGTCGATTTTTGGGCTGCTCATCGAGGGCGGTGAATAACGTCGCGAGAAACGGCCACTTGGATACTCTGAAGTGGCTGCTGGAAGTACTCAAGGTGGAGTGTCCGACGGGCACACTATCAGAAGCTGCCTTCGGTGGCAACCTAGACGTCGTGAAGTATTTGTGGGCAAGGTCTGCCCCACATACTGATGATGCTGTTCATTTGGCTGCTCAGGCGGGACAACTGGAAGTCCTTGTCTGGCTCCGTGAGCACGCAGGCATGGACGTCTGTACGGTGTGTCTGGTTGATGCTGCCTTCCATAGCTTGCGACAATTCTCCACTCACTCGCGATCCTCACTCATCCTTCGCTGGATGGAGACACTACCGCAGACTCTGTGTTCGAGGTGTCAGCTCATGCAAGCTGTGCCATCTTCGATGGCGTTCACAGTGGAGAAAATAGTTGAAGATGGGGACCTTGTGCTCGCAAGGTATCTCTACGAGAACTTTCGCCAGTTCACGCAGCTTTGGAGTCTCGCGAACGTCATCAAGGTGCTTGCTCGTTCGGGCCACCTATCCATGCTGCAGTGGGTCTACGAGACCTTTTGCATTAATCGCTCAGAAGAGGAAAGTTTATTATTGACAGAAAGCGGCTGGTGCAACGCTACCCAAGTCGCATTGTGTCACGATAACCAACATATCGTCGCGTGGATTCAGAGCCTTCGCGTTGCAGAATAAATTCTCGCCGTGGGTCACTGAATATCGTGCTTTTCCGTTTGGCTCTACGGGACGTCGAAAAATTGACGGAGTGTCGAAAAACTTGGCCAAAAATCGCGGAAATGATGGAAATGATTGTGATCGCCTTCAAAGAAGGAGATATCTCAAGAAGAAGATCGTTTGCGATACTGGGTCGCGAAAATTCATCAAGTCAGAAGTTTCTGCAATGTGTGAGGCTGTCGGTGGTCTGAAGGAGAAGAATCTCGATGTAGGCTTGTTGATATTACGTGTCATGTTGGTGTCTGGCAATGACTTCCAGCTACTTAAGAAGCACAGGTGAATTAGCCCCCGAATCGAGAAAATTTCCGGATTGATCATATACATGGGATCCAAGAAACGACTAATATCCTATCTCAACGATATGGTGAGAGATTCGGCCCAGCTATCAATTACAAGCTGGGTTTGCTTTGCCTCCTCTTCTACGTCTAAAGTGTTTCTAATCTATGCACGAAATCCAATTCCTCTCTGTGATGATTGCTTTATATCGGGTTGGCCTTCCGAGCTGTTGTGTGCTGCCAATAAGGAGGTGCTTGAGTAATCAAATCGTTTCAGTTCGAAACAAGTTGAATCTTCTTCTGAACCAAAGAAATCGTCGGAAGGGGTCAGGTCACCATCCTTTCGTTCTGAAATCGCTGTCATGCTCGTGTCAATCACCGCTTTCTATCGTCGAGTAAAATATTTTTTTCTTTTACGTTTGGACGATCGATTCGCGTCTGTTGCTCATCCGTTAATCGGGTGACGGACCTTCTCGACTACTCACGGTTCTTCTCTCTACAACGAGTCATGAGTGGCTCCTGTCACCCAAGAACTTAGTGAATCACGTAACTCCGTGCTAGGCTTGGGCTTCAACGACTGCTCACTCGAGACGCTCAGTAGATGGTATCTGATGGACCTTGTTGCGAGCGCGTAGAGATTGGTCCAGCGATATCTCGAGCCATCCCTGCAGACCTGACGAAGGAAATACGTGCAAGCTGTCTGCGGACTCAGTTTGCTTATACGGGTCTCCACACAGCTTCACGTATTTGCTTCGCCGGATCACCCGGCCCTACTATGGCCAAGAGCTAGAACTGCTTGTTTCGATCAATAACTGGATCAATCAGATCCAGCAAGCAAATCACAGCCATGAAATAGATTCATCGCCACGGATCCACACGTGAGGTTGTTTACAACGGTGTGCATACCGAAATATCGATCGGAATGACTCGCAACAGAGGATGGAGTTGAAGATTTGCATAATGTTGAAAATCTTTAGAACTTGAACGAACCCTGAAAATTTTCGATCGTGCTCGGGCGATCCCGTATTTGAACAATCCGGCTGGGGCATTGATCTCGTAAACGCTTCGCTGATCTGGGTTTCTTTCGTGCACAACAATGCGATGACGAGTGTCCTCTGTGGAATGAGGAACGCTGCGCCAAAATATGCACGCACGTCTTCCACTAGAGCCCTGTTGCACCTTACTTCCTCGTAGAGTGCTGACCACTTAGTCGTGGCGAAAGTCTGACGGTCGGCTTGCATTGCCTTGACTTGAACGCATGGAGGAACTTCCTTTCCAGTCATCTGAACATCCAGGTCGAGCCGACAAAGGCGCAGCGAAACTCACGGACTTGGGTCTTGGCAAGAAGGAGCCGACGGCATTCATCACTGGCTCTGAAAACGTGCGGTCGTCAGCTGTGAAGATGTCGCCAGGCGAGATGCAGGCGGATGTCACGCTCACGAGTGCACTCGTCATGAATGAGCAATGGCGAGGCAGTGAGCCATGCGCGCAGCCTCGTCTCTGGCCACTCGAGGCGGCGAAGCGAGGCCGCAGCACCACGCGGATGGCGAGAGAGAGAGAGAGAGAGCAGCGAGGGTGGGTCGGAGTTCAAGGTCGGACTTGAAGTGGAAGGAGGTTAGGAACCAATGTGGGCGGATAGGAACAGTCCAGGTACAGATAGCAACCGCCTTCCGTTTCGTTTGTCTGTTAGGAACGCCACGCACTTCAACGAGAGTGGCTGAACCTGTTTCAGTCTCTCGCTTTGACTGACGGGGCTGACTGGGTGCGGTGCGCGTGGACGTTGTGAAGAGCCACATATCAGACCATCTGTCTCATCAGTTGCCGCAGACACACCTACCCACATCCACACCCACACCCACACACGTCGCTTCAAGGTTCCTGCAGCAGGCAGGTGTTGATGGGTGGGCGACAGGACATTAGAAAGGACACGGACAGCAAGTCTATCTCATCGGACCCATACACCACAATGATACGAGAAGAAACGACATGGAAAACATGGTCGGAGGAAATAAATAAACGAATGATATGATAGTGGTGATGGCTAGAAGTCGTCGTCTTGCTGCGTTTGGTCTCAGACCTGGTCGACCTCGGCCTCGAGCTCATCGTTGGACTTGGGCTTGGACTCGAGCTTGGCTACCAGAACACGTCGCAGCTCCACGATGCAACTCGATCTCAACGCAAGCAAGTCCTTGTTCTCGGGGTCCATCTCGAAGTCGGTCTTGGCCTTGGCCTTGGGCACGGGCTCGAAGTCAGGCTCGGGAAAGCGGCCCCAGTAGGACTCGGACTCGGACTCGGACTCGGACTCGAGACCGGACTCGGACTCGAGATCGGAGTCGAGATCGGCATCGTAGTCGAAGTCGGACTCGGACTCGAGCTCGCGCAGGCACAGGAGACTTCCGCACTGGCATTTGGATTCGACTTGAGACTCGTAGATCTCTGCGGGTACGCTCGGCGTTGGCTCGTCGGGACGCTGCGCGGTCGGAGCCGGAGCTGTGGTCGGTGCCGGGGCGGCCGGCGTCACGGAGAAGAAATCCATCCAGGCGCCGAAAAAGATGATGAGCGCGGCCATGGCGTTGGTGACGGCGGCCAGGAAGAGGAAGACGGCGACGTCGAAGTCGGGGAGGCTGCCTCCCGAGCGGCTCGCGGCAGAAGCAGGAGCGGGAGCAGGAGCAGGAGCTCGAAGAGCGGCGGTGGCGGCGGTGGCGGCGGTGACGGTGGCGGTGGCGGCAGTGAAGACGGCCATCGTGGAGAGTGTTGGTGAGCTAGTGGTTGTTTGTTGGTGTGGTGGCAGAGAGATTGCCGGATGAGTGGGATCTGCTGTGGGCTGTGAGATCTTGGGTCGGGCTCAAGAAGATCAAGAGACCAGAGGCCAGAGACCAGAGACCTGGTTTGACTGTTGGTGTGATTGCGTATTGCGGGCGCGCGCGAGAAATACTGAAGCTGAAGCGCCCGTCTGTGCACACGCCCTGCATGTTGCATGTTGCATGTTGCATGTTTCAGGTTGCAGTAGCAGCGAGTCGTGTACCGGTTTCTCGCTCGAGTCGATCGGTGACGGCTGCGCGTGCGCGTTCGTCTGTGAGTTGCCTGTGTGGAATGTTGCTGTTGCTCGCATGGGGTGTGATCGCGTGATGTCGTTTTTGTTGGTGTTGTAGTAGCAGTCGTTTTGATGTATGGAAGATTCGGGGACAGGAGCGCCAGGTGTCGCATCAGGAAGAAGAAGAAGAAGATGGAAGAAAAAAGAACCCTGAGATCAGGAAAGAGAGGGAGAGATGTCGAGATCGGATGCCACCCTACTGTAGTATGTCGTTTCTGAGTTGTATACACCTGTACATGGCCAGTCGAGTGGTGGTCTGAGGAGCATCTCCACGAGAGTGGTCACGAGTCTGTCTGTCCTTGCGCTTGGCTGAAACCGAGAGGAGGAGTGTTTCCACACCCGTGGGCGCTGCTTCAGTCGGTGTACTTTCTTTTTTCTCCATCAAGTGAGTTTTGATGGGTGGGCGACAGGGCGCAAGAAAGGACATCTACTGCGGCGCAGGATCCATCGACGACATACCGTACACGCACTGGCAGGCGTTGACGACTGCTGTGCCTGTTCGGAGCACGGAGCATCTCCCTACACCGGTTGAGCCGGCTCAGCCTCCCCGCCTCATGCGCGTCAACGAGAGACGAGATTGGCCGTACTTGTTTTTGAGAGTCTCTCGCTTGGACTGACTGACGGGGCTGACTGGGTGCGGTGCGCGTGGACGTTGTGAAGAGCCACATATCAGACCATCTGTCTCATCAGTTGCCGCAGACACACCTACCCACAAACACACACCCATCCACACACGTCGCTTCAAGGTTCCTGCAGCAGGCAGGTGTTGATGGGTGGGCGACAGGACGTAAGAAAGCGCTCACTTGGCTACACCATGATCTCCACCGAGCACTTTCTGACTCGTACGGCAAAAGCGTAGTGGTTCGAGAGCTCGGCAAAGTCTCTGCGACGAGGCACAAGCCACACTGGCCACAACCACCACTGGCCACAAATGTCCGCCCATCAACGGTGCCCGCGTATCTTCTTCGTCCATAACAAGCGATGATCAGCATACCAAGCACCCAAGTTTCGACGCAACCAAGAGTACTTCAGAGTACGTAATCACACAAAGAGTCAAACCAGGTCTCTGGTCTCTGGTCTCTTGATCTTCTCGAGGCTAACCCAAGATCTCACAGCAGATCCCACTCATTCGGCAATCTGCCACAACACCAACAAACAACCACTAGCTCACCAAGACTCCAACTTTCACCCTCGACGATGGCCGCCTTCACCGCCGCAGCCGTCTCCGCCATCTCTTCCGTCGTTGGCACTATCGACACCTTCATTACCGCAGTCTTTGCCGGCTTCGTTCGCGTCGTTCGTGCTGCCCGTTCCTGCCCGGAGGTCTTTTTCGCGGCTTTCAGCTGCGATATGGACGACGTAGATGATGCTCATCTCGTACAGCATCTTCCGGTCACTGCGGTCTCGCGGGCCTCGCAGCGACCCTCTACAGCGATCTACGAGTCTCAAATCCAATCCAAACGCCACTGCGCATGCCGCCTCTGTTTGCGCGAGCTCAGCGCCGACTCCGAGTATAAGTCGTACTGGGACTGCATTTTCGAGCTTGACTTCGAGCCCGTGCCCGAGGCCAAGGCCAAGATCGACTTCGAGATGGACCCCAAGAACAAGCACTTGCTTGCGTTGAGAACGAGTTGCATCGAGGAGCTGCGACGTGTTGTGGTTGCCAAGCCCGAGGTCATGTTCGAGCTCGAAGCCGGCCAGGTCTGAGACCAAACGCACAGTTGCGTACGCCGATGTAGCGGCATTATCATCATCATCACTATCATCATCAGCAGAATATCATTCGTTTTTTCCTCATATCATTCCATGTTTTCTCTTCTCCTAGTATTAGATCCTCGCTCTCCACGTTCTTCAGTATGATGTGATGGAACCTGACCCGCCAAGAAGTTTGCAGAGAAACGGAAGCGTCCGTCTCTGCTTGGTTAGTGTAGAACATGATGCATGAAAGATTCGCTGATTCGCACATGTTCGTCGTCGCAGTTGCGCATCAAGAGGCTGAGGCTTGTGGTGGGACAACGAACGATCCGTGAATCTCGCATGCGACAGACTCACTCGGTTGCGGTAGTGATAGGATTGAACCGGTTCAGCAGGCTCAGCAGTTGCCGCCGAGAGGCTCTGTTTATATGAGTGTGGCCCATGTGTCCTATGATTCGTGCTGTCCATGTCCTCTCTCGTGCCCTGTCGCCGAGTCATCAAAACGCACTGCATGAGGGCGAAAGAAATCTTGAAGTAACGTCTGTCTCAAGCGACTGATGAGACTAGCTGACTCGTGGCTCTTTAGAACGTTCACACGTAGCCACCCACTCTAGTTGTACACGAAACAAACTCAGACTAGCGAAGAATGTGTGTTATCAAGAACGCAAAGATCTTTGTTTGAGTCCGGTGTCAACCGAGCAAGATCGAGAGTTTTCCCTGTCTATAGAATGCAGATCACAACAGCATCTTCTGCCGAGAATCCTTCCGATCGAAATGTTGGTACACACACTGTGGCAAGGAAGAACATTCGCGGGTGCTTGCCGGTAAAGTTGCCTCATGGTTGTGCTGAACTTCCTGGATTCCACTGAACGAGTTGTTAAGCTCCTCTTGGCGATAGGAGGGCCTGGTCTGATGATACAGCCACTTGAATGCGTCCAGCTGACCGAAACTCGGCGCAATGTTGCAGTCAAAATTGGTGAACAGCACTCCACCGTCGATCTGCACTTCTTCGAGCTCAACAAACAACCCATTTTTAGAGAATCTTCCCGATTCGGCACTCGATCAGAGAAACATCGATCTTGTTGACAATTCCGTCCAATTGATGGGATCACAAGTTTGGAGGGTACAAGTTGTCGAGCCAGATAGCTACACACCAAAAGCAAGTCCATTGTCTTTACTTAACGGGAGCGGTTTCCTTGTCGAAGAACTTGGTCTTGTTGATCGGCACCTTCAAAACAATCGACCCTGCGGCATTGTTTGGCACCCACAGCAACAGCGAACCTCCTCCCGTACCTGGAAGACCGAGAATACCTTTGCGCCAGCGATCCAGATACAGCGTCTTGCCTGCCAGAGTCTTTAGTGGAGCTGTATACTTCGCCGTGGTATTTGACGCGACTGGAAACTCTGTGATTTTCTTACCACCGGAAATGATGTTCACGCGGACATCGTACTTGTCCGTACTGTTGAAGTTGATTGTCAACATGCCGTCACCCTTCGACGACCACATACCCGTGGAGCCGTAAAACGCTTTCTGGACGGCCAAGCGCCTTGTCCGCTGGACCATCCTGAATCGCGACGTTGATCGTTGGTGCGTTACAAATCGGCCGCAAGAACTTGTCAACCAAAGTCGTAACGCCTGTCGGATCGATTGCCGAGAGAGCCACGAGACCATAGTGAGCAATTTGCAGCTTGTAACTATCCAACTTGGCCAGAACGCCCGATTTGTCAAATGCTGACGCGATGATCTTGTCTACGATCACTTGAAGTGCCGTCACAAGGTCGGCCTGAGTCGTGGCACTACCAAGACCCTCAGCACACAATGACGCGGCTGCTGGGAGATCGGTGAGGACGATCGGGGAGCTGAGGATGGCATACTGGAGGTACTCGTGATCGGCCGTCGGTTGGCTTTTCATAATCCTGGTGACTTCGTCTTGGACGTTACCCACGTATGTTGACAGCTTTTGCCCACATGTGTTACCGCTCTTTCCAAACTTATCGATTTCGGCTTTCGTGAGGGTTGGCAATGTAGTGGTAGCTGGAGCTGCCGTGGTCGTTGCAGCCTGTGTCGTATTAGCAGACGATCCGCCGGGCATGAACTTTTTGAGAAAGGTGAGGAACTTCAGTTTGTCCATGATATTCTCCTTGCTCAGTGTCTTGTCCAGGATGCCGATCACGAACGGGCGTACAACGCTCAGCACCGGCTTGCTGACCTTGAACACATCAGGCAATGTTTCTCCAAGGCACGTTGCCACTATTAGTGGGATGTCATACGCCACCAAGTCGCTCTTATCCAGAAGGGCTATGGTCTTCTCGCGTGGTCCAGCCTTTGTAGCTGCGTCCATTTGGTCAATGAATTCGGACAAGCGAATCGACGCGTCGTAGAGTTTCTGCGCGCACGAGACACCGCGTGTGATCTTGTCCGCGACGGTCAAAAGTTCACCGAAGAAACCGCCAGTCGATATCTTGACTGCCGTCGCCGTGGCTGCGCTAACTCTGTCGAGGATGTTGAGCGTGCAGTTCTTGTTCTGCGGTAGACACTCCATGCCGCACTGCACCGGATAGTCGATCGGACACTGCGCCCAGCACACCAGTTTGCCGTCGAAGATAAAGCCTTCCGGGCACGGGTGAGACTTGCCAAGGGCTGTACGGCGGTAGCACGAGGGCTGCTTCGCCTTGGCCTTGAGGCTCGAGACCCATGTGGCAGATGCCGCGAGCGGCGGTGGCGGCGTGAGTGTCACCTTCGATGCAGGCGGTCTCGGGTCTCTGGTCTCTTGATCTTCTTGAGGCCGACCCAAGATCTCACAGCCCACAGCAGATCCCACTCATCCGGCAATCCTTCTGCCACCACACCAACAAACAACCACTACCTCACCAACACTCTCAACGATGGCCGTCTTCACCGTCGCCGCCGCCGCCACGGCCACCGCCACCGGCACCACCACCGCCACCGCTCTTCGAGCTCCTGCTCGTGCTCGCGCTTCTGCCGCGAGCCGCTCGGGAGGCAGCCTCCCCGACTTCGACGTCGCCGTCTTCCTCTTCCTGGCCGCCGTCACCAACGCCATGGCCGCGCTCGTCATCTTCCTCGCCGCGCCTGCCAGCTTCGCCGTCGCTGCCGTTTATGACATTGTCGCTGCCGTCTCTGACATCGCACGCACTGTCGACGCGTACGCGAAAGCGTTGATCGCCACGGTCTCTATCGGCGTTGGCGCGATCATCCGCGCTGTCCGCGCCTGGATGAATACCGTCTTCGCGACTCCGGCCGCCCCGGCACCGGCACCGCCTCCAGCTCCGGTCCCAGCACCGGCTCCGACCCCGGCCGCGCAGCGTCCAGACGAGCCCAAGTCGAGTGAGACCGTCAAGATCTACGAGTCTCAAATCGAATCCAAATGCCCGTGCGGAAGTCGCCTGTGCCTGCGCGAGATCCAGGAAGAGTCCGAGTCCGAGTCCGAGTTCGATAGCGAGATGGACTCCGAGATGGAGGAGATACCTGCTCACTGGTATCCGTACTTGACCTATTAGGATACACAGGATGGCCTTAATTGACTTCACTTGCATCATCATCTGGTATCCGAACTCGTCGGGTCTCGACGAGTTCGGAACTCGACCGTGGCGAAGGCCTCGGCCGAGCGCAAGTTGGCCCACGAGTCCGACTCCAATCTGAACTCCGATCGAAAGTCCGAGTCCGAGTCCGAGTCCTACTGGGGCCGCTATCCCGAGCTTCACTTCGAGCCCGTGGCTGAGGCGAAGGCCGAGGCCAAGGCCAAGGCCAAGACCGACTTCGAGATGGACCCCACGAACAAGGAGGTGCTTGCGTTGAGAACGAGTTGCATCGAGGGGCTGCGACGTGTTCCGGTTGCCAAGCCCAAGTACGAGTCCAAGTCCAACGATGAGCTCGAGGCCGAGGCCGACCGGGTCTGAGACCAAACGCAGCAAGACGACGACTTCGAGCCGTACAGCAACGTACGCCGATGTAGCGGCATTATCATATCATGCTGTTCTCCTCGCATCATTTCTTCTCATCATACAGTATCAGGATCCTCGAACGAGTGTGTGGTCGATGTGTCCGATGATTCGTGCTGTAGATGTCCTTTCGAGCGCCCTGTCGCGCATTCATCAAAAACCCGCTGATCAATAAATATATTATTGCGATCGCAGGACGGGGCAGAACGAAAGCTTGAAGCCTGGTAGTGTATTCTCGGTCCGAGATCACGACCGAGTCGTGGGTCTTCAAACCAAAACGTCCACACCCAGTCTCCCATATTGTTCCTAACGGAAAGAAAGACGGTTGCTATCCAAGTTCAGACTGTTCCTATCACTACAACTCGGTTCCTAAGCAGTTTGACCGCCAACTGGAGCACCGTGCGAGTCGCGTTGACTCGCTTTCGAGACGAGTTCTCGCTCATTGATGGATGCACGGCTTGGTTTTAAATCGGAAATGACAGTGTTGGGCGTGGAAGGGTGCGAAATGGGTCGGTCGGATCGTTCGTGCTCTGCAAACTCCCACAATGTGGCAACGATGTGATCCATTGTCAGGCGCTCTCGCGGATTGAGTGCGCAGCAACCAGTCACCAAAGCCCAATGTTCGTCGTGGAGGAACACTTCCGGACGACTGAGAAAGCGTCCAGCGGCCACTTCTAACCCCACTAAACTTCCATCTCTTGTATCCGCGTACGGAACTCTCCTCGTAACGGCCTCGACGACGCACATCCCGAATGAGTACACATCCGATTCGTGCGAGGGCATTTCGCCTCGGAGCACCTCTGGTGCCGTCCACCGCGCGTTCCCAAATCTCTTGGTGTCTTCGATTCCATTCCCTAAACAAGGCGAGCTGAGACCAAAGTCCGTGATCTTTGCTTTCTGATCACGGCCGACCAAGATATTGTTACACTTGAGATCGCGGTGGATGATTCCACGGAAGTCTAGGTAACGTAAGCCGAGTGCTGCTTCGTGCAGCTTTTGCCACACGACTGAGCGACCAATTTTATCACACGAGGCGATGTACGTGTCCAGTTGACCGTGCTCTGCCCACTCGGCCACGAAGAACTTCTGGCCGACATGGCAGGCGCCGAAGAGTTTGACTACGTGTGGGTGATGAAGCTTGAACCATATCTCGACTTCGCGCTCGAACGCTTTCTGGTCGAAAACATGGCATTTTTTGACAACAACGTTGGACCCCATCCACTTTCCTCGACAGACCTCTCCGAAACCGCCCTTGACAGGTATCATGTCCCTGGTAATTGCAACTTCATACCACGGGAAGAACCAGTCGGGCAGCGGACCACCAAGCGCGTCGAAAATCTTGGTGCTTGCGGCTTTGGTGACCTCTGCACTGACTGCTCCGTACCGCCTTCGATGCTTTGTGATTTCGAACAGCATGCACGATAATTCCTCGGCCCGTGTCTCATCTATTTGAGTTGGCACTTGTGACTCGGATACCGCTTCAAGCTCCTTCCCAAATTGTCGCTGCTGCTCCAACAAGCATTCGCTCCACATATCTCGCCAGCTCCGATACTCGAACGTTAAATCTACTTCCAGATCATCGGCCAGGCGTGCGACATCATTGTAGATAGACTTCATCACTGCTGCATGCTGGCGACCTGACGAGTGGATCTGTGCGTTGCTTACTGCTTTTCGAGTCTCGAGATGGATTGCGAACCGATTCACAACTATGAAGCATCTGCTTAACATGGTAGAATCCCGTGGTATCTGGTCGTTACTTGTGAGTCGATCCGAAATCCGTTTCAGCTGGGCGAGCAAGTGTTTCTGTATTGAGTCAGTCTGGGCGGCATCTAGCTTTCGCGCAAATTCGAGACGAGATTCGATTTGGTCTAATGTGTATGTAGTGCGAGCCGCAGTATGCCGTTCCTCCTCTGCTGCTGCTATGGCCTCCAGTTCTTGGACAACAGTATCCACTGAAACTCGTTCGGTCGGATTATCTGAGGTGAGGCTCATGACAAGTTCCCAACCCCTGTCGTTAAAGGCATGATGACGCACTGGAACCTCATTATCCATCACCATATCCTTCACACTGAGACCTGCGGCGGCTGCGGCGGCGTACGGCGCTTCTCCGGTCACAGCCTCAATAATGCACATGCCGAATGAGTACATATCGGCTTCGTAGCCCATCGTTCCGCTTGATACAGTCTCATGCGGCCACCAGTTTACTTGGGGGTTGTCTGAACAAATATTGGTCGCTCCAAACAATCCCGAAACTCCGAGTTTTGGAAATCCATCGTCGCTAAATGTGATAATATCTCCGTGTAAGTTCCCGTGCGGAATATCCCGTTCATGTAAGTACTGAAGGCCCAGAGCTATTTGGTGCAGTACACGCCACGTGCTGTCTGGATGTTCTTGAAGGTAGGAGCGAAGCGTCCCTTGTGAGTGTTCAACGACGAGAAAAGGTTCATCTCGATGACAGGCTCCAAATAGCTTCAGTACGTGAGGATGATTGGCAGTCAACCACCCATTTACTGTAGCGACAAACATCTCCTTCGTCACATGCATGACTTTCGTCAAGGCAGACGGTATCGTGATAGGCGCCCCAATAACAGGCCTGATTATTGTCACTTTTGACCCATGCCAGAAGCCATCCGCAACAAGAGCAGTTGTGCGAAGGTCTTGCTTGAGTGGTGCAAACTCTTCAATCGTGGATGGGTCGATATACCACTGTGGAATCACGCTTTCCATCTTCGTGTTATCTTGGTTGTAGAATTCCAAAAGGACCGACACTGGCCATACTCCAAACTTGTCGTCTGGGTGAAGGGGTTTAGTACCAGGCAGGTCTTCGAGGAAATCGGCCAACTCAAATTCTCCCATGATAACAGCGATCTCAAAAGCCGAACATCCGTTGTTATCTTCAATACTCACATCTGCACCAGCTTCAGCAAGGATGCTCACAATGCTCATGTTGCGACGGATCACAGCGTGATGAAGCGCTGTTTGTCCACCTACGCTCTGAATATTGGGGTTGGCACCATTGTTGAGGAGGAGGCAAGAAATCCCTATGTTGTCTGCAGCTGTGGCACCCAAGAGCGCTGTGTAACCACTTAATGTTACAGCGTTCGGATCAGCTCCAGCATCAATAAGTATTCGCACCACAGACTCATGGCCACGCGCAGCTGCGTGGTATAGTGCGTCACCTCCTGAGGGCAGGTTGAGTTGATGGCGATAATCCGAGCCAGCTCGAAGCAAGGCGGCAACAATCGCTGAATGACCTTCCAAAGCAGCAAGAATAAGTGGTGTCAGTCCGTCGAGATCCTGAAGGTGAACGTTGGCATGTCTCTGGATAAGGAGATTAACGGCCTCTTTGTGCCCGTTCGCAATGGCTACATGCAAGGGCGAAGCTCCCTTCGCGTCCTGGATGTTGATATCTGCACCAGCGTCCAGCAAGCACATGATGGTGTCACACTCACCGCTCTGAGCTGCTAACCACAATGCACCGATACCGCAGCTATCTGTGAAATTCACGCTAGCTTTCCATTGAATCAGCTCGCCCACAATCTCAGTTTGGCCCTCAGATGAAGCAAACATCAAAGTTGACCAATTTCTTGAGCCTAGATGCTCCGGATCCGCGCCATTTGCAAGAAGATACTTCACGACACCCAGTCGTTCATTTACAACTGCCGGGAAGAGTAAGCCTTCGCCGTCAGCGTTCGTGCCATGAAGGTCAATTTCTTGTTCGATGAGGTAGTTGACTATTGCATCATCATCTAGACTCGAGTCAGCCAAAAGCTCTTCTACGGTGTCGATCTCATTTTCATCTTGTTCTTGGTAGGTGTCAAAACCTACTTGAATGAGTAAGTCTCCCACCACCCAATGACCATTCTTGGCCGCAAGATCTTGAGGATTCTCGCCGGCGTTGTTGGTCATTTTGAGCAAGGCCACGATGGACTGGCCAGCATCCACCTCCAGAAGCGTTCTGATAGCAGCACTCACCACAGATATCTGACCGGATTGGCATGCTCTCGAAAAGGCTGTGAAACCATCTGAATCTTGCTGGAGTACATTAGCGCCGCCTCGGATGAGGACTGGGATCACTTGAGCTTGGCCGCTTCTAACAGCAAGAGTCATCGGTGTTGTTTCTCCATCTACGGATGCATTTGCTTGGGCGCCATTTTCTAACAGCAAGCCAACAATATCGCTATGCCCGTTGACTGTCGCGTGCATAAGCGCTGTGAAGTTGTTATCATCTCGCCAATCAATGTCGCTGATCCAACCCGACTCGAGTAGCTCACGGACACCAAGCTCGTCGCCAACAACTGCATATTGAACCAGCCCAAGGTTCGCAAACTCGTAGCAAACTTGACCAACTTGCCTCATCAGCTCCATGGGACTTGCAGAAGCTAAAATGAGGGTCTCACTGACGAGAAGTCTAGCGAGTCAAGACTGAAGCTTGAATGCTCTGAACGTTGTGGCCCGTCTGCAATAAGCCTAGTGGCACCGAATGGGTTACAGTACTGAAACCAAGATACAGATAGTATCCACAATGTGAGGACAAGCTGAGGCCAGCACTTGAACATCAAGAAATGGATGCTTGCGTGTCAAGTCCTGATTCTACTTTTCGAATCAACGCGAGATCGCCGAAGATTCCAGGAGAGACGTACGGTGTAGCAAGGGACTCTTGAAAGGTTCTTGCTCTGGTCTCATTGAGCTTCAAGGGTTCTTACACAGCAATGTGCTCGAGACTGCCGCCCAAAGTGCTCATTTCAGACTGGATCGACAACAGAGGAATATGTTTCGCGTGTATCAAAACAAACCAGAGCTCGCGTAATAGGAATACAGTAAGTAGAGATTCCTCTTGCCATGAAGTTCGTGGAAGAAGTCTACACGAATCATTGCGAGTCACTAGCTGGATTTTACTGCAAGACTGCCTCGTGTTTTGGCCAACTGGATACGCTCAAGTGGCTATATCACCTCCGAGGAATCCCACCCGACTAAGTTTCCGCCATGAACAATGTCAAAGACGACGGATTGCATGAGAGCATCACCAAATTTCGCGATGCAGTCGCCATATCATGACGACTGATCAACCTCCTGAGCCCCTTGCATTCGAGATCTGTGGATCCCCGGTTGCCCAACCACAAGAGTGGGTGACTGCAACGAAAGCTTGAGTGACGGTACGCTTGAAGCGATTGGAAGTAGTCTGCGAGAATGGGTTTTCCGAGGAAAGGTTGTAGTGCCGATGGAGGACAAGGAATTACGAGCAATTATTCGAGGTACGCGAATGGAATATCGACCTTGAGGAGTTGCTCGAGATAACTACCTGCGGAGAGCTGGCAACTCGCGAATTGTGGTATTTGATGCCGAAGAACGAAAACAATTCCCACGCTTCATCGCCGCTGCAACGTCCTGGCTAATCTCGCTTCCTGAATCTCGTCGATCCATTTACTGATCCTTTCTCGCAATCCGTCGTCTTTGACATTATTCTTCACGGAAATATAGTCTGGTAGGATTCCTCGATGGTGGTATAACCATTTGAGCGTATCCAGTTGGCCGAGGCTCGACGCAGTCTTGCAGTAGAAATCAGCCAACGACTCGCGGCCATCTACTTGAGTTTCTTTCATGAATTTTGCATCCCACTGAAGAACGTTCCCACCGCCTGGTTCGACACAAGTCCATAGGAACATCGAATTAAATTCGTCACAGAGGTGACCTTGTACGAACTTTTCGACGACTTCATCCAGCTGATTGCATGCAGCCATCACCAGGCAGTAGATAGTATCCCTCGAGCGTTTGGAAAGTCGATCTCGGCCGAGTAGACGGTCGAGCCATTTTCGCGGGCCGTTCTCAGTCTTGTTCGTCTGAACTGTCAAACATACCTCCAGCATCTTTAACAGCCAAAGCGCCTGCTCGGTGCGAGAGTTCTGGACAGCGAGTCGTAGTAGAGACCACATCGTTGACTCGTCTTGTGGTTCACGATCATGGATCCACTGGACGAGTCGTGTGCTGTGCTGCATCGCCACCCATAGGTTGGGCAGCGATTGCCAGGACTGGAAGGCATCGTCCAGCTGATCAAAGATCTGACTTTCAAGCAACCAGTTGATGATGCGGTCTGCGTCACGACCCCCGAGATGCGAGAAGTATTTCTGCAGACAGCGCCCGCAGATTTGCTTGCGTGGCCCGGAAGGAACAAGTCGTGCGAGTATCGAGGTGTCTTCGTCAGGCACACAACACGGTCGCGCAGCAGTGATCCACTGAAGCGTTTCAAGCGAGCAATAATTGAAGACGAGGCCAATCGTCGGAACGCTGGTCCACGGATCAAAGAGCTGGACGTCTAGATTCAGCGGTTCCGTGTGGAAGGCGTAGATACGCTGGATCATCCTGAGATCGTCGCGTTCAATCGCTGACTGGAGCGCCAGCTCGCAGTGGCTCGTCTTCTCTTCGCTTTCGATCTCCGCATCTCGTTCAATTCGACAAGCAACGCGATCGAAGAGACTCACAAAGCCACTCGCCGCCGCGGTCTGAAGCGAGAACTCGTGGGATCTGTCGAGCAGCTCCGTCAGCTGCAGTGCGACGTGTGTGAGCGACGAGAGTCGGCCGTCATTTTGGAGAACGCACGCGACGGCAACGAGCGGTGGCAACGCGACGGGAGCGCGTGGGACAGACGACGAGCGCGCTGGAGCGAGGGCGACGCAACCGTCAGAGAGGCTTCGTCGCTTCGGTCTCGGCATTTTTGCGGGAGTTGTTTGTCATGGAGTGGGTTCAGAACAAAGTGACCGGTGTCTAACCGGTATCTCCATGCGACGAGGCACAGGCTGTGGAGCAAGGCCACGGTTGTGCATGTCGAAGTTGAGCAGAGCTATAATACGTATGCAGCTCGTTCTCTGTTGATCTCCTCGGCGGCTACTTGAGAAGCATTCGTGGGGTTTGAGTGGTGTCGCTGTCTATTCCACGAGGACTCGCCAGACTTCGCGAAAGCAAAGCTGTCGAAGTCGACTCGGTGGATCTCGGTGCGTTGTAAACCTGCTCGACACGGAGCATTGCGATCTTTGTCAGAAGACACGGACCACGGCGAGATCGTCCCACATTCTATGGTCCCTTGGTGGATGAAATCGCAGTTATGTTACGGTAGGCGATGTCATCAACGATCCGCAGTTGGTATCCAAGATCGAGCAAACGAGACCATTCCTCCGCTTGATGTGATGCTGAGGAAGAGTGCGTGGACTTGGTCGTATTCTTGCGCTCGGGTGCTTCGACACCCTGAACACTGCGTCTCTGCTAATCGGTTTTCAGGATCGCATGGGATTATAGCTATCTAGTGGTTGCGAAGCCTCAACGCTCATCAGCGAACACAAGTGTTGACGATAGGAGGCACCTTATCACTTCCGTCGAGAGCAGCCTCAGGAAGCCACGTTTGCGGTCAGAGACTTCTTGTTTACCAGCAGCCTTGACGAGGATGCCCAATCACTTATCCACCGCGATGAGTTCGTCGACTTGGCGGCTGCCGCTGCCGCCACTGCGACGCGGCGTCTCGCCAAAGCCACGCAGTCGAAGTGCCACGCCATCAAACTTCTTTCTTCGTCTCTTTCTTTACCCAGCCACGAGAACGTTCCCTTCGAGCAGCCAGCCAGTCACGGGTCGATCCGACGCCAGTGTTCCTTCGATCCTCATCAGCCTTCCGTCATGGATGGTCCTAGCGAATATCAGAGAACTGGCGACGTCCAAGCGGAGCGCGGGTGTTTGCTCATTCGAGAAAGGCCGAGTGTACGTACAAAACGCTACTTGACAAACCATTCGTTGTTTGTCGCCACACATCTGCGACACATGCACTTCTCAAGAGATCCGGGTCAGCTTGCCGTGCAGCGACGGGCCAACTTCAGTTCTTTGTCGCTCCCAAGCAGCCAATCAATGGTGTTGACGCATGCGCGTGCTCTGCTTCGTCGACGCCGCCTGCTCCGTCGCAGGCCACCAAGCAGCGAATCGCACGCGAGCGGCGGTGGGCGAGTCGCGGCGCGTCACGCGAATCACGCGACGCGGCCGATCGGATGGAGACGCCGCCGCGGCTCTCTGCATCGGAGACTCATTCCGAGATCCGCGTCTCCGTGAACAAGTGACCAAGAGCGAGACCACAACCACCATGATGGCTGTGGACACGATCCCACACCACCGCTGCATGGACATGTGCCACGAGCCGCGCGTCGGACTCGCGCCTCTGCTCAACCTGCAGCCCATACTGCCGCAGCGCTTCCACAAGGGCGTCGATGCCACGCTGCGGATAGACAACATCGAGTGGGTCGAGGTCGCTGGCGCGAGTGTCGATGCGAACGACGGCAAGACGTACTACACGATCAACGTGTTCATCAAGAAGGACCAGAGCCGACTGCCGCTCACGCGACTCCACCTCAAGCCCACGGCCAAGCGACCACTCGACGCCATGAAGAAGCCGGCACGCTCGCAGCCGGATTTCCAAGTGCGACGTACGTTCGACGAGTTTGAACTCATGACCGACGACATCATGGCCGCCATCACCAAGTCCCACGGCCAGTACTGCCACCTGTGCAACAACTTCCAGTCGCTGCTGCTGTTTAGCAGCTCGCGTATGGCCATGAGCGCCAAGATGCTGCTGTCCACGGACTCACGCGCCCACATCGTGGCCAAGTTTGTGCGGAAAGTGGTCGCGCAATTCCAGAACCGCCTGCCGGGAAGCGGCCGTCGCGACGGCTGCGAGGCTGCGCACGAGATCCCAATGATCCTGTACGCATTCCTGTTCGATTTTGACTCGGAAGATGACGATTGATCGCCATCCCCGCAGACTTTCCCCCCAATCATAGAGTGTATATAAGTAAATGCCAAACAACAACTTGAGACCACATCTTTCATCGTCGCTCGAATGCTGCAAAAATGGTCTCGGGGCGAAAGCAGCGAGATGGGTACATAACTTCGTTTAACCCCGCAGTGCGTCTCCTGGGCGTGTCTCCTCCAATCGCTCCAAAGGAGCGACTTGAGTGGTCACAGAAGGTGCTGAGATCCTAGAGAGTGGCGGCCGTCGACGGTGCGTCACCCCTCGTCTCCAAGGCTTTCCATAAAGAACGTTCGAGGAGTGCATAGAGTAGTTCCAGCTCGCGATGCGACCCCACGCATGAGCACTTCGAAGAATCATTCGCCGGAGAGGGCACCTGGAAAGAAGCATGGAGACAGCCACTCTTCTTTACTGTACACTGCGCAAGAGGCAAATCACACGTAGCTTAAAAGCGTCGTGTTGAAGAGGGTGGCTGCTTCGTCTTCGTTCGACTCATCGACCAAGGAAAACGAAATTTTCACACTGCACTGGCGCATATCGAAAGTGTTGCGCTGCACTCGTGTTTCGTTTGAGCAAAGCCCAATGAGTTCGTGGCGCCACATCCTGGAGTAGATAGGCTGCGGCAAAATCGCTGAGAGTTGTTTTCAAGTTGCGGCGCCCTCTCTATGGATCGCCATGAATCTATCACTGCCCATCAATTGCGTGCGTGTACCCTCACAACAACAAGTCGATGTGACGTGCCTTCCGATCCTGGAACAGTGCACCATTTGATTCTTGCGTGCATGTGCAGTAAGGACCGTCTCCATGCTCGTCGAAGGATCCTGTCGGAAGAACGATACAGTCGTGCCCCAATCAAATGCCATGGACGTGGCTCATATCATCAACTGAATAAGGGGTGCGATCCGATCCAAGTGGAGCGCGCCAACCAGATGAGACCACGCAGGCCTCATCGCTGGTCTGACGACGGGCTCGTGGAGATCACGGAACCGTCACTCCGTCCGTGGACCAGCATTCCCTCCAGTGACGTGCTGTCTGAAGCCATGATCACGAAATCTGTACTGGGGGAAGGGAGAACGGCGTTCTCTCAGTGTTTGGTTGGATAAGACGATATGGGCTAGGCGAGATTCCCAGCTGGGAGTAATCTGCGCTATGGAAGCTGCTTTGATTCTGCCACGAACTGACGTGGTGACCCTCATTCACGTCCCGATGGCAGAGATGCCGGTGCCAAAACTGTACGAACGCACACAGAGGTGAATGGCCAGAAAACGCAGAGACAGACCATTCCTCGATTCGATTCGATGTGAAACGATCATCCATTCCCAAATTTACCCTCAAGTCCAGAGTCCGACGATGGCCGCCGTGCAGTCCATAACCAACCACATCGCCACAGCCTCTTCTATTGAGGCCCGTGGTCCCTCTTCCACTTTTTTCCCTCGCTTGGCCCCGACGCTAACTGCCAAGCCACTCACGCCCGTGAGACTCCACAAGGGTGTCGAAGCGGCTCTGCGTATCGACCAGATCGAATGGATTGAGATTGCGGACGCTGCCAAAGCCGCTGACGGCAAGATTGTCTGCACTCTCAGCATGTTCATGAAGAGGGACCAGTGTCGACTCCCAACCACACGACTCCACCACAAAACCACGACGAAACCCCAGCCCAACGTGCTGCAGAAGCCATCGAGGGCTGAACCCGATCTCGCCGTTCGAAGAAGCTTGGACGAGTGCCAAGATCTCAGAAACGCAATCATGGAAGCCAGTATCGAGCAGTCCCACGTCCAGTACTGCCACCATTGCAATGACTACCAGTCGTTACTGCTGTTTAGCACTACGCGTTTGGCGATGAGTGCGAAGGGTTTGCTATCGAAAGAGAAGCGCGTGCGAGCAGCAGAGAAGTTGATTCAGGACGTGGTCGAGCACTTCCAGAACCGCCAGCCTGGAAACGGGCGACGCGAAGGCTGTCAAGCAATCCAAGAGGTCGCGCTAATGCTTCATCGGTTTCTGTTTGATTGTGAGTCGATGTGATTTTCGAGTCGAGTCTACGGACAGAGGATTAAGTGAGCAAGGTTAGTCAAGATTCTGCATGGAGGTAAAGATAATTTAGCATTTTTTAAAAAAACAAACAACCGGATGGGCGACATCGCATCTAGTGGGCTTGATCGTCGATGAAATGTTGCAGTGTCTGTCTTCCTGCAATGTTGGACCAAGTCCGGTAGCTATGGACTAATTTAGTTGTCTACCATATCCACGCATTGCAAGATTTCAGGACAGATGCTCAACAACCTGGTCTCAAACACATGAAGCAGGCCTATTTTTGAAGCCAGCAACCTCTGGTATGTGCTTGTGTCCTATCAATTCAAGCAGATACCTTCGGAACTGTGGATCTCTTCATTCACACCACACACAGACACTTCAACATTCAATACTTTATATCAGTACACGACTGCTGAGTCTGGAGTTGATTCACGTTATTGCATACTGCAATTTGATTGATTTCTTCTGGCTTGATGTACCCAACGTTTCTTCCCGCGTTTGCCTTGTCCTTGTGTCCAACGTGGGTCTCGCTGTCTCACGTGAGTCCACAGGAGGAGTCGACGTCGACATAAGAACATTCCAAGTTCGAACAGAGCCTTTTTGTGTCCTGCGAGGCCAGTATTCACCATTCTGCTCTCGTCAAAAGACAAAACCCACGGTGACAACGAATACGCAACAAGTCGCAAATGATGCTGTACACCATCCAAAAAGTGGGCAATGTCAACTCCGACATATCGTCGTCGACGCCAGTATCCACTCCACGGACTCCAACGTTGACGCCGACGAGGATGGAGCCACTCCAACTGAACCACTACAGTGAGGCGGCCGAGCGTCTCCAACAAATCGTCTGGCTTGAAGTCGCCAGCGTTGAGCATGTCGAAGGTCAGGGAAGAGTTTGCGAGGTTCATATCTTTGTCCAAGAGCCTCAAAGCCGACTTCGTTCACCAACGGCATCGAGTAATGTCGAGATGAAGCCTAAGGTTCTTTGCAAACCAGAGAATCGGGAACCGGACTATTCCATCCAACGGCCGTTCGCTGACTTCAAACGACTCCGCTCCGATCTTGAAGACGTTGTCGAGGCTTGCCATGGCAACTACTGTCGCCTGTGCTATGGCTATCAGACATTGCTGACATTTAGCAGCACGCGGCCTGCGATGGCACTTGGCAAGTGCCTTCCAAGGCGACTGCAACTTAAGTGCCTCAACAAGTTTCTTGTTGATATCCTTCTTCACTACCAGAACAATGCATCGACGAACAATCGACAACGTCGTTGCAAAGGAACAAAAGATGTGGCTCTGCTGATATATAAGTGTCTGTTTGGAGACGTCGAGTTTGACGGAAGGCCAAGCTCCATGAGCGAAAGGAGCAGCTCAACAAGTAACTGGTAGTCGAGATACTCATTTATTCCACCATGAAGTGTTCCGAGCAATTATATATATTGTGGACGCATCGCAGTCGCATCACTTGTTTTGAATATTCGTCTGGTCGGATTCTAACGAACTGGTACTTGCATTTTTGACGAAGAATGATACAGTGAGGTGGTTGACACCAAACCCAACTTGATCTTGACATGCAACACTCCAACAGTGCGGGAGGAATATATCAAGAGGAGCTTTGATTCCAGGCGACAGGTAAGAGCCAATATATCAACTCTTGTCCAATAAAACTGCTTGGTGAGAAAAAACGGATCACCGCGAGATGGGTCAAGCACTGCGTACGATAGGAGAACGATAGTGCCATCCCATCGACTGAGAGGTCCTTGCTAATGTCGAACAGGATGCTTGTAGATCTCATTGCCGTGTTGCTAAACTAAAGTTATGTTGTGAACTTGGAACAGCGGGCATAGGAACGGCGAATCGGATGCTAAGTCCACGAGTTTGGAGGCCAGGTCACAACTTCTGTGGTGAAGAATGCCACCAAATTGATTGTGATCCTTCAACACGAAGGCACATTGCGGCTGTTAGAGTTTGGATATATCTCAGTGAACAGTGTGATAGCTGACTGGAAGATTGAGGATTTTTCTTGCCGTCGACAACTTCACAAGTGATCATACACGAAGTGCCATACTTGCCGGTATTTCATGGGGATTTCGCGCTCGATCGTGCTGATTATGCCTTGCTCGACAGAACTTCGTTATCAAGCGGCTACAACAGCGTGACGAAGGCCAATTCGTGTGAGCTCTTCCGTTCTGGCGGGGAAATTTGAACTCAAGTCGCATCAAAGATATGCACGGTCTCCGAATAAACACGCGCAAGGTCACAACAAGTCACTCGGTTGGAGTTCCTGGTATATCAGCACGTGACGCAAATCAGCCATTGTACGAAACTGTCTCCCACAAGCAAGCTTGACACTTGTCGTGTCTCATTGGCACATAGATCCTGCCGCATCGATGCCTTAGAGCACATGAGTTTTCTCGTTCGATCCCATCCACCAAAAGCTCTTGCGTTCCTCGATTATCTTGTGATGGGATGGCAGCATTCTCCCAATATGCAGTCTTGACTTTCGTCATCGCCAAGCCTCGACGATGGCAATTGACGTGTCTATGAAAGGAATGGGTCGCGTCTCACCGTTGGGGAGTGAATAGCATGAGACGAGGTCTGTGCGTCAGCTGTTGCGTAGTAGAGTTAACGTTTCCCAAGCAGAAGCCCTCGTCAAGTCCTGCCCAACGAGCGCGGAACGAGGCGGCCTCATGGTTTCACATTCCAACTTGCACCAAGCGGCATTCGATGGTCTCCCAACCAAGCGATCTCTCCAGCTTCCAAAACAATTGGAGCGGCTCCCAGAGCTCTGAGTTCCCACTGACACCCATGTCGTTGCCTCGGACGCCTTCGTTGAACGTCACGGTCACCGAGCCGATCCATGTGAACGAGAGCGCCAAGGCGGCGGAACGAATCGCCAATGTGGTGTGGGTGGATGTCCCCACTTATCACGAAGACCCCAACGGAAATGTGTTCTACGAAGTCCGCGTCTTCATGGGCAAGCACGTGAGCCACATTCACCCGCCCAACCCGGCTGTGATCCGCGTCAACCGTGTCATTCACGAGAAGCCGCCCATGCTCAAACAAGCAGAAGGCGAGCCTGACTACCGTACCAAGAGGCGGTTCTTTGAGTTTCAGCGATTTCGCCATGAGATGTTTGACCTCCTCGAGATGCCACACGGTAGTTATTGCCGCTTCTGCAGTAGCTACGAGCTACTCATGACGTTCAATGGCGCTAGGGCTGCGTCGCTCGTTTGGCCACTGCTTCCACACGCGACCAAGGCCAAAATCCTTTCCAAATTTCTGCAGAAATTGGTGCGGCACTTCCAAAAGCACCCACCACCACTTCACAATCTGCGCAAATGCCACGGCGTGCTAGGTGTGCCTCTCATGATCGAGGCATTTCTGTTCGGGTCGAATCCCCGTCACGCACTCGGCCGATCCGAGTCGGTCTCGGCGTTGAACACCCACGAGTAGTGGAGTTTGCTTCGTGATAAATGAATCGAAATATACTGAGTAACTCCTTTAGTCGATTCTACTGGTCCAAAGCCATGCGTCTTCAACGCTGCATGGTCTCAAGTGGCGGCGGCGCAGCGAACGAGCAGCCATCTTTCTGGATGTCGAGTTGGTTGGCCATCTGGCACAGCGCGCAGTGCGTGCAGCAGAAGGAGATGCAGAAGTCGTCGCAGCAGTTGGAAGGGATGCCCGAGGCGGCTGCTACTTTCTGGCGTAGCATGCACGTCATGAGCCCCGCGCAGCCGATCCACGCCACGAGCCCAAAGACGAATCCGCTGCCGCAGCAACCACAGTCTCCACAGCAACCATTGTGGTTGACGCGCTCAGAGATCTGGCCAAAGGTCACGCACGGGCAGCAGAGCGCCATCCAGCAGTTGCAGCAGTTGTCCGTGCAGCCGCAGACCCCAGACTTCCATCCATTCGACGTCGGTGCGCGCGGCGTCTCGATGTGGATGTGGACCTGCTGCGGCGTCGACGGCGAGACGATCGGCAACGCCGTGGCCATGGGCAACGCGTCCACTGGCGGCGCCGAGGGCTTGCCTGCGTGTGTATGCGTGTCGGCCATGGAGTTGGGGAGGTTGGAGCTTGGCGAATGAGCGCGAGTGAGCGAGTGGTCGCCGCCGAAGAGGCGGACGGAGCCGTTCTCAAGAGGCGGTCTCACGTGCGTGCGAGTCCCGCGTCGCTTCTTCCGCAACGAGAGTCGCGCGCGTCACGACGCCTCGTCCATGGCAACCGACTGCACCCCCACGATATCGTCGCCACTGAGTGCGGACGCACCCAAAGTCGCATATGGATATGCCTCGTGTAGCTCAATCGTCATGGATGTTGGAGCTTCTCATGCGGGGTCCCCGTCTCAATGAGCTCCATCCACATCCCAAAACTATGTGGTCCACCTTAATTCATCCAGGTGATGTGCACCACACTACTCTCCATCGATCTCCATCACCAACACCACCACCATGCTGCTGAGGAGCTCCTCGCGTCGGCGGCTTCTGCCGCGCGGCGTGCGCGCGCTCTCCGCCGCCGCAGACTTTGGCTCGTTTCTGCGCGGCGCCGCGCCGTCGCCAGCTCTCGTGCGCGAGTTCCTGGGCGTCGCGCCGGAGGCCGATCTCTCGCAATTGAGTCGTCGCGCCGTGGTCGCGTCGGCCGACTTCGCCACCAAGATCAGCGCCGTCTCGCTCTGGGCGTTCCGCGCACACGCGTCTGCGCGCGACCAAGACCAGGCTTTGCAGGCGCTCGGCGTCTTCGAAGAGCTCTCGCCCTGGGGCAACATGGCCCGCAGCGACGTCTGGCAGCACTTTTACGCGCGCCGTTTCTTCCTCGCGCGCGCGCCGCTCGAGACGTTCCTCACGTGCTACGAGACCCAGCGTCGGCAACTCGACGCGGAAGACAGTGCGTCGCTTCCGGTGCCGTCGCTCATGCTGCTACGAGAGTTTGTGTGGCGCGGACGCTTTGACGAGGCGCTCGAGGCGTTCACCATACTGCCACTCGACGACGGGGAGCGACGCAGCTTCACAGCCGTGCTCTACGAGTTTGAGCAGTTCGAGACACTGCGTGAGGTGTACAAGACCCAGGATGAGCTGGACGAAGAGCGAGAGACGCCGCTGCTGGACCCGCTCTTTATTCTGCGGTCGCTCAAGGAACTCGGTCTGCGCGACGAGCTCGTGGAGCGCTTCGAGTCGCTGCCGCACGACCAGCAAGGACGCGCCGACATTCAGAAGCTGCTCTCAGAGGCGTAGATTGCATATAGAATAAATTCCCCTCCGACTAGAGATGTTCAGTACTCGCACAATCTTCCCTAGTTTACATGGATTCGAGTCACTGCTGTGATTGAAACGCTCATACCGATCTCCTCCATCCACCGCTCTATCTGCACGAGCGCAACCGTTCGATGGAGATGGCTATCATCGCCCTGCAATTTCTCGCGAAGACATTCAACGTCGGGACTGACGCGTCGTTCGTAATATAACCACTTGAGCGCGTCCAGATTGCGGAAGCGCGACGCTGCCCGGCTGTAGGCCGTCGCGAGTGAGACCTTGTCGCCGATTAGTAGCTCCTCCATGAACTGCCGATCCCACTGCAGCACCACGCTCGCTCGTTCTCTTGACCACACCAGCCTGAAGTTCTTTTTGAACTCGTCACAGTATCCTTCCTTGAGCATCTTCCCGACGACGTCTCCCAGTCCGCCACAGACAGCGAGCGTGAAGCAGTGGACCGCATTGGCGAGCTCAGGAGGTGAAACGGATCCGCGCTTCGTTCGTCGAGGCGTTAGTTGCCAGAAACGTCGAGGTCGTCTTGTCATTTCCCGTTTGATCAGATCCAGGAGATACATCGCTACGGAGGAGCGAAGATTGTACACCGCGTGCAGCAGCAGTGACCGTAGCGTCGATTCGTCGAGGTGCTCGCGCTTGTCAATGAGTTGAACCAGCTCCACACTCCGCGCCATCGCGTGGCGAAACTCGGGGAGGTTTTGCCACGACTGGCCGGTTGTAAGTTTGTCGAGTTTCGCGAAAGATCCGATTTCGAGGAGCCACATGACGACTCGGGAGGCGTCTCGTTCGCCTAAACAGGAAAGCGCTTCGTAGAGACAGTGGCAGCAGAGATTTTTGCTCCCACGCGGACAGCACGAGCGGTCGTTACGGTGGTCAATCACCCACTGGATCGTTTCGAGCGAGCCGTGCTTGAAGAGCCAACATGTCGTGGAGAGCAATTCGCCGGGGCGATCGGTTCCTACTGCGAGAAGGATCGGCTTCGGGTGGAAGTCGTGGATGCGCTTGATCATCTGGAGGTTGTTTCGCTGGATGGCCACACGAAAGGCGTGGCTGTACATGGTCTCTCGCTGCGCTCTACGGACGGCTTTGTCGCCTTCAATGCGAGCAGCGACGTAGTCAAAGTGCTGCAGCGAGCCGCGAGCGACTGCCGTGGCCAGCTCGTCCGACATTGCGATCGACCGAGAAATGGCTCAACGACGAGAGACCGTTCGAAGGCCACTCCACCCTCCGACCGAACCCACGCCGATCGCGCAGGTCCACCGTGGAACTAACTGATCGGCTGAAGGGCTCGGGTTGAATGAGATAACATGAGAACCCAACGAGCTTCCTGCGCCGCAGACCTTCGAGACACAGAAGAGCGGGAACTCGCCCACTAGACTGAACAGGATCACACACACATAGGGCAATCGTTTGGTTCAAGGAAAGTTTCGATTTTATCACGAGTCTCGGTGCCACATGTCAATCAAGAACACATCGAAACGAGAGATCTGATAATATCGAGTCGATTCGCATTCGATTTTCACTCTGTCAAAGTTGCTGCGACGATGCGAGCGGCTTATTCTTCCGTGATGGACTTTGTTTCAGTGCGCTTGCCGTTGTAGTGGAGCTTGAGCGTGAAGAGCGTGAGCATACCGGCGAATTCGAAGAGAGCTGGGATGTAGATCGGCCAGAGCGACTCGCCGATCCCGTAGGAGACCACGCACGCTTGGCCGATCATAAAGAGGCACACAAATGGAAGGCTGACGTCGTCGGTGCTCTCGGTGCGGAGAGCCGTGTAGACCTGAGGTACCAGCGCGGCCGAAATGAACGACGACCCAATAAATCCGATGACCTTGAACGCTGCAGTCATGGTTGGTAGCTGGAAAGGGAGAGTGGGAACGAAAACCAAGAAATTTGGAGAATGCAAGACGCCCAGCCAAGACGACTACGCATACCGGCCACTGATACCGACAATATCTTGATTCGTCTCGGATTAGTGCGTCCCCAGTTGTCTCACTTCAACTTGTCACCGAATCAACTTCGGCAGGGGATTTCCATCGTATCCAACTCACTGTGAATTCAACTACTTGTACTCCTTTTCGCTTATACACAGGCAATCGACGCATAGGTTCCCGCTACGGCTGTCTAGTCGTGGCGGCTTAGCTCGCTCAGCAGTAGCTCTTCGCTACGAGTTCGCGTCGAAAGCGCAGGCAGCCCCATGATCTCATGGAGCTCCTCGATCAGCGCATGGTACTGCTGCTTGCGGCCCGCGACAACGGGATCAGTCACGAGCGATTGCTTCCGTGGACGACGGTTGTTAGACTCGAGATCCGCGGTTTCTGACTCCAAGGACTCGGCTCGCTGCTTGACGGCGGCGCGAGCTGTGTAGTGGTTGAGTTTGTTGGTCGCCTCTTCCAGCGATCGGTGGAGCCCTTCGACCTGCATACGCAGCGATGTGAGCTCGGATTGCCGCAGCGAGTCAAAGTCCTCAACGTCTTCCAGCACCGTCGACGTCGAGAGGCTTGAGACACGCGCGGATCGACGCTCACCGGCGTCCTGAGCGCCTGACGAGAACCGCTGGCGCTGTAGCGTCTCAGGGCAGAGCAACGAGAAGCTGTCGCTGTTGAACATGTCGATGTCGGCCGAAGACTCCGAGCTCACCCGAGCATTCTGGTCATTGGAGCTCCGTGAAGTCGGTCGAGGAGGCTGCTGATCCATGAACAGCACGGGCGTCGGTGGCGCCGGGACACGGTTGACAGAGCCCGTGGCCTCGGGCTCTCGAAGCTGTTCCGAGAGACGCTCGAGGTAATACGCGTCATGCATTTGCGGCCGATGCAATGGGTCGTTCTTTTGTCGGTCATGGCGATGGACAGCAGCCAAGTCGTTCTGGATCTCGCGGATCGAGCTCATCATTTCGAGCAGAGAGCTCGTGCTGCTTGCAGAGCTGCTGCTGCGCTTGGACTCGTGCGTGTACGACCCACTGCTGGCGTGAGAGTGGTTGCGCTCGCGATGGCGAGGCGCAAACCACTCGTCCATGGACTCGCGCGTGAATGATGAACCAGACGAAGTGTGGCTCGCAGCGTTGCTCGGTGGTCGTGGTGCACACCACTCGTCCATGTATTCTCGCTGCTGCTGACGCTGCTGCTGCGGTGGCGTGGGAGGTGGTGTCGCTTTCTTTGCTGCTGGTGGCAGGGCGTGGCTACGCTGGCTGAACCACTCGTCCATGGACTCGCGGCGCTGTATCGGCTGGTTCGGTGCTCGGTTCTCATCGTCGACGTCGTACAGCGTCCGTCGAATGAAGTGATCTTCGTGAGTTGGTGGTGGCGGAGGAAGCTGCTGAGCCCCCCGGGGCGGAACAGACGTGATGCGGAGCGCGTCGTCAGCGAGTGTGTTGAACTCGCTGAAGGACATATCGCTCGACCGGGCTTCTGAGTACTCTGAGAATCGTTTAGCCATGCCATCATCCATCGTCTTTGGCGTATCCGGCGCGATGGATCTCACATGCGAGTCTTCGTGGTCTTCGTCGTGGTACTCATCGTACCCGTCGTTATCGAAGGTCGGTTCTTCGTCGCTCGAGATAGAGAAGTTGCTGTCAGCTGACGACGCCTTCCGTGCTCGTAGCGGCTCGGGTTCATCGTCCTGGACAAGATCCACGTCATCCGACTGGATCGAGGACCCTTGCGAGCCGAGCGATGGGCGCACATGGTACACGAGTACGTCGTCCTGTTTGTCCAGTGCGCTGGTGGCTCGTGACTGGACCACGCACGCTGTGCAAATGCGAATGTGTGTCGAGCCGTACGAGCTCACGTCCACCTCGCGTGGTGGCGCGCACGTTGCACAGACGACTTCGCCACAGTTACGGCAGTGATGCTTGCGTCGCAACCCGAAGGTCTTGGTGCACACAGCACAGACCCGTCGCTCGTGGTCGCGCACCCAGTGGTCACGCGGGAGGAAGTGCATGCGGCTCAGACGCCTGCGGTCAAGCAGCAGCGGGATCCGCGCGACGGCTGAGACACGCCGCATCATGAGCTTCTCAAGCGCCGCCTTGGTCAGCGATGTGGCCGTGTCCATCTGCAGGATCGACGAGATCTGGATCATGTCCTTGCGGTCCGTGGGCACCACGAGGATGCCCGTGCGGTGGAGCTCACCGCGACCAAGGCCAAGACCAGCCATGACTGGCACCTCCGAATCACGCGCGACCGACTCCTGGATGCAGAATCCAAAGGACTCGTCTCGATGGGCTTCTTTCTGCATGCCCGAGTGCTCGAGAAAGCAATAGTCCGTGCCGATGGTATTCTGGATCTTCTGGTAGGCCGGCATGGGCGAGCCATCCTTGAACGCGGCCCACTTGATCGTCGTGAAGGCTTGACTGTTGCGTGAGCCGTTGGGTGAGATTGTATGCAAACAGACGCCGTCCACGAAGCGGTCCATGTAGAGAAAGCTCATGGCGCGGCGGTAGTCCTCAGTCACGGGCGAGGCGATGGCCTCGAGCACCTCGCTAACAGCGCCTGTGGTGATGACTGACGCACACATGATCAAGCAGGCTTTGGCTGCATTGTTGCCACCGTAAGCCTGCTCCTCGATGCAATGGACCTTGCCGATGGTCACGCCCTTGGTATCCGAGATGCGTTTCCATTTGTCGTCGGCCACGAGCTTGCGGAGCACGTGGACGCTGTACTCGGCCGTCGCGACGTAGCGATGGCGGTCGTCGCTCGTTAGCCGCACGGGCGGAAAGAAGTCTTGCTTCAGTGGGAACTCCATCGAGCGAGACGGCGGCTTTTAGATAAGTGATCCCTTCGCAGGTCGCCTCTCCCCCACGGCCAGCCGATCGATGGAAAGCGCTGCAGTCAGTCGTCTTCTTTCCTCCGACCACATCCGCCACGCGACAACCTCGTGAAAAGCGCAGAAGCTCGGCTGCGAGCGAGCGTTGCCCACCGCTTCCGAGCGCGTTCCGCTTCGCGACAGCGACTCTTCTGCGCGACGTGGGACTTTCTGGCTGGCCAACTGCTTGCAATAAGAGCCCCTCAACAGGTCTGCCACGGTGATGAGCACTTCAACTTGCTCGTAATAGTGAGCTTAGCATGAGTTTGGTTTTCTTTCTGTCGAATGGGCAACAGTGCTGAACCCATTCGCCGAGACCCAATGGAATGGGCGCTCTCTGGGGTCTGGTCACGGCCTCTTGACGGCATACAGCAGCAGCGTTACAGCGTGCGTGCTGCTGACAGGGCCAGTGAGTAACCCGCCACCTCGTTCGTCTCAGCCGGTCAGCCCCTGGCTACGCGTGTCATCGAGATCTGCGTGGTGGCAGCATTGGCGATCGAGTGGTTGTCGGCGGTCTGTCGAGCAGCTGAGCTGGCCAGAATAAGAATGCGTGGGTCCCTCACAGTCGTAATCGCGACGCGCAAGTTGCTTGCGCCAGCATATCAGCGTGGCGACTGCGACCGCGACGCCTTTGCGACTTGCAGCTCTTCTATAGAAAGAGCCACGCTGCCGATTCTTATTCCGGAAGCCGATGGGTGTGATGGGCTTTGCTGGTGATCTCAGCTGGATAGATGGAGACTGGATTTCTCGGCGACTCCTTGCAGAAGCACGCGTTCTCGCTGGCTTCTTTCGCTAGGAGAATCGCGTTGAGTTCAGTTACGATCAATCAACTCGCGAGCATCTGCTTACAAAGACACCAAGAAGGTTACGATGTATTGATCATAACGGTATGCAAGAACCTCACTCACGCGGTTCGTTCGTTGATCCATGAGACTACGTGGTCGTGGCCACAGTTTCTGGCTTTTTCCATTACTGAAGCCCAGCTTCCGCTCCACTTGGGGAAGATTTGATCAAACCACTGAACCACACCCAAATGCCCACGCTTGGCCGTCAGCTCAATAATCCACGATATGCGGTTGGTGCCCAGCTTGTCGCGATGGTATCTTGACACGTACTCCAACAGCTCGAGATCCCCAACAGAAGCAGCGGCAATGACGATATTGGGTTGAGCAGTAGCTTCATCTACCGATTGCAAGCACGGAGTGCACATCTCGGGAGACTGTTCGGCCATCCAGCGAAGGACATCAACGCTTGGGTGAGTGATTCTCGATCCGTGAAACACACGTCGACAAATACACCGCGCACATTTCACAATGGTGGGAAGCTCGGTGAGCCAGATGAGCACCTCAAGATGGCCATGTTGTGCTGCTTCTTTGAGCGCTGCTGGGACGTCGCGCAGCATGTTGTTCTCATAAAACCATATGAGAACATGCAAATGGCCACTGCGTGCTGCCCCACTAAACGCAGCCAGTGAGCATCCTTCGGTTCGGTTAGCACGAAGCCATTTGACGACATCGAGGTGTCCATTACATGCGGCACGATCCATCGCTGAGCGGGAGCACCCTTGATCCGAGTTGTGGTGAAACCATTGCACGACGTCGAGATATCCCAACCCGGCCGCCATATCCATGAGAAGGGACGCGTCGGGCAAAGTAGCGCCGATCTCTCTTAACCAAGTCAGAGCGTCGACTACCAAGCTTTGACCGTGGATGTTGTGCAGCATAGTTGGGAAAACAGGGAGGAGGTTTCGCTCTTGGTACATGGTTGTGATCGTGTCCAAGTCACCAAATCTTGACGCGATATCCGCATAAATATTCGAGATACGCATGTTACCAACAATCTCTCTAACCACATCGCCATTCCACGCGAGAGCCGTTTTCGCCTCGGGCTTCGAGCGAGTCCACGTAAAAATCCTCGCGAGATCATCATACCATTCACCGCCAATCAGTTTGGAGACCAATGCTTCGAGCCCTCGTGCTGCTGCTGTCAAAGTCAAGACAATCAAGGATGGTTGGGATAGAATCGACGGCTTCAAGAGTTCGAGAAGCTGCATTGCGTACGGTTCGTTGCCCACACGAACGACGTTCAAGAGCACAGACAGAAGAATATCTTGGTCAAGCAGTCTGTGCTCGTTCAGAAACGCGACGAGCTCGCAGCTGAGTTCCATGGCCCGCGATAAACATCGCAGTGTGTACAGATCGAGGCGGCCGATTGCACCTCGCTCAATCAGCCAAACCACGATGCGGAAGGTGTCACGATCGCCGATACACGGGAGAACTCGCTGCAAACACCCCCGGCAAAGGTTTTCTACACCTGGTTGACAGCACAAGCGGTCGCATCGATTCTCGATGACCCATTGAACGGTCTCCAGGGTCCCGTGCTGCAGCGCGAGTCCCAGCGTCGCCGTGTGGAGTGGAGGCAGCGAAACGGACGCGAAGACGCCCAGTCGGTCAGGATGAATCGCGTGAATCCGTTTCACGATGTCGAGGTCGTCACGCTCGAGCGCTTCCCGCAGCGCGAGCGCAAACCAATGGCGCTTACGCGCGCCGCTCTCACTCGTGTCGCACGCAACGCGAGCAGCGACGCGGTCGAAGAGCCGGAGACTTCCGCTGGCGGCAGCCTTCGTGAGCGGCACCAAGACTGCCACATCAAGAAAAGACGTCAAGAGTTGCGCAACGTGAGCGAGTGGCGCGAGTCGGGTGTCCACGCGTAGCAGAACGCATTGCACGAGTGCCAGATCGGCGTCCATTTTCTCCGTTCTCCACCTCCTGTGAGATTTGATACCCGAAGCGTGATCAGCCGGACGTAACATGCTTGGCGTGTTGACGCGACCATTGAGAGCCTCTATGGTACAATACCCTGTCGCAGGCGGTGACAATGCTTGACTCAGGCAGCTTCACTTGATTTCCTAGACGTGCGGGAAGCGCGACTCAACAGCATGTGAACGACCGGAGAGATGTGTGTTGACAGCGGCATCCCACACTTGCGAACGTCCTCGAACTCCTCTCTCTCTCTTCCTCGATGTCGAGCAATCTTCTGGCACTTGTGGCCCAGAGTTTCCCTCGCTGGGTTGTTCTTCGTGGACCGACGCAGGCGACTCGCGATCAGTCTCGCATCCCAGTCTCTCCATAAACGCCCAGAAGCCACCACGGCTTCTTCGGCACGGCTCATACGCGCCTGACGTGGCGGAACGGACAGGATTATCTCAACGCGAGATGCTTACACAGCACGCGCGTCGCACATTGCAAACTGTTCTCGAGACGCTGAGACGACCGCCGAGATTACGCTCACTTCGTTTGGTGTCCATGTTGATACTGCCTTGGTAAGATCGAGCTCGCAGCCGACGCCTGCGACAGGGGAAGCGGCGCCCATTGTCGTGGCAGCTGGAAGGAGATTAGGCTGGTCCCGGTGCGATACTGTAATTTGGCACACGAGCCATGATCACGAGTCGGCGCGAGCCTTACCTTGGCATCCACTGCTGGACACTGATAGTTGCGGCAGCTGGAAGCCGACGCTGACTGGCCCCACGCTTGGATACTGGGAGTTGGAGGAAAATGTCGGTTCAGCAGCGTGAGGTCGACGATCACGAGCTCGTGAGGATGGGAGTCTGGCAACCGTGCGGGACCAAAGGGGTGCATAGGGTACGACAATCAGTAGCAGTGTTCATGGAGATTCGTAGTGGTTTAATTTACAGTGCGATGTAGTCGTACGGTCTCGACACGGGCATAGCTACGCTAGGGTACACATATGTTGGGTAGACCTCTTCCTCGGGCCGATCTACAAAAGGGAGGAGGGCGTCAATCCACTCGAACGGCTCGAGCTGTGCGGCCGGAGCAGATAAGGACGTCGGCTCAATGTCGTAGACTGTGTAGTCGTAGCTCTTGAGCATCATGTCCATGTCCGTAGGAGACGGGAACGGGGCTGATGTCAGTGCCTCGTTGCACGTCGAGATCGTTGGCACGCTGATCGCGAATGGCGTTGTCGTCGGTTCGCTCCAATGGGCCACCGACTCGACCTTCGTGGACTCGTCGTCTTCTTCATCTCCTGAGGACGGCGGCGGCGAGCTGATCGCAGCACGTGATGACTTGCCTGCAGCCTTCTGCTGGTGGTGGCTGTGCACCGACTTCTTGCGTGTTATTCTCCACGCGAGCTCGGGCTGGTCGCGCACGAAGAACTCGTTCGAGAACGTGCACATAGTGGCCTTGGACTTGGTCCACTTGCGGAAGTTGAAATAATTGAGTTGTCGCTGGAAGCTCGTGTACTTGCGGTGCTTAAAGTACTTTGGAAGCACGTGCTCCATCATGAGCTCCATGTCGACGATCTCGAAAGCACGGCCGTTGTTGGTCCAGCGGATGATCGTCGGCTGCTCCTCGTTGAGCATCGCGCGGAGCTGCTTGAGGAACGGCGCCACGTCCTTGGGCGCGAACTCGCTAGTAGGAGAGACCTTGCTCGTCATCGCCGGTCAAAGTCGGATCCGGGAAGCGAGCGGCGCGTGTTTTTGCAGAGGAAGGGCTGGGGCGAGCAAGCCGATGTCGGATCGCGCCACACTCGACGAGGCAAAATTGCAACTGAGCTCGGGCGACACTCACTTGTTCGGCCGGCCAAGCCGCCACCAAACACAGACACGGGAAGACGAGGCTGCCGTGGCGTCATCCAAGCCAAAGCGAGGCTGGGGAAGAGTTGCCCATCGCCCTCCGCGACACCGAGGCGGACAGGCCCGCCGGTAAGCTGGTCAACGTCACCCGAGCCCGTCTCTCTTGCGTGTCAGCTGCATGTCAGCGTGGGATCAGGAATCCCCTAACCTTTCTGATGCGGTCTCCGGCACGAGAGACCGGGCACCCGTCAACACCAAGATCTCGCCCCGAGTTGCAAATCTCGCGAGAGAATTTGGATCTTGAGGGATTTCTCGCCAAGGCTTGAAGGGAAGGAGAGAGAGAGAGAGAGAGCTCTTCTCTGGATCACCCAGTTGCAAGGATTGAGGTCGAGGCTAACACGGTGTTTCGGTCTTGTTTCTCTTAGTCAAGACGCAGATGAGAGAGAACGAGTTAGAGGGGGGGTCCTCTGGTCTCCAGTCTCCAGAGAGTGTGTTTATCGGATGACTCGTGCCGCCGCCTCTATGCAAGATTCACTGCGGCAAGTGGTACTGGACTGCTCGACTGGCGTGGGCAGCGTGGCCTTACCGGTTGCTGTGCAAACATGATGAGATAAAAAAGATCTTGAGTCATTGTGAATGGTGTGGTGGCTCCATGCATCCGCCGGCGCGTGATTTTTTGCCATCTCGCTGCTTTCCTACGGTATTTTCTGGGTCTCTCTGGGATTTCAGGTAGTGCTGACTACTTTGTCTGACTATATCGAAGGCTTGGAGCAACGGTTTTCGGTTGGCCATACAAAAATGCTTTCATCGGTGAGCGGGGAACCACTCGTTTCGTCGCAGTGCATAATACTTTGCCGTCTCAAATTTTGCTGATTCCATACACTAGACGAAAGCCTACGACGCCATGTGCGAAACGATCCGTCAAGGAAAGCTACCCCGGCACTGTACTCTTGCTAAGGCCACGCCAGGCAAACCGCGGTGGGGAGACTGTACTTGCCCGTGTCGTGTCGTACAGATGCTTACGGCGGCGCCCGGAGAGTGAACTGCCCAGTAGCGCACCGGGAATCACGTACGTCTGCAGCTGGGTGGTGAGCGACAATGTCCGGCGGCATTTACCGAGACCAGGCACCCAGAAACCATCTTCTTTGAGCAGTTGACGACGGTCGATACATACAGTGTACCGTGTAAGACCACCATGTTGCTTGCAACTACAAGTTGCGCATCGGGCCACGGGTCAACTCCCATCGACGCGTCCACGATCCCGCGGTACTCAGACCGACGAAAGGATGACACGGTATGTAGCCAGTCTGTGCGATTTGCAACCCGTAAGACGAACGTGGCGAGGGAACCGATTGCAGAAGGCACGGCATGGCGAAGGCGAAGGCAACCCGATGTATCCACCGAGGAGGATGCCCATCGAGTGGTACAGAAGTTGCATGCTGACCGAGTGGTCGCGTTTTTCTCGTCCCGACTCTCCGTACTTCGGCTCGCTAACGTTATCGAGGCTTGGATCATCCACGCTGAATAGAGACAATTAGGACAGCTCTTTGGCCGCCACATGGATAGTCGAGCTCGCACGCACGCCTCTCTAGGGACCACATGTAGACTCAACTGTTCAGAAGACGCATCCGGGGCAAGCAGGATGCGGACTCCGTACCTACAAAAATCTCCAAGAGGCCAGTGCGATTAGACGCGTCGCACGCATGACCAATCGTGGTCTGCGCGTCACTGCGCCGTCAAATTTCCCTCTTGCGAATGGATCTGGCGATGTGCGGCCATCGTTGCTTCTTCTCTCTGGATCTCGGATCCCGAGCCGTCGAGGGAACACGAGGGAATGCAAATAATCGAAAAATTATAATCTCCTTCACCCCGATCCGGCCGGAGCTCTTGGGCTCAGACTCCCTCCACTGAGTCTGATCCCACTGTGTCTCTTCGGCCTGGCTTTGTCGACGCACGCCAGCAGATCAGGTGCCGGTCACCGTCTCCGTTGTGGAAATGGCGAGCGCCCTCACTCCATTTCGCGAAGGCGACCGAGCGACCACTATACATTCACAGCGTACATTACAGTACGGTACGAGAGCGGAGGCACGACGCCTTGCTCCATGGCGGCCGACGAGCGAAACATGAGGGGTCCACTTAGGCGGCGATCGCTCGTAACTCGTGCGACGAACGAACGGACGGAAAATCTTCTCTGTGTTTGAAAACATAGTCGCGTCGTGGGCCACGGTGTCTGCTTGTGGAACGCCAGAGAAGGAATCAAATCGCAGATGTCGACGCAAGCGCTTCGTCCGCTCGAGCCGCGGTCCGCACGGCTGGATCTCGGTCGATTTTTGGATCCGATCCGTTCGCCATCTTCATGTGGTCAGAGCCCGTGGATGAGAAACTATCCTTTCCGACGCAGAGGATAGACCTGACAGGAGGGTCTTCTTGGAATCGCGTCCGAACGGGAGCGACCACTGTACCTCACTGATCCGCGACGACTTTGAGTGACTCCTCCCGAGCTTCTCCTCCACGACGGAGAGGTCTGCATATCTTCCGAGTGCTACTCTTGCCTCCAGTTGAATTTTGAAGAGGGACCGTGGAGATCCACTTCTTGCGATTCTGAAGGGACCGGTGTGAGCAATCCTCGCGCTCGGAGAAGACCGGATGCTTACCTTCCAGGGTGGATGGGGACACGTCGTTCCTCCTCCTGCAGGCCTGTTTCTCCAGCATGTTCTGCCCCATCTCGTCATGCCGTTTTGTCGGGAAACTTGTGAAATTTCATGGATAGTTCAATCGCCATAGTGGTTCTCGCGTGCCGTTCGTCTGCATGTTCAGAACACGCTGTTTGGATCGGCGACGTGGTCAACAGTGTGCCTTACGTTAGCGTGCGATCGGAGAACTGCCTTGAATGACGTCGTCTGACCACGCAGACTCAACGAAGTTTTTCGCTCTGATTACGCTTTCAAGCGAAGGTCTCCCTTTTGAGGAAGCCCCGTCAGGCTGACGGGCCTCGCTCCTTTCCCTGACGTCGCTAGGGAAAGGAGCGACGCGTATTATTCCAGATCTGTCCAACAGGTAGTTCAGTTGATCTCACTTCAACTTCAAGAAGGCAATGAAAGAGTAACCCAACGGTACTGGGTGAAAGCCGACGATGAGCAAGCGAGAAGAAGCATTCCCTCCTGCGATGCGATGGAGACATCTCGGGAAGTTGTCTTGGCGCAATGACGACAGTATCTTTCCCTCTGCCGTAAACGGTGAGATGACCAGCCCACTTGGTTGAAGAATCGTATCTCAGGCCAGACTCCCGTGGCACGAACTGCTCACCATGAGCTGATTGGCACACCGCCGCAACCGCGTCAGAAAGCGCGTTGCTCAATCGTCCTAAACTGCCACCCACAATGCGACCAGAGCTCCATCCCGGAGCTTTGAAACGGCGGGACACTTCGGTCGCACGTTGATCTGCAACCGTGTGACCATAACAATTTGCTGCTTCGACCACGCTCGTCACAAATTTTGAGTGAAGAAAGGTCCAGCACAGGGAAGGAAGAATACCACAGGCGTTGTGCTGGGCATCTGAACGAGTCTCTGGCATTTCTACGGCACATCCTTCCCCAGCACATCGCGCGCAAACCAAGTGCCAGTTCCAGGAGAACCAAAACTGTCAAGCTCATATTGTCTCGCCCAAAATGGAAGTTGTGAATCGTCCTAGCTGCTGCTGCACTTTACATAGAGAGAAGAAAACCACCTCTCAATCCCAGAAACTCGCTGACGGGAGTGTCGGATCAAGAGCCATGCGTTGAACACACCTGCAAGCTCAGTGCCTTACAGCACGTCGATCATATCCTTGGGGGTGCGCATGATCGAGCGCTGAGGGTTGCCCGCCATCGTCATGCGCGGGTCTGGCGTCTTCTGGTCCATTTCTTCCAGCTCGGCCTTCTTCTTTCGGATCGTGTAAATGGCCGCACCAGCAACACAAGCGACCGCAGCGATGGCGCCGATCACGTAGAATCCAGCACCTCCGCCGCTAGCGTTGCCTGATTGCGTGTTAGCCTCCTGCGTGTCCGTTGGAGACGAACCAGCAGGCGTGTTCGCAGCACCACCGCCGACGGGGGTTCCAGCACCAGGGGTCTCAACGGCCGGGGGAGACTCGATCGTGGCAGACTCGTTCTCTCCTTCGGTACCGATTTCACCAGCGGACGGTGCATCCGTCTCACCCGTTTCACCCGTTGACGATCCCGACGACCCGGAGGAAGCAGATCCGTCAAGCACGCCATTCTCGTTGGCGCCCTTCAGGGTCGGCTCCGGTGTCGTTGGCTCAGGTGTCGTCGGCTCAGGCGTTGTCGGCTCAGGTGTCGTCGGCTCTGGTGTCGTCGGGGCAGGCGTTGTCGGAGCAGGCGTCGTCGGAGCAGGAGTTGTCGGCTCCGGTGTAGGGGCCGGAGTGGGAGCCGGCGTCGGAGCAGGGGTTGGTGGCGGCGTCGGGGCAGGCGTCGGGGCAGGCGTCGGAGCTGGCGTCGGTGCCGGTGTGGGCGCCGGAGTCGGAGCTGGCGTCGGCGCAGGGGTCGGCGCAGGGGTCGGCGCAGGAGCCGGTGCCGAGGCACCGGCGCCTCCCGGACAGAAGATCACCTCAAAGTCCGAGACCAGCGTGCACGAGTGGGTCTTGGTGTCGTCCTTGGGGAACTGGTAGGCGTCCGGGCAGCCGTCGTACATGCACGTGAGCGTGACGCAGCGGGCACCGTCCTGTAGCGTGGGGATAATCTGCATCGGCACGTTGAAGCCGACACCGCCAGTGTGGTCCTTGCATTCCTGGAGACTCGGGCAGTAGTCCGGCTATCGTAAAACCACACGTAAGTAAAGCGCTCGGATGCTTTCGAGCACGTCGCAGAGAACCACTCACTCCGCTCTTGGGGCCCGTGGGGATGATACTAATGTCGAACCACGCGAGTCCGCCGTCGCCCGAGAACTCGGCCACTACACCACCATCCATCCATTAGTTTTTTTTCGTTCGTTTCCCACTCGTTTTGTTCTCGCTTCACATACACGTCGCCTGCGCCTGGTTGGTGTGTCGGAAGACGTGCGCGCCCGAGTTGGGCGCGATGACGCGGTTGATCGACGAGCCGACGGCCACGTTCTCGACCGTCGAGGCGTCGAAGAGCTCGAGCGTGAAGGCGCACTGGTTGGTGATCTTGACATTGTAGGCCTCGGCCGAGGCCGCGAGCAGCGCCACGAACGCCGCGACGCGCAGCATGAGGGAGAAGACGAAGGAGAAGGAGAGGGGACTCGGCCACGAGTAGGAGCTCTTACCAAACGCGCGGGAGCGTCGCGTTCCGTAATGAGGCCCTCGCCTCCATGTTGCCGTCGCTTCCTCCTTCCCTCTGCGGTCGTTGTCGTCTGCTTGTCACCAGCTGGCGGGTCGGGCTCCCGCTGAAACCGAGCCCACGATGGGGGAAACCGGCACATGTGACTGGGCAATTTCGAGGTTCTCTCAGTAGACGAAGCCGGAAAAAGAGTGAATATACTGAGATAACAGGTACTGAGTGGACGCACGCCATCACGTTGTAGCCTCGCCCAGCAACAACCCGGCAACTGCGCGCGCTTCGTCTGCTTGTGGCCATTACCAAAAGATGCGGACTGGATGCTGAGACGTGGACACCTTTGATTCCAAAACAAGGTGTAATAGCAACCAAATCGGTTGGTCAATGTGTACCTTATCAACCTTTTAAAATCAATCGGAAGTTCTTCCCACCTTGTACTGGTTTTTCCTCCCATCTTGTTCAGATCTGTGATGTTCTTGCATCCAAGTCGTTGAACCTGGGTTTAGCTTCTCGACCCATAATCCCGGCACTTTGGCGAGTGCCCTCGGGCTTCCTCGCCGGTTCGTGGAGCTTGAAGCGCCCCATCGACTGCCGCTTCGTCGCAGTGGTACGCGCGGGTCTCTCTCTCCGCCACGCCTCTAGCGCGCCTTCATGAGTCAGAGGCGGCTCTCCATGGGTACATCTTACTGCTGGGTGGTGGACCAGCCACGGGACGAGGTGACGAGCGCAACGGCTTTCTTGCTTCAGTATTAACACGCCGCGACTGCCTTAGTTGACCAGGGCGAAACTAGTGGACGGACCGACTCGTGCCCTGCCTGCCTGTGGCGAAAGCCCGCGCGTCGGTTTGTCGATTTGCTGAGTCGAGGAAGGTCGCTGGTGCGCTGGTTTCGCGAGAGGCACGACTCGCATCCCAACCCCAAAAAGATCCTCGGGGACTGACGAGCGTGGGATTTTTTTGTATCGAAACAACCTTTTGATAACGATCGCTCAGCCGCGCGATGCTCTATCCCCAGAGATGTATCCGACTGTTTGCTTCTCTCAGCGCGGCGAGCTCAAGATAGAACACCTGGCTTGATATACTCGTGCACAGAAAAGATCACCTTCTCTTGATGCCTTCAGTCAACGATTTTGAAACTGAGTGGCCGGCGTCGAGAGAAATGGCGGGCTCAGCACTGGGTGAGCACGCTCGACAGCCGTCACTACGGCGTACGAACTCAATTAGCGGGCCGACTATGCCATACGCGGTGTTCTCGGTGACCCGATCTCCGAGTCCTGGGGATTTCTCTCGGTCGATGGGCAACGTGCTCGCAAGCCATGCTAGGCCAAAGTTGTCACGGATAAACTCAAATCTCAGCGGTCTTTTTGCAAGCACTACACCGGGCCAACCATCATTAAGTCGACGAAACTCTACCATGGGCTCCGGTGGTTCGAAGCGACGCATCGTGCCAGTGCCTCCGACAATTGCGAGATCAAACTCTGCATCGGGCGGCTCTACGTCTCGAAAGCACACAGACAAGCAACTATCTATCAAATCAAGATACTCTAACAAGTCAAACAAGTCGGCCCGGCACGATGACGATCAATTGTACGCACGCGAGCAGGGAGAAGTCGAAGTCGAAGAACTGGGCTCTCGAGTGACCGAGCAGGGTATCGGCGATGCAGTCAAGCTGTCCAGTAGGCCACGTGCAGAATGGGTTGTCGCGGACGACTCACCAGACACCGTATCGAGGCCAGCATCTCCATCCCCAAGCAAGCTCCGAACGCCCTGGATCACACCAACGGCAATACTCCATCGTGGCTTCCACAGCTCCGCAAACTATCGATTGGTTTCGTGGCTCGGTGTGCTCTTTATCCACGTGGTGTGCACCGTGCTCTATGCGTGCTTCGCTGCCATCAATGCGAAGTTACCACGCACTGAACTGCGAGTCATGCTTCCAAAGTACTCGCCAGAGCTTAGGAGATTTTCCGAGTTCTCAACAGTTGTGTGTGCGGCATCATCCGTTTTGACGTCAATTCACGGTGCAGCATCCATTCGTATGGTCCGACGATCACTAGCAAGCCGACAACTCATGTACTATGCACCAAATTTCTTTTCGGCGTCTCGTAGTGACCAGATAATGCCGTTTTCAGCCAGTATGCGAGCCCTCACAACCACCACGCCAGCGAATCCACGAGCACCAACTAAGCGCTCTGTGTTAAAGAACTTGGTTATAAAGTGCTGGTGGATGTTTCAAGAGACGCTGTGGGCTCGTCGGGAACTCGTTGTGCTTGACTACACCGGTCCTTCTGAACGCATGTATCGATTAACGATCGTCGCACAAACAATCGTCCACTTGCGAGAAGTTGTAGCCATGAGCCGCCTCGTCTTGCATTGCTGGCTCCACTACACATACGTGGTGTTGATCGTCGTGAACGCATGGCTGCCATTCTTGCTTACCCTTCTTCGCAATGGCCAAATAATTCTTTGGCACTCGCATCGCATCGCCTCTCTTGTGAGCAGTTCGATTCTCGATGGATTTGGGGCGCTCGTGGTTCCTGTCTCAATTATTCAGTGGTATTCAAGCGACTATGACGTCTCGCTTGGCAACTTTGATTCGAAGAAATGGCTCTGCGACCGCTGGCTCGTGAAGATGCAGCTGGAAGTCCATTTCTTGCTGGCTATGAACGCGCTTCACTCGATCCTTCGTTTACTGATGGGATTGCATCTCCTGTCATCTTTGAATGCACTGAAATCCTTGCTCGAATCAGTGACGAGCAGTCGACCTCCGATTCCGAGTACCGAGCGCTCGATTTCAGGATCCCCAACCAAGACAACAGCACGACAAATGAAGTTGGTCAAGGTGAAACCTGGTGCCCGACGCTCGTTCATGCTGGAAGTGCTCCTTCTCGTTGGTGGGATGGTCGTCTTGGCGGGTCATCTCGACGCTCAATCCCAGTTGCCAAACCCCGTGTCATGTCCACTCGCGCTCCGGCCGTGGTTTACAAGCTCTCCATTTTGCCCACTTGTCGAGTTAAATTGTGCGTCCAATACAGCGATATCCCAGGTCGATGGTGCGATCGACGTAGGACGGGTACTCGTTGGTATCGATGAGAAATCTGTGCGCCATCTCCTCATTCGGCGATGTCCCGATGTGCTGATTACCAGCTCCATTCACAATCTTCCTCGCCTCATCATGATCCGCATCCGTGACTCGGCCATCTATTCGTGGCCTGCTGATGCGGCGCTCACACAGACACTTCATCCTGCTATCCATCGAGTGGCGGTCATCAATGTAACCTTGTCTGAGATTCCGCCGGGTCTTTTGTCAAGGGACTTCCCTCACAGTCTTGTCGCGATTGATTTCTGTGAGACGAATTTGTCTTCTTTACCGGCCGATCTCAATGAAACATGGTCTAGGGTGGACTCGTTGACGCTTGAATTGTCCGGGCTAAGCGACATTCCGGATGTAGTGCTCCGAATGAACTCGCTGGTTGAGTTATCGCTGCGAGGAAACAACCTCTCTGTCATTCCGGTGGAGCTATTGGAGAAATCGAACCTCAGGAGCCTTAATCTGGGTGATAATCCGATCGCGCGGCTTCCTCTTGATGTTCATGAAACGTCTCTGGAGTTGCTTGTTGTGGACTCGACGAAGCTACAGGCTGTGCCAACCTGGGCGGCGTCGAAGTCGGATTTGAAAGTGATCATGGGTTCAACGCCGTTTTGTGAGAGCGTCGACACAACGACGACCGACTTGAAACCAATGGGCATCGATTGCTCAACCTTGAGGTCAAGCTCCATGTTTCCTCTGCTCTCCTCGAGCTGACGAAGGATATGAGTCGTCAGTTTGAGTGGATTATTTTTTCAATGGGAGTCCTCTTAAGTCCTCTTGGTGCGGACGGACTGCATCGTCTTCTTTGGTGGGGACGCTGATATGAGGAGAGCGATTGAACGTTGCCCAATGCAACCATTTTGGTCTCCCGTGGGTGCTCTTCTCTGCTCGAGCTGTGTGGCTCTTGAATGTGCACCCACAGCAAGAGGGAGCTTTACGGGAAAGCGATATAATTTTTTGAGTTGTTTTCACCTTTTCACTGGCTTGTGTGGGTATGATCCCATACCGGATCTTGCGTTTTTATTATTTTTCAGGGGTCCTCCTGCCGCTCCCTTGTGTGTCTGTGTGACAGCTTCTGTGACATGATATCGTGTCATCGCGAAAAACACCATAAACCTGATCTACTCACATAAGCTCCCAACAGAAGCGTTCACTCTCTCGAGTATTACACCTCAAAACCTCACTCCTTCCCGTCTTCTTCCTTTGCTTGCGCTCCAATCGAAGATTCGACAGATTCATTTGCTTTGAGTATACCGTGTGAGGTTTTTTGCGCCCTTTCGTCGAGGTTCTTCGAAGGCACTCGCCGTGGTGTTTGGGCTGTTCAAGTGTGGTTTTTGGGGGGCTTTCGCCCCCGCCAAAGTCTTTGTTCGCGGCATTGATACGGCAAGTGACTCGACGCGCCGAGAGCGACGCTTGGAGGCGCCACAGAGCGGAAACGAACACGCGCGAGCAGCGCGAGGCGGCGGCACGAAGACGCGCGAACGAGCGAGCGGCGCCATGGCCAAGACGCCCGAGAAAGGTATGAAACCTTAGAAGTAAAGATCTCGCCGTTGTCAAAGGAAGAAACGCTCACGTTGTCGGGGGTTGTGGGGTCCAGTGAACGGCGCGGTGATGCGGTACCGCCGCAAGGAGCCCAGCAAGCCGCAGGAAGACAACCAGACGGACCACCGCGAGGCCGAGCCCGTGGTCGAAGACGACGCGGCGCGCAAGAAGGCGAACGAGCCCAAGAAGAAGATGATGAAGCGACAGTTGCCGAGCCACGGCGCGCTCGAGAAGACGCAGGAGGTGGAGGTCGCTGAGGTCGTCGAGAGCGACGAAGGGAAGCCGAAGCAGACGCATCGCAAGCACAAGCAGGCTCCCGGCAAGCCCAACGGCCCCAAGAACGCGAGTCTGCTCAAGCAGCTGCTGTGGAAGGCCAAGCCGGTCGCGGCCGATGCCGCTTCGGCAGCTTCGTCTTCGAACGAGCAGTCGGCGGCGGACGCTCAAGTGTCGCCAGCTCCTGCTGACTCGGCGCTGCCGAAGCAGAAGAAGCAGAAGCCCAAGCGCAGTCCGCGTCCGAATGCCGACGACGACGACGAGCAGGAAGAGGTGGAGTACACGCAGAGCGAGCGACAGAACCGTAAGCTCGAGGCCTCGAAGACTGTCGTCCAGAAGCAGCAGCGTGCGGTTTCGCCGTCGTGTGGCGTCAACGTCGTTGAGATGTCAAGTCAGGAAACCCAGCCAGGCTCCGATGACGAGGCTGCGGTGTCACTTCTGAACGTCTACGAGAACCTCGTTCCGAGTGGAGCGGTTCAACCTAAAGAACTGGCGCCTGCACCGCATCTCGACTCGTACTTCCCGGTGCCGTTCCCACTGGAGTACACGGCGGACGCGGACTTGCTGAAGCAGCATCGCATCACGGTCCATGAGATAATGATCGACGACTTCACATTCAACCCGCCGCAACTTCGTGTGCGCTGCGGTGACGTTGTCATGTGGAAGGTCAGTAACCAGACATTGCCCATGGTTGAGCACTCGCTCGACGTGGTCATGGCGCTGTGGAAGCCCAACATGAAGCGTCCATACGTTGTTCGTGCGTCGACCCCGACTCTTCGTAGTGGCAGTACGTTTGCGTGGCGTTTCCGGCAGTCTGCTCGCGTCTACGTGGAGTGCTCTGTGTACAAGACCAAGGGTCTCGTTCTCGTCGGTTTTGCTAAGGCCAAGAAGGAGAAGAAAGAAACCACGGAAACTGGCGACTCGATTGCCACAAACCCGCCTGCACCAGCACCCGAGACTTTGCCAAAGTTTCAGAAGCGGAAGGACAAGTTTGCTAACCGAAAGCGTGCCTCGGTTGACGCCCCTACTGCTGCCGCTGTGCCTCAGGTTGATACCACAGTAGACGATGAAGACAACAGTCGGGACAGCATCAACTCCGAAGTTGTCTTCCATCCACCAGAGGATCACACACGATCGGTCGAGGTGGACGCTGGTGTATGCCGGGCGGTTCTCTCTCAGCTCGAGGAAGTGGCCGTTGCGGTTCAAGCGGCTAAAGAGGTGATTGTGATCGGCGATGTCGAGTGTCCTGTTCTTTCAGTCAGTAACCAGGATGAGTCGGAGAACCCCGCAGAGAGCTTCGAGGTTCACATGCACCCTGACGAAAAGCCATCGGTACTGACGGACGAGTGGAGCGGCACAGATGACGACGACGATGACAATGACGAGCGCGAAAATCTCCAGTCTGAAGAAAATGAGATTGGAGATTTCCAGCAGCGCGTCATCGGCATGCTTCGGCGATCGGAAGAAGCCCAAGCGCACCAGCGTCACAGCTTCCAGCAGGAGCAATCGGGCTTTGACGCTGGAGCAGCCTACGACTTCTTCAAGCAACGTACGTTCCCATGTTTGGTTTTTGCGGACTATTGATCGCAGCGCTAACAGTTTTTTGTCATTTCTAGGGTTCATGCAAATCCAAGAAGAACGGCAGATCGTATACTCGGTGTGCCCCGAGCAAACGAGCGGCCACGGACTAGACGTGACCGAGGTCGTTAGCCTTCTGTCTGGCTCGGCATGATCCGAAGATCCAGCGCTCTCTCCAGCGCTTTCCTAATAATCTCTACCTCGGCTCTCCCCTCTTCTTCTCAGCCTTGGCATGGCCAAGCAAGAAACGAAACTCACTAAAAGCTATCACTCTCGGGTTGTATTATAAACATGAGCCTCTTTTTTGGTGCCATCCATCACCTATTGCCCACTACAGGAAATACGACTGTCGGTCGTGGCCGGGTGACGTCGACTCGCTATACGAATGAGTAGGCTGCACAAAGATCGGCGAGAACGCATCCGTCTGTCGGAACTGAAGATCTTCGAGGAAGTCCTCGTCGTTGTCTAGTGTCAACGGGGGCATATCGTGATCGAATGTTTTGCCACTGATAGACGAGGTTTCCGACGGCGTGGACGACGTCTTCCGTCGGAAAATCAACGCTCCTAGCACGACCGCGACCGACCCGACGGCTCCCAACACGATGAACAAAACGACGTTGCCGTTGAGTGAAGACGTGAAGAGGCCACCACTACTGGCCGTGGAGCTATTGCCGGCTGCGCTAACTGGATTCTTGTTCTCTGAGTCAGGGGCCTTGGAGGAGTGGGTTGGCTGTGGCGACTCCGTGATGGGTGGAAGCGACGCGATCACAGCAGCCGGAGGGAAGGGAGTCGCCGGCAGCGTCCGTGTTGGTAGTGGCGCTTTGGTCGTCGGCTCATCGCCCGCGTCCGGCTCGCGTGGTTGAGACGCCGAGCCCGAGGAGGAAGGTACATTCGGACTATCCGGGAGCGGCTTGGATGATGGCTTATCGCTCGTGGGCTCTGGCGTCGATGCCGGAGTAGTGGTGGCAGGAGCAATCGTGTCTCCTGAGTTGGATCCGTCCGAAGCCGGGGAGGTGGTCTTGGGTGTTGTCGTCTTGGTCGTCGGCGGCGGTGTCGTCGTCGTCGGCGCCGCGGTGCTGGGCGGTGGTGTCGCAGTCGTGATGTCGACGACCGGCGCGCTGTCGCTCACGCCGGCGTGGGCGAGACACTGGAACTGGCCGCTCGAAATGAGCTCGCGGCTCACGCAGCCCACGTCGCCTGTGTTCTCGAGCGCCGCGCAGCAGCTGCCGCTCACGAGCGAGACGCCCTTGACGTCCACGGCGTTGGCGCCCGGACAGCTCCCGACGTAGTTGGTGTTGCACGTGTTGGCGCTCACGCAGAAGACGTTGGGCGCGCCGCGCACGGCGAGCGAGACGAGCCCGAGCTGCTCGCAGCCCGTGACCGCCAGGGTCTCGGCGCTCGCGCGCGAGGACGCGTTACTGGTCGACTGCGCGTCGCTCTCGCTCGCGAGCCGCGCGACGAGCAGGGCGCCGATCGCGAGCAGCCGCATCGCGCGCGCCGAATCGCCAAGTGGAGGATTGCTTGCTTTTGCCACTGGCCGCGCTCTGCTCCAGACATATACATTTTTCATGAGAGGGGCCCATGTCGCATACTCGTCCTGCTGCTAGGCACCTAAGACACACGTACGGATCCTACAAACCTTCGAACTCTCCAGACCCCCGACGGACGTCTTGGCGCGTTCTACTTCTGCTTTTTCCTCCTCCTAGCACGTGCCTGGAGACTCGAGCGACAGCCTGAAGCCAGTCGCGTCTGGCCTCTTGGGAGCTGAGCTGCTCGCGAGTGCCCAGTGCCTCCTCGCGGTGGGTTGCGCTCGAATGAGGGACTGGATAGAGGAGGAAGAAGGGGGGGAGCGAGTCGTCTTTGCCTCGAGATGACGCGTCGTGGGACACCTGATCCACACGGGAGAGGGACGTCACCAGGCAGCATGGAGCCCCGTGGACGGGGCAGTTCAGTGCATCCAGCAGGGGAAGGGATCCGCGGCGGGAACGGAACTGGTGGAGAATTCGGCGCGAGAGATCCGCGAGCCAATGGGAAGCGCGCACAACGATGAAAGCTGGTGCGGATTGGATGAAAAGGACACAGGAGAAGAGAGGTCGTGGGTGCATACTGGATTAAGGTAGTGGAAGACTCTTGGGAGGGGAAAAAAAAAAAAAACAGATGGCGATTTCTCCATCTCCAGCAAACCCAAATTATGCTTGGGGCCAGAAAGTTGGAGTGACGTGTGAAACCCGAATCACACCATCTCAGGGTGTATCTGATAATGGCTGATCACAATGCACCATGGCCGAGGCAAATCTCGAACGGATCAACTTGCTTGAGCATTCCGGTGCGGATAGGGGTCTTCCAGGCTTGCACAGCAGAACGCGAGGGAAGACAAAACCTTAAATACTGAAATACAAAAAACTTTTTGTATTTCTGTAGTTAAGGCTTTGTGTCTTCCTTCATATTTTGTTCACGGGTGCATTCCACGATGCAACCGATTCTTATTGGACAAAATATTGGTGGTGAGATTGTTTCGGGAAGGTGACTGGAAGGTCACACGGCAGAGTGATACTCATGAAGGTTGCTCGAGGGAGAATGAGAGAGATGATGATGATGATGCAATGAAGTCTATTGAGTTCAACCATGGTGAATCCTAATAGCCTGTGTGGTCTTGGTTCGCTGTCCTGCTAAGTCTCAACGTGCTCGGCCCAACTGCGAAGAAGTGTCCAGTTCTCACGAGGTCATCTCCCATCCGGCCGTTGAAGACCAGCCCCCTGGGGAGACCCGGGCCGCTGGCTGGACCTGGCCGGGATTGACAGGAGTAGATCCAGCCGTTTTTGAGTATAATCGGTGGTTGATGAGGTGGCAGTAGCCACGGCACAGTGTGCCACCCACCTGGTACTGGGTACCATACCCGGCACCAACCTCGCCAACGGCTATCCAGCGCCAGATTCCTAAAAGTAGGTAGTTCCCAGATCTAGTCGCAAAAGTAGGTGTGATCGTTGAGAGCCAGCTTCGCTGGCTCTCTAAGGGGCTGGCCCCCTTCTAAGAGACTTCGCTTTTCACCGTCAACTCCCCAAGTCGTCGGCTCGAGCTCCAGGAAGGACGCGTGGCAACGACACCAGGTAAGCCTGCGCTAGCGTCAGTGTGCCCCAGTGGATATTGCGCGTGAGTCTGGCTGGTTGGCTAGTGGACTCTTGTGGAGTGTGTGTGGAGAGAGGAGTCGAACCCCTATCAAAGCCCCTGCTAAGGATTCTGGGTCCCTCAGAGTCCAAGGCATTTCGTATCCTGCGTCAGTCACCTGGCGCACTTCATATTGGTGTGGAGTTTATAAAGAGTGTTGCTTGGGATCGAGCGAGTCTCCGTCCCAGGTCAGAGAGCTAGCGGATCGAAGGGAACTTCCGTCCGAGCCCTCGCCTGTATTGTTGTATTATCTGTATATCGATTTGGTCTGGTCAAGCGGCAGCCCCGTCAGAGTTTGTGTGGGAGGCGCCCCGTGGACGTATTTCCCCTTTACTTAAGCTCAAAAGGACCGCCCCGAAAGAGAGGGACACACAACGTGAGGTACGAAGCCAGAGCTGCGATTATCACAACGGATCGCAGCTCGCTCGGCCTGTGTATATCTGCTTGCACATATATATATATATATATATTGGCTGAGTCTATATCCTTTTCTTCATAACTGGCGAAAAGGCATCGCACATCATCACACAACTGGACCATCACGGACGCATGTCAGCGGCAAGAAGTTCTCGTAGGGTGGAGTGGCCTTCGAGAGATGTGGCGCGCTGGTTCGCGAATCGATCACTTGATTGACCAGCGCTGTCGCCATCGAGTTTGAAGAGCACAATTGGTGGATCCAGCGATGGATGCCAAGACCGCCGGCGAGAGTGCGTGCCTGGTCATGTAGGCGTCTCAGCGCAGGGCCACGCGGCTGGTGGCGTGTTCGAAGCTGACGGAACAAGACAGCGTTGGAGCTCCCAACTGCAACGTCATTGATGCGGAGGGAGAGCGCTGCCTGTAGGCCCGCAATGAGGCCTTGGTAGGCCGCTTGATTTGAGGTCGTTGAGGGGGAGTCTACGCTGAGTACTGTGCTCCAAACAATAGAGGCTTCTCCAGTTGTGATCGTGGTCCTGACAATAACCGCGCCTGCTCCACCAGGCCCAGGACTGTCACGCGCACCTCCATCGAAGAGTAGCAGATGGGTCTCTGGTGCGGGTGGGATGAGATAGTCCTCCCGGCTGGGTGGGATGGTGACCTCTTCACAGAGGCGGAGACGGAAGCCATCGAGGAGGGTGGAGCAGCTCTTGTGAAGCGAGGTGTCCGCACTAATTCGTGTTCTGAGGACTTGGAGCGCTCCCTGGCACGCCGCGTCGTGGAGAACCAGGGCTTGAGGGGGAAACCACGTTTGGGCGTCTGATGCACTCCTGGCCCGCCAGGTTTGGAGAAGCACGAGAGTCTCCAGGACGTGTTGCTGCCAGGCCACTTGCATGACGGGGAACAGGTCCGCCGCGGGGCCTTCGTCTGTAGAATGGCTCCGAGGAAGCGCGACCAATTCCGAGCATTCCAGTGGCACGTTCGGTAATCGCAGACTGAAGATGGCGTGTTAGAAATGTCGAGTCGAGGTCCGGCTTCGTGTGTGCCAGATTCCCAACCGCGACCACCACAACCGGACTTGATTCCAGAGTTGCTGGGCGGAGGGGCACTGCCACACAAGGTGATGTATGGATCCGCCTTCTGATCCCAAGCGGGGGCAGTGGGGCAACCTCTGCGTTGGGTCTTCGAGTCCCAGCCGGACAGCTTCTGCATTTTGACTCGAACGAAGTTGAGCCGTTGACGACTCGTTGAGTGCTCGAGGGCGTATATATCTAACCAGTCAACTTCAACCAAGGCACGTGTGATGTAGCGGTCGTACGTTTTTGACAATCCACCCGGCTCCAACTAGCGAAGGGGTAGCGCTAGGAGCCGGGAAACACTTGCCAAACTTAGCTGCTCACGCTCTGCTGCTGCTGCGATTCCTGTTCAGTCACGACAGACTAACCCGGTTTCAATAGCAGGCAAAAAGCGATCGCAGAAGGTGGGCAAAGCTTTCTCCACGCAGATATCCAAAGATGACTAGCGCAAGCGAGATAGAATGCTCACCCGGCTAGCACCTCACGTTGTGTACCCTTTGACGGTTCTTCAGAAGCTGGGTAATAGAGGAAATGGCCCGCTACCCGATGCTGTCTGATTTGGTAGGCAAACCGGTTGCCAGAACCTTCAGATACTCCGGAAATGCAAGGGAAAAAAGGGGGGGGGGGGGGGGGTGACGGCCGGAGCGATCAACCAGTCCTAGCAACCGGTCCCAGAACGGAGCAAACGCAAGAAAGACAAATACAATAGAATGTATTACCGGGTTTCCCAGTTAATACAGCTCGCCGCCACACTATAAAAACCCTCAGTCCGTGGCCTGAGCCACTTCCCTTAGGTTATCGAACCAGGAAACCGCTTCACCCAGTCACTTGACAGGCTCCACGACTCACAAGGCAACGCACACACACGCAGTACACACCGCCAGAGCACTCCAACACACAGCCAGTACCTTAGAGAACCGGGATGTCGAGGGGGCCGCCGATACAACTGCTGTTGTAGGCCCGAAGACTTGGAGCTGACAAGGCAAAAGGGGAAGTCTATTACGGAGGGTGGGCCGGTTGTCCCGTCCCTCTTACAACCGGAAGAAACTGTTTACTAAACCAGAATCGAGGAGGTACCGGCGGGTGCGAATCAGATTCCAATGGGTTCGCGGACCAGTACGGACGGCTAATGGCACACACGAAACTAACGGTAATTTTCCGCTAGAACGGTAGTATACCAGACACTTCCCTGAAATCTCTAAGTGGCTGGTAATATTCGCCAGTAGAGTCAGGTACCGCGTTTCCCGGTACTATTAGTGTGGCACAACCGGAAACTGGGTATAAATACCCAGCTAGTGTGTAGTACACAATTTTAGACCTATCCTAAAGAACCACAGTGGTTCTTGACAGTTCCCGGTCCCACAGAGATGGGGAATTCCGGGAAAGTCCGCGGGGAACCGGTCCCGCTTCATCAAACACGACCGTAGTCTGCCGATGTCGCATGAGCTATGTCGCTGAGAGCTACAAGCTCGCGCTCTACCCTCTCGCGACGAGGCGCACGTAGGAGCTCTCGTAGCCCTCGTTTGGCGGTCCTTGTGGCTGGGCCCCACAACGGTAAGACCGGGGAGAGAGACGGGTGAGGCAAGAACTGTAGTCGTGGTCGCCCACTCGCCACGCGCACCAGGGCTTCTGCGTGACATAAGGTCTTGACGATGCCGATGTCCGAGAGATTTCTGAGCGCACAGCCCTCTGAAGGCAGAGACCCTCATGATGGCGAGCAACTCGCCATCGGTCCGTGCTCCGTCCGTGTTCAACGCGTTCATCCGGCGGAAGATGCTGGGCGAGTGGGTCCGGATAGCAGATCACCAGGAGATCGCAGAGAAGTCTGAAGCTTCGATCGCCCGGATCCGGGTAACTTGTGCCTCGTTGTCGAAAACGGATGACGGTGGAAGAGATTCACTGCAGCTCAACTTTGGCCCCGGCGGACGAAGCCCCAACGACTAGTCCCGGCAGGTCACCTGCCGTGAGCGGGGTCCCGTCTCGATTGAGGAGGAGATCTCCTCCTAGAATCGGAGAGGCAAGTCGGCTTGCAACGTTGAGGCGCCCGACGCAGCTCTCTGGATCTTTCGAATGTCATGAAGAGCCGGGAGAAGTGTATCGCTTCTATCCGGAGTTGCTTGCTTGAGAGCAGATTTATTAATGAGAGAATATAGCGACGACAAGCCTATGAGCTCTTACTCCACTGGCTTGTGTTCCTAGTCCTCTTGGCCCATCCATACAAACGAGTGCCACCCTGGGCCACCTCGAGAAAGACTTATCCCGCACAACCGAGCTCACGCGACCACGTGGACTGGCCCAATCAAACCCATCGCAGCGTGGCCGTTCGGGCGTCCACAACGCGGACGCGCGCCCCAACAGCGAGTGCCAGGGGGCTCACAACACACTGAACTCGCAATCCCACGACCACTGCACACACTGGCACGCGCCACATATGCCTCGGGCCTTCTGATTGGCCCACCCACACCGCACGTCACCCAGCTTGACCATGTTGCAGGCAAGACTCAGATCAGATATAAAGAGTCGGACCACGAGACATGTCAGTGCGACAGACGACAGAGTGCGAAGTAGTCGCGTCGGTACCATCCATCGTCCCAAGAGGCTTCATGAAGCCCAGCCCGGCCCGCCTTGGAGATGACAGCAGTAACGGCATCGCGTTCTTCGTTCGACCAACGCCGACAGGCGGCTACCCTAGGGACCGTGAGTTCTGTCAGCGCGAGTGATCTACACAGCTCCGCGCTGGGGAAATCATCGCGTCGTCGTTAGATAGCGCCTTTGCTGAGAGAACACGCCCTACTTCTGCAGGCGAAGTTGGAGGCCGATGCCCATCATTGCAGCGTGGTTGCCGCTAGGATAAGAAGCTCATCTCGAACGCTGGGAATCTGGAGGTCGCCATCTGCCCTTGCCGAGTGAGCTACATCTCGACTGACCCAAGCTCTACGTGCCCTGGCGCTGGTCGAGAGAGTGCCGCTCCACACATAGTCGTCCGCGAAGAGCTGACGCTTCCGTGCTTGTTTAGCGGAGGGCCAACAGTGTCGGGCGACAAAGAGGATCTTGAGGACAATCACTACTTGGCATATCTGCGTCCTCTGCAGTAGGTCGGTGCACTTGATCGAAGCTAGGTGCAGCTTCGCCTGTGCTGCTGGAACGTTAGGGTCCAGACGGCGTCGAGTCTGACTGAGGCTGAAATCTGTCCTCCCAAGTAACGATTGAGCTGCGGGGCTAGTGCGACTGGGAAAACGGATCGGCGCGTGGCTCGTTCCACTTGGCGCCAGGATCTAGGCAGATGACAATACTCTTCTGAATATTGACGTTGAGCTCAGAAACGGCCGCAAAGCGCTGCACAAGCTCACTCAGGGCACACGTATCTTCCGGTTTTGTGGAGTATACCGTAGTGTCGTCCGCAAATCCGACAATAGACACCTTGGCGTTCGCCGAAAGTGCCAGCCCGGCGTATTCCTGTTGTGATATCGACCGCCGCGGATGCGTTGGAGTCTGCCAGAAATGAGGCTGTCGTGCCGAGGTGAATCGCGTGGGCAGCTTGGATGAGTTGCGATGAAAAACCGTGCCGAGCGAGTGAGATCTGCAGGAAACGGCGATCAAGGGTGTCATAGGCTTTCGCGAAATCCAGGAGAACAGCAAGTGCTGTAGGCTCCAGGTCACCGTCGTGCGCGCGCTTGTGAACCGCTGTACAAATGTCAATGGCATCGTGCACCTGTCTCCTTAGCACAAAGCCATGTTGGGTCTTCGACACGGGCCGAGGCACATGTACTCGGATCCTATTAAGGAGGACTTCGGCATAGATCTTTTAATCCGTATCGAGTAATGCGATCGGTCGGAAGTCGAGGCCACTAGACGGGGTGAGTGTATTGGGGGTGCAGAATATCGACGCAGTTTTAAAGCTCGAGGGGAGGATACCACATCGATACCAAACGGAGAAGAGAGGCGCAAGGACACCAGAAAGTTCTTCTTCGTGCTCGTGGTACCAGTCGTTGGGTAGCCCATTTGGGCCGCTCGCCTTCCCGCGAGGGCACGAACGGATGGCCGCTGCTACCTCCTCTGTCGTAAGGTCGGCGTCGAGTTCCTTCAGGCGAGGGTCAGCTGCCTTCTCCGGTAGCCGTGCAAAGAAAATGTCTTGAGGAGCGCATTGCATGGAGGCCGTTGTGTGATTGGCTTCCAGTCTCCTGCAATTCGATCCGCTGGTTCGAGAGCAGGATCATCTGTGGGAGGTAGTCTCGCCGTTGGCTTGCGATTCTGTCGTGGGCTGATACGCCAAAACAGGGACGCCATAGTCTCAGCCATGGTACCTGAATGCGCGGCTGTCCGCTGGCGTTAACGCCGCGCAGTTCCAGCAGCCTGTTCTCCAATTAGTTTGCCGCGCAGTGCCTTGTATCGTCGTGCCAGGTCAAGAGAGAGCGCCGAGAATCCCCGCGTGATTTCCTCGACTGTCGCGTCCGCCGATAGCCCGATCAGTCGTCTGGGGAAAGCAATGTCGCGTAGAGCACGGCTTGACCGTTTCATCTTGTCTCGGTGAGCTCGAGTAGCGGCTGCTAGACAGTGTTTGCGTTCACAAAGGCTCGACTTCCTGATGTCGACTTTCAACATATCCCATACAGCTGCGGCATCAGGGGCTGGCAGACCAGCAAGGTCGACCGCGCTCCCGTGGCAGACGATCACCTACTTTATGGATCTGGGTTGCCGCACACCTGGGTAAAGGAAAACGAATGTGCGATTGTCGACCTCGAGACTGTAGCGCGCCCAGAGAAGGGTCGCGCGCACTCCTTTATCATGTCTTCCTCCGAGGGGATCCTACGCTCAGGCATGCCGAGGTACGAGCCATCATCACAACAGTAGCGTAAACCACGGCCTATCATGTCGAATTCACTGAGTCGGTCGGCATTTGCGATGTTTCGGGCCCGCGCTGGAAGGCTTCTTTCAACCTGATCACATGTCCCAGGGGGTTTGAAAATGTGAGGCGGCTGCTTGTTACTCTGAACGGCCAACGTCTGGTTTTTGAGGTCCACCACCCAAGAACATCGAACCGGTTCCCGTGTAACAAGCGTCTTAGCATCCGCCACCTCACCAAGGACTGTAAGAATACTCGTGTGCGTGAGTCGCTCGGCCGACACACCAAGGCAGTTGTGGTCACGACTGGATCAGGTCTCCCCAAGTGGAAAGCAGCCGAATCTCCAAAACAATACCACGAGCAACCTGCCAACTTGAGACATTTTGCAGCGCCGGCCCCTGAGGCACGACTCCGAGCGGAGGACGCCGAAGACTCGACGTCAGGCCAAGTTCGCTGCCGACGCGGCTGCAAAGGAAGCTGCGTCTGAGGCACGACTTCAGCAAGCCGCCAAGGATCACGTTGTCCAAGATGCACTTCGTCGCGAAAAGGAAAGAGCCCGGGCCGCACACAAGAAGGTGACAGCGCAGCTCCAGACCCCTCCAACACCTCCAAGTATCGACCAAGGAGCAACATGAACAAGCGATTCAAGAAGAACGCAAGCCCAAAGAACGAAGTGGCCGCCGTACACTACTATGAGGATGCCGATGAAGTGGACGACGAGACGCTCGAACAGATTTACTCCGATCACTCGACTTATGAGCTCGCGGCGTTTGAACCCGAAGGCACACCAGGAAGAAAGATGCGAGTTCGTGTCCAGCTTCGACACCCCCTGTCATCTCGAACGTTTACAGGTATCCTCGATACCGGATGTAACAAATCCACGGTGGCGAAGGAAGTGGTCAGTTGGTACAACCCCCAAGAAGGAAACTCGTACACCAAGTCTGACGGCACGACGGAAAGGACTCTCGGCAAGATCACCCTCCCGTTCAAGCTCGAAGAGTTCCAAACGCGTAAGGTCACGCAGGAGTTCCAGATCGTGGACCAACTCATCTATCCGGTCATCCTTGGTACTGACTTCTTGGAGACACAAGGTATCATATTGGACTTTAAGAATAAGGAACTCCATTGGGACGGTGAGCGTATACCAATGGAAGAAGCTCGGCGAGAACCACGCAAACTTGTGTTGTTTGCTGAAATGAATGAGGATGGGACGGAGACAGTAAGCACTACGCAAGGCAACCCTGTTAACTTGGATGCATTTGTGCCCAAGGACTGCTTGACTCTGGAGCAACAGCAGCGACTGAAACAAGCTCTCCAGCGCATCAAGGTTGTGTTTACTCAAAGTATCGGAAAGCTTAAGATGAAGCCATACGTCCTTCCAGTAAAACCCGGAGCGCAACCATGGGTGCAAGCACCATACCAGATCCCCCAGAAGCTGCGTGAGCCAGCAAAAAAGGAGATTGAACGACTGGTGCAACTTGGCGTGCTAGAACCAGATAAAGACTCGCCGTGGGCCACGCCAGCGTTTGTAATACCCAAGAAGGACGGTTCGATCCGACTAATCGCTGACTTCCGAGGGCTTAACAGGAACCTTTGGAGAAGCTACTATCCCCTACCACGCATCCAAGACATGCTACGCGAACTTCCAAAGCCAGTTTTCATCACGACCTTGGACTTGGTCATGGGATACTACAGTCGTGAACTCGCACTTGAAAGCAGACCGTATACAGCCATCGTGTTGCCATGGGGCAAATACAGGTATCGACGCCTACCCATGGGCATCAGCACAGCACCCGACGAGTTGCATGCGATCATGACGAACCTCCTCGGTGATCTTGAGTACGTAAGAACTTATCTCGATGATGTTTTGATTCTCTCGGCGAGCTTTGACGAGCACCTAGTGCACCTCGAAACCGTTCTCCAGCGCCTCCTCGAAGCAGGCGTTGTTGTACACCCGCAGAAGAGCAAATTCTGCGTCAAGAGAGCGAACTACCTTGGCTACACTATATCGTCAGAAGGAAAAGAACCGATGTTTAAGAAGGTGGAAGCGATTCAAAAACTGCGCCGCCCACGCAACATCCGTGACCTGCGTCGCTTCATAGGTATGGTGAACTACTACAAGGACATGTGGCGGGGACGGTCCGAGTTATTGGCACCTTTGACTCGACTCACGTCGCACAAGCGCCCCTTTCGCTGGACCGAAGTTGAACAAACCGCTTTCGACGCGATCAAAACTGCAGTAAGCAAGGCGACCTTGCTAGTGTACCCAGATTTTAACAAGCCATTTGATATCTACACCGACGCATCGAACCACCAACTCGGCGGGGTTCTCATGCAAGAAGGCAGACCACTTGCGTTCTGGTCCCACAAGTGTGACAATACCCAACAAAACTACGCCACCAACAAGAAGGAATTCCTCAGCATTCGTGAGATGCTCCGCGAATTCCGATCGATCGTGTGGGGACGGAAAGTCAGAGTCTTCACAGATCACCGCAATTCGACGTTTCAGAAGTTCTCGAATGTGACAATGTTACGATGGCGCCTTGAGATCGAGGAATTCGGACCCGAACTCATATATGTTGAAGGCAAGGACAATGTGGTTGCGGATGCACTGTCACGCCTCCCATTCCAACAGACAGAAGTCAATGCGATGCAAGACGCGCCATTGTTCTCACTATCGGTGAAGGAGATGCTGGAAGCTCAACAAAAGGCAAAGCTACAAGTCAAGCAGAACTGGACAAAGGCGGAAATCAGTGGCTATGAACTGATTGTGACCAAGGAAGGACACGAGACGCATCGTGATACCCGACAACCTTCGCACTCCGGTGATGAAAACGTATCACGAGTGGTTGGTACACCCTGGAATCACCATCATGACACAGTCGATCAAGACCGCCTTCTACTGGCAAGGAATGGACCGTGAGATCCGCAGATTTGTTGAGAGGTGTCAAACGTGCGCCCGTAGCAAAACACGGACAGTGGAGTACGGTGAAATCCCTGAGAAGACCGTCGAAGTGCGACCTTGGAATGAGATTGCTGTGGATTCTATTGGCCCCATGGGTAAGGGAAAGTGGCGATTTCATAAGCGTATGGAGGAACTACGTCTCCAACGCTCCAAGTCGCCGGCTCTGGCTACAAGTGAGGGCAGCACTGTTGATCCAGGAGGACCGGAAGAGCGGGCACCCGAACAGCGTTCACCGGAACAGCTTCAACTGGAGAACCAGCGCGCCCCTCTGGAGACGAGCAACTCTGACCAAGATTCTCTCCCGGAAAGCCCTGGTCAGCAGACCCAAGGAGCACAACCAGCTTCGTTGACAAGGACCGCACCCAGCGTCGAGAGTCCTGAGGACGAGTCCAACAAGACATCTCCCTCTTTTGAACTACTAGCAGTCGCCCCTCCCCCGCCTCGCCCTTGCAAGCACGCGGCACCAGCATCGCCACCACGAGTTTAAGGATCCGTCCACATGGTTAAATGGCGACACCTTGCCAATAATCAGGATGACCTACCAGAGGAGGCGGAAGCACTCGACTCGACGACGGACGAAGCTCGTCGCCAGCCGAAGCAGCTCGGGCTCCTAGCGTTTCTACGCGCCCCAGACCCGAGCGGAGGCTCAGGCACAAGTGGAACGAGAATTACAAGGTCGCCCAATGCCTCAGCCGACCCAGTTGGCAGAGCTTCACCCAAGCCCCCAACTGTACGCCCTGCTTGAAGGACTCCGCTCGCCGACGACGGTCGTGGCCTGGCTGACCTCCCGTGGAGCTAGGTGTGTCAATGTAGGGACAGGTGGTTGCCTCTACTTTGCCTGGGACAGGTGGTTGCCTCTACTTTGCCATTCATGGATGTCGCACCCGAAGAATATGAGGAGATGAGATGCGTCCACTACCTACCCATGTGAAGGAAAGCTAGTTCTACAAGACTAATGTCTGTGCGGTTTATCTCGAGTACCTTGAGCATATTGCACAGGACGGCACACTCTCCCTTGCTGGTCTCAACAAGAGATACTACGGACTCGGCCCGCGGACAGATCGCGATGCAGCTCTTGAGGCCATCAAGGCCTTCATCGCCGGGATTCAGGCCGCCGATATCTGTAAGATGATCTTCCAGCAGCGGGGTGGGGATGAGAAATTCTTTGCACTTGTGTGTTACGTGCGAGAGCCAGTCTTCATTCTGACTGAAGGCAAGAACACGTTGACATCCATGCGGGTCGTTCTCCTCGTGCGATCGGATCCTACTGGCCCTGAGCACATTCATGAACATGTCCTGGATGCATCGGAGGCTCACACCACCTTGCGCACCTTACTCAGGTTCCGGGTGATCCCCACGGTACTTCTGCATGTGACGCTGCCGTCAGGCCTCGGACATTTCAAGTCGATCAGATTCTCGGAGAAAATCTACGGGGACCGGGCAAAGAGCGACCCGGACGGCTCCCGCGGGCTAGTGTGTGAACGTCTCTATGCAGCGCTGGCGGCGCTTGGGTGGTACGCCCCTCCGGCGGACGCCGCAGAAATTCCACTGTACCAGACGGCAGAGGCGGTTCGCGACTCACGGAGTGATTCAACCTACGTACCATCCACGCTACCGTCCTCCGGCCAAATCTCGCAAGAATCAATGCCTTTTGTGGCGCCCTTCACGCTATTTGAGCTGTGTAGGTGCCTCAATCCGCGCAGGCGTCGGAGAAGCGCGCTCGCGGCGGCATAGGAACATGCGGAATATCACAACCTTGTCGCCTACCGTGAATGGGATGCAGCTCAAGCCGAGACGGATACGCGATCCGAGGCGGACACGGTAGAAATGGGTTGCCTATATTGGAGCAAATCTCCAGACTCGCTCCTAGCACTGCTGCACCCCCCCCCCCCCCCCCCCCCCCCCTTACCCAGAAGTTGCAATAGCCCTGATGCCTCCAGCTACTCTCACCAGACTCGGATTCGAGGTGCTTCAGCGTCAAAGTTTCCCCAGAGTTCCTGATTCGATAAGCGGGGAAACACCAGAACAAGTCAGCGGCAAATGGGCGCGACTTGTCGCGGCAGTGACGGTAATCCATTCGGCTACTGCGGACGAAGCGGCACCAATTCGTTGGCACCTAGCTCACCAGAGAGAATCCCGCGATGTTCTTCACGCTTTAAGACTTCGCGATTGGACCCTGGTCGCACGTGTCGTACAAGCCTGTGACCAAGACGAACTGTCCCGTGCTCCTGCTAGTGTGTAGGAGTTCGGTGGGCAGTTATAACCGCTCAGTGGCAGGACGCCGTGCAACACGTGTCAATTGCCACGGTAGGCCAGGTGAATGGGGCGTCGACGCCCCTTCACGACACTGACACAGGTGGTAGACAGATCAGGCCTCCAGCGCCTCCAATCAATCGATCCAACCACCCCCGAATTCCCAGACGAAGTAAACCTCGATCATCTCGACCGTCGGACCCTCGAGTGACCTCGCAATTGCACCTCATCACTCAAAATGTCCAATGCTTGGCCAAGAATATCGCGTCGATCGCGCAGCGGCTGGATTCCTTCCGACGACGTCGGTCAGGACGTCGACTCGATGTGGTGCTCCTGTAAGAAACTCGAGCGGTACCTAAATGGAGTCGAGCATCGCTGGCTGAGATCTTGGGGCTACTCGGCACAAGCCGCAAAAGTCATGCTGTCATACTGGCCGACGACCTCCACGGCTGCCGGTGGTGTTGCCATTCTCCTTCCCGCCCCCCCCCCCCCCGGATTCTGTCATCCAAGAGATTACCCCATGGAGACGGGAATGTGGTTTGCTATCACGGGCACCGTCGACGGAGAACAAGTTACAATAGTCAACGTGTACGGCCCTGTGCACAGACCCTCGCGAGAAGCCTTTTTCCACGAGCTCGCTCAAGGCCCAGCCCCCCCCCCCCCCCCCCCCCCCCCCCCCCCAGACCTTGTTCTTATGGGCGGAGACTTCAATTGTACGCTCAATCTTGAGCTTGACAACCACCTCGCATCATTCACCAGCGGTAGTCACCCTTCTGCAGACCTGGAACATCGTTGACTCGGTTGCCACGGACATTCTTGGCGCCGCCTATGCCACGGAAGTGTGGCGCTTCCAGTCGGAGTACCACGCATACACCTACTGAATGAACGATGACATCTTGGCGACCGCGAGGCTTGACCGGTGGTACGTTTCCTCCGCTCATCTATCTCGGGTACAGCGGGTGTCCACCGAACCGGCCCATCAACGATCAGGCCATAATCGTTGATCTTCGTCTTTGCCGGCTCGGGGAACCGCGGTGGACAAGGAGTCCGTTCCTTGTAGTGTGACAGTGCTGCGGCCAGTTTCAGGGCGGCCGGTCTACAAGTCCCGGACTTCCCGACGAACGAAACGAAAGACGGCAATACCCGACTTGGCTCCACATCGGATCGAGTACACATCAAGGGAGAGGTGGTCGATGACCGTTTTTGGCGCTCGGTCATTTCCGCAAGCTAGCAACAGTAGGTGAATGAGACTGTACTTGGCGTTGACTTCCGGAATCTTGATGCCTGGCGGGAGGAGCAGATACAGGAGCCCCCAGGTGATCTCGGTGGAAGCCCTCAAGAACGTCACGTTCCGCACTCGTATGAGTTTCGAGGAGGAACTGTGGCAACTTTGCAACGTCACGACGCTTGGTGAGAGTTTTGAACAGCACAGCTTCCTCTTGCTTCGTCATCTTGCGTTGGTCATCATCATCTCTGAGGTTGGCTGGCTTCATCACGCACTCTAAGTCCCTGAGGAGAGCCGGGTCAGGTGGTGGCGCCCTGAGTCCAACATTTGGGAACCAGAGGGTGCAGAGTCGGTTCTGCTCAGGAGGGAGCGTAAGCGAGCTGCCCCGTTCTTGGACCAAACTTCTTTGTCGTTGGCTGGCGTGGGAGTAGAGTTGGTAGTCTGACGAGGTGGTCGTGGCTTCGTGGGCCCTGCTTGTTGCGCGCGTCTGGCTCCTACCGGCCTTGGTGGCGCAGGTCTGGGCGTGGAAGGCGCGTCGGGTGCCGATCGTTGTCGCTGGGTACTTGGCGGCGGCGGTGGCGTCCTGAAGTGAGCTGGATAAAGGTGCTTTCGGTGTACTTGCGCTGCTACCACCCATCACTGCGTCTCCATCATCCTCAAAAACATTGGACGAGGGAGACGCAGTGCTGGCTGGTGCCGATACTTCCGGGCCTGACATGGGCGTCGAGGAATCGGCTGGTGCTTCGTTGGCGACTTGTTCCGAGGAGATGCGCCCCGAGGTGCTTGATTCGTCGGATGTGGGGCTGCTGGATGCGTCACTCTCTTGAGGTGACAGCGAGGGCGTCGGGGGCGGGGCTTGGTGCTGCGTCGTTAGGTTCCACTGACGCGGGCATTGTTGCGTCGCGGTCAGTTAGTGGGCCTGTATCCACGGGGGGAGACTTAGGCGACCCCATGGAGGCGTGGGAGTCTTCGCTCCCGTCGTGAGCTTCCGGGCGAGGCGACGAAGACTGGGGCTTGGCTGCTGGTGGGAAAGTCGATCACTTGTGCACCAGCCGGTAAATTCGCAACAGAATGAGAGAGATGAGCCTAGAGTATATTATTGTGGCCGCGGCCACCAATGCCACGTGATGTGTTCAGGAGTTCATCATTTCCACATCGTCCGGGCAAAAGCGTAAGAACTCAATCACAACAAAGGCCAGAGACTGACCGTGGGCGACCTTTTTGGGTCTAAACAGAATTGTGTGAGGAGGGCCTGCTATGAAGTGATGCAGTCGCAGCGTTCCAACTAGCCGATGGCCGATTAGAGTCACGCACGCGGGTCTTCTATGAGGGGAGCTTGCGTCGATTTGTTGGATTCTGTCAGTCATCAGGGTACCCGAATCCTCTTCAGCGTCGGCTCGTCGAACTTCCGGTCGTGATGGCGGCTTATATCAATAAACTCGCGAGAACGACCAAAAATCAACCAAAACTCAGTGGCGAAACTCGGAGCTGCTTTTGCATGGCACTACAGAAAGCCAGCAACGCTACGAAGAGGTCACCCACACGATCACTGGACTGTCGAAGAGCACGCGAATGGACGCATAGTCGTGCGAGTCGACCCATCATGGCCGCCAATGATCATGCAGATAATGAATGGACTAACGAAAGCAAAGAACCGTGAACGAACCCACATGCGCATCGCCGATATCACTCTTAAAGTTATTAAGTATCAATCTGCTCCGAATGACTCGGTATGGATCTTCACTGTTCGTGACCGAAAGGCCCATCATCATCCTTATGCAAGTCCCGCGTAGAGCCTTCACAACATACCCAACGACGAAGCGCTGCGGAGGCTATTGACCATTCCACCTGCTGATTTGACCACGCGTAGACAAAGTCAAATCACACATGGACCCACGACAAGTGCGCTCTCCCGTCACTAACCCGGATACCGACCCATTGCTTCCGAAGATGTGGAGCGCAATATCTCTTCGTGTTTAGTCCGGAATCGAGACGGTGGTCAATGAAGATTGTGGTGAAGTGACATGCGTTTTTGAGCTGCGTCTTAACCTGGCGCACATCCCTGAGTATTCGAGCAGTATCCTGCCCCCCTCTGCATACGAATACAACTTTATAATGCGGTACAAGTTCCACGCTGCGTCCCAGATGCGTTTGTAGGGGGGGGGGGGGGGGGGGGGGCTTTTGGGCCAGGATCAGAGTGGGCATCATAGGATATCGTGGCAGATTCATAAATCGGCTGGTTCAGATCATCGAAGGTGGGTTGCATAGAGATGTGGGGAAAGAAGCCGTCATCAAAGGAAATCGAGCCAATGTCATAGGGCAAGAGCCATCAAACGAGACGATCACGGGCGATAACGAAGATGAGGAAATGGGTGCTTGGACTGAGATTAAGCGCCTCTCCTCCGAGGCAGACCAACAGACGTGCAGGGCAAACAGATTGCGCCGTATGGTGTCATTCTTCAAGGACGACATCGATACCTGCTCTCTTTGCATTGGCGACCACACTAACGTCGAGCGGCGCATACGTGCCTCAAAGAGAGCTCGCGCCCTGTTCGATGGAAGGTGCATCGCTGCAACGCTCATGACATGTGGTTAGTGATGGTGAATGATCTCTCTCACGCCCGAGGAGCTAAGCAATGCGACACGATGCAAACGGCTCCCATCACGAAGCAAAAAACTTCGTACACAAACATGAAGGACTTCGTACGCGAACAAGAGGAGAGCGATGCCAACCCGCTTTTGATCGATACTCGTCTCAAGACACAGCGCTTCATCCACAAACCAGAACACGGTTGCTCGACGCACTACCGCTGGCAGATGCTTCATACGCATACACTTACACACACACACACCGCGTGCATGACAACCAACAACCCATATGCGACCTGGTGGAGGCATTCAAGACGGCGTGTCCTGTCCGAGACAAGTACTTTCCAGAAGCCACGAGGGATGTTGCTGCAGCCGCGAAACGAATTGTTTCGTCGGGACGCACAACACTGCAGCACATAGTTGGAGTTCTTGTTATCACATGACGCACAGTCCTGTTCTGTTAGCACATAGTTGGAGTTCTTGTTATAAGTATCATCGGTCAGCCGAAGAGGTCGACACAACTGAGGATGCTGACGCCTTTGTGGCAGCATTCGTCGCCAGGTCTGATCTACCTCAAGGAATCGCGTCGTCCAACGGCGAAGCAGCGCAGTACGAAGCTGAGACGAAAAAGGCGGCCTCAATCAATGTACGAGCGACCAAGTTCTTGGTCGTTATGGCGAGCTCACACTACTGGGATGCTGTCTAACGGATAGTTCGTCAACTACGAGACACCAGACTGTGGTTTTCGCTACTTCAAGAAGTCTGGCGTGCGCGCACACCTATTGATCGTCCAAACCCGACACAACCTCGGTGCTCTCAGGAAAAAGCGGAAGATCCTCGACCGTTCAATGAAAGAGCTGTGGCCGTGAAGTCCCGTGCAGCCTCAAATACCCGCGGGTCCAACTCGACGAGCTTGGCTGCGTGACATCGACTGATGTACGTGAGATCGGATCCCGAGTCAATACAGTACGGCACATCCAGTTTGCAATTGAGACTAACATGCTTGACTGTCTGCGGGATACATTGGTTAATTCGCATGATTTGCTTCGGAGTGGTCTTGGCTTTCTTCGTTCGCTCCCCGGCTTTAACTTAGCATGGACAAGAGGCAACGAACGTTTCTCAGCATCGGATGCATTATCACAATTCGACACCCAATGATCGCCGGCACACTTTAAGCATCCGTCTGCAGGAGGCTTGGTATGACGGTCATCTCCGGGCTGCGACGAGTCTGCGTCCTTAGTGCCACCGCGTGTCCATTTCGTCCCGCTCGGCTGCTTCTGGTTCTTCTTGGTCTTGTCACCGCTCGTCTTGGGCTCCTTTTGTTGGCTGCTTTTGGTGTTCGGCGTGAGCTTTGTTTCCGTGTATCGCGCCTTCTTGCGGCGATGAAACGACTCTTAGTTCTCGAGGGCTGCCTCGAGGATGACATCATGAAGTGCGACATCATTGCGTGCAGCGTCACGCTTTTGGAATCTCGCCACCGTCTCTACTTCCTCGCGCACCGCCACGGGCTCGATATTCGCGATGAGCAACTTGCACTTCTCTTTCATACCGCTTTCACCTTCGAAACACTCGTGCAAGCCGTGGTCAAGAATGATTTCCTCACACAGCTTGAAGTACTGTAAGGTACGTTCTTTGAAGTCGGTCTCCTTCATATCCATACGCAACTCGTTCTTAAAAAGTGTTTGGATATCCGGTAAACAGGCGTTCTTCACAGTAGACAGTATCTCCTCGATCTTGTCGAGCGCCAACTGCTCGGTGAGATATTCTTTTTTGATGCGCCACCTTTTTTTTTTGCATAAGACGTCCATCAGGCCATCGTCGAATGAATCCTTCACCAGCGTCAGTACCTCGGCAACGTCCTCGCCGGTTGACTTGCACCGCGTGCGGACCTTCTCTTCGTACTCGTGCCGGTCCTTGCGCCACTGTACCAGAAACCCATGCGAGGCCTTCTCGATGCGCGGCGCCGTGATTGGAGTGAATAGGGGTAGTGGCATAGCCTTCTCGTCGCCTTCACCATCTTCGCACGGCGCTTGGTACGTCCGGAACGAGTCTCCAACTGCTTGCGTAATGTTCGGATTCGAACACTAAAGTCGGCTTTGTAGTGAATCTCGAAAGATACACCAAAGCTGGGGAAGCTGGTAGAGCTTCCTAAAGTTTGCCTGTGTGTATTCGTATCTGGAAGCAAATTCCAAAGTGTCTATTCTACTCTCTCTCCTGCAGGCCTGAGGGACCGATCTTTCCATGGTCTCCAGGGGCGCGACTCTTGGTCTCCGACCAGAAGCCGAACAGGCGCCGGTGTTTGCGCATTGCTCCTCCACGGGTCGCATGGCCTTGCTAACGGTCGCACGGTCTGGCATGTCAACCGGCTCTGACCGTGCCTGTGTTGGACTGAAGCTCTTCATGAGCCCAATCCACTACACTCGGATCTGTTGAGCTCCGTCGCAAGGCGACGAATTGCTGCGCTCCTCCTGCCTTTGAGACCTCGAACCGCCTCCTCTACTAACTGATCTTTGCTCGTTGTCCACTTCTGTAGTGCCCGGTGCACGGCGTTACCAGTGCGAAGACTCTGCATGCGGCGCTGAATCGCAATCGTGGTCCGTGCAGTGAGGGGTTTAACTTCATCATCGCGGAGTTCACTCAAACTTTGTTGGATAGCAGCATAATCAACAGGCTCGTTCGTCATCGCTGCCTTGAGCAGCGCATCTTCTGCTTCGCCCCAGTGTCCTCGACTACTTTTAGCAATTGGCATTTCCTCTATATTCGGCGTAGAGCGTCGAGCTTCAAGTATCTCCCTATCCCGTGCAGTTACTTGTGAATACTTAAGCATAATAGTCTTGTACGATTGCGCGTTTCATCCATCTGAATCAACATGCTTCACATACTCTTCGTAGATCTTCGCGTTCGAGCTCTTGCGGGTTTAGTGTGTTAACAGGAAATTCAACTGTTCCACCGTCTAAGATGCCTCTTGATTCTCAGCTGATGCACTACCCACAGATCTTAAGACCTTGCTCTGGCACGCATGATGTGACCGCAATGGCCAATTCGCGGCACGGCTCATCTTCGTGAAAAGTTCATAACTGTCTCGCACTATTCGGTGGAGGGGTTTGCTTTCTTCGTGGAGAGACCCCCATAGGTTCAACTGCGCAGTAGACCAATGTGTCTGGCTGCCAACGTCGTCTCCTCCATTCCTTCCTTGCTGTTGGCGTGTCGCCTCTGCGCGCGCAGCATCGGCAAAACTTAACAGTCGTGCTGGCCCGTTGTTTACGCCGGCACTGATCTTGGTCGATAACTGTTGTGTCAGTCGATTGCGCACCGCGTCAGCATGGGCTTCTTGCCGAGGTTGATCTTCTCATTCGTCCCCTACCACTACGGCATGCCGCGATTGATCATCGTCGCTCGCGATCTCTGTACTGCCAGTCGCGTGTGTATCAACTGTGTCAGCACGATTCCGTTGGCGTGGTCGCGAATCTTCGTCCTCAGCTGTCTGGCCGCCGCTGCGCTTTCTCTTGCCCGCTGCGCCCATACTTCCACAGGGAGCGCCTTTGGTAGTCGCTCCCGATGGCTTGGGTCTTGGCGGCGATTTCTGGCAGACTGATCGGTGCATTGGATGCATGCTGATCTCACTACTGCTCCTCCCCCCGACTCCTAACTGTCGCTCCACCGACTTCGAGTCAGGTCGATCGCTTTACCCCAGACTGGTTGCATCTTGCGTGAGCAACCCACGAAATGATTCTTACATAAGTTGTGGCTTGTAGAGTAAGAGCCATCGCAGAAATCTCACCTTAGAACCGCGGTATGCATCACGAGATCGAGCACCAAGGCGCTCAGCACCGATCGCACCGGCCTCAGTCTCGAGCAGTGACAATTCGTCTCGGTCATAACCATACACTCTCCTGCAAGAAGAACGCTGGGATGCCGAGTGGTGCGAATTGACGCACGTATCTTTCCACGTCACCGCTTGGAGCCCCCTTGAAAATGCGGTGCGGTCGCAACATCGCGCCATTCACATGCACATGAATGGCAATCGTCCCACGACATCATGTCGGAATTTAAGCAATTCGGCACCGACAATTTCAACTGCCGTGATCGCCTAGGCGTTGCCAAAGATTGGCGATTATTTCAAATAAGGTATGAGTGTTCCCATCGCGCCACTCGCGCCACCAAACCCTTGCATAAGATGTCCCTTCATAACACCTGAGAACGCACTACCACGAGCGGGCTTTTCTAAAGTCCTTAACTCGGTGAGGGTAACCCAGCAGACCAGCCTCTTTTCCCATTTGGACTCCGTCCGATGTTGGTACTTCGACGAAACCTGGGCGCCTTCCGACAGTCATCTTTCAAAGGGGCCTTGTAGAACAGGGTCGCAAGGCTACACAACTCAACCGCTGTCGACATCGCCAGCAAGTACGGGTTGCCCGTCGCCACAGGCAAACTGAGGAACAAGAAGAACCGAAAGACAATTAAGCGCAGGAAGACGAGACTACAAACGACGCGATTGTGCCTACTTCGGCTATCAGGGAAGTTTTGGTCGAGGAAGGTTTCATCCGAGGGTGAGCCACCCCTGTTCTCGTCATAGAAAATGGCGAAACATGAGGAGATTTACCAGGAGAGGCAGTACGTGTGATGACCATTCCCATCCCACGGTTTGCGAATTTTGTGAGATGGAACGGCCATCTGTGGGTTTCCGGCAGACGCTTGTCCCGGAGACTATTGCAACAAGAGTACTGAGACGTCTGTAGATAGATGGAATATGCCCTGGCTGTAATCGCGATGACAACATAGCTGAAGAGTGTGCCAAGTTTGCCGCTGCGCTGGCATAGATCTTGGACGTTCTCTTGGCGCGTTTGTTGCTCGGTACCATGACCGGTGTATCTTTGACTGGTAACGCCACAGACCACAATATGTCATCGCAAAGTGCCCGTGGACTACCCCGGGCGCCATCCCCTCTGCATCACTGCTTACTGCAATAAAAAGATGGACGAAGTCATCTCTGTTGAAGGGCGCGAGTGTGGTCATGCATCGATGCTGTTCGGGGATGCCCAACAGAAACAGAACCCGAGTTGTGGAGGATGAGCAGATGCAGGCGTCGACGACGTTACCTTTGAAGGCCTTGCCCCAGTGTAAGTCGACTCGAGAGTGGTTTGCTTTGCTTGAATGCGAATATTTTGACTGAAACGTGACTGCATAAGGCCATACATGTTCAATATTGGTACTATTTCTGACACCATTTATATGGATGACGCCGAATCCTGGATGACACCAAGTCATTGATGACGCTGAGTCCTCGATGACACTCACTATTGACCACAGTCAGTGATACCGAACAAGCACTCTACTACCGCGGCCAGATTATTCTCAGTTGCACATGCCCACGCTTTACCGATTCTTTTCTCGTTGCACAGCGCAGGTCTAGTTCACCTTTAGCTCTCCGTTTACTTGGTTTTGCACCCGACTCCGATGTCGTCGTCGAAGTTAGCTGGGATGTACACAGCGATCAGCTTTATCCGCGATAGCGTCGACAAATGTTTCTTCCAGCATTTCCACGCCCACCCTATCCTGAGATCACTTTGCCAATACTAGGTCACGTAATCTCGCCACGTCTTTGCCTCTGGTATTTCCAATGCTAGATCGTGGGTACAAGGATTCTCACGGGATAGAATGGCTTCTGTTTCGCCGCCTGCATTTTCACCGGGTTCCGCGTCCCCCAGTAGTCCCCGGACGTCAAGCAAGATTCGATCTTGTCCCTTCGCGCAGCATGGTTAACCGTCCACTGCCTGCGGGAGTCCGGGGTGTGGCTGCAAGCAAGATCGACAAAAAAATGCTTGACTTCATTGGTCACGTTAGAAGCAAGTGCATATCCTGTGTTCGATTAGTCCATATCCTGTGTTTGATTTCGCAAACTTTGTGTCGACTAGTCAATTCTGTGGACAAAAATATCCAATTGGGAGGACGTTTAAAGTATGTTCAACACGAAAACCACGGCAGGACAGGGAAAGTTTGGAAAATGTTCGGGTTACAAATGGATACATCGAGACCAACCCAAACGTATCCCGAGATCTGTGGTAGGGATTGTGAGTCCTGTATGCACGGATACGCATCAGACACAGTTACGAGCACGAGACACAAGAAAAACACACCTGTCCTTGTAAATCGTTCGATGGGCATATCCCCCCGCAGTGCCGTGAAGAGAGGCGGGTTGAGCGAGCGCGCACGAGCGCCCAAGGCTGCGTACTCCTATCCTTTTCTCTGCTGTCGCGAGCAGAGGTAAGGTGGGCGAGCGCAGGTCGCGCGCTCACGGGGCCCCTAAGATGGATGTGGCGCGCGGGGAATGGAATTCAAACAGTGTGACGAGGGTTTGCGCCTGCCGGCCCGGATGCGCGGGGGACGGGAGGTTGGCCACAGCACCATGTGCTAGCCACCCACCTCCTCTTCTTCCTCTCGGTACCCGTGGGCAGCAGCAGTCACATGCACTTCGGTGGGATAGGTGCCCATGGCCGAGACACACTCGGAGGTGTTAACGTCGCTTCATGTGGCGACGGGTCTTGTGACTTCTGACTTCTGGACATTAACCTATCCTTGGGGGCGTGAGTGCTTGGCAGCGTTTTTATTCCCAACAATCGAACACCTGACTGAGAGTGTCAGATGGCCATATGACTGCCTACCCTCTACCACACCTGCCCCTTCTCTACAACGGCATCGGGTAATCACCCGGTGCTAATTGTTGAAAGGTCGCTTGGTTGGTGGGATGCAAAATGCAAAGTGAATTGATCGGGACTTAGTTCGCTACTGCTACCTCTAAGCCGTCTGTGTGTGTCCTACGCTACCATAATCAAATGTATGTCCTACCTATCGTAAACATATGCAAACATAAACTGACTTCGTGGATACTTCAACGAAGTCGATGGGTGGCACTGGATTCAAACCAGAACCAGACGGAGAATCTTCCACATGTCGAATCTTCCACATGTCGAATCTTCCACGGAGAATCTTCTGCAGGAGAATCTTCTACAGCCGAGCTTCAACTGCCGAGCTTCAACTGGAATGGTGACGCTGGGTTCGAGGCGCATCATCTTCAACACTCCCCCTCGACTCGACTGCGTCTTGAACACCAAGCTTGGTGCGGAGCACGTCGAACTGGACAGTGGGGATCGGCTTGGTCATGATGCCGGCAAGCATGTCTTGGGTCGGGCAATACTGCAGACACACTTGACCGTCCTCGACCTTCTCACGAACGAAGTGGTAGCGAATGTCGATGTGCTTGGTGCGCTTGTGGAACTCGGGGTTCTTGGCCAACGCGATCGCACCTTGGTTGTCTTCGTACACCGTGAGCGCTTGGTCGCTTGCAACTTCGCCGAGTTCGCACAGGAACGCCTTGAGCCACACGGCTTCTTGGATCGCTTCCGATAGAGCCATGTACTCTGCTTCGGTCGAGGAGAGGGCGACAGTTCGCTGCTTCTTGCTGCGCCAGCTGATGCATCCGCCGTTGAGCATGAACACGTAGCCGCTGGTGCTTCGACGTGATTCGATGCCGAGAACTGCAGGCCGTACGTCGGAGTCGCTTGCAGATACCGGAGCACACGCTTGAGAGCTTGCCAATGTGTTGGACACGGGTCCGCGGCGAACTGGCTGAGTGTGCCGACTGCCGCTGCGAGGTCTGGTCGAGTGCCGACCATGAGGTACATGAGTGCGCCGACTGCACTTCGGTACGGCACGTTCTTCATGGTGTCTTCGTGCTTGCAACCACCCTCGCACATGGCCTTGGTCAGCTTGAGTCCGGGGTCTTGAGGAGTCCTCACTGGTTTGCAGTCTTGCATGCCGAACTTGGTCAGGATCGACTGCAGGAACTTGGTCTGCCGCATGGTCACGTCGCCGGACTTGGGGTCTTGCTCAACTTCCATGCCGAGGCAGTACTTGAGTTCGCCGAGGTCGGACATCTCGAAGCGTTCGCTGAGTGCACGCTTGGTCGCCGTGAGCAACTCGAGGCTGTTGCAGGCGAGGATGAGGTCGTCGACGTAGATCACCACGAAGATCATCGCTGAGCCGCTCCGCTTGACGTACACGCAGTGGTCCATCTCGCACTTGGTGAAGCCGACCTTGCGCATGAAGGCGTCGATGGTCTGGTTCCACATGCGTGGTGACTGCTTGAGACCGTAGAGCGAGCGCTTGAGCTTGCACACGTAGTCGGGGTGGCGCTGGTCGACGAAGCCTTCGGGCTGCTTCATGTAGATTTCTTCGTCGAGGTTGCCGTTCAGGAACGCCGTCTTGACATCCATCTGATGGATCATGAGCTTGTGTCGAGCGGCGATGCTGAGGATGGTGCGGATCGACGTGAACTTGGCGACGGGTGCGAACGTCTCTTCGAAGTCGATGCCGTACTTCTGCAGGAACTCCTTGGCAACGAGTCGAGCCTTGTACCGCTCGACGAGTCCTTCGGCGGTTTCCTTGACCTTGAACACCCACTTGCTGGTGATGGCCTTGCGTCCGGCTGGCAAAGGGACTAGGTCCCACGTTTCGTTCTTCTTGAGCGACTCGAGCTCCGAGTCGCAGGCTTCCTTCCAGTTGCTGGCGTCGTCGGATTCCATCGCCGACTTGAACGATGTCGGCAACTCTCCCCCTGAATTCACGACGAGAGCAAACTCTTCGTAATCTTGGTCTTCTCCCCCTTGTTCTTGCACGTCTTCGCCTTCTTCATCTTCATCTTCTACGCCTTCCTCTTCGATCGACGTGAGCAGTGCAGACAGATCTTCGAGCGATGTCCTTGGACCTTGCGTGGGTGGTGGAGTCGCACCACTTGTGCGTCCAACACGTCCGTAGCGCTTCTCAACTGGCGGTTCAGCCAGGTTCTCGAGCGAATGCGTGCGAGAGTGGCGCTTGGACCCTGGTGCGTAGTCGACATTCGGCTGCTGGGCCGATGCTGGTGCTGCTGGACGCTGCGACCGCTGGCCCTGTTGCCACTCCGGTCGCTCGTAGCTGCGCTGACTTGGTGCTGGTGAGGCTGGCTGCTCACCCATGTCTTCATCATCTTGGTTGTCGGTTGCTTCATCTTGATCTTCATCATCTTCATCGTCGCGGAACTCGACGGACTTGCTCCAGGGTTCTTCGCGCTTGCCGTCGTCGAACGTGTCTTCCATGAACTGCGCGTCTCGACTGATGACGATCCGACCGGTTGCGATTTCTTCAAACCGATACGCTTTCTCGTGGTCCGAGTAGCCGAGGAACCGACACAAGATGGCTCGGGCGTCGAACTTCGATCGCTTCTCCTTGGGCACGTGGACGTACGCATGGCAGCCGAACACCTTGAAGTTGGCGAGCAAGGGCTTCTTCCCGTACCATTCTTCGTACGGCGACTTGTACAAGTCTTGAGCGCGGGTCGGAAGTCGGTTGCGAACTTCGACTGCAGTCATGACGGCTTCGCCCCAGTACTCGTCGGACAAGTTGGCATGGTGGAGCTTGCAACGACCACACTCACCGATGGTTCGGTTCATGCGCTCCGCCACACCGTTCAACTGAGGCGTGTATGGCGGCGTGACGTCGTGCTCGATGCCACGCTTGCGGCAGAACTTGGCAAGTTTGGCCGACTGGTACTCGCCGCCGCCGTCGGTTCGAAGCACCTTGACTCGACGACCGGTTTGGTTCTCGGCCCAGTTGACGAACTCGACGAACTTGTCGTAGACTTCGTCCTTGGACCGCATCAGGTACAACTTGCACAGTCGAGACTTGTCGTCGGTGAACGTCACGTAGTACTTCATGCCGCCGAAAGTCGGAGTCTTCATGGGGCCGGCCACATCGCTGTACACGACGTCAAGCAGATTCGCAGACCGCTTGGTCGTGCCCGACTGGAACTTGACGCGAGTCAGCTTGCCGAGTGCACAGCCTTCACAGACCTCCCACTCCTGCACAGACCCGATATCGAGTCCGTCGGCGAGGTCCTTCTTGACGATGGCTTCGAGACCGCTGAAGCCGATGTGACCGAGTCGGAGGTGCCACAGGTACGACTTGGACATGGCGCGACCTCGTCTTGTACTGGCGGCGTGGGCTGCTTCAATCGACACTGGAGACATGTTGAGCTTGAACAGACCCTTGCCGATACGAGTGCCGATGGTCCGCTTGGCGCCCTTGAGAACGACGAAGCAACCGTCCTTGTCGAACGTCACGGGACAACGTCCTCCGTGAATCTTCCGACCGAGAACAGGTTGCGGCTGAGCTTGGGGATATGCCACACGTTGGTGAGCAAACCCTTCTTGACACCGCTTGGAGTCTTCATCGACATGAGAATGTCTCCCACGCCAACCGCTTGGACCGTGCCATCATCGGCCAGATGCACGTCGACAGGGTCAATCTTCTTGTAGTTCATCATGAACTGCTTGGTTCGCGACATGTGCTGAGTCGCACCCGAGTCGACCAACCACGCCGTGGATTGACTCGACTTGCCTTGGGTCTTCCCGACCGAGAACAGGTACTCGCCGGGGTCTTCATCTCGCGCAAGGTTCGCTCGCTGGAACCGTTGCCGAGGGTTGCCGTTGCCGTTGCCGCCGGAGTTGCCGTTGCCGTTGCCGTTGTCCTTGACACGCGAGTGGCACTCCGCGGCCCAATGACCGATCTTGCCGCAGTAGTTGCACGTGCCAGTCTTCTTGACTGCACGGCCCTTGGGCTTCGCGTCACTTGTCATGAACGCTTGGCCAAGCGTGGCTCCGTCGCCACCTTGCTCCTTGCGCTTCATGTCTTCATGGAGCAGCCGAGACGTCACGAGTTCCCACGTGAGCGCGTCGACACGCGACTCCAACGCCGTGATGAGGAACTGGTACGACTCGCTGAGACTGCCGAGGAGCGTGATCACCAAGTCGTCTTCGCTGACCGGAGCGCCGACTGCGTCGAGTTGCTCCGCCAGGGTCTTGAGCTTGTTGATGTGCGTGAGCACATCGTCACCTTCTTCCATCATGGTCGTGAAGAAACGACGACGAAGAAAGAGCTTGTTGGCAAGGCTCTTCTTCTCGAAGTGTTCTTCCAGTCTTGACCATGCATCTTGCGCACCACTCGCCGACCGAACCAGCGGGAGCTGCGAGTCTTCCATCGCGAGACAGATCATCGCGAGCGCCTTGCGAGACTTCTTCTTGAAGAGGGCTCGGTCCGCTTCGGTCTGGCACTGCTCGAGTTTGACCTCTCCACAGACAGCTTCCCAGACGTCGCGTTCTTCGAGCACCATCTGCATCTTGAACTTCCATGTGTGGAAGTTGGTTCCGTCGAACTTGTTGATGCGGGCTGGGGTGGTCGAATCAATGGCGAAGGCTGGGGAGGCGAAGTCGGTGGAGGCAGAGTCGGCTGGGCTTGGGCTCATAACCTGTTGAAAGGTCGCTTGGTTGGTGGGATGCAAAATGCAAAGTGAATTGATCGGGACTTAGTTCGCTACTGCTACCTCTAAGCCGTCTGTGTGTGTCCTACGCTACCATAATCAAATGTATGTCCTACCTATCGTAAACATATGCAAACATAAACTGACTTCGTGGATACTTCAACGAAGTCGATGGGTGGCACTGGATTCAAACCAGAACCAGACGGAGAATCTTCCACATGTCGAATCTTCCACATGTCGAATCTTCCACGGAGAATCTTCTGCAGGAGAATCTTCTACAGCCGAGCTTCAACTGCCGAGCTTCAACTGGAATGATGACGCTGGGTTCGAGGCGCATCATCTTCAACACTCCCCCTCGACTCGACTGCGTCTTGAACACCAAGCTTGGTGCGGAGCACGTCGAACTGGACAGTGGGGATCGGCTTGGTCATGATGCCGGCAAGCATGTCTTGGGTCGGGCAATACTGCAGACACACTTGACCGTCCTCGACCTTCTCACGAACGAAGTGGTAGCGAATGTCGATGTGCTTGGTGCGCTTGTGGAACTCGGGGTTCTTGGCCAACGCGATCGCACCTTGGTTGTCTTCGTACACCGTGAGCGCTTGGTCGCTTGCAACTTCGCCGAGTTCGCACAGGAACGCCTTGAGCCACACGGCTTCTTGGATCGCTTCCGATAGAGCCATGTACTCTGCTTCGGTCGAGGAGAGGGCGACAGTTCGCTGCTTCTTGCTGCGCCAGCTGATGCATCCGCCGTTGAGCATGAACACGTAGCCGCTGGTGCTTCGACGTGATTCGATGCCGAGAACTGCAGGCCGTACGTCGGAGTCGCTTGCAGATACCGGAGCACACGCTTGAGAGCTTGCCAATGTGTTGGACACGGGTCCGCGGCGAACTGGCTGAGTGTGCCGACTGCCGCTGCGAGGTCTGGTCGAGTGCCGACCATGAGGTACATCAGTGCGCCGACTGCACTTCGGTACGGCACGTTCTTCATGGTGTCTTCGTGCTTGCAACCACCTTCGCACATGGCCTTGGTCAGCTTGAGTCCGGGGTCTTGAGGAGTCCTCACTGGTTTGCAGTCTTGCATGCCGAACTTGGTCAGGATCGACTGCAGGAACTTGGTCTGCCGCATGGTCACGTCGCCGGACTTGGGGTCTTGCTCAACTTCCATGCCGAGGCAGTACTTGAGTTCGCCGAGGTCGGACATCTCGAAGCGTTCGCTGAGTGCACGCTTGGTCGCCGTGAGCAACTCGAGGCTGTTGCAGGCGAGGATGAGGTCGTCGACGTAGATCACCACGAAGATCATCGCTGAGCCGCTCCGCTTGACGTACACGCAGTGGTCCATCTCGCACTTGGTGAAGCCGACCTTGCGCATGAAGGCGTCGATGGTCTGGTTCCACATGCGTGGTGACTGCTTGAGACCGTAGAGCGAGCGCTTGAGCTTGCACACGTAGTCGGGGTGGCGCTGGTCGACGAAGCCTTCGGGCTGCTTCATGTAGATTTCTTCGTCGAGGTTGCCGTTCAGGAACGCCGTCTTGACATCCATCTGATGGATCATGAGCTTGTGTCGAGCGGCGATGCTGAGGATGGTGCGGATCGACGTGAACTTGGCGACGGGTGCGAACGTCTCTTCGAAGTCGATGCCGTACTTCTGCAGGAACTCCTTGGCAACGAGTCGAGCCTTGTACCGCTCGACGAGTCCTTCGGCGGTTTCCTTGACCTTGAACACCCACTTGCTGGTGATGGCCTTGCGTCCGGCTGGCAAAGGGACTAGGTCCCACGTTTCGTTCTTCTTGAGCGACTCGAGCTCCGAGTCGCAGGCTTCCTTCCAGTTGCTGGCGTCGTCGGATTCCATCGCCGACTTGAACGATGTCGGCAACTCTCCCCCTGAATTCACGACGAGAGCAAACTCTTCGTAATCTTGGTCTTCTCCCCCTTGTTCTTGCACGTCTTCGCCTTCTTCATCTTCATCTTCTACGCCTTCCTCTTCGATCGACGTGAGCAGTGCAGACAGATCTTCGAGCGATGTCCTTGGACCTTGCGTGGGTGGTGGAGTCGCACCACTTGTGCGTCCAACACGTCCGTAGCGCTTCTCAACTGGCGGTTCAGCCAGGTTCTCGAGCGAATGCGTGCGAGAGTGGCGCTTGGACCCTGGTGCGTAGTCGACATTCGGCTGCTGGGCCGATGCTGGTGCTGCTGGACGCTGCGACCGCTGGCCCTGTTGCCACTCCGGTCGCTCGTAGCTGCGCTGACTTGGTGCTGGTGAGGCTGGCTGCTCACCCATGTCTTCATCATCTTGGTTGTCGGTTGCTTCATCTTGATCTTCATCATCTTCATCGTCGCGGAACTCGACGGACTTGCTCCAGGGTTCTTCGCGCTTGCCGTCGTCGAACGTGTCTTCCATGAACTGCGCGTCTCGACTGATGACGATCCGACCGGTTGCGATTTCTTCAAACCGATACGCTTTCTCGTGGTCCGAGTAGCCGAGGAACCGACACAAGATGGCTCGGGCGTCGAACTTCGATCGCTTCTCCTTGGGCACGTGGACGTACGCATGGCAGCCGAACACCTTGAAGTTGGCGAGCAAGGGCTTCTTCCCGTACCATTCTTCGTACGGCGACTTGTACAAGTCTTGAGCGCGGGTCGGAAGTCGGTTGCGAACTTCGACTGCAGTCATGACGGCTTCGCCCCAGTACTCGTCGGACAAGTTGGCATGGTGGAGCTTGCAACGACCACACTCACCGATGGTTCGGTTCATGCGCTCCGCCACACCGTTCAACTGAGGCGTGTATGGCGGCGTGACGTCGTGCTCGATGCCACGCTTGCGGCAGAACTTGGCAAGTTTGGCCGACTGGTACTCGCCGCCGCCGTCGGTTCGAAGCACCTTGACTCGACGACCGGTTTGGTTCTCGGCCCAGTTGACGAACTCGACGAACTTGTCGTAGACTTCGTCCTTGGACCGCATCAGGTACAACTTGCACAGTCGAGACTTGTCGTCGGTGAACGTCACGTAGTACTTCATGCCGCCGAAAGTCGGAGTCTTCATGGGGCCGGCCACATCGCTGTACACGACGTCAAGCAGATTCGCAGACCGCTTGGTCGTGCCCGACTGGAACTTGACGCGAGTCAGCTTGCCGAGTGCACAGCCTTCACAGACCTCCCACTCCTGCACAGACCCGATATCGAGTCCGTCGGCGAGGTCCTTCTTGACGATGGCTTCGAGACCGCTGAAGCCGATGTGACCGAGTCGGAGGTGCCACAGGTACGACTTGGACATGGCGCGACCTCGTCTTGTACTGGCGGCGTGGGCTGCTTCAATCGACACTGGAGACATGTTGAGCTTGAACAGACCCTTGCCGATACGAGTGCCGATGGTCCGCTTGGCGCCCTTGAGAACGACGAAGCAACCGTCCTTGTCGAACGTCACGGGACAACGTCCTCCGTGAATCTTCCGACCGAGAACAGGTTGCGGCTGAGCTTGGGGATATGCCACACGTTGGTGAGCAAACCCTTCTTGACACCGCTTGGAGTCTTCATCGACATGAGAATGTCTCCCACGCCAACCGCTTGGACCGTGCCATCATCGGCCAGATGCACGTCGACAGGGTCAATCTTCTTGTAGTTCATCATGAACTGCTTGGTTCGCGACATGTGCTGAGTCGCACCCGAGTCGACCAACCACGCCGTGGATTGACTCGACTTGCCTTGGGTCTTCCCGACCGAGAACAGGTACTCGCCGGGGTCTTCATCTCGCGCAAGGTTCGCTCGCTGGAACCGTTGCCGAGGGTTGCCGTTGCCGTTGCCGCCGGAGTTGCCGTTGCCGTTGCCGTTGTCCTTGACACGCGAGTGGCACTCCGCGGCCCAATGACCGATCTTGCCGCAGTAGTTGCACGTGCCAGTCTTCTTGACTGCACGGCCCTTGGGCTTCGCGTCACTTGTCATGAACGCTTGGCCAAGCGTGGCTCCGTCGCCACCTTGCTCCTTGCGCTTCATGTCTTCATGGAGCAGCCGAGACGTCACGAGTTCCCACGTGAGCGCGTCGACACGCGACTCCAACGCCGTGATGAGGAACTGGTACGACTCGCTGAGACTGCCGAGGAGCGTGATCACCAAGTCGTCTTCGCTGACCGGAGCGCCGACTGCGTCGAGTTGCTCCGCCAGGGTCTTGAGCTTGTTGATGTGCGTGAGCACATCGTCACCTTCTTCCATCATGGTCGTGAAGAAACGACGACGAAGAAAGAGCTTGTTGGCAAGGCTCTTCTTCTCGAAGTGTTCTTCCAGTCTTGACCATGCATCTTGCGCACCACTCGCCGACCGAACCAGCGGGAGCTGCGAGTCTTCCATCGCGAGACAGATCATCGCGAGCGCCTTGCGAGACTTCTTCTTGAAGAGGGCTCGGTCCGCTTCGGTCTGGCACTGCTCGAGTTTGACCTCTCCACAGACAGCTTCCCAGACGTCGCGTTCTTCGAGCACCATCTGCATCTTGAACTTCCATGTGTGGAAGTTGGTTCCGTCGAACTTGTTGATGCGGGCTGGGGTGGTCGAATCAATGGCGAAGGCTGGGGAGGCGAAGTCGGTGGAGGCAGAGTCGGCTGGGCTTGGGCTCATAACCTGTTGAAAGGTCGCTTGGTTGGTGGGATGCAAAATGCAAAGTGAATTGATCGGGACTTAGTTCGCTACTGCTACCTCTAAGCCGTCTGTGTGTGTCCTACGCTACCATAATCAAATGTATGTCCTACCTATCGTAAACATATGCAAACATAAACTGACTTCGTGGATACTTCAACGAAGTCGATGGGTGGCACTGGATTCAAACCAGAACCAGACGGAGAATCTTCCACATGTCGAATCTTCCACATGTCGAATCTTCCACGGAGAATCTTCTGCAGGAGAATCTTCTACAGCCGAGCTTCAACTGCCGAGCTTCAACTGGAATGATGACGCTGGGTTCGAGGCGCATCATCTTCAACACTCCCCCTCGACTCGACTGCGTCTTGAACACCAAGCTTGGTGCGGAGCACGTCGAACTGGACAGTGGGGATCGGCTTGGTCATGATGCCGGCAAGCATGTCTTGGGTCGGGCAATACTGCAGACACACTTGACCGTCCTCGACCTTCTCACGAACGAAGTGGTAGCGAATGTCGATGTGCTTGGTGCGCTTGTGGAACTCGGGGTTCTTGGCCAACGCGATCGCACCTTGGTTGTCTTCGTACACCGTGAGCGCTTGGTCGCTTGCAACTTCGCCGAGTTCGCACAGGAACGCCTTGAGCCACACGGCTTCTTGGATCGCTTCCGATAGAGCCATGTACTCTGCTTCGGTCGAGGAGAGGGCGACAGTTCGCTGCTTCTTGCTGCGCCAGCTGATGCATCCGCCGTTGAGCATGAACACGTAGCCGCTGGTGCTTCGACGTGATTCGATGCCGAGAACTGCAGGCCGTACGTCGGAGTCGCTTGCAGATACCGGAGCACACGCTTGAGAGCTTGCCAATGTGTTGGACACGGGTCCGCGGCGAACTGGCTGAGTGTGCCGACTGCCGCTGCGAGGTCTGGTCGAGTGCCGACCATGAGGTACATCAGTGCGCCGACTGCACTTCGGTACGGCACGTTCTTCATGGTGTCTTCGTGCTTGCAACCACCTTCGCACATGGCCTTGGTCAGCTTGAGTCCGGGGTCTTGAGGAGTCCTCACTGGTTTGCAGTCTTGCATGCCGAACTTGGTCAGGATCGACTGCAGGAACTTGGTCTGCCGCATGGTCACGTCGCCGGACTTGGGGTCTTGCTCAACTTCCATGCCGAGGCAGTACTTGAGTTCGCCGAGGTCGGACATCTCGAAGCGTTCGCTGAGTGCACGCTTGGTCGCCGTGAGCAACTCGAGGCTGTTGCAGGCGAGGATGAGGTCGTCGACGTAGATCACCACGAAGATCATCGCTGAGCCGCTCCGCTTGACGTACACGCAGTGGTCCATCTCGCACTTGGTGAAGCCGACCTTGCGCATGAAGGCGTCGATGGTCTGGTTCCACATGCGTGGTGACTGCTTGAGACCGTAGAGCGAGCGCTTGAGCTTGCACACGTAGTCGGGGTGGCGCTGGTCGACGAAGCCTTCGGGCTGCTTCATGTAGATTTCTTCGTCGAGGTTGCCGTTCAGGAACGCCGTCTTGACATCCATCTGATGGATCATGAGCTTGTGTCGAGCGGCGATGCTGAGGATGGTGCGGATCGACGTGAACTTGGCGACGGGTGCGAACGTCTCTTCGAAGTCGATGCCGTACTTCTGCAGGAACTCCTTGGCAACGAGTCGAGCCTTGTACCGCTCGACGAGTCCTTCGGCGGTTTCCTTGACCTTGAACACCCACTTGCTGGTGATGGCCTTGCGTCCGGCTGGCAAAGGGACTAGGTCCCACGTTTCGTTCTTCTTGAGCGACTCGAGCTCCGAGTCGCAGGCTTCCTTCCAGTTGCTGGCGTCGTCGGATTCCATCGCCGACTTGAACGATGTCGGCAACTCTCCCCCTGAATTCACGACGAGAGCAAACTCTTCGTAATCTTGGTCTTCTCCCCCTTGTTCTTGCACGTCTTCGCCTTCTTCATCTTCATCTTCTACGCCTTCCTCTTCGATCGACGTGAGCAGTGCAGACAGATCTTCGAGCGATGTCCTTGGACCTTGCGTGGGTGGTGGAGTCGCACCACTTGTGCGTCCAACACGTCCGTAGCGCTTCTCAACTGGCGGTTCAGCCAGGTTCTCGAGCGAATGCGTGCGAGAGTGGCGCTTGGACCCTGGTGCGTAGTCGACATTCGGCTGCTGGGCCGATGCTGGTGCTGCTGGACGCTGCGACCGCTGGCCCTGTTGCCACTCCGGTCGCTCGTAGCTGCGCTGACTTGGTGCTGGTGAGGCTGGCTGCTCACCCATGTCTTCATCATCTTGGTTGTCGGTTGCTTCATCTTGATCTTCATCATCTTCATCGTCGCGGAACTCGACGGACTTGCTCCAGGGTTCTTCGCGCTTGCCGTCGTCGAACGTGTCTTCCATGAACTGCGCGTCTCGACTGATGACGATCCGACCGGTTGCGATTTCTTCAAACCGATACGCTTTCTTGTGGTCCGAGTAGCCGAGGAACCGACACAAGATGGCTCGGGCGTCGAACTTCGATCGCTTCTCCTTGGGCACGTGGACGTACGCATGGCAGCCGAACACCTTGAAGTTGGCGAGCAAGGGCTTCTTCCCGTACCATTCTTCGTACGGCGACTTGTACAAGTCTTGAGCGCGGGTCGGAAGTCGGTTGCGAACTTCGACTGCAGTCATGACGGCTTCGCCCCAGTACTCGTCGGACAAGTTGGCATGGTGGAGCTTGCAACGACCACACTCACCGATGGTTCGGTTCATGCGCTCCGCCACACCGTTCAACTGAGGCGTGTATGGCGGCGTGACGTCGTGCTCGATGCCACGCTTGCGGCAGAACTTGGCAAGTTTGGCCGACTGGTACTCGCCGCCGCCGTCGGTTCGAAGCACCTTGACTCGACGACCGGTTTGGTTCTCGGCCCAGTTGACGAACTCGACGAACTTGTCGTAGACTTCGTCCTTGGACCGCATCAGGTACAACTTGCACAGTCGAGACTTGTCGTCGGTGAACGTCACGTAGTACTTCATGCCGCCGAAAGTCGGAGTCTTCATGGGGCCGGCCACATCGCTGTACACGACGTCAAGCAGATTCGCAGACCGCTTGGTCGTGCCCGACTGGAACTTGACGCGAGTCAGCTTGCCGAGTGCACAGCCTTCACAGACCTCCCACTCCTGCACAGACCCGATATCGAGTCCGTCGGCGAGGTCCTTCTTGACGATGGCTTCGAGACCGCTGAAGCCGATGTGACCGAGTCGGAGGTGCCACAGGTACGACTTGGACATGGCGCGACCTCGTCTTGTACTGGCGGCGTGGGCTGCTTCAATCGACACTGGAGACATGTTGAGCTTGAACAGACCCTTGCCGATACGAGTGCCGATGGTCCGCTTGGCGCCCTTGAGAACGACGAAGCAACCGTCCTTGTCGAACGTCACGGGACAACGTCCTCCGTGAATCTTCCGACCGAGAACAGGTTGCGGCTGAGCTTGGGGATATGCCACACGTTGGTGAGCAAACCCTTCTTGACACCGCTTGGAGTCTTCATCGACATGAGAATGTCTCCCACGCCAACCGCTTGGACCGTGCCATCATCGGCCAGATGCACGTCGACAGGGTCAATCTTCTTGTAGTTCATCATGAACTGCTTGGTTCGCGACATGTGCTGAGTCGCACCCGAGTCGACCAACCACGCCGTGGATTGACTCGACTTGCCTTGGGTCTTCCCGACCGAGAACAGGTACTCGCCGGGGTCTTCATCTCGCGCAAGGTTCGCTCGCTGGAACCGTTGCCGAGGGTTGCCGTTGCCGTTGCCGCCGGAGTTGCCGTTGCCGTTGCCGTTGTCCTTGACACGCGAGTGGCACTCCGCGGCCCAATGACCGATCTTGCCGCAGTAGTTGCACGTGCCAGTCTTCTTGACTGCACGGCCCTTGGGCTTCGCGTCACTTGTCATGAACGCTTGGCCAAGCGTGGCTCCGTCGCCACCTTGCTCCTTGCGCTTCATGTCTTCATGGAGCAGCCGAGACGTCACGAGTTCCCACGTGAGCGCGTCGACACGCGACTCCAACGCCGTGATGAGGAACTGGTACGACTCGCTGAGACTGCCGAGGAGCGTGATCACCAAGTCGTCTTCGCTGACCGGAGCGCCGACTGCGTCGAGTTGCTCCGCCAGGGTCTTGAGCTTGTTGATGTGCGTGAGCACATCGTCACCTTCTTCCATCATGGTCGTGAAGAAACGACGACGAAGAAAGAGCTTGTTGGCAAGGCTCTTCTTCTCGAAGTGTTCTTCCAGTCTTGACCATGCATCTTGCGCACCACTCGCCGACCGAACCAGCGGGAGCTGCGAGTCTTCCATCGCGAGACAGATCATCGCGAGCGCCTTGCGAGACTTCTTCTTGAAGAGGGCTCGGTCCGCTTCGGTCTGGCACTGCTCGAGTTTGACCTCTCCACAGACAGCTTCCCAGACGTCGCGTTCTTCGAGCACCATCTGCATCTTGAACTTCCATGTGTGGAAGTTGGTTCCGTCGAACTTGTTGATGCGGGCTGGGGTGGTCGAATCAATGGCGAAGGCTGGGGAGGCGAAGTCGGTGGAGGCAGAGTCGGCTGGGCTTGGGCTCATAACCTGTTGAAAGGTCGCTTGGTTGGTGGGATGCAAAATGCAAAGTGAATTGATCGGGACTTAGTTCGCTACTGCTACCTCTAAGCCGTCTGTGTGTGTCCTACGCTACCATAATCAAATGTATGTCCTACCTATCGTAAACATATGCAAACATAAACTGACTTCGTGGATACTTCAACGAAGTCGATGGGTGGCACTGGATTCAAACCAGAACCAGACGGAGAATCTTCCACATGTCGAATCTTCCACATGTCGAATCTTCCACGGAGAATCTTCTGCAGGAGAATCTTCTACAGCCGAGCTTCAACTGCCGAGCTTCAACTGGAATGATGACGCTGGGTTCGAGGCGCATCATCTTCAACACTAATGACCCACCTACTGAGTCTGATACCACAGTCCTTACGGTGACCCAAACGAGTGGCCACAAGTGACCAAAATGTACACGAGATAGGCCAACCAAAAATGAAAATTACCGAAATCGTAAATTACGTTTTGTGGTCCACGCTACGTCTTCGTGAGCATATTCATGTGGTCCACATAAGCCTATATCACGGAAACAAAATACGGAGCTATACGAGTTGAAACAGTAAAAGCCGGAATTATACGAATAGAAACGGTTGCGTAGGGCTGTGCGTGCGGCTAGCAACGCATCGTCACCAGCAAGATTCGACTGCAGCCCCCTTCATGGCGTCGGTGCGGACGCTCAACCTGAGCGTTGACACGGAGAGTGACCCAAATGAGTCAAGCGATGAGCGAGGTTCCTTTGTAGTGGCTTCCCGTCGCTGCTCGTCCCGGTCGCATGCAGGGGCGGAAGACACCCCTGGCGACGAGGACGACGACGACCATGAAGACGACATCGACGACGACTTCGACGACGACGAGCAGAGTGGTGATGATGGACACGACGATATCCTGGACGAAGAATCCGACAACGACAACGAGGCGAGTGACGACGGCAGCGAGGCGCTTACGGGGGCGTCACTCTTCGAAGGCAGCAGTGAAGATTATTCCATGCATGATCGTGATCGTGAGCCAAATGCACGCATCGGCAAGCAACGGCTCGCTGCTCAGTTACAACGTGGGCATCGCCGTAGCTGCCGTCCAAAGCAAGCGAAGTCGAAGAAGCTGCTGACGGGCAAGAAGACTCGTCGAGTCAGTGACAGTATGATTTATTCTAGTCTATATGTGATCAGCGCAATAACGTGCTTGTCTCCCTAGAACACGACCAATCACGGCCCAGACCCGGAGATGCGGTGGAGCAAAAATTACAAGACTCGGCAGCAGATGATTGCGAGTCGGGCCCGCATCAGTAACCCGAAGCTGGAACTCTCGCAAAAGACGTTCGCAACGTGGGAAGAAGCCCACGCAGCGATCATGAAGCATGGGTCGTTGCACTTCATGAACTGGGTAAAGCGGTCGTCCGTTCAAGCCAGGACGTTCAACCGGTAAGTTTCATACTTGACAGCTGCAGCCATCCAATCAGTACTGATCAGTCGAATGCTTCGCAGAAAGCCCGAGGCCCCCTATCAGATTTCCGTCGACCGATATAAGTATGAGAGCATCAGATACGTCTGCACGCATGGGCGATACCAGAGTCCCCGGGGTAAAGGGCTTCGTGAGCACGCGTTCATTCGATACACCGGCTGCAACGCAAAGATGAATTGCGCTATTCGCGTGACTCACGCGCGTACTCAGTCAGGGAATCTGAAGGGCGTGTACTTAGTCGTTGTAAACCGTCAGGTATGATTGTGATTTCGAGTGACCATGAGTGACCACGAGTGACCACGAGTGACCATGACTGACCATGACTGACACTCACCTTGTTGTATTGTAGCACGGAGTCCACAATCACCTCACATCGAAAGCGATCTACGATATGAACATCAAGCGAACCGTCGTGGAAGACGAGAAACTGTTCGGTCCGGAAGTCGTCGCTGCTATCGACAGCGCGATTCAAACGAATGCGAGTGTCAAGGACACTGCTGCTTACGTGTCATTTCGCACAGGTACGTGGTCCGCTTCCGTCTCTATTGTTCTCGTGTGCGCGTCGATCTATGTCCATCATGTGTAGGAGTTCACGTCACCCCCCAAGCCATCCGCAACATTGCAGTTCGACGTGCGGGTGGGAAAGAGGCACTCCAGAACTCATGTCTGATTATATGTCCATCCCTGGGAATCGCGTGAGCTTACTTCGTGACGAAGAGAATGGGACAGTCGGCTTCATCATGCAGTCTCGAGCGCAGTTCGAGATCTTCAACCGATGGCCGGAAACAGTTGTCATGGATTGGACATACAACACAAACAACCGTGGTTTCAATCTCGGTATGTTTTCACTCACTAGGTTGAGTGAGCACGTTGACTTGATGCATGGCTACAGATGCGCTCCTCGTGACTGGACCGACTGACCGAGGGATATCAGTGTGGGAGTTCTTGTCTCTCACCGAGACCAAGGATGTGGTCACATCAATCCTGCGACAATTCAAGGAGGAAAATCTTGCGTCGTCCAAAACGGAGGCGTTCGTCATCGACAAGGATTTTTCGGAGTGGGGTGCCATCAAGGCCATATTCCCTCGCACTATTGTAAGTCGGTTATCTGTTAGAGCCCATGTATCTATGAAGCTGACTCTGCACCAGGTGTTCTTGTGTCAGTTCCATGTGAGGAACGCGGTGAGGCGCTGGTTGAGGAAACAACTACTCGCCCCTCATATCCGCGAGACCATTGAGGCCAAGTTTAAAAAGTTCATCTACTGCCGACGACACGCAACGTTCTTCTCACTGAAGGACAGGTTCACTGCCTACGTGGCTCGATTTGGAGGCGGCGTGCTCGAGTACTTCCAAGAGAACTGGTTCAAGAACCCGGAGTGTTGGAGTAACATCGGTCGCAGCAAGTACTTCAGCTGTGGTAACACCACGACTAATCGAGCCGAGTCGCACTGGACGCAAGTCAAAGACGGCATGAAAGGACGATCAGGTTTGGACAAGCTCTTCAGCTCCTTGCTTCAGCTGCAGGCAAGCATCTTCCGGTCGGTTTTTCTCGAACTCTCGGTTGGGTCAACACGCACGCGGACAAACGTCGGCGTACCAGGTTTTCTGTACAACGTTTCCAGCCTAACCAGTGACTATGTGCTCGAGAAAATGTGTCGCCAACACCGCTACTTTGTCGGGCGAGATGCAGAGTGGATCGTACAGAAGATGCCGTCAGGGCAAGTGAAGAAGTCACGATTGCGTAGGTCGGCCAGTGTCGCACAGATGATCGAGTTCAAGATGGGAGTCCAACAGATCTTTTCCGTACAATCCTTCCGGACCAGTGTTACCGTGAACACGACCGAGTGGACATGTGACTGCTTCTTTTTCATCAGTCAGCGTATCCCTTGCCAGCACATGATGACAGCCGCATCCAAGGGTCTCGACCACAATGCGCTGCCAAGTGGCGCCCTGAACAGCATGTGGAAGGTCATGGAGGCCGCGACCATCGGTCGCGAACTGCAGAAGAGCATTGACGACTTACTCTTGCTTCGCTACACTACACCAAGAGTCGCGCCACTGTCCGATCGTGTCGATAGGGTTGGTACACAACCAGAACGCGTGAAGCCGAAAGTGGTGTACACCAAGAGGCAGGACAAGCGCGGCGGTGAGCAGCGGGTCCTGTCGACCATGGACAAAATCTTGATATTCAACGCACACGTCGAGGACACTAGACGCGCACTCCTCACGTCATCATCTGCAAAGTTCTACTCGAGAATCGAGAATTTGCAGCAGTCGCTTGTGGATATGGTGAGCACGTGGCATCTCGAAGATGGTGGTAACGCGCAACTGGATCAGCTCAGCGACGGTGAGTCGAGTGATGGTGAGGAGGCGTTTCTCCCTGGAGAAAAAGACTCAGATGACGGCGACGACGACGAAGATGATGATTCAAGTGCTGGTGTCGCCAGCAACACCACATGCTACGATGGAGATCAAGTACCGATGGACACGTTTGTCGATGAACTTGCCGAGCTGTTCGCGAGCCAGCGTGGTGATGACGCCGGACATCCAGGCGGGGAGCGCGTTTCGGAAACAGACACAATCGTTCTTGAGTCTGAGCACGAAGATGAAGAGTCGGTCACTCGTGCGGTCCCTCATGCTGTCACTCATGCTGTCACTCCTGCGGTCACTCGTGCTGTCACTCCTGCGGTCCCTCTCGTGGTCACTCGTGCGGTCGCTCCTGTGGTCACCAAGAAAAGGCTCTCTTCTCCTTCTCGCATACGGGCTACACTCGATACAATCCACTTCCCGAAAGCAACCAAGGGGAATCTACGTACCGGTAAATACACTCCGTCTGGTGTGCCGAGACTCACTGATGACACCTTTCTTTAGGCAGTCAGCAGAAGAAGCGCTCCGCAGCGACCCAAAAATCCTCTGGTGCGAAGAAGAGAACGGCCACCGTCAGGGTTGTTGCTGCCAACGACGGCGACAACCTCGAAACTATCGCCATCCCGCCCAAGAAGATCAGAAAGCCATCCGGTGCGTAATTATGTGTCCCATGCTCACTACGTAAGGGCACTGATATGTGTTGTGGGATCAGGACTGGCGAAGCAAGATGTACAGGATCTTGCAGGAGACGACGAATGCTGGGACGTCAACGTCGACGAGCTGCTTCGGTGGACGAGAAACACCTCCATGATGGACGTGGCACGTGCAGTGATCGACAAGTATCCTGGGCGGGGTCAATCTCCATACACACCAACTGTGTTGGTGTCGAAGATGAACAAGGGTGAGCTGTATCTAAACTACACCATTTCTGAAAAAGCAGCGGAAAAGGCAAACGACGTACTACATGCCTTCCTGAAGCGATGAGGGTTGTGACCGGACCCAATACCCGCCACATCAGAGGGAGCTGAAGATGAAGAAACGAAGGAAGATCCTTCATCGAGTGGCGCTGAGGTAGCAGATCCGAGCATTGAGACAGTGACTGTCTTGCTACTTCACCTACTCATATTTATTACTCCTACACTGATCCCTCTGATCCTGGGAGAAAAAGGCCTAGAGAGCAATCATAAACGACATATGGGCAAATCGTATGAAATAAACGAGACACTGAACGGTTTGAGAGGACTTGTCCCACTGTCTCACCAGACCTCTCTGCCCGAAGCGCTGTTTAGGCAGACCAAAACTTTCTGTCGAACAGCGTTGTGGCAGAGAGGTCTAGTGGTCGTGGGGCGGCAAAGGAGTATGGGCCATTCCTGTAGCACGTCGGCTGGTCGAAAGGAGTACGGTATCAAGCGACCTGTGATACTGTGCGTGTGGTTGTGAAGGCCAAATAATGACGTGTATCTGGGGATTTTGCGTTGATCTGATAGAAACCTTTGTGTTTGCTTTTCCCATAGCGATCATTCTGTGCGATAACGTGAGACTGCTAGTCTATACTCTCCTTTCCCGATGCGACTGCGAACCATAGTCTTCTAGGCAATATAATTAGGTTCCATATCCTGTAACTGCGGTCCAGACTTCCGCGTCTACTGTGACTACGCTCCAGAGTGAGAGAAGTTGCGAGTATATTGATAGTTAGTTGGGCGAGGCTCTCTAACTCATATAATATATTCACCCCCGATTTTCCTGTGCTTGTTGGTCTTCTGGTGATCGCTTCTGGACCGACCGAAGTGGCTCTTTTTCACTGGCTTTCAAAGAGCTGCGAAAGGGTACATAACGCGAGGGCGTAAAGCTTTTTTACTGTCTGGATGCTAAACCCGACGCTACCCCTTCGTCGGAGTTTAGCGAGAGTGGAATAGAAAGGTCGCTAGCTTTCTACATACGGAGGCTTTTGATCCCACTTCATCACATGTGGGTAGGTTGTAACGATGCACAGTGCCAGAACCGATCTAATGGGACTGAAACTTGGTCTTGATCCCTTTGGAGATGTGTGCTCGCATCGAGTTCGATAGAATGACCCTTCCATTACATGTGCTAAGTATCGGGAACTGAAGATTAATCACAACTCACTATTGACTCACACATTGGGCTGGCATGTAACGTACAGTGCTGTTCATAACTATAACAGTTGCTGGATCTCGGCATCCACCAAGAGTTTGGGGACGCTATTAAGACATGGCGTGGGAAGTGGCGCGGGGAGTCGATTCCCGCTGTCAGATTGGCTGAAAACGATCAGCCTGACGAGATCGACAAAAATGTCAAAAGTGGGTACAACAAATCGTGCTCAAAATTATATCCTAGGCGACGTTACTTGTCGATCTTCCAACCTTAGCGGGCGAGAACGTCGGCGAGACGACCGGGCATGCTGTTCATTAGTGTCTCGAGTCGTTTGCGTTCGATAGACGCCCAGGATTTCATGATCTGGCGCTCAAGAGACTCCTTATCTTGGAACTGACGGCCGCCCTGGTAAACGTCGAGCGCTAAGTCGCCCCAAAGATTCTCGATCAAGCTTAAATCTGGACTCTTGGCCGGCCACTCAATTGTAGTGATCCCTTGGTTCACCACCCACCCCTTCACGGTCTTTGCAGTATGAATACTGGCCCCATCTTGCTGAAACACAGGCTCATTCCACCCCAATCTTCTTTCAACTTGGCCAAAAACGGGAGCAAGTGACTTAAGAGCGTTCCCTGGTACTTCTAACCTTCAGATCAGGGATGTTGGGGTTAGGGTTCTGTGGGACGCAAACCTTGACGGTCAGGTTCTGGTTTGCCGAGGTTGAGAACCTCTCCAAACCTGACAGATCAACCAGTAATTTATCGGTATATGCGGGGGTGTGCTGATGGACAAACCAGCAGCACGACACGGCAAAAGCATGAGTGATGCCATGAGATTGTGGTTGCGTACCCCGCCGAGACCAGGAATCCACGATCATGGAGGGCATTCTCACGAAGCGCGCGGAGCTGTGATCGCTCCGGATACGATCCATGTATGTTGCGCCTTGTCCAGTCTAACTTGTGTCGAAAATGAGCTAGCGTCGTTCGCATGTGTTGCAGTGGCCACTCAACTAATGTTCTCTGCCGTCAGGGGTTCGGAAGACAACCACCAACATTGACGCGTTCGTTGGCCAAACCAGCAAACAAAGGCAGAACAACGTGATGAAAGACATGACGCGTCGCAAAAAGTTTTGATTGAAAAGTTGTTCAATGAGCGCCAGTGCCCGACCGCGCTCTGCAGCAAAACCAAGCACCTCTAGAAATAGATTGTCCGAATTGGTGAGCTCACGTGAAGGAAGAGCGCGCCATAAACTGATCTTTTAGGCGCTTGGGGGGGGGGGGGGGGGGGGCTCGCACAGGAGGAGAGCTCGCGTTGGAGACGGAAGGCAAGAGAACGGCTTAGTGTCACCCAACGAGTGAGCTGCTGCTTTGCCTGCGTTGCAACGAGCTCGCACATCGCGAGCATCGTGAATGAGAACGTGTCGGCTGAAAACGAGCTTGAGCTGGAGCAAGCGTTTTTCGTGAACCGGCCGCAGAACTGTTGGTATTTACGGAAGGCACAAGGCGCCGCCTCGCGCAAAGAAATGCCCGCTCTTTTCCGATGGTGCTCGAGAAGCCTAATGTACCGTGGGCGGAGAGCAGCGGTACTGTCACACACAGTGTGGCAAATGTCAACTCTCAAATGAAAGCTCAACGACTTTTCCCTTCGCTCAACGACTTTTCCCTTCTTTCATTTCTTTCATCCACAATGTGAAACAATATATTTGCAGCGAGCGCCTGCAACATCAATCATTCACTGAATCAGTTTCTAAATCATTGCCGGAATCATCCCAACTTCCTCATCGCTCTCACTCTCGACAGTGTAGTTTTGAGTTAGGAACATCAAGTCCTGTAGATACGATGGCTTGAGTCGGCAGCGCTTTGCAGTAACCACGTTACCACTGTCGGAAAAAGCCCGCTCGGAAGGCACCGTTGTAGCTACACATCCTAGCCATTTTTGCGCGAGTTTCTTCATCCTCGGGAACATGTGAGCATCTTTCCTCCACCAAAGCAGAGGTGGTGTCGCCTTTCTCGCCAGGCTCCCCGCTTTGCTTACCTCTTTCGTGGTGAATTCGAAGTAGCGCCGCACCTCCTCTTCGCATTCCTCACGAAGAACAACCTCACAATTCATATCCTCATCTGCTCCTCCAAGCACATCTTCGTCATCACCACTCTCATACAGCAGTCTGTTCAATTCGTTCATCGCCTTCACTGGAGTGGACGCAATGCGGCGGGTTGTTGGAATGGGTGACGCAACAAAAAACACTCTCTGAGTTCTCACACGGTGCTGATATCTCGACCACGGCGTCGACAAGTTTGCTTTGGGCAAATTGGCTTTCAGCTGCTTGAAAGTGCTTCAATCGTGTCTGCCGCGGGTCTAACAGTGAAATCCATGAGTACTCGTAGTCGAGAGAGCGAAATCGGACTTGAAAAGCTCCAACAGGGATAGTCGAACTCCATGCATAAGGCTGATGACACTCCCGTTCGCTTTATCACCTGTATCTCTTACAACTTCATCGAAAATATTTGGATCGGTGAGCTGCTGTTTGATGATCCTTAGACACGGCATCACGAGAATCAGAGTCGGATATTCTTCACCACAGAGTTTTGTCGACACAGCAGCAAAAATACTAAGGAGCGCTCTTAGACAGTTGGCAGCAAACCAGTGCTCTTTTGGTATGCGCGGAATAGTCTTGTGATCCGCAAACTCCTTTTTGCCAACTTCTCTCTCCAGTCGTTTGTAGAATTACTTGAGATAAGGCTTCAACTGAACAAACCGATAGAGTAGCTCCCACGTACTATTCCATCTGGTTGGACAATCGAGAATGAGTTCAAGCTCCTCACCTTTTGGAACATTTAATGAGTCACGCTGGATCTCAAACAGGCAATTATTTGCCTTCGATGAGCGGTGAAAGTACACCGCAACCGCTTGAAAAGTCGCTACAATATCTCGGACCTTATCGAGGGCTGTGCGGTTCACTGTGGTGTTTCGATCTACAAAATCATCGACTTCATCGCACGCCTCTTCGCGCATTCGCTCAATGTTTTCCACCGCCTCTGGGTTTGAGGCCACCACTTCCTCGCCGCCGCTGATAGCGATCTCGACCGGAATGTCCATGACCAGCTCGTCTGGTTTTTGCCGACGCTTGGGCTTACGAACCATGACGCCTCCAACAGCCAGGTGCAATGCGTGAGCGACACAGTGCAAGTCAGTTATCTGCAAGTTTTTCGCAGCCTTGACCATGTTTTCTGCGCCATCGCGCAGCAACCTCACGCATTTTTCTGGTTTGATTCCCCAGAAGTGAAGGATCTCCTTAATTGCCGAAGTAATTTGTATGTTGTCATGCATACCAGGAAAGTGCCTGACACCGAGAACCTAATTGTGGACGTAGAACTCTTCACCTGTGTAGTGCAAAATCACAGCGATGTAGCTTCTAAGTCCACGATCTGTCCAAAGATCCGTGGTGATCGAAAACATATCGCACGAGTCTTCAATCCGCTTCCGAATGCGATCACGCAAGTCGTGGGACATCTCCGAGATCAAGGTTCGAACTTCTCCTCGTTTTGGCATCTTGAAGTCTACTCCAAAGACTCGTGCAAGAAAGTTCATGCAGCTCCTTAACCCACGGTCATCCACGATGCTAATCGGACGCATACTAGAAGCCACCCACAAGGCGACAAGCTTGTCGAAGTTGGACTGGTCGGCGTCGGTGAGTTTCGCTCTCTTCTGTGCTCGTGAGACACCATGTTGCGCGCGCATGAGCAGAGATGGTCGGATTGGCGATACCGTCGCGTGCGATGAGCATAATGAAGACCCAATATTCTGGTTTGTGCTGCCTAGGAAGACGGAACAGGTTCAGGTGCGATGGCGCAGCTTTGATGAGTCGCGCCAGCTCTAGTTCGTCCGTGGGACGTGGTGGAGTCCACTCGTGTTTTCAAATGAAGTTATCAGCGAGGATCTGTCGCTCCCCAAGGGCGGGAAATTCCTTCACTTGATTTCACTATCTGCCAAATGACTATAATGAATGGAATTGTGAGGTTATGAACTGAAGAAATCCTCAACCTAACTGCCAAATTTGGCCGAGATTGAGAACCTCGTAAACCTCAACACAAACATCACTACTTCAGATCACTCACACTAGTCAGTGCCATCGCTCCCACCACAGGCAGAGCCCCCACCGGCCACCCGCTTCGAGTACATTTCCTCGGGCAGCCGCTTGTCGTGCCAATATACTGCGGCTCAAAATTCCAGAAACAAGAAAAAAAAAAGGGATAATTCTGCATCTAATGGGCCGTTTGGGATGATGTTTTGATATGATTTGTCAAAAATCGAGATCATTCCGTGGTTTATGCTAACAATAGTGAATTCAAGTGTTCGAGGCACCCCCATTCAAGGACTTGTCTGAGCGTCCGCTCAAAATTCGTGAAACAAAAGGCATACAATTTCCAAATTTGAGAGTGAAAGTATTAGAAACTAGAGTGTTGATCACTGATTTGTCGTTATGCGTGAATGCATTCATTCGGATGTGGTAGGTGCGAATCTATTTGGTCATTGCGGCTACATGGACGGCTACGCAAGAGCAGAGCGAGCTAGACGGTGACTAGAGCACTTTCGGAACGACCATTCTTCAGTTCCAGTTCGATCTTCACGCTTAGTCTAGGCCCGCGAAAAACGATCTCGACAGATGGTTTTTCAGTCTTTCGGTCTCCTCTATCTTCAGATTTTTAATGGCTCGCGGCAAGGACGGCTGAGCCATGCCGATGGTATCTTATCGAGTCGGAATTCTGGCGATCTCGGTCTTCTCTGAGTAAGATCTTCTGGACGACGGTCATCCACGTCATCAGCAGGCACGCTGACCGCCTTAAGTTCCACACCAACCTCCTGCGCGACAGAATCGAGCTCTACTGTGCGGCGGTGAGACGTCATGGTGCGCCAATTAGCGGCTGCTTTGCTTTCATCGATGGAACAAAAGACCACATCGCAAGGCCAGCTCCAGGGACGATGGAAGGGTTCGTAATCGACTACCAGCGCCCATTCTTCAGTGGCCATAAGCGTCGCCACTGCATGACGTGGCAGGGGGTCTCCACCCGGGACGGTCTGTGTGTGTCACTCTCACTCGCATCGCTGATGGAGGCCTTGGAGAAGGCACTTTCGAGCTGGCCGATCGCTGCCCGGGGAACAGCCGCACCAGCGGACTCTCGCTTACGCCTCTCGGTCTCTTTGTGCGTTTTCTCTTCGCTTCTAACTGCCTGGAAGTCGCGCAGCTTTGCGTCCACGTCCTCGAGGAGTTGCTCACGCTCGAGAAAGTCCTCCGCCCGTCCAGATCGTCGCACTGGTTGCTTAGTGTTGTCACGATGCTTCCGCAGCAGCAACGCAAAGGGAGTCTCAAAGCTTTGGCGTCTTTGTCTTGCGGAAAAGAGGGAGATGCACTACGGAGACGTTGCGCGATATTATCCCAAGCCTCCAGTTCCTTTGGCGCAGCCCAGGGCTCCTGGAAGTTCGCCTCCTTGAGGAGGAGAACATCGTCCGCGCACGAGAAGTGCTTGCCGGCTCCGTTCGTGCCCTCCATCGCCGTGCTTCGTGAAGATAGAATGTGTTCGAGAAAACGCCTGGTTTTTCTCGACGACAGCCACTTCTTCATCTTCAACTTTTGGCATTCCAAAGAAATTAGCATACCCACTTTTGTCAATTTGACGGAAGATCGAACTGGAACTGAAGAACGGTCGTTCCGAAAGTGCTCTACTGTGTGAATCGAAAAACATATTAGGGGGGTTCAGAGTTGCAATTTTTCAACAGAATTTTTTGCGAAAAATCACACTAGAAATCACTCGAGAAACCGGCTCCTTTGTTTCAGTTTGAAGGGCAAGAAAATCGTGAACTAGAGGCACACCAAAAGTTGACTCCCCTCGATCGGTTCCAATTCTCTATGAATCCATGGATCACTTTTGGACAGCCTGCCCAGCAAAATCATACTCCGCGAACTCAAACAGAAGCAACCAGCAACGACGTCTTGCCGCCAACGCGCGAGGCACACGGCAACGTCGAACTCGGAGACAGCGGCTGCTGACCTGATAAGTAAGAGGCGTGCGATGTGCAGCCCTGCTCTCATCAATGCGACTACTGTCGTTGTTCGTGCCTCAGGGATCCCGCCATCGGAGAGGAAAGAGTTTCACGGCGAGCTGTCGATGCTCAACGAGATTGAAGGAGGTGGTCGAGAGGACAAGTTGGGGGAGCTGTATTGTCGATTCTGCTGTATCGGGTTTGCGCTGTGCGCGCGCCATGCTGCTAACGCCGTCAATAGCTTCGGTTGCCGCCGAGATGACGCTTGTTTGCTGAGGGAGGGCGATCTGCAAGGGTTGCGAAAGGAAACCACTCGTATAATTTACATACCTACCAAATAAGATCTATCATTTTGAGGAGGAAAGAAAGTTATTTCTCGCTGGCAAGAAATCGCGCTCAAGAAAAGCACATCCCGAGGTTCTTTTCTTGGAGTCTTTTCTTGCAAGAAATGACACGAAAACCACGCTGTCAAAATCCAACTCTAAAACCCCCTATTGATTTATCCTTCCGTTCTACTCCACAACACTCAAATGGTCCACGTCTTCGATGTCCTCAGCCGGAGGCGGCGGCGGGACAAAGGTGCAAAAAAAAAGCCCCGCGCAAGATAGTTGTAGTTGGGTAGGCTAAGAGCGGCGCGCAGCTCACAAACGTCGATCGTGAGCCGCAATTCGCTCGAGCCGTTGATCTTAACGTTGATGGTTTTGAACGGGTCTCCCTCCTGCTCGCGTTCGCGATCTGTGTTCTATATGGTGTCGATGTGTTGCATCTGCCGGAAAGTGGCTGAGTCGGGGAGCGCGACTGGGGTGTCTTCTGGCTGGCGAGCGTTGGTGAACACGAGATGCGTGCGGGCGATCTCGCCCAGCTGGACGTCCGGCCGGGCCTGCAAAAATCCTTCCACCGCATCTGCAGCTGCATGAACACGCGAGCGCGTCACGCGCCGGATCCCGGTCATCACGACCTGCTCCTTGACGACAAACACGAAGAGATCGCATACGAAGGGGCCTATCTGATTTTTCCGCCGCCCGTGGTTGGCTTGCGCTGTGGCGACGCTGGCGTGGATGTTCGCCGTAGTCAGCGCCACGAAGTCTTTCTGAGCTGCGGTCGTGGCGGGCCGCAAGTACACGGCTGTGTCGACCCTCTCGGTGCGCGGCGTGTACCGGGCGATGATCCGCTGGACCATCTCCTCAACTAGAGCAACGAGAGAAGCAAAAGGGGTGCCCTTATTCCACTCGAAAAGTCGCTCCGGATTAGGAATAGTGGTGCGGCTGGTCTTCCCAATCTCGCCTACCTTAACTGTGAGTCTGCAGAGCATATAAATCTGCCGGTGGATGATTTGGAGTATTGTTCTGGCAGAATGGGCAACGGCTTTCTGGCGGTCAACAAGCACAAATCTGCGTCCAACCGATTTGAAAGCAGACCACCACGCGTTAATCGGGGATCAAGAATGCAGTTATCAAACTAACAGGGGTAACTTCGCGTATTTATACGTTTGTTGAGGGTTATATACGCAATTTGAAGCTCTAAATCTGCCAGATTTGCTATTCATTTGGACAAATAAGTCGAATTCCACAATAGCATAAACCACGGATTGATCTCTATTTTTGACAAATCATATCAAAACAGGTAATTTCCATTTTGGGTCCCCAAGGGCCCCCGGGTGGAAGCTGTACTAAATTAGTGATATATTACATCTCGTTTGAAAGGTAAACGCATTACCCTAGTGTGATCATGAGGCAGTACGACCGAAGGCAGCGGGGGGGGGGGGGGGGGGGGGGGGGGTATTGCAAAGGGCGCGCAGCGCCCCGTAGCAACCCGGGGTCCGCGCCGCAGGTCGCCTGCCGGAGTGAGACGAAGCTTGCCGTCGGCGTGTCGGCGCGAACGTAGCGCCACACGTTAGTGAATCTATATTGGATCCTTATAGACACGGTTGCTACGTGTATTCACGCACTTATCATTCTCTAGACAAAATTGAAAACAAGCTGCTGTGGTAATATTACCACAACGGAGGTGGGACCTAAGTGGGAGTCTGGCCCCTGAGGACCCCAAAAAAAGGTTATCATCAAAACAACATCCCAAACGGCCCATTAGGTGCAGAGTTATCCCATTTTTTCTCTCGTTTCTGGAATTTTGAGCCGCAGTGTCGTACTGGCAGCCGTCCGGACCGACAAGATTGAACTTATACTCGTCCGATATGACGACACGACCCCAGATACTCAGTTCTACATCTTACAAGCGAATACCACCTGTCTTCAAAACCGCCTGAATAGAGAGCTTTTCAACCTAACCCTAAAAGACCCGTCGACACAAATGTATTGAATGTCACTATAATGAAACAATAATTCTTGAATAGAAGGCCGTCGCCTATGAGAATACTTCGCTTGTAAGATATAGAACTGAGTAGTGCCCTCTCGAATGTGCTTGTGCGCTAACTCCATCATTTTGCGTTGGTGGTGAGGCTGGATGGCTGGTACCGGCTTGCGCTTGATGTAGTGCGCGTTCTCGGTCACGTGAAGGGCGCGGTGCACGGTCAGAGCGGAGCATGGTGTCGGAAGCTCCTTTGCAATGGCTTTGGACGTCGTGGTCTGGTGGCAGGCGAGGTTGAAAGCGCGCCGGATATCTCGCTCCATCCGTTTTTTCGGTTCTGTACATACCGCAGACTTTCTGTTGCTGATGTCCTTACCTTCCAAATTAGGACAGAAATCAGCCTTAGCCGACCCGCAGTGACAACCAGAAGCACAGTTACACGCATCGACGCAAAGCCTATCGAACAGACAACGAGATCCGACAAGGTGGTCTGGTCGACAGCTAGGGCTCTGGTATTCTCGAAAAATACCACCGTCTTGTCCATAAGTACCGTCTTACCGAGATTCGTGTACGGCACAGCTCGAATGACGAACTTCTCATCCGTCAGAATCGTGTGGCTGGTTCTGGGGTGGAGCGGGCGAATACAGGGCCAACCGGCCAACAGACTTCAACGTGGCCAACAAGTTTACGGGGTTGGCTGCGTCGGTAGCCAAGGCACAGGTGACAACGAAACGGTCCTCCGTACCTGTTCCGATGGATACAAGTCAAGAGTCGGTGACGTCACAGGCAACCTCTCCTGCATGTAATCGGATTCTATTTGCTGATTTGAGCCAACCCGTTAAATCGGGAGCCACATCCTATATGGTTGGGGCGTGGCACCCAATCCCCGCCAAGTCTCGCGCATCGGTGTACATTTTGGTTTCCTTGACTTGGGTTGTGTATGGAGAGTTCTGTGGACTTCACTTCTTTCATTCTCGCGGCGCTCTGGGTACGTCTTAGCATCTAACATTGTGGTTTGTTCGGAAGACTATAGTGCTTCTCACGGTGGCTGATTTGGCTGGTGCTGATACAGATTTAAAACCAATCAAAATTGTGCTGATGTCAGAGACTGTGAGAACTCGATCCACCACCAGCAAGCTGGCAGCGGCTGCCACGTGGTATTCACTTTGACTGCAGCAAAATAACCCCACAACATCCTACGATGACGCGCGAATCCTTCCGAGAGCAACTTCTCCGTGAGCTGGAGCCCTTTCTAATGCTCTACCACTCGTCACCAACGTTCAGGAAGTTTCTGCCTCGCCTGTATGAGCTCGTGAAATCACGTCGATATCTCGCTGCACGTACGGTTGTTAACAAATTTGGCGCATGGACACCATTGCATCTGCCGTCCTTGTGTCCGCTGCGAGCTCAAAGAGATGTGCGAATGAGTGTGTCAACGTTGGAGCGAGTGGTTGTGATGTTGAAGGAGTCAGCTTTATTCCGCAACCGCTACGGGCCATCTCAGGCGCCCGTGGAGCTGCAGCTGCAAGTGTTCGTGCATTTCATGGCGACAAGCGGTGTAGATGGATCCTATCACAGCATCGCTCAGCACTTTGGAGTGGGAGAAGGCACAGTAAGAAAGTTTGTAATGCGTGTTACATCAGCATTGAATCAACGGGTCTCTGAGTTCATTTCATGGCCTTCTGTCTCCGAGCGTCGGCAAATATCAGCGGCAATCCAAGCAACGTGTGGTCTCCAAGGTGTCATCGGCATGATTGACGGTACGGCATTCGAACTCAAATATAAACCGCAAGATGACCATGAGATCTTCTTCAATCGTAAATCCCGCTACGCAATTGGAGGTCAGCTCGTGTGTGACCATCGCCGTCGTGTCAGGGCCGCGCTAATCGGCTTTCCGAGCAGCGTTCATGGGCATTGCCCTCGAGCCATCAAAGTACTTTGCCGAGGACGAATTCATAATTGCTGACTCGGCTTACGCCTTCAATAAGCATCTCATCCGTCCGTACAAGAACCCAAAGGCAAAGATCCGGGAGAACAAGAACTTCAACTATCACTTTTCCTCGATGCGTATGACCATTGAGCACTGCATCGGGATGATCAAAGCTCGATTTTCACGACTTCGTGACGGCTTTTTCTGCATCTTACGCGATGAAGACTGTTTTGCAACCGTGGTGGAGCAGATTATTGCCTGTTTGGTACTACTGCACAATATCTGTATCTATTTCAAAGATGACCGCAACGACGAATTTGTCACGGAAGGCATTGCCGAGAGCCTAACCAATTCGAGAGGCAACAATGAAACCGCAATCAATGAAAAGGAAGACGAAGACAAAGACATAGACAACGTGGATTGGAATCCCGAATTTTTACTAGAGTTTCAGAAGCACCTAGTACTGCGCCACTTTGGCTACACCTAATGCTACTCCGACCCGCCCAACTTTCTCAATTTTGCTTCCAAATTCATTCTGTCGAGCTCGTATTGGGCCATGGCTGTTTGATGTGCTACAGATTCGGATGTATTGATATGACAGACGCAAAGATATGACAACGAGGCTAAACTGTAAATTGAGGTTTTTGCCAGTATACAAATTTTCGACCAATCAACGCTTGCCGTGGACCGACTCGATCCAGCCCCACACTTTTCCCGCCCTGCAACTGGATATGATTGGGTAAAACTTTTGCTGTCATAACTTTCTGTCACTGTACGGTTCTATTTCTGGCATACTGGGAGGAAAAACCTCAGCTGTCATATCAATACGTCCGAATCTGTAACTCGAACTCGCGACGTCGCTGCTCCATCTCTTCGCACCTTGCCTGCATCTCAAACTCAAACTCCCGCTGCTTGAGCTCTAATCGACTGCGCTCCAGCTCGAGGTCCCTCTCACCCAGGCACCAAAGCACTTCAGTCACGCTTGGCTCTGGTTCTTTGCGCTTCCCAGTGCTAGCGGACGGTGGCTGGGACGGTGTTAAAGATGGTTCATCAGACGACGCACTCTCGCTTAGTTGTGGCGCACTTTGCACCGGCGAAGACGATGACACCTTGTTGAGTGAGCTCATCGTGGGATGGTGTCGCCAACTCGAGATCTGGTTGATCCGTTGCTGAGGTGGTGGACATTGTGGTGTCCACGACTCTATGCGGGCGAACATGGACAGATGACCCGAGAATGTCATCAAGCTCATAATACCATTTAAGCTCTTTCATGATGGTTGCGCGAAGCGTAGGCGGATCGTTCTCACGGACGCCAAACCCCGACGCACTAATCTTCTCCTTGGTCTTACAGTACTTCCGATCAAGATGTTCGCACCTGTTTTTGACGGACTTGAAGGTCTTTGTCCCGATTGACTTTGCGGCGCCTTCGTAGAACAGCGTCTTCTGCCGTCTGTAATCTTCGTACTGCTCTCGCCAGTACGCAAGGAGGCTGTTGGTCTCGTCGTCGCTCCATTTCTCCTTCGCCATGTTTCCTCCGCAAAATGAGTGATGAAGCGTGGCCGTGCGCACGACAGCGGTCAACAACCAACAACCTATCGTCAGCATGAGTGGTCGTGCTGATGCCAATATCAGCGAGCCAATCCAATCGCTAGATTTCGTTCGTTACAACCAATCATCAATCATTAGCAAACGATCCCACAAGAATCTTTTTTTTTTGCTTTTCCTCGTTTGGCGTGCTCCCATCAGCAACAGGAGAAATACTGCAACCTCATTGGCTGCTGATTCGGCTGACACAATCGTGAGAACCACTTGTATAGGGTAAGTTCGCGTGTGATCAGCACCTGAGCCAACTCAGCTAAATCCGTGATCCACATGGAGCAGACGGTCCCGTTCGTATACGTCATAGCTTTTTTTTTTTGCTCCATTGGTGTCAAATCCTAAAAAAAAAATACTCAGCAAACACAACCTATGGTAATCCTTCCTTCACACACGCACAGAGGCAGTAGGAGGGATAAGAAGTCAACAGCGTTTGGTATAACAGAGCAGAATTCGTTTGGGGAGTAGCCTCACAATTAGCCAATACCCAGGACGACGGACCGATGATAGCGGCTGCATTTTCAGTGTAAATAAAAATTGTTGTAAAGTTAATCGCAGAGTTATCGAATTGCGGTTGATAGCCGCGTATAGTCACCTCAAGATTCTGGCGCGCGATCCTTCCACTACCAAGAGCGAGGATTTTTCCCTGCTCTGTTAACCAGCCTGGGGCGGTTCACCCTTCCTTAGAGACCTCGTTGTACTGACTTACGCCAATACCACAATGTCTACTCCTGGTTTGAAACGGACGCACCATCGACATCTTGGGTATAGTGACCACACTCGGCATACCACAACCCTCAAGACTCCACTACCCAGGCAGAAACTTCCTGTTACAAGTTGACGCCACTCAACCCGGCGATAGTGACGGGACGATCAACGGTACTTATACTTACTTGGTCACCCTTTCGAAAACCAGTCTCGTGGCGTTTGGAGGGCTGAAGCGATTTCGGAGCTGGGAAACATAACGAATACGATCAACCACGCTCCGTGCGAGTAAAAAAACAACAATACAGTATGCTAAGCTATCTGCCACATCGTCTCACCCCGTTACTGCAAGATGCAACCATTTTACCGCACACATCTTCGCCGTTTGAGAACTAAATGGGGACAAAGAGTTGCTGGGTGCTGAAGTTCCTGATCTTATTGCTGGATAACCTTCGACGTTTTCGGCGATTCAAGGACAAGGAAGAGATGCTTTGAGCACTTTATGGAGAATGCAGCAATTGAACCTGCTGGTGTCTTTTAAGGTTAAAATGTTGCTCCGATTAGCGAGAAGCCAGAAACGGGTGCAATTTGCACGACTGCCCCGCTGTGGACAACCCCTGAGCCATCAAAACGCCCTTGCTGAGCAAGCGGCTTGTTCGCTGAACAGTCTCTACATCGTTTGATTATGAAACACCGTTGGAGGCGAGGAGACACTAAGTACCCTCAAATCACATGACGTTCGCAACTCGCAGCGTCCCCAGCCTGCTTACACGCCTAAGATATCCGTTGTACGCCAATCTGAAACTATTCAAAACATTTGGTGGCTTTCATACATTGGTCCAATTGACATAACACGGTCATTTGCTAAATTTATAGAATAGTGGAGAGTGGCACGAAAGATTGCGGGTAGAGCACAGCATGACACGGCTCAGACGCCAGCAATGGAGCAACTATTTCTGTTTGTTTTTGGAAACAACAGACATTGGACAGACACATCACGGCGACTTGGATGCCGGAGTGGCACGCAATCCTCAGATGCGCGGAGGGAGGAGAGGAGTAACATCTTTACCGGTTGTAGCAACAATTTAGAAAGAACGTGCTCACCAGCATCAGGTGGAGGTGGTGAATGAGAATTCTCCGGCCCACCTTGCTGACTCACGTGCAGCGTGCAGACGAGGGTTAAGCGCGGGGTGCATCGACGAAACCGCACACCAGCACATCCTCTCACGTGCGACCCTCGCGGTTTTAACACGAGACCCAATTTGCCTCATGTATGGATATGTATGCACGAGCTTGGGCTACGACCCCCAGATGCTCTCGAGGCCTCTCTCGCGCCGGCTTGCCACTGAAATTGCAGCCGGAGGAGTGACCCTCCTACTGCACCCGCAACCGGCGATCACGGACGTCCGGACGAGGCTACAGGACCGTTGACCCGCGTACTTCGTGGCAGAATCGAATGGGGGGGGGGGGGGGGGGGGGCACGTCACCGTCGTGTGTGTACCGCAGTATTCAGTATTCAACGCAAGAGACACAGTTCCGAGCGCTGGTGCAAGCGCCGAAACCTATCGGCAACGTGTGTAAGGAGGCGACTTCAACCCCACGCTCGACCTCAAGCTTAATCGCAGTAGACGACGCTGTTACGGATGCAATGCTGACAGTTACCTTGATGGAAGATGTTCTAGAGGTCGAAAGATGCGATTAAGTAAGTGGGCACGCACATAGGGTACCCGCCGACCAGTCAGCTTTAAGATGGGACTCCCTGAAATTACATTGGCAACGCGGAAATCTGAACGCACCCCAACGAGAGTTGACGCTACGGTATCGGTGTCAAATAAGTAGTTAATCGCGGTTGGCTCTACGAGACGCCGAACGGGAAGCAAGTGCGCGCCTGGTGCGACTGGGCGCCAGTGTCGAATGGACCACCCGCTCGATGGCCGCACGCATGCTTGACCCTGCACCTCGCTATCGCTCCATACGTCAAGAGTTGATTCGTCTACAATTGCAGTGTATCGTCTGGACGAGACGTCGTCGGGTGTGCATTTTTTCGGCGTGTTTCGATTGAATTTCCAAGGCGACATGTGAGCACGCGCCCTCGTCCACCGCATTCAAGGATGCAAAATGCGGACAGAGTAGACCAGGACTAGGCCGACATGTTCAGGATAGATTCTTCGCATTGTTTCCACCTATGCAAATCGGCTCTGCGGGGACATTGGGCCGCGGTTGGGCTCTACTATTTCCATCCCCATAGTTTCGAAAAGAGTATATTGAGTGACTGTTGAAAAATCTGTTTGGACAGCCCTACTGCCCATCCAATCAGTCCACATCCAACCAAAATTCGCTCCCATATCATGACAGCTCCGACTTCGGAATCGATTCCGACGTCGTACCTTGTGTGATTCGCACGGTACGTCTTCTCAACAGACGTTAAAAGCTCGCGTCACGTTTGACCAATAGGAGAGCGAGTGGTCGAAGGTCAGTGTATAATTGGGCAGTGCCCAATGAGTGGTCGAAGGTCAGTGTATAGTTGGGCAGTGCCCAATCCCTTGAAATTTCGGTATCCAATGAGCACGCCTCTTGATGGATTCCGGGGGGAGAGTTCTGGTCAGAGGTGTTGGGCACTCGGCCGCCATGATCAAGAGGGCCTCATTCTCGATTTTTTCAGTGTCGTGCGCAAGGCAACGGTCCAAGATCTCTACTCCTGTTGCGCGGGCAAGCCCGCGGCCAACCGCTGTGCAGGGGTTCGATCCCTCCCGGGGGTGTCGTTCCTGCCGATCACCAGTGTCGGCGATCTGCCGCTGAAAGTACTGTACGTGGTGCAGAGGGCTAGATGTGTGCTGTTACTAATGATGCGAATACGAGCGATCGAAAGTCACTGTTTATCGTGCCGTGCCCACGGGCTGTTTGGCATGGTGTGCTCACTAAGATTAGCGAGTGTGAAGCAATTATCTCTCCAATAGATTGAAGCGTACCACCGTGCCTGCTTCTACGGCTTCGTCCTCGATTAACGTCTTGCGAACGAGTGCTTTGTGCGCCTTCTCGAACTTCGCGATCAGCGTGCTGCCGACGTCGCTGCGCGTCTCCCAGGTGGGCATCCAGTCGACAAGGTAGTACGTGATGCCGCCTTCGCGCTTGCGATCGAGAATACGGCGAACGCCATATTATGGTCGCTCCTGGAGGGACTGATCTGCGACATACTTGGCCTCGCCGTCTTCGTCGCCTGAAGATGGCCGGGCAAGCCAATCGTTGATGCCCGACTTATGGACGCGGGTTGTTCGACGACTGCGGGGTATTTTCGAAGTGATGTCCAAGAGCATCACGCCAAGCGCCTCGCTTAGGAATTCCTTCCCTTCGACAGTCGTAAGTGACGAACTGCGCTATCCTCGAAGTAGAACTTCCGTTCCTTGGTGTTGATCTGACGCAGCCTGCTGGTGAACAGGCTCGTGCACTCGCGCATGGTGCAAATTGCGTTTGGTTGGGTACGTTGAATTGACACCCGGGCTTGGTGGCGACTTCGAGAATGAGAGAGCTATTGATGGTAACCTGTGGAATCGCAAGGATCATTCATGTTTTGCAACAGTGTTGTATTGATTTGTGTTTTATTCATATGATATGAAACAAAGAAGGATGGGCGGCAAGCGTGATCGTGGTGCGAGTGATCGTGCGTGCGCTGAAAGTGCCAAGCGGATGCAAGGAGTGGCTGTTTATCTAAGCGTGCCTTTGGGCTGTTGCTTTGGTGTGCCTTTCCTTGAGTCAGTTTGGCACTCCAGAGCCGTTAACGGGATACAACACAGCGGGACTGGCGGGCGGCGTCGGATCGACAACCAGACCAGCGCGTTCACGGAGCGTGAAGTCGTCGATGAGGTGGTTGAGGCTTCCGGCGCGGTGAAGCTGGCGAAAAGCTTTAAGCGCGGTTCCGGTCGATCTCGCGCGCACGCCATTTTCGTCGAAGGATGCATGAACGCGTGCGGTGGTTCGGGTGGCAAGCGATAGCACTTGATCGCGGAATCCTGGTGCAACTTCGTCCAGCGCGAATTCACCAGCGAATAGTTTCATGAAAGCAACGACGTTTCGCCCGTCCGGCTTCTTCTTGGAGTCAACGTCCTCCTTCGATTGCATACGGCATGCGTACCATTCGTATCACGTGTCTACAAGGTTTGTGCTTGTTGCCTTACGTGCCTTCTTGGGTTGAGACAGCTGGTCATGTTTCTCTTGTAGCTCCGCCGCTGGCGCCTTCCGCTTGTGAGGATTCTCTAGCTGCGCCTCAACGTCCTTCAACCGCATCGAGGGCGTTTTTGTCAGGTCGAGTAACTCCTCAATCACAGCGGCTTGAGTCTTGAAAAGCTCGGCTTCTTTTGAGTCTATTTTCGTCTCTGAGACGACGCTGGTGTTGACAGTCCGTGCTAGGTGGACGGCCCAAGCCAAGAGTTCTTCATAGACGACACCAGCGTACGCGATAGCTTCCTCGACGCGCGCTACGAGCGGAGTCGCTCGATTTTTTTGTTTCGATAGCTCGGGAAACGCCTTCAGGTGGTGAGCGCACAGGATGTCAGTGACGGCCGGATTGACGTTTTGTGTTGCAGTCTGTAGGTTCGAGCAGCATGCAAAGAGACGCGATTTCACAACGTGGAGCTTCTCGCGTGTGAGCGAGTCGAAGCCGGCGAGGTTTGGCACGGGAACTGGAGCCTTGGGATTCCATCCAATGAGGACCTTGGCGACCTTTTGGTCCTCTTGGATCGTATTGAAGATGTACTGAAAGGCTTTGTTCGTAGACGAGAGACTCCAGCCACCGCGATCGGCGATCCACTGCAAGGTGAGATCTGGACAGCCATTCGCCGTTTGTGCTCCACCCCGGCGGAACGAGTGCGAGGTCAATTTCGCGGTCATCCCAGACGGTTTTGCGATCTGCGCGAGAAGACGGTTGACGTAGCTGTGGATACCTGGGGTGGCCGACGTTTGCTTGAACGTGTCTTCTGTTACAGTGGTATGATCAAGTAGGTTTAAGTCAGCGACGGTGCCTCGGTGAGCGGAACGAGGGGTCCAAAATCGGCGAGATCGGCGCTTGATGGTGCAGGTAGGTGAGAGAGGAGATGGGGACTTGGCGTCGTTTGCATAGCTAATGCAGCCGCAATTGCTGTGATTGGACTGGTCACCACGCAAGCATCAGGAAAAATCGGCAACCCGTTCTCTTGTGACGTTTTGACACGGACGAAGCGCAAGAACAAGACGTTAGCTCCGCTCATCGAGAGGTTCTGCTTCTTGAGAAGCGCCAAGTCGGACGCGCGACCAAAGAGGTACCACAACAGCGCCAGCAATGCAACATCCTGGTAGTCGCTGGCGGAGCTCGCGTTTGAGTAGAGATAATACATGAGAAAATGTAAGTCTTCTTTGCTACACGCTGGCGCTTGTTTCACCACGTCACCCTCAGCTCTGATCTTGTAGTAGCAATCTAAGAGACCACATTTTTTTTTAGTAACGTACTCCAGCAGATTATGAGCGCAAATCGGGTACCTTAGCTTCTTGGCCATAACTTTACGTGGGTGGTAGAGAATTTGGCAGTTAAACCATGTCCGGATAGCCGAAAAAGGCGGCTAGAACGTGATGATAACAAAACCCTTAGTGAAGCAGGTTTGTTGTCACACCTGCCCTCGAAAGTCGAAAATTCGGCTATTTCCGACATCAGTTTATGGCCGGGCCACTATTCGCATGGAAGATCACTATTCGAAGCATTGTGTGATAGACGGGACAAAAAAGAAACGAGAGATATTTTATTTCAGTATATACAGAGTGAAAGCCACCGGTTGGATTGTGGAGTCCAGCCCCACCAGGCATGAGCTCAGCCCTCAGAAGCTTCGAGGTCGTCGTTTGTCAGCAGGCGGCGCTTGACGTCGACTATCTTGCGCCGACGCGGCTTGGTCTGTGCCTTGGGGGGAAGTACGAGAACATCCGACCGCACCGTTTCTCGGACAGAGAGCCATACTGGCGATGGTTCGTCCTCCTTGATGCCATTGTGCTTAAACTTCGTCAGACGACTCGTCATCGCAGGCAAACAAAGAAGCCAGATGCCTGCCTCTTTAAAACCAGCCGCAATATTCTCCGCCTTGGCCTCGAAGCCTTTGGTCCACGCAGTGGCGGCCAACATAATAGCATATCGCTTGCAAATATTCGTCACGCCAGTCCTGATCATGAAGTTGTAAATTTCATCCTTCAACACCGTTTTCACACCTTTAAAAACAGCAACGTCAAGAGGCTGATACAGATGGCTGGTGTTGGGTGGGAGTTGAATCAAAACGACACCATTCTCTTCGGCTGCACGATCAATATATTCATCCATGTGGCTGCCTGCTCCATCAAGAACCAGGGCTAGTGGACGTTTCACTGTGGAGGGGACAGAGTGCGCAAAATGTGCGATCCACTTGACCATGACGTCGGACGTCATGAACCCAGCTTCTGCCGTTGTGACCTTGGCGCCAGGAATTTGGCACGCGCTCATTACGTCTCGATTCAACCGCTTGCCTGGCAAGATGAAGACTGGAGGGACAACAAAGCCCGCGGCAGACGCAGCCGCAACCGTAGTCAGGTGGAAACTTGTCTCCACTGTGCGACACCAAACGTTACGGGAACCTTTCATCGCAATTGCCTTTTTTGTCTTCGCGTTCTGGACGAAGCCAGTCCCATCCATATTAAAGAATCGCTCTGCCGTTATTCCGTAGATAATAATAGCAGAAGCACAACACCAGAAGAAAGCAATGGCGGCAAGATGCGGTACGTTAGTGCTGCTTCGACGTGCGCACTGCTGTGCGGAAAGCAGTCTAGAACCCACAATTTGGCCTGACGAAAGTACTGCATGACGGTGGTGTGCGCGAGCTTCTCGCCCTTCTTCCCCTCCTGGAAAGCAAGGGGGACACCAAAGTGGTCGAGAAGACTTACTAAAATTGAGCCCGCTGAGTCGCTCTGAACTGCGGCAGTTACATCGTCCATTTGGACATGCTGTTCATGCAGGAAACGCTTGAAGATATTTGCGCAAGGAGTTTGGCCTTCTGCGTGTCGACAGGTTGGAGCTAAGCAAGGTTCATGGTTACGGTGATCGGAATGCGGTAGATATGCGAAAGAATACGCAAATGGCTCGTGTTTGAATGCGCATAGCCATATTTCTGGTGCCGTTCCGACAAAATATGTCGGAACCGGTCGGAGTTGAACAGGCATCAGATCCCCGCAGTCTCATCGGCAAGATATGACATGTCCGAGGCTCTCATTGGCCAAACAAACACTAAGTCGTCTACGACTGGCTGATAAAACCCATACAAATTACAAGTGCTATCTGCATAATGCGAATATTCAACCATATCCAGTCCATTTTCCGAAAACCTGTGAAAACCCGGTCGTAAACTACATGGGACGAAATATACGCCATTCCAGGCGTCCGATTGCTAAGTCCGGTTCAGACGGGCAGACAAGGCTTGACAAGTGCGCATTTAGGGCATCTCCACCCGTCACTGTAAAAACGCCCCTGAAAAACCTGATTTACCGTGAAAGATATGGCGCTCTTGAGAATTTATGGAGCGGTCCCCCACCGGGACACTTTAAAAATGCCACTGAAAACGAGTTGTTTGAATCGAGTTGTTTGAATGAGCGAAGAGGACTACAGCGAGCAGAGCATAAGCGCGGTGGATGGGCAGGGCAAGACAGCGTGCGGAGTGGAGGGTAGACCGCTTCTCGCAGTTGCAGGTACGAACCTGTTCGGAGCGATGCGTGCGCGCCGTGCCGATCTTGAAGGGGAAAACTTGAAATGGCGCGGTTTCCCTTGGCGGCTCCATCGAATGCACTGATGATATCTGATAATTTTACTGAGAATATCTGAGAATCCCGACACTGCAAAATCGGCTCTCGCACTGGAAACGTGCGCACGTTTGTAGGGTCGAGGCGATTTTTGCAGTGTCGTTTTTACAGTTTATCTGTTTTCAGGGCAGCGGTGGGGAAGTAAATTACGCTCCGGGAAATTTATCGCTTTGCAGGGGCGTTTTACAGTGGCGGGTGGAGATGCTCTTAGACCTGAAAAGCATCAACTACAAGGACAGTGACATAAAGAATCAAAAGAGCGCCTGTATTCAATCTTTAGTCTCACTAGAATTCGCTCCAGCGTCACGAGGCATAGGCCTCGGTGTACAAATGTTGCCGCGAAGCGCATACGAAAGGAGGCGGTAGCGTAGAACCATGAGCCCGTCGGCGGTTGCCGTGTCCATATGCATGGTTTGTCGGGAGTGTGGAGGACCTTCATGCAGATGAACACCCCAGAGTTCACACCATCGAACTATTGCTGCGCCTTCACGCGGGCTTTGGTGAAACCTGGCGCGCCCAGCACACTGAAGATAGCATTCTGTCGTACAAATGTGCTTGATGCTCAAACATTTCGTCGTGGTGGATGCGTAGGTTACACTTGATCTTGGCTTTGAGAACGCTGAAGCAACCTTCGATAGGGTTGCACATCGGAGAGTATGGCCCAAGTCGAAGCAGCACTAAGTCGTCTCCACCCTCGACGCGAGCTTCCGTTTGGTTGTGGGCGGGAGCATTATCAAACACAATCACGATCTTCTTATCCGCGTAGTTGGCGAGATACTCGTCGGATGCCTTGACAGTCTCATAAATCTCCTGGACGAATGCTGAGTTTTGCTCCACCTTAATCGATCCCCGTTGGCTCTTGTACAGGATGACACCTCATACTGTCGACACAGCACACTGGATCTGCAGATTCGGACCCTTCGACGGTGGCTGCATGAGATTGGCGCGCTCGCCTTTCTTAGAGCGACCCTGCATCCGGGCGCAGTACAGATTGAAATTGGTCTCGTCGTAGTACACAATGTAGTCGCCATCCGCGATGTGCTGTAGGAGCTTTTTTTGCAAACTCCTGCCTCTTCTTCTTGTTGACCTCATTGTTACACGTCACAGGTTCAATTCGCACCTACAGTACATTCCATACACAAAACTTGAGAACTCGCTGACACGATCGTGAGACAGCATAGCTTGCCTTCTTCACCGTGTACAGAGCACCACAAAGGTAGCGACTAACTGTACTCTGCGAGATACGTACGTTGTAGTCTAAGAGTGCCATGTTGCTGATCTCGAGGAGGGTCAGAGTACAGTCGTCGTCGATGTAGCGTTCGAGTGCCTCCACAATCTCTCCGGCATCCAAGTCGCCGTGATGTGTCTGTCCAATGTCTGTTGTTTCCAAAAACAAACAGAAATAGTTGCTCCATTGCTGGCGTCTGAGCCGTGTCATGCTGTGCTCTACCCGCAATCTTTCGTGCCACTCTCCACTATTCTATAAATTTAGCAAATGACCGTGTTATGTCAATTGGACCAATGTATGAAAGCCACCAAATGTTTTGAATAGTTTCAGATTGGCGTACAACGGATATCTTAGGCGTGTAAGCAGGCTGGGGACGCTGCGAGTTGCGAACGTCATGTGATTTGAGGGTACTTAGTGTCTCCTCGCCTCCAACGGTGTTTCATAATCAAACGATGTAGAGACTGTTCAGCGAACAAGCCGCTTGCTCAGCAAGGGCGTTTTGATGGCTCAGGGGTTGTCCACAGCGGGGCAGTCGTGCAAATTGCACCCGTTTCTGGCTTCTCGCTAATCGGAGCAACATTTTAACCTTAAAAGACACCAGCAGGTTCAATTGCTGCATTCTCCATAAAGTGCTCAAAGCATCTCTTCCTTGTCCTTGAATCGCCGAAAACGTCGAAGGTTATCCAGCAATAAGATCAGGAACTTCAGCACCCAGCAACTCTTTGTCCCCATTTAGTTCTCAAACGGCGAAGATGTGTGCGGTAAAATGGTTGCATCTTGCAGTAACGGGGTGAGACGATGTGGCAGATAGCTTAGCATACTGTATTGTTGTTTTTTTACTCGCACAGAGCGTGGTTGATCGTATTCGTTATGTTTCCCAGCTCCGAAATCGCTTCAGCCCTCCAAACGCCACGAGACTGGTTTTCGAAAGGGTGACCAAGTAAGTATAAGTACCGTTGATCGTCCCGTCACTATCGCCGGGTTGAGTGGCGTCAACTTGTAACAGGAAGTTTCTGCCTGGGTAGTGGAGTCTTGAGGGTTGTGGTATGCCGAGTGTGGTCACTATACCCAAGATGTCGATGGTGCGTCCGTTTCAAACCAGGAGTAGACATTGTGGTATTGGCGTAAGTCAGTACAACGAGGTCTCTAAGGAAGGGTGAACCGCCCCAGGCTGGTTAACAGAGCAGGGAAAAATCCTCGCTCTTGGTAGTGGAAGGATCGCGCGCCAGAATCTTGAGGTGACTATACGCGGCTATCAACCGCAATTCGATAACTCTGCGATTAACTTTACAACAATTTTTATTTACACTGAAAATGCAGCCGCTATCATCGGTCCGTCGTCCTGGGTATTGGCTAATTGTGAGGCTACTCCCCAAACGAATTCTGCTCTGTTATACCAAACGCTGTTGACTTCTTATCCCTCCTACTGCCTCTGTGCGTGTGTGAAGGAAGGATTACCATAGGTTGTGTTTGCTGAGTATTTTTTTTTTAGGATTTGACACCAATGGAGCAAAAAAAAAAAGCTATGACGTATACGAACGGGACCGTCTGCTCCATGTGGATCACGGATTTAGCTGAGTTGGCTCAGGTGCTGATCACACGCGAACTTACCCTCTATAGTCTTCCAAACAAACCACAATGTTAGACGCCACGACGTACCCAGAGCGCCGCGAGAATGAAAGAAGTGAAGTCCACAGAACTTTCCATACACAACCCAAGTCAAGAAAGCCAAAATGTACACCGAGGCGCGAGACTCGGCGGAAATTGCGTCTCACGTTGTCTTCAGCTTCTTTGTTGTGGGTTGGAGCGCTTGTTCATCATCTTTGGCGCTCTGTGTCCTTGAAGGAAGGAGCCTGGATGACTTTGTCGCCGCTCGAGTCAGTGGCGAAGTCGACTTCGCCGCCGGAGTCGACTCCCGCTCGAGCGTTCTCCTCCTCATTGCCTTCCTCCATGCGCTCCTCGGCACCCTCGCACCCTCCACTGACGCTTGAGGTCGTGCGCCACCCAAGTCCAATATGTTGACGGCAATCGCGCACAGCACGGCCTCAATCGCATCAAGGCGCTGGACGATATCATCAAGGGTTGACAAGTCGTCGATGATCCGATTGTACTACCGAATCATCGACTTGTCGTACCAAGCACCCTCGGGCTCCAGGTGCTGGACCTTGAGGTGCGTGCGGAAAGCGTAATACCCTAGGCGCTTTCCACACAGCTCGAACCGCTTGTCCTTGGGCTTGCCGATTGCGGGGAGCGGTATAACATGTATGGCACAGGTTGCTGGGCAGGTTCACTCGTATAAGGTAAAATGGGAAGTGAATTCGAACTCAGAGACTGAGCTACCTACTCTAGAGCTGCACTATTTTCCCCATGAGCAGAAGAGCGTCTTATAGCACTCGATGTCGTTGAGCACACATACAAACACATGTAGATCCGCTGAATCACACAACAACGAGGAGTAACCCAACAGCGAGAAGTCAGCCATCAACTGTAACTCGTTGAAGATCACCAGTTGGTGTGGACCACTCCATGGCGTGATGGACGACTCTCAACACTCCCCCTCAACACGAGCATGGAGGCACTCGGGACCCCGCTGGCGTGGGTAACTTGATCAGTCGAGGCGTTGGCAACGCCTTGGTCAAATAGTCGGTGAGCTGTTTGTCGGACGGAGAGCAATGGACTGTTGTTCCACTTGATCACGCACGAAGTGAGCTCGAAGGTCGATGTGTTTTGCCCGTGGAGTGTAGCCATGGTTCGTGGCAATCGCTTGGCGCTTGCTCTGTACACAACGGGTCCACCATTCATCATCTCCAATACACCAGACGTCGATCGACGAGTCGCTTGATCGCCACTCCAACTGGCATCGCTGAACACCTCCACATTCAGCATCCCGGACGCAGGTCGCGTTTATGTGATACCGAAGTGAGGTGTACCCTTGAGGTAGCGAAGCACGCGAAGACCAGCCTGCCAGTGCATCTCGCGTGGATCTCCGAGGCAGTGAGATAGTGTAGAGAGAGCAATGCTGATGTCAGGTTAGCAACGTACAGCATCGAGCCCACAAGTTCACGATACTTTGTCTTGTCACTGAATCGCGGGTGTGATTCGTCGGGAACCAGGTCTTGATTGAGCACCATGGAAATTCGCACAGCCAAAACGATCCAGCATCTTGTGGATGAACTGCGACTGGGTTATCGCCAACTTCTCTTGGTCACGGTCATACTGGATCTCCATCCCAAGTGCCAGTCGCACATCACCAAGCGACTTGATTGTGAAGTGTGCAGCAAGTTCTGCACGAGCCATCTCCGCTTGATTTTCACTCTGACAACCAACCAAAAGGTCATCTACGTACAGTGTGATCAGGATTGGTGTTCGAGTGGCCGCATTGTCACTATCGCGTCGGACGAAAGGCACGGGCCTGAGCGACATTGTGAGAATCCCATTGTTGCGAACACCAATCGAATATTCTTGAACCACACATGTGCGGCTTGTTCGAGGCCGTAGATGCTGCGTCGCAGTTTGCACACCATACTATCAGCCACTCTTATCCCATCCGGCGGTGACATGTACACTGTTTCGTCGAGATCACCATTAAGGAGGGCAGTCTCAACATCGAACTGGCGAATGGGCATTTTGCAATGACAACACACTGCAAGGAAGTTCCTGATCGTGTTGGTGCTGGCGACGAATGAGTGGGTGTCGGTGTGGTTCACATCATGATCTGGAGAAAACCTTGCGCAATGAGGTGAGCTTTGTGCCGCACTACTTCGCCGTCCGCGCCATACTTTCGTGCAAATACCCACTTGTGACCGATCACTTTACACCGGCTGGACGGTACACCAAAACCCACGTATGAATGCGGGTGTGAGGCTTGATTTCGGCTAGCATTGCATCCTTCCACTTGTCAGCTTCAGTCGATGCCAGTGCTTCTTTGTAGTTCCGAGGAACTTCATCAACAAGAAGAGCAATCTCATCCATCATCCACTCGCTGCCGCTTGCTGCCAGACTCATCCCCTCCATCCTTGCTCTCGTCATCGTGGCCAACATTGTTCGTGACCCGTAGGTAGCCGTTGCTACTGCTGGATCTTGGTGGCAGTCTCAATGGACTCTCTTGTGAGCGGCTCGATCCGCCGTGGAACACAAGACGATCTTCCAGTTGGTTTCCTTTCCAGGGTGCAATACAACGGCGGATGAAGGGCGAGTGGGTTCTTTCACGGATGGCAATGCGCGTTGGCTGGTAGGAAAAGATGCGACGCGTGGAAGGCCCGACTGGACTGCCAAATTCTCATCGCGCACTGGAGCAGTGGTAAATTGAGGCTCAACTCTCCCCCCCCCCCCCCCCTCCCCCAATCCGGCATACTGTTGGGGCTTTCACCGGCACGCATCAACGTCCCAAAATCGAGTTCAGGTCCCATGTCCATGTCTTCGGGTGGTGTCCACACCTCGGCATCGACATCCATTGCTTCTGGGGTGTCACTGGCAAGGGAAGGACGGGCTTGACCGCTGGTCATATCGTCACTGTCGTACTCGATGATACCAGGAGACTGCCAGGTCGGTGGCACAGTGGCATCCTGGTATGGTAATGGCGCTCGTTCGTCGACTTGGATCGGACGCGTCGTCACCAAGCGCTCATCGTCAGGGCCCCAAACTCGATACGCCTTAGAGTGCTCCGCGTAACAAAGGAAGACGCAATGATGAGCCTTGGCGTCCCACTTGGTTCGCTTGCTTGCGTCGACTAATACGTAGCCACGCGAACCAAAAACACTTAGGTAGTCGAGTGTTGGCTTCTCGCCTGTGAGGACCTCGAGCGGACTCTTGTCTGGTCGTGCGGTGTTCGAAATTCGGTTGACGATGTGAGCTGCAGCCATGACTGCATCACCCCACCAGTGCCGATCGACATGCATGTAGTGGATCATTGACCGAGCTATCTTAGCTAGCGTCCGATTCATCCGCTCAGCAAGCCCATTTTGTTGCGGCGAGTATGGAGCGGTCGTCTGGTGTCGAATCCAGCACCAGCGCAGAACTGTTCAAACTTCTTACTCATGTACTCCCCGCCGTTGTCGGTACGAATGCAGCAAAAAAAATGGTACGATGATGTTGTGTCTCCACGCAGACTTTGAACTCGCGGAACTTTTCGAACACTTGCGACTTGTTCGCGAGCAGGTACCGCGTACGCATATCGAGTGAAATCATCGATGAATGTCAACATGTAAGCCGAACCTCCCATGGACTTGGGTTTCATCGGACCCACCAAATCGCTATGCACCAACTCGAAGGAGAACGACGTCTTGACGTTGCTACCCGACTGATGACGGAACGGGCTAGTAGTCATCTTCCCTTTTGCACAGCCACCACATACGCCATCCAACGGACCAGACAAGGCGGAGACACCATTACAGACCTCCTGGATCATGTGCATCTTGGCTTGCGAGACGTGATCCAAGCGGGCATGCCAGAAATCAACGCAATTGACGTGTTCGCCTGTCACCACTGCTTCATGCACCTCCTCTCCAACACTGCACAGACCAAGCGAATAACTCGCCAACGCGTGGGATACTTGCTATCTTGACACCGTTCACGGCCAATGTACCACGTTCAGACCGGAACTCGACAACAACATCCTTTGCCTTCAGCGCCGAAATAGAGATGAGTTTGCGGTCGAGGAGTGCACAAATAGCACATCCGTCAATGTCACAGCGACTTCAGCTTGAACGCGGACTGAGCCGACACCGACAGCTTGAAGTCGTTGCCCGTTGGCAACAGAAATGTCGATCGGATTCGTTAGTGGTTGATGAACGAAATGTTGGTGGGGATTTGCTCCAGCAACAGCACGCCCAGCCAAAACCACTGGCTGCAGTACACATTCCAGATCGTGAAGGTCGGAATCATATCGATTCCAACGGCTGCCAGTTGTGAGGCGATTAGCAACCAAGTTGCCGAATCCAATCTACCACCATTCATTGCCGATAACACAAATTCACCACCACTTGGATTCTTCAGCTTCGAAGACGCTGCCTTCTCGTGACCGTGCTGTTTGCATTCGAAGCATTGAGCATGGAACCCTTGTTTCTTCTTCACGACACCACCAGCAGGAGCACCATTGCGAGGGCGACCAAATCCATTCGCCCGACGGCCTTGGTTTCCACGCCCGTGCATCGTTGCACGGAACGCGTGCTCCTTCACGTCACGTTTCTGGATCCTGTCGGCTTCGTGACGAAGCACATTTGTTAGTGCCAGGAGTGACAGACGGTCATGGGATTCGATGATACGGACCATGGAATCATACTCGGACGGCAGGCTGCCGAGCAGTGCGACAGTTCTTTCGTCTTCAGCCAATTGTTCACCGACCGCTGACAACATTGCATAGAGTTCATCGAATCGCGCAAGATGATCCATGAAGTTTCCACCATTCGACATCGACAGCTCGTGGACCTGCTTCCGAAGTTGGACTGGGTTGCGCAGGCTCTGCTTGACGAAAAACGCTCGTAGTGTTTCCCACGCCTCCGCTGCAGTTATAGCCTCTCGTACCATCGACTGGTAAGTGGGACTCAGCATCTTGCTCAGAATAGCGAGGGCCTTCATGTCAGCGACTTTCCATGGGTCTTCACGCAAAGCAGCTTCTTCCGGCTTGAACGTGATGTGGCCTTGCAACTCCCTCCTGGGCAACGCCATGCGAGCGTTGAACTCCCATAGGAAGTAGTTTTCGTCTATGAGGACTTCATTGGGGTTGAGGGGGCTTTGGCTCATAACCCTATAACAGGTATGGCACAGGTTGCTGGGCAGGTTCACTCGTATAAGGTAAAATGGGAAGTGAATTCGAACTCAGAGACTGAGCTACCTACTCTAGAGCTGCACTATTTTCCCCATGAGCAGAAGAGCGTCTTATAGCACTCGATGTCGTTGAGCACACATACAAACACATGTAGATCCGCTGAATCACACAACAACGAGGAGTAACCCAACAGCGAGAAGTCAGCCATCAACTGTAACTCGTTGAAGATCACCAGTTGGTGTGGACCACTCCATGGCGTGATGGACGACTCTCAACAAGCGGTGGGGTTTCTGGGAGCACAGCATCCGCGTGCTCCGTCTTCTTGCGCGCTGTCGCTTGTATTCTTCGCTTTGCTTCTCTGTTTCCCAAGTAACGGTGGTCGCCTCAATGGGCGTTGCGAAGGGTTCCAAAATGACTGCGGAGCTTCAGAGCTTTGTTAGTGTTATTTGCTGATTTCATTCAAGAGTAGGGTAGGTTTGTAGTTTCTGGCTCTGAAACACCCTCGTGACTCAACCCTAACCACAATAGACACGTGTGTTGTCGACAGTTTTGGCGAAACGTGGTGTGTCTTGTGCGACTCTGTGACAGGGAGTTGCGAAAGTCGCAATTGGACTGTTGACACATAACTTCCCATACATAGCGGAAGTCAGCGAAACCAAAATGTGGAGCGAGGCGCAAGACTCGGTGGAGATTGTGCGCCAAACCCCATCTATGAAGATACTGGTATTGGCGCAGCACCGATAGCGAGTGACTACAGAAGTCGTCAATCTCATGTCACCCCACGATGAACTAGAAGGCGAACACGCAGAGAACGTCCGCTTTACCACGAAGGTATTCCCTACTTCCGATCTCAACTGACGGATCTTGTACGCGTACAACACAAGTTCTTCTTGGTCTACTGTCGCGTCTCAGGTCTGGGCTACAATTGACATGTCAATGTACGTCCTGCGAGCGCATATTTGAGAGAGGATGCATTTCTAGGCGAAGATGCCAGCGACTCTGAGGCAAAAGAGCACAGTGAGAGTGTGGGTGGGAGCGGAGAGAGAAAGATAGAAGGATAGCGAGAACGAGAGAAATAGGAATATGAGACCCTGCATTTCAAAATGGCGCTTGGTTAACCAACAATTTTTTGAGAAAAACGGCTCCAAAGTTGGACCATCAATTTTCGTACTTGAGTCGGTTTCGACCAATCGCCAGAAAACGGCGCTGTCGAAAATTCGCGGGTGGAAATGAGCGACCCCGAGAGCTACGACAGCGAAGAGGAGAGGCTGCCTCTGTCGTCGGGCTCCTCCGCGGAGGAATCCGAGGATGACAAATCAACCGATGAAGGGGGGGGAGGTCGCCAATTTCGTCGTTGCTGATGCGGCAAGTGAGGCGGCTCAAGCACTTGTCGACGGCGATCCATGCGAAGAAAAGTGCCTCGAAGGGAAAGTTGGTGCTGTCGGGAATTTCCTGCTGTGTACAGCGCCTAACGAAGGCAGAGAGACAGGTGAGCGTAATGACTGCTCTTGGTGTGCTGATGCAAGCGGAGACAGTGTCTCGGCGCCGAGGCGCAGGATTGTCCGCTGAAGACGAGTGGGGGGAGAAGACGCCCACCAGAGAAGCGCGGCACGGCTTGTATGTCGGCAAACTGCAGCTCGGATGCGTACGGGTACTGCTCGGCGTCATCGACCATAAGGTGGAGTTGGCAGGCGTGGAAACCAAATGTTGTCTTCGTGTTGATCATCGTGCGCCATACGGCAGAGTTGGTAGGTACTGTAGACGCCCACCACGTACGGGTGGGTTGCCGTGTCGTCACGGCGAGTTCGTGCCTGAAGCCTGGGATGTACGTCGCGTGGTCAGGGATTCAGTAGCGCGTGCACGGCTGTGCTGATGTCTGCTGCCAGACTTGGCGTCGCCAGACATGTGTTGGCCAGGTGCACCCACAGCGGTGGGCCTGCATGTCAATGACTCCACCGGGACACTGTCGGTACTGTGGGGGGCATTCCGGGATGATGCGGTGCTTTTGATCATTGGTGTGCAGCACAGACGAGACTGCACGCCAGTAGAATCGTTTCCTGGAGTCGGGCCTTTGCGTGCTTGGCGCTTCCTCCAGGCCACGCGCTACTGGTCTGGAGCACAGGCGAGGAGAAAGAGCTTCGTAGCACCAACCACGGGTCGGCCGTCGGTGTCAACTAGAGTAGCCCAGTCCCACGCGATCCTGTCGTTGCACTGCCCTTCTTCACGTGGTGCGTGTCCAGATCCTGCCAGGCGGTCGGCCAATGCTAGTGCCTGGCGGTGCTCATTTAGAACACCATCCTCGGAGGCGATGTGTTCATCGTGGGATCGTACCCACACCGCACGGAATGTCCCGCCAGGGCGCATGAGCTGGATCAGGCTGCGGAGCTCACAGCGATGCTTGCTGCTGTGCTTGATGTGGTGCTGCCGGTGCCCTGTAACTATATCATTAACCCCAGTGAGGAGTTGAATAACCGCCTGATTGTCGCACACTTACTCGTTCGCGTCACCCGACGCGGCGACGCCTTCAATGAGCGCTAGCAATTCACAGCGGGTGGATGTGACATCTCACCAGTGGACTCTTGCCTGACCAATGACGCATGTCAATGGGGATTTAAGAGCCCATGATCCGGTTGCTTCAGGTGTACCTCCGGCTCGTACACTGCCGTCTCCTGCGGCCCGGTCGATGGGTTCTAGCGTAACGTCATCGCCACTCGTCTGTACACGGCTCATCCACGCGACGTGACTATCTCTGGTTCCTGCTGCCCTGTCGCACCGAACGCATTCTGGGTGGTGCCAGCTTGCACAGACAGGGCAAAACGTGATGTCTCGTAACCGGTTGCAGCCCACGCAGACCCGGCTTGAATCGGCTCTCAGCCGCCCTTGACGCCGCGCGCGAGAAAGCTGAAAGGCCGTGTCGATCAACGTACGGTCGTTCGGGTCACGCATACCTCGTAGTGTCGTGTCTTGCCATAAAAGCACCCTAGTCATAGGTCTGGTACGTGGGCCTACTGGTGTGACCGAGATAGGTAGTACAACATCCGCGAATTCTTCTCCGATCCCTTCGGGGCGCTCCGTCCAGACCCCACTATTGTGCGTACGTTCGTGCCCAGGGGTTCCGAATATGCATATTCAAAGTAGGGAAATTCCAATCCAAAATACATTATGCAGTCAGTTCCTCATGCAGCACCCATCAATAATGCATCACATCCAACGCATACCACTAGTGCATACTACTGTAGTAATCGCTCGTCATCCACGTTGTTCCTCGAGACACTGGTGCACGAGATCGACCCCCCAGTATTGACGGTTGGTCTTCAGCACCAACAAGGCCTGGAGAAGTACCGGGCACAGACTGTGACGGCCGAGGCCAACCACAGCTCTGGCCGTGCTGAAGAGCCGCTCGGCGACATTGGATGTCGAAACGACGGCAGCAACCAAGTCGTAGACGACACCTTGGTCGGCACGACGGGCTCTCTTGATGGCTCGTTCGGCGAAGCTGAGATCGTCGTCGGCCTCCACGTCAGTCGACCGTGGGGCGGTGTGGAGCTGCATCGCGGCCTTCTCGGCACAAGTGAGGACCTGTCGACCGCTTTGCAGCTTTACAATGGCTGACTCGTAGGCAGCGTCGCAAACGATGTCGGCGTTGGCGCCTACAGAACGCGATACGTGGACCTATTAGATTCGTGGTTGGGATTCATCGTGCACAGATACTCACTGAGGTACTCGTCAAACTGGGGGAACTGCTGTGTCAGCGCGTCAAATAGTGTCCGCACCTCCCACATCGTCACAGATTGATCTTGAATGCGCTTCGACACAGACTCAATATTTTTGAGTTGGTCAAGCAAGGCGCGGAGCTTACGGTTCATAGCTGGCTTCGGCAGAAGCTCCGCTATGGAGTCGTCATTGCGATCGAGGTGTTCGAGCAACTCAAAGTACCGTAGAACCATGAGGAACGTCGACCCCCATCGTGTGTCCTGGCGTAGCACAGGATGCAACCGAGTTCGAAACCTAATGTGCAATTTTCGAACACAATAATTAGAATCAGTTTGAGGAGTCAGAAAATAATTAGAATACAACTGAAGAGTCAGAAAACAATTGGCAGACCCACCTGAGTCGGGCGGCTTGGTTGAGAGTGCGAAGTTTGATCATGAGCTGCTGCACCGTGTTGAGAGCAGTCTCAACCTCGTCTGTCAGAAGACGAACAGCGAGATTCAGGCGGTGGCTGGCACAGCCCACGAGCGGTACACTCATGAGCCGTGCCAGTTTCTTGTTAACAGAGCAGTTGTCCCCTACAAGAAAAATGCACTGCGACACCTCCTTTCCGTAGTAGCCGAGAACCTCCCTGATTGCGTTGACGTGGCTCTCCGCGCTGTGATCCTCATCGGGCTGCTCGATGATCGGGGCAATGGAGAGCAGGGGGGTACGCACCATCCCTTTGACCTCGTAGGACGCAAAGAGAGCGAGATAGTGCTCGTTGTCGTGGGTCCACCCGTCAAATATGATGCCGAATTTGGCGGGGAGTTCGGCCGCAATAACTCGTTCGACTGCTGTCGCCAAGTCGAGGATATTGGTGCGCAAGGTGTCGACCGAGACCGGCGCAAGTCTGGTGTTGCTGTTGCGTACAGAATAACCCGTCAATTAATGAATTGCACAAAGAAATATTCGTTCTTACCGCCTCGTTGCTTCCCTCTCACAGAACGACAATGGGAGGTTCTCTTCAACAATCCAAGAGATCCACCCAAAGCGGTCCTGGGCCTTCTGGGACACCCATGAGAGAACGGATCCCGTTTGGCCGGCGCTGGCCGCACGCATCTGGGACTCAAACCCAGAGTGCTGTGCACGCACATGGGCAACGAGGTTGGAATAGCCGCGTCCAACGGCCTGGCGGTACGTGCGTCACCAGTGCGAGCGCCAGTGTCGTCGACGGCGGGGCGAAAGAAAAAGCGAGCGATCTGCTCCGGTGAGAATGGTGGTGGAGGTCGGGGAGCGACGAGAAGGTTGTCCATGGTTGAATAAGTTGGAAAATGAGAACGAAAGTCGATGACGAGAACTTACCAATGGTCCCCGAGGTGCGGCAGGTTCGTTTCGAGCCCATTGATTGGCTCAGGAAGCACAAAACAGCTCCGATTGGCGGAATCTTAAAGATTGAGCATGTGATTGGTAGGCGGGGCGATGAGAGATAGGAGGGGCAGAAGGGATGGAGGACTAAATAATTCTTCGGGGCTCGGAGTCAAAATAAATTATGCATAATCCAGCACTTTTTTGGAACAATAAATTATTGGTGATCACCCCTAGAAAATTATGTTCTGGGCTTTATTTATTCGGAACCCCTGTTCGTGCCACCATTGCACCGAGATGAGGTCACCGTTGCCGTGTTCGTCTACTCTTGTTGCATCCCCGATGCGTTGGATGCAACAAGAGTAGACTATCACACGTCTCCCACTTGGTACACACACGCCCACACACATCTTATCAATTGCGTCACCCGTTCATCGAGTACCTCCTCGAACTGTCTGACCAGGAAGAATGCGCCTGGCGCTACCGCGATTGTTGCCATGCGGAGATGGGCGGTGGGGTGGTAGATGCGACCAACCGGGTCGCTGAGTCGGTCCGTGTCGCCGACACACAGCGCTGCACGGAGAGCTGGTTCTATACGGTAACATCCACCTCGCATTTTTTGGGACCAATGATGACGGCCTGAGAGCTCTTCACATGAGAGCATACGGTGGCCCCAGCGATCCACGAGATCATCCACGAACCTGAGCTTCGTTCGACACGCAACATTGAGGCGGAGGAGCTGTCTCTGGTCTGATACTGACAGTTCCTGCCATAACGACCGGCCGGGCGGGTCAATGTGCATTCCACCGGGTTGGTCCATTCTACGTCCACGTTGATTCCGAGCGCCGCAGCAGCCCGGATCGTGTCGACTGCCCATCCTTGGAGGTGACTCGGCGGCATCATCGGTCTAGCCAATGGATGAGACGTCAAACCTGCCAGCTTCTGGTAGTCCTCTAGCGCCTCTAAAAGCAAGTGGTGAGCGGGGACGTGCGGAGTGTTGAGCAATTTGATGGCTATCTTTACGCGCGACGCCTAGCAGGAGTCTTCGAAGCAGTGTAGGCCGAGTCCAAAATCTGGGTCGTGAAAAAGGTACGTCGTCGTGCTTAGCGGAAGCCGTAGAACTTGGCGCGCATCACGCCGAACCAACTTGTCGACATGGGACGTGCGCGAGATAACTGAGCTCAGTTTGGTGCGATACGTCAGCCTTGGGAGCCAGACGCACTGAACAATGTAACGGAGCTCGCGGGAAGTCGGTTTTGCCTTGCAGATGCGGTGCGCTTCCATCTTCAAGCGTCGCCAGAGTGGATCAATCGTGTTATTCCACATGTTGGTAGAGCTTTGGATAATTCCCAGATGCTTGAACCCGCAGTGAGGGCTGGTGTACGCCATGTCCCTTGGCATGCTCTTTCCGTCCGCCAACATCACCGGTGGCTCTGGTCGTGATCGCCCTGGTCTGACGCTGAGCAGAAAAGACTTCGCCCCCCCCCCCCCCCCGTACCGGTAATCCCCCTGAAAGTCTTTGACACGCTGGCTCTGTGGCTGATGGCTGCATGCGATGTTCCAACTTCCACAATATCGTCCACTAACACGATTGATGTAATTGGAGTCGCCTGCCCTTCTTGTGAGTGTCTAGGCTGGACCGCTCCTGGGCCTAGGGCTTGTCACTCTAATAACACATCCCAGGAGTAGCTGATGTGCCCGACGGAGAGGGCTGACCCCTGGCCGAGCCCGAATTCGCGCAGCTCTGTCGCTACCCACCCAAAATCCGTCCGGACGTCAATAGCTCCAGCCGACAGAAAGGCCGTAAGGATCCGGAGGAGGACCGGGGGGGGGGGGGGGGGGGGGGGGGGGGGGGGGGCACCCAGCCGCTGATAGGCATATGTCATCACCCATCGCGGTATTCGGTCGTAGCACTTCTCACAGTCCTTGCTGATGAGGTAGACCGGTTGTTTGTGGCGCCGCGCTCTGTCGATGAGGAGTGTCGTTGCACCCAGCCGCTGATAGGCATATGTCATCACCCATCGCGGTATTCGGTCGTAGCACTTCTCACAGTCCTTGCTGATGAGGTAGACCGGTTGTTTGTGGCGCCGCGCTCTGTCGATGAGGAGTGTCGTTGCAAGCGAGGCGTCCTGTACCGTACGAACAAGCCCCCGGGCTCATGTTCAAGTCTCCGTCCAATCGTCCTCCTGAACAGCATCCGCGAGGCCATCTCCCTCGTAGTCCTCAAGGGCATCCCCCCAGCAGTCCAAGATTATCTGTCGCCGCATCAAAGCGATATTCCATCGGTCTGTGCCATGCCAATCACTCGCGGCACACTCGCCTTCATCGGTCCGGCCCAGGCTCCGGCCCTAAAAGTTCTGACATATGTCCGTGTCGTCCGCACGTCTGCGGACCTGGCGACCGTCCACGCTGTGGGCCCCAATGTCGACTCCGACTCCGAGTTTTCCATCCCCCTCGACAAGCTTCGGCACAGAGTGGTCGACGATAGCGAGTCCGAGCTGTGGCCGGGGTCGTACGTGGGCCTGCCTGTCGCGTTCGCCCACCCCAGCGGGTCTCACATAGACGAATGGGCCTACGGCGTCGTCACCGGGTACCACGTCGCTGAGTCCCTAGCGTCTCTGCGTGTTCGCTACGGCACAGAGACCACCACCATACCACTCGATCCTCTGCGCCTGATCAAGCTCGACCTACTGAACTACGCCATCCAAGTTGGGGCTGGCGTCAACATCGCCATTGTCAACGCTCTGGAGCTCCTTGACCAGCAAAATAAAGCGATTGCCGCCTACAAGTCTAAGCGCGCGACGTTGCCCAAAACTATCGCCAACATGCTGTCGGTCCCATTCGCTCCGAACGAGCGCGTCCCACTTTTGCGCCCGCACGACCTGACTGTCGTGTCGGTGCGGCGACAACATATAATAGATTGCACGACAGGTTCACGCAAACGAAACGCCAGTGACGTGTACACGGATCCTCAAGTATCGTCCTCACCACCTTCGTCGTCGGACACCCGACAGGTTCCCAAACACCAACGCGACGAGCCGTATTCACCCGCGTCCAGCGCGCGCTCCTTCCGGACTGCAATCGAGAACGATGACAACGGTGCAGACGCCGACAGCCTCCTGTTCGGAACGGATGAGGACGATGTGGAAGACATCAAGCGACAGAACCGTCCCTTGACCAAGCGTCGGCGAGTGCGAGCCGACAGTGATAGCTCTGTCACAAGCTCAGTTTCCTCCTTGGGTCCCCGACCTACGCCTTCTGGTCGCGTCGAGTTCCGACCATCGCCCACGCAGCAAGCTGGGCACAAGCTCGTCGCCAAGCGGCAGCTCCCAGGTACGAACCCTCAGATGCTACTCGAACTGATACAGCAAATGCCCGATGTTGTCACTTTCTTGGGGGCCCCGCCTGTGCTCCGCGGTCTATGGGAATTCGCGTTCAACCGCGGCACGCATCTCATGCACTGCAAAGAGTTAGATGAGTCCATGGAGCTCGACGCCCAAGCGCGGGGGGTGAATATGACGGATTTCTCAGAGCGCAATAAGCTCGCGAGTCCACCAGCGGCGAACTCGCGCGCGGACGTCGCTGGTGCCCTACGCTCCCTCTCGATGTTTGGGCACTACTTCTACAACAGTGATATCAACCAGTTGATCGCAACGGCAACGAAGTTTGTCGACCGATACACGCGCATCAATGATTTAGACGCTAAGGGATGGGACCACGTGGCCTTCTGGATCACCAAGAAGTTTGGCAAGTTTCGCAGTATTCTTGCCTCTCAGTCCATGGCACACGCGCGTTCCGTCCTCGATGAATTCAAGTGGTTCGACGACGGGTTGACACGTTTGGAAGACCTGCGACGCACGCAGACCAGCGCACAGGGCGTTGGCGGCAACCCAAACAAAGCCGCGCTTAGTGGCGACCGTCGACGACAACGACCGCGGACGGAATCGTCTATTCCTACCCAGGTGCTTGCTGGACTCCCTCGTTCCGGAGGGAAGTCGCTGTGCATGAAGTATGTATCCAAAGTAGGCTGTACCGGTGACGGCTCGGGTGGCTGTTTTCACTCGCAAAGGGGTCACTTCAGGCCCACCACCAAGCTGTCTGCGGAAGCCATTGCACTAATCACGAGCCGATACGGCGGTCTCGGCGAGGGATTTTCGAACCTATGACTACCCACGTGGTCTAGCGCTGCGCCGTCGGCCTCTATGCCCGGGCCTGTGGCCACCATCTCGTCCCAATGCGACACCCTGCCATGTCGCCTACATGTTCGGCTTGCGCGAGAGAGTCGACTTCGCGCGTCTCTGTACGAGACCTCTGTTCGCCAGACGTCTGAGCACGTGCTCGACGTTGCAGCACGCTACGGAGTGTGTCTGCCTGTCTTCGACCGTGAAGCGGTCGGTCTCGACGCGGCCTACGTCGATGCGATGTCAACGTTCGCACGGCGATCTGCGCTGTCACTTCTCAACTTTGTTCGCCTTTTCCGCGGTGAGACACAGGAGGACGCCCGCCCAAACAAACACTTGCTTGAGATCACCGGCACCTGGACCTCTACGCAGCAGGCGGACATTGTCCGACGTTGGAACGCGATCGTTCGTCACGGTGTGCGTCCGGAGTGGTCCAGCTCGAGAGCAATCAGGCAACGTGGCCGACCCCCCAACCATCGCTCGGCGCTCGCCAACCCCGACGCCATTCGCCGTCATATTAAACAAGGTGTGGCAGACGGGCGCTACCTCATCTTGGACAAGTCTCTTCTCACACAATGGCCAGAAATATTCACCAGCCCCCTCGGCGCGGTTGAGAAGCGTTCTCCGCAAGGGATCGACATCCGCCTCATCAATGACTACTCGTACCCACCCAAGAGCTCGGTCAACGATTTCACTTTGCGAGATAACTTCCCTGAGATTTCTTACAACCCTCCGGTCGACATCGCCCGCAGGCTCCATTTTCTTCGCACCCAGTTCCCAACGGCAGTCATTCTTCTCATGCTTGGAGACGTCTCCAGCGCGTTCCGGCACGTGCCGATGAACGCAGAAGCGGTACACATGTTCGCTTTCATTTTTGACGACTGCCTCGTTATTGACCTCGCGTGTGGATTCGGTTGGTGCGGATCACCAGCATTTTACTCACTCGCCGCGACTGTAATCAACACACTCTACGAGGCTTGCATGCCGGAGCGCGCGAATCTGGATCCCTCCCCGTTCGTCGGAAACGTCTGGTGTGATGATCACACGTGCGTCGAGGCCGACTCAGGGTCGCGCTGCCACGACGCCAACATCGCGCTTCGATACGCCATGCTTCGAGTCCTAGGACCAGCAGCAGTTAACGAACACAAGTTCACGGACTGGAACACCCACGGAAAGGCTCTCGGCCTGCTGTGGGACACAGCACGCGGTACAGTGTCGATACCACCAGCGAAGCTGGCCAAGGCCCTCGCCCGCACGAATGCACTGCTCACCTCAAACGCCGTGACCAAGACCGAGGTACTCGAGCTATTAGGTGTCCTCCGCCACGTGGCGGTCTGTTTCCCTTCGGCAAGATCCTTCTATCAGCGTGTCCACGACTTCGCTTGCTCATTGGCGTCGGGCCGTCGACGACCCCCAAGCTCGGTCGTCGAAGATTTGTGGTGGTTCAGAGCTATTCTCCATCACCCATCCAGGTTCAACTCGATCCCAGTCGAAGTGTTCGCAGGGGTCGCCCGAGCGTCGGTCAACGTGTTCATGGACGCGTCTGATACGGGTCTCTGTGTCCTCGAGCCAACCCGTCGCGAATACATTCGTCAACAGTTCACCGCCCAGCAGCGTGTACTCATTCAGGCCCGCGACCCGGCGTGGTCAATCAACGTTCGCGAGCTTCAGAGCGCGGTCCTTGCGGCCACACACTGGGGACCGTCATGGCAGGATGATGCTACCGCCAGGCCGGTCGTCGTGTGCCTCCACATCGATAATGCTAGCGCTGTCTCGTGGTCCTCGAAGAGATCCAGCCGTCACCCCCTCGCGCAGCTCTACACTCGTCTACTGTCGCTTGCCGAGTTCCAGTTTGGTATTGTACTGGCCGCGGAGCACATCGCTGGTGTGGCAAACACCATGGCTGACGCGGGGTCCCGCGCGTGGGATTCGTCTCACAAACTGTGGAAGACGTGGGCTGACATGTCGTCTGATTGGTCGCAGGTGGCCGTGCAACCTCCTTACGACGATCTCTCCGCCGTCTGGGCCGGATGCTCCGTCGACACGCCCTGGCTGAGTCTACCGGCTCCAAGTACCGCGCCCACTGGAAGCAGTGGTGCCAATTCGCCCACGTAATGCGTTGGTCAAGGTGGCTCCCGTCGTCCGAAACCCTGTGTCACCATCGCCTCAGCTACTTTGCCATCTATTTATGGAAGCACGGTTGGAATTCGGCCCGTTGTGGTAATCAATACCCGACCATCCAGCTCAAGTTGGCCGCGATTCGCTGGTTTCATCGGATGTATTTAGGTCGCGAAGTAGGTTGCGGACCGCGGCTCCACATCCTCCTCAAAGGTATCCAGCGTTTGTCGACACCGGCGGCGAAGAAGCAGCCTCTCACTCCCGCGTTCCTGCGACAGCTCCGCCGTACACTTCGTTTCAACGACCCTCGCCAACGCCTACTGTGGGGCAGCGTGCTGCTCGCCTACTTCTTCCTGCTGCGTCGCTCGGAGTACCTCGCGATCGGGAGCAAAAGGAGATTCTACTGTCTCAAGACCCGGCATGTGTTCTTCTCTGATCGACATGGCCGCCCAGTCCACGAACACAAGGCAACGGCTGTGACAATTGGTCTTGAAGGAGCCAAGAACGACCAGTTCGGACGAGGGGCTTGGCGGACGATGCACGCGTCGGGGGACGCGCTTCTCTGTCCAGTACGCGCCCTCAAGCACATCGTGCGCGCGAAGAAGAGTTTGGGTCGATCGGCGACGACAAGCGAGTACCTATGCTACAACCTCGATGCCCGGTCAGTATCGAATGCACTAAAGATGACAGCCAGAGCCGTCGGCGTGCCTGCCGCAAATTACTCTACTCACTCAATCAGAATCGGCGGCGCGACGGCTCTGCTCAGCGGAGGAGCAGACAGCCTCGCAATCAAGTTGCTAGGAAGGTGGGTGTCACGGGTCTACGAAGCCTACCCAGTACAAGCCGCGGAATCTACAATCGACCTCTCCAGGCGCATGGTGTGAATCGCACCAGTCCCGCACGCGCACCTCGGCATTCTATATCTTGGGGCCGCCTCGCCACGCCCACATGGGCAAGGCGCAATACACTTGCTTGCCCCCACTTCCGAGCTCGAGAGCTTGAGGAAAGAGCATACATTCCGAAGGATGTTGCCATTTCCGGATGCGGCAAGATGCGAGGAAGATAAGATACCCAGACTCGAGGATGTGACATCGTCCCAGGTCACAAAGTCGCGCGTGTATTCTTAGTAGCATCGTCTCCCAGATCGTCGTAGGTCAGTTTAGAATCTGCCTGCGACCAGGCAAACACCCGCCTCGCCACGCCGGGGGGGGGGGGGGGGGGGGGGGCACCCAGCCGCTGATAGGCATATGTCATCACCCATCGCGGTATTCGGTCGTAGCACTTCTCACAGTCCTTGCTGATGAGGTAGACCGGTTGTTTGTGGCGCCGCGCTCTGTCGATGAGGAGTGTCGTTGCAAGCGAGGCGTCCTGTACCGTACGATCGCGTTGGAATCCGTGTTGGTTGGAGTGATTTGGAACAGTAACTTCCAGGAAAGCGCTTAGCGCGGTGAGGAGCCGAGTTGCTAGTGCACTTTGCATATTGATCGGTCGCCACGGTGGCAGGCATTGTCTCTCCCACACGCTGAACGCCGTCTCAGACTTGGGCAGAAAGATCAATTGCCGGTGGTTAAGGATGGAAGGAACAATACCTGACTGGATGATCACATTCATGATGAGCCTCTCGCGGGCTCGAACGCACTCCGGCGCCGCAATCCAGAGCTCTTGATTAACGCCACCGTAACCGGGCGCTACCCCCTTGCTAACTAGTCTGTCTGTCGCACGCTGGCGTGCTTCGTCGTACATAAAGGTGCCCCATCCCTTATCCGGATCTGCGAAAGCCGCTTGGTGCGTACCTCCTGCCTTTATGTCGGCCAACAGCCACTCTCGTACAAAATGAGGTAGCACCGCATCATCTCCCGCTGCTTGTGTCGTTAGGTGTACCGGTTCTTACGTCCTCTCATCCGTCGGAATCCAGGTGTCTAGCAAGTCGGTCAGTGCACTCGTGATGGCCGCGCGAGATTCCACGTACGCCACGCCATTCTCCTGCGCTACGAGGGCACATCGGATCTTTATAGGAGGGAGTGGCGGACCAAAAATGTCACGCAGCATCTTACGAACGTTTCCTTCCCCCATCCAGGTTGCACAGGCTCGCCGACGAGTCTCCACCTTGGACCGCGTGCGCCAGTCTCCTCTAACCCTCAACTATATTATGTTTATCGACGGTATCCATCTTCCGAATATCTCACTCTCCTGCTGTAGTCGTCGCGGTCGTTCTGGTTCCTGTCGATCGAGCGTCTCGCTCGCATAGTTGTTGAAGTCACCCACCATGATACAGAGTCGTCCCGGGGCGTGGGCTATTTCGGTTTGTCGAGAGAGCCACTGCTGCTCTGCGCGCGTCGCTGCTGCCTTCTCGACCGGTGAGTCTGGACAGTATGTTGCATTCACTGTCATCTCTGTTCTGCCGCCGAGGCGGACGGTGATCGCGATTGACCTACCCAGGGGCGAAGTTCTGGTTGCATCTCTCTTCCATCTCGTGGCCCAGCGCGCACGACTCACGAGGGTTGTCGCCCGGTCCGTACCTACAGCTTCATATGCCGGTGCGTGTCCACCGTCTTCCGGCGGGCCCCATACGGTACGTGCTTCGTTTGTTCGCGAGCCGGAGTCGGAGATCGCGACAAAGTCGATGCTATTGGCGAGCGACCACGGAATGATCTCGTCGTGCAGTCGCCTGTTGATGCCACCCGCCACGTTTGCCGACGCGATCCGGATTGATCGGTGGTCGACACGAGCTGAGTCTGCGTCTCCCACATGCTGCTCGACAAAATGCTCCCTGCGTGGATCTCGTCGATAACTGTACGTGGACCTTGGCACGATCTCCGGTGGTCGCTCTGCGGCCGGTACCCATGCCCGTCGCCGGTGCGACCGTCGGCGGTGTGTCCCCTTGTTGGTCATGTCTTCATCCCGTAACAGCCGATGATCAGATGCCTCCGAGTTCACCGATTCGTCCGATGAGGTATAGGTAGCCCGTCAACTTTCACCACCTTCCCATTCCGCCAGAGCGTTTTCGCCCCGGTCGACATCGACTGCGCTGGCGCACTGAGAAAGGCTGATACAACACAACACGAGAGTCCACAGTATCCAAATCCATGAGCGTTTGTAGCGGCAGATTATTGCTGGGGGGATGCGCCGCCGGCGTCCACCCCGCCGCGAAAATCCGTCGGGAGAAGGTGCTCTGACAGACGGAGTAGCATGTGTTCCATTCGATCGGTCTTTGCAGTTTCGGCCACATGTGTACGCTGGATCCCTTTGATCGACTCTTCATGGTCCCTGAGACGGTCGCCGACAGCCATTAGTTGGCGGACCATGTCCTGGCGGATTGTTGCTAGTGCTGCCTGCGATTGTTCTCGAACTTGGCTTGCGACGAGTTGCCGTAACATCGGCTTCGCTTGCTGAACAAGGTCGTGGCTGGTCGGGGGTTGCTGTACTGCTTGAGTCTCGCGATGTGCGCCCGGCATGACCAGCCCTAGTGAGGCGTTGCTTGTGCATCTGTCTAGGTTTGCCGAGATAGATTTCCAGTGTTCGTTGGCTCGCCCGACGACCTGCTCATTGTCTGCTGCACGTACGCGTCTGCAATCTCGCCGGAAGTGTCCTCCTTCATTGCACTCGAAGCATCGCATGCTACCATCGGGGGCAGGCGTGTTGAAGGAGAGTTTGACGTTTCCGACGTAGAGTCGCTGGTACCTGTCTCGGCCGTATGCTGCCAGCAACCTGTCCATAACATCCACCGAGCAGAGTTCCACAGTGCCCGAGCGGCGGCTCGGTTGCATCGCGAGCCGTGCACCTTTATACCCCAGTTGTGCTAGCCGTTGTTCCACCTGGCGCGGCGTTAGCTCGTGAGACAGGCCGAATACATGAACCCGGCGTACCAGATACTCGCGTTCAGTTGCGTCTGTTGGGCGGATATATATTATATAACCGTTCGCGGAGCGGGTCCCATTCGACGTTGAGGACTGGCTTCAGCCGTATGGACTCAGCGTGTTGAATGTCGGCCAAAACGGTGCAGTCGTGATTCAGCGACGCTGCATATATTCGGTTTGCCACCTTCTCACTTTCGAAGAAAAGACGAAAAGTGTTCGCATTGTCGCCAGTCATTGGATTGCGGACGGCATTCGTTACACACTCGATCGCTGGCCACTTGCTCTGCGGGACGCTGCCTTTTCCATGCGAGACGAATAGCGCTTCCGTAGCGCCCCAGCGCTGGATCACTGCGTGTACCGCCTTCGCGCTCATGAAGTTCGTGTTAGTGTACTCAAGTTCCAGGAGACTTAGGTTAGAGGCCCTCTTCTCGTGTACGCTGGCTGCATCCACACCGTCGCCCCAAGAACCTTGACGTATCCGCGGCGGAGAGCTATCCAGACCCAGCGGTTGAGAGCGGTCTGCCAACCCAGAAGAAGAGGTGAGTGACCGCCTGTGGTTTGGAGCCCATCACACCCGAAGCTGATACCTCGTGCACCAAGGATCTTAATAATCCAACCGACCATGTCCTGGATTCCTGGGTAGCCCTTACCCGGAACAGCCACGGTTGCGTCCGTCAGAGAGAATGCGATCATCACGTTGCACGTTGCGAATCGTGTCTCCAGCTGGAGCCATGCCTCTTCCGAGTGGTCGTGTTCTAGTTGTCGTTCGTCCTCGTGTTCCGTTTCCGTTTCCGTCGCTTCCAGCATTGGCTCGTCCTCCTCCGCGCTGGTCATTCCAGGAATGGCCTGCCTTGAGTCACCTGTCCCTCATGGCATCCAGTTCATGTCGACAGCCGCGTCACCTGTGCTGTTCTTAACTGTTGAACTGCCTGCGGTAATCTCCCCGTTCGGACGTTGGTTGGCAGTCGCAGGATCCTGCTGCGACGCTGCGTCACCCATGCAAGCCACCGCTAGGGAGCCGGTGAACGATACGCCATCGCGTCCGACCACGACAACAGTCGATGATGTGGTCTCCATTGGCTTCACTGTTTCATCGCTTCGATCCGGTTGTAGCGCCGGTGCGGTGTCATTGCGCGTCCCTTCCGCTTCGCCGCTGGACCCCCCCCCCCCCCCCCGCCGTCTCTTGCATCTGCTTGTTCAGCTCATTCGCCGCGTTCACAATATCGTTGCTGGCTGGCTGTGGACGGTTTAGTGACGTCGCGTGAACCTGATCGCGTTGACTTTGTGCCTTCGATGATGCCTTTCGGGCCATCTAATGTGATCGCGGTGTGGGGCGCTGGATGGAGGTGCTCGGTTATTTTCTTGAGTGAATGGGCCAGACGAAGTGCCGCTGCCTCCAACCATTCGTGCCGAGAATAGACAGGTCCGTTGCTCTCCGGTGTGTCACTAAGCGCCGCCTGTTTGTGTCGTCGGTTGAGATGAGTCGACGCGTCCATTCGACGCAACATTTCGTGAGCGTTGGGCGCGGCGGTGGCGGCTGATGAGCTGGTGCGTGGTGGCGAAGCTCGGATGGGTGATGTGTGGTGGCCGGCTTCGTGGCGCTCTCGATATGGTGATGCTGTGGCTGTGCACGGGTGATATCGAGCGTGTGCCGATGCTTGTTGCTGGCGTGTTGCTTTTGGGGTCCTTCGTCGCTCGTCTGCGCGACGTGCCAGGGTTGCCCGCGCTGGACTCCCCTCCGGGCTCGTTGACGGTTTCACCTGCGCTCTTCGTGGCAAATTGGGGAGTCCCATCTACACGCTATTACCTGCCAACTTTACTTGGGCCCGACTTCACCAAGAGATGAAGCTCGCTGTAGAGGAATCTCGTACTCGTCGTTTTGAACCCGCCGAGAGTGCGTTCAGGAAGTTGCTTTGAAAGCGGTGCCCCGACATTCGCATTCGCTCACCACGAAGCAACGTCAGTGATATATTGTTGGAATGAATACAGCAAGACTCTATTGAATAAAAGATCCCTTTATTATTCGTTCCCTTTAATCCTAGTTGCTAGCTCTAGACGTGCTCAGTCTGAAGCAAAAAGGAAAGTGAGCTCCACTTTCCTCGCTTCTTGTTCCTCATCGCACTGGTTGTTGGCCTCGGTCAGGCCGGAGAGGTTGCCACCCATCCGTCCAGTCTGACCGAGGCCTTTACCGAGTTGCACGTGTATAAAACTGTATTAAACATAGAGTCTAACACTCCCACTAAGTGCACTTCGGCGTGGCCTTTCAAGATCGCAGACTCCGATCTTTTCTCTCAATTTCAGGAATTGGTTTGTTGGCAAAGGCTTTGTTAGAATATCCGCCGCCATGTCGGTCGTCCGACAATATTGGATATTCAGCCTGCCTTGCTCTATTAAGTCACGTGTGAACAGATACCTAATTTCAACGTGCTTTGTGCTTTTGTGGTTTCCGGGGTTCTTGACAGTGCTTATTGCAGCTTTGCTGTCACACCAGATTTGCACTGAGCTTCTCTGAGGAAAGCCCATCTCTCCAAGTAGGTGCCAGATCCACTCACTCTCCTTGGCTCCTTCACTAAGTGCGATGAGCTCGGCTTCTGCTGTCGATAGCGACACAGACGCCTGTTTGCTACTGCACCATGACACACTAGTGCCAGCCATCGTGATCACGTACCCTGTGACAGATTTGCGTTCTTTTGTTTGACACGCGAAGCTCGCGTCTGTGTACACTTCATACGTCACCTGCTCGGCATTCCCGTCTAAGCAGAGACCGTACGTCGACGTCCCTTTCAAGTATTTTAGTACTCTCCTCGCGGCTTCCCAGTGTGTACGGTTGTAGCACGATAGGAACTTACTCAATTCTCTTACTGCGTTCGCTATATCGGGCCGCGTGCCCCTCACAAGGTATTGCAGTGACCCAACCAGGCCTCTGTAATCAAATCCTTGGGCAGCAATTTGTTCGGCCGTCATGTTTGTTTCTGGCAGAAGTTGCTCTCCTGTGAGTTGTGGTGTCATTACGGGCTTACTCACCGAGACTCCAAACTTCTCAACAAGGTTGTTGATGTATTGGCGCTGCGATATTGTCATCACTCGGCGCTTTCTATCTCTCCAAACCTCCATCTTCAGGATGTAGTGGACTTCTCCGAGATCTTCCATCTTGAATCGAAGTGAGAGCTCCCTCTTCAGCTTCATGATCAAGTTCATATCTCGTGACATTATGGTCAGGTCGTCAACATAGACAACGAAAATGATCCATTCAACTCCCACTTTTTGAACGTAGATGCAGTACTCCTTGTTGCATCGGTCAAAACCCATGCCTGTGAGAAAGGTGTGAAGTACCTTGTACCATATTCGTGGCGCCTGTTTCAGGCCATATATACTCTTTTTGAGCTCACAGACAAGATTCTCTTCACCCGGCTTTGCGTAGCCTGGTGGTTGTCTCATGTAGATGCGTTGCTAATCTTCCATTGTTCCATTCAGGAATGCGGTCTCGACATCCATTTGATGAATGTGGCAGTCTAGAATGGTCCCAATAGCCAAGACCAGTCGAAGTGACTCGAAGCGCGCAACCGGAGCGTAGACCTCGTCAACATCAACTACGTACTCTTGGTAGTTACCTTGGGCAACAAGGCGTGCTTTGTACCGCTCGATCGACCCGTCGGCATTGTACTTGATAGCAAGCACCCAGTGACACGGCAGTGCTTTACACCCAGCAGGTAGACGAACCAGCTTCCACGTCTCGTTGACCATCAACGAGTCGTACTCCCGATCAAGTGCTCTCTTCCACTCTCGATGGTTTGGTCCATTCAGGGCTTGTTTGAGCGTTCGCGGTACTTTCATCTTCCTCTCTGAGATGTCAACCACACAAGCAGCGCTTGGCTGTTCCTTGTACGACACATAATCGCTAAAGCGGACTCGGCGACGTTTGTCTTGAGTAGTGTAGCCAGGGTCCACATCAGGCTCAACTGCTCTATTGCGGGTACGAGATGCAATGGGGGCGCAATCTCGTTTCTCATCGCGTATTCGCTTGCGCGTGATACGCGGGGTCGGTGGAGGCGCTCCCACTGTATTCATAGACCCCGCAGGTGATGCGGCTCCCACTGATCCCTCAGTGTCTCTGTTTGGTTCTCCCGGTTGATGCTTTGATCCAAGATCAATGCTTGTCGTGTCCAGATCCGCATCAGACCCTCGAGAGGTTTCGTCCGGCTGTTCCGATCCCGGGAAAGCCCTCCGTACGATACCCGCACAGAACTCTGTATCGAACATGACATCTCGGGAAACAAAGTATCTGTGATTGTATACATCCCACAATCGGTATCCCTTTGTATTCTCAGAGATGCCTAAGAAGCGGCACTTGACTGCCCTCGCCGATAGCTTCTTATCCTTGCGCATGGCCTGGGGAATATGAGCAAAGCACACACTACCCCAGATGTGGAGTTTGCTCAGATCTGGAGGTTCCCCGTAGACCATCTCGTACGGTGTTTTGTTCCTCAGTCTGCTCATAGGAGTTCTATTCTGCACATACGTCATGTACATAAGAACTTCCGGCCACCATCGGTCATGCATGTCAGCGTCTTGAAGTGCGCATCGCACTTTAGCCAGTTTGCTCTGATGGTCTCTCTCGGCTGCACCATTCTCTTCTGGTGAGTACGTGTTTGATGTCTGGAAGACAATCCCCTTTTCCTTACAGAAACTCTTGAAGGCTTTGTTCACAAACTCTGTGCCGCCGTCTGAGCGGATACGTCTGATCTGGAACTTCCCTTCCCGCTCTAGTTGTAGGAGAAGCTCTCTTACTTTCTCGTTGACCTCGTGTTTGTGGCGAAGTACAAAGCTCCACCTCCACGACGTTTGGTCGTCAACGATGCTCAGAAAGTATCTGATCGTCCCAACAGACCCGTAGACGCCCATCGTCTTCATTGGTCCATTTGTGTCCGTGTGGATCGTACTGATAGGAAACTCGTCCCGAGTTCCATGCAAGTTCCTGTAGGACATGCGGTTCATCTTCATCTCTGCGCACGTTTGGCAGAAGAATGGCACTCTCGCCAGTGTTGCAGCATTCACGTAGGGCATGCCTCTTACGAGCTGTTGACTTATCATCTCTATAAGCTTCTCTCGGTTGAGGTGTCCTAGCTTAATGTGCCATTCCTTTAGTATAGCCTCTATCTCCACTCTATTCCGAAGGACCAATGGCCTATGCGCAGAACTCTTGACAGCGTTACACTGTAGCTGCCTCTCTCGTAGAGTTCTCCCTCTAATATAGTACGCGCCATTAACGGCATGTGCCACAAATACCAGGTTATGATTCCACATTCCAATTTTATATTGTCCGCCCCGACTCTCTACAATTTGATAACCCGCCTTTTTCAGCCAGTATTCACTTAGCAGATTTGACGTAGCACCTGGAACAAATGCTATATTATCAATTTGTACGGGCTGGATACCTTTCGGACCCAGAAAGTGCAATTTGATGGAACCAACATGTGTATTAGGCAGTTGACTACCTTCTCCAAACGTAAACATGAATCTACTGTCCTCTTTCTTGCTCAGAAAGACTGACGCATCCGCTGTCAGTCCGTACCCACAGCCTGAGTCGAGAACCCAATCATGTTTAGTCAGCGTGTGGAGAGGAGCGAGTAGATAGGGGTAGTTTGCTCTTACCGTATCTTCCACTTTCTTGCAGAGGCTGCTCATCTGCTCGGCTGCTTCAGCCACGACAGTCTCAGCCGCCTCAGCGCTGGCCGGCTCGTCCACCGACTGGACAGAGTCTGAGCCCGTCTCTGCTGACTCTGTCGCAGCCTTAGCCACGGCAGCCTTGATCTGCTCTGGCTCTTCCATTGCAACGCCATCATTGACAGTCAAATCTTCCATGACTGTATCCCCATCCGCTCCTACAACCCCAACCTCAGTCGCGGGAGGAGGCGGTGAGTTAGGAGGAGCTGGACTTTCCACTTCAGAGCAATCCGACTCTGAGTCCAGTTGGATAGGGCGCACAACTTGCGCTTCTGCTGATTGGGGCGTTTTCCCTTGGTTGCCCTAACCGCAGCCGCTGAGATAGCACCCCCTTGAGCAGCTTCACGGTGGAACTCATCGAAGTCACTGTGTTGAGAGCGATTGTCATCGGACTCATCGTTATCCGAGTCGAGACAGTCGGACTCATCAGTGCTCTTTCCCACTGGACTGTCCACGTAAGCAGGTCGTCCAGGATACTCTGGTCGTGGTCGCCCAGCTGGCTTTTTAGCCGGCCTTTTGACCTTGACCGTATCAACCACAACTTCCTTACGAGCAGACGGAACTGGACCCTTGTTCGGTCTCTTGTGCTCTGAAGTGGGTTTGGGTTGGCTGAAAATGTTGCGGCGGTAGATACCGCGACCAACATCTTCTAGCCTCTTCGGGCAACCAGCCTTGCGGTGGTTCTCTCCGAGTACATTGTACTTTCCCGCACAGTAAAAGCACTCATCACTGTCGGGTCCAGCAGCGGCTTTCCGCTTCTGGCCGGTCAAAACGTGGCTCTTGACAGCGTTTGCCACCTTTTTGACCTTCTTGCTGGCCTGAACAGGGTTTGCCGCAACCCTATCCATTGCCAGGATTTGCGCCTTTGATTTGTTCCCAAAAACATTGCGCAGCCTTTCCACAGTTTTCTCAACCGTGAACTCTTCGGCGGTAAACACCACAGTGGACCCCCAGTACTCGCTCGGGAGCAAAGACAGGACCCTGAGCAGCATCGTCTGAGATGGGATCAGATGCAGCCGCTCTGTGGGTTGACGACTTAGGGTTTGGGCCCCAAGACGGTTGATCCGATTCCTCACGGAGTTCAGCGCCGAGACCAGCTGTTGGACAGACGCAAAGTCTGAAGCCAACACGGCCTCAAACTCTTGGAGCAAATCCACCATGCCGCGTGCCCCGCTCTAGCTCTCGAGCTGTGTCCATAGAACGGGCAATTTCTCCACGTTCACAGACACTGACATTTGGCTTCGGTAGGTTTCGGGCAGCGTTTGGTTCAGCATGTCCCGAAGGTACCACTCTTGCTCCTTCGTCATCAACTTGAGCAGCTCTACCTTGTTCTTTTCTTCCTCAGTGGCATTCTCACCCACTTTTGGAAATTCGGGGTCCTTGACTAGCAATTTCCCGTAAGAAAAGGCAGGCTTCTGGTCTTTGTTCTTCATGGCCTTTACTCGGGCAGCTGTGCTGACCCTTTCAAGGTGAGAAAGGACCGACTCCTTCCATGATGCGAACTGACGCTTCTCGCCACTAAAGGCAAGGCCGACGAACTCTGCCATCTTGCTTGACTCTTTGACCATGCTTGAAATGTTGGAATGAATACAGCAAGACTCTATTGAATAAAAGATCCCTTTATTATTCGTTCCCTTTAATCCTAGTTGCTAGCTCTAGACGTGCTCAGTCTGAAGCAAAAAGGAAAGTGAGCTCCACTTTCCTCGCTTCTTGTTCCTCATCGCACTGGTTGTTGGCCTCGGTCAGGCCGGAGAGGTTGCCACCCATCCGTCCAGTCTGACCGAGGCCTTTACCGAGTTGCACGTGTATAAAACTGTATTAAACATAGAGTCTAACATATATGCGCCATCTACTTCGCCAACTTCGCCAAGGACATGGCTGCAGACAAGGTTGAGGAACAGGCGAGACAGCGTGACGATAATAGGTTTCTCATCTCCACCGTCGGACTCTGCTTCTGCCGTCAGTTCGTTGACGTCCCGTAAAGCCTCGACGAGGTCTTAGGCGAGATTATTCGTCTCTCCGGCGAGAATATCATCGAGCCCCTCTTGATGGACTCGCTGACTCTTGTCGTCGCGTAGTGGGCAATCTTCAAGGACTTCGCATGTCTTCTTTGGCGAATAACATCATGTGTATATTCATCCTCATGCCGTTGATGTCGCGTGAAATATATCCGAGACGTTCCTTCTCGAATTTCGTGTGGATTGCTTGTGAGTCGTTCGCAAAAAAAATGCTCAACGACTGCTGGAGTTCTTTAGGTGAGACTGGTTATTGTTTGTGGTAACGGTACTGGCAAAATAGATCAAGAGAGAAGAAGCGTGGATCATGTCGGCCTGGGGGGGGGGGCAGTCCTGGGTGAGGGAGGTAAGTCTGATCATGACCAGTGCTTGCGCGGCGAATTGCGTCCTTAGTCCCGACCCCTAAAGCTTACATAAACGCATCTACAACAAAACCCGCACGACAAAAAAGTACAAGATGCAGCAGAGTTTTGTGTTAAGGTCGAGTGACCAGCCACTGGATGATGTAGAGAGGCTCCTCTACGACAGTCGTTTCCGCCTTTGCGCTTTGACCTCGCGTCGCCGCAAAATCCACCGCCCATGAGTTGCTCCAGTCGCTTCGCCTCAGAAAGGGCGCCTTCCTTTGTACAAGCCCTCCGTAAAACAATTATTTCCACGGCGGCGAAGGATACAATGTAGCCATGCTGATGCCTTCGACACGAGGCTGCGCCTCCCGCTCTGTGGTGGGCGTGGAGGTTGCAATGCCGCGATACGCTGCGAGTTCTGATACTTGCGCCGTTAGTCTTGTGTACCAATTAATGCTATCTGGTGACCAACGACCGAACTGCTGAACCACTTCCGTGTCGATCCCTGCCGCCATCAAAGCCGTAGCCCGACCACTACGGAGCGAGTGATTGGTCATCCCGCTTGGGTCGACTCGGCAGTCCACGGCCCCCTGGCCAAGCCTCGCGGTCATTGTAGTTGCTTGAATCACCGAACTTCGAGCAAATGAACACAACGGTGCATCAGGCGGGACATCAATAGACGCCACGTGTGCGAGAAGGTCTAACACAGCCAATGTGAGGCAGGACTAACTAGTGATCTCGCGAGTGATAACACGAGACTCCATCCTTTATGCTCAGTCTTGCCCCCCCCCCCCCCCCCCCCCCCCTCCCCACGCCCAAGCGCTGGACTGACAAGGACGATCAAGAGATTCGTCTGGTTATGAAACAGCGGAGGCGCGGGCAAGCGATTACATAACTCTCTGCAACTCTAGAGGTGTCTGAGTTTGCTATACATCACCGTTGGAAGGAGCTACACGCCGTCGACGGGAGGCCGGCAGTTCGAAGAGAAGGTGTAACGGGGTACAAGGTTACACAAGTAGGTTAGGTTGTGTAGGTACATAACGTGTGTGGTCCACTTAGGGGAAAAGTTACCCTAAGTAGTGACTCTCTTTTATTAGATTCAGTAGGGGATATCCCTGGGTATTAGATACCAGGGATATCAGGTATAGGGGGGGGGATTATTCCCCAGGGGAATAATCTGAATACAATCAGTTCGCCTTTTGCCAAGTCTTTGGCGCTCGTCGACAGGGGTCGACTCGGAGCGGCTGCTCACGCTTCCTCAAGCGCAGGTGCTGTGAACGGTCGTGGACCGTTACACTTGGTAGCACTTGTCGTCAATCCGACGCCGACATCGTTATGTCCGAAGCTTCCGACTTCGTGATGGCGTCAAGCCATCCGACGCTGTCGCGTCAAGACCATCCGTACCTGGATGAGGCCCAGTGGGGCTATCTCCAGAAGATGGAGGCCATCAATGGCCGTGCAAGTGTCATCGAGCTGCTCCGACGCGGCTCTGGCGAAGTCCTCGCCCATGTCGCGCGTTTTCACGACTACGAGACAGCTCTCGAGAAGTATCTTCTCGACGTCGTGACGTCCCGCATATCTGCGACTCAGGCTACCCAGCCAGCTCAGGTGCCGCCGACGGTTACGTATGTGCCGTCGCCGGCACCTCCGGAACGTCCGAAGGCCGTGAAGGTTACGGTGTCCCCGTATTCGGGTGAAGAAAGCGACAATCTTGCCTTCTGGCAACGCGAGATCGAGCTCGCCACAGCAGCCGGCTGCATCCGTGATGAACGGCAGAAGATCGCCTTTGCGATCTCGAACATGACGGGCCGGGCGAAGATCTGGGCCCTCACGTGCGAGACGTCGCATCCCGGATGTTTTTCCGACTGGGCAACGCTTGCCAAGGCGATGAAGTCGATGTTTCAACCGCCAAATGTGGCGCATCGTCAGCGAGCTGCGTTCCTCGCTTGTCGGCAAGGTGGCCGCGAGCTGCACACGTATGTGCAGGAGTTACGTCAACTCCGTGCCAACATGGCTGCGAATGCGCTCGCAGAAGACGTCATGCTGACGACGTTCATGGAAGGGATGGATCCCGGTCCTGAGAAGGCTGCGGTTTTCCGCGAGGAGCCCATGGTCCTAGAAGACGCGTTCGTCGCCGCGCTGCGAGAGGACTACGTTCAGCGTCTCTTGCGCGGTTTATCCGCGAGTCCGGCAGCGCCGCCTCCGGTCACGCCGGTTCCACCACCGGTCGTCGAACCGATGGACCTGAGCGTCATCGACCTCAGTGGAGTCGATCTCAGCACGGCCGACTTGCGTGCGATCGACGTGAAGGCTCTTCACATCAAGTGTTCTACTTGTGGGAAGTTCGGTCACTTCCAGCGGAATTGTCCGCGCAAGAGGGGCGGTGGTCGTGCCCGCCGTGGTCGGCCGCGGCGCTCGGGAAACCGAAGTGGATCTGCTTCCACGTCGCAGGGAAACGACAGTTCCCAGTAGACGCGGGGCAGTCTACTGGGGCGATTACTCCTCGCCCCGCGACGCCGAGTTCGGCAGTATCGCAAGGCGGGGTGCCCCCGGAAGAAGATCTCTTCTCAGCAGTTGATGAGCTGCGCATCAGTGGCGAGCTCATCGTCGTCACTGCTCAAGTGAAAGGATTCTCATGTTCCTTTAAGGTCTTAATAGACTCTGGTGCGACGCGCAACTACGGTCGCAAGCAAAGTATTGCTGAGAATGCTTCTCTATTTGCTCAAGCTTGTGAGCGAGATCTCGGAAGAGTCTCGGTGCGTCTTGCGACGGGCATCGTCGCAGAGACGAAGAAGATCGAGGTCGATCTACGCATTGCGTTTGTCGATTTCGACTCAGTCGAGCGCTTTACAGTGCTCGACATGGATGAGAGGTTTGACCTCATCCTCGGAATGCCGTGGCTCGAGCGCCACGAACCGTGGATCGACTGGAGGACCAAGTCGATTGGGAGCACGTCTCCCGGCAGGAACGGAGCTCAGGAGCGTCATGAACCCTCCTTCGTCCGCCGGCTGATGAGCCCCATCAAGGATGATGGAAGTGCCTACTTCATTGGCGTAGTGAACGCCATGGACACCTCGGGTGTTCCGGAGACGGTCGTGCCGTCTGCCGTGGAGTACGGCGTTGAAGAGGGCGTCGAGTTGTCTCCGCCCCCTCCGAGTACCAGCATGGAAGATGCTTCGGGGATGTGTCCCCCTGTCGCGTGCCCGCGTGCGGTTGAGCCGTCTTTACGCCCCTCGGAAACGTCCGAGCCCATGGCTGAGCAGCTCCCACTCTCGAGCGCATCGTATGATGTACACATCATTGATGTGATGACGGGGTCGTCGATCGATCCGTCCACGGTCGATATGACACCATTGCCAGAGTTCTCTGAGCTTATTAGCTTGGAGGAACTTCCTATGGACGATTTCGTCCGCGAGCTCAAAGCTGGTGAGATCGCTGAGGTTGTGATCCTCCGATCTGAGCGAGATCTCGCTCAACTCAACACCTCGACGGTGATTGACGAGGATGTTCTCGTTGAGTTTCGTCAGAAGTTTGACGCTCGCCGTGGTTCGGCCATTCTCAAGAATCCGAAGGATCGGTTCTACCCGCTGGTCAAGCGGTTTGCGGAGACTTGCCTCAGCAAGAACCCGCCGGCGGGGCTTCCCCCTGATCGTGGCGTTCGCCACGAGATCAAGCTCAAGCCTGGCTCGAGCTATGCGACAGTTCGCCAGTGGGCTCTGCCGGCCGAACAATCGGACTTCATTGATGAGTTCTTTGCTAAGAAAGCCAAGGCTGGCCTGGTGCGCGAGAGCGTCTCACCGCACAGCGCACCAACGTTCTGTGTGCGTAAGCCAAATGGCAAGTGGAGGATCGTCCACGCGTACAACAAGTTGAACGCGCAGACGATCCCTGCGTCCACTCCGATCCCTCGGAAAGATGTTATCATCCACCGGATGTCCGGCGCCAAGAAGTTCAGTTCTCTCGACTTGGTCGACGGTTATTACCAAGTGCTCATGGAGCGTGGGGATATCCCCAAGACTGCCGTCAGTACGCCGAGCGGTATGCTCCTGGGAATGGCTCGTGATGCCACAGGGGCTGTCGAACGCCCCAGCGACGTTCAATCGCCTGGTGACCCATTTGTTCCGTCCCCTGCGAGCGTTCGCGCAGACGTACTTTGACGACATCTACGTCCACACGAGGCCGGAGCCCGGTCGTGATTTGGATGCGCTCCATGAGGATCACCCCCGCCAAGTTCTCGAATGCCTCGAGGAGCATAAGCTTTATGCCAACTTGGATAAGTGTATCTTCGGTGCCGAAGAGATCCCAGTGCTTGGGTGTTTCGTCGGAGTCGACGGTGTTCGGGCGGATCCCGAGAAGGTGAAGGCAATTGCCGAGTGGCCATCGCCACGGTCCGTGAAGGACCTACGCAAGTGGTTGGGTCTCGCCAACTACTTGCACAGGTTCACGTAGAACTATGCCGAAATGGCTCGGCCGCTGACTCAGCTGCTCAAGAACGACGTTGAGTGGTCGTGGTCCCACGACACGGAAGCTGCCTTCCTGAAGATCAAGGAGAGTCTTCTCCAAGCGCCGATCCTGGCGTTGCCGAATGACTCCGCTCCGTATAGCGTCGTCTGCGACGCCTCCGATTATGCGATCGGCTGTGCACTGCTGCAGAAAGACCAAGAGGGTCATGAGAGAGTCGTCTCTTACCAGTCTCGGCAGCTCCAAGCGGCCGAGAAGAACTACCCAGTTCACGACAAGGAATTGTTGGCGATGAAGTACGCCTTCGTGAAGTTCCGCGTTCACCTTCTCGGCGCGTTGCCGTTCGTGGTCTACACAGACCATGCGTCTCTACGCACAGCGACACAGTCTCCGCACTTGTCGCCGCGAATGGCTCGCTGGTTGTCATTCTTTTCAGAATACAACTTTACTGTTGAGTACAAGCCGGGTCGGCTCAACGTGCTGGCGGACGCACTCTCTTGGTGTCCCGACTACGAGATGAACCATCTCACATCAGTTGCTTCTGATGTCTACGACTTGATTCGTGATGCCTATGAGGGCGATGCACAGTGTGCAGCGATCATTCGCGCGCTTCAGGACCCGCACGCTGCGAAGTCTCTTGCTCCCCGCGTTCGGGCTCGAGTACATCGTTACTCTTTCCGCGACGGCCTCCTGAGGTATCAGACGTTGCCTGGCGAAGAAGATCGCATCGTAGTACCCTCAGATGAGGATTTACGATATGTGATTGCTCATGGCGTTCACGACGCTCCCGGAGCTGGCCATCTCAGCCGTGAGAAGACGTACTCGCTTCTCAGCCCAAGGTTTTGGTGGCCCAAGATGTACAAGTGGGTATCGCGGTATGTCCGCACATGTGACGTCTGTCAACGAGTGAAGCCAAGTGCACACTCCCAGGCGCCGCTCCAAAGCTTGCCTGTCCCCAGCGACTGCTGGCGCTCTGTGAGCATGGACTTCTTCTTCGGCATGCCGAGAACGTCCGCTGGGCACAACGTTGTGCTGGTCTTTGTTGACCGTCTCAGCAAGATGGTCCATCGCGTTGTCGAGGATATCCTCCGCTCATATTGCGCGAGCGATCCGCTCTCGTGGTGCGATCACCTCCCCATGGTGGAGTTCGCCATGAACAATTCTGTTCATGCCTCGACAGGCTTGTCTCCATTCTATGTGAATGGTCTCCGCCATCCGGCGCTCCCTCTTTGCCTCATGGGTGAGTTCGAGGCTGGCTCAAGTGGAGCTCGGCAACTCCTTGCTGCCCAACTCGATGGAATACCCAAGATCGCGGAACGCCGCAAGTTGGATGACTTCCTGACGACACGTGTTAACGTTGTCTCACGCTTACGAGACGCCATGGCTGGTGCCCAAGATCTGCAAAAAGAACAAGCAGACAAGCGAGGTCGCAAGAACACAATGGTGTTTAAAGAAGGGGACTTTGTATTAGTCAATACGAAGAACTTCTCTCAGAACGCGGTCTCGCGTCTCGACAGCACGAAGCTGTTACCGAGGTTCATTGGTCCCTTCAAAGTGGTGAAGAGGAGTGGCAACTCCTATCGTCTGGATCTGCCAAGCTGGATCCAGACGCATCCGACGTTTTACGTGGGCTTACTTAAGCCGTAACTTCGTCCCGTGGAGACGGAGGAGGAGTCGGGTGAGGCCCCGAGCGGCGACTTCCCTGATGGCTTGCCGCCGACCACGAGCGTACCGACACAGGCGATCGAGATCGCGAACGAGGACGCCGTCCCTGCTGGAAGCCAAGCTGTTGGCGGAGGTCGAAACACTCCCGCTCTAGATGCTCGATGCGTCCACAGGGCCTCCTCCTGTCTTGCGACGATCGGTGCGAGTCGCTGCAGCTCGTCGAAGTTCGACCGGATCCACCGATCCGCCTCCCTCGACCTATCGTCGAGATCGACCAAGTCGCGTCGGAGCTGATACTGGGCGTCAGCAGCGGGATATAAACCCGCAGGGGCTGCGTAGCCATACCAAGCGGAAGGCGCGGCGGCCGACCCGCGAGCCGCTTCCGGTGATCGACCGTACTGGGACTCCCCACTTCCACGTTGAGTCGCTTGGTCGCGTGCGTACGCGTCGCGGGAATCGCGAGATCTTGGTGAAGTGGCTGGGATATCCCAAGTCCCAGAGTTCGTGGGTTGAGGAGCAGGTGCTTCGCGAGGACTGCCTCGACTTGCTCCGCGAGCACGAGCGGAACCACCCCGAGTGGTTCCAATAGCGGCATCTGCCGTGCGGTGAGAAGAGTCACGAGAAGGTTGACCTTGAGCAGTCCCCACAGGGTGGGTCAGAAGCGCAGCTTCAATGTCAGCAGTGACTCTGTTGTCGACGTACAACTTGGCGAAACGAATTCGCATATCACGGAGCTTCTTCGCTTCCCCGACGTACGTCGGGCTGCGCATCCGCGCCACGTCGACACGCTTGGTGAGCTCGACTCACCTCCAGAACTGAGCGTTGAACTCGCCCGGCGAGCGGCCGGGCTCGACGATAATCGGCACACCGAAGATCGGCCCACGCTGGTGGTAGCGCCACTGGTTGAATGTCGCTCGGCGAGGGCTTCGCCAATCGTACAGGGAGCACCCAGGCTGAAGTCGTAGGTGCTCACCCTGTCGGCGACGCGGACGGGTGAGTCCTGGCGAGTCGCAGGCGCTGGGCACCGTCTATCTGGGCTGTCGAGCGCGCCATCGCGAATGTCACGATGCGTGACCTTTGGCTGAGCGATCAGCAGGCGCTGCTCTCGCAGGCGCGCCTCGCGCGCGAGCGCCCACTCATCTTGAGCTTGCGGCGTCGGGTCGTGCGGTTTCTCTTCGTCGTGGGTCGGTGGGGCGGTCTTCCGCTCGCGATACTCGCGGGGCGTCATCGTCTTCGCGTCGGCACGCCCGCCAACTTCGCCTTCCTCGACGTCTTCGAGCGCGCGGTCGCGCGGGCGTGGCGGTGACTCCGCCGGAGGTGGTGAGATCATCGGTTGGTCTTCGTCGTCGTTGGGGCCGGGGTCCGCAGCGGCCGCTGCGGCTCTTGTGGTGGACATGCGTCCCTTGTCGCAGCTTGTGTTGTGCTGCTCGCGGCGCTCCGCGCTACCGTGCCGACTGCGGACGGCCTTCAGAAATCTCCGTGCGCGGGCGGCGCGCTCTCGTCTTGACGCTTCTCTCGGTTTTTCCTTGCTCCTTCTCTCGCTCCGTCTCCCGCTCTCTCTCTCTCTTCGTACCGTGACCTTCCCCTTTACACCCCCGGTCTTCTATTTTGGGTGGGGGGGGGTGGTGGTGTAGCGGGGTACACAAGTTATACTTGCAGTTACATAGGTAGTGTGGTTACATACTTAGGGTGGTCCGCTTAGGGGAAAAGTTACCCTAAGTAGTGACTCAAGTTTATCAGATTTCAGTAGGTAATATCCCCGGTTTATTTACCAGGGATATAGGGCTCTAGGGTTAATCCTCAGAGAGGATTAATATATGGCAGTTCGCCTTTTGCCAAGTCTTTGGCGCTCGTCGACAGGGGTCGACTCGGAGCGGCTGCTCTCGCTTCCTCCAAGCGAAGTGCTGTGTAGTGGTCACGTGGACCGCTACACTGGCGGTGGTGCAGATGCTGACGAACAAGGGAGTGATGGTGCAAGATCGGTGATTCATCTTCAACCTTTGTTGTGCTCGATGACCACGTTATACTTCTCTCTGGATATGGCCACGGATTAGCAAATCTGTGAAGTACAACTCTCACCATGGGATTACGGCGTGGTTGTTGCGGGTGAAAGATACTTGAACGAACATCAAGTATTGGGCCGCGGGGTGTTGATGAGATCTGGATCTCGATGGTTCGTAGTCACGAACGCAAGCATCACGTCAGCACAGCCAAGCAGACGTAGTTTGTTGTGGGTCCCCACGACAAGCCTATTGAACTACGTACGACGGTTCCTGGCGATAGACCAAGCAGCGGCGTGATCTGCGCCGCTCAGCACAGCGCTTGCGATGCGAGACATGCAGCGACAGGAACGGTCTCAACAAAACCGAGCGAAGAAGGTAAGAGTGTGGATGAAGTCACAATTTTTGAAACCAAGTCAGATGAGAGTGGTAGAAGAATTTGTCACAAAGAACGGCATCATGCTAGTACGAGACCCCTTCGGCTGCAGCAAGACGACGATATTGACACGCACCATATCCGTTCATCGTGAGGCGTACCCCAATGAGATAATTGTTCCAGGGCTCCGCGTACGGGGCCAGGCAACAGGTAAATTGATTATTGAGCCCTTGGGCTTTATGGTCTGTGTGCCGTAGCACCAGCCGTTAGAGAACTATCTAGGAAAGTAGGTGGAGGAAGAACAGGTACGCCGGAGTTGGAGGCTTCATGACTCCGGTTACTTGGTTAGTGTAACACTCCCCAACTTCGGCGGGGCTGGCTTCACTCGACGGATGTGGATTGTCTCAAGTTGGCGACCACGGTCATTGTCCCATTGTCGAACGCAGACACCGCCGTGAATGGCCCTTCTCACGCGGGATCCATCTTGCCCTGGAGCGGCTTGTATAGCGATACAAATACTTGATCATCTGGGGTACAGTCATGCGACACGCGCCGCGCGTTCTCCAGCGCATTCGCCTTTTTGATCTGGGTGACTTTCCTTTCATACTGAGCTTACCAATCAGTTTTGTGAGAGATATCAAAGAACATGTCACGCCCGAATGCCGCTCGCGCAGGAGAGCACCCCAACAAGGTGTGATACGTTGCCCTTAGACTCAAAGCAACACGTGCGTAATTTGTTGTTGATAGTCCCGTGCACACACTCGACAATCGCGTTGGCTTGTGGGTTTTTGACTGTCACTGGTTTGCTTTTCACCCCATAGCTCGCTTAAAGCTCTTGGAGCTCTGAGCTGAACTCGCTCCCTTGATCATAGATGCATCGCTGGGGTCGTGGGTTCAGGCTAAATCAGTGGCGGTCAACAACTTGCGCTGCTTCCAAACTGGTGCCCGAATAGATTGGCAAGACCGCTGTCAGTCTCGTGCTAGTGTCAATGATAGTCAACGCGCGACACTCTCGTTGGAAAGGACCTAGCGAACCAAATCTCGACCCATGGGTGTGCAACCACAGTTTTTGAGGGGAGTTTCGCTTAGCGTGGTCATCCTCTTTAACACTTAGCGCATAATTCGCACAACTTGACCCATTCCGCAACTGCCTCGCGCATGCCAGGCCAGTATAGCGCAGTCTTCATTGTCTCATACATGGCGTCTTCCCCCGGATGAATGAGCCACTCATGGTAACTTTGCATACTTAATATCTTCAATTTCGGCGGTACCACGATCCGGTTGGTATTAACCAAAATTAGTATTCATTGACCACTCACTTTACCATAGCAATATTGTACAGTCTCCGTCAGCTCTTGGCCCTGGGCTGCACTAATTGATTCGAGATCAAGGGGGTAGAGTTCAACAGGCTCATTACTTGGTTCACTATCCGCTACCGCTGCTGCTCCTATTGGTTCAATCGGGAGTCTTGACAGTGCATCGGCTGGGATATTTTCGTCTCCCTTGATGTAGGATAGTTCAGGCCCGTATTCTTCGATCTCGGGCCGCCAGCGTAGCAACTGGGCGCTCTCAAATCTTTAAAACATCAGGTTTCTGTGGTCAATGTAGATACGCAGCCGTTGTCCCCACAGAATATCTCGAATACTGAGTAGCTCTTTTTTGTTCACTGCGTAGAGTCTCTCAGCTTCATTGCACTTCCTTGGCCAGAAGGCAAGTGGTCTTTGCTCTTGAGGAATTACTCCGCCCTACTGGAGGTCTGATGCATCGGTGTGGATGTCAAATCTCTTTGAAAAGTCTGGATACATCAGTTGCACTTTTCTTGTACTACAATCTCCATCTGCTTAAACGCTTGGTCCTCAACGTCTGTTCACTTGAACGGCCGTCTTGGTGACGTCAGGTCCGTCAAGGGCGCTAGGATTTCCGCTCGCCGCGGCCACACGCCACGATAGTAGTTTACAAGACCCACAAACTTTCTCACGTCGTGCTTGTTGCGAGGTCTTGCGATCTCCGCAATGGCCTGGATCTTATTATCCATCGGCTCGATACCACCCGCTGAGATTCGATAACCAAGGTAATCAAGTGCTTTAACACAAAACTTGGTCTTCTTCGGGTGGACAACCACTCCAGCTGTTTCAAAGCGCTCAAACACCTCTCGCAGGTGGTCCATGTGATCGTTGAACCCCGTGGATATAATCAGCACGTCGTCTAGATACACTCTCACATACTGTAGTCCCCGAAGGATCCTGTTCATCGCCGCTTGGAATTCATCGGGAGCAGTAGAGATTCCCATAGGCAAACGGCAATAGCGATACTTTCCCCACGGTAGCACAATCGCAGTGTATTGACGAGATTCGTTTGCGATCTCACGGCTGTAACAGCCCATCACAAGGTCCAAAGCAGTTATTAACCTGGCTTGGGAAGCTCACGAATCAAATCCACAATCTCGGGTAGTGGCTATTAGTGCCTTACTGGATGGCGATTGAGCCAGCGGAAGTCGGACAAAAGTCGAACTGTCCCGTCCTTCTTGGGAATCACAAACGCTGGTGCTGCCCACGGCGAGTCCTTGTCGGACTCAAGTACCCTTAGTGTACCAGCCTGTCAATCTCCTTCATAGCCGCCTCATGATAGCACCTTGGGACTGGGAACGGTGGCTGTGCGTGCGGTGGTATCCCGTCACGTACTGGCAAGGCGTATGCCGCCATCCGTATCTTTCCAATCTTCCTAGTCATTACTAGTCGAAACTCATCCAGTAGACCGACCAACCTTTCCCTTTGTTCGTCGGTGAGGTGGTCTTGGTAAGAGCTTTTCAATTGCTATATCTTGACCGTGGATGTCAAGAATTCGCGACTCTTCATCACAGACTGCGGCCAATGTCCGATGTCGGTTGATTTCATAATCGCGCATTGGCACTTTCATTCCTTCCCAATGAATCACAATTTCTCCGAAGTCAAAAATGAACCCTTGCTGCCGAATAAAGTCCATGCCCAGTACCAATGAAAATAACATCCCATCACCAATTTCAAATTTGTGGGTGAGGGTCCGACTTGGCGTTAACTCCCGAAGAGACATGGCCAAATCAATCAGGCCTCATGTCTTGCACAAGGTTCGATTGATTGTTCGGAAGAAACTCTCATTGCCTTTGTCCAATGCCATCCACGACACATGCTCTCTTGCCACTAACGACACGCTGCTACCGGTGCCCCAAAACCCCGTGATCATGGCCTTGTTAAGGGGGTGACGTAGTTTCACTTGAATCCTTAGCACTCGATTGTCCAGCCCTTCTGACAGTGTAGAGTCTGCGGCGGCCACCACCTTGTCTTCATAACCGTCTTGGCCATCCTCAACCTCGTCTTCACCTAGCAATTCTACCACTCTCCCAGTAGCACAGGCCGGCTCAACTTCATCCTCCGAATAGATTTCATCTGCCCCAATTCCATAGAACGCTTTGGCAGCGCGCTCCTCAAGATTTTCACCTTCTAGTTTAAAGCGTTCACAGCCGTGATCACAGGGGTGAAGGAGACGCGAGAGAAGATCCACAAGGGTGCAGAGGACGCGCTCAATCAAGACGATAACAAGGGCAAAGACGGCAAGGGCGGCGCTAAGAAAGGCAAGAAGTAGTGAAGTCATCCCGTAGTGAACGCACGAAGAGGGATTAGATTATTGCTGTTCGGATCATTCGAATTGTAGTCTCGGAAGAGACACGAGAATGCAGAGCGGTGGCCTGCAAAAGTTGAGAATGCATGATATGAACCGCCCTCTTTCTTCATCGAGAAAACCCATGTTGTCAAGTCGAGAGCGGTGAACACATCAAAGTCGATCGGCGGATTCGCCGGCGCCGTGGACAGCGCGAGCTTGATCGACTCGCTCGTTGGCCCATTGTTGCCGATTATGAGCTCTTCTAGGAAGTCAGTGAGCAGTAAGAACATTCACAGCGCTGTCTCCCTAACTCTAAATATCCGCGCAATGCGATTGGCTGCTCTATATTGAAACAGATGTTCAATTTGGAGGAGGGTCTCCTGTCGTATCGCCGAGTCTCTATCTCTATTCCACAGATACTTCAACAGAAGCAAGTTGAAGAGGCATTATGGACACCTTCACCGAGCAGGACGAGATGGAGTGACTTGTCACCAACTTTATCACGGACGAGGATCTGGACTGCGCGCACCGACTTCTTTCCCACCGTGCCGACGACAGTGACGAGGAGAACGGCTCGACGAAAACGCGCATCGTGATCCATCGAGATGTTGCTTCAGGGCACGTAAACCTGTTGCGAGACTATATGGCATCAAACGCTGTGTATACGAGCGCCATGTTTTAGCAACGCTTTCTCCAACCTCAGGATTTGTTTTGGCGTCTCACGACTGAGTTTGCTGTACGGAGTCTCATGGGCGTTGACGCTGTAGGCAGAATAGGAGCAACACGTGAGCAGAAAATCTTGTGCGCACTTCGTGTTCTTCAGACCGGCTCGGCCGCGGACGCGATGGATGACGACTTTCGTATGGGCGATTCGACAGCTCGACAGGCGATGAAAGAGTTTTGTGCCTGTGTCGATGAGGTTTTCGGCAACCACTTTCTGCGGTGGCCAACCGTGGAAGACCTTAAAAGCATTAACACGAAGAACGTAGAGCGTGATTTTCCCGGATTGATCGGTAGTCATGACTGTACACACTGTGTCTGGCGTGCGTGCCGACGTGCACATGCAGGAGCCCACAAGGGTAAGGAGAAGAAACCGACAATAGTGATCGAAGCTCTGGCAGGGGAAGACACGCGCGTTTGGCACCTTTTTGCCGGCACACGAGGATCGTGCAATGATCTCAACGTCTTAGACCGCTCCCCACTCTTGAATCATTTCATGAACAGCGCTGACGCCGTCGATCAGGTTACGTTTACGCTCAACAGGCAGAACTGTTGGACTGGCTGCATGTTGGCCGACGGAATCTACCCCGAGTACGCCATTTTGCGGAACCTCAACGCATCCACTTGGCTTTGCAGCTAACAGACGTGAGCAAACGTGTGAAACCTCGCGTTGCACCGTCATCCTGCGAACGAAGAGAGCCTTTGCTGTGCGACTAGTCGCCGGGATGATCTGAGCGAAGTGCTCATGGACAGTTGCCTATAGCGTCACTCCGTTTTGGTCCGTCCCGACGGTGGGATTCTCGCTCGCGAACAGCCACGACCGCGACAGCGCTTCGTTCTCTTCGTCCGTTCAAGTCGTGGCCCATGCTGCCTGCACAATCAAAAGTGCTGGGGAGCGTGCGAATGGGCATCCACCGACTCCTCCACGTAATTCTATTCCACGGCGGGATAGAGAGCGTTTAGGGCAGCCAATGAAAGTGCTCAGATGGTTAGAGACTGGCCAATCGCATTTATATGCGACGTGAGAACATCTCTATTGGAGCCCGTGATAGAGAGTCGCACACGTCGCAGATTCTAACGTTAGAGAAAGAGACCTGCGATGCGCTAAAATTCTCGACGACTCTCCTCTAATCGCGGTCGAGATAGAGATAGAGGGGCGCGTTGCGATTGCTCTAAGTGCGGTTTGCTGGTGAACAACCACTTGATCAATCGGACAGTCGATCACCGGTAGCTGTTGCGAGACGTTGGTGCAATACGCGCTGCGCGCGCTGCAGCGACCTCCGCCTTTAATCTCGCGAGCTGAGACTGTTCCATGCCAGAAAAACAAAAACTTGCACTGGACCAAGGTCCAGCATAACTCACTCATTCTGTGGGTCCTATCGAAATGACTTGATGTTAGTATACTCGATCATTTTTGCAATTGCGGAAATTTCTGGATGTCTGTCCAGTAAATTGCGACAGGAGGGAAATTCTGTCCGTAATTTTCTGGACAATTGAAAACGTTTGCTCAAAACGATTCGATTGTAGCCATCCTCACAAATTCGAATGCAAACGACAATAGCACGGATCGTCACGATCCGTGTAATTGTCATTTTTATGGGGGGGGGGGGGGGGGGGGGGGGGGGGGGGCAAACTCACGATGATCGTGAGTTTGACCCCCCATGAAAATTCAAGAACCAATTGCAAAATCACAGTGGAGGATTTTTGTGTGGTCCCCACCACTTCCGAATCACCCAGTACATGTCTGAAACCGGTACACTACCGGTCCGTCCAGGGTTTCATACGGGAAGGGACGAGAATTCGTGCGAACCACAGGGCACTCTTTCGTCAGCCTCCCACCGCCGAAAGCACCACCAGAATGCTGGCCCGCAACGCTCTCGTCCGCAGCCCCGCGCTCCGCCGCACGGCCACGCCCGCCACGACCGTGCGCCACTTCCGCAAGAGTACGTCCCGCGCTCTCCGATGAGCCGTCTCCGAGCCTCGGGGACGACCTGGATCACGAGATAGACCCTCAGATCTAACGTGCTTCCGGTGACAGGCTCGCCGACCAAGTTCACGGAGAACAAGGAGAGCAAGGGCCTCGCTGGCATCCTCGAAGGTACGCGGGTGCGCGTGATTTCGCTCTGATAGAGGTCGTGAGACTGAGCGGATTCTGTGTGGATCAGCCGACAACTCGCACTTCACGCACAAGGTGTACCACGCGACGTCGGTCGCTATGCTCGGCCTCCTTCCGGCTGCGTTCATCCTGAGCCCATCGGTGCTCTCGGTGCCCGTGGACTTCGCGCTCGGCGTCATCATGCCCGTGCACGCGCACATCGGCATGAACAACGTCATCACCGACTACGTGCCCAAGCCGTCGCAGACGCTCGCACGCCTCGCGTGGCTCGGTGTGACCGGCGTCATGTTCATCGGCATCCTGCGCAACAACATTGAAGGCCCGGGCCTGACCGAGACCATTAAGACGATCTGGCGAGAGAGCCCGAACAAGAAGAAGCAGGAGTAACCGCCTCCCTTCTTGTCCATCGCACGTCCGTGAATATAAAGAAATTGAGAACAAATCGCTCCCCGCCGTACCGCGTTCACGGTCAATGAGACTTTTCTACTCCAGGTTCAACCTCATGGGTGCGATGGCTGCGATGGAGACGATGACGGTAAAAGAACGATCGCCTTGCCCTCGACCACGACGCTGCCGTCGTGTGTCTTCTCGCAGATCGTCTCACAGTCCACGTAGCGCTTGCGCAGCTTGACGACTTTGATTCGCGCACGCACTTGTTCATCTACGAGGAGTGGGGCTCGAAAGCGTAGCTCCTGGGAGACGTACACTGCACCGGGGATTGTACGTCCGAAGATGGTCGCGAAGAGGCTCGCGCTCAGCATGCCCTGCACAATGGGAGCGTCTACACCGGCCTCTTCCTTGGCGAAGGCTGCGTCGGTGTGAATTGGGTTGGAGTCTCCATTGAGCTCGGCGAAACGCCTGGTATCGTCGATGGTGAACGTGTGGGTGACTGAGGCCTCGACGCCCAGCTCAGGGATCTCGCCTCGACCGAGCTACGAACCCGAAAGGGCGTTGTTACGGGACTAGTCACGCATCGCGAGGCCGTGCGTGGTTGACCCACCTGTGTGAGCGCTCCCTGGACGTCGAAGGCGCGCGATGACACCGCGCGACTCTGTGGTGAGACGGAGCAGAAGAGCGTAGCTGCTGGCGAGCTCCATCGCCTTGCGCATCGCCACCGCATGATCCTCCAGCTCTATTGTATCCCCTCGGGGTTCTTATTGTTGTGGCTACGATCTGTGACGTGTGACAGACAATCATGTGTAGTGGAGAAACTCGACGAGACCTTCGACGGTAACGTCCATGCGGCTCGGCATTGCCACGTGACGATGATCACTTGACACCAAGAAGATACCAGGGAGCCACTCGACTCGTAGCGGCCAGTCGCGAATGTCGACGCGGTCGACGTCGATGATAGCGACAGTGTCGACTCTTCCAGTGGGAGGCACGACGCGGACGGCTTCCATAGCTTGGCGACACGAGTAACATCGGTGCGAGTGGAAAACGACCAGCACTCGAGAAGCCCTGGGGTTTTCTAGAAGCCTATCGATCTGATGGAGCTTCGAAACCTCTTTAACGAGGAGTTGGGACCGCGGTCTAGCGTTGGCGTGGAAAGAATTAGAGAAAATGGAGAGAAACGCATCGCGACTGGTAGCTGCTACAGTCATAGAGCTCGATTCCTCCACAAGTCGACGTTGACCACTTCCTCTCAATCCTGCCGAAGCCTTTGAGAGTTGGCGAGCTTGCGGATTCATAATCGGGGTCTTTTTGTTGATAAACAGGTCTGAATAGTCACGCCAGTTGACGACTTCATCAGCAACATCGTCTGGTAGATCGGTGGTTCCGAAGACAGGATACCGCTTTTCGATCTCAGCGATTAATGCATCAGCGAACGACTTGTTTCGAATCAACTCGACCGTCGTAGATCCAAAGAAAGACGTCCGATTCGGGGCTTGTGTCACATTCCCCACCATCAGCACTGTTGGATAGTGGTCGTCGAGCACGAAGAGAGCGTTCTTTATAGTTGTCGCTGACTTCGGGATAACGATAAACCGTAAAGCCCCGAGCGCTGCACTTGCCAGGTAGTACCTAGACGCCACGTCGGAGGCAGCCGCCACCAATACTGAATGGTATGGCTCGTTTGGATCGGAGAAGAACAAAACGTGGCCTAAGGCAGTGCGGTCGAAGAAATAGCTAGCATCGGTCTCCGTGTAAGTCGAGATTAAATTGTATCGATTCTTTTGGATGAAAAGCTGAAGTGCCGCCTTATTCCAGTCATCTGAATATACCACATGCTGCTGGCCAAACTCACGGAACAAGACCAGTGATGGTATGGTTTGCAGAGTAACAGTGTTATCATCGTCGAAGAGATCCGAGTTGGTGGTCACAGCATAGGTGCTCGAGTCAGCATCGATCTGGGCGAGCACGCGGGAGTCCACAAATGCTTGCGAATCGCGGCCATCTACAACGAAAACCGCTACAAATGGGCGCGATCTGACAAGTATATCGAGCTGGTCTTTTGTGGAGATCTCGAACGGCTTCCGCAAAGGCTGCCCAAGCACGAACCGTTGGAACTCCATGCTGCTTCGACCCCCAGTGTAAACTTCGACACCTCCAAGAGTGGCTGCGCAGTTCGAGAACGTCGCACCGAGTACACTTTCACCCATCTCCGACGGCCAGAGGGGCATACAATGGAAGAGCAACACTGCCGGCAGCCCAATCACTCGGAGTTCAGACGGCAGCGTGTGCGAGAGCTGGCTTACGTCCAGCGTTGCAAACCGCAGCGTCGTGCTGACGTTCCAGTGGAACAACTTGATAGCCTGCGCAGCGCCTGCGAAGCGCCGCAGCAGCGTCGGACTTCCGTATCGAGACGACGAATCGAAGAGCACGATGAGCGGGTCGAAGGCCTGCGTCGCGGCCGAGAACGTGGTCTCGTTCAGCACGAGCACGCCGTTCTGTTCGGGGAACTGCACTTGCAAAGGGAGAGGGCGTGCCAACGAGAGCGCGCATCCCAGCAGAAGCAGCGCGAGGCAATAGACGCTGGTCGGCATCTCCGACGAAGAGATCCACTCTGGATATTAAGCGGCTCTTCATGGACAGCAAGACCATCACTCTGCACGACGTGGCACCATATCTAACGAGGAGCTCCTGGACAAGATACGGCACAACAGCAACTGAGAACCAAAGAGAACGAACGATGCAGACAAATGTATTCGCGTAGTGGTGTCACGAGCGCCCGAGTCTCCCCAGGGCCTGCACTAACATACTGCAAAACCAATCGCTCTTCGCACTTCTAAGTCGACGCTTACAACTCCTCGTGCTCCACGCCGTGCGAGGCGCCGTCCAGCTCGAACTTCTTGGCGTTCTTCTTCAAGAACTCGGTGAAGCCCTCGACGTCGCGAGCACCCTCGTACGTGATCGGGTTCTGCTTGTCGTTGGCCGGGAAGAAGAGGATAGTCGGGAAGCCCTTGACGTCCACACCAGGGTGGTCCACCTCGTTCTCAGTCGCGTCCATCTTGGCAATGACAATGCTGTCAACGTCAGCGAAGGCCTCAGCAAGCTCCTCGTACTTGGGCGCGAGGGCCTTGCAGTGACCGCACCACGGCGCGTAGAACTCGAGAAGGACATCCTTGTCCGTCTCAATGACACGCTCCTGGAAGTCCTTGCCGACAATGACCTTCACGGCCTCGTCGCTGTCGTCGACCGGCTCAGCCGACTTGAGCGTAGGCTTGAGCTCGCCAGCGAGGTACTTCTTCTCGAAGGCCGAGAGGTCCTTGGCGAGGTCCGACTCGATCTTGGCGACGAACTCGTCAGCCTTGTAGTCGAAGGCGTACTTCTTCATGCCACCAGCCATGTTGACCAAGACGATCGCCGGGAGGTCCGCCTCCTTGAGGCCGAAGTAGTCGACAATGCGCGACTCGGAGAGCGGGATGATGACGTGGAGCAGCTTGCCCTTGGTCTCCTTGGCCGGGGCCTTGAGCGCGGCCTCGATGTCCTTGACGTAGTCCTTGGTGACATCGGCGAAGACGAGGGCATGCTCGTTGATGTCGCCACCGAAGATCATCGGCGCCTTGTCCTGCGAGAACGTGATCACGAGCGGCTTGCTGTTGGCCTTGACGAAGGCAGCGACGCCGGCCTTCTCGAACTCGCCCTCGTAGATGTTCTTGCCCTCGTCGAACTTCTTGTAGAGCACGACCTTGCCGACGGCAGCGGCGTCCTCCGTGATGTCCTTCTTGGTCGAGGCGGCGAAGACAGCAATGTCCTCAGCGTCAGCGATCTTCTCGAGGACCGAGCGCGACTCGCCCTCCACCTCGTCAAGCACAGTGAAGACAACAACGTCGTTCACCTCCTTGAGGGCCTCGAGCTCAGCGGCCGACTCGACAATCTTGACAGCCGGGCCCGACTTCTTGATGATCCACTTCTCGATCTCGTCGGCAGTGCGGCCACCATCGTAGTCCTTGACGGCCTCGACGTCGCCCTTGAAGAACTTGAGCGTCGGGAAGCCCTGGATGCCGAAGCGCTCGCTGACCTTGGTGTGGGCCGTGGCGTCGACCTTGGCGATGCGGATGGGCGGGTCGTTCTCCTTGAGGGTCTTGGCGGCCTTGGCGTACTCGGGCGCGAGGTTCTTGCAGTGGCCACACCACGGGGCGTAGAACTCGACGAGCAGGGTGTCGTGGGCCGCGATGGCGGCGTCAAAGTTGTCGTCCGTGAGCACGAGCACGTCGTCCTCCTCCTCCCACTCGGCGGCGCGCACGGCCACGCAGGCCACGGCCACGAGCAGCAGGAGCGCCTGCAGCGCGCGCTTCATGATCATCTTGCTTGGCTTCCGTTGGCGAAATCCCAAAGTGCCTCGTGGCCATGGAGATCACTTGAAGCCCGAGCGGGTACGCGGCATCTCAGCAGCCAAAATGGAAGGATTTGGCGGATTTCCATGCCAACGAAATCTTTCGCAGATAGTGAAGACAGGTTGACAAGCTTGAATTTGACTTGGAATTTGTATGAGATTGGTAATATACAAAAAGCTTAGCAGCATACGAAGATCAAGAGGAGAAATCCACCTGCCACGTGTTGTCTTGTGAGGTGTCACGTCTCGCCCTGTTGTTTCGAGTTGCTGTGGCTACCTTTTGCCAAAACACGGTGTAACAGTGTTCAACCGTATCAAAGTAAGGTGAGATCAGTTCAGAGAATGCGCTTCCCAGCAGATCTTCTCCGTTCGATGCAGCCCATCTTGCCGCATTCCGTGGCGCGCAGGTGATGGCGCGAGACACCGAGCTGGGGCGTCTCCACGTGTTGCGTGTTTTGTATCGTAACGGGTGTCTATTGGAAGTTTCTAACGAGAGCTAGATGATGGCGAAGATCACGTCTCCGACCACGAGCGAGAGTGCCAGTAGCAGACCCTTGATGCGGCGACTCCGTTTCTCCTGCTTGTACTCGTAGAAGGCGTATCTACATATGCGCAATGTGAGTTAGCCAGCAGATGGCGAGGCAATGGATGGTGTTCGCACCGATCATTGTAGATACCCTTGGTGTACACACGCAGCATGGAGTGGAGTTCGGGGATTTCGATCTCCTGGTTCTCCTTGAAGGTCTCCCAGTGGATGGTCTTGTTTGCCTCGTCTTCTTTCGCTGCGAAATGGAATACACAGCGCACTTTCTCCGGGATCTTCTCCTTCCAGTGAGTCTCTTCGATTGCGTTTGCGATGACCTTCGCGGGCTTCTTGGGCAGATCTGCGACCTGAGCTTCGAACAACTCGGCGAATACGTTTTTCTGGGTCACGATGATCGCGTCAAGAATGGCTTTGGACTCAGCTTCGTTCACGATGTCGTCTCCATCGGTGTCATGTAAGCGAAACTGATCTACAATCAATCGAACAAGTATGAGCGACTTATCACCGCGATAGAAGAGTGAATATCGCACTCACAACGAAGCCAGTCGTCGTCCGAGCCTTCGATAGCAGTCAGCAACAACTGCTCTACGTCTGCTGTCGTCACAGAACCTGTCGTCGACGAAGTTTAGCATAGCGTTATCGAGCAGTATCGTCATACTGCATATTCAGTACCGTCCTGGTCAGCATCGAGCTGCGCAAAGTCGGCACTGACTTTGAGACACTTGTGGAGGGCGAGTTTTAATGCAAGCGCTTCGACGTACGCGTCGCGCACAGCACGCTGAGTGTCGTCGACGAGGACTTCTTCATCCAGAGCTGCCGATATTTTGGGTTGATCGTTCAAGAGAGCCTTCTCGGTCGACTCTATGAACGCCGTGACATCTTTCATCAGCGCAGCGAAGGCCTCTTGGTCGACGGTCGAGAGGCTCTTCTCCGTCTGATAGTTCTTGAACCACGAACGCAGATTAGCTTGACTGTCAGGAGTAGTCAGCTTCTGGGCCGTGGCATTCGCTGGGACGTGAGCGACGAGCTGCTCTGCAGCGCGCAGCGTCTTCAATTCCGGAAGATCCTCTTTTGAACCATGGCTCGTGTCAGCTCGATGCATTGCGCAAGTCTCTTACGATACACACCACGCACCGATGGGCTGTCCCTGGAACCACCGCGAGAGCGCTGAGAGAGGACCGCCTGAGGAGCTGGCGGCCGTGGCCGCGGGCGCCGCCGACGAGAAGCGCCGCGCCGGCACGCGCATCACCAGCGTCGCCGTTCGCATGGTGTTGGACGATCTCGAAGTCGCGGTTGAGTGACCACCACTCCCGCTTAAGTACGAAACAAGCTCCTGACCAGTTCCGTGTTGAAGTCGAGCGGCTCAATGATTCCTCTCGCACCGCAAGGCCGTCGCGACGAGTAAGTACGGCGTTCGCCTGTCTGTATACAGGTCAGAGCGTGGGATGCGGACATGACGTCGAGTCACCGCGGTCGATCGGCCGTTCGACGGGCCTGTTTTGCTGGTGGCGAGTTGGCGACGCTTGAGAGTTCGCCGAGTGAAACGTCGTGGCCATGGTGGCGATGGAGAGAGAGGAGGTCGCCATCCGCGTGATTAGCGTCGGGTATGCGGTCGGAATCCTCACGCTTGTCATCAAGCTACAGAGTCAGGACATCAGTGAGTCCCGCGCCATGTCTCGCTTGCCACGTCTTGGATGATGTATGGATTCCGTCTTATTCAGACATCATTATGCTCGTGACGGTCTACACCATGGTGTTCACCTGTCCATTGTACGTCAGCGCTACGCTAGCCGTCAAAGACGTATATTGTAATTGAGGATTACTTGTGATTGTAGCCTGTGGGCTATCATTCGCTGTTGTCGAGCATATGCCGAGCGTCGTCGGATGGTCGTGTTGCCCACCAAGAAGGAGAAGAAGAAGCCCGACATCGCCACGGCCAAGAACAAGGAACCGCCGCGCACTCAGGCCGAGATACTCGCGGCACAACGTGAACGAGCGCGGAACCTTCATGGCGTCGGCGAGAAGAAACTCAAGGTCAAATCGCCCAAGCGGAAGGGCCCACCGCACCTCGACAAGAAGGCGTGAGTCGATCCGTACAACTTTGAAAATAGGATGTTTATGTATTGAATAATTGTGGTGTTCACCTTCCCTCTTGTGTGTGTGTGTGTGTGCATGTGCTTGGTGGCTGCATGGTGCTCGCGGGTTTCTCTTGCTTGGGGCTAATCTCCTATCAACAACTAATAAATAGCTATAGAAACATCGTCGTAATATTTATGTGGTGAGTAAATAAGGTGGGGGAGGTAGCGAGGCCACCACGCCTTGGAAGACAAAATGGACAGACGAACGAGAAGCGAGCACGTCCCCCAAGCACACGAGCACATACACACCCGTCACCGCCGGCGGTGTTAGTGGAAGCGCTCGAACACGCTCAGACGAGGGCTCGTCTCGTCCTTCTTCCCTGGAGACGCCGTCTCAGCCGTGGCCGGCTGCTTCGGCGACTCGGTTTTCTCCACGGTCGTAGCGGTAGATGGTGCAGACGTGCTCGAGCTGGAAGTGCTCGTGCTGCTGCTGCTGAACAGGCCCGTGCCTTCGAGGCTCAGCGAGAGCCCCGTGGGCCACTGCTTGTCCGCGCCGAAGTCGCCGACCGACGACGCGCTGAGCGTTGGGAAGTCCTTCCACAGCTCGTCCGAGTCGAGCGAGTAGTCCTTCGACGCCGCGGTGCTCGAGCTGATTCCTGCGTCGGCAGTGGCAGTGGACACGCCGGGCGTGGTCGTGATGGTGCCGAGCGGAGCGACGCCCGAGAGCCCACCGCTTCGCGGGGCCGCGCCGTTCGAGGCGCTCATGGCCGCGACCGCCTGGGCCTCAGCCTCGGCCGGCGAGAGCGAGAATCTCATCAACGCGTCAATGGCGTCCTGGAGATCAGGGTAGGCGGCGCCGTTGATCGAGGCCGCGCCGTTGGCTCCGGGGATGACGGCAGGCGCCGGCACGCCACGGTCGGCGTAGCTGAGCGGCGACTGCTGCGGGCGAGCGGTCGGCGCGGATCCCCACGGCATGGAGACGGCGTCGTTGTTGAACGAGCCGAGCAGCGAGTAGTCCTTCTGGTAGCTGCTGCCGTTCATGTGGGAGCTGCCGCCGTAGAGGAAGCCGCCGGTGCCCGAGGGCGAGGTGACGCCGAGTCCGTCGTTGCTGTTCTCGTGGAAGAACATGCCCGACATGGAGCTCGGGGGGCTGAAGGGCGGCGGCGTCATGGACTCGGCCTCTTCGTGGATGAAGCGGCAGCGGCTTCCGTAGGGGCAGTGGCCCGAGCCCCAGTACGACTTGCACTTGGTGGTCTTGTACTTGGGGTGGCGCACGACGTGGCGCAGCTCGGCGAGTCCGTGGGCGAACTGGCACTTGGCGCCGTAGCGGCAGCTGCCGAACTCGGAGAAGCGCTTGCAGAGCTCGGTCTTGTAGAGCGACGACTTGGTGCCGTTCTTGGGGCTGTTCTCCTCGTTGAGGTACGTAGGCGAGCCCTCGTCGAGCGTCTGCTGGCCGAGCGAGTAGCCGCCGGCCGACGTGTCGATCTCCAGGTACCCGTCCTTGGGCATCGAGTAGTAGTTGAGCTGGTCCATGGACGAGATGAGCATTGTGGTCGAGACCGGAAAGTGGGAACTCTGGAACGCGTCCGGAGATTGGCGGTCTCTCTGGACGGCGGCGGGGTTTCCCGGATGATTTCGGATCCTGGTCGGTCGGGCTCTACGACTCGAATCGCCGAAGTCGAACTGGACTGCGTTGGTCCGGATGGATCGCTCCGATCGCGCGACCGTGGAGTGGAACACGAGCGGCTCGCCGGAGAGGGGAAGGGAAGGGGAAGGGAGGGGCGACCCAAAAGACGGAGGCGCTCCACTCGTCGAGCCGGAGAGAGAGAGAGAGAAGCCGAGGACTCCGAAGAGCGGACGCCAGGCAAGAAAGAAACTAAGCTTGGAGCCCACGCGCCTGCTCGGCCCTGTCTTCTGCACAAGCAGGCCAGGCACAAGGCTCGCGCCCAAGCTCCAGCGCCAACAACCCGCCGGATGGACTCGGGCCAAAACAACCGACCTCCCACCTCTCTGGCTCAGTCGCTCTTCCCCCCCCCCCCCCTCTTTGGTTCCCCCTCCCCTCACTGCCGTCCGCTTTAACCTCGCAAAACCCAGTCTTTTTCCACCGCGAAACGAGGTTTTATGACCCAGTCTTTTCGACGCCAATATTTTCGCAGGCCAAAAAACCTCGAACGCCGTGGTGGCCGCAGAAATTTCTAGCCGTGTTGCAAAGCCACCCAGCTGGTGGATCCGTTGGGGCGCACCGTTCGCTGCGGAGACCTCAGCCCACACACGGCCGCTGACTCCTCGGCGCCGCTGTCGACAGACTCCGCGACGCCTGCAATCAGACGAGCGGCCGCCGCGCCCGTCGGTGGGTCAACACGGTGCTCTCCTTTGCTTTGACTTCGCCGTCAACGGAAGAGTTCGCTCCAGTCAATGCGAGACATCCCGCCGGGAGAAAAAACCTCAGACGAGAGGGTGACGCTTCAAGCAGACGAGAAGGTGAAACTCATCGAACCCTAGCCCTCGTGACTGTCCAGCGACGTGCTGGCGCAATAGGGGCACGGGGTTGCGATTTTAACCAATTACATCTGCTCTCTGCCTTTTCTTTACGTCGCTCTCTCCGCCCACAACCAGCTGGTTAACCCCCTCACACTCCACGCCCACAGCACGCGGCCGCTCTCCTAAATCCGAATCCGATCCACACTCGTCTCATACTGGTTCTTCAACCGGTATTGCCCTGTGATCCAAAGTTGAAGCACAGCCGGCCACGCAGCATGGACGCCGAGGTCTCCGAGGTGTCGTCTTCGCCCGCCGAGTATGACGCCCCAGACGACGATACCGGCGCCGCTGCGTCGCCACGTAGCAATACAGATGCCAATGATGCGGCTGGCGACGTCACGCAAGCGGAAGCGCCTTCTAGCGCCCAGGGCAAGCCGCGCCGCGCGCTGACCATCAACGCGTCGGCGGCGCCTCGGCGACCGCATCTCGTCGTCAAGACGAGCGACTCGCCCTCGAGCCTCGTCAGCGAGCGCCACCAGCACGCGCGCAAGGTCACGCGCGACATTGCGGCGCTGGACTTCCTCCAAAACATCCCCATGCAGGCCGAAACGCAGGCAAGCGAGCGCCATCCGTCGCCGCCACGGGTCGCGTTTCTCGTCAAGGGCGTCGCCGCTACGCCGAGTGAGCCCGCCGACGAAGGGCTCGCGGGCCGCCGGCTGCCGGGCTTCGAGGCCAAGATCGTGCGCGTGCCGCCGCTCATCCGGTACCGCATGACGACCAAATTCCCAGCGGCCTCGGCGGTCGTGCGGCGCTGGGAGAGCATGACGGCGCAGCAGGGCATCCTCGACTCGCGGGTCTTCTTCTCGCGCGGCTGCGGCTACCCACTCGCGGCCTCGACGCTGATACGCTACGACGGCGACAAGGCCGCGCCGGCGCCGCGCAAACGCTTCCTCTCGGTCAGCGGCCTCGAGCCTGCGAGCTACGACTGGCGGGGCAAGTCGTACTTCCGACTGCTCCACGCCACATGGACGCCGTGTGCACGCGACCGCGACTCGCAAGACGACCACCCGAGCGGCACGCCGTACGTGGCCAACTACTTGGACGACCCCGAGTTCAGACAAGGTCGCCACCGCCACGTCGTGCGCGGTGACAAAAACATTGGCCCGGTCGTGAGCTCCATTTTGCTGTTTGTCAAGCCCCACGAACTCAAGGAAGAGCTCAACAAAAAGTTCCGAGAAAAGCACACATGGCTCCATGATAGCGAGCTGTCGCTCAGCAAGATCCGCAACCTTAAGCGCGAGGCGCTCACTACGGGCCAGCGACTCGACATGGAGGTTGCCACCATCGCGCTCGCCTGCGTCTACTTCGAGAAGCTCGTGCTCAGCCATGTACGGAACTCGGTACTCTATTAGTTAATGCCGCGATACTGATGCTTCCCATGGTTGCTGTGATAGTACGTGAACAAGGCCAACCGCAAGCTCTACATGTCGGTCTGTCTGCTGCTCGCGGCCAAGTTCAACGAGCCCAAGGCCTCGGATGCCATGAAGCTCATGATCAAGCAGATCCTCGCCGAGATCGATGCCACACACTCCCTGCCGTCGCGCGAAGTGCTCACGATCGAGTTCAAAATCTACGCCCAGCTTTCGTTCAGCCTCCACGTGCCGCTAAGTGAGCTACAGCCGCACTTCACACGTTTGCTCAAGCTCATCGAAAGCAATCCCCGCAAGTACCTCGATGAAGATGTCTTCAATGATTACTCCAAGCTCGTGCTCGACGAAAAGACGATTGCGAGTCGGGACTCAATGGGCAATGAGACGCAGGATGAAGGCACAGACGCCGAAGCACTCCTAAGCGATGAAGACCTGGGTGGTGGCGAAGGCATGGAAGACGATGACGACCAGTCTAGCCAGAGACGAAGGCTCGGAAGCGACCCAGCAAGACGGCGCGGATCGCTGCCGCCGTGGAGAAGCATGCCATCCTTCACACAGTGGTGGCGAGAGCGCACCCGCGACAGCGACCCAGCACCGTTACAGGAGTCTCGTGGTCCCGACACAAGCGTCGAAGCCGAGACCTGAACGTGAGCTAGAGCAGAAACCTGCCTCCGCTTGATGTAAATTTACTGGAATGCGAAGAGTAGGTTCGAAGAGTCATCGCCCAGAATTTTGACACGCTCGAAGAGTACGTCGACAATCTCACTGTGGCGAGACGGATCGTCCAGTGTGAGGCCAAGCTTGCTTGCACGTCTACTCTCACGTACAAAGAGCTGCATCTCATCGAGGGTCACGTAAATGGTCTGCTGCTGCTCGCTATCGCTATTGAAGACCTCCACGCGGAACGTCTTTTGCCTTGGTACAAAGAACACAGACACGAAGAAAGATACGTGCTGCAGTAGGCGGACGCCCTGGTACCAGAGTTCCTGATCTGCGAGCGAGGCGGCAGCGCGATCACTCGGGTGTGGCGCGTAGCTATCGGATGAGACGGCGAGGATGTTGGGCTGTGACTCACTCATGGCGCGGAACTGCTGCTCGATTTGCGAAGAGGACGAAAGCAGCTCGTGGCGCTTCCACTCATGCGCGCGTCGTGCGGGGATGGACCCCATCCCGTTCACAGTGCGCCGCTGGCCCGTCTCGCGCTCGAGATCGCTCACGAAGCGTTCTTTGTGGGCTGCCCCAGCAGCTAGCTGCATGCTGCTCTTCAGCCTTGAAGCAGTCAGCTCGCGAGGCTTGTCTGGTCGGGTTGGCACTACGGCCATGGGTCCTCGACTCGACGCTGTTAGGGGCGTACGAGGCGTCGACGCCGCAGCAGAAGCAAGGGCGGCAGCATGCGCATTGGCCTGCGCAACCGCTTCGTTTCTTTCCGCCTCTAAGGACTCGATCTTGACCTGTAGTTGCGCTCGTTCTTTCTTCGCCTCGTCCAGTGCGTCTAGCAGCGCTGTCTCGACCCGTTTGCGTTCGTCACTGAATCGATTGAGGAACTCCTCCTGAGTCCCAAATTTCGCCTCAATCACCTGCTTTGAAGCGGTAGCCTCCGCTGCTCGCAACTCAGATGCCATCCACTTCGCCTCGGTCTCACTAAAGTCACCGGCGTGACTAGCCAAAGTTTCTTTCAGTGTATGGACTGTGGAAGATACGATCGAGAACGTGCCATCCAGAGTCTGGTTCATGCGTGCGGCGAAATCGCGGTGTAGAAGAAGCGCGTAGTCGATCGCCACCTCTCGCTCAATGACACTCTCACGCGTGACCGCAAGTGATGGTTGTGCTACTACGAACGCGCCACTGTCCCTCGTGATTTCTTCGAGTGTCTGGAGCAGATACTCTTTCAGCCCCTTGAGTTCCTTCACGCATGCCATAACTGCCTGTGAGAGATCCACAGGGATCTCACCTTTGCCGCCGGGGTGAGCAAATGCCGCTGTATTGAGCACATCGGTTGTGAGGCGGATGAGTCCGTATATCATGGAGATCGCTTTGTTGTCACGCTTCGTGAAGGCCTCGACAAGTTCTGCAGTCTTCGCGGTTGGTGCAACAGGAGAATGCGAAGTAGATTCGTCGGCACCAAAGACTGAGCGGCGAGAGGCAAATTGTTGGGCCTGCCTTTCCAATGCTGCAGTGATCCCTGACGCCATTGCTTCTGCGTGTTCCTGATCCAATCGTTTGAAGTCAAGGTCTCGCTGTGCATCGACTCGGTGGCATTCGCTGGCGTCAGAGTGAGGGCTGCCTTCCCAGACCGCTAGGGCCTGTTTTACAGCCTCTGCGCGTTCGTAAAGTGTCTTGTAGACACCTATACGAGCACCTGGCGTTGATAAATCCACCCCACAAATACCGAGGGTCTCAAGAAACGTGAACTCTTCGGCGATCTGCTTCTGGGTAAGGGTCTCTTTCTCTGCTTCTCTCTGTTTGCTCGCTAAAACCTCGATCTCTAATGCTTTCAGTAAATTGTTCACTTCGATTAGGTGAGGCACAACCTGCTCTCGAGTGGAGACTGGAATACTTTCACTCGCCAGAAGGGCGAGTTCCCCCTGGTCAAAAACCTCCCGATTCATCTTCTCGTCCATTAGGACTTGCTGCCCATTGAGTAAGGTCTTGTATATACCCAGTCGTGACGTGATTACCTCTTTTTCTTCTGTATTGAGTGTGAACCCATGATCCTTCAAGTATTGAGCCTCCTGTTCGAAATGCATGCGCAGTTGCTCGTCACGGTCATTCCATGTCTGAAGCTGATTGAAGAACTGCTCGTACAGAGGGATACGTGATTCGCCTTCTTGCCACTCAACACCACGTTCTTTCAAGAACGTTTTCTCTAGATCGGTCCTTCGGCGCTCTCGCTCTCGCTCTGCCTTCAGGATCTCGTGAGCCGCAGCTACCTTTTCTTCAAGGACAGCTTGACCCTGAAGAAGGGATTTGTTGGCTTCAACCAGTGACCGAACCGAGCCGATGCGATTGGACAGAGGGCACTGCCTTGCGCTCTCTTCAGTTACCTCAACTGAGATATTTCCACTCAATAGTTGCTCCTCCAGCTTGATCGACATGAGCATTTCTCCGTTGCTCTCACGCAGTCTCTTGAGCTCGTCGATGAGTTTCTCAATTCGGTCGATGCGGTTGGACTCGACGTCGCCCCCAGCACCCGCTAATAATTGGTCTTCTTCTGCTCGCTGCCTATCAGCTGTCGCAAGTTGTTCCGTCACACTCTCGACCAACCCCCACGCCTGCTCCTTGTCCCGAATCAGCATCTCACATTGCGATAGAGTATCTTTCAGTCGCTCTATTAGTTCGTCCGGAGACTCGGCACTGGACGAAAAAGGAAGAATCTCGCGCATCCGCTCGAGCAAGGTCCTGAGTGTCTCACGGTCTTGGAATGCTTTGCCAACACCCTTGAGGACCGTCTCAATGTCCATAACAGTGCCATCTTGCTCTCTATCTCTCCGCACCAACACCAATATCTCTCCAACAAGTTGGGGCAGCTCTTCGGCGGGGTTCAGCATCCTCAGTGTCGTTTTTAGGCGGTCCACAAGGGCAATCCGCTCGACGATGACTGTACTAAGTCCTTCCACGTCGTCGACCACGTCTTCCTCGAGACTCGCCCTCGCCATCCGCCCGACAAAGTTGTCATAGTCCTGCAGGTGCCTAGCAATCTCCTCTAACGATGCGAACACTGAGATAGACGCTCTGGACTTATCTTTGGGAGAAAGTGACGAGTCACTGTGGCTGCTTCGGAGGCTATCGCTGGAGTGGCTTGCTTGTATTGGTGGCTGAAGGAATCGAAGTCGACATGAGAGCCGAACTATGACTGCGAGGCATTCTAGTATTGACGGCAGGTCGTGGCGAGGATCTTGCAGGCGGAAAAGTTTCTTTCCGAGGGACAGCAGCGCGCAATGGTCACGAACTATCTGGGAAAGCTCGGTGGCAAAGTCAATAGAAGCACTAACTTCAAGCATCTTCCCCCTTTTGGAGCTCATTGAATGAGCCTTGTTTACCCAGTGCGCTGCTTCGGATAAGATGCGATGGTGGTCACTCATCACGAGAGAGATGTCGAGAAGCGGCTCGGAGAGTGCGCCACTCAAAGTCGGACGCAAGCGGCTGTTGGTGTCCATGGGTGCGAGCGCGTCGTCCGACAAAGTCAGTCGATCTTCTCCGAACTCATCCAGTGATACAGGTGGAGGGACAGCTGCGACGTCGCCGGCGCTCGTCAATTCCTCTGACGAGGATTGGAGTTGGGCTTGGATATGCACGAGATCCATCGTCGATGTCGGTGTCGATGTCCGTGTGAGAGACGCGTGCACTGATAGCAAACTACTCGAGCTGCTGGAGTGGCTATGGGTGGCGGCTGTGGCTGTCGCGTCAGCTTCTTCCTCCAGAATGCTCTGAGCAAATTGAGTGATCAGTCGGAGCTCCTCGACAAACGCGATGATTGCTTGCGCTCGACTGACTAGAGGTAACTCGGTTGTTTCAGCTCGCGCAGGCGATGAAAGTGACTCAAAGGTGGTAACTACACGCATGAGGTCGCGCACGGAATCGACAATGTGGACGCTCTGGTGACGCGACAGTGACGCCTCGGGAAACTCCAGAATACTTGATAGCTCTTGGAGAAGGAGTTGACGTTCCTCCAGCAATACCTTAAGCTGGTGGACTGATACAATATCTGTGTCTGGCTCAACAATTGGCTGTGGCTTTGCTTGATGAACAACACAGGGTTCTATGAGTTGCCTCATATAAGCTACCTCTTGGAGGAATGGATGGAGATCGTCAATAGTATGAATTTCGTTGCACTGAAGAGTCAACTTCGACTGCTCGAGGAACTGCTGCACCCAAGATCGATAAGCCTCATGCTCGTCCAAGGTCGCCAGTAGTGCTGCAACACGAGCAGTGTGGGTGGATGAACCTTCAATATTATTCACAGAGAGGCTCTTCATCAGCGAGAACACTGGCGAGTACTCACCAAGCACTTCCGGAAGACTTGATAAGTCGTCATCGGCGTCAACCAAAGAACGTACTGTCTGGGAGAGAACTGAATAATCTCTCAAACGTGAGATTATACTATTTCGATTGTCAACCAGGGTCTCGGTAGTGAAGATCATCTCACCCTCGTGGGCGCGAATAATTTCTTGGAGAGTTTGCACTGCTGCACATATGTCGCCGACATCGAGCAAACGAGGTGAGCCGATGGAAGAGAGGCAATAGCGAACACGTAATGCGTCCTTAAGGTGAGAAACCAAATCTTTCTCATCCTCCAAAGTTAGGTTCAAAGACTCAATGTGGAAGTCTTCGTTCATGAACGTCTCTAACTGCTGTTTGATGAGAAGAATTGCTTGATCCATCGACGGTCCGGGTGACGTGGCCCCGCTATCAGCATCCACTGTCTCACTCATACTCACTGGTTGGCGATGCATCTCCACCATCAACGCCATTTCTTTCCTCAGACTCTCAATCGCCGCCTTACGCGTTCGCAACACATCATTTGTCTCTATCAGAATTCGTTCTTTCTCATCAAGCTGTCGCTGCAGTTCCGCGACACGCTCAATTAAGTTGGCACTATACGATCGGGCCTCGTCGCAGCGCTTGGTCGCATCGTCAGCGACAGCTGATATCCCCTTTAGCCGCCTCTCAACTTCACTGAACTTGATCTGGTGTGCTTCGTCAACATCCATCAATCGTCTGATCCAGTCTGCTTGCAACTTTGTCGCTGCTTCTTCGTGCGCCATCTGCGCCGTCGATAAGGCTTCCGCTGCTGCTGTAAGAAGATCCGCACGAAGTCTCCCAGCTTCATTTCGTTTTGCGTCGGCTAGTTGATCGACTTCTCTTGCATGAGCCGCGATTAGCGTCTCGACTTCCTTACTTTGCGCAATCTCCTGCTGTCGTAACTGTTCTGCATGTGTTGCGGTAATGGTCTGAATTTCTAATCGTAGCGAGTCATTTAGCTGCTGGAGAGACTTTTCAGAGCTGTTCTTCAGCTCATCCAGCTCCTGTTTGAGAGCCTCAGTCTCTTGTTGATGTGCGTCTTCTAGCTGCTGCACGGATTTCCCGTGAATATCTTTCAGTTCAGATATTTCCAGCTTCAAAGCCTCCACTTCACGATACCGAGTATGCTCAGCGTCTGCGAGTACCGAAGATATGCTCTCTGTGAAGTGCTTCTCCTTGACGATCAATGCCTCTTCGGTTTCACGTCGATGCCTAATCGTCATGCTGACGTCATCTTCAGCTCGCTTCAGGGTCTTTATCAAATAAGCTATCTGGTTGTTTGCTTCTTCGTGCGCTTGGGCTTGCAATGATTTATCTGCTCGCTCCTTCGCAAGTTCTGCTTCCAACTCCTTCAGTGTCTCACAATAACGTTGATCAAGTGTTACCTGATGGTCTTCTGCCTGTTTGATGTCCCAGAGGTGTGCTTCTGACTCGCTCTGAAAAGCTTGCTCCAACGTGATGATCTTGTGATCCTTCTCCAGAACAAGGGTCTCACTTAGGTGAAGCTGTTCTCGCAGCGATGTGACGTCATCAAGAGCGCTAGCTTTCTCTACATGAATTTGCTCAAGACGCTGCCGCTCATCTGTGAGTGCAAGCTGCACCTGATGCAGCTCTTCCTGGGCCGACTTCAGCTCATTGCGTAAGGCTACGATAGCGTCTTCTTTCTCTTTCAAAATGAAATTTAGTGAAGAGGCATCGTTCGAAATGGCCAAAAGTAATGATTCCTTGTCTTTCACGGCCTTTTCAGCTTCAGTGGCTTGCTCGCCCAGCTCGTGGATGCGATGTTCGTAATTCTCAATCTCTATCTTCTGGCGTTTGTGCTCACTAGCAGCCTGTTCAGCTTGCGTCTTCTTCTCGATTTCGTGCCGCACAATTTCCCCCTGCAAATGGGCAACTCGAGTCTCAAAGTTGATTTTCTCGCTTTCCAACACTCGTAGCTTCGTTTCGAGTGCTTCATTCTGGACTTGGCTTATAGTAAGCCTCTCTTCTACACCCTCGTACTGTTGTAGCATGTCTTTTATAGCATTCAGCTCAAGCAGGAGCAAGTGCCTCTCATGACGTAGCCGCGTGTCTTTCTCTGCTGCCGTCATTTCAATTCGCCGCTGGTATTGGCAATGGATGTCTTCCACGAGCATCGTACTGCGCTCGAGCCGTTCTCGTTGCATCTGGACGAAGAGAAGCGCGTTGTTGAGCTGAATATGAAGCTTCTGTTTGTCATTGTGGAGTGTCTGTGCTTCCTTCTTTGTATTCGTAAGCTGCTTATCCTTCTCGAGGATTTCTTCACTGAGCTTCCTCATATCGTCCACGTACTGCGCGCTTTCGAATTTCATCAACTCTACACGGCGGCGCAGCTCATCGCCCTGTCGCGTCGCAGCCGCCAGCGATGCCTCCACACGAACAATAGTCTCTTGGTGGATGTCGTTTTTCTGCTTGAGTTCCGTCTGAGCCGCATGGAGCCGTCGAATTTCTCCTTGCTTTAGCTCCATCTCACCAGCGCTGTGTTCATGCTGGAGCCGCATGTCCATTTGGAGTCGCTTCATTTCAAGACGCAATGTCTCCAGCTGAAGCCGCAAGTTCTCGATCTTCATCTCCGAGTCTTCCAGCATCTCAGCTTTGTGTTGCACATCTTCAGCCACGCGCGAGAGGCGACCACTCTCGAGTCGCAATGCGGCTTTTGTGTCTTCCAACTCTTTTGACTTGGTTGAGAGTGTCTCAGCCGTGAGTTCGAGGATTTCTGATTTCGAGTTAACGTTTTGGATCGAATCTAGCAATGCCGTGTGGAGTTTTTCGATCTCGTCGTCACGGCTCTTGATTACGAATGTAAGCTCAAGTAGACTATTAGACTTGGTGTGGTTCGCATCTTCACTCACGCGAAGATCTCGCTTGAATGCTTCAAGCTTTGCATCCTTCTCGGCCATTATGTGCTCAAGCTCAGCGATAGTGGCCTCCATTTCTTCCATCCGCATCCATAGGCGACATCCGTCCTCTTTTCCTCGTTCGATCAACAGAGTATTAGACTCCTGAAGATAAGACTCACTTGTCTCCAGCTCGTGGACCCGACGTTTCTTCTCGTCAAGTTCATCCTCCAACATCACAATCTGCACATTGTACCGTTTCTCATTCTCTCGTATCGCTGTCTCTAGACCAAGCACTCGCGCCGCGTGAGTCTCCCGAAGCTGCTGGATTGTCTCCTCACGTTCCTTCGCAAACGCCTCGAGTTGTTCAGCCGTTGATCTTCGAAGAAAATCTAGATCTGACTCGTAACGGAACACTATCCGGTCTCGCTCGCGTTTGCTCTCAGTTTGCAGCTGATACAGTTGAGACTCGTGTTGTTGGACTAGAGAGTCTTGAGTCTCTTGTGTTTCCCGCTCGAGTGTCTGGAGAGTGCTCGCATGATTTAGCTTTAGCGTTTCCATTAGCATGCCGAAGTCTTCCTTCATCTTGCCCACTTCATTTGTATGGCGAAGCTGCAATTCGTTCACAACTGAGGTATGGGTCGACACCAGCACTGAGTTTTCTGCGGTGAGAGTCGACTTCACTACCGTTAGCTCCGCTTGAAATCGAGCAGTTAACGCCTGCAACTGGGCTGCGTGGGTCGCCCTTGAAGCCCCCAAATCATTCTTGAGTATTGCTATTTGTTGGGCGCACTTTTTTTCGAGATGCGCCTGCTCATTATCGTGTTGACTCTGAAGTCGGGCTATCTTTTCCGATGAGGTTCGTACCAGTTCTGACTCTCGACTCCTGTGGCTCTCAATCATAATCGCCACTTCTCTCTCGGTTCGTTGTTTGGTCTCCTCAAGTTCGTTGACCAGCTTGTTGGTAACGTCAGCGAGTGTGGACGCGGACGCTTCAAGAAGACGCTCAATCTCGTTCGAAGAGGAAATTTTCAACTTGTCCATCTCGCTCGTGTAGAACGTCTTGATATCGTTTATCTCGTTTGCTGACGACGCCTTCAGTTGACTGATCTCATGTGCCGAAGTTGCCTTTAGTATACTTATCTCGTTTGCGGAGGATGCTTTCAGTTCGTCCAACTCGGCTGCAGATGACATCTTCAACTCACTGATTTCAGTTGCAGAGGATTTCTTCAATGAATCAATCTCATTCAACAAAGACTTCCGAATATCGTTGATCTCTTGCTGTGACGATGCGAGTAGTTCTTGGTATTTTTTCTCGGAAGAAGCCTGCAGTGCCGTCATTTCTGACTCACTGTTGGCGCGCAACTCGTTTATCTTGCACACGAGCCGTCGCTCCAGCTCATCTCGCTCGACGAGTGCTCGTTCTCTCTGCTGCTGTAGCTCGTCAGCCATCCTTGCCTTTAGCGACTCAATTTCGTCGAGACGCTCACGCTCAAGTGTCGCAGCTGAAGTCACGATCTCTTGAATCTGTCGCTGAAAATCCTCCGTTAATGTCTGCACATCATGGTCATGGGCTCTCTCCCGAGACAGTTTTTCAGCAGTGTGTGCGTCAACTAATGCGAGCCGCTCATCCGTCTGTCGAGCGAAAGCTGTGTCGAATCCCTCGACCAGCTTCTGCTTCTCTGTTGCGTAATGAACATGAAGGGAATCGATGTCACGCGACAGTTCCACCAATGCATTATGTGCCTGCTCGCTCGTAGAGGCAACGATAGGCAAACTGCCTTGTACCCACTCAAGATGGTGGTTTGCAGCACCTGTGATTTCCACGAACTTGTCAGCATCAGCTCGCAACCGGGCCCAGTCGACTTGGTAGAGTTGCTCCGTCGCGAGCAGGTTCTCTTCGATCGCCAACAGCCGGGATGGTGTTTGCACAGCAGTACCCTCATACTGGAAGAATGAATCGAGGGCTGAAGTCGAAGACGACGGTTCGCTGTTTGTCTCCGGACCGGGGCTACGTGGAGTGCTCCATGCGTTTTTTGCCGAGAAAGGCTCGTCCAGCAAAGGCGGTGGCACCGGACGAAGATTAGGCGCTATCGGTCGGGGTGGATGAGGTCCAGGTGGCAGCATGGTGGGAATTTCACGAACACGCGGAGAGAACGGGGAGGCGTTTTGATGATCGTGAGAATTATTGTTTCCCGGCGGCAGCTTGAGCTTGGGCAACACCGTGCTACTGTGGGGGGACTTCGACGTCGCATGGGGCTTTGGATATCCCGGCCCATGTGCTTTAATCTTGGTCGCACCGCGAGGCCGAGGCCGACCAGAGCCGCGCGTGTCGGCCATCGTGGGGCGTTGGCCAGTTTGATGATCAGCGAGGATACGATTAGGTCATAGAGCAAGAGAAGTTACAAAACGCCGTTGACAGGAGCCGTCAAAATTAGCAACACAATGGAGATCGAACTATCGCAACGGGCGATACCTCACTTCTCGGACACCGCCTGCCAAATGGCTCGCAAGCGAGAAGCTTGGCTTATACAGCAGAGACTCAATGACGGTAAGACGCTTGGACACTTGTGGCTTCGACAGCGCTGGGGGACGCACCTCGTATTCTTCTTCTCCCTGATCATCTTGAAGAGTGGACAATAGACTCGCGCAGGATGAGGTGAGCGATTCCTTTGAGGTATCTGCGACCAAATACCCCGCAGTGGCTGGACTGCGAAGAGATCGAGGAGAGCGAGACGCAAGAGGAGCGCTAGTCTTTCGAGAGCATGAAGGAGGTGGCGTCGGTCTCGGAGATAATGAGACGTCCTCGTTGGTGGTTGATATGCTTTGAAATATTTGACGTGGGGAAGAAGCTGAAGGTAGACCGCACGGAGGGGGGATGCGTGGTGGAGGATGCATGTGAAGAGCGTTCTGAAAGAACACTCCCTGCGAAACGGGTTTCGGCGGTCTGGCTCGCAAGGGAATCCTCGCTGTCCGCTTTTTCTCCTTCTTCCTCCGTTGGCTCCTTGCAGACGGCCTTCTTTCATTCACTCGCTTGATCCCCTCATCCGCCACTCCTCTAACGAATGCCTCTGCTAGCACCCTAGCAAGCCGCGCTATTTCTTCGTCGTCGTGTTGTTGATTGAGCCATCTCCCGCTCTGTGACCACGCACTGCTCACAACCTGCGCAAAGCTTATTTTATTCGCCTTGGGACTAGCTGATTTCCCGTTGCCCCGACCGTTCCGTTGGCGTCTCCCCATTATCGTGAGCGCGTTCGTCACACGTCGCCACTTAGCAGCTTCTTGCTGTCTAGCCGCGAACTGCCGAGCCTGTTCCTTGCGTCGGTGAACGTGCATTTGTGGCCTTCCATTCTCGCGAGACGCCTGAGTGATGACATTGGTATGTGCCCACCCACATGCCACTCGCAGGGCGCCTTCGTTCTCCGGCAGCAGCACACATTCCGGCGTGCACCGCTGGTCAAGATGCGTGGACTGGTCGCCACTAAGGTCGAGACCCCAGATGTACGCGTCGCCCGCCCAAGTGACGCAGGCCGAGTGGAACTCGCCGAGCGCCACGTCCACGACACCTTCGTTGACGAAAGCAGGAAAGGTATGGAGATTGGGCCGCACACGCGCTCGCTTGTCGCCGAGGCCGAGTTGTCCGAATTCGTTGGCGCCCCATAGGTAGAGTAGATCTCGGTCCGAGAGCACAGCTGTGTGGCGAGCGCCACATCGTACGGCGCGAGCCTTAACACCAACGTCCCTGAGGGCCTGCACGGGCACGGGGGAAACCTCGCACTCACTCTGGCGCGCTCGCAATGGCACTCCGAGGCGTCCATCGCCACCGCAACCCCAAACGAAGACGTCACCGTTGCTGAGCACGCATGCGCTGTGGTTCTGGCCGGCCGCGAGGTCAAGAATGCAGCTATCGCGCAGCGTCTCGACCATCGCAGGTGTGCAGCTGCGCCAGCCCTTGAGCTGCTGGAGCCGGTGACCGAGGCCGAGCTGTCCGGCCTGATTGTAGCCCATAGCTAACACGTGCTGCTGGTGTGTGACAAAGAGCGTGTGGAAGGAGCCACACGCAACCTGCGTCACGTTGGCCGCGGCATGATCGAGCGCGTGATTTATGCGTAATGCGCGCTGTCGCGTGCGAAAGAGCGCACCAGCAAAGGCTACCTCGCGCGGAGCGTCCGCGTTCGAGAAGTCTCCGATCCCGAGCTGACCGTGCTTGTTGTTCCCCCACGTGAAGAGTCTGCCATGGGTTGTCACGAGCGCGGCATGGTGCTTTCCACACGAGATGCTCGCAACACTTACCGGCTCGGAATGCGGCGTGGGTGGCAGTGCGAGAGGCACGGGCTCGATCGTAGGTGTCGTCGAGCCGACGCCAAGCTCGCCGTTGGCGTTCATACCCCACACGAGCACAGCCTCGACGCCGCACTGGGGCTTAACCACGACCGCCGAGAAGCTGTGGCCAGCCGCGAGATGGCTCGCGAATACCGGCGACGCCTCCAATTGCTGCTGCTGAGACGAAGACGCGACCAAGAGCGAGTCACCGTCCTGCGTTGCGGTCGCCACCGCCTGCGCTACGGACGCTGCGGCAGCCGCCGACGCGAGCGCCGTCGCTAGATCGATCGTGCGGTTCGCCGCGAGCCGCGGGGCCATGGGCTCGCCCTGCGCGTTCTTCCGCTTGTGGACGAGCATACCACCGAGCGAAAGCAGCGAGCCGACGGCGCTGCGCTCGGTCTTGACCACGAGCGTGGGCGACTCGAGGCGGTCGTAGTTCTTGTCGAGGCTGAAGACGCGATGCACCACCATGTGCGAGCCGCCGCAGGGCTCGGCCATCTCCACGCGCACGATCTGCGGCTCGCGGAAGTTGCGCGGCGTGAACTCGAGGCGGTCGCACGAGAGACGCACCCCGACGGCCTTGCCGCCGGCCTGCGCGTCGCCGAGGAACTGCAGGTGCACGACCACGGTCGACGTGCACTGCTCGCCGAGCCAGAGCGAGTAGTACGCCGGCGCGCCGCCGTACGTGACCGTGAGGTACGTCGCGCTGAGCACGAGTCCGTTCGAGCGGTTGAACGCGCTCGTCGTGCGGCGCCGTCGACTCCGCGACGCGTCGTCTTGCACTTGGTCGTCGTCGTCTTCATCGTCGTCGTGCTCGCCTTCCAGAGCGTCGTTCGCGAGCGCAGCGACGGCATCCGACAGCGCCTCGTCTTCTTCTTCTTCTCGCCGACGCGAAAGCGGCGCAGCGTCGCTGGGGCGCGCACAGGACGCCGCTAGCGACGCGTCTCGGCGCGCGGTCTCCATGTTGCCGTTCGCGGGGTCATGGCTTCAAATAGTGACACTACGCGCTATTTTTACAACGTCACTCAAGTGAAGCCTCTCCACCTCATGTGGTCCACACCATCCAGCGGTTGCAAACCATCTGTGTGTCGTGCGTGGACAAGCCCAATCACCGCGAGGAGCTCCTCGTAAACAAGTGCGTGTCTTGCGCCTTGAAGCAGCGCCCCACGTGAGTCTGACGGCTCGCTGCTTTGCAGCGCAGTCGCCGATCGCTCCGCAGCCAGTCGCCATGCTCGCCACGGCCGTCGCGCGCCGATGCGCGGCGCTGCGGGCCGCCAGCGCGCCCGCCAAGCTCGCTTTTGCGCTCACGCGCACCTTCGCGAACGGCGTCGCTGCGCCGCGCGTGGCGCGCGTCGAAGAGCTCGCCGACCAACGAGCCGTGCGTGTCACGTGGGACGACGAGTTCTCGGCCAAGTTCCACAAGAAATGGCTGCGCGACCATTGCACGTGCGCCGCGTGCCTCCACCCGTCGACGCGCCAGCGCCAAGTGGACACGGCCTCGATCCCGACGGATCCGCAGATGACCTCACTCGGCGTCTCGCACGACAACGCCAGCATCGCCATCAACTGGCTCAACTCGGTGGTGGGTGATAATCGTTGAGACGGAGCATACTGGCGCTGTCGTGTACTTACTGGGGCTTTGGTGGAGCAGCGAGGAACGACGTGCACAGCGAGTGAGTTCGATGCGCAGTGGCTGCGGGACCAAGCGTATGGCGTCGATCCTACATCGTACCCAAATAACCATCGCCAACAGACACTGCGCGGAAAGGAGTTGTGGGAAGGAGCGACCTTACAGCTTCCGCGTCACGCGTTTGCTGATGTCATCGACGATATCAAGCCCGTGATGGAGGACTTACACAAGTACGGACTCGCCATGGTCCACTCGACGCCGTCTTCCATGGACGAGACCGAGCGCTTCTCCCGCAAAATCGGGTTCGTTCTCGAGACGATATATGGGACAATGTGGACGACGAACCCGCAGAATGAGGAGCAAGAGTACAACGATACAGCGTCGACGAACCTCGAGCTGCTGCACCACACAGACGGCACGTACATTCGGGATCCGCCAGGTCTGCAGATCTTCAACTGCATTGCGCAAGCAGGCGAGGGCGGTGCCTCACGATACATCGACTCGTTCCATCTAGTGGAGACGTTGCGTCGCCAGAACCGCGCCGCGTTCGACTTTCTCGCGACGACTCCGCTGCACTACTTCACGTACGACAACGACGCACACCTGGCCACCATGGAACCCATCATCAAGCTCGACCACGCAGGCAACGTTGTGCAGTTCCGCCATAATGACTATGACCGCGCACCACTCACGCACTTGTCGTTCGATCAAGTGGATCAGTTCTACCGCTACCACGACGAGCTGCTCCGCATCATGCGCGACCCGAAGATGGAGTTCCGCGTCAAGCTCGGCGTCGGGGACATGATTCTGGTAGACAACCAGCGTGTCATGCACGGCCGCGACGCGTTTGAGGGTGGTGATCGCGCGCTCATTGGCTGCTACATCGGTCGCAACGAGTATGAGAGCCGACTGCGAGTGCTGAATATCATTTGAAGTGGTAATGAGAGGCAGCCTCGTCGAGTAATAGATCACAACGAGTTTATTTGACTGGATGAGAATATAATCTGTTTTGAGACTCTGCATTGATTGCATACTCTGCGGAGTTGGGATACAACAAGTTCTTGAAACGGTGCGCTTCGAATGAAAGCGAAACAACCGACTTGAGAAGGAGCTACAACGAAGTTCGCGGCTGCTGTTTTATTGGGATAGAGCAGATGTGACTCGAAGCATTGTGGCGCGTTAAGTGAGACATCAATTTTGGAGCCGGGGAAAACGATATCGGATCCTTCTTTCATTTGTGTTGTCCTGTGCATTCCACAGCGCGACGCCACCCATGGGAAGACAAGACAAGACCAGTATTAAGCCCTAAACTCCAGGATTCAGGTATAAACAGGGCTGAGTGTGCAATCATCGTAGAGCCACGCCTCGAATCTGACTGTGACGAAATCGATCGCCAACTTGGGATCTTGGCTCTTTCGTGGCTCTTGACTCTTGGCTCTCGTGCGTCGGTATCGTTGTACGGCACTCGCAGGGCCTCGTGAGGTCGTGCACTGCCATCGCCATCGCGCAAGGCGCTCTTGAGTAGAAATCGCCCCCGAACGAGCATCTTGTGTGTGTGTGTGTGTGTGTGAGAGAGAGAGAGAGAGAGAGAGAGAGAGAGAGGGAGGGAGGGATCAAAGTGAAAGGAAAGCGGATAGGCAAAGAGAAAAGACGACATGGCACGTGTTAGGGCACCACTCCGGACTTCACTCGCCGGAAATGCTGGAACCACTGGAGGAGTCGGATTAATTACGAGCGATGCAAGATCCCGACCACGTCTCGCATCGGGACGCTTACACGGATGACGCCACGTCGATCTGCTACAGTCACCCACTAGTCAGCGTATCAGCCGAGAGGAACTCTCGAACCCTCGTGTCTGGTTGGGCCGGCAGCTCGACACGAAAAACTCGAGGTGTCGAAACCGTACAGGGCAACCAGCAGGCCACCATGGGGTGCGTACTGATTGCACGCAGCCACACAAACGACGTGGCCAAGTCCGTGTGTGGTGGCGTCCCGTAGCAGCTAGCAGCTGTGTGGAGGATGACGTGACAGAGCCTTCTCAAGCACAGGTGTCAGACCATGGCGCCATTGCGCCGTGGCGCAATCTGATCTCGCCGACTCGTCGACTCGGAATCGGTGCCGCAACCCGATCTTGCCGACTCGCCGACTTGGGATCGGTGGCGTTTTGTACACGGTGAGCAGATTTGTAGAATCTGTGAACCGATCAACTGCAAATGCATGCGAAGTTGAGAATGCGTACATCCATATTTCGTTAGGCCAACCCAGGCGGCTACTGACACACACAGTCGTCTGCAACAGATTGGTACGCTTGATCACAGATTGGTACACTGGATCCGTGAGTGGCGACGAAACCAGGAGCATGCTTCCGCATGCCCGAATACGCGGGATCCAAACAGAGACCTTTAAAACTAAGTTTGATATCGAAAGACTCAGCGTCGAGGCCCGCCGTCTCAATCACCTCCGCGGTGAAGAGCTCGACGACGACGGAATTCTGTATAGTCCGCATACATGAGATGTCCCTGAGACAGTCAGCAGGCCATGCAAGCCAAGTCAAGTCAAGCCAAGGCTGTGCTGTGCTGTGCTGCGTTGGGGCTCCAGCTGTGGATGCTCAGTAATCCGACGGAATGGCGATCCGCGCCTTTTCCATATGGATGACAAGGATACGGATAATATCGGTGACACGATTCTTTTGCCATGCCGTCACGCCAGTGGCTTCGTGGGTCATGTCTTGCTCCGTAATCCAGTACGAACTTACTGTACATGAGAGTTCGTGTAAAGCTGTCTGAGTTGTCGCATGGCGAGCGCGACATTGCCGCGAGTTCGTGAACACGACCGAGATCAGTTCGGGGACCACACACTCGCGTACGCAGAACTAATAGTAGTAGTACCAGTAGCAGTAGGTAGTAGTAAGTAGTACTAGTACTAGTGAGGTGGTCGGAGCACTACGTGCGAGAGTGAAATGGACAGGGTGTGTATCGTGAGCGTGTGAGTTGTGATCGTGAGACAAGGGAGAGAGAGAAGAACGAAAGAGAGAGAGAGAGAGAGAGAGAGAGAGAGAGCGATGATCCCAAGAAGAGCTTGTGTCGTTTTCTGTTCATGCAAAGAGCGTGTCGACGACAGTCGGGATCATCGGTAGCCACAACAAATCTGGTTGGATTAGTGATTGCTTCAGCGTTGTCGCTGTCGTCATTGCTGTTTAGTCGTCACTGCCACCGATTTCTCAGGTGCAGGAAACCGAGCTGGGCTCGCCGCTACAAGTGCCCGTGGTCTTAGCCGACACACTGATCCCCGACCACTTCCAGTCCGATACCACACTCGGATTCACCAAGACATCGTACAAATTCGTGGCCGTTCCGGTAACACCCGAGATGGTGATGTCCTTGATGCCCACCTTGCTAGACACCGTGCCCGCATATCTTCCTTTTTCCTTGTCATAGTCCGAGTGCATCACGATCGCATTATCCACGTCCGTGAGCGTGTTGTCGGTGTACGTGGCGTTGTAGACCAGGCCTTCGAGCCCGACGATGGTCTTGATGCGCAGCCCATTGGCGCTGTTGGTGATCTGGTTGCCACTGACAATCATGCCCGAGACCGTGTCGGTGTTGTCGACGGCAGCCCCACCGATCGTGGTCCAACCGGCCACTGGTCCAAGGAATGAATTGAATCAACTCCATCAAAGAATTGACGCCGCGATTCCTTCCTTCCTTCCGTCCGTCCTTCTCCGTCCGTCCGTCCTTTCTTCCATGAAGTGGAGCCATGTTGCTGGATGGCCAGCAACAAGACCACCCCACAATATTAAGCGTCTTGGCGACGAGTGCCGCGACGGCGACGAGCGCGATCGATGCGTGCGAGACGACCCGACGAGCCGTGAGGAGCGCGAGATCGGCGAGATCGGCGAGCGCGCGGGCCATGCGGCCTAGGTGGCGCAGCGTCCGCCGCAGTGCGCGCAGAAGCACGAGGAGGTGGGCCGCCGCAGCGTCGATGGCCGCGAGGAGGTGGAGCTCGGCGAGGTCTTCGAGAGCGTCGCAGAAGTGGCCGTAGATGGCGGCCCAGTGGAAGACCTGGAGCGCGCCGTGGAGACCCGTCAAGATGATGTGGACGATCAAGTCGACGAGGAAGAGCGCGAAGTCCATGGCGGTGGTCATGGTGGCGCTTGTCTTGTGTTGTCGGAGAGGATGGAGCGGGAGGAGGGAGGGAGGGAGGGAGGGAGGTGTGGCTTGCTTGGTTGGCGGAGCGGATGTTGGGAATGGAGTCGGCGAGGGGGGGGGATCCAGGGTCTCGATAGTATGGGTACGGAGGGGCGACGTGGTGTGGCAGCGGGGTCGATGGGGCCGAGGAGGGGTGAGCAGGCGAGATCTTTGGCTCTCGCGCAAGAGCTCGTGGAGTGTTCGAACTTTCTAGGTGTAGGGCTGAGGCGTTTCGGAGGCACGTGATTGGGTCGGTCTGTGCAGTTAGTTCTCTTGGAGTGGAGACTGGTGTACAGTATGTACTGCACGCGTCCTTTCTCGTTGGATGCGGACTTGATGCGGATGGCAACGGACACAGCGACACAGGGACACAGGGGTCTGCGTTCTGCGTTCTGCGTTCTGCTGTGCGTTTTGCGTGTTTGGCTTCCGATTCGCCGGAGAGACCGAGAGACCGAGAGACTGAGCGAGACAGGCAGATCGATTGGAGGCCGATCGAATATCAATACTGTACGGTACGATCCATCGACTTTCATTCTTTCTGTCGATTCGGTCGTCGATGTGGATTTTGTTGATGCTGCTCTGTGTGTTGGATGTGGTGATCATCGACGAGTGGTTTTCTTGGCGTCGACGCGCAAGAGCCCACTTTGGCGGACGGAAGTGGGGCCAAGCTCCTCGATCGATGTGTCGAATGTAGCGTCGGAGGAATGGACGCAGAGCATGGAGAAAGAGATCGGATTCGAGCAGCCTCGAATGGATCGAGACCACCTCGATTCGTATCCAATTCGATTTCGAAGTCGAGTTCGAGTTCGAGTTCGAGTTGCATGGGATTCGGATTCGGACTCAGTTGGATCCAGTTCAATTCAAGTGGGCTCAATTCAATGAGTCGACAGAGCAGCTCCACGACCACGCCCAACGAATGAATTGAATCAAGTCAACGATAGAATGATTCTTTTCATTTATGCCGTCGTGTTTGAACAGGACGACATTGTATTGACAAGGTCACGGTCGCAGGGTCTAACAGTCTCAAGATCTGAAGGTATTGCGGTGACAAGACGATGTGTTTTGTGTTCTGTTTGTTTTCTAACCTCTTTGTACGCGACCGCTGAGTACTATGTCATTGACGTCAACAGTTTCCTGTGGTAGAAGGAGCTCGATAACTGTGATGACGCCCTGCGCTCCCACATCCGCGCCACACACACGAACTGCATCCGTTAAATGGCGTAGTGGAGACTCATTGTCTGATTGAACCCTTTAGATTTTATGTATGAGGATCTCCAGACAATCCACTTGTTTTGGAAAAAAACGAACTATACATTGTATCTACGAATATCCGCTCATAACCGTTTCAAGTACCCATAGATGCTTGGTATTGGATGGTAGAGTCCACCGCCGAATCCAAAACGCTTCATGAGCATCGCAGGCCGCTCGCAGCCACAATCAAACTTCCTCCAATGAAGGCCGACCTCATCCACCCTCGAACCATCCCTGACCTCTCCGCTGTGACTCTCGTGCCGCAAACCCAGACGCCGCTCGTCGTCCTGGACCGTCGCTGGTGCTTCGACTCACCGGTGACGCTGCGCGTGTCCGAGAACCCAGTCACTCACAAGATCAAAGTGCGCGACGAGGCCACCGGAGACACATTGCTCGAGATCCGCCGCGTGGTCTCGACTCTCGGCGACCTCTTCCACGTGTTCGATTGTGCCACCAAGGAACAAATCCTCACAGTGGATGGCTTCGGCTTTCAAGGCCGCTTCGACGTGTTCCGAGGACTGCACGAGCAAGGCCAAGAGCGAGAGCCAGGTTTAGTGACAGTCGTCACGACACATACAACGACGACGACGCAGTTCGATATTGCACCGACCAAGTCGAGCCCTCGTGGACGGGGGGTGGCGAGATCGCGTTGTGGTTGTCTCGGTCCATCACGGACTCGCATGGCAGCCAGTGGCCCGCATCAATCGACCCGAACACAGCTGGTTAACGCTGCCGTATCATACACTTGAAATCCCGGCGGGTGTTGACGCCCTTCTTCCGATCGTGATGTGGCTTGCGAGGTGGGCCCAGCTGCAAGTTGAGACGAAGGTCGGCGCACGGCCCGTGTCGACGTCGCCCTTTTGGGGGCAGCCTTCGGCAGGATCCTGCCGATAACGTTAATTTTGCTCAATGATGGTTGTGTAGCGCACTTACCGATGTGACGTCACAGCAAAATTTCGCGTTGGAGTAGGTCGGACTTGGCTCTTAACTCTTGAAACACAAACAGAACACAAAACACATCGTCTTGTCACCGCAATACCTTCAGATCTTGAGACTGTTAGACCCTGCGACCTGACCTTGTCAATGCAATGTCGTCCTGTTCAAACACGACGGCATAAATGAAAAGAATCATTCTATCGTTGACTTGATTCTAGGATCCCACCTATACTCTGGATATGAATATCCAGAGTATAGGTGGGATCCTACTCGGGTCCACTTACTTCTATGAATACATTATTTTTCGTAAAAGATAGTATCATATACTGACATTAGCCTATTTGACGTTATAAAGAACTCTTATAGCCGATATACTCTAAGAATCTTCAACGTTTTTGGTGGATGTCTTCTCTACCGGCCTGGTGCAACATTCACGCTGGGAAATATGACATGCACATTCATTCAACAATCTTCGCATTTTGGGATTTGCGACTCGATTGGCCTGGTGCCAGTATGGGTGTTCATTTCGCTGTACGGTACGACGTGTGATGTTCAATTTCTGGGCAAAGTCGACTCGTGCTGATGGGTCAAACCGACGACGTTTTGGTGGGTTGAGATGTGCTTTTGATGGGGGACTGGATGCAGCAGCTGCCGTAGCTGATCAGCCGGAGGCGGCGAGCTGAGGCTGATCTGCATGGCAGATCCTGGCTGTGGGATGACGGACTTGAGTTGTGGCCATCGCATGGGAGGCCATCGTCGTGGGCATAGCGATCATCAACTACGATGTGCCCACGGCCATCTGATGACAATGACAAGTTCAACCTCGCGCTGGTAGCTATCAGCTTAGGCGCTAGATACAGTGTCCAGAAGACCTTGTTCACGTACGCTCACGGACGTCTAACTGCCAGCACATCTTCGATTTCAGCCGCAGTATCAACACGTTCGTCACCACAGACAACAGGATTGCCAGCAGGAGCTGGTGTTTCGCGGATGCGTGAGCTTCAGCGCGTCGTCGCCTTACGCGCTGCCTGGGTCTTCTGGCGACTGTCTCCGATGTTGATGCACGCAAGCTCCCTTCAACATGGTCAGTAGCCCAGGCGCTTGCCGCGCGCGCGTGTCGTCGGCGTGGCGCCAGACATTAATGAAGAAGCCCTTGCGCGCCAGCGCGAGCGAGCGAGCTGTATCTGTCCGAACGCGCGCAGCTACTGCAGCCGAAGGGTGCGAGGTGGTCCGACAATCACTCGCTCATGGCCAGCGGGTTGCTCGCCAACTGTGCCACGCGCGCGCCGTGCGCCCCAATGCCTCGCCGATGAGCTGCGAGTCGTTCTCCACTTCAACACACCACTTGAAGCACGGGTACGACTCAAGCCAGCTGTTCGTATTGCCGCGCACGTTCCGTTTCGAAGTGAAGTTTATTGAGATCAATGGTGTGATTTTCAATAGCTACGTGCAATACGTGTAGGACCTACAGGTGCTCAACGCGGTGGGGAGGAAGTCCACCACGGAAGTAGATCGTTAGTGAGCAGATTGCAAACGTCAGAGTGGCCGTCCCACGAGGTTGGGGTATCGCCGCGCTCGTCCCCCGGGTTCAGCGTCGGTGCCAGCGCCAACACGCATCCGTATCCTAGTGCAAACACGGCCTCGGCGGCGGTGTCCACGTGCTGGCGGATCGAAAAGCCCAGTCACAGCGAGTCACACGCACGGGAGCTCACCAAGCTCTTCGGGGTCAAAGAATCGGGCTCTCGTGGTACATCCATGCCAAAGAGTCTGGCTATACTTCATCTTTTTATTGAAAAAATGCGTCTACTCTTTTGAATCCGTCTATTTCCGCTGCGTTCCCCTTTACATGATGAGAGCTCAGGGCACAACTTGATGTGCATTCTCCCTTCAAGCGGGAGTCAAAGCCGAAATGGAGAAAGGAGAATGGAGATCATGCAATAGTGGCAAGAAATCTGTGACCTAATCTGCTTCCATTTTTTGCAGGTCACATCTTTTCTCCACACCCAGGTCACGTGACCGAACGACAAGACCTGACCTGGTCCTGACCCGGATCGGACCCTCCCATTTCCAATATCCAGAGCTTCCCGTGCGAATGCGCGGCATTGTTCAATTCATTCGTTGGGCGTGGTCGTGGAGCTGCTCTGTCGACTCATTGAATTGAGCCCACTTGAATTGAACTGGATCCAACTGAGTCCGAATCCGAATCCCATGCAACTCGAACTCGAACTCGAACTCGACTTCGAAATCGAATTGGATACGAATCGAGGTGGTCTCGATCCATTCGAGGCTGCTCGAATCCGATCTCTTTCTCCATGCTCTGCGTCCATTCCTCCGACGCTACATTCGACACATCGATCGAGGAGCTTGGCCCCACTTCCGTCCGCCAAAGTGGGCTCTTGCGCGTCGACGCCAAGAAAACCACTCGTCGATGATCACCACATCCAACACACAGAGCAGCATCAACAAAATCCACATCGACGACCGAATCGACAGAAAGAATGAAAGTCGATGGATCGTACCGTACAGTATTGATATTCGATCGGCCTCCAATCGATCTGCCTGTCTCGCTCAGTCTCTCGGTCTCTCGGTCTCTCCGGCGAATCGGAAGCCAAACACGCAAAACGCACAGCAGAACGCAGAACGCAGAACGCAGACCCCTGTGTCCCTGTGTCGCTGTGTCCGTTGCCATCCGCATCAAGTCCGCATCCAACGAGAAAGGACGCGTGCAGTACTATATAGTACATCATCGCTGTCTCTGAGGGTGTCTAGGGGTACGCTCGGTGCTCTTATATGCGAAGGAGGAGCGGACAGTGTGCATAGAGGATACACTCCGTCCGCTAGGGTACGGGTGGCGCCAGTGTCGAATTCCACCACTAAGCGAGTGGAAGCGATGAAGCGGGTACGCGATGAGCATGAGGAGGACGACAAGGAGGAGGAGGAACCGCGAGACGAAAGTATTCTCCCAGACCAGATCTCTGGGCGTCGCTGGCAAGATATTCCGCGAAACGCGAAGCTCACCGAGGCCGAAACACTCACGTTTTTCAGCGAGTTCAAGAGCGCTGGAGAACTCACCGACGAAGATGTCATCGAGCGCTGCAACTTCCTTGTGCGGCATGCGCCTCCCAATAGCTATCTGAGCTTGAAGATTAAAGGCAAATTCGTCCAACTTATCAAGCGCCTTGAGAAGGTATGTGATTGTTACTAGTCGCCATCCATTGAGCCTCGGTGTTTGATGTGCTCTAACCTTATCTGTAGGTCGACCCAAGAGAGCACTGCCTCAGTCGTGATGACTGTCTTCAACCAAGCGGCGTTGTCTGGAAGACTGGCGAAGAGATTGAGGCCGCCGGGCGAGACTGTTTCCCCGAAGACGTGATGATCTGCACCATCGACAAAGATCTGTTCAAGTTATGGCCATTGCTGTCGTTCATGCAGGGCATTGGCACGCTCCATCAAGTCGACGGTCGCGCAATCGACCTTGGGCGAAAGATCATGCATCTGCTCGACGAGCTGGGCAAGAAATATCCGGCGCTCGCGAAGCTGCTCGATCCACCAACGGTTATCTTCAACCTACAGGCTATGAACATCAACCCGGGTGCAGTCGTCATTCCCTCTGGACTCGCACCTGGAAATGTGCCCGCGTTCCCTGGCGCTGTCGGCATCTGGACTTGTCCATCAGAGTTACGCGCTGGCGAACTCATCGGCCACCTGCGTGCTACGCTCGCTCCCATCCTGCTGCCCGGCGTCGCCCCACGGTTTCATTATTTTAATGCACCTATGCAAAACCTCTAAATTGATAATCTACCGCGCCAACTCGCCAACGGCCCGTCGTGCAGCTCGCCCCCGCTTCTACCAGAACCTGTGGCGCCATGGACGCGTTCTACCTGCACAGTTGTCGTGCCATCGTCGCTTCCGTCGCCAAGATCAGAATTGTCATTGCAGATATAAAAAGGTGGCCACCTCGATTCTCGTTATCAGAAGCAACGATATCAGTTATGAAACATATCAGATGTTATGAATTCAGATAAATGATGGCCAAGTGTCCATGTCCAGCTCCAAAAAAATTCCATTTTGAGACAGTTCCTCCATGTTTACTCTATGTTTACATGTGATTCCTGGGAATCAGTTGCCGGCGCGTCACCAAGGATTGTGAGCGCCGGGCAATGATGGACGCCGCCACAAATGATGGCTGCCACCACGATTGATGGGTGAATAAATCCAGGCCATGTAGGACACAGAACTCTGCAGCGCTAGCTCCCTACACCCACCATTTTCATCCCAGGAAATATAGCTCATTCGGTCTTCTACCATCTACTGCTCAAGTCAACTCGCCCCTCCTAAGTCAACCTCGGCCTCGCCTAAGTCCACCCTCGGTCCCGGCTAAGTCAACCCGTCTCACGTTATCAGCACTGAGACCCGCCGCCAAGCCGACCCGACCCGTCAGCCCGGACCTCTCGCCGACCCGTCGACTCGCCGACCCGACCCGCGCAGGCTGTTGGACCGCTCGCTGACGCGAACCTCTCGCCGTCCCTCTGCCCGCCGCGCAAGACCCGCTTGAACCCGACCCGTGGACTGTCCCCCGGTCCCTACGTTGGCCTGCCCGTTCAAGCCGAAGCCCCTGCTGTAATTGCCGTGGATCCGTGGCGTGGCCTCTAGCCGAGTTGCCTGCCCCCATTCCCGCTTGCATGGGTACGAGTGCCGCCAAGACAACGAAGACGAAGAAGGTGCTCAACCTCTCCGCCGCTGGGCCAGCCGTCAAGACCGTCAAAGTCCGGAGCCGCCGCCGTTCTCGCCACGTCCAGACGTTCGACTCGCGCTCCGACTTCAAGCGCATCCGCTCCCTGAAGGAGGACGACCAGAAGGCGCTCGACAAGCTCCGTGACGACCTCCAAGCCTCCATCGAGCGCACGGTCCGGCTCCAGCACCGCTTCGTCGAGGAGCTCAACAAGCACGCCGTCGGCTGCAACCGCACGAAGGCGATCGTCAAGGCTCTCGGCATTCTCCCGTTCCATTCGGACTGCCAGCGCAAAGTCGTCGACACCGCCATCTTCGACATCTTGCGGTCGGACGAAATCGCTGCCAAGCAAGCCGCCGACGAAGCTGCGAAGAAGAGGCGCGAAGCGCACGACAAGAACTGCTTCTCCTGCTACGCTTGTGTCAACTACTAGCTTGTAACTTGTTCTAAAAAGACACTTAGTTCGTTTCCAAAATGTCTGACTTGGAAAAACTCAAGTTCCCAGCACTTGATGTTGCTGGAACGAACTACATCGTTTGGGCACTTGAGGCGTACAACTACCTCTGTGCCGATGGTCTTGGAGCAACGGTTGACCCCGCGTTTGTCGTACCTGTTACAAGCAATGCTCAAGCAGAAGAGAGACGTCGGAATGCTGCCCGTGCTGTGTGCCTGATCCTCAGGCACTTGCACAAGGACTTGAAGTTCAACTACTTGGAAGAACAGAACCCTGCCGTGATATGGCAGAGTCTGAAGCTTCGGTTTGACACTGACCGGAAGCAAGCAATGCTGCCTTTGCTGAACGACGAGTGGAATAAGTTGTGCTTTTACAACTTCAAGACGGTAACAGAGTACACGACAAAGCTTTATGGCATCACGAGCGAGCTGTCATGGTGTGATCGCAAGATCACTGAGGCTGAGAAGATTGAGAAGACTCTGACGACTTTCAACCCGTCAGAACGTATCCTGGCGATGCAGTACAGACGCATGAACCATGACACCTTCGACAAGCTTGTTGCTGTGCTGTTGCTCGACGAGAAGCACGGCTTGCTGCTCCAACGCAATCATGATGAGCGCCGCTTGCCCCCAACACCTGGTTCCACACCCGAAGTGAACTATGGTGATGCTGGTGGACAGAACCAGCAGAAGCAAAAGCGCGGAGGCAAGAAGCAGTGGAAAGGACGGCACGGCAAGCGTGGTGGCTATCGGAACGCCAAGCCCCATGCGAGGAACGGACGCAAGGTGACATCACAGAAGGACGCATGCCACAAGTGCGGGCTGTTCGGACACTGGGCCAAACAGTGCAATACGCCTGCATTCCACTGTAAGTTGTATCAACAGTCTCAGCATGCAAAGTCCACTGACAGTACAAAAGGCAAGAAGACAGTCTCCGGCAAGAGAGTCTCGTTCATGTCCGACTTCTCCGATGACAGTGAAAGCGAATCGCACTGCGTTGAGAGCTTTGTTAGCGTAGTCGCTGAAGGGGGAGATGGGGCCTTGTGTCTCATCGACTCCGCCACGACGCATGTTATACTCAACGAAAAACGGTTCTTTGTCAGTCTTGATCCCTCTCTGGCACCAAGTAGCGTCACGACTGTGGGTGGATCGAGTCCGATCGCGAAGGCAGCTGGACACGCCCGCATTGCTTTGCCGAACGGCACTGTGATTGACGTCCAAAGGGCTGTGTACGCGCCAGCATCCCCTCGTAACTTGCTCAGCTTCCATGATCTGCGGAAGAATGGCCTCCACATCCACACGGCGACCTCGTCGGATGGAGCAGAGTGTCTAAGGCTAGTGGACAAGGACGGAAATGTGATGGAGGAGTGCTCACAGGCTGGCAATGGCCTATACTTCTCGCACATCAAACCCACGTCTTCGCTCAATGCCACCTACCTTGCAGAAGTGCCTTCACGCGCCGACAAGGATGCGTTGCTGTTATGGCATGATCGCATGGGCCATCCAGGACGAGGAATGTTGAAGAAGATTACCAAGGCCGTTCGGGGCATACCTTTGAGTGCTCTAAGTATCCCAAGGCGTCTCCCTCGGGTCTGCCCGCCTTGCACGATGGGGAAGCTTCCGAACAAGAAGAAGAATTCGTTCTCCAGAGAGAAGTTCAAGCCTCACAGCCACTTCGAGACCCTCGTGAGCGACGTGTGTGGGCCCATCTCGCCACCCTCAGGACCATTCAGCTACTATATGGTGGTGAAGGACACATCGGCGCGCTTCTCCAAGGTACAACTCCTCACTTCCAAGAACGAGGTGATGCCAAAGCTGCTTATCGCCATCATCCAGCTGAAGGCACAGTTCCCAAGTCACCCCATCAGGAACGTCCGCGTCGATAATGCCTCGGAGTATGTCTCGAAGTCATTTCAAGAGTTCTGCGCCTCGTCCGGCATAACCTTGGAGACCTCTGTACCCTACGCACACAACACGAACGCTGAGAATTTCGTGAAGCTTGTGCAGATGGTAGCTCGCCCCCTACTCCTTCGTTCAAATTTACCTATGTCGTGTTGGGGACATGCTGTACTCCATGCTGGCGACCTTCTCCTGTACAGACCGTCAGCTGAGAATGTTCTGTCACCGTACGAACTTGCGCATGGCTTCTCGCCGTCTGTCGCACACCTGAAGATCTTTGGCTGCGCGGTGTATGTGCCCATACCGCCTCACCAAAAGTCTAAGTTCGGACCGAAACGACAACTTGGAATCTATGTTGGCTTTCAGTCGCCATCTATCATCCGGTATCTAAGTCCCGAGACTGGTGACTTGTTCGTCGCTCACATCACTATGTGTGAGTTTGATGAGTCTACATTCCCAAAGCTGGGAAGCACTGAGGATGATGACAGCCGCGATCAGTTCGTCTTCGATCAGTCACGCACGAAGGAGTCCCACCGTGACCCATACACCGGTCAGGGGGAGAAGGATGTGCGTCGAATCCTACATCTCCACCGTATTGCGCAGAACGCTCCAGATGCCTTCGCGGCTACTGAGCGCGTAACGAGATCGTCGGTCAACGAAGCAACCAACTACCCAGCACCAGTAGCTGTCGATCCAACCCCAGCTACTGTGGTGGCGCCACAAAACAATAAACGTGGTCGCCCCAAAGGTGCCAAAGACCTTGTGCCGCGGAAGCGTCGGACCAGAGCCGAGCTTCATGGTAGCGCAGTTGCTGTTGAGCCTCCTGCTGAGTCACACCCCGATGTCCATACTGGTGCGTCGGTGGATACGCTTGCAGAGGCCAACTTGAGTACGTTCCTTACTCTCAAGGATCAGGATGCCGACCCAACGACAATTGAAGATTGTCGAGCATCGCCCGATTGGCCACAGTGGAAGGCTGCAATCAAGGCTGAGCTCCAATCGTTGCTGAATCGCAAAGTGTTTGGTAGTGTGCAAGAATGCGCTCCAAGTCATAAGCCGATTGGGTGCAGATGGGTCTTCAACCGGAAACGAGACCAAACAGGCAAAGTAGTTCGCTATAAGGCGCGCCTGGTTGCACAAGGATTCACGCAACGGTTCGGCATCGATTACTCAGACACGTATTCGCCAGTCATGACCATGACAACCCTTCGTTGGTTGTTAGCGTTCGCTGCCAGGAACGACATGAAAGTGAAGCAAGCAGACATTGAGACTGCCTACTTGTATGGAGTCATTGACGTCGAGCTCTACATGAGAGTGCCCGAGGGTTTACGTGTTGAGGGGGAGGAGTCGCTGAGGCTCCCATGTGTTCGGATACACAAGTCTCTCTATGGGTTGAAGCAAGCTGGCAGAATTTGGTACTTGCACTTTTCGCAGTACTTAGAGAAGTGTGGTTTTCAGACGCACGAGTGCTCCCCATGCTTGTTCGTCAAGCGAAGCGGCGCCGAGATCGCCATTATTGGGATCTATGTCGATGACATCGTCATGGTGGGCTCTGACGCGGCAGTAGAAGCTGTGATGACAGCATTGAAGGCCGAGTTCAAGGTGAAGGACCTTGGTCTACTCTCATTCTGTCTGGGGTTGCAGATCCACCAGAACCCGAAAGGGATTATGTTGCATCAAGCAACGTACATTGCGAAGCTGCTGGAGCGCTTCAGCATGGGGGAGGTCTCGAGAGCCGCTAAGACTCCCATGGTGGTGCGCAGCTTGAAGCCAGAGAGTGACGTATACGGCCCAAGACGCGGCAGTGAAGAAGTCCTTGGCGAGAAGTATCCGTACAGAGAGGCCATCGGCGCGCTCTTGTACCTTGCCAACTGCTCGCGCCCAGATATCGCTTTCGCCGTTAGCGTGCTTGCACGCTATTCATCTGAACCCACCAAGAGACGTTGGTCTGGCGTAAAGCAACTGATGAGATATCTGGCTAAGACCAAGGACTACGGTTTGTTGTATCGCAGAGGAGAACTTGCTCGTGATGTTTCCCTGTTGACTACTGACGACATTTATGGTTATGCCGATGCTGGTTATCTGTCAGATCCACACAAGGCTCGTTCTCAGTCTGGCTACGTGTTCGTGTCTGCCGGAGCCGCCATTTCATGGAAGTCGACGAAGCAAACAATCGCCGCAACATCGACAAACCAGTCTGAGATCATTGCACTCTACGAAGCATGCCGCGAATGTGTCTGGATCAGACTCTTTGTCAAGTTTATCCGCAAAGGACTTGGCATCACCAATGAGCTGCCACCCATCGCCATCTACGAAGACAACAATGCATGTATCGCCCAAGTCCAACAAGGGTATATCAAGAGCGATCGGACGAAGCATATCGACCCCAAGTTCTTCTTCATGCACGAGCTCCAAGGCAAGCAACTCGAGGTCAAGAGGATCCCATCGGACAAGAACATTGCAGACCTCTTCACCAAGTCTCTCGGAAGCACCAAGCATTGGGATCTCGTCCGCGGTCTTGGCATGGTGGAGCTTAAGTAGGAAGCTGGTTTTTACCCTCACCACATGCTCGCATGTCGGGGAGTTTTTCCCAGCATAGGATACATACGTAGGAAAGAGAGGGATGTAGGATCGCTGCGCTGAGGGGGAGTGAGACAGTTCCTCCATGTTTACTCTATGTTTACATGTGATTCCTGGGAATCAGTTGCCGGCGCGTCACCAAGGATTGTGAGCGCCGGGCAATGATGGACGCCGCCACAAATGATGGCTGCCACCACGATTGATGGGTGAATAAATCCAGGCCATGTAGGACACAGAACTCTGCAGCGCTAGCTCCCTACACCCACCATTTTCATCCCAGGAAATATAGCTCATTCGGTCTTCTACCATCTACTGCTCAAGTCAACTCGCCCCTCCTAAGTCAACCTCGGCCTCGCCTAAGTCCACCCTCGGTCCCGGCTAAGTCAACCCGTCTCACATTTTTACTTTTACACTATTTTTTACTAACCCCCTCCTACCCCCTTTCTTTATAATATTTTCTATAAGAATACAGAAAAAAGCTGGACACCTGGACACTAATAACATACATTGATCTAGAACTCATATCGTCGCTTCTGATCAAAAGAAAGCTGGCCACCAAAGCTGGACACACGTGGCCACTCACCTGGACAGCAACTTAATGCTCGACATCTCAGCGCAACCAGACGATGCAACACCCCCTGTTTTCGACCAAGGATACAAAAAAATACACACCTGGACACAATTACGATAAAGTGACTTCATGGTGGGATCCCCGCACGACGACATCATATAAGGTTCTTCCGCTAAAGTGACTCGCGGGTACCCCGACGACATCATAAAAAAATTATGATCCTCACTGATACTTTGCGCGCAACTGCGCAAGACTTGGTATTTCCACGATATAAACCTTGGCTGGAGAAGTATTCTTGGTGATGCGATTGAAGTCATCCAGGGTAATTCGTGACTCAACAATTACTTTGGGCTTTGGAGTTGGTAGTGAGTAGTAGCCCTCATCAATGCAAATTGGCTCTGGCTCGTATGCTTCAATGTATTCAACATTCATTGTGTTGTCTATATTAGAACAAGTAAGTTTGTATTACAACTCGATCTCGCAGCAGCCGATATCCACCATAATCAGTTGCCCATATTTGAATGGATGCTCCCGGCAGAGCAATTGATCAACCCTTAAAACAAACGCATTTCGGTTTGGATCATATGATATGAAACGGCACCAGAATGTTTCTCCCTGGCCAAATACTTTTACAAAGAACCCATCATTAGTATCGTATTCGTCGATTATTCTGTAATCCAAGTTTGTAAGATCCATGCTATATTGGAACGATCGATCAAAAATTATCATACTGATCTTTGAAGAGCTTAAAAAACTTATCTAACTGATTGTGTTGTAGATAGTAGAGCCACAAAACACAATATTGCCCACAGTGGCCAAACCGTGGATTCTGGATCTCAACTTCGCGGTAGGAATAATCTTTTGGAATCACACGTGGTCTTGGCAAGCCGAGAGGATCAAAGTAAGCCTTATGCTTGTTAGAAACAGCGAGCCAATGAGTTCCACCGATCATCGGATTCCCCATGTTAATTATGCAATAGTCTTTGCTTTTATCTAGTTTCTGCTTGAAATCAATTTGATCTACTTTGACACCGAGTGAGTTGGCGAGTTTCATCAGTTGGTTGTCCGTCGTCCTGGACAATTTAATAATTCTTTTTTCGCTCATGGTGCTTTATTTTTTCGGCAAGTATAATATAATCGTCATCAATATAATCGCATAAACTATGTCTTCTGCTTCCGATATTTCTGCTTTCGAACATTCCGTTGAACCAGCTCCAGCTGAGACGCTCTTCCGTGATAAGAAATGGACATATATTCAGGATTCCACCTCTAATACTGGTCAATACGCCGGACAAATTCAATTTAACCTTTCGACAATTTCTTCGCAAGCCGCATTTGTAAAATGGGAAGAAGCCGTCATCGAGTTGCCTGTTAAGCTTCAAATTCTTAATGGTGGTGCCGGTTCGGTCACTTCGACTGCGGCCTGTACTATTGACCAATTGGTACCAAAGGCTGGAGCATGGCAATTCATTGATAGTGTTCAAGTGGTTATTGACGGAACTACTGTTCAAACGAATCAGGTTCATGAGAATGTGAATACAACATTCAAGGCTCTGACTGAAACGGATTACAACACGTATGTCAAGCATGGAGCAACTAGCAATTTTGTATTGGATGAATATTCCACTCCAACGATACAAGGGTCAAGCGGAGCAGCGCAATCGCTTGATAACTTGGCAACTTCGTCGTTTATGACAGCTACCAATAACGTTGGTGAGTTTGGATTGGCTAACACCTACTCGAATAGGGGAGCCGCTGAACGATCACTCTTTACCGCTCTTGACCAACAAAGCTCGAAACTTGCATTCGATGTTATGGGAGGTAGCGCAAATCTTCAAGCCGTATCGAAACCCCAAGTCTATGTGGCTCCTGCAGGCGCCGTTGCTGCTGGTTCGCCATTCTATGTTGCTCATTATCTGGCTTGCATCAAATTGCGGGATATTTGTGACTACTTCAAGAAATGCCCAATGCAGAAAAATACGCGCGGTTTCATTTACCTCAACTATAACAGCTCATCTACTACATTGGTTACAACTGGTACTGCTGGTGTTGTCGCGCCTGCTACTATTGCTAGTTTGAGCAACAACATGAACTTCGGAAACACGTGCCCAGTACTTTGGAACCTGAGCAGTGGTGCAACGACAACGGCTTTGGCGGGTGGGCTTGCACTACCAGCATCTGCGGTGACTCTAACGATTACAGCCGACGTTAATGGTACTCCCACCGCTGGAACGGGCATCACTCCATCGCAATCGTTCTCGCGTCTTCTCGTTCCAACATACTCGCCTAATCCAAGCGCCGACCATGCACTAGCTCAAAAGAAAACATTTCGCTACTTCGAACGAATTACGAACAAATTCACTGTTGCGCCAGGTGCTTCCTTCACTTGGACGGTTAGTAATGGTATTGCTAACTCAAAGCGTTTGATCATGCAACCTGTTATTACCAATCCAACGGCAGGTGCTACTGTATCGGATACGATCAATCCCTTCCGCAGCCCATTCTCGACGGTACCTGCAACGACTAGTCCATTTGCTGCATTAAAGAACTTGCAAGTCACAGTGGGCAACGTGCCTATCTGGAACAATCCTGTCAGTTTTGGTTATGACTTATTCTTGCAGGAGATGTCAAAATCGGGTGTTGATGGTGGTCTTGATGATGTCACTTCAGCTGGTTTGCTATCGCAGCGTCAATGGGAATCCCTGTATCGATTTGTAGCTGTTGATATTGGTCGCCGTCTTCCAAGTGAAGATGGTGCTAGTAAAAGTATTATCGTGTCTGGTACATCGAACTGTAACTACGCTTTAACGATCTATTACCACGTATTGCGTGAAGTTGTTGCAAGTGTTGATACGGCTATGGGCACGGTTTCGCAAGGACCAGTCCAAGGTTAAAACACAACGTAATTGTTATTAAACGATTTTTTTAATCAGCTTCAATATACGCTACCTAATCGAAATCAATCATGAGTGGCTTTTTCTCCGATAATCAGACAAAGCAAAAGGCATATGATCGCTATTACAATGCAATGGCGAAGAGTGATTTTGTTCAAGGCAAGAAGCTTAAGGCACTCATTCAACACGAATCTCTAGACGATGCAAGCACTGATTCACTTGCAAATTTGTTTCAGCAAGTAATGTCTAAGAATCGTGAATACGAGTATGATGAAATCACGAAGAAGCTACTGAAAGGTCCCAAAGGTCCTCCTGAAATCATTAAAGGTGAAGCAAGTGAAACTCCCAAATCTAGTAAAAAGAAGAATAAATACGTCCCTCAATCAACCGACACAGATGCAAACATGGAAGAGCCTACTGCACAAGAACAAGAACCCGAGGATTTCTATATAGGTGTAAATGACGTTGCCCAAAAGGCCGTCAATACCCGTGCATACATTAAAGGAAGAAAGACTCTGAGAGAAGTGGTGGATGACCACGTTATGAAATATCTAAACAAGCAAAAAGAGTTTCGAAAAGAGGATTCAAATCGGAGACGTAAAGCAATGGCTGATAAATTTGCTGAAGAAGTCATGAAGGAATCAGTAAAACTTCTGAAGCGAAAACGCACTGCAACTCCCCCAAATAAATCTCCCACAGACAAACGAGCGACAAAAAAAGCTGCTAAACGAGCTGAAGCGGAACCCTCGCTTACTCGACAACTCTTTCAAGACTCGGATGATGCAGAGAGCAGTGATGACGAAGAAATAAAAGAAGAGAAGAGATTACGCGGGCTGAATGCTGGTATAAAAAAAGTATATACTGACGATATCAACAGCTACAAAAGTTCATATGCAAATAACCTGTACGAAAGTATCCGACAAAGATTTGGCGAAGCTATTGAGCTGCGTAAAGGCAAAGACTATTTTGAAGACAATGCTCCGAAACCGCTAAGAAAGCACAACATGTCGAAGCTTGCTATGAATCAGTACAAAGATGAAATGAAAGGTTGGCTTGATGGAATCTTTATTTAAACTGAATGTTACTAGTTTTCATTTTTTTCAATCATTGATTCAAGCTTTTCAATACGATTAATCAACTGTTTGATTACAGCAACATTCAATACAGCAATAGCGTTATAATCCATGCCTAATTGTAGCCCTTCAATATCTCCTTCTTCTTCCACTTTCATATTTGCATTTTCATTGAAAGTCAATGCTTCCCCACAAACTCTAGCAACATCCTGAGCAATTAAGCCAATTTTAGTCTTATCGAGTTGATTCTTGTAATTGTAGCTACTTGGTTTTAGAAGCTTGTATCTCTCAATATCTAAATCAATCTCTTTGATATTCTCTTTTAATCGTCTATCTGAACTCGTATAGACGCTATTTTGAACATAAATATCATCATTGAAGAACCCAGCAATGCTAATGGTTACTGGCCCGCCGCCGAGGTTGGTCCATTGGTTATTTGAGACATTGTAAAAATATGTGTTTGTGGCGATATTCGTAATTGTATAATTTGCTACGCCAACCACATGAAGAGGGGCTACAGGACTTGTCGTTCCAATACCAAGACGCCCCGCAGTTGTTAAATACATAGCAGTCGAATTATTGACTCCAAATCGAAGACCAGTATTACTGACATTTCCCATCCATGTATCGCCACCATTAGCATCAGTAATTTGAATTTGAAATTCATTAACAAAGTTAGGATTCGTGATCCTCAATGCTTTATTGTATCCTCCATCAGGGTATGTTTGAGACGCGCATATGGTTAATTTTGCTTGAGGTGTGTAATTTGAACTATTAGTTAAACCATTAGCGGTGATCATAAGAGCATCTCTACAAATAGCATTATTACCACTACAAAACCCAACATTAGGCATTGTAGCATTTGTATCAGCGCCTAATTGAACTCTTGTATGAAAACAATTTTGATTCACAGTAGATATCGTAGCAATATTCACTGTTCTTGCGGGGTTGAAGAATGACATATTTGAATATGTGAGTAGATTTTGACTTGCAGCATAGATTCGTAATCCTGAATCAGTTCCGCCAACTCCATCTAGAGAATCGATAATAAAGTCAGGACAATTACCAGTAGCTCTAATTCTCAAGATATCAGTAATTGATGTTCCAGCAACATCCAATTTATAAGTGTTGTTGCTATTACCAATAGATACATTACCACCTGAATTGATGATAAGTTTCTGAGTGTTGTTTGTCATAATTCTAAATGGATGATTCGTCGTAGTACCAAAGATAGGCGATACATTGTTCATATCCATCTCTACCGTGATTGGTGATGCGATAGTATTGCTCCATTGTTGATATGTCGAAGTAGTAGCAGTATTGTTTGCTGATAGGGCATAGAAAATAGGGGCATTACAATTGATAGCAGCTGATAGAATATCAGTATTCATGAACTGAATATTAGCAGTTGTTCCATAGTAGGTCGTTGATGTGAGTGATGTGATTGTCGAGATAGAACCACTTCCATCCAATGACAACACTTTGCTAGGCTGAGCAGTACCAAGTGTTATCCCTGAAATAGCGGATAAACTAATAGGCGATCCGCCAAGTGACAACGAGCCAATGTCGAGATTACCAATGACGCTTAAAGAAGATAGCGTGCCAACACCACCAAGCCGCAAGTGTCTTTGATCACCTGTAGTTAAAGTAAGGTAGCCATTAGATGAGTTAAAGTATGAGCTATTGAATAAAGGAGAGCTAATTGTTGGAGGCAGTGAAGACATTTTTGATGACTATACTATAAGACGCAAAATTTCTACGAATTGATACCAAAGTCAAAACTGAAGCGGTTCCCTAAGAACGAGCACTTTGAGCTGCCATTTCGCATGTGCGTGGCCTCTCCTAGTGGCTCTGGGAAGTCAAACACCGTTCTCTACATAATCGCCCTTCTTAGCAAATGCTTCACAAAAATCCTTATTTCGACAAAGTCCAATGAAGTGTTGTATGACCATGTCAAAGATACTATCGATAATGTGGAGATTTTTGAAAACGGAGTCGTTCCAGCAATGAGTGAATACGACTCTGAGACTAGCAAACTGGTTATCTTTGATGACCTTGTGTTGGAACCTAAAAAGACTCAAGCACAGATTGGACAATACTTCATTAGAGGGCGGAAGTCTGGGTTTAGCATGATCTACATTAGTCAATCGTATTTTGGCATTCCGAAGACCATTAGAATCAACTCTCAGTACGTAATTCTTGGTCGGAATCTAACTCAGCGAGACCTTGGTATCATCTGTCGCGATTTCCCCACGGATATCCCAATTAAAACATTCATCGATCTTTACAAACAAACAACATCCGAAAAAATGAGCACCATGTTAATGGATATCATCAACCGGAAGATTTACAAGAATGTTATCGAGTATGTATGCGACTTGTGAGTTTATCTTGAGCAAAGATTTACTAAGATATAGAAGCTACAATATGTCGGACACTAAAGTCGGAAGAATATATAAGATCGTGAGCATTCACAGTGATCATGTCTATGTTGGCAGCACGTTTAATACAATTAGAGATCGATTTCACCAGCATAAGGGTGCATTCAAAGAATGGCTAAAAGACATGTCAAAAGCCAAGTGTTCGATTTACCCATTCTTCAAGGAGTTTGGCGTTGATAATTTCAAAATGATTCTAATCAAAGAATATGAAGTGGTGGATCGAACGCATTTAGAGGCATACGAAACTTTGTGGATTTCAAAATTGACTTGCATGAATAAAATTGTTCCGATCTGTATCAAGAGGTTATATAATAGACAATACCGCGAAGACAATCGCGAAAGGGTCAATGAACAAAACCGCTCCCACTACCAACTTAATAGAGATAGACTGTGTCAAGTCGCACAACAATATCGCATAAATAACAAAGACAAGGTTGCAAAAATGGAGAAAGCCAGAAAGAGACCTGACCAGTATCGCTTACAAAAAAATCAAAAAAGTGTTTGTGAGTGCAGTGGATCGTATAGTCATTCGAATCGTTCCACGCATTTCAAAACAAAAAAACATCAGCAATGGTTAGCTACTCAGTAAGGAAGCATTATTTTTTTTATTCACTGCCGTTGCTCTTACGAGGGCGGATTAACAGCCTAATTCATGAATTGTTATCAATAATCCCAAGCGGGATCATATTTTGATCCAGAAATGACAATGTTAATTCGCTATTAGTGCCTTGCATCGGTGTATAAGCCAGCCCTGACCCTGTGAGGTAGTTATCAATCCGCCGTACTCCACGCCAGCAGATGTGAACGTGTGCAGTACCTGGTTGTTACTCGCGATCGGATTATAGAGATTAGAGCACGTTACGACTACCGCTGCGACTGGATCGATCATTGGCACCAAGTTGCTATTAACCGCATAAGTGCTCGTTGTCTGAGCCGCGGGATACGTAGCCGGGCTGAACCCGATGATAGTTCCAAACGCCGCGTTATCGATTTGAAGCTGAGGCGTGTATGCTGTGACTGGAAGCGTTGGCATCCCTGAAGCAGGAGTGTATCCTGTGATATTCTTGACTGGCTGCATATTAAACTGCAAGGCATAGCTAGAAGGGTTCTCAGAGCATGAGATGAAATAGTAATACGCGCCAGTCGTGTTATTGATCAAATAGAGATTGTTCTGAATCGACCAATATTGAAGGTAGTTGTTGATATCGCTTGCCGAATATGTGCCATCTTGCAAAGTGACTGAATAAGTAGTTGTACTAGAAGCAGTTGGCCATATGATCTTAAAGCTGTTGTTCTGACGCTGAGCAGTGATTGCTCGCCAAGAGTAGTAGATGGATAAAGATCCTAGTGCAATCTCATATTGACTAAAATCAATGGGCTGCGAGAATCGATATCGGAATTGGTGAGTAGCCACTTGGTTGTTCAAATTTAACAGAATTGGAAATGACATCTTATCTACTTGTATATACTATCCAAAAGAAAGAAAAATGCATCGACGAAAGAGAATTCGACGACAATTAATGCCTCAGGCAATGGAGATTGATGGATCAGGCGAAGTGGATCACTCGAAAGCGGTAGCTCCATCTAAAAACGATTATGGTTCAACGAATATTGAGACATTGTCCAATCAGCTTCAGAAGATCAGCATTAGCCACCTTGCCAAGGAGCAAAAAAAGAAGAAAGCTCCTCGTTACATTGATACTTCAAAATTATTGAACTTCAAACGCGAGTCTAAGAGATCTAAAGCTTCATCAGACGCTTGAATTGACTGTAGTAGGAGGTAGAGAACACAACTTTTTCGTATAGTTTGTCAAGGATTGACTTCATTTCCGTTTTTATAAGTGGTGAATCATCGCCAATGTTCTTTGCGCCTTCGAGCATCTTCAGACGCTTGACCAAACCATCTAGAAGCTGATTATACGCACTTTCAAACCCTCGTGAAGTAATCTTAAATTTGTTTAGGCAGTATTTCATAAAGTCGCGCTCGGGCTCATCGAGAAGGTCAAACAAAGCCCTGTCAAAGCTTTTATCCTCTTCAATCATTCGCCATAGATCAACAAACGCATGAGAGACGAGCATAGACTTGATATTGGCTCGAGTCTTGTCGTTCCTTAGACATGCTTGTAATCCATGGAATTCAACGTGGAATGGACCACTTTGCGATATACTTTTGTTTGTTTCGTGTCCGCTTTACGATCGCTTTGTGATTGCTCCATGATCGCTTTATATACTGTTGTAAATAAATTAAGTTTCAAATATGTCAATCTCGAGCGTCTTGTCGCTGCCAGTAGGTGTGAAGTCTCCATGGAATATGCGTTCCCGACGGTCTTTAGGCCTGCTTGGAGGCGTTGCAGCGGGCTTTGCAGGAGGCGCCTCAGGCTCAAATGAGACATCTGATACTTCTGCCGTCGCTCGATTAGCAATCTTGTTATAGCTCGTATTGGCTGCCATGGTGCTATGGAGTAGTTTGGCATGTAGATCATTCTTCTCGCGATTGGTGAGTTTAGCATATGCTGGCGATTGGATCAAATGAGACTCAGCAATGTGCCGGATCATATTCATTGACATTGGCTTTCCATTGTACTTTACAAAGAGCTTAGATAGGACCTGACTAAAGCTATTGCTCGAATTGGTATAATCATACTCGCCTGGCTGTCGATTGAAAATGCGCCATAGTAGCTTACTAGGCTGCTCTCCAAGCGTATTAGTCAAGAAGTGGAGATATGACTTGATCAAGCTCATCGTCGTACTATCTAACTGAATCGTTTGCGGTCCCATTAGTCGAACGTTCTTAAAATCGTTCAAATGTAATGTATTACCCTGAAGATAGTTAGCTCCCTCCTCTGGAGCGAGGAGAACGCTCGGCCATACCAAACGAAGTGGATAATGCACGTTCAACCACAGTGTGATGTAATCAAACACGAGCTTCAAGTACTCAGTCCTCTTAGCTTTAGCCAGCTCCTCAAACTCGGATCGAGATAGAAACACTTTGCCATACGTTTCGGTGAGCACCTTATGAACTTTACCAGGGACGGACATTAGCTCTTCATAGCTGATGTACTTCTTCTCTTCTTCTGGCGTCAGTTCGTTGTCCAGCTTTTCAGCTTTGTTTTGCTTACTCAGTTCCTTTCTAATCGCATTGTAATATCCAAATGCTTCACGAAATCGGTTCTTGACCATTTTGCACATGGCGTTCAGTGTCAGTATGAGACTCTCTTTGCTTGTATAGATGCTCATCAGAAGAGCAATGATGCTCGAGTTCTGAACCTTGAACGTCTTTTGAAAAGAGGCATCGTCGTATTTCGTTGGATAATGAATATTGGAAATGAATTCATCTGGGGACCATTGTTGTTTCGCAACGCCGGCCTTGTAAAGCTTGACCAGTTGTCTGGTGTATAGATTTACTGTAGTGTCGGACAAATTATCATGCTCGCTTCCCATTCTAATATCACGAGTGATAGTATTTTTAAATTCATCCAGACTGAGTGTTTTAGATTTATTAACCTTCGACATTTTTGTCTCTCGCTCTGTATATAAGTAATCCAGATATTCAATTTAGATGTACAAGGAATTCCCCGTCGATTTGAGCCACGCGCAGGCTCTTAAAGTCCTACATGGCAAGCCCGTTCGTTTGAGCCATTCTCAATTAAATAAGGGCCATGCGCATTATTTCCATCCTGAGAACTACAAGAAGCTAGTAAAGGCTTATGAATCGGGCAAAGGGACGAAATTACATATGTCTCACGGAGAAGTTCTACGGACGCATCAGTCGGGACTTAGTGGCTCTGGCTTCTGGGGAGATCTGTGGAAAGGAGTTAAATCTACTGCTAAAAGCATTGGTGGATTTCTCAAAGATAATTGGAAACCAATTGTTGGAACCGCACTCGACAAGATTGCCGATCTAGCCGGCCCAGAAACCGGTGGTTTCAGTCACGAAATTCGAAAGGGTGTGCGACAATTCACAGGAGTTGGAATGGCGCCTCCCGTGACTCGCCGTCGTATGAAAGGCGGGAGCTTTCGATTGGGATAACTTTAGTTATGTTTGATCTTGATGTATAAATGCTATAAGTATAACAATAGTCATGATCGGTTCAGTTTATAAAATCGTTTGTAGTCAAAGCGACATTTGCTATGTGGGTAGCACGTTTAATCTACTCAAACATCGTATGAACGGGCATCGGTCTAATTTTAAACGTTGGGATAAAGGGAAATCAACAAGCGAAATTGCAATCTATCCGTATTTCAGGAAATATGGTCCGTACGAGTTTAAGATTATATTGATCAAGCAGTATGAGGTTGCCGATAGACATCAGCTGCATGCCTACGAAACGCTATGGATCAACAAATTCAAGAGAACTTGTGTGAATAAGGTACCTCCATTTGGACTATTAAAAAGAGAAAAACAGAGAGAGAGTACGAAAAAATATTGGGAGACCAACAAAGAAGTGCTCAACGAGAAAAACAAGCAATACAACGAGCTAAATAATGATAGACTTGTCGAGAAGGTAACCTGTGAATGTGGTGGTCATTACCAATATCGAGGTAGAACATATCACTTCAAATCTAAAAAGTATATCAGATGGGCTGAAGCTCAGTAGCAATCAATGTCTAGCAGATTATTTTTTTTTTGCACAAGTGATCAGTGATTACTCATCGTCATCAAACAAATCACTCCGGCGAGTGTATTTGATAATCGTTTGTTTGAGACCATTAACCGATAGATCATAGCCTCTTCGACGGACTTTATGGACTTGTTTCTTGTAGTTAGGCCCTAGAGCTTTAGATATCGTCTTTGCGAATCGATCTCGCGTGTATAACGATGCATCCTTGGCCTCTTCAATCATCCATTTAGTGAATTTTGATAGCATGTCATCAATCGATACAAATTCTAACGTATCAGGCGTTTCCTTATGCTGGCTTTCCTGGAAAATGCTGTTGCTGGTCCCATTGGTCACACATTCGATAAACCATTGAACAGGCTTCTCAATAGCCGACTTCTGCATATCAGACTTTTCTTTGGTCATTGGCGCGTCGTTCTGAGGATGGAATCCATTTAAGTCCATATTCATAAGATAATGATACAAATGAATACCACTATCAGTGTTATCAAACTCGTCAATCATCGCCTTGAAGTATGCTTTATCGCCGAGACGATCACTTTTACACAGCAAATATAGAAATCGACGCATTTGTTTTGATGCTTTCACGCTGTATGAATTGTTGGATGCAATAAAGAGATTATTACAGTCCTTGACTCGATAAGGGTCGATGCCTTTTTTCTCAATCATACAAGTCGGCTCGGTGATACAGTCTTTAAGTTCGTCTTGGTCTTCATGTGAGGATTGCTTGACATTGGCTGCTTCGTTCAAAACGGTCAATATCTTATGCTCGCGTGCCGAGTTGAAGCGACCAGTCAGAATTTTCATCTTTGGCGTCTCAAGACAGTAGCGAGTCCCGATGACATGATTTTTCAGAATCTCAAACGCAATATTCTTACCGCAACCTTCCTCCCCCTCAAGAACGACACAAGCTCCTGACTTTTCATACGGACGTCGAACATACCAAGCAAATAACTTCATGATATGATTAGTCAAATCATCACGACCTCCACACCAAATGTGTTTGATATGATCTTCAAAGAGTTTAAACTTTGATTGATCGACAATAAAGTTAGGATCGTAGGTATGAACGAATCCGTTGAATTTGTTAAATACTTCATTGGAGTTCCAGTTGAACTGATTCAACTTAGTATCGCACGCACCTGTCTTCGCGTTGTACGGCATAAAATCAACTTTACCAAACGTGATATCATCTCTATAATGGTGAATCACGTCAGACAGCGGCAAAGTAATGATGCTATCGGTGTCAAATTCTGTGTTATCAGTCTCAATAAGTCCATTATCATCTAATTCGATCGTATTGTTGATATTGAACATCATATCGAATTGATTGATACGGGGGATAACTGTGTAATCGATATCTCCGAAAGCATCTCGATTCTTAGTCAAGTAGTATCCGTTCCCCCCTTGCAAAATGTAAGCAATGTTGTTTTTGATAAACTTGTAGATTCTGTCCATTGTGATGACTTCTTTCTTCAGACTGATAACATCAAGATATGTCTCTGCGTTCTTACAATAGAAGATTGGCGGCAATTCTCCCTCTTCGTAGTAGATATTAAACTTAGGATAATAAGGAACAGTCAAGTCATCTTGTTTTGTTTTGTTTTCGTCTTTGCCTTTCTTTTCTTTGAGTTCCATTGGCTCATACTCTGCTTTCCATTGCTTGTATCCTTCTGGATCAGTTCCACCAGCAATGGATTTGATTTGAGACTCAGATAGCTTCGGATGATATTTGGATGTTTCCCAATCATTGAATACTTTTAACGCAGCAGCTTGATCAAATCGATCGGTCATGGAATGCAAAATACACAGATATGTCTTTCGCATCAATCCAAGTTCGACATGTTGCTTGCGATATAGCATACCAGCCAAGTTCCAAGTATTGTTGTTATCACTGAACCACGATCGCTTCATCATACAGCATAGTTTGTGTAGACGCTGGTCGTACAGCCTATTTGCCACACAATATTGAGCGACGTTTATCTCGCCGATCATGATCGGAATGTTCTTCATCATCTGTTCAGTCTTGCAATAGTAATGAACTAAAGTCATGTTACCTTGCTGGATATACAAGCAATAGCGATACCCATCTAAAAATGCCCTTCTGTCTGTCTTTTCTGAATCTGCGATATCCAAGCCCTTGCCGTTGATGTATTCGTCGAAAGCACCAATGATTGCCGTGGCATCTAGCGAATTCTCTTTTACATCATACTGAAATGCCCTGCCCTCTTCAATATAATTCTCAAAGAAGAATTCATCCTCATCAATCGAATTATTTAATTCCAAATCCGAACTTTGATCCTCTTTATATACCACCCCTTCCGCGATCACCGGTTCGACAATCGACTGATCCAATTCTGGAACTTTACTAACTTCAACATTCGAGACCTCGACGGGCTTGATTACCGATGGCGCTGGTGTATCAACAACTTCGGCAATGACTGGAGTATTGACTTGTGGCGACATTTCTTCTACTATACTGATCTCAAGATTATTTTGTTCAACTGGAATAATCTGATGTTTCCCGCATCGATCTTTGTTGCGAGCAAGCTTGCACTGTTCTCCGTTGGCTTTGATGAAGTTGCACATCGTTGTTGCTATATTACTTGTTATATTACTAAGGTTATGTTTTTTATATTCTATATACTCTTCGCTTAAGATCATAATTTTTTTATGATGTCGTCGGGGTACCCGCGAGTCACTTTAGCGGAAGAACCTTATATGATGTCGTCGTGCGGGGATCCCACCATGAAGTCACTTTATCGTAATTGTGTCCAGGTGTGTATTTTTTTGTATCCTTGGTCGAAAACAGGGGGTGTTGCATCGTCTGGTTGCGCTGAGATGTCGAGCATTAAGTTGCTGTCCAGGTGAGTGGCCACGTGTGTCCAGCTTTGGTGGCCAGCTTTCTTTTGATCAGAAGCGACGATATGAGTTCTAGATCAATGTATGTTATTAGTGTCCAGATGTCCAGCTTTTTTCTGTATTCTTATAGAAAATATTATAAAGAAAGGGGGTAGGAGGGGGTTAGTAAAAAATAGTGTAAAAGTAAAAATGGAATTTTTTTGGAGCTGGACATGGACACTTGGCCATCATTTATCTGAATTCATAACATCTGATATGTTTCATAACTGATATCGTTGCTTCTGATAACGAGAATCGAGGTGGCCACCTTTTTATATCTGCAATGACAATTCTGATCTTGGCGACGGAAGCGACGATGGCACGACAACTGTGCAGGTAGAACGCGTCCATGGCGCCACAGGTTCTGGTAGAAGCGGGGGCGAGCTGCACGACGGGCCGTTGGCGAGTTGGCGCGGTAGATTATCAATTTAGAGGTTTTGCATAGGTGCATTAAAATAATGAAACCGTGGGGCGACGCCGGGCAGCAGGATGGGAGCGAGCGTAGCACGCAGGTGGCCGATGAGTTCGCCAGCGCGTAACTCTGATGGACAAGTCCAGATGCCGACAGCGCCAGGGAACGCGGGCACATTTCCAGGTGCGAGTCCAGAGGGAATGACGACTGCACCCGGGTTGATGTTCATAGCCTGTAGGTTGAAGATAACCGTTGGTGGATCGAGCAGCTTCGCGAGCGCCGGATATTTCTTGCCCAGCTCGTCGAGCAGATGCATGATCTTTCGCCCAAGGTCGATTGCGCGACCGTCGACTTGATGGAGCGTGCCAATGCCCTGCATGAACGACAGCAATGGCCATAACTTGAACAGATCTTTGTCGATGGTGCAGATCATCACGTCTTCGGGGAAACAGTCTCGCCCGGCGGCCTCAATCTCTTCGCCAGTCTTCCAGACAACGCCGCTTGGTTGAAGACAGTCATCACGACTGAGGCAGTGCTCTCTTGGGTCGACCTACAGATAAGGTTAGAGCACATCAAACACCGAGGCTCAATGGATGGCGACTAGTAACAATCACATACCTTCTCAAGGCGCTTGATAAGTTGGACGAATTTGCCTTTAATCTTCAAGCTCAGATAGCTATTGGGAGGCGCATGCCGCACAAGGAAGTTGCAGCGCTCGATGACATCTTCGTCGGTGAGTTCTCCAGCGCTCTTGAACTCGCTGAAAAACGTGAGTGTTTCGGCCTCGGTGAGCTTCGCGTTTCGCGGAATATCTTGCCAGCGACGCCCAGAGATCTGGTCTGGGAGAATACTTTCGTCTCGCGGTTCCTCCTCCTCCTTGTCGTCCTCCTCATGCTCATCGCGTACCCGCTTCATCGCTTCCACTCGCTTAGTGGTGGAATTCGACACTGGCGCCACCCGTACCCTAGCGGACGGAGTTTATCCTCTATGCACACTGTCCGCTCCTCCTTCGCATATAAGAGCACCGAGCGTACCCCTAGACACCCTCAGAGACAGCGATGATGTACTATATAGTACACCAGTCTCCACTCCAAGAGAACTAACTGCACAGACCGACCCAATCACGTGCCTCCGAAACGCCTCAGCCCTACACCTAGAAAGTTCGAACACTCCACGAGCTCTTGCGCGAGAACCAAAGATCTCGCCTGCTCACCCCTCCTCGGTCCCATCGACCCCGCTGCCACACCACGTCGCCCCTCCGTACCCATACTATCGAGACCCTGGATCCCCCCCCCTCGCCGACTCCATTCCCAACATCCGCTCCGCCAACCAAGCAAGCCACACCTCCCTCCCTCCCTCCCTCCCTCCTCCCGCTCCATCCTCTCCGACAACACAAGACAAGCGCCACCATGACCACCGCCATGGACTTCGCGCTCTTCTTCGTCGACTTGATCGTCCACATCATCTTGACGGGTCTCCACGGCGCGCTCCAGGTTTTCCACTGGGCCGCCATCTACGGCCACTTCTGCGACGCTCTCGAAGACCTCGCCGAGCTCCACCTCCTCGCGGCCATCGACGCTGCGGCGGCCCACCTCCTCGTGCTTCTGCGCGCACTGCGGCGGACGCTGCGCCACCTAGGCCGCATGGCCCGCGCGCTCGCCGATCTCGCCGTTCTCGCCGTTCTCGCGCTCCTCGCGGCTCGTCGGGTCGTCTCGCACGCACCGATCGCGCTCGTCGCCGTCGCGGGACTCGCCGCCAAGACGCTTTGGTGTCTCTTCATCCACATCGGACGCTGCGTGTGCGAGCTCGCGGTGTGTACTTTCGATGCCGCCGCCGCCGTGCGCTGCATCCTCGCGACCGTCTCCACGACCATGACCAAGGCGCTCACGCTCGTGGGCCGCGGCTCGCTCAGCATCCCCATCACGGACGCCCATGGCCGCGTGATCGCGTGGCGCCAAGTCAACGTGCGGATCGGACTTAATGTCTCGGTCATCGACGTCGACGTCGACGGCGCGTTTGGCGGCTCTGCTCACGCTCGCGTCAAGTCCCAACCTGTCAGCCACGACCAGCTCCTCTTGCCTCCGACGTCAGCGATCGTGTCTGCAACTGCAAATGTGACGGACGGCGCGCGTGGCGTTCATGTTGATGCCCGCGCCGCCGCCGTCGCTCGTGCTCGGGTGATCTCGCTCGAGCTCACGCAGACACGTCCGGTGTCCATGTTGATGTTGAGTCCGATTTGGAGCGCGGCCTCGACCTCGGTGCTGAGTGCTTGGTTATTGGCTTGGCACTCGGCGTCCTTGGAACGAGGCGCGGCGTCTTCTTCTTCGTCGTCGTCTTCAACGACAACCTTTGGACCGCAAGAGCTTCTCACGTATCAGGATCCGTCGATCAAGATGCCACGTATCGAGCCCGCAGGCGCTGAGATCACCCACGACGACGACTCGGAGACAGCATCTGACACGGCGGACGAGTCGGAGTCGGAGTCGGAGTCGGAGTCGGCGTCGGACCCGGACCCGGACCCGGACTCGGACTCGGACTCGGACCCGGCCTCGGGCGCACTCTCGGAGCCAGCACCAACCGCAGAGCCTGCGCGAGACGCGCTGGAGACTTCTCTGTCGCCAGATCATGAAGTCGCAAGCCAACAAGTCGAAGTCGATGGCGCCAGCGAGCTGAAGGAAGACCTCGCAGACTCGACCGCTCTATCAGATGAAGACGATCAAGCCATCGTCGCAGTCGAGACGACACCAACGACACCATCGCCAGCCGCCAGGTCATCAGCTCCTCGTCGAACGCCATCGCGGCCGCCACGCAAACCTGTCTCGCACGTACGTGCCGGTACGACAACGAGCGCAAGCCCAAGCGCAAGCGCAAGCGCAAGCGCGCCGCTGCTTCCGCGACTTCGCGTCACCCAGGTGCCGCCATCACGCCCGGCACCGACACCGACGCCGACGCCGAAGCCCACACTGACGCCCATCGCAGCTCGTGGCAAGGTCGAGCGCCGAACGTCGTCGCGAGAGCCGCTCCAGCTGCACCGTGGCTCCACCAACGCCGCAGTCCCAGTCCCGCAGACTGCGCAGGCGCAGCGCGGTAACACCACCACGCGCGGGTCGCATCAGCCACGGAGAGTCTCCGTGAACGTCCCGGCCAACTACGACACCAACCAGCGTGCGCGCGTGTACGACTTCGAGCAGAGCCCCAAGTGGGCCCAGAAGCGCGCCGACGCATTGGCTCGAGTCGCGCGAGCTGCGCGCGCCAACTAGCCTCGCGATGGTGTTGTTTTTTGGTACTAGTATTGCTGTTGCTTTGGGACGAGCTCCTCCTCGCCTTTCGTTGTATTCGTTATGGCTTGTCAGCGTGTTCATCTACTTCTTCTACTAGCTCAATCGAATCATTTAGCTGACTCATTTACTTCCAACATGGTTGCCTGTCATGTTTGTGACGTCCTTTCCAGATCGCTTGAGCTATTAGGACACAGTTATTGCGACCAATAGACCTCATGTGCGCACACACATATCGCGTGAGCATCCACGAGACACAGCAGCACCAGAATAATATTGTCGGGTGGTCTTGTTGCTGGTCATTCAGCAACATGGCTCCACTTCATGGAAGAAAGGAAGAAAGGACGGACGGACGGACGGACTGACGTGGTGTACGCTAGCTAGCCGCGCTAGCTAGCCTACACCACATAGTTGCAGGACGTTGAAGTGGCTCCACTTGACCGCCACTTCAACGTCCTGGAACAATGTGGTCTCACCTTCGGCTGTGGGATCTCCGCCTCGATGACAAGACCTGGCAGCAGCGCGCGGCGTTCTGAGTCCTCAACAGAAGGGCACGGGCGAGGCTGTGACGTGTGTTGCCGTGGCGCTGCTTAGCGTACATCCGCCTGTATAGTAGACGTGTGTTCTGAAACGGAGCTTCTCTCTCTCTCTCTCTCTCTCTCTCTCTCTCTCTCTCTCTCTCTCTCTCTCTCTCTCTCTCTTCACAACTGCGATTGTGCCGGCACCTGTATACGTTCAAATGATTGGAGCGCTCCTGATGATCGGGCGAGTCGAGACGGCGGAGATGTCGGTGGCGGCAGCGACGATCGTGACTGGAGCGCCGAGTTCGACCACCGAGCGTCAAGCCACAAGCGTTAATTGAGCGTCAAGCGTGAAGCGCAGAGCCTCCTGTCACGACCGATTGGTCAAGCGCAAGAGGTATTGCGGTGAGTGTGATTGTGATTGTGAATGTAAACGTGGATGCGCCAAAATATTGCGGTGACAAGGTCTCACGGTGGCAAGATGATGAATTTCGTGTGGTGTTTGCATTTGATCCGGCGCCTAGTTCGAGCTCCGTTGCGAGTGCGAGTGGGAATGCAAATCCTACAGGATGCAAGAGGCAAGAGTCTAGAGTCAAACGCGGAAGCTTGGTTGAGCAAACCAACTCAACGCGTAGGATTGCTGCGACGTCGCGAAGTGCGCCAGACAGTCAGCACTGGCTGCAATCGTATTGCAACGCATCATTTGTTCGTTCAAGATTATTTCTTCATTCACATGTGGGCTCTTTTGATTTTTGACTTTTGACTCTTGACTTTTCACCATCCACCTTGAGCTGCGCTTGCCTTTCTTGTCTTCTCTTGTCTTGCCATGGTCGGAGTCCTGGGTATCGTGAAGTACGCGCCTCGCGCACCACGCGCAGAAGAACATCCGCTCTCGTTTTACGAGCGATTACTGATTTCATGCACTAAAATGCGTTGAGTTCATCTTCTCTTCGTCCTTATCACGTCGAACTACTTCGCTTGCGTAGTAAGCTCGACGCTCTTTTTAATTAATGGTGTAGACTCCAACAGCCTCACTCGATGGTGCACTTGTGTCTGGAATTGGCGAATGAACTCGCGTGTGATCTATCATTCGACGGTGTGCTTGACACACTGATTGTCCGCCAGAATCATCTCGTGCTTGACGCGAATCTCCATCGTCGGGTCGCGCATGAGGCGGAGCAGCTCGACGTGGTAGCGGTAGAACAGATCTGCTCGATCGAGCGACAAGTGCGAAAAACTGGTGTCATAGTTTATGGCGGAGCTGCATGACGTTCTCCGCGTGTTGAGCTTGATGATGGGTTCTCTGGTGGCCAGTTGGAGCAACAGTGTCGCATGATTATTGAGCATGGGTTCAGCAACGTCAACAAACACGACATTTTTGTAGTCGCGAGTGAAGACGTCGGCGTCAACAAGCTTCACCCGTTGTATATTCGTCGTCGCAATGATTATGAAAGCAGACAATTACCAATTGTGATTACTGACCGAACCTTTCTGTTCTTCGCCGAGTGCGGCGACCCGTCTCCGTGGGACTAGAAGCAACCTTCGGCAATTGCTTTTCTTCACTGTCGACGGAGTTTTGCTTCCGCTTTGCACTCGCAGCCTTTGGCTTTGCCGGTGACGACTCTGGTTTCGACTCAGCGTTCGCCTCTGCGTACAGACACAACTGTACACGCTGGGGTGTCCAAGCGTCTGCATCGCTGTCGCTGTCGGCTTGCTCATTCAGCCACTTGGCTTTCTTCGAGAGCTCTTGGTGGAAGCTAAGAAAGTGCGAAAGCGTGTACTTGCGTGGGCCGATGATGCTGGCGATGGCTTCAAGCGCTTCGTCACCCATAAACGGGACGCTCTCGTCGTACGCGGTTAATACCGCTGACGCCGTCGCCGGTCCGACCTAGAAAGGCGCGTGAGATCGTGCGCAATGGGATGCAGCAATGGGTTCAACTCACGCCTTTCAACACCGCGAGTGCCTCGACCGCCGGCTTGACGCGGCCGGCCTTGAGCTCCTTCAGCGCCTTCGCCGAGGCCTCGTTGACCTGCTTGTCGGTGAGATCCTTGACAAACTTCATGAGCTGTGGGCGCCTTCAATCGAACGTTCGTGGTGGTCGGTTGAGCCCCGAAGCAACGAGCGAGACGAGCCACGGCTTACCATTTGCCCTTTTTCAGCTTCCATTCCATGAGTTTGACGAGCTCGGCTTGCGAGACGAACGGGTTCGGGTCGCGCGCGCGCAGCGTCGTCGGCAGCTGCGAGCGGAACCATGTATCGAGCTCGACGAGCTGGTCTTTCTGATGCGAGACCCCGTGAGGAGCTCCCAAGGTGAGACCGTGGAGCGAGCGTCCGTCCAGCCACGACACACGCACGCACACACCTGGAGCTCGTGGACGACGCGTTCGTACGACGCCCACGCGTCCGTCCATTCTCTCGCGCTCGCGCTCGCCCAGAGCCGCGACGCTGGAGCCATCGACGCGCTTCCCAGTCGCACCGCCGCCGGAGCTTTGTACTGGCACGCCGCCGGCCTGTTCCCCGCCAAGTTGAAGCGGTACTGTGATGACCCCGTAAGTTCACCTTGGGTTTCGCCGTAAAGTCCAGTAAAGTAAAGATCGTGTGGTCGGTGAAGACGTCCGACCTGTCTGCCCAAGTGTCGGTTTCGTAGACATGACCAACCAGCATTGTCGCTCCTTCCGTGCCAGTCGGTACCTTAACCTAGTACGTCACGCTCGGAAGCTGAACACTTGGCACGCGGCGCGCCACGCTCACAAACTAGACTTGACATCTGACGGTGACACGGTTGTCTTCTGGGGAGCTATTCAGTGGCGGACGCGTGGCTCGCCGGACGTCGCGTCGAGTGCTCGCGCTCACAGGGAGGAAGATGAGACAATCCCCGCTGTACTGATCACGAGCCCATGTACTATCTTATTGGGATGGTTGTGATCGCTCTAGATGATCGACAAGGCATCGTCGAGACCTGCATGGATTTATCCACTCGGTCGGAGTTCGATTTCTAACAGGTTCTAGTCTTTTATACAGTTTTGGTATTGTAGAACACAGTATTTCCCTTTGTTGTTAGATTCAATTAATCCACAGCCTCTGCTAGCGGGTGCTCCCCCAGCCCGAAACCACGATTATCGCGTGCGCCAGGGGCGTGAACCCTCACGACGCGTTTGTAAGGGGTGTTTTTCTGACTCGGTTGTTTTGTTGGACACCTCCGGGACTCTTCCAGAGCCAGGCCGCGCGCTCTCGACCTCGACGACGCCAACGATCCCCTGACGCTGACGCCTACTCCTTCCAACACAGAGCAGGACTCATACTCCCTCTCGCACGGCCCCCGAGACGACCTCCCCACCCGCACCACTTCACATTCGCCGCAGGGTGCCCAATCCCAATCGCGACCGAATCCATTCCAAATCGCCGCTTCGAATCGCGAATCGCGAGTAAATAACGCCAACGTTATTTTCTCCGCTCGTCTTCTCTCTCTTCCTCTTCCTCGCTCCTCCCCAACCGCCGACACCAAGATGGACGAGTCGACGGCCAAGGCGACCAAGGTCATGATCGCCACGCTCCAGAAGTTCGGCTACGACCTCGAAGACGTGGGCGAGGACCGCGACAGCACGGCGTCGTCGTCGTCGTCGTCGGCGCGCTCGTCGGGCGGCGCGAGCGACCACCAGACGCCGCGCGAGTCGAGCGTCGGCGGCGGCAGCATCCTCCAGCTCCGCGAGCGCAAGAACAACCAGACGGCGCTGCACATCGCCGTCAAGAAAGGGCACATGGACGTGCTGCGCGCGCTCGCCAAGCTGCCGCGCGTCGGCGACTACGTCAACCTGGGCGACCGCCACGCCAACACGGCGCTCCACTTCGCCGCGAGCTCCACGAAAGAGTGCGCGCCCGAGATGGTCGAGCTGCTCTTCTCCATCGGCGCGAGCCTCCACGCCGTGAACGTGCGCGGCCAGACGCCGCTCACGATCCACATCCTGACGGTCAAGGAAGACAACCCGGCCGTCGCCACGCTCTTCGTGCGCAAAGGGCTCGCGCTCAACGAGCTCGTGAACGGCACGACGACGTACCTGCACATGGCCGTCGAGCGCAACCTGCTCGAGATCGCCAGCGCGCTCGTGGCCGGCGGCGCCTCCATCAACGTGCCCGACACCAACGGCGCCATGGTCGGCGACCTGCTGCCGCGCAAGGCGCTCATCAAGCTCATCTGCGCCATGCGCGAAGGCACGCAGACGCCCGCGCTCTCGCTCCCGCGCAACATATGCAAGATCTGCAAGGCGCCCAAGGGCCTGCTCGAGACCTACCGCGACTGCAGCCTCTGCGGGCGCATCGTCTGCAAGAACTGCTCCAAGAAGGCCTCGGAGATCAAGGCCGCCACGGGCCTGCACGACTCGAACGGCGCCAAGGAGAAAGACCCCGGCCGCCTCTGCAACGTCTGCTGCACCGTCGTGCTGCTGCGGGACAAGAAGCACAAGGCCAAGGAGGATTTCAATCAGAAACTGTTTGGCGGCGGCATGAAGTAGACGCAGCCACCCACACATATACACCACCCACACACAGATCCTCCCTCCAGCTCCCGAAAATGCGAAGTAGTAGCTTGGCCCTTTTTGTTAAACCCATTGCGTTCTATCGTGCACTAGTTGTCGACAGACAGCCTCTACGAGTTCTCGACGGCGTTGTAGACGAGGTACGTCAGCGACACGATCGAGAAGAGGACGCCCGTCCAGGCGATGCCGCTCGAGAAGCGGCGCGAAAAGTACTCGCCGCTGCGGCTGCCGTCAAAGTAGTAGAAGCCCTTGCTGATCTCGACGAGGAAGAGCCCCGGCACCGTGATGGTCAGGATGTTGCCGGCCAGCGCGCCGATGAACGACATGGCGACGCCCAGGTCGCTCGAGGCGATCGCGAGCAGGTGCGCCGTGAACATGAAGAAGATGGTGATGGCGGCGCGGAACGGCAGGCTCTCGCGGTCGTGGCCGAGCGTGACGAGCTCGACGGCCTGGCGCAGCGGCTGGAAGGTCATGGGCGTCTTGAGCACCATGCTGATGCCGAGGCAGATGCGCGCGCCGTTGATGAGCGAGTCGTCGGACGGGAAGCCCGTGAGGATGTCGCTCGGCGGGTGGCCGTGGAAGCAAAGATACCCGAGGAACGCGAACGAGATGTAGCAAAAGAGCCCCGCGGCCACGAGCGCGAAGTGGACGCGGCGCATGGCGACGCGGTCGCCGAGCTCCTGGAAGGCGCGCGGGACGTTGAGCTGGCAGGCAAAGCTGAGCGTGATGATGGGGAGCACGTACGCCACGGCGGGCAGCTCGGACGTGAACTGGTTGGTGGCGTTGGGCGCCGCGTCCGAGCTGCCGCCTTGCACGCAGCGGATGAAGAGCGCGACGAGGATGTAGAGGATGCAGACGATGACCATGAGGTTGGCGTAGCGCAGCTCGTAGATGGTCTCGGGCAGACAGAGCGGCACGGCGACGATGGTGAAGACGAGGCCGATGGTGTTGCGCGCGAGCACGCCGACGAGGAAGGGCTCGAAGAGGTCCATGGCGATCACGTTGTAGGTCACGACCGAGCCGAAGAGCAGCACGAGCGTGAGCACGCGCACCATCCAGACGCCCGAGGCGCCAAAGAGTCGCGAGCTCAGCGACTCGTACGAGAACTCGCCCGTGGCGTCGCACGCCGCGCAGATCATCTCGAACGACTGGTACGTGAGCCAGCCGGCGACGAGGAAGATGCCGAGCCCGGGCAGCACGCCGACGGCCTCGAGCGTGCCGGGCAGCGTGAGGATGACGGCGCCCATCATGGTGGTCGCGAGCCCGAGGAACGACGAGAGCGCCGAGCCTTCGTGCTCGGGACTCGCCTTGGCCAGCGCGCCATGGGCGCTCGGCAGCAGCTTGGTGCCTTCGTGGCTCGCCATGGGCACCACCAGCGAGCGAGAGAGCGAGAGGACGGACGAAGTGGCTGCGCTCGTCAGGAGCTCCGCCCAGGCAAGTGACTGCGATCTCCGGCTAAGTACGAAACGAAAAAACCGCCCCAACTGGGAACAACGTGAAACTTCAAATCGGCCTAAACAGTATTTTTATCGACGATGGAATCATGATTACGACTTCAACATGATCCGGAGCTGCTCGTCAGTTGCCGCTCGAGCAGGCCGAGCGCGTCGAGCACGCGCGCCCAGCCGTCTGCGTGGGCGATCGCGTCGGGCACGTAGCCGAACTTCTTGCGGATCTCGCTGCGCACGAGCCGTAAATACTGCCGCACCTCGGCCACCAGCAGCCGCACGTGGTCGCCCGCGTTCGCCTGGCCGCGCGTCTGGCTCGCGTGGAGCCCTCGCAGCCGCTCGAGCTCGAGCTCCAGCGCCGCCTTGTCGGCCTGCACGCGTGCGAGCAGCTGTGCCTGATGAGTCTGCGCGGCCACGCCCAGCTCGACGTCCTGCCGCACCGACACCACGCGCACGCGCAGCTGCGTGAGCTCCTCGTGCTGCGCCTCGTAGAGTGCCGCCTTCTCCTGCGCCGCAGCGAACGACTGCGCGACGTGGTGCTGGAACCAGCGCAGACAAGTAACTGACACGGCGGCCAGTCCCGAGATCTGCTCAACGGATCAAGTAAGTAAAAAGATCACAAAAAAGGCATTTTCGGAAAGCGGGACACTCACCAGCACACTCGGGTCTTCGATCACGTCGCCCTGAGCAGAGTCGGTCTTCTCGCATTCCTCTCGGCCTTTTTCAGGAATGGTCGTCGTCTCGTTTTCTGAGGAGTTTGCACCGTCGATCTGCTCTCGAACAGCTACAAGTTGCTCGAGGTGCTCGCGGAACTGGTCTGCAAGCTGCTGAAGATGCGCGCGTGTGGTCTCCTCTTTGCGTTTGGCCTCACTCAATTGCGTCTCCAGTGTCGCGTTGTGTGTCTCGAGCCTCGCAACTCGATCGAGCAGCGCCGTTTCCTTCTCCAGCAGCAAGCGGTTGGCCTCCTCCAGCGCACTGCGAGCGAGCAGCGATTTCTCCATGTTCTGTAGCTTCTTCTGCAGCTGCGCAGCCTGCTGCACGTCTTGGTGTGCTCTCTGGCGCTTCGGGGCGAGCGCAACCATGTGTCTGAGCGCCTTCTCCTTCCACTGCGCGAGCTCTTTGACCTGGAAGTGCAGGTGTCGATTCTCCTCTCGCAGTGAATAGTTCTCCTTTTCGAGCACGAACACGGGCTGCCAATCGAGCAACGTGGCCGCAGTCGCTGCCATGACCCTGTCTCGATCTCTTTCTTCCTTCCCTTTCTCTCTCTGGCTCTGATGTAAGATTGGGATCGACGTGTGACTTGGAGTTTTCCGTTACAGCATAGTCCCCGTTGCAGCGTCGGTTCGCTAGGTACGGTCTCCTTCTGCGTCTGCGTCGCTCACGGACAGAATGGCTCAGCTCTCGATGCTCGCTCTGCTCTGCCTTGTGCTGCTGACGTTCGAGTACTCTGTTGTCGCCACCTTCCTTTGCGATGGCACGTGCTCAGGCCACGGCGCGTGTGACCTCACGACAGGTCGCTGCTCGTGCTTCCCAGGCTGGGCAGGCGCGACTTGCAAGCTGCAAGCATGTCCGCAGGGCGTCGCGTGGGCCGACTACGCCTCGGCCGTCGACACGGCCCACGCCATGGCCGAGTGCTCCAACATGGGATCGTGCGACCGCACAGCAGGCGTATGCAAGTGTCTCGCGGGCTTCGAAGGCCCCGCCTGCGAGCGCATGAGCTGTCCACCGTGCGTGAACGGGCGCTGCGTGTCACTGCGCGAGGCCGCGACGCTGCAGGACAACACCAACTTCTTCGTGCAGACCACATACTCGCTCTGGGACGCCGACAAGATCTTCGGGTGCCAGTGCGATCTGGGCTTCACGGGATGGGACTGCTCGCAGCGCCAGTGCCCCAAGGGTGACGATCCACTTACGACCACGCTCATGAGCAACGAGGTCCAATTACTCAACTGCCTCTGCTCTGGCTGCACGGGCAGCTTCACGCTCACGTTCCGACGCCGCACGACTCGAAACTTGCTACCGACGGAGACCGCCGCTAGCCTCAAGGCCGCGCTCGAGGCACTCGACACGATCACGCAGGTCTCGGTCTCGGTTTCAGGCACGGGCACGACGATCTGCGACGCCGACGGCGCCACGACCTCGATCACGTTCACCAACGACCCGGGTAATCTGCCGAACCTGCAGCTGCGTAGCTGGCTCACGGGCGGCACACCGACGCCTGTGCTCTCGCTCTCAACGAGCACCGCCCCCGGACTCTACGACGGCGTCGGCGCCTCGGTAGACGGCAACCGCGAGGAAGCGTACTGCTCCAACCGCGGCATCTGTGACTTCACGACGGGCATTTGCTCGTGCATTGTCGGCTTCTTGAGCTCGGACGGTGCTGGCAACGGCGGCAGTAGGGGCGACTGTGGCTCGGGCGGCGCCACGGCGTGCCCGTCGACCACGAACGGCCCGTGCGACGGTAAGGGCTCGTGCAGCGGCACGCCGACGTGGAAATGCACGTGCAACACTGGCTTCTACGGTGCCGACTGCACGCTGCGGTCGTGTCCCAAAGGCGCCGCGTGGTTCGACGGCCCAACAGCACCAAACACAGCCCACGCACTCGCCGAGTGCTCGAATAAGGGCACGTGCAACACCAAGACGGGCGTGTGCTCGTGCCAGGCGCCTTTCGGTGGCTCGGCGTGCGACGTGCTGCTCTGTCCGTCGGGCTCGGCGGGCGTCTGTAACGGCCACGGCATGTGCAAGACCATGCAGCAACTCGCACTCGCGGCCACATCGACGAGCGGTGACTCGCTCGGTGTCACGTACGACAACGCCAACAACAATCCGGCCACGTGGGATTTCAACAAGATCCAGGGATGCGATTGCGCCCCGGGCTACGCGTACATGGGCGCGTACGCCAATGCCTTCGGCGAGTTCCGCGACTTTGACTGTGCCTCGCGGTACTGTCCTTCAGGCGCCGACCCATTCGAGACGGGCAAGGTCAACGAGATCCAGAGCATCAGTTGCAAGGCCGACGGCGGCTCGTTCACGCTCACATTTCGTCAACAGACGACTCCATCGATTCCCTTCAGCGCGTCTGCTGCGACGCTCAAGGCTGCTCTCCTCTCCCTCGCCTCCATCAAGGCCGTGACGGTGACTATCGGTGGCGGCGGCACAGCGGTCTGCAGTGCATCCAGCGTCAGTACGTGGGTCGCTAGTGCTTGATTCTTGTTTGGTTTTTTTGACGGCTTGGTGTTGTAGCCACGTCGATCGAGTTCACATACGAGCAAGGCGACCTGCCGCCGATCACGACCACGTCCGCGCTGACGCTGAGCACGGGCGCCGTGTCGCTCTCGGTCGCCGAGACCCAGAAGGGCACCAAGGCCAACATCGAGTGTTCGTCGCGCGGCGTCTGCGGTGAGTGCTGGAGCCCCCGCGTCGTCGTCGACACAAACGTTTCATTTGTGTGAATTCTTATCTTAGACCGTACCACGGGCGTGTGCAAGTGCTTCAACTACTTCCTGAGCTCGGACGGCGCAGGCAACACCGGCGTGCGCGGCGACTGCGGCTACATCTCGTCCTTCCCGACGCTCGCGATCGCCTAGTAGGCCTTCTTGAACGCGAGCACCTGGTAGAGACCGGCGATCTCCCACTCGGCGTCCGAGATCGTGCCGGCGTAGTTGAGTACGTGCATCTTGTCGAGCAGCGAGCGGTTGCGGTCGAGGTTCTTGGTAATAAACGGGTGGAAGTTCTGTTTGAGCAGCAGCTCGAAGCCGTTCTCCTTGAGCAATCGGTCCAGCAGGTCATCGGGCACGAGGTACTCGGGCAGATCCACGGCCTTGTCGCCACCCGACTCCTCATCTGTGTCTCGCAGCGTGAAGTTGTAGCGCAGTCCGAACGAGCCGCTCGAGGTCGCGCTCTCGTAGCCCGCGAGTTTGCCTCGGATCTCGTCGTCGAAGCGGATCGTGCACACCTCGCGCTTCTGCTCGTCGACGATCCGCACGTCCGGGTCGCCCGGCTGCTTGCCCGCGTGCAGGTTCTGGTAGTACTTGTGGAGGATCTTGTTCGGGTCGACGGTCGTGGCGATGAAGATACCGCCGTCCACGAGCACGTCGTGGAGCGTGCGGAAAAACTGCTGTGCGCGCTGCTCGTCGCCGAACATGTAGTGGAAGGAGAACTGCATGGACGCGATCTGGAAGCCCTGGCCGCTCGGGAGCGGCACGGCGTCGTGCCAGCCACGCTCGCGCGTCCAGCAGTGGAGCTCATCATGGAGCAGCGAGACTTTGCCGAGATCGCCCTGCACGAACTGCACTTCGAGGTCGCGGTGTTGCACGTTCGAGAGGAACCGCTCGACGGCGTCCTCGAGCGACTTTTGCGCGATGTCGGCGCCGACGTACTTGAGGATGCCGCGCTTGGCCCACTTCATGAGGTCGCCGCCCTTGCCGCAGGCGAGGTCGAGCACGTGGTCTTCTCGCTTGGAATATTCATTGATGAGGATGGATTTGACCCAGTTGTTCATCGAGCGCATGTGGAAGAGCAGGCTCTCGGCGCGGTCGGCCGTGGCGTTGCGCTTGAGTTTGTTGTAGAACTCGGCCGCGGCGTTCGGGTCGGCGTCCGTGGCGACCTGGTCGAACGAGCGCTTGGCGGGCGTGACGAGGCTGGCGATGCTCATGGGCGGCGCCTGCTGCTGGTGCTGCTGCTGGCGCGCGGCCCAGGCGCCGGGCTGCTCGGCCTCGTCGACGGCGGGCGAGAGCAGGTCCCGCAGCGAGTTGCTCTTCTTGGGCGCCTCGCGCAGCACGGGCTTGTCGTACGTGGTCGTCTCGTGCTTGTTGCGGATGTGGAAGAAGAAGCGCTTGCCGTCGGCGTCGAACTGCGCCGCCCAGCCGCGCGGCAGCTCGTCGTCGACCCAGTAGACCTTCTGGCTCTTGGCGTGGTAGTAGTACGGCTTGTTCTTGGACCGCGACATGGCGATCTCCCAGCCCGCCGGCAGCGGCTCCTCGGTCACCTCGAGCACCATTCCGTAGCTCTTCGCAAGCAATATGCACTGGGGGCTGCGGGGTCGAGCGGTGGATAGGAACATTGATAACAATAATAGGTTCGTAACGATGTAGGCAGTCAGTACGGTAAGCGGGTTGACTTACGGTATACGGTGATTGTGGGTGTAAGAAACGGTAATTTTTTGGGGTGACCCAGTGTGGGACTCGCAACCGGGTCCCGGAACCAGCCGGATGTCGCAGAGACCGGTCGTTGGCGTTGGCGTGTGGCGTCGTGGGGGTGATTCTACTGGACCCAAAATAAAAACGAGTTGTTTTTACACGAGTTGCTTTGGGTTCGCCCCAACGATCCAGCATTTGTCACGCGTGCTGGACAAGCTGGGAACGCGTTTGTGGACTCTTTGTTGGATCTGTTCTGTTGGTTCGGTTGGACTCTTGGCCAGCCGGTGGCGGTGTTGGGCTCGCGTTAATTTTTGGGAGAGTGGGTGGAAGGCGATCCGCTCCATCTGATTTTAGTTTCTGAGGAGAGGTCACTCAAGGGAGGGAAGATGACTTGAGGGAGCGCGCGACCCGTCACATGCCGAGATGGGAGGTCTCAGCTCATCGTGGCCGGAGCCTCCTGCACATTTGGCATCACGAAGACGCTAAGTCGAACTCTTCGTGACGCCAAACCTAACTTACTGTATCTTTGTCGCTTTGTGGAGTCACTGCGTACACTGCAGTCAGTTTGGATGTGCAGGAAGTGGTGGGAGCTCCCCACTGTACTACGTTCAATCTCCCGAAAGGATCTTCCTGATAATCCCGGCAGATTTCCATCGCCAACGTAGAAGCCCAACGTCGTCGACGGGCGATCGGTGGAAGCTGATGGTGCGCCTGATCCACCCTCGAGTGCAACTCGCGGCGGAAAGAGAACGGCTCGGCAGAATCAACGTCTCGGAGGCGGTGAGTCCATGCACGCACCGCGTGGGACCCGCGAATCGCTGCAAATCGACGCTCGAGAAAAGCAACACAGAGCAGGATTGCGCGCCCCGGCGAGCAGCTCCGGCGACGTTTCGCCGCGAGGATTGCGCAGATAACTCGTCTCATTTCTCATTCCTCTGTATGCGCGGATTGTGCTCCGGTTGATGGCGCTCTTCGAGACGAGGACCCGCTGAGAAAGCCTGCGCGAGCGACTTATCTACAAACCAGGGATATTACGCTCTCACCAATGAAACAATCAACCATCACTCTGCCTGTGATTGGAAATGGTGGCAGATTTCGCAGGCGAAATCCAACGTTGGCGTGTTGCCAACTCGACAGACGAGCCGCGCGCGCGCAAACCGGAAGAAGCTCAAGCACAATCCGAGCCTCGTTTCTGTCGCTCCCCTATCCGCTCGCCCGGCCATCGGCTCCGAACGTATTCTGGGGAGACCCTAATCGAACTAGAGCATAAACACTCGCGGCCACAGTGCCTCGCCTCGGGCGAGTGCATCAACCAGGAAACGAACGGGCGGCGTCTCCGTCGCCTCGGCTCAGTCTCGCTCTCTCGTCCACGCAGACACTGCCCCGTGCCTCCCCGAGGGTTCCGTTCCGCGCCAACGCCAACGATCGCCACCGCTTGATCCCGCCGAGCCTGTTTTCCCAACGAAACGGGCGTCTCTGGACTGAAATCAACCGTTGTAGCCACCCGCGCGGATTTCGAGTTTTTTTTTTTTGGGGGGTTCTTCATTTCGTCAACCACCAAAGCCGCAGTCTCGCTTCTCCCCAACGTTGGCGCGCGAATGGTTCTCCCGGCTGCCGACGCCAACTCGCCAACAGCTTCTCTCCGCCAGCGCAAACTGCTGCCCCCGTTAGGAGCTCCTCCGGCGACCGAGCTCTCCATGGCGACGCTCGGCAGCGACCCGCTCGCCGACGAGACGGACGTCAAGGCCGAGGAAGAGCAGCTGCGCCGCGCGCACATGGGCTTCGCGCGCGCCTTCAAGCTCAACGACGCGGCCGTGCTGCTGCCCTTTCTCGACAAGAACGTGACGCTCACGACCCACGACGGGCACCACTTCTCGGGCCCGAGCGCCGTGCTCGGGTACCTCGTGGGCGCCAAGATGAGCAAGCTCAGCGGCGCGCTCCACGTCAAGGGCCGCCCCACGCGCCGCGGCGCCTGGCAGTCGGCCTTTGTCTACGAGCACGGGCTCGTCTTCCGCGAGCCGCTCTACTCCGAGGTCGTCGACTGGATCCCCCACACGAGCGTCGCCACGCGCATCACGCACACGCGGCTCAGCAGCCTGCCCGAGCCCGGGCCGCCCAAGAACATCGCCGACGTCGTCAAGGTCGTCGCCGCCATCCCGCACCGCCTCTCGCTCAGCGACGACGACGACTGCTCGACGGCGCCCACGGCCGGCCGCCGCAGCAGCCTCAGCCGCAGCAGCCTCATGAGCGCGCCCGCCGTGCACTCGCCCACGTCGGCCGCGCAGATCGCCGCGGTCGAGAACGGCGGCGCCATCGTCTCGCGCATCGCCGTGACCACCAAGCTCGCGCCCATCCGCAAGCGCAAGCTCGTCAACGCCTTCCTCACGGTCGAAAGCGACGACGGCCTCGTGCTCTGGAAGAGCACGGTCGCCAAGAAACAGACCCAGCCCGTGTGGAACGGCATCGACCTCGAGTTCCCGCCGCCGCTCGACGACGAGGAAGGCGTGGTCGTCACGCTCTGGGACCACAGCTTCTTCCGCTCGCTGCGCGTCGCCCACGCGCGCGTGACGGGCGCCGAGCTGCTGCGCCAGGAACGCGGCGGCATCGCGACGCTCGAGCTCAAGCCCATGGGCTTCACGAGCTCGCCCGTCGAGCTCACGGTGTCGGTCACGCGGCTCAACGGCGAGCGCGACTGGCGTCCTCGCCGCATGTCGGTCGTCTCCAACGTCGCGGCCGTGGACGCCGCCATGGCCGACTACGACGACGCCGAGAGCAGCTCCTCGACGGCCGTCATCACCAAGAGGGGCGTCGTCTCCTTCACGCTCGACGTCCTGGACGCCGAAGGCCCCTGGTTCGTCGCCACGTCGGCGCTCGGCGTGCTGCTCATGTGCGCCGCGCTGCTCTGGCTCCACTCGAGCGGTCAACTGCTAGCCAACTAGACAAATACTGTACTATTGCTTCACCCCACACTCGCCCCATTTAACTAAACATATCGCCTTTGAACGCCATACACAGTGCATGTACATCCTTCGTAATCCTGCTCACTCGCAGTTTAGTCGGGGAGAAGGACGCAGGAAGTGTGTCGAAGGAACATTTGAGTGGTGCCCGTCGCAGGAAGGAAGACGAGCGCGCCACTTCAACGACGGCGTGCCGTCTATGCGCAGCCGGGCGAGAGATTCGACTGATCATGCGTCGTGTTGAAGGCTCCTGGGCGAGTCTGGTCCGAGTCATCATCATCACCACCGTCATCAGCATCATCACGTGGATCGTCAACACCAACGTCATCAAAAGATCCTGTCCGTTACGACACCATTACGCTCCGCGCGAGACATGCCCAACGGCGGCAAACATCCATGACCATGCTCTCCGTGACTCATTCGCTTACTCGCGCGAGCTGACGAGATGAGTCGCGTCCACCAACTTGGGGCGGAAGTCGCTGCGCGTAATGTGGAAGAGCGGCACGAAGAGGTTGTCACGCTCTCGGAGCGAGTCCCACGTGACCCAGTGCCAGCCCTCGCACTTGTGCGGCTCCATGTTGCGCGGCACCTGACCCGCGGGCACGGTGGCCTGCATGAAGATGGTGATGTAGTGCTTGTCCTCGTCCTCCATCGGGTCGTTCGTGACGAACGCAAAGCTCACGTGCTTCTCGTCCAGGTCCAGGTCGACCTCCTCTTTGACCTCGCGGACGGCGCACTCGGCCCACGACTCGAACATCTCGAGGTGGCCGCCCGGCAGCGCGAACTTGCCTTCGCCGTGCGAGCCCTTGCGCGCGCCGATGAGCACGCACTGCGGGTGCTCGGGCGACGTGAGGATCACGCCGACGCCGACGCGCACAAAGGTCTTGGCCTGCTTGAGCTCTTTGAACTCGGCCTCGAGCGTGGCCACGCGCTCGCTCTCCTGGACGTCCTGCTTCTCCAGGAAGCTGATGATCTCGTCGAGGTTCGAGGTCGAGCTGAGCTCGCTCCACTGGCTCACCTGGCTCAGCTGGCTCATTTGGCTGAGCTGACTCACGGGCACGAACGAGTCGCCGGCGTCGGCCGGGTCGGCCGAGAAGTCGCTCGTCCAGAGCGACGAGTTCTCGCTGTCGTCTTCGTCGACGCCCGAGGACGAGAACGCGGCGGTCGAGCCCGTGGCGGCGTCCGAGCCCACGACGCCGCTCTGGCTGTCGCTCATGCTCAGCTGGCTCGTGCTCAGCAGCGAGTCGTCCTTCTCGATGTACTTCATGAGCAGCACTTTCATCTTGGCATTCTCGCGGGCCTGCACACACAAGAAACCACCATGAGCTACTGGATCGAACCGTGAGCTCCTCAAGAGCTCCACCGACCGTGACCACGAGCTTGCGCCGCGCCTCTTTGAGCGCCACGCGGCAGTCCTCGAGCTCCTGCTCGGCGTCGCGCAGCGTGCGGCGCTTCTTGCGCGGCGCGTCTTTCTCTGCCACGCCGTCCTCGCGCGCCGTCGGCAGCGGCACGACGTCCTTGACCATGGCGAGAGCTCCCGCCACTAATGGTCCCAGGGGGAAAAATAAGTTGCCGCAACAAACACTAAAATTGGGTTGATTTCCTAGTGACATCAGGTCACTCGAACGAGTGCGCAATTTTAATTGATCGAACTGCCCGTTGGGAATCGTTTGTGACATACACGTCACTCCAGCGAGAGTGTATTCTTACGTTTTTGACAAAACGTCGTAATTACTCCTTTTGTGGACTTTCTCACACGAACCCATTTGCTTCATGCGTGCAGGTGTCTCGAAGGTCGCGCGAAGGTCGCTCGAACGGCGCCTTTGCCTCTCCGGGCGGGGTGGCCGCCTTTCCGGCCCTTGCCTTCCCATTCGCAAGGTCACGACGAGATCCGACGCCAATGATGCCTCTCGTCGCGGCGCCACGCGCTGCCGAGCAGCCCCGCCACGACGCCGCCCCGTCTCTTGAACCGCCATCGCCGCCGACCGCGCGCGCCTTGCTGCCGCTGCAGCCGCGCCTGCAGCTCACGCCGGCCCACCTCACGGCCGCCATCGCCGCCGTCGGCGCGCCGCCGCCCACCACGCCGACCACGCCCGTCAAACGCGCGACGCGCGCGGCCGCCAAGAAGCCGCTGCGCCCGGCGCTCGTGCTGCCGGCGCCGCTGCCCGCGGGCGAGAGCGGCGCGGCGTCGCCGACGCTCTCGGCCAAGCGCAACGGCTCGCTCACGCCGCGGCGGCGGTCCATGAAGAAGTGCGTCGTCTCGTTCTGCGAGAGCTACGCGCGATCGAGAGGCCTTTGCAAAGCGCACGGAGGTGGCAAGCGCTGCAAGCACCCCGGGTGCGAGGTCAGCGACCAGGGCGGCGGCTTCTGCATCCGCCACGGAGGCGGCAAGCGCTGCCGCGTCGAAGGCTGTGAGAAGAGCGCGCAGTCGCGCCACTACTGCAAGGCCCACGGCGGCGGCGCGCGGTGCCAGGCCGACGGCTGCGAGAAGTCGAGCCAGGGCGGCGGCTTCTGCCGCACCCACGGCGGCGGTCCGCGGCGCAAGAAGGTCGTGAACAACAAAGGCGAGCCGGTCGAGTCGCCGCGCTCGCGAAAGCGCAACAAGTTCCGCACGCAAGTTGCGGCGCGCGTGCTCATGGGAGCGGCCCAGGCCATCGCCGAAAAAGAGGCCCAGGAGGAGCAAGAGAAGGCCCAGGCCTCACGAGACTCGCAGCGCGTCGAGTGCGAACAAGGCTCCACAGCGCTGTCATTCACGATCCGACCGATCGAGAGCGCGGCGCCTCCCGTGAAGACGCAGGAGCAAGAAGAAAATGGACACACAAGCACCTCCAGCGACGGTGAGAATGCGCAGACTGTGGGTGACAGTCCAAAGCCCTCCCAACGAGAGACTATCGAAGAACACGAGACGCAGATGTTCGTGGCCGCGTCGCTTCTAGGAATGCAAGCGGCCGCTGCGGAGTGAAGAACGAAGAACTGCATGTGTAGGACCTCCAGAGATGAACAAGATGATATAAGACACCGGGGGAGAGGCTGCGAGCTAACACTAGAATTGAAAAACGGCTTTTAAAACTTGGAAGACGAGGCACGAATTGCTAGAAGAAAATGCCAAAACTACAACGAGACGGATGGGTGCTGCAGCTACAGCGAAATGGATTGCGGGCCGTTCCAGTTTGTGAGGCGCGGCTCGCGGCGTTCCTCGTTTTCCTTGGGGCGAACGAGGTGGAGCTGCTTGAGCTTGTCCCCGTTCGTGTTGAGCATGTTCTCGACGCGATCGATTGCACTAGAGATGCGCTGCAGCTGCGTGCCATGGTAGTCCATGACATTGGCCATGACGTGCTGTTGCGCAGCCAGCACCTCTTGCGTTGAGATGGTTTTGTCAAGCAGGTCCAGCATCATGCGTTCGTTGTCATTGAGACTGGATGGCTCGTTGTACCTGGTTCGGATCGGGACCATCTTCTCGCCGACTGGGCTGCTCGGTCTTCGAGAGCGCATTCCCATGAGCGCCATCGAGTCGGTCACAGTGATTCCACCCAGAAGCGTGTCAAAGGAGGATTCACGAATGCGTTGGTTGTCTAGAGACGACGTGTTGGAGGACGTTGACAACGACTGATTACTTGATACCGGGGCCAGAGGTGCCATCTCATAGTGATACGGCAACGTATGGCGTAGCCGTTCCACAAGCAGCTTGCTGAGATTGAAGCCATCGTGGTGGCTCTGGTTCTCGTTGATGACCGCAGCCACAGGCTCGGCTACAATGCTCGAGATATTCACACAGCAGTTGCCGTTTCCATTCGATCCACTCGGAGCGATGAACCACCCAAACAAAAAATCTTCGATCATGAGCAGGTCCTGGTTCGAGTCGTTGAAAGCAATAATGACATTGCTGCCGTCTGGATACTGCCGCCAGTGGCTGAGCACGTTGACTTCCGGGTAGTGGGCAGACTCGAACCCAGGACGCAATTGGACGTGGTCAATCCACGTTTGCACGTTGATTTTCTGGCGTCGCTGAGTGGTATACTCGAACAGATCCGAGTACAGCCGAGAATCATCGTAGGTCTGGAGACGTGCAATAACATGGGTGCAGTCACCTGCGATCACCGCGTGGCTCTTGGTGAAATGGCGGCCTTGGGTGAGGAGCTCAAAAGAAATAATTTCGTCATCTCTGGTTGAGCACGCAGACCAGCGGCTACTCTGCAACGCCTGAAAGAACTCCATCGCCTTGCCGACCTTCTCGGTGATCTCCGGGGGGCCAGTGGGAACAGCCAGCGAGAATCGGGGCATGCTCATTCTGCTGCCGGCTGACATATCGATGTCGCAGTGGCTGGTGCGATCCACCATAATGGAGCTGCGAGTCGGCCACGGGTGCACAACTGGCGCGGACGTGGGCATCGCCGTTTCCGATGCTCGGCCGGAAAGTTCTTCGTCTTCTTCGTCGTCGCTGAACTCGTCTTCGTCGCTTTCCAGGGACGATTCTGATGAATACTGAATGACTTGGAGGTCGCGCATGTGGTCGCACACATCGACGAAAGTGCTCTCACTATCACAGCTCGTGACGGACGGCACGGCTCGCGACTTGACAGGAGATGGGATCGTCACGGTCGACGCGAGCGACAGCGCGGGAGTTCGTTCTTCCATCGGAACAAACTGCCTCGGTGAGCTTTGGACCTCTCCGGGGGCTTGTCCTATCGACTGAATAGAAAGGAAGAGCGGTCAGTGCTTGCGAGCGGTGTCAAGTTATCAGCGAGGGGAAGAACTCACCTTGCGAGAGCCGTCGACGCGCTGCTCGAGCACCTCGGAGACGATGTTGGCGATGGCCTCGAGCGTGCTCTTCATGGCGGCCGAGGTCTCCCAGTGGGGCTTGGAGTCGATGGCACAGACGGCGCCGATGCACTGGCCGAGCACGCGGATGGGCGCGCCGGCGTAGTACCGCATGGGTCGGTCGTTGGCGAGCGCGAGCGAGTTGGCGAGAAAGTGCTTGTCCTGGTTGGTGTCGGCGACGATCATGGTCTTTTGCTGGGCGGCGCAGACGCAGTCGTCGCGCGGGATGTGGTCTCGGTCCCAGCCGACCGCGGCCTTGAAGAGCAGCCGCTGGTCGTCGAGGATGCCGATGAAGGCCACGGGGCACTCGAGCGTGCGCGCCACGATGCTCACGAGCAGCGCCATGGTCGGGTCGCTCTCGGTCGCGCGGATGGGCTCGCGGCGCGCGATCTCGAGCCGCGCCGTCTCGTCGGCGCCGGGCGGCCAGAGCTGCACGACCGAGCCGTCCGTGAGCTCGGACTCGAGGCTGAGCATGGACATTTGCTTGGTCACGCACGGTCGCGACGGGCTCGACGATGGCGGCGCTGGGCCGCGATCGCGTGGCAGGCTGCTCGCGGCGGCGGCGGCCGTGGCTGGCGTGGCGACGATGGCGACGCGTCGGGCGTCGCCTGCATGATGCGTTCGGCTGCCGTGGTAGAGCGCGACGGACTCGCGCATGGCGGCGCCGTTGGCCGTGGCGCGGATGGACTCGTCGGTGGCGCGGATCATGCAGAAGGAGCAGACGCGCGTGGCGCACTCGACGTTGACCTCGGTGAGGTGGATCTTGCGCTGCGCCGAGCAGTTGGCGCAGACGACCTCGCCGCACGTGCGGCAGTGGTGGCGGCGGCGGAAGGGCAGGAACTGCTGCACGCAGACCGTGCAGTGGGACCGGTCCGTGTCCTTGACCCAGGCCACGGTCTTGAGCAGGTTCGAGACGACGAGGAGCCCGCCCTCGAGCAGGTACATGTGCTGCGGCGGCGTCGCGGAGACGCCCGGCGTCGGCGACGACAGCGCGCGGGGCTTGACCATGGCGCGGGAGGCGAGGGAATGCCGAGTGGGCGGAGAGCAGAGGAGGGGAGCGGAGCGGAGCGGAGAGCAGAGGAGCGGAGAACAAAAAAGGAAGCGCGCGGCGGAAAGAATGGAAATTCGTTATGAGGGAGCGGCTGCGGGTTTCGTTGAAGACGCCAACAACAGAAATTATGTTTTTTGTTGGGTTTTCTTGGCGAGAGTCGGGGGGGGATAAGAAAGCAAGTGGCGGAACCATGGAAGATCTGGGCGTTGCTGTCGCCAACGGTGGGGCGGGGCGCGACTGTCCAAGATCCATTTCGACGGAAAAACCTCAAGTTGAAGCGCGCCGGAGAAAGTTGAAGGGCGAGGTTTTACACTCCAAACGACGGAAAGGACCCGGAGATGGTCAGCACTGGAACATTCCTCGCCGAGACCGACTTGACGGCACGCCCATCTCGCGCGCGTGGCGATCTGCCGCTGTGTGCCACGCGCGAGTTGGCAGATCGCTTTTGTTTTCCTCGAGAACACTCGGAGCACGGACTAAGATCGCGAGCGAGCGCGACGGCGACGCGACAGAAACGGCGGAGCAGTTTCCGCCGGAACGTTCTCGACGAGGAGAGATAACGACACCAACGTGCGCCACCCCACCCGAGGAGTGAGGATCCACTTGCGGTTACTTCAGAGAGAAATAGTAATATTTTCGTCATCTGGTCTCAGTCCGCGTGTAGTATTACAATACGATCTCAGAGCGCCTCGCGACCGGCATAAGACTCGCCGGGTCCATCGAGCTCGCTCTCTTCGCCATGTTCGCTTCCCCGTGCTTCAAGTGCCTCGCTGAGCAACCAAACCAGATCAACAATTCGAGCAGGAATGAGATGGCTACACTCGAGGCGAGACAATGGCTGCTGAGAGGGTTCCAACAAGCAGACTGCGTCTCGAGACAAAGTGGCACACCGTAAAACCACGCCCATGGATCTCAGCGGCGCTTCGTCTGCGGCAGATTTGTTCACACGCAAACGTTGGAAAGAGCTCGCTCCGAGAAAGCCACAAGGACAACTCGTGCGGTCGCTCGTCTAAAAGCCACGGGGGGCACACTCGGGAGGGCGTCAACTTGCAACTCAAATTCACAGACCGCGAGGGTTCAAGACATTCGTTTGACGCAGTCCATGTCACAGCCTGAGAAAGCTTGAATGAGATGATTTATTTCCTCCCATTTCTGCCAGTCACAACTCGATTCGATATCAGCCAATGGATTCCCCGAGATATGAATTCCCCAGCCACAAACCTAGCAACGGTAGGAATCCAGTACCCAGCCAGGCGCAGCCATGGGTGAGATTTCTCACGGGTCCCTGAGTTGTCTTCGCGCGAGATACAGGCTCCGACTGCCGCGGCCGCGGCCGAGAGAGAGAGAGAGAACTCGGAACAGAGCTCAGCGTGGCGGCTGGCCGCACCGAATTCCCCAGCGACGATCGCGCGCGCGGACAGTCTCGCGATTCGTCGGCGGCTTGGCCCCCGCGAGAAGATCAGAGCTGACATGGAATAGTTGCACCGCCCATCTGTTTCTTTTTGTAACGCAATGCAGTGGATTTCATCTCTATTGTAGAACCTTGTACTGAGAGAACAGTTCGAAGGCGGTGGGTCTGAACTTCCCTCTTTGGAGCGACTGGGGGCTGCCCTAGCCCTTATTGGCAACCCCTTTTCTCGCTGCGTCGGAGTGGTCAAAATGGGCCGTGTCGTTCGTGCCGCAGCGTCCGCTCGTGTGTAATCGCCCCATCAGGCCAATCAGTCGCAAAGCGCCATCGCCTCGCCAGCTCTTCCCCTCTCTCCAAGTAGGTCGCTCGCCTCGGTTCCTCTCTTCCCTCGCTCATTATCTCGTGAGAAGCTCACCCTCGTCGTCCCCGCGATCGCAGCCATGGGCCTCTTCTGCTGCAGCAGCGGCGCCGCCAAGCACGACAAGCAGCCGCCGCTCGCCGACACGCCGAGCCACTCGCGCGAGACGCCCCACGGCAACTACCGCCAGGCGCAGCCCAACCCGTACAGCGAGATGCGCATCGAGCGCGACGAGCCCCCGACGGGCTACCGGCAAGGCGGCAGCGCCAGCACGGCGCGCGGCAACTACCAGATGCCCGGGAACGCGCAGCAGCCGTTCCAGCCGCCCGCGCGCCCGATCCCGCCCGTGCGCCCGCCGCCGCGCGTGCCCGAGCCGGCCAAGGCCCGCAACGACGACACGTTCCCCGAGCTCAACGAGTGGCGGCTCGACGAGACCGAGGTGCTGCTCACGCGCAAGATCTCGACGGGCGCCTTCGGCGTCGTCTGGCTCGGCCACTACCACGGCCAGCCCGTCGCGGTCAAGCGCATGATCGACGGCGGCGAGGAAGTCGGCTTCTCGCGCGAGATCCAGACCATGGCGCGCCTCGTGCACCCCAAGATCGTGCGCTTCATCGGCTGCACGTGGACGTCGGTCAAGGACCTGAGCGCCGTGACCGAGTTCATGGACGGCGGCGACGTGCGCTCGCTGCTCGAGAACCGCAAGGTGGAGCTCAGCTGGACCAAGGAGAAGATCTCGATCGCCATCGACGTGGCCGAGGCGCTCGCGTACATGCACTCGAAGACGCCCAAGGTCATCCACCGCGACCTCAAGTCGCGCAACGTGCTGCTCAACTCGCAGCTCGTGGCCAAGCTCAGTGACTTTGGCCTCAGCCGGAACCGCACGTACGAGGAGACGCTCACGGCCGGCGTCGGCACCGTGCGGTGGACGGCGCCCGAGGTCATGCTCGGCGAGAACTACAGCGAGCAGGCCGACGTCTACTCGTTCGGCGTCGTGCTCAGCGAGCTCGACACGCGCGAGATCCCGTTCGAAGAGAAGGGCACGTCGCGGTCAGGCGCCCCCGGCGCGCCCGACATGGCCATCGTCATCAAGGTGGCCAAGGGCGAGCTGCGCCCGACCTTCTCGGCCGAGTGCCCCGAGCCCATCAACAAGATCGCCAAGGCCTGTCTCCAGTTCGACCCGGCGCTGCGTCCGAGCGCCGCGAGCGTCGTGCGCATGCTCATGGACGCCAAGGCGCAGCTCGTGATGCAGTAGCAGGCGAGACCCACTCTTTAAAACCCACCCTCGGATATCGGGGACGCGTACGGTAGGATCACACACACACACTTTGACACAACACACCCGAGAGGCCTTTTGTAAGAAGATCGAGGAGCCCCGAAAAGTAAAGTCTGCACGTTTGGATGAACACCACGCAGCTTGCTCGATCCTTCGCTTGCTCCCTTTTTGGAATGTCAAGTGGTTAACTTAGCGAGAGACGCACTCTCTCCATCCACCACGGCGGAGCTCCATGCGACGTGTGCTCGCCGCTCCTCGCTGGGCGACGCGCCGCCACTGCGTGCGCTCGCTCGCGACGCGCACGGCCGAGACCCACGCGTTCCGCACGCTCGCCGCGACCTTCGCCGCCGTCCAAGTGCGTAGCTCGTCGCCATTCACTGTCGTCTCGTCGTTCTCGTGCTCAGTGTGTGCGTTCTCGGTACATAGCGGTCCAAAAGCTCCCGCGACACGTGCGTATCGCTGCTGGCGCAGAACCTGCGCGGGCTGCTGCCTGTGAGCGAGACAGGCAGTCGCAGCAGTAGCAGCAGCAGCAGCGACCTCGCGGCCGCGCTCTTCCTCACGGCCTCGCAGCTCGCGCCGCCGCACGAAGGCGTGGAGCTGCGCTTCGGCGCCAAGAGCTTCGTGCCCGTGCTCCAGCGGCTCGTGGACGGCGGCGAAGCGATCGACTGGGGCGAGTTGCTCTCGTCGCTGCCCGACTACGGCGCCGCCGTGCCGCTGCTCGTGGACCGAGGCGTTCTCCGCGTCTCGGAGCCATCGACGGATGCGCCGCTCAGTGTCGCCGACGTCCACGCCGCGCTGGTAGCGATCGCGACGGAGGAAGGCACGGGGTCCACACTGCGCAAGCAGGACCGCGCGGTTGAGCTGCTGCAGCGATGCCAGTCCCCAGACGAGATGGTGTTTCTCGTGCGCCTTCTCGCGGTGAGGGGATATGTGGCGTTTCCAGATCTCGGATTCCGGTCCATTAACTGACGTCGTGTGCGTGTTGATTTCAGCACCAGAAGCTGCGCATTAGCATGGGCGAGAAGTCGATCCTCTCAGCCCTCGCGGTCGCGTGTCTGCCTCCCCACGACGTGGACGCTAACGCCGCTCGAGCCTGGACCGACGCTGTTGTCACGGCCTACTCGCAACTACCTGACTACGGCGCGCTCGCTGCCATTCTCTGCGAGCTGTTGAGCTCGCATGTCGACATTGAGGCTCGCACAGCGGCACTGCTGCGTGCTGCAGCCCCACGCGTGGGTGTGCCCGTGCTGACGATGGCCGCGTATCCCATCGGCAGTGTCCACGAGGCGCTGACGAGGCTCATAAAGAGCGGGGAGTCACGCGCAACGTGCGAGTTCAAGTACGACGGCGCGCGTGTGCAGCTGCATTTCGCGCCGGGCGTGCGGCGCGTCTTCAGCCGCAACATGGAGGACCAGACCGATAAGTACGGCTCGTTGGTGGATGTGCTCGCGCAGCAGCTCCGTCACGATGTCTCGGAGCTCGTTATGGAGGGCGAGGTCGTCGCGATCGACCGCGAGACGAACGCGCTGCTACCGTTCCAAGTGCTGCAGGCCAAGGCGACGACCGACTTCTGCCTCTTTGCGTTTGACCTGCTGTCTCTCAATGGCGAGAGCCTCATCCAGCGACCGCTGCAGGAACGAAGGGAGGTGCTCAAGGCCGTGGTGGCACCGCAGCAAGGACTTGTCGAGTTTGTGGAGAGTCTTGACATCGATTTGAAGTCGGTGGATTCTGATGACGACACCAACAAGATCGAGACCCGTGCGCGCGGATTCCTCGACGCGTCCGTCGCCGCCGGGTGTGAGGGGCTCATGGTCAAAGGACTCGTGGACAACGCCGCATATCGCGCCGGTGCACGGTCGTTCTCGTGGATGAAGCTCAAACACGACTATTTGAGCGATGAGAATGAGGAAACTGCCACCAACAGCGGAACGTTCCTGCCGGACACGCTCGACCTGGTGCCCATCGCAGCGTTCTACGGCAAAGGACGTCGCGCCGGCGTCTTTGGGTCGTTCCTGCTCGCGAGCTTTGACGCTTCGACGGGCAATTACGAGACAATTGGCAAAGTAGGCAGCGGCTTTAGCGACGATCAGCTAATCACGCTCAGCCAGCAGCTCAAAGGAGACGTTCTTTCCGGATCTAGTGAGCTGCCGAGTGGCTACGTGGCCGTCACAACCGCGGCGCAGCGACCGGACGTCTGGCTCTCACCTACTCACGTGTGGGAGATCAAGGCCACGCAGCTTACACTGTCGCCATCATACATGGCCGGCCACTCGCAGCTGACTCAGGACAAGGACTCGCGGCGCAAAGCCCGAGGCCTCGCACTCCGTTTTCCTCGCTTCGTGCGCGTGCGACCAGAGAAAACGCCTGAACAGGCCACCGACAGCGCACAGATAGCGATGCTGTTCCAGCAGCAAGGCGAGCATGTGACAGAAACCAACTAAAGACGCTTAGAGCAATTAGCCATATCATCTCTTGACGCGGTAGATGCGCACAATCCACGCGTCACTCGTGTAGGCCTCCTCGATGTGCTCGAAGTGGATACCGCTGGCGTCGATCTTCGGGTTTCCGCTTCGAGTCTTGTCAACGGCAGTTTGCAGGGGTGCACTTTCGTCAGCATCACTTGCCGGTTTGTCGAAGAACCGGTAGTAACTCATCTTGTACAATAGACTCTGCTGCATCGCCGATGTCGCGTTTTCGCAGTCGAAGACATATTGGCCATTGACCGTGAACTCGTTCTCGATGATTTCCTCGCGGAACACATCCTGGGAAATGCGGAGGATCCACGGCATCTTGTCGAGATCGTCGCCATGCATACCAATACGGCCGCCAAAGAGAATGAAGATGTAGTCGACCTGGAGGCTCTGCAAAATGGGCCAGGCCTCAGCCTCTGGCGACGTGAGCACGCGACCAACCGTCGCGATGTGCGTGTTGTTCCATGTATTGTTGTCGACGATGACCGTGCGGTTAGCCAGCGCTGAGAGCTGGTAGCCGTAGTCCCACCAACCGAGGATCTTGGCGTCGGGCTCGGCGTTGCTGCGCAACCACGCGTACGCCTCTCGATAGTCGTCGTGGACATACCTTGTGCGCGTGGCGGGGTCTCGCGATTCGTGCACCATGGACGTGGATGAGTAAGCAATGTGCGATACTTTCATACAGTGGTGCATGTGCGCGAGTAGTAGGACCTACACAAAAAATCACATTGGCAAAACATTCAAGTACAAACCATGGAGCAAGAAGAACTCACCCCGAGCGCGAGAATCAAAAGCCACATGAAACTCGAGAGTGATTTGGCTGGTACGTTGGAGGATGCTGATCCACTGAGGCGGTTCAGAAACGCACTTCCCCAGTCACCCCAGAAGGATTGATAAGCGCGTCGTCTCTCTTCTAGAAGGCGCTTCTTCTCCAGCGCAAGCACTGCACTACTAAGTGGCGGTGGAGGCGCTGCAGTAGCAGGAGGTAGAGCTTTCTTTCGCTTGGCAGAACTCACTGGAGCCTCTGCTGCCACTTTCGCGTCACTTTGCTCGCTCGCCGATTCAGGCTTCGCAGCTGCAACAATGTCCACCTCGTCGTATTGCTGGTCTTTTGTAATTGCAATGAGTGTCGTCATCAACCTCGAGAGACCGAGCGCCGACAAAAAGCACGCTGCAGGTGCAAGCGTGAGCAGCAACCGCACCATGATGCCTGCGAAGTAGAACGAGAATGCCGCGTAAAGGATCATGAAAAGGTGGGCGTCATCCAGCTTCTCGAAGGAGTAAATTATTCCGAGGGGTGCCAGCACAACAATTGGGCCAAGCGAGAGAAAGATAGTGGCCCACGGTGTCGGTTGGTGCTCACCGACAGAAGCGATGATGGGGATATACTTGGATGCATACGTTGGATCCAGCAGCGTCAGACTACGACCAGTCCACTGAAGCTTCCCCAGCGCCATGGCACCCACGAACCCAACACCGGCGACGACACCACCTACTACGAGCACACCGTGAAGTAGCTTCTTGAACTCGTCAGTGGACAGCTTAGACTGAAACCAGCGCGCCGCTGCAAACGCCTGGAGTCCGGCAAACACAGCGTGGGAGCCTGCAGTCTCCGCCTTGGTGATGGCATTGAACCCGACAAATGGCACTTGCATGGCGAGCAATGTCGCGAGCGGGTAGAACGTTGAGTAAGCGATATACACACGGGGCGAGTAACGACCACTGGCCACGAGCGCGAGCACATGCAGAGGGATGAGGTTGATGATGAACACGTAGCCACCCCATGACACAACCATGGCAAAGTAAAACAGCGCTGTGAGCCCGGCCGTGAACATGGTACCGGTCTCGACGGCGCGAATCCAAAGCCAGAACGTTGCAACGAGCAGGAAAATCGCGACGCCTTCGTTGTCGAATGAGCCGGCGGTCGAGCGGGAGATGTAGGCAGGCGACATGGCAAACAACGCCGCCGCCGTGAGCGCCGTAGCTTGTCGCTTGGTGACCTGCAACGTCAGCGCGTAGATGGCGAGACATGCGAATGCTGCAAACACGGGTGCGACGAAGACGCAGGCCACGCGCGTGGAGATCGGCATGCGGAAGAGCGTCCCGGAGACCCACTGCAGCCCGACAGCCGCGAGCATGAGACCCGGGTACACGGTCTCGCCCACAGACCGGCCAAGCGGGAACCAGGCGCGGTCATCGAACCAGTCGCGCAGCGCCGAGGCGCCGTGAGCGTGGAGCAAGCGCGTGACGCGGTAGTTGAAGTGCGGGTCGAACTCGTGGATGACGCTTCCCCACTTGGCCACGGGGAAGAGCCGCACGGCGAAGGCGAGCACGCAGGCCAGCGCGAGCAGCGCCGGCGCCAGCAACCGCGTGGTCATCACCGTCGGGGCCTCGGAGCTCGTGAGGGGATACCTGCAGATCAGACAGAACCTTCGTGCGACCTTCCGGTGACCTCTCATTGGAGGAGTGATGGTCAAAGTGGTTGCCTTTCTCACCCGAAGTGAGCCAACAGTCACTGCCTTCTCCTCCAGTGGACATGGACTCGCTGATGACCATGTCCCAAGGGAGAACAACTGCGCGCGAGAGTGAGAGGATGGTAAATATTTCTATATGACGGTTAATAGTTTACTAATTAGGCCATGCGCGGCGTAGAGGGGCACGAGGGGGGACAGTCAATGAAGATGACGCTGGGTGACCCGCTCCGAGACGATTGCGACGGCGAGACGGCTTCGCCGCTCGAGCGCATTTTCCGTAGATACTGGATGGGGCTAAATGAACGCTGCTCTTGGCTAGTCGCACTGCTTGCCGGACTGTACAAGAGATCGGGGTGCATAGCGAAGACGTCACCAGCGATCGGAGTCGTCGATCGGGCTTGTGTCAAGTATCGCCGCTCGTCTTGGTGGCGTGGTGGTCTGGAGTCCGACTGTAGATCTGAGCGTCTGCTGTTTCCACGGTACCGCCACGTGGATGAGGAGGCCGTCGATGCCGAATGGCGCGGGGGCATGTCCGACTCGAGATGGAAACCGGCGAGCTTGAGGCGGTGCGCAGAATCTGGTGGAATGGGGAGCTCGCTCTGCTCGCTCACGCGCTCCTCTTCTCGCCTTCGCACGCCACGCAGTCGCTGGTAGACAGTCGCATAGATAGGAACACTCATGGAGGTCTAACAGCGTGCGTTGCCGTTTAGTGGGAGGGATGGACCGACGGCGAATCAGCTAGAGCTGAGCTGGAGTGCGACGATCGAGGCTTGGTCCCGTGCGCGGGGCTCACGGTCGCGAGGGTGCTGAGCGTTTGGATTGTGAGCAACGCCGCGTGCATGCAGCGCGCGCGATCTTCCCGCCCGCGGTTGCGAGGTCGGCCGCGCACTTCCAGCGACAACACAGACTTCGTCAGACGTCCCCCTCTCTAAGAAATGAGTTCTCCTCAGATGGAACGGCGTCTCAGATCTGACGCGCCTCAGATCCCAGAAGGTTGAAGTTGCCTTTGGCAGAAATCCTTCCACGGTCGATTCGCCTGCCTCCCCAAAGGGAAACGCGCGAGGGGAAACGACAATGGCGCCGCGCAGTGCACGCAAGCGACGGAGCACGGACGACGCGGGGGGACGACGCAAGAGGAGAGATGACACGCCCGCCAAGGAGGCGCTCGACGGTGCGCAGGAGGACGGACGACGTGCCGTCGAGCCCGCGCTCTCGTTCGACGCCGACGACGCGCAGCTCATGGCCTCGCTCGAGAGCGCGCCCGACGACGACGACTTGCTGCCGATCATGCTGGAGACGCAGTACGAGGACGAGGAGGAGAGCCAGGCGCAACCAGAGACACCGGGGGCCGACGTGGAACCCACTGGTCCGGAGAGCGAAGAGCCGCAGAGGCCAGACGGAGAAGAAGAAGAGGAGGAGGAGGAGGCAGACGACGCGCTGGTGTCGGCGTCCGCGTCCATCGAGGAGATCCTTCAGCAGGTGAGCGGGCTGGGTGGCGAGAATGCGAGCTCGGCATCGGGAGAACTGACTCGGGGAGTGGTCTATTTAGCTTGCTGATGTCGCAAATAACTTCGTCACAAACTACAGGTAAAGTGGTACTGCATGGTTGGTCTGGGTGGTGTCCGTGGCCACTGACTGCACGATGGGGGCTTTGCAGAGCGCTGGCAGCCGAGGGAGAAGCGATCCAAGCTGAAATGGACCAATTGAATGTCGCGCAGGAGGAGGTGGGTCTGTTTGTTCGTTGAGGTTCAAGAGGGCAGTTTACCTACTGGGGAAAATGTGTCTGCCCTTAGCGATGCGAAAAACTGTTGGGGCGTCTACAGCGCGCTGGCAATACCATCTTTTCATTTGGGCAGGAGAACGAGGACCAAGATACACAAGGGGGTGCTGTTGAGGACAGTCAAGTAGCTATGACAGAGTCGCAAGAGGTATAGACAGTTGATATTTTCATCGGAGCTCAGGCTCGGACATCACTCTATTCCCACATAACTATTCGGGTTGCTTTTCGATCGCGTCGACTGTGCCCGCCGCCGCATGAGTGGGGTGAGTTCTCGCTTATGATGAACAAACAATCGATAACCGCGATCAGGAAACGGAAGTTCACTCCTTCAAGGAATCGAGATCGTCCACATCCTGTAAATAGAGGCTCTTGTCCACACCTTCGCTGATCGCATCGACTGGCGCCTTCTCCTCCGCGCCGTCGTCCTCGTCGTCTTCGTTGCACGAGTGCACTGAGTACTTGTCGTCGTCGGCATCTGCATCGTCGCGGAACAATGTCGGATCGAACGTGAACAGCGCACGACCACTCACTGCAAGAACACACACGGACAAGAAATCAGTCTCTGAATCGGGCTCCAGCCCCTCGACGGTCTCCTGAACCACGTACTGATGCCTCTGCCGCCAGTCTTCTTCATCAACTCCTTCTGCTTCTTCTCCTCCTCCTTTCGCTTGCGCTCGAGCTTCTCCTTCTTGTACGCTGCCAACGTCTCGGCAGTCACTGGCGTGCCACCAGTGGGGCCGAGCTTGGCGCGCTGCTGCTCAATGATCTCCTCGATCGAGATCTCCTCAACCTTCTTCTCCTTCTCAGCCTCGCGGTCCTTCTTGGACTTGTAGACGTAGCCCGGCGGTAACGCGTGGCGGTACTTACAGGCCTTACCACCGTTTGGGCAGACCCAGAACCAGCCGTAGAGTGACTTTTCGATCGCATCCAAGAAGTGCTTGCAGACCTGTTCAAGAGACATGTAAGTCAATGACGAACTACACACTCGACCGGAAAAGAAAAGAAACGCGCGACGCACGATGTCGGTGGTGGTCACGATGCCCTTGCCGTGCTTCTCAGCCACGACCTGTTCGAGCTTGTCCTGGTCCCACTTGTCCATCGTGTCGTCCTGGCGCGTGTCCGAGTAGAGGTCGATCTTGTCGGCCTTCTTCGCCACGTTCAGATCGTGCGCGAACTTACAGCGCGTGCCCTTGGTACACGCGCCGGCCTTGAAGAACTCGCACACGATCGACTTGGGGTCCACACCCGGAGGCACCTGCATGTCGTCGTCGCGTGAGTGAACCCATGGCCAGTTGTTCTAGAAGGTCGACAGCCCAGCGACGCACCTTGGGCTGTGTGATGGACGCGACCAGGAGGTTCTTCATGGCCTCCTCGGCCTCCTTGGCCTTGCGCGCCTTGGCGGCGGCGTCGGCCTTGGCGCGGTCGGCGCGCGAGTTGGCGCCCTTGACCTGCTTCTCCACCTCCTGCACATACTTCTGCACCTTGGCGCTCTTGTTCTTGTTCTTGAGACCGAACGTCTTGTCCTCGACGATCTTCTCCTTGCGCTTCTGCTCCGCCTTCTTCGACGGCCCGTTCTGCTTCTTCGGCGGCATGGCTCTCGTCACGAGGTCGGTGGGGACGCTTGTCGGCCGCTGGAAATGGAGTGGCGGGGGCGAGCGAGCGCCCAAAATAACGCCACGGAAGCCTAAAATACCATAACACACGCGAAAATGTCCATAAATAACGCGAAATCCAGCTCAACAAGTCGGACGCAGCCGACAGACAACCAGGGGCGAAAATGAAGATCTATTGAAAAGCACTAGTAGGAACGACCGCTCGAGCGAGCCGTCCGTGCGAGAAGGACACTTAGATGGCTGGGGCTGGCGATGTGACGCCGCCGCAGCTGCAATTGCACGTTTTGCACGGGGCGCGCGCGACGGCGGCGTTCACGAGAAGGTGGCGCCGCTCGCCCTTTTCATTGACTTCGACGACAACCTCGTTCTTGTCGTACACGAGCTTCATGATGAGCAGCAGCAGTGCGCCGAGAAACTCCATGGAGCACGGGATGAAGATAGGCCAGAGCGCCTCGCCCACGGCGTACAGAACTGTCATGCCGAGTCCGAGCGAGTACATGAACAGGAACGAGTAGCTAAAGTCGATCGCGCTCTTCGTCTCGTACACCTTCGCCACTTGAGGGACGAGACCAAAGGAAATGATGAACGAGCCCGCGAGGCCCGTGAGATCGAAAAACGTGTGCCAGCTCATTATTGGCGACGGTTTAAGAGAGGCGTCGATGGGCTCGGAAAGACAGGCACAGCGAGACTTGGCGGTTGTGTGTAGAGACGACGGTTGCGTCCTGAGGGATGACAACAGTTGGCTGTTAGCGGCGCGCGGGCTCGCGGGCGATCGCGAAGTGAGCTCCGGAGGGAACGGCGTGGGAACTGGTGGTGGTTTGACGGGAGAGGTCCATGGTCAAGCATGTCTGCTTAATCACGCACCATAAGCGCAACTTAATGCGTCAAGTGGATACAGTATCTAATAATGCAGGATGTAGTCGATAATAGAGGATAACTATTTAGTGTAACCCGTTCAGTTCGAAACGAACTGAGGGCATTTATATCATAACTTGTCTTAACCGCAATATTGAAATCTGGGGTCAATTGGTACCGTTGGAAAGAGCGTTTCTGAGGCCCGTTCCCAACCAGTTCGTTTCTCGAGCATGCACGCTTGCTCGGGTTTGCAAAAAAAAAGTCCAGTCTGCGTTGATTCGACAAAAATAATTGTTTAGCAAGCTGATCGAGCTCCTCAACACGTGTCAAAATCCTCAAAATTGATGGCATGAAAACAAAGCATCCAGTTGCAAGCTGACAAGCTGTGAAAAATGCAATGGCTAGCACGTTGCCGACACTGATAGGGACCATCAAATCGACCGACGACATGTTGTTGCCGTACCAGTTCACGATTCGCCAGGGTCGAAGGACTGCAGCGGCGCAAACGAGAGATAGTGCGTCATCGAGTTAAAGAAGGCGCGCAGACCAAGATACCCGATACGGGTGGAGACACTTCTAGGGTTTTAACCACGTGTCAAACTGCTCTTGCGAACAACGATTGGAAGAAAATACATTCATTTTGTGAAGTTTCCGCAAACATTTCTGACCCAAGAATCACCAATCACAGAGCTTAAACCTGATATACATGCATGCATGGAACTGGTTGGGAACGGGCCAGATGGTGTTTTCAGGTATTGTCGTTTTCACCAAAATTTGTGGAACTGGCACTGAAACAGGAAGATATCCGAATCGATTTAGATTTGTTTTTAGGCCAATCAGAGCAGGCGAAGTGATGCTTGTCTGTCCGCGGCGTGGATAAGAATGGGAGAGTGGTTAGGTCTTTTGAAATTCGAAGCTCTGGTTGGTTGAATATCGATCGAATGGATTTGAAAATGATTGCCCAAAACGATTCGATTGGGCATTCCTCACAAATTCGAATGCAAACGACAATACTGTCGAGTCGACAAAATTGCAAACAAAATTTCAAAATAAATGCAATCGGGAAACAAAAAGTTCCATTTCAAGATAATGCAATGGGGCTAGGGAAGCCTGTTCACACGTCACACATCATGTTCACACGTCGCAGACGAAATTGGCTCCAAAAATACGCGGTGCACGCTGAAAGCTTAGTCTGCGACGTGTAAGCAGACCTTCCTAGCCCCACTGTGGCGCCTCGCGTTGCTCGGCACGGGATCTCTAAGCGATTGCACGCTGCTGCAATTCAAGTGACACACTGTGAGCTTGGTTAGTCAAGCACTTGCTCGCGTATATTTGTGTTTACCGAACATTCTTATACGTCTGCTCCAAAGATCAAGAGCGAAATCCATTCGCAACAAACGAGGCTGCGTATGGAGGTATAGTTACTAGTAGAACCAGTCATCTTGTCTCTAGAGTTGTTGGTTGTCTTGGTGTGAAACTGGGTGGAATCGGAAACTCAAATAAACCTATCCGCAAGCACATATTGGTACCATTCGCAGCGTTTATGTGAGATTTGTGCAGCTAAACATCAGCGTGAGGCCAACGCTGACGTTTCAAGCCACGCGCTGCACAATTCTCAGGTTGCGAAATGAGGATCAAAAGTGCCGTTGCGTGTCAACGCTGTCCTCAACGCATTGCCCAATGTCCGAGCCACTGGATGCATCGCAAGGCGGGCGCGGGCGCGGCTACACCGAGGAAGAGCTTCTTTCGCTCATGGATTTGCTGTCGCGGCGTCAACTGCTCTCTCAAAGAGAATGGCTTGATGTGGCGGCAGCCCACAGCCGCGAGGTCGGCATCAAGCGGACAGCTTGATGAGGATCGATCTGGATGTGTGCATTGCAGCAACCACTTCAAAGCCCGGTGTGTGTCTTTGTGCTATGACCCTGAATGTGCACGACCCACCATGCGAATCAGAGTACACAAATCTTAATCTGACTCGATGAAGGCGACTTATTTGTGTTTCAGAAACCTTTTCGTTTCGGTCGCAATTGAGTTTCCGAATCCACCCACTCTTGAAGTATTCTTTCGTGATCTGCTCAGTCAGAAATACTTTTGCGAGGCTGGTGGCTCGAGACAGCGCGACATACAAAGTTTGAGGTGGCAATGCATGTTGGCGCTCCAGTTTTGTGACTACAATCCTATCATGGCAGGTTTGACTTTGCAACTTCTCTATCATTCAAGCAAATGCAGGTACAACAGAGAATTGAAGGACAGTCACAGATGCTTGAGCAAGGTTCGGAATCTTCTCGAGGTTCAGTCTGGCCGTCAAAGGTGGCAGGCCAATGACGCCTGGTGGAAACCCGGACACGAATGTCTTCATTGACGAGAGTATCTTCAGGAGAAGAAGCTTAGGCAGCTGCTTGAACTTGATTATTCTCACCCTATCAACCACACTCGCATCAAACGATTCTGGCGCTGATGCCGGAATGAATCCGACGATGAATCCCAAGACCCCATTTGCAATCGCGTCTGCCTCGCGCAGGTCTGGGTGCTTTCTGGTAAACATCACGGGCATGCCGATGTAGAATAATAGCCGAATTGGAATGTGATCTGTTTGATCGTCGTTGGCGTTCGTGAGGTTGTGACAAATACGGTTCGGCTAAGCATCCTCGCCCAACAAGACATAGCACCTTTGACGGAGCTGACATTCCTACCATGCCGAACCTAGAGAAGTTGAAATTCCCAGCGCTGGACATCGGTGGCGAGAACTACATCGTGTGGTCACTAGAGTGCTACAACAACATATGCACCGAAGGCCTTAGCGACACCATCGATGAAAACTTTGTCATACCCAGCGGCACTACGAGGAGGGAAGTTGCAAAGACGCTGCCCGCGCAGTGTGTCTGATCCTCTGGCACCTGCACAAAGCCTTGAAGTTAAATTACCTTGAGGAACGCAACCCCGCTGTAATTTGGAGAAGTCTGCGTCGTATCGAAAGCAAGCAATGTTGCCACTCCTGAACGATGAATGGAACAAACTCTGTTTCTACAACTCCAAGACAGTCACCGAGTACACAAAAAGCCGTACAGCATAGCGAGCGAGCTCTCGTGGCGTGGTAAGAAGTTGACGGAGTTGGACAAGATCGACAGGACCCTCACGACGCTCAGTCCGGCGGAACGCATACTGGCTACAAAGTATCGCCGCATGAACCATACAACTTTCGACAATGTGGTAGCTACCCTACTGCTCGATGAGAAGCACGGCCTGTTGATTCAGCGCAACCACGATGAGCGACGCGTCCCGGGCACGCCTGAAAAGCCGTTAAAGGCTGAAATCAACTATGGGGAAGCTCCACGTCAACAAGATAAGCCACATCAGCGCCGTCATAGAAAGAAGCAGTGGAGGAGCAATGGGAAGGGACGGAAGCTCTCGTCAGGGAACAGGAAGCCTGGGGCACACAAGGCATTCTACAACTCGGATTCGAACAACGCATGCAGAAAGTGTGGTCTGAGAGGTCACTGGGCTGCGAAGTGTCCCACACCTGCGTTCCACGTCAAGCTTTACCAAGAGTCACTGCGAAACGCTAAGTCGTTGCAGACGATGAGGGGGAAGGGCAGAGGACCATCGTCTTCAATAAAGCCACGTCCATGACGAACTTGTCCGATGACAGTGACGAAGCTGAAGCAAACTGCGTTGAGTGCTACAGTAGTAGTGAGAGCGAACATGACTCCTGCCTCATACACTCAGGAACAACCAACGCTATCCTAGGAAATTGGAAGTTCTTTACGTCACTCGAGGCATCGCAAACGCCCACCAAAGTCAAGACAAGTGGCGGTGTTGCGTCGATCGCCAAGGGTGCTGGATAGCACAAGTCCAGTTGCCTAATGGAACTACGATCAACATCACCAAGGCAATCTTCGCACTATCCGCTTCTTGGAACTTGATCGACTTTGCCGACATACGGAAGAATGGATTGCACGTCAACACAGCTACTCTCCCCGATGGCAGGGAGTGCTTGCATTTGAATGCGAAAAGTCAGATCGTGGAGGAATGTAAGGAAAATGGCAACAGACTCTATGTCACTTTCATCACTCCGACGCCATAGTGTGCGGCTAGTGTCATCCACGACACGATTGGCACATCCGCTCCTCATTTAACCGAGACGAGCGTGTATGAGCAGTGGCACGGTCGGTCAGGTCATCCAGGCAGGGACATGATGAAGAGAATGTCGAGAGCGGTGGTTGGCATGCCACTGAAGCAGAGTAACTTTGCCACTCATAGCAAACGACTGTGCAGACCGTGTGCGATGGGAAAACTTCAAAACCACCGGAAGGTCAAGCTCCACGGCGAGAAGATCATACCACGCAGTGTCCTCGACATTCTGGTGAGCGATGTGTGCGGCCCGATATCTCCACCATCGGGTCCCTTCAACTACTTCATGGTTGTGAAAGACACATCGGCTCGGTTCTCGCAGGTTCAACTGCTCACTTCTCGAAACGAAGTGATGCCAAAGCTGCTAGCTAGCATCATTCACTTTAAGACGCAGTTCGCGGAGCACAGCATCAAGAATGTTCGTGTCGACAACGCATCCGAGTACGTCTCGAAGTCATTCCAGGAGTTCTGCACGTCTAGCGGAATAAACCTAGAGACTTCCGTACCATACGCTCGCAACACGAATGCGGAGAACTTTGTGAACCAGATCCAGATGATCGCTCGACCTTTGCTACTGCGATCAAACCTGCCGATATCTGGTTGGGGTCATGCCGTTATTCATGCGATAGCTCTCATCCGGTCCAGGCCTGCTTCTGATGTTGGGCCTTCGCCATATGAACTTGTTCATGGGTTTCCACCATCACTAAAGCACCTGAGGATCTTTGGTTGTGCGGTATACGTCCCCATACCTCCACACCAACGAACCAAGCTCGGACCCAGGCGCCAGCTTGGGGTATACGTAGGTTTCCAATCATCATCGATTATCCGTTACCCAAGTCCTCAAACAGGAGATCTATTTACGGCACACATCACCATGTGTGAATTCGATGAACAAACCTTCCCGAAACTTGGTGACGACGATGACGCCTCTAGATCGGCTTTCACATTCGAACAGCCGTCGACGAAGGAGATTCACAAGGACCCATACAACGGTCAAGGTGAGAAGGACGTACGACGCATCCTTCATCTGCACAGCATTGTACAAATTGCACCTGATGTATTCACTCCAACGGGACGGATGACACGGTCAACCCTCAGAAGCATCCAACTATCCTGTCGCGATAGCAGTCGACCCCGATCCTGCCTCGCCCACAACGACAGCTCAACCGAAGAAACGTGGACGACCAAAAGGTGCAAAGGATAGACATCTGAGGAAGAGGCGCACGAACGAAGAACTCGCTGGAGGCTCCATCCAACCAGAGGTCGTTGATGTTGAGCATAATGTCGATACCATTAGCGAAGTTCTTGCTGACACGAACGTTAGCTCGTTCCCGGCAGCCGTCGAGGACGATGCAGAGCCCCAGACAGTCTCGGACTGTAGGGCATCACCCGATTGGCCAAAACGGAAGGTGGCCACCAAATCGGAGCTGCAGTCACTTCTCGATCGTGAACTATTTGGAAACGTGCAAGAGTGCCCCCACAGCACCGACCTACTGGATGTCGGTGGGTGTTTGCGCGCAAGCGCGATCAACAGGGTAGAGTCGTGTGCTTTAAGGCGGACCTTGTGGCACAAGGTTTCACGCAACGTTTCGGTATCGACTATTCCGACACGTACTCGCCGCGAACAACATGCAAGTCAGGCAGGCAGACATAGAAACTGCGTACTTATGTGGCCTAATCGATGTTGAACTATATATGCGAGTCCCTGAGGGGTTACGTGTCGAGGGGGAGAAGTTACTGAACCTCCCGTGTGTGCAATTACTTAAGTCGCTTTATGGGTTGAAGCAAGCCGGCCGGCGTTGGTACTTGCTTCTTTCGCAGTACTTGATTAAATGCGGTTTTCACACCCATAAATGCTCCCCATGCTTGTTTGTCAAGCGAAGCGGTGCCGAGATTGCCATCATTGGGATCTACGTCAACGACATTATCATTGTCGGAATGGACGCGGCAATCGAAGCTGCAATGGCAGCACTGAAGTCCGAGTTCAAGGTGAAACCTTGGAACTATATCGTTCTGTTTGGGTCTTCAGGTAACTCAGATCCCGGTGGGTATTGTGTTGCATCAAGCACCCTACATCAGCAAGTGCTGACACGCTTCAACATGGGGGATATCTCTAGGACTGCCAAGACCCACATGGTTGTGCGGAACCTGAGACCACAGAGCGATGTCCTTGGACCAAGACGTGGCAGTGAAAGGGTGCTCGACGAGAAGTATCCCTACAAGGAAGCCATCGGAGCTCTCCTTTACTTGGCAAACTGCTCACGCCCAGACATAGCTTTCGCCGTTAGGGTACACATCGGAACCGACCAGAAGACATTGGTCCGGCGTAAAGCATGTGTTGAGATATTCGGCACGGACTCGTAAGTACGGCTTCCGGTACCGCAAGTGTACGAGCGTACACGTCAGTGATCTAGTTGACCAACGACATCTGCGATATGCAGATACAGGCTACCTCTCCGACCCACACAAGGCACGCTCGCAGACTGGCTATGTATTCATGACTTCGCACGCTGCGGTTTCGTGGAAGTCGACGAAGCAGACTCTAACTGCCACGTCAACCAACCAGTCAGAGCTTATCGCTCTTAATGAAGCGAGTCGTGAGTGCATCTGGTGGGGCTGATTCCTCAAGTTCGTTCGTGGCGCCCTAGGAGTCAAGACGAAGCTACCTATCAGGCATGCGTTGCGCAAGTGCAACAAGGCTACATCAAGAGTGATCGCACGAAGCACATCGACCCGAAGTTCTTTTTCATGCATGACCTAAATGGAAAACAACTCTAGATCACTCAAGTCGCTTCTGAGAAGAACCTAGCTGACCTCTTCACGAAGTCCTTGGAGAGTAACAAGCACTGTGACTTTACGCATGGGATCGGAATGATCGAGCTCCGTCTCTGTTGCACGGCGCCTCGCTGTGCTTGGACTTGTCGGGAAAAATGGAGAGTGTATTAGATGGGTATGGCTATCTACTGCATTTGGGCTTGGGCCACGGCCAGACCGTTGGGCCGGTGGCCCAGCCGTGGTCGTTATTTGGAACCAACACTCTACCTCGACCACAATCATTTTACCTGAGTCTTGCCCGATCAGACTTGAGATAGGTTCATCTTTACCTCGTTGCACCTGATCCCGTACCCTGGGTTACGCGGGGTTACTCATTCTTGTTCGTGCCCATGTGCAGCATCCTCACAAGCTGGGTATGGCGCGTACCCCCGAGCGGCTTGGTCAACAAGTCGGCCTTCATTTCCGTTGTTGGGCAGTACGACACAGCGATCTTCTTCGCCTTGACGTGGTCACGGATGAAGTGGAATTTGATGTTCATGTGCTTCATGCGTGCCGTGTTGATGTTGCTTTCCATGTTCTTGATGGCACTCTGGTTGTCCACATGCCGGGGGATCGGCTCCTCCTCCGCTCGCAGCCCCATCTTGGCGAGAAGTTGCCCTACCTACAGGCAGTCCTGGACCGCCATCGCCCCGGCAATGTGCTCCGCCTCGGCGGTGGACAGGGCCACCGTTGATTGCTTCTTGCTGTACCACGAGATCACCATGCTGTTGATCGTGAGCAGACCACCAGATGTGGGCTTGGCATCCTTGCCGCCGGCCCAGTCCGCGTCGGGGAACAACTCGGGCTTGATATTCTTCTGTGCCGCCGCCGGTCTCTTGTACCATAGACCTATCGTGGCAGTCCCGCGCAAATAACGCATGATGCGCTTGACGCATTTCCAACGCTCCTCAGTTGGCGTGCTAACGTAGCGTGCGAGATAGTTCACCGCCATCGTGATGTCTGGGCGTCTGCAGTTGCTGATCCAGAGAAGCGAGCCAATTGCCTGGCGGTACACGTGCGTGTCGTGGAAGGGCAGCGCATCTTCATTTTCAAAGGTCATGATATTTCCCATGGTTCAGGCGCCGATGACCACCGCGTGATATTGCACCGAACTGGACGAAGATCAGTGTGGCGAGCCAGCTCGGCCGCATTGTTTGGAAATCTCATATAAATCATCAGAGTCGTAACCTGATGAGAACTTCTCGACAGCCAGATTGTAGCGGTGGCTAGCACAGCCAATCATAAGGACACCCATCTTTGTTGCGATACACTGATTGGTCGAACAGTTGTCTGCCACCAAAAATGTCGCCATGGACAGACACTTGCCATATGCACGGAACACAGATGACTCATCAAGTCCGTGTAGCCTGCCTTCGGAGCTTGCTTGCGAATAACGTCGCAGATGTTGCACTTGTGTTCGCCTGGGCGGACCACAGTGAAGAAGAAGAAGGCACAAAGCTGCTTGGTCGACATAGCGAGGGGGGGGGGGGGGGGGGGGGGGACTTGTCGGCACATTGGAACAACGAGAATGGAGACCTAGCTGTGCTATGCAGTTTTGTTGTAGCGTCACTGTGACCAGTCGATCGGCGTGGATGATGAATGGTGTTGACACCCTCAGCCCATAAGACCATGATTGCTTCACACCCAAAGTGAGGAACACCCTCGTCCCTACTTTAGGAGTAGTCGTGTCCTAAATAAGAAGCACGAGCCTATTCCAGTATGGAGTTTTCGGATGTGCAACAGAGTCGTCGGCGGATTTCAACACATTGACAGCGAGGTCGGGGCCCCACAGCTTCAGAGCGAGCTCGGCCCCGTCATATTCCTGATCCTCCAGCTCAAGTCGACCGACCAAGGCGTCATGCGCTTGCGATAATCGCAAATGGTGTTTTGGGTGTCTGTGTGGCGCTTTGCAGCCTACTCACCCAGGTATTGATTCGAGTTCAAGCTTTGGTGGAATAAGGGTAGATCTCGACATATAAGTATTATCAATGCGCCAGCCTCTTTTCCTGTTGACACTTCAACTTAGCGTTGCATCGTGCTTGTACCGTGCATGGTTTGTGTTTTAGAAGCATTTCACCCGGTGCTCGTTCAAGGAACCCTAACGGAGAAAATGGCAACACACTGGTTGAGACGATTCTGAAGCCCGTATCAGGTTTGTTCCGAAGCGAACAACGAAAGCGCTGCGAGATTCAGAACGGTGATATGGAGTTTGATTTTCTCGGGTACCCATCTCTAGAGAAAGGTATAGAGCGTGCCGTCGGCAGTGCAAAGTGCCAAGATTGTGACAACCTGGAGACAGCGCGGAATGTGCAATTGACTGATCAAGTCGGATTGGCGGATTGGCGCGCCGTGGGGGAGGGGGTGCTCAAGCCAGGTTTTAACCCCAAAATACCGTCAAAATATCGTTTGATTGATTTCAGAAGTCGTTCAATGATGCCGTAGATACCACCATGTAGGAGTACTGTGGCGTTTCAATTACAAGCCGGATATCCCGTCACAGCCAGCAAGCCCGAGGACAGGCGGTTTGAGCCGTGCGGAAAGCGTCTAAAGTATTACGCTTTCCGCACGCACCTCAAGGTCCAGCACCTCCAGCCCGAGGGTGTTGAGTACGACAAGTCGATGATCCGACAGTACAGTCGGGTCGTCGACGACTCGTCCACCCTAGAGGATATCGTCCAGCGTCTGACTGCGATTGAAGCCGTGCTGTGCGCAATCGCCGACCACTTCGAGATTTTGGATTTGGGCCGCGACGCGGACAGCACGACCTCAAGCGCGCGTAAGGGAGAGGGGTCCAGGGGAGAGAGCAAGGAGGGCAAGGAGGAGCTCAAGCCAGGTTTTAACCCCAAAATACCGTCAAAATATCGTTTGATTGATTTCAGAAGTCGTTCAATGATGCCGTAGATACCACCATGTAGGAGTACTGTGGCGTTTCAATTACAAGCCGGATATCCCGTCACAGCCAGCAAGCCCGAGGACAGGCGGTTTGAGCCGTGCGGAAAGCGTCTAAAGTATTACGCTTTCCGCACGCACCTCAAGGTCCAGCACCTCCAGCCCGAGGGTGTTGAGTACGACAAGTCGATGATCCGACAGTACAGTCGGGTCGTCGACGACTCGTCCACCCTAGAGGATATCGTCCAGCGTCTGACTGCGATTGAAGCCGTGCTGTGCGCAATCGCCGACCACTTCGAGATTTTGGATTTGGGCCGCGACGCGGACAGCACGACCTCAAGCGCGCGTAAGGGAGAGGGGTCCAGGGGAGAGAGCAAGGAGGGCAAGGAGGAGCTCAAGCCAGGTTTTAACCCCAAAATACCGTCAAAATATCGTTTGATTGATTTCAGAAGTCGTTCAATGATGCCGTAGATACCACCATGTAGGAGTACTGTGGCGTTTCAATTACAAGCCGGATATCCCGTCACAGCCAGCAAGCCCGAGGACAGGCGGTTTGAGCCGTGCGGAAAGCGTCTAAAGTATTACGCTTTCCGCACGCACCTCAAGGTCCAGCACCTCCAGCCCGAGGGTGTTGAGTACGACAAGTCGATGATCCGACAGTACAGTCGGGTCGTCGACGACTCGTCCACCCTAGAGGATATCGTCCAGCGTCTGACTGCGATTGAAGCCGTGCTGTGCGCAATCGCCGACCACTTCGAGATTTTGGATTTGGGCCGCGACGCGGACAGCACGACCTCAAGCGCGCGTAAGGGAGAGGGGTCCAGGGGAGAGAGCAAGGAGGGCAAGGAGGAGCTCAAGCCAGGTTTTAACCCCAAAATACCGTCAAAATATCGTTTGATTGATTTCAGAAGTCGTTCAATGATGCCGTAGATACCACCATGTAGGAGTACTGTGGCGTTTCAATTACAAGCCGGATATCCCGTCACAGCCAGCAAGCCCGAGGACAGGCGGTTTGAGCCGTGCGGAAAGCGTCTAAAGTATTACGCTTTCCGCACGCACCTCAAGGTCCAGCACCTCCAGCCCGAGGGTGTTGAGTACGACAAGTCGATGATCCGACAGTACAGTCGGGTCGTCGACGACTCGTCCACCCTAGAGGATATCGTCCAGCGTCTGACTGCGATTGAAGCCGTGCTGTGCGCAATCGCCGACCACTTCGAGATTTTGGATTTGGGCCGCGACGCGGACAGCACGACCTCAAGCGCGCGTAAGGGAGAGGGGTCCAGGGGAGAGAGCAAGGAGGGCAAGGAGGAGCTCAAGCCAGGTTTTAACCCCAAAATACCGTCAAAATATCGTTTGATTGATTTCAGAAGTCGTTCAATGATGCCGTAGATACCACCATGTAGGAGTACTGTGGCGTTTCAATTACAAGCCGGATATCCCGTCACAGCCAGCAAGCCCGAGGACAGGCGGTTTGAGCCGTGCGGAAAGCGTCTAAAGTATTACGCTTTCCGCACGCACCTCAAGGTCCAGCACCTCCAGCCCGAGGGTGTTGAGTACGACAAGTCGATGATCCGACAGTACAGTCGGGTCGTCGACGACTCGTCCACCCTAGAGGATATCGTCCAGCGTCTGACTGCGATTGAAGCCGTGCTGTGCGCAATCGCCGACCACTTCGAGATTTTGGATTTGGGCCGCGACGCGGACAGCACGACCTCAAGCGCGCGTAAGGGAGAGGGGTCCAGGGGAGAGAGCAAGGAGGGCAAGGAGGAGCTCAAGCCAGGTTTTAACCCCAAAATACCGTCAAAATATCGTTTGATTGATTTCAGAAGTCGTTCAATGATGCCGTAGATACCACCATGTAGGAGTACTGTGGCGTTTCAATTACAAGCCGGATATCCCGTCACAGCCAGCAAGCCCGAGGACAGGCGGTTTGAGCCGTGCGGAAAGCGTCTAAAGTATTACGCTTTCCGCACGCACCTCAAGGTCCAGCACCTCCAGCCCGAGGGTGTTGAGTACGACAAGTCGATGATCCGACAGTACAGTCGGGTCGTCGACGACTCGTCCACCCTAGAGGATATCGTCCAGCGTCTGACTGCGATTGAAGCCGTGCTGTGCGCAATCGCCGACCACTTCGAGATTTTGGATTTGGGCCGCGACGCGGACAGCACGACCTCAAGCGCGCGTAAGGGAGAGGGGTCCAGGGGAGAGAGCAAGGAGGGCAAGGAGGAGCTCAAGCCAGGTTTTAACCCCAAAATACCGTCAAAATATCGTTTGATTGATTTCAGAAGTCGTTCAATGATGCCGTAGATACCACCATGTAGGAGTACTGTGGCGTTTCAATTACAAGCCGGATATCCCGTCACAGCCAGCAAGCCCGAGGACAGGCGGTTTGAGCCGTGCGGAAAGCGTCTAAAGTATTACGCTTTCCGCACGCACCTCAAGGTCCAGCACCTCCAGCCCGAGGGTGTTGAGTACGACAAGTCGATGATCCGACAGTACAGTCGGGTCGTCGACGACTCGTCCACCCTAGAGGATATCGTCCAGCGTCTGACTGCGATTGAAGCCGTGCTGTGCGCAATCGCCGACCACTTCGAGATTTTGGATTTGGGCCGCGACGCGGACAGCACGACCTCAAGCGCGCGTAAGGGAGAGGGGTCCAGGGGAGAGAGCAAGGAGGGCAAGGAGGAGCTCAAGCCAGGTTTTAACCCCAAAATACCGTCAAAATATCGTTTGATTGATTTCAGAAGTCGTTCAATGATGCCGTAGATACCACCATGTAGGAGTACTGTGGCGTTTCAATTACAAGCCGGATATCCCGTCACAGCCAGCAAGCCCGAGGACAGGCGGTTTGAGCCGTGCGGAAAGCGTCTAAAGTATTACGCTTTCCGCACGCACCTCAAGGTCCAGCACCTCCAGCCCGAGGGTGTTGAGTACGACAAGTCGATGATCCGACAGTACAGTCGGGTCGTCGACGACTCGTCCACCCTAGAGGATATCGTCCAGCGTCTGACTGCGATTGAAGCCGTGCTGTGCGCAATCGCCGACCACTTCGAGATTTTGGATTTGGGCCGCGACGCGGACAGCACGACCTCAAGCGCGCGTAAGGGAGAGGGGTCCAGGGGAGAGAGCAAGGAGGGCAAGGAGGAGCTCAAGCCAGGTTTTAACCCCAAAATACCGTCAAAATATCGTTTGATTGATTTCAGAAGTCGTTCAATGATGCCGTAGATACCACCATGTAGGAGTACTGTGGCGTTTCAATTACAAGCCGGATATCCCGTCACAGCCAGCAAGCCCGAGGACAGGCGGTTTGAGCCGTGCGGAAAGCGTCTAAAGTATTACGCTTTCCGCACGCACCTCAAGGTCCAGCACCTCCAGCCCGAGGGTGTTGAGTACGACAAGTCGATGATCCGACAGTACAGTCGGGTCGTCGACGACTCGTCCACCCTAGAGGATATCGTCCAGCGTCTGACTGCGATTGAAGCCGTGCTGTGCGCAATCGCCGACCACTTCGAGATTTTGGATTTGGGCCGCGACGCGGACAGCACGACCTCAAGCGCGCGTAAGGGAGAGGGGTCCAGGGGAGAGAGCAAGGAGGGCAAGGAGGAGCTCAAGCCAGGTTTTAACCCCAAAATACCGTCAAAATATCGTTTGATTGATTTCAGAAGTCGTTCAATGATGCCGTAGATACCACCATGTAGGAGTACTGTGGCGTTTCAATTACAAGCCGGATATCCCGTCACAGCCAGCAAGCCCGAGGACAGGCGGTTTGAGCCGTGCGGAAAGCGTCTAAAGTATTACGCTTTCCGCACGCACCTCAAGGTCCAGCACCTCCAGCCCGAGGGTGTTGAGTACGACAAGTCGATGATCCGACAGTACAGTCGGGTCGTCGACGACTCGTCCACCCTAGAGGATATCGTCCAGCGTCTGACTGCGATTGAAGCCGTGCTGTGCGCAATCGCCGACCACTTCGAGATTTTGGATTTGGGCCGCGACGCGGAC